>OX328100.1:19921384-21210631 GCA_946811185.2 Hippopus hippopus | reverse complement strand
GAATGAAGACACACATGTAGGGTCCAAAAATAAAGTTCCTCATAAACAATGGTATCAGTAAAGGCATGCAAAAACACGGCAAGAAGTAAGTCACTAATGGCCAGATTAGCAAAAAAACGTTTGGTTACCGTTCTCATTCGTTTATTGCGGATTAAAGTTAAAATCACTAACAAATTTCCGGTCACTGCCAATACGAAAATAGTTCCAGAAATGACCATGAAAACCTCTACGGGAAAAGTACCGCTGCCTCCACCGACGGTGAAATCTGTATAATTACTCGTGTTGGAAGACTGAGGATATTCTGTAGAACTTTGCATATTTAGGCCTTGTCAATTAATTGTGTCTTTATAGCCAGAAATACTAAAATTTCTCCTACTTAACAAATATGTTTCTAAAATCGAGTTTATACTAGGTTTTTCTCCCTACTGTTTATATATTTATGAGAAATTTATGATATAAGATAAAAGTAGTAGTGTGTAATTGTGTTTCCATGTCCGATTCTTAAGCACCATTGGTGTTTTCAGAAATAGTCGCGAGCTTTTTATAAGAGACACGTGTTGGTGAGAGACAAGCTTCTGCCTATCGATAGAACTAAAAATGGATTATCACGATTGGAATAAAACAGGACCAATGATAAATCTGACGTGAAACCCTTTCCACTGTTACAAATTGAGTCGTGCTCTGTGAAAAGGGGGCTAAATGCTTCTCCCTGAAGCATGATAGCAAGCAAGTCAACACATAATTATGGACCCCATAAAATCCATTTTGCTTTAACACCGACTGAATTATGAGTTAGACTGATCCTTTGAGATGCAGAAAATTAAAAGACAGCAAAAGTTTCGGACCATGTCAGCCTGCGCGAATTGCGCAGGCTGACATGGATCGATAATTTTTGCAGATGCATTAAGGCCCTTTTCACAGAGCATGGTTCATTCATCTTTGTTCGCTTTTGTGTTTGTTTCTGGGTGGTTCCATGTAAATGTGTTTCACCAGATTGGTTATCAATAAATCGACAAATCACGGCAACCTTGGTACAATCCAAAACAACCATGAATAAACGGGTTGTCTCTTTGAAATGGCCAAGACTTGTAAGCGGCCTAATATCAAAGATCAAGAAGTATAGTTTTGTTTTTGGTCCGAATTCACCAATTATTCTTAAGAATATTCTTAGTCTGATTTCAGATTTCGAAAGTAACCCAGCTTATGATTGTCTGAAATAATGGGTCTAGCCAATCAACTGTTGTTTTACTTTCAAATGAAGATTGTTTTTGAGAATAAGACTAATCTGTAATGTTCTTAAGAATGGTTGGTGGATACGGACCCTGCAGGTTCACATATTCAGCAGGAGATTATTGAAAACGTTGCATTAGTTGAAGTTCAACCCCTTACAAGGCGACACTTTTTAAAGTTTGTCCAAACTGAAAGCGTTTGCTTTCAACTTGCTAGGTAAGCGAAAGTGAAAGCGTTTGCTTTCGTATGATGACTTGCTTGGTAAAATGCATCTCGGAGATGCATTAAACCTCCTTTTGCCAGAGCATTTTTTTTTTTTTTTTTTCTTTTTTACCTCTGCTATTGCAGATATTCGTGTTTTATAAGAAAGGCGATTTTAAAGTTGTCTTTCGGAGGAGTTAAAAGAAAACAGTCAGCTTTGCCATAATTAGACAAACATGACATTTTATGCTTCTTCATTATTAAGATTTTCGAAACCGACTTTCCGTAAGAAAATGTTGCCATCGCATCATGGATAATCCTTTGTGTCTCTAAATGTAGCTTTTGATTTGTTATACATGAGAATTGCATTAACCCTGTACTAAATAATTCCTTGTTTAATCCTAACCACAAAATCCGGAGTTTTAATGACCCTGAGGAAGAAGCCTTTTGAAAACACCGTGGGAAAAGGAGAACAGGCTGGTAACCACAATGTTTTCTAAAATATAAAAGACAAATTCCACCATTTGAGCTACATTTAAACTGTCGTCTGCTAATGCTCTCAATTTGGACAAGTCCGCATTTTTGACGGTGTGGTAAAGAGTTAAACGACTGCTGAAAAAAGATTTTGAAAAAATTTGAGGGAAAAGGAAAAAATGCTGGTGTACAGGATTTTCTCATTTTCCCTTGATGTTTTAAAACATTTCAAAGCCGGATCCCAATGTCTTACGCCATCCATAACTTAATTGTTGTGTGATAAAGCTTTCAATTTAGTCAACTCTTTAATGTTTTCAAAACGTTTAGTGCTATGACTGAAACGTTCAATGATATGACGTTAAAATTACGCTGGCTCTACCATAGGTGAGTCGACGGTATGATTGATTCTATTTATCAAAGGTATAGATTTTCATCTCCACACAAACGTGACATATCGATCACTAGTATATCCCGCAGGAATGGTCTTTTGTGTCACTAAATCAAGCGTGTCTGTAAGTCTTGATTTAGTCTGTTCTTGCGAAATTTACGTCTTGTTTGTTGCTTTAACTTTTTCAGAAGCCATAGGCGAAATTGGTGACATTTGCGGACAGCACAGATCAAGATCAGACTGCACAGAACGTGCAGTCTGATCTTGGATCTATACCCTCTGCTTGCTTAGTCAAGCCTATAATACTAAAATCTCATTGAGTTTCAGTAGATTATATTTTCTGTCGTCAAAAGAGGTCGAGTTTATGTATCTTGCTCTGAGAGAGTTAAAGACGTTTAACGTCCCTCTCAAAAGTATTTTAGTCACATCACCACGACATCTGCACCAGTGCGCGACGAACTCTGCCATGCCTTTCAAAAGGACACCCAACGTGACGTGCCACATCGAGAAGGGTGATCTGGGTACGTATTTACCAACCATTGTTAAGAATATTCTTAGTATTATTCTCAAGGATTTTCTAAATTTGAAAGTAACACAAGTTCTGATTGGCTAAACCAAACAAATAAGGCCATCAGAACACGTGTTGACTTGTAAATCTAGAATAAAACAAAGAATAGTCTTTGGAATAGTTGGTGAAAACGGACCCAGATTACAAATGTTTACGCCTTAATTGTAAGTCTGGAAGTCTCCCTTTTAAAAAAATTCTAAGGACCATTTTTAGCTGACCGAAATGTTAATGCAAAGTAATATGCTATAAGTCGTTTGCCGCACAGAACTTGTTCTGTCAGCTGTCCAGAAATAAGCGAATTATAGGGATAAAAGTTCACACAGTACATAATGCATTTTTTACAATAGCATATCAATCTAAGACAAAAAATATGTGACCTATTTTTTTTCCATTGATTTTGCATGAAACATCTTCAGATCGTAAAAGACTGTAACACAAATGTTTTTCAGTAAAGAAAAAAGAGATGCGTGCCTGGCCTTTTCCATAAAATCAAAGAACTGAAAATACTGAGCTGTTACAGATCTAATAGCGTTTGATTTTCTTGTAATATAAGGCGTATTTAAAAAAGTTGGACACGTCTATATCGCATCTGCGCCAGCAAGCAGGTGTGATACAGGCATCCAGCTTTTCGTCTAACGTTTGTTTCTGCGTCCGTCTTTCAGTTATGTGGTTTGATTTAGGTCAATCTTTGTCTTAAAAAATGTTGTTGTATTTCAAAGTGGTTTTTTTTTTGTGCAGTCGAACAAATAGAAATAAATATTCAAACCTTTACCAGACAATCCCGATTTTATCGAACCACAAAGGGAGACTGAAATGAGGGAAAAGGAGACAATGCTGGTAAGCAACATTTTCTCACAATGTTTTCAGTTTTTCAATCACATGTATTTTGTCGTCTGCGAATTTGGACAAGTCTGGAATTTAATCGTTTGGAAAATAGCTAAGTTATTACTCCTTGCACGTTTGGAAGCAATTGTGACATACCTATTACAATAATACGAGTTCAAAACTCTGAAGTTTATGTTATTTAGTATAATTTGTAACCCAAAAAGAGCCTTCTGACCAGTAAAGATATCAAACATTGAACTAATGCAATGCAGAAAACAAGTAAGGTTTCTCAATACCCATTTATCAAGGATGATTTCGTTCGGTGCCTACAGTACTTCGATTCATATTTTCACAAGTACGGTGGTGTCAGGATGCATGTAAAATTTACATGTCTTATTTGCACCGAAACACATTAAAATTGCCACGTATTTTGTTCTCCTTTTTATATGACCATGCCTTTGTAGAGACAAGAAAAGAGAATTAAGCAGTTGATCTGTATATTTCATCTCGAAACAATTTACCAGGAATCAGCCTCGATCATTGGCTTTCTGAGAACCTAGCACGTTGGTACGTGTGGTTCTAGCTGTTGATCCGCTAGATCACTGGATTCTAACCGAAATATTGTCTAACCCCACGCTGTTTTAGTTTAAGAAAAGTATTTGTTTACCCAGCCTTAGCACTGACAGATGACCCGGGAAGTAATGGTGGTATTCATTTGGTTGTAAACGGGGTTTAGTTTAGTTTAAACATATTTATTTTCCCTTAAGTTTACATGGAAATGTGGTTGGGTCACAAGTTATTACAACTTAGAGATCGACCCTCCCCCTACAATGTAAATATACAAGTGTTCACACAACTAATTACAAGGCACAAGAGAGAGAGACAGACAGACAGACAGACTGACAGACCGACAGACCGAGCTTTTGTCCATTTACTCCAGCATAATAAAAAGAAACATCAGAACGTTCCAAAATATACTTATATCAAGTAAATCGGCCAGTTTGTTGAATATACTCCTGGACTGATACAAATAATTCCAAATTTTCTCGTTCTGTTAAGGATGATTTACCAAAAAGTAGATCATTTACGTTTAACGGAGTAAGGTGCTGAATAGAATTAAACGAGTGTAGTCTCTGTCTAACAAAAAGATTGCATCTAAAAAAATAGTGTTCAGCATCTTCAGGTTCTACCAAGCACATGCAGAGCTGACTATTACGAAGCTAGTTATGAAACAAGTCACAATTTAGTCCTCTGCATTTATTCCTAATCCGGGCATGCAAAACTGATAAAAAACGATTGCCTTCAAGGTAATAGGCGGGAACAGCGGGTAATGGGAACCTACTTGAAATGACCTTTTTAAAAGTTGAAAACGAATTGACATTCTTTAGGCTATCATTTAAATCATTCCAAATGTATATTAAAGAAGGGATACAAGACTTTTGTGAAATTGTAGTGCGAGTAGATATGTTTCTTAGATCTCTATTGTTTCTAAGGGCGTACTGCATAGTATCTGCAATAAGTGGTGGAATTAAGTCTGCAATGTATTGGGGAATCATCTGATGGGTGACTTTATACATAAAATACATTTTTTGGGTTTCCCGCCTGTCTTTCAAAGATTGCCATCCACATTCTAAGAACTAGTTTTCTAAGGAAACAGAACGGGTAAGACCAGTTACAATTCTGGCAGCTTCATTTTGAATTTTTTGTAGAGAATTTGCACATGAGTCAGAACAACCATCCCAAACAATTGACGCATACTCTAGTAGTGGTGCTACATAAGATATGTAAATTTGGTTTAATGATTTTTTGTTCAGTGTAAATTTCAGCTTTCTCATAATTCCAAGTACTTTAGACGAAGATTTTAAAATATTATCAATATGTGCATTGACCATTTTGGCTGAAAGTTATCCCTAAGTGCTTATGATTTTCAACAAAGATAACGTCAGTGTTTTGGAATTTCAGCTTAGGTAGCTCGTCTACTGTTTTCAAAGAGAAAAGGATAGCTTCGGTCTTTTGAGGATTGAACGTTACGAGCCACTGTTTTGCCCATGAAGATATTAGATTAAAGTCATGGTTTATTATACCTTCAATATCACGAATGGATGATGCTGAATAATAGAAGGAACTATCATCTGCAAATAGTCTAGTCAAACTTAATAAGGAGTCAGTAATGTCATTAACATAGACTAGAAAAAGCAGCGGACCTAGGACCGAGCCCTGAGGTACTCCAGCTGTTATCTGTTTAGGAGACGAAGTGGCGGATTGTAAAACAACTTTTTGGCTCCTATTTGAGAGGTAATTTGAAAGCCATTCGAGAAGAATCCCTTCGATACCGTTTTGTTTGAGTTTAAAGAGAAGACCTTTGTGCCATACTCTATCAAAGGCCTTAGAAATGTCACAGAAAACCATGCATGAAAACTGTTTGCTATCGAACGACTGACATATGTGGTGATAGATATCGACAAGTTGGAAAGTTGTTGAGGGCATTGGTAAGAATCCAGATTGATATTTATACAACAGATTGTTTTCGTGGAAGAAGTTATACATGTGTTTAAAGATTATCCTTTCTAATAAATTTCCGCAACAGCTTAACAGAGAATCTAAATATTGCATACCAATTGGTACTAATATAGGATCGAGCAGAGCATTCAATTTAGTTGGTTCAGATATCACATTCTGTAGTGAATTAATGATAAGAATATCTTTTAGTTTCCTGAGATTAGGGTTGAGCAAGTCTTCATTTAAATCACCTAGAATGTTATGAGTAATTTCATAAGCCTTTTCGATATTTTTGTTGAAATTTTCAAAGAAAACGGGATCGGAAGTTTTTGGATTGTAAAAGGTGCCAATCAAAAGTTTACTTCGTTTAAGTGTAATGGATATCCAAATGCTTTCTTCACAAAACGTTTCTAACTCGGTAAATCGTTGATGTAATAAGCTGCAAGATAAGTACACAGAGATGCCTCCTCCATGATTTGTCTTATCCTTTCTGTACAGTTTATCCAGTGAATTAGAGAAATGCAAAAATTCATCAGGGACTGTCTTATCCAGGTGTGTTTCAGTAAAACATGATATATCATAATCTAAATAGCTGTCTCTGATGTATTCCAGTTTCTTGCAATGCATTATAGATAAACTTGTATAGTTTAGATTATTTACTGGTCCGGGATTACGCTCAACGTCACCATGATTAAGTGACAATAACAACATTAACAGATAGAAAAATACGTTACTAAAGCTGTCTATTGTCGTGCTGATACAACCCAGGAGTATCTTCAACAGTGACAACATAAATGAAAGGTGGCCAATACTAATTTTCACTTTAGTAGTTTTCTTATATGAAAAACACCGACAGTTAAAAACACCAATAGAGAATCTCCATCGTATTATATCATTACCCATTTGGCAACAACAAAAACAAAAATAAACAACACATTGAGATTCCCATTGGTTCAGTGACTTGGTATCGGATTGCGTTCTTGCCACAGTGAAGATGAATATTCTGAAGAAGAAGAAGAATGTTTGAGGTATAACCATTTTGAGAATATGTACATGTATAACAGTTTACAAAATATTTAGTCAGAATAACACGTTGATGAACACTAATCATAATTGGAAAATGGATGAATTAGATGAAGAGTAAAGAAAATGGTATTTACAAATGCTTGTCTAATAACTAGTGATGATAATGAAAGAATCATCAGTCTGGGCATATTTCTAAGTCGAGGTAATCGGGTGAGATATATAAATATGAATCAAAATGGATTTCCACAAATTTAGTTCATGATGAATGGTAAGGTGTAGATATGACTAAGTGGCTGGTAGTGATAATGAGCCGAAACTAACAAAGGTATTTGGAAGGAGCAGGAAAGTGGATAGACGTTCATGACGTCAACACTCGGGAAAAATAAGGTGTAAAAAAAAACTGACGGCCAAAATCAAATGCAGACAGTCTTCAAAAGAAGGAAGCAATTCGGATAAATCAGACATTTATACACTTTGTACAAACGTACTGACATGTATTTGATCTGCACAAAGTGGGAATCGGAACAGTTCCAGAATTGTACCGATTTCCACCCTGCGCAGAAAGCGTACATATATCGGGCAGACAATTCTTATTTTAAAATGAATTTTGCCATGTACTTATAGCCATACCACAAATATTGATGACAATTATATCATGCTAGAAACGTGTTTTCTTTAGATTTGATAACAAAGATGAGTGGAAAAGAGAGAGAGAGAAAAAAAAACGAGAATCAGATCAGATAAGAGGCAAGAAACATATCTGACAATAGCAAAAAAAAAAAACCAAACAAATTCAGTAAAAACAAATTCAGTAAATCCTCTTCAGTTTGAACGTCAGCAGTTCGTAGCCATCGGACAGCCCTCAGACGCCCCTTGATTAAGGGCAGGAAACTCTTTCTCGTCTATCAGTATAATCATTTCACTTCTTCAGGAAAGACGCTATGAAATTACAGTATAATAGTTTGATCTTAGGAAAGAAAACGAACAAAACGCCAACCCGGACTTTTTTCCCACAAAACTTTTTGAAACCATCATTTTTAACCCACTTGTACAGACGGAAAGTTAAACAATGGTAGTCACATGGTCTATAACGGGCATGAATAACGTGCACCGAAACTTAGCCGCGAATTTATTGGCCAGTCAAATTACACTACGCTATGAAATGTTCCAACGTTGCGTCACGGGGTATTGTAAAGTTGTAGTGGAGCTGTTGTTTTCACTAATCCAATTGTAGAACAGTTTCAATGGCTTTTAAATTGTTGATCCTGGCCGGCTTGGAATCGGCTGACTTTTTAACAACAGGTGATCCATTGGCTGTCCAGAAGCTGTATATTTTATTTGCTTTTCTATAGGCTATCAATTTCTTGACAATTTTATAATTTGATTGTCAAATCCTCAGATATGAATACACGATCCCTGTTGTTTTTAAGGCGTGATTTTGCTGAAAAGACCCGGTTTTTAGTGTGATATCGATGAAATTTAATAATGATTTGCTGAGATTTTTGTAGGCCTGGTCTGCCGATTGGGTGACATCTCTCAACATCGCTGCTGTCCAACGGCGTTAGATACAAATAGGTGCAAATGTACTGAAAAACACTTCCGTCTTAAAGACCATGTCAATATTGTCTTGACACAGGTTTGATGATTTTTTTATACGCTTCCAAAACACTGCAAGATTAAAAAAAAAAAAACATCAAATCAGTTATCGTCTTCAACTTATTACATTACGCTTTAACTAAAAAAAAAACCTGCGGGCAAATTCAATTGAGCCATGCTTTGGCAAAAGGGGGTGTAATGCATTTTACATGATGCATTATACCAAGTGAGTCATCAATATAATTGTGTATCCTTATAATCCATTTTGTTAAACAACTGACTTAATCATGATGTAGAGTATGTCCTTTGACATGCCGAAAATTGATCAGTAACAAAACGTTTCGACCCCGGTCAGCCTGCTCGGACTGCGCAGGCTGACCGGGGTCAGTACTTGTCTGCAAATGCATGAAACCCCCCTTAATTGATATTGATGATACATAGTTTACATGGATGCTTCCAAAAACGTCCTTTGAGAACATCCTGTAGTTTGAAGATTGTTGCTTTTACACTTTGGAAGTTATACTCTAGACAAAAGTCAAACATGTAAAATAACAAAGGGCAAAAAGCTCTAAAAATAATGATCACAGAGATATGGATCTTGTGCACTGCACTTTTCATTAATGTGATCTATCTGCAGATGAAGTTTGAAGCCAATAGCTCGTATACTGTGGAAGTTATGCTCTGGACAAAAATCCAACAAGTAAAATAACAAAAGGCAATAACTCCAAAAATAATGATGACAGAGTTATAGATCTTGTGCACTGCATTTTTCCTAAATGTGATCTATCTTCATATGAAGTTCAAAACTGATATCTTTTATACTTTGAAAGTTATGCTCCGCGCAAAAATCCAACATGTAAATTAACAAAAGGCAAAAAATTCCAAAAATAATGATCACAGAGTTATGGATCTAATGCACTGCACTTCTCGTCAGTGTGATCTACCTACTATGAAGTTTAAAGCTGACAGCTCCTAAATTTTGGAAGTTATGCTCCGGACAAGACTTTGTGACTCACGGACGGACGGACGGATGGATGGACAAGGTGACTCAAGTATACCCCGACAAACTATCGTTTGTGGGGGTATAATAATGATCGTTGACTGGCTAATTCATCGACACCGTGGTCTAAGACAAATTCTAAAATACAGAAGACTTGACGTTGATAAGGGTAAAAATATAGGAAAATTTAGCTGTCTTATGTGAACTTTATTTTTTCAAATTTCCATAGAAAGATGTTACATACAACTGGCTGTATTTCTGTAGTTTAACCTTAAATGGAAAACGTTCTCGAAAATTCTACTGGAACGAAAACGAGTTATTCCTAAATCATGTCTTCTTTTGCCTGGGTTCTTGTCTGATATACATGTTACATTTTCTGATGTTTCTATGTTAAAATCAACAGGAATTATTACCGAAAAGATTGATAGATAATTGCTTAAGACCGCAGTAAGGAGTGATTAGGAAATTATTGGGGGCGGAAACCGGGCTGTGCCTTTACATACTCAACAATAAATCCGGTTTTCGGAACTTTCAGTGCTTTGAGCTTTAATAATCCTTTTTATGTATTTTTTAAACGGAAGTCAGAAACTAGGATTGGATAAGAAATATGAGAAATCTACGATATATCATGTTACAGATAATAATAATAAAAAATGGCTAGAAAAAGGAGTAAAAATAATTTTCAGAGCTCGCCCACATTGTTTACTGAAAATGAAATGTGTAACCGGAAAAGTCTTTTTTTTTCAACTCTTTACAGTTCTACAGAATTTTGAACTAAACCAAAGTGAAGGTATTTGCAGACGAAAAATCAAATGTGTCTAAAAATATGACTTCTGTCGTTGATAGGGCCGAAAACATTGTGGGAAGGGGAGAAAATGCTGGTTACCAGCATTTTCTCCTGTTCCCACAATGTTTTCAAATGCCTTCAACTTCAGGGTTATTAAAACTCGGGGTTTTATTGTAAATGGTTAAAGTAGAAAGTAATTCCATTCTTCTTCGTAGAGATTTTGGCAGAATGAAAAGTCTTCAATGTGCTATTTTGCTACTTCAATGCTGTCTTTATCCCTGATCTTAAATTCTTTATTTATCGAATATTGTAGATCAGCCATCAGGAATCACGATATACGCTATCTGATCTTGATTTACAGTGTCCGCAAAAACTCCAGAAGTCTCACTTAGCTTTCCTGGGATTAAAGCTTATTTTATCTATTTTATTATCTTGTTTTTTTTTTTTGTTTTTTTTCAAAGCCAAAAAAAAAGAAAAAACCTTTTTGAAATCTGAGCCTGTACCAAAATCAATACACGCACACACACACAAAAAAAAAATTGTACTGAGAAACATTAGTGGATACTTCTTTTATTAACTCTTTCCAAAACGGCAAAATTTTGGACTTGACAAAATTGAAAGCATTTGCAGACGACAAATCAAATTTAACTCTATGATGTTTTACCTTTGATAGGGTAGAAAACATTGTGGGAAAGGAGAAAATGCTGGTTACCAGCATTTTCTCCTTTTCTCTCAATGTTTTCAGAAGACTTCTTCTTCAGGGTCGTTAAAACCCGGAATTTTGTAGTAAAGGTTTAACCTTTGTACTGCAAAGTAAAAAATCAAAGCGTTGAAAACACTGATGTGGCATTTGTCAAGAAAACCATTGTGTGGAATTAATAATTTGAATAAAAAGGAGAAATATTCTTCAAATATTAACTTGAAAGTCAACCTACTAAGCAAAATAATACCTCTTTTTGGTTAAAGGGAGAGTACTGGTGCCGAAGTTTGGATTATTTGTGTATTGGTGGTCTCCCTTTGATCATTCACGTGAGGAGTCATGAGTAATGTCTCTTGACGTTAGGATGCATGATGGGTAGAGAAAGAATATATATATATATATATATATATATATATATATATATATAGAGAGAGAGAGAGAGAGAGAGAGAGGAGAGAGAGAGAGAGAGAGAGAGAGATGACACTACAAATAGTATTTTCAACGTGCCAACCGGTTTCGCTTACGCTCATCAGGGCAACGCTTTAATGAAACATCGTAACTAACGTCATTTTGACGTCATAGAACAACGGTTAAATACAGTTTAATTTTGGACGAAAAATGTTTATGAAATATTTTTCCTTTGTTACTCTAGCTGAAACGTCGGGTGATTTGCATTTAAAAAATGGAAAAATTGAAAATTTTGGATCTGTTTTACAACAGCTATCTAAATGATAACTCAATGGTATTTGTCTTGTTGAAGGGTCCCTAATCTGTTGATTATGTATTGTAATTCTATTCCTAAGTTTATCTCCTGTTTGACCAATATAAAACTCTTGGCAGCCATTGCATACTAAAAGATACAAACAGTTGGAAACTTTACAATCCATATCTTCTTTGACAGTAAATGTTTTATCCTTGATTTTGAATTCATTTCCTTCGATAATATGTTTACAGAGTCCACAGCGGGACTCATTACATTTTTTCACGGAAGATTTTGAAGTTGTGTCTTTGAATTCTGATTTAATCAAAATTCGTTTTAGATTTGGAAGTTGTCTCTTACATTTAATTAATTTGGTGTTTCTTAGTATATATATATATATATATACACACACACACACACACACACACACACACACACACACACACACACACACACACACACCTGAAACTTTGATTTTGAGATATCTTTGGCCGTCAAGATCTAATTCCCAACATTACAATCAATTATTTCGATCGGTAAATATTCATGCACAATCAAATGGAGTAGCGTGCAATCATGGGACGAACAAGCCCAGGGAAGGGACAAACTGGTTTTTGAACGAACAAGCCCGGAACCACAGCGGTCAGTAGACAAATTTTGTGTATATCATTGCGCCAATAGAAGGCTATGAGCGGGTGAAGATATTTTCAATCAAAAAGAAGTATTTCCACGATCGATGGCCTAATCCAGTTTATTTTAATACGCCATTTCCAATTACATATCTGAGTGCTATCAAAAAAATCTTTTGTCTGAGAAAAATTGAGTTTAATTGGGTTTATTTCCGCCGGTTTTGCACAAAATACGATACATGGTCTTCAAATTCAATATTGAACATTCAATATTGAACTCATAGTGGCATTGTCTTCGACAAATGCCACAAAAATGAAACCAAACATCGGTCACGCAGCATCTCTTTTTAATCCCCGCCAAAAGAATCGGCTCAAGGATGGAAAGTGTCTTTCATTAAAATGAAGTTCTGCTTTTTACACTTCTAATAATAAGGGTCTTGTGTTTTACGAAAGAGAACAAAATTAATAAGCAAGAAATTTGGCGTCAGTCTAATTACAGGTAAATGCTGCTTAGGGAGGTAAATGCTGCTTAGCGTTAGTACAAAAAAGCATTATTATACTGCAAAGAAATTTCTCGTGATCTGATTGAATAATATGCCCCGAACATATATACCATGTACACTGGCAAAACCAACGTAAAAGCAGTTTCGCTTTCGGGAGCCCCGTATACATGACTACACTATCAACAAAACATCCAAAATGGCGGCGTCGATTAAGATTAACATCAAGATTATGCACCAAACTGCACGTTTTACCAAGGTTTCAGTGATGTCAGTTCCCAGTGACGTCAGTTTTCATTGAATTGGGGCACTCAGAAAGGAAATTCTACTTCGTCAGCGTATTCAATTTTTGAAACTAAAAACAGGTAAAATTCGCTTAACATACGTTGGAATGGTAAAACTTTGCAGTATAATAAATTCGTTGTACGGTCAGGTGGTAGGGGACTTTGAAACTTGTTCACGGCTGTAGCAAATCATGTCGCCACCTCGCCTTCGGCTCGGGCGATATGACTTGCCACAGCCGTGAACAAGTTTCAAAGTCCCCTGCAACCTGACCGTACAACTAATACTGTCCTTTGTCATTGTCGCAGTCATGATTGAGCGGCGTTCTGGCAAAACGGATTGTACTACATCTCCTTGATGCACGTTCCAAATTAGTCATCATACTATCGCAGATCCATAAAATCTATTTTGTGTAACAACCAACTGAACGATGGTAGAATGAGTGAGATTTCTGGAATTTTTGCGGACACTGTAAATCAAGATCAGATCGCGTTTTCGTAAATTCTGATCGTACTATCGCAGATGCATAAAATCTACTTTGTGTAACAACCAGCTGAACGATGGGGTAGAATAGCCCTTGGGTAAGCAGAAAATTTACGGATAGCAGAATGATCGACCGATGTCAGCCTGCGCAGGCTGCGATATCGATACCTTTTTACAGCCGCATTAAACCCCTTTTCACAGAACATGGCTCATATGATTGACAGCACAGTTCAGCTTTGCTCATTCACGTGAAAACAAGACAAGACATATACCTTTATGACTGAACAGCTGCAATGGCTTGAGTTAAAGGCTCAGTAGCGGCCAAAAAAATCAATGCAGGTGTAAAAGTGCATTTTGATTTAGATTATACCATTTAAAAGTACATAAAATACTGTGAAGATGACAATTGTCATTGTGTGGCTGGTTCAAGTGTTAGTCGTGGGCAGAAAAATGAATTTCAGCGTCAGGCAAAAAGTAAACAAAAGATAGTGACCTGACAGGGTTTAATCTAGTTTTTAAATCGATTCCTCTGCCAGAGACTAACACTTGGACCGACTGTGCAACAACAGGTTGTCATCTTCACAATAATTTCCATACTTTTAAATGGTATGGTTTAAATTCAAATTCGTCTTAATACCCGCTTTGTTTACTTTTGGTAGCTATTGTTCCTTTAAATATTGTTTAAAGCGGTTTAAAGTATCTTTCATATCATTTCATTGCCAACGTAATATTAATGGGTCACTACCTTGTAACAGATCAACATGATGCTTCCGGCAAAACGTTTACGGGAAAAATCTTCACTCGCAGACTAAATAAATAGTTCTTCTTTTAATTTTCCACGTGTTATCGGACGCTGTAACATAAGGCTTTTGGCTAACAAGTTATTTCATTGAAATGATATCCCTCGCCGAAAAAGACTTTTTTGATACAAACATATAAGAGGTACTGTGATTTGCATGTACACGTGACCTTTTTGTTAGTGGTCCACAATGAAATCATACAATAAGCCTCTTTTTTCCATGACATGACATTTCATTAAATAAAAAAAAAAAAAAATATGATTGCATGTGGCTTATGATAAACAATATAAATATGAAGGATCATAAAATTGTGTCCAGTAGTTAAAGAGATATTGGTGCTTAATGGAAAGATACATAAAGTCCCCTTTTTCAATGACATGACATTAAATTGAAAAAAAAAAAAAACATATTGGCGGGCTATAAGGAACATGTGTATAAAGTTTCATCAATTTTCGTCAAGGAGTTTAGAATATAACTGTCCGGACGAACGGAAAACACAAAAACTATATCCATCGCCGAAAGCCCTCGGTAGGGGATAATAAACTGTGTGCTTTCTGTCTGAAAGAAAAATGAAAATATCCTTATTTCAAGACCTGTTGGGTATTAAGCAGCATAGATCCAATCTCAATATGCCAGTTCTGGACCGTGTAATCTTGGTCTAAACTATCCACAGTTGGTCCTGAATTCGCCTTAACCCTTACCCAAACTTGCCCGTATTTCAGTGGTTGTAAGAGAGCTTTTGAAAACATCATGGGAAAAAAAAGAAAATGCTGGTAACTGTCCTTTCAAAGTTAGATCCCACAATTTGAATTACATTTTGTATTAAGTCTGCAAATGCTGTCAAATTTGAAAAGTCTAAGAATTTGCTATTCGGTAAAAAGTTAGCGGAAAGAAGTGCTTGTGAGCCTAAAAGTGCATGTCACACCTTAACTTATGGCGGCCAGGATGAACGATGTGGCTCCAAGATCAGACTGCACAAAATGATCGGTTTTGCTTAAAAAGGACCCATATATCTAAGTAAAATAACTTTCTCTTGGTCCATAGTAATGCAGTCAAATATCATAGCAACTAGAAGGGTTTGAAAATCGTTTGAGAGTCAAAATTGATACAGGTGAAAAACAAATGGACCATGCTCTGTGAAAAGGGGGCTTAATATATCTCTATCTGCAAAATGTATCGACCCAGGTCAGCCTGTGCAGTCGGCGCAGGCTTGCCTGGGCCGAAACTTTTAGCTTTTTGGTCAATTTTCTGCATGTCCAAGGACCATTCTACCTCAAGATTCAGTCAAGAGTTGAAAAAAAATGAATGTTAGGGATCCAAAATTATTTGATGACTTACATGGTATAATGCATCACTGAGATACATTAAGCCCCCTTTTGTCACAGTATGGCTCAAACATTTTCTTCACGAAAATAGGTTTTATTGCTATGGCTCCCTAGGTCACGATAAATCTTCTTTTTGGCTCTAGAAATCCTGTTGAAGGGATTTTTGAAGTCAGTAAATAAGGACCCGGATTTGTAATGACAACAATGCGTTTCTTGTGCAATATCAGAAATGTAGATTAAGATCTGTTTGAGAGTGTTGTAACGTCTGATCTTTTATCTGCATTGCCCCGAAAAACATCTAAGGTCGTCGTCGACATAGAGAATTTACACTGTACCAAACGACAGTATTTCAGACATGTTCATATTGAAAGCATTTGCAGACAATAAATCAAATGGGGCTCAAATCCGAGAATTCTGCTTTTCAATTTTCAAAAAACACTGCAAAATGAGAAATTACTGTAATGTGGCATTTTTCCATTTTCCCACAATGTTTTAGAACAAGAACAGCCTAGAAATCGAAATATCTCAATCATTTGTACCAGCTTTCACGATGTCCATGTCAAAGTTTGTTTCCTCACAGCGAGAAGCGTATCTAGATATTAGAATTAATGACTTTGTTATTTCGTAATACTGTAATTTTGCCATGGATTTTTGGGCTATTTCCGTCTTGTTACATAATTATCTTTGTAAGTCCATTTCTTAGGCTTTACTTATTATGTATTTGCTGACACAGTACTTCTTTTTACGCCGCTTTCGACATTATTTTAAACTTAACTCACTTATTCATGTCTTTAGTGGACTGCGGAGTCCTGCATGATCCTGTGGTAAAGAGTATGGCTCGTAACTTAGACACCCCCAGTTCGAATCTCACTAGAAGCACTGGGTCTTTTTGTGGAGTGTCCTTTGGCAAGACGATTCAGAGCTCAAGCTAAATACCAGTTGATGAAACCGAGGTCATACAAGATTATTATACTGCAAAGAAATTTTTCGTGATCTGATTGGATAATATGCCCCGAACATATATATCATGTACACTGGCAAAAACCAACGTAAAAGCAGTTTCCCTTTCGGGAGCCCCGTATACATGACTACACTTTCAACACAACATCCAAAATGGCGGCGTCGATCAAGATTAATATTAAGATTATGCACCAAACTGCACGTTTTACCAAGGTTTCAGTGACGTCAGTTCCCAGTGACGTCAGTTTTCATTGAATTGGGGCACTCAGAAGGGAAATTCTACTTCGTCAGTGTACTCAATTTTTGAAACCAAAAAACAGGTAAATTTCGCTTAACACACCTTCGGCTCGGGGCGACATTATTCACCACAGCCGTGAACAAGTTTACAAGTCCCCTGCCACCTGACCGTACAACTAATAATATTCGAGCTCTCGGCGTTATGTGCCTGAGATATTGTTGAAAGTGGCATAAAACTATTCAATCAATCAATCTTCCGTGGACTGCACCATCATTAAGCTGGGGCTCTTTAGTGCCTTGTCCACGGACACACCAGCGTGACAGGAATGGTCGTGAGTGCATGTTAAAAGATCATCTGCGGTTTTCTTCTAAGGAATACCGGCGAAGATAACAAGCTAACAAACGAGAGAAAACATGAAAACAAATAAACATTACTTTACGGATAGGCAACAAAATATATACCATAACTGTAGAGATATTTTTAGGACCTACAAATAGCGTGACAATAAGGACAACTTAGGGACAGTTTTTTTAAGGGTAGAAAATTATTGCTTTTTGCTTTTGCAGAAGGAGCAATTGCTTGTAACAAGCAATTGCTCCTTTCTCCACAATGTTTTCCAAAGCTGTCAAAGTCTTGGGCGTAAAAAGGTTGTTGCTGTACGGTTAAGGTAAAACCCCTTAGTTCCTCTCCCAGACTTGTACAGTACTGTAATTCATATCAATAGAAAACTTTTTTCAAATTTGAAAGCCGTCGTGGCTCAGGAATTACGATGGTGAATTTGATATAGGGTTCCCACTGTAGACTGTAACACGAGGGACTGTCCTTGGAAAAAACACTCAAAAACTGATGCTCATATAGTAATACTAAGAAAAGACATAAATATATAACAAAAGATTTTAATACAAAGAAATAAATTAGAGCAAACGCAAAATTCAAAAGGCAGAAAATGCAAATGAAATTTTGATCTTAAATGAGAGAAAAAAAAGGGGGGGGGGGCGAGTTGAGAGTTTTTAATTTTGTTAAGGGAGACAACCTCTGAGAAACAAGTACATCTGAATGCAAATATTTATCGAACCTGAGCACTAGTCTAATTTCCCCCCCCCCCCCCTCCACCTCCACAACTTTTAATGAATGTCAATGACATCTATCCTTGCTTTTTTGGGCGGAATTGTTCAAGAGCAGACTGTTATTCAGAGAAGTCTGATCTTGCAGGGTCGATATTTTGGGAGATAGTCCGGTCTTTATAATAATTTATCTGACATTTCACGGCAATTGAAAATACTATCCACGTCATCTTTGCAATGAGTTTATTGTGTCATATTTCAAAAGACCGTGTGAAAACATTGTGGCGAAAGGATTGTTTGTAAAAAACAAAAACTAAATCTTTGTTGATTTTCAATATTTCTCCAGGATATTTTTCAAAGTCGTTCACTACAAGTTCTCTTTGAAAATGATTATTAAAACCCTAAGATGACTAAATACAGGCTTAGAACAAAACAAAGACGCATCTAAGCCATGCTCTGTCAAAAGGGGGCTTAATGTATCTGCAAAAAGCATCGACCCATGTCAGCCTGCGCATCCCCGCAGGCTGACATGGGTCGGTGCTTTTTGTTATTGGTCAATTTTCTGCATGCCCCAGGACCATTCTACCTCATGATTTAGTTGTGTGTTAGATAAAATTATTTTATGGATCTATAAATAGATGGTGAAAAGCTTGGTATAATGCATCGTGGAGATGAAATAAGCCCCTTTTTGCCAGAGCATGGCTCATTTATAGAAACTTCAGACTAATGTACTATCCTATCAAACATTTGCCTTGGTACTTAATAAACTATTATATTGTATTGCATTGTATTGTATTTGCTTCATGACGGGAAATTCAGACACATCTGGCCATCAGAGAAGGTTCTGCAGTACTGACCGCCATCGCATGTGCTTGGATCACATAGGACTGAATTTCCTGGCTGAAATGGTACAGAAAAGCGTTGTGTAATATAATAGAAATCTAAAGTTATTTGTACGATGAAATTCTTGCTACAAGAGTTAACTTGCTTTTAAAAAAAACAAGCAATTTCGTTGAAATGATATCCCCCGCCGAAAAAGACCTTTTCAAAAATTTACGCGACGGCGCAACTCAAAATCGCTCTCAGTCGGCCATTTTGCATTGAATCAAAAAAAGAAAAAAGAATATCGGCAAAATAGGTTATTGTACACATGTATAAAGTTTCACGAAATTCCGTCCAATGGTATTGGAGATATTGTCCCGGACGGACACACGGACGGACGGACGGACGGATGGACAGAAGGACGAACGGACGGACGGACGGAAGGACGGACGGACAACGCTAAAACAATATCCCTCCGCCTTCGGTGGGGGATAAAAAGAGCTAAAAAAAATATATAAAAAAATGAATTTGCATCACCCATTGTGAAAAATGTTGAAAATCACGCAGAGAAGATCGTTTCTTTGCGTATAATAAAATGCTTTCTAAAGATATTGAAAAATTGAAGATTCATGAGTGTAAATGTGAAATATTTCATATTGGTTTGTATGTTTCATCCTTTACAAAATCTAAAACATGTTGTATGGATCCATAATTTACGTGAAGACTTGCTTTGTATAATGCATTTCGGAGATGTGTTAAACCCTTTTGCCAGGGTACAGCTCATTTGCTTTGGAGGCTAATGGCTAAAGTAAAACTAGACTCGGCACTTTGGCTCATCAGAGTGGCATATGTACAGGCGTTCGTGTTATGACGAACTTCGTTACCTATATAATGTAATACATTATATAGGTAGCGAAGTTCGTCATAACACGAACGCCTGTGGGCATATGTATGAAACAAACACTTCAAGATATTAAACCTTATCCTGCTAAATAACAATAATGAAATTTTCGATTCGATAGTAAACACCAAAATATTGCTATTTCAAAGTTATTTTTTGGAGAATAATACCTCCTTATCGGACAGTGTAGATCCAAGATCAGACTGCACGTTCTGTGCAGTCTGATCTTGATCTACATTGTCCGCAAAAGGTCCGTGAGTCGCGCTTAGCAGCCTAAGGGTTAAAATACATTTAACCTACATTCAGACTGATGGACAATCTAATAACCGATTGAATCATTAGGTAAACTGCTCCTTGGACATGCAGAAAATTGACCAAAAGCAAACAGTTTCGACCCGGGTCAGTCTGCGCGGTCTGCGCAGACTGACCTTAGTCGATACTTCTTTCAGATACATTAAACCCCTTTTCACAGAGTTCTAAACATAAAAATTAACCTCTAATCACGTTACATAAATAACTTTGCTTGCATGCAAAGTTCCATACCTCTGACTAGTATCTCAGTATTGAAAAAAAAATTCCTTCGGCGGGTGACGGAATGGGGACGGGAAAGGGGTTATTTCAACGAAATTACTTAATAATGAATGATTTTGCACGAAAATATTAAAAGCTTGTGTATCGTCTTAAGGTTCATCATACAATTAATACAACTCTGAAAGGTACATGTTGAACTATTATCCTAAAAAGCTATTGGAATTAAGCTTTTTTCTTTTATTTACAGACTGAATAGACGAAAAGAATTAAACAAACAAACAAAAAAGAAATTAAAATACTGCAATTCAATGTTTTGAAAAAAAAAAAAAAAAAATTCTAAATATCTCACTTTAAGCTTATGACTCCCGTGTAACATTAAACTTTCCAGGCAACATCCGCTTGCTGATCAATAAAAAGTAAACTATTCTTGCCTTTTGTTCATAGTTCAGTTTTCGCTCATCAATATTTAACCCTTTCAGCGCTAAAGGCGAAAATTGGGGCTTTTACGGCAGCCACAGATCAAAATCAGACTGCACACAATCCTCCTTTTCCCAGAGCCTCACTCATATGTAATTTCTATGATAGTATGTAATATATTTCTGCCAACCATAAAATAGTTTTACTTTATTGAATATTAAGGTTTGAAAATGACTTTGAATGTCGAGACAACATATTTTATTTTATTGATTATGAAGAGCTATACGTTTTTTTTTCCCTTCTGTAGCTTCATTATGATTACCCAAAGAATTGGACCCCGGGTGTTAGACTCGCATTGATGTTTCCTTGGCTCTTCAGACACCCAGAAAACATGAAATGAATATGAGCCATGCTGTATGAAAAGTGAGTTAAATGCATCTGCAAAAAGTATCGACTTAAGTCAACCAGCGCAGTCCGCGCAGGCTGATACGAGTCGAAACGTTTTGCTATTTGTCAATTTTCTGCATGTTCAAGGAGCAGTCTAGCTTATGAATCAGCTGGTTGTTAGACAAGATGTATTTTATGGATCCATATTTATGTGAAAACTTGCTTGATATAATGCATCACGGAGATGATTTTTTTGCAGGAACGTGGCTAATATTTATGCTGTCAACGCAAAATATCTGAAACAGTGTCAAAACAGTAAAGAAAACCTCTCAACGAAAAAAATAGTCCCTTTCATCGTTCTATTCTTCCATTCAGTCTATTTCTTGATATGTTCCATGTATACTTACGAAGGAAGTTTGGTCTAATCTCACAAAAAGCCAGTCACCAGGGTTGGTTTCAAACGTCACTGACCCAACGATAGAGTACAGTACGCAGGTTGTTGCCGGTCTATCGTAGTTTATAACTGTGCATCTGTAGGGACAGAAAAGGCAACCGTGAGCGTCATACAAGACGACAATTTTTTTAAAGATATATCTATACTAAAAGCAATCGTTGTTGTCGTTTCCAGCGTTAAATAGGGACAAATCCCTTGACTTTTTCTATCCCTTACACTATATATTATATTGGTAATTAATCTATATTTACATATTTGCGTTGTCTGGGCATGTCATATTCTTCGAAGATTCGACCTGTCTGGTTTGAAGAATCACCGATCCCATATGCTAGGGAAAAGTAGGGCTTATACCGAAGCTATTACCCAAGCCTGTAGGGGCTGTTTTAATAAATGACCGGTGCATAGGTTATATGCTAGCTAATCATAGCTGAATGAATCGCACCAGGTAGCGTTTTATTGAGTAAACGTTTATTTGACTCTGAAATTTAAAGTAACGGTGTCGTTTTGAAAAGTAGTCCGGTTCTATACCCAGAATGCCAAAATTAGATAGATGTGTATTTGTAGAATGCCATCTAGCGGGAGATAATGACATATTTGAGCCATTCTTCACACTTTCAAGTTTTAACAACGTTTTATAAATCTCTCTAGGTGTAATGATATATCTCTAAATGTCCTAAATGAAAGCATTTGCAGACGACAAATTAAAGGTGGCTCAAATGATGAGATTTGTCTGTGACAGGGTAGAAAACATTGTGGGAAAAGAAGAAAATGCTGGTTACCAGCATTTTCTTCTTTTCCCGCTATGTTTTCAAACGCCGTCTCCGTCAGGGTCTTGACAGCTCGGAATTGTTTGTTGAAATGTTAAAAATCCATAAATGACACTGAATTTTCCTCTCAAGTTAAAAGCGACCATAACATTACAGTTTTTTTCTTTGATACTCCACGCACGGTGCAGTCTAATCTTGATGGACACTGTCCACAAAAGGCGGTGCTATCTTGCTACTACGTTGTCTGTAAAAGAACTAAGATAGCGCTTTACTTGCTGTTTAACGATGTTTTCTAACACTATGTCACTCTTATCACGGCGACCAGTACAAGTATCCAGGCTTTCCTTGAGCTTCTTATACTAGTACTTCGCACAATATTCTGTCGCACGGTTGGGTATAGAACCCCCTCCCTTCCCCCGCTTCCCCACCCCCCTCCCCCGTTCTCAAGGCCTGTACTCGAATTTCTTTCGAAGGATCGATGATATTCATTGCGAAAGGAGTTATTGCTCTCTTACCGCTGAGCATGGTTTCGGCGACGGTTATTTTGGAAAAGCAGTCAGTAGCTTTGCAAGAATATTGCAGAAATACTGGTAAAAGAAACCCCAGGACAGTATGGGTAGTGGAAGAAGCCCAGTATGTTACCGACTGATCTATCGGGCTCAGCTTCAAATGCTTTTTGGGTTATATTTACTTCAATACTGGTTTAACGCATTATGTCATGAAACGAATTTTTAGCACACAATCCCATGGAAACATCCTTGTGACAATATGGAAAATAAATTTAGGTAAAAGGTTTAATACATGTAAGTAGTTCAAACCACTGTAGCAAAAGTGAAATTACCTAATAGAATTCGTAAAGTAACCTTGACCTTTGACCGGATCCAAACTTTTGATCCTTAGACGGCAAAACAATTCAATTGTCTAAATCAGGGATCGTTACGATCCCTGTCAAATTTATAAGCAATTAGATCTAGTAGATGGCAAAGTAAAATTTTGGCAGACTTGTTGGAATTGGTCTTTGGAAGGGTAGAAAACATTGTGGGAATGGTTACCAGCATTTTCTCCTTTTCTGGCAATGTGTTCTAATGCTTTCTTTCCTAGCTTCATTAGACCACGGAATTGTTCGGAAAAAGGTTAAACTTTCTTGTCTTGTAGTCAAACCATAAGTGAAAACCAATCATTTTACCTTTGAAAGGCAATCGCATTACAGAATCGAAAACACTTTCTTTTCTTCTAAGCAACACAAAAATTAAAGAGAAAAACAAGAGAATAGAAAAGAAAATTAACAAACAGACAGACATCCATGTTGAAAGCATTCGTTGCTGATAAAAGGTAAATAATTCAATATTAGTTTTTTTCGTGAGCATTGGCGAGTTCTGATTGGCTGAAAAATGTTTTTCATAGCTCCATGAAAAAAAAAATTGAGCAGCGCCGGAACTACTTTTGCAGTCAAACTAATGTAGACAAACATGTATACGAGATTCCATAATGTTTTTCAGTCTGATTTTATATTCAGTCCGAATTTCAAATTGCTAGCTAAATTTATTTTCTCTGAACATTGAAAAAAAAATCCAACAGTAAATCAAAGAGGGAGCTTAAACACATTGTCACTTTGCCGGGTCCTAACAAATTTATTTTCAACTTACTTCTAGCGTATTGAACTTCTAATAATAAATCTACTAAATCTGCCAATGTTCAATACTATGATGACGTCATGAATTACGTCATTAGTACGTCATGAGCGAGCAGATTTACCGCGCTATGAATTATCAATGAAATGGACAGTAAATAAATACGCAATGTTGGATTTACAAAAAAAAGCAGCTAGAGTAAAATTTAAGTGCATATTTGTTGTCTGTAATATTGAATTATAAGGAATGAAGAGAATTTTTTTTTTTTTATACCTCTATGAAAACAAAAAAAATTCTCTTCATTCCTTAAGTAAATCCAGTTTGTATCATAAGATGACAGATACTCACGTTTTCGTAATTTTGCATATCTCAACACAACCATAAAACGTAGAAGACGATACTTCGTAGATTTTCTCCGCAGAGTGAGTATCATTCTGAACATGAGCGTTCTGCGGTGGGTTAGGGGTAAACGTCAGAAAGCCACAGTTACCGGTCACTTCTGTTGACCATAGAAGGACCAAGAAAAATCCATAAAGCATTTTGTCACGAGCTTGAAATATATTATTTTTGCGGAGTATATCCTGAATTAATGGCACCAAGCCACTAAGTCGGCCTGCTATAATAGGCTGCGAATTTATTGACAGGTTCGTATTGAATTATTTAAGTTTCAATAACAGAGGTAAGCCAACCGTTCAGCTTCAACAGCCTAACACTTTTTTTCTACACCACACTATTTATAACGGCATTTTCTCAAACTTGTTCAAACATTAATTGTGGCACAGATGATAGCATGTGTTTCTGAGAGGGTAAAAAATATTGTGTGCAAAGTAGAAAATGCTGGTTATCAGCATTTTCTCCTTTCCCAGTGTTTTCTAATATTTCTAAAAAAAATTCTTACTCAGGACCTTAAAAGCAGTAAAAGGTAAAACCATACACTATTTAATTCATACTGTTAATTCACACGAATATGGATTCGTTAACTTTATTGGCATTTTCTGGTGATGATATGCTTGAAATCATTCGCAAGTGCTTGGAAAGAACAGACAGGTTTTGCAGTCTGATCTAGGCCTACACTCTTCGAAAATTACATCCTTAGCAGACTTGACGTGTAACAAGATCGGGTTATAAGTATTAAGCTTTGCACTGTTAAGCTCGATTTAGTGCCAATTAGCAGAAAGTGTTTATAAAATTAGACTGCACAATACGTGCAGTCTGATCTTGATTCTACACTGTTTGCAAGTGCGGAAAAAGTTCTCTGGAGAAAAGTTCTAAACGGCTATTAGCATCAACTGGAAGTTTTCGTTTTAATCTATTTGACAGTTTAACTGGTTACCACATAATCACGACTTTGAAAACATTGTAGCTTTTGAAAACTGGAAACAAACACTTTCTCCTTTTTCCACAGTGTTTTATGCCATCCTCAAAACAATTTTTTGAGTCACAATTTTTGTTATCTGCAAATGCTTTCAATTTGGACCAGTCTAAAATTTTGACGTCTGTTAAAGGCTCAAGGGTTTAAAATACGATAATCGAAGTTATGTGTGATCTATTACTGTATCACTGTACAAATACGGCCCCTGCAGTAGTCGCGCATTGAAAATCATTCCAATACGACCCTTGTCGTAGATGGCTCGAAAAATAAATTCCGGAAAAAAAAAGCAAAACAAACAATTGCTTCTTTTATCACACTGTTTTTCACATTATTTAAATATTTCTCATTTGTTGGAATCATGTTCACTTGATAGTGACCCTATCATCTGTTGCCTAGTCGATGACCTGTGGGCTTAACCCTTAAAGCCCTGGAACCGACTTAAGTTAATTTTGCAGACAGTGTAGATCAAGATCAGACTGCACAGAACGTGCAGTCTGATCTTTGATCTGCACTGTCTGCTTCTATGTTACGTATTCTTACAGAAACAACCTTGGATCAGCACTACTTGGGGCTGTTTGCTACTATTTAAAAGGTCCAGATCATTAATTGAGCGCATTAAGTGTTAAAATTCAGGGATTGCGAATAAAACATGTACAAATTTTGCCAGAATATGGCTCAGGAATTGATATCTCAGAACTAATGGAACTCTATATTATATTTCATGTGTCTATTTTTAGAAATGTTATGGGTAAAGAAATGTCGTAATTTAAGCGGGGGGGGGGGGGGAATTATTTCCCCGTCACAGTGAATATTTTCCTCCTGCCGAAAATCTGGAACTACTTTTTTAAGTTTTTTAAGTTTTTAAGTTTGAAAAGTGGCATTCGTTGACAAAATAATCAGAAGAAATAAAATATATAATTTACTTCATCAGCTTGTGGTTAATATGGGGAAATATTTGCCTCAAAAGGGAAAGGTCCGCGAAAATAACTCGTGCCTTACGGCACTCGTTATTTTCACATACCTTTCCCTTTTTCGGCAAATATTTCCCCATATTAACCACAAGCTGATGAAATAAACTCTATTTATTTCGCTGGTCTGACAGATTTATCTCTCTTTGAGCAAGACATGTACATATCTGGTAAGAAAATGATAAGTCTTGCGAGACAACGCGATATTATCAGGACATACACAGTGCCTCTAACGTAGGCAAAACGTCCAGCTCACTTATTCATGTATGTCCTCAGTTTCACAAGTACCAAGTCATGACTCTGAAGTGCCTTGCCCAAGGACACTGTAACAAAAAATCTAGTGCTTCTAGTTACACTTGAACCTTGGGATTCCTGGTTACGAGTCCTACACTTTACCTCTGAGCCATGCAGGATTCCAACATACTCATCCGGCTAGGACTTTGTAATGCTTTGCCTATGGGCACTTGAAAGTAGTTTCTGTACCAAGGTAATGTAGATTATGATCAGATTAAAGCTAAGAAATGTTTTGGGATGTGATTTGGAGAATGAATGGTTTAGCCAATCAGAAGTTGCGTAACTTTCAATATTAAGAAAATTCTGGAGATTAAGATGATTGGTAATACAGGCCCAGTTTTTTTGCACTTTAAGCGGCTGGTCCTTTCACCCAAATCAAGGAAAAGATGACATAAATCTAACCGCCTCATCCTGTTTTGTGCGGAAATGAGCTAAATTATAACATCCCCCTCCCGTGCGGAGTACTTTTCCTATCTGTACAGCAAATCTCTTTTGAAAACATAGTACCGAAAGGAAAAATAACTTCTTACGAGTAATTTCTTCTGTTTTGCAACAATGTTTTAACTGTTTAAATGTCTTATTCAATCCTTCATATTTTACAAGGATGATATCAAATTCGTCTGATACAAATGACCCATGCTCCGGCAAAAAGGGATTTAGTGCATGTCCGTGATACATTAATTCAAGCAGGTCATTACATATTTATAGATTCTTAAAATCCATTTTGTCTGACAACCGACTGATTCATGAGTTATAATGGTCTTTGAACATGCAGAAAATTTACCAAAAGCTTAAATTTTCGATGCAGCACTGCGAAGGCTGACCTGGGTCGATACTTTTGACATATGCATTAAACCCCTTTTTTCACAGAGTATGACTCAAATTTACTCAATGAAGTAAATGGTTTTTTCCTTTACTAAACGACAACATTTTAGACTTTTCCAAATTAAAATCATCAGCAGACGACAGTTTAAAGGTGACCTCAATGATTCTATTCGTCTATTTGTCTATGAAATTATAGAAAACATTGCGGGAAAAGGAGAAAATGCTGGTTACCAGCATTTTCTCCTTTTCCCACAATGTTTTCAAAAGCCCTTATCCTAAGGGTCGCCAAAACAGGAGATTATTTGGTAATTATGTAAACGGATTTGATCCAAGGATGTGTTTTAAGAAGCAGGACACAAATTAACTTATTACGATAACTGATAATAATCAGGTAATTAGTAACATCCTATATTAGTTATTGATAATATCCGTATCGCCTAATAAAAATATCCGTAAATGTTCAGTCAGCATTTTTTGTAAACTCGTTAGATCGTTGATTGATTGATGGATGGATGAATGAATGAATGGATGGATGGATGGATGGATGGACAGATTGATTGATTGATTGATTGATTGATTGATTGATTAATTGATTGATTGATTTTTAAATCCGTTTTCAACATTATTTCAGTTATATCACGTTGGCTACTGTACCTATCCTTGCTTTCCTTGAGTTTCTTTTACCAGTACTTCGCACAATATTCTTCAAAAGCAACTGGCTGCTTTCCCCAATAACCATTGTCGAAACAGTGATCAGCGGTGAGAGAGGACTAAATCCTGTCTAGAGGATTGTCATCAGTCCTCGGAAAGAAATTTGTCGAGCTGGGGATTCGAACCAGCGATCCCGTGTTTTCAAGTCCTGTGCACTACCGACTGCGCTAACATGGCTCGGCTTTTGGAGAATGAATTATGACCAGATTATTCTATTAAATCACGGTTGAACGTCATTTTTTTCATGTTTTTCCTTGGTTTCAGCAGCATTAAGCTATGACTCTGAAGTGTCTTGTGAAAGGGCACTTCACCAAACAATGCTAGGGTGAAGATTGAACATGGGTCCCCTGGATTGTGAACAGTACAAATTCACCATTGAGCCACACAGGTTAATTTATTGAATGGTGCTTTACGCCGCTTTCAACATTATTCGGGTCATAAACTTAACGGCGACAGCTCACATATTCATATATGTCCTGGGTTTCACCAGTTATAGGCTATGGCTCTTAAGTGTATTGCCCACGGACACTCCCACGAAAAAAAAAAAGTGCTTTCAGAGTACGGGTCCTACACTTTACCTCCACAGAAACCCTGAGCCAAGCAGGACCACAACATAAAAAGGTATAATGAGTTATACGTAGGGTATTAGGGTCCTTCTTTAATAAAACCTTGATTTTTTTAAATTCTGGTGTGATCTCCGTAAGCCAAAACGGTCGGGGAGGATTGTCTATGGGCAAGGCAGTGCAAAGACTTTGCTTCATACTGGCCGACAAAAGAACAACATGAATGGGTGAGCCGTCGAGGTGGTTAACTTATTACACAATTGCTGTTAAAACAATGTTAACACCTAGGCTGCTAAGCGCGACTCAAAGGCCATTTGGGGACAGTGTATTTCAAGATCAGACTGCACAGGACGTGCAGTCTGATCTTGGATCTACACTGTCCGATAGGACATATTTTTCCATCAAAAATATCTACGAAATAGCAAAATTGGGGTTATTACTATCGGCTAAAATGTTTTATTGATTTAGCAGGATAAAGATGAAAAGGTCGCTTCAGCTGTGCTGTAGTTATCCCTAAATAAGCTATGCAAAAGGGGGCTTCATGCATCTCCTTGATGCATTAGCCTATATCTATCTAGTCATCGCATGATTGTGGATCCATGAAAATCCATTTTGTCTCACAACCGGCTGAATCATGAGATAGGCTGGTCCTTTGACATGCAGAAAATTGACATATCGTAAATAGCAAAATGTTTCGATCCAGGTCAGCCTGCGCGGACTGCGCAGGTTGAGCTGAGCCAATACTTTTTGAAAATGTATTGAACTATTTCCCAGAGCATGGCTCGTATGTAAGACAGATTGACTAACATGCGGATGGTATTGATAAAGGATCAGACTGCACGATCTGTGCAGTCTGATTTTGTTGTAAGCTGTCCACAAAACCCTCGTTCTCGCTTATGACGCTGAAAGGATTTTGAAAGGACGGAGATATAATTGGCCTGCGACACGCGAAAAGGGGCATTCGGACATTTGCGTAAAGTGTCGTTTCGGATCAGCCTGCCCAATCCGCGCAGGCTAATCCGAAACGACACTGTCCGTTTTTGTGTAATTTTCTATTTTGCGCATGTCTACTGAAGGACAAAATCTAAGGTAGTCGTAAAGTGCCGTCTCGGATTAGCCTGCGCGGACTGCAAATGTCCGAATGCCCCTTTTCGCGTGTTGCAAGCCATATGAAAGACTTCTAAGTACTTCAACTTCTACCATAACAAGAGTGTACTTTTTGAAATTCGGATTAATCAACAGTTTTTGACAAGCCCGTATAGCTCGAGTGGTAGAGCGTAGGACTTGTAAACATCAAATCTTGGGACAATTGAAGGTGTGGGTTCGAGCCCCACGGCTGGCCAATTAAAATTTCTAAAATTTTTTCGGATGAGACGCTAAGCCAAGGTTCCGTGAGACGGTGCTATACACCAAACACGTTAAAGAACTAGGCGAAAGTTTGGATAGGTTTCGTCCTGTATCTTGTGATGATAAATAAATGGAAATTAATGGACATATTTTTTTTCTCCTCGCTCTTCCTTTTATCGACGTAGCTGGATACGCTGGCTTGTGACCTACTTTTTTGGAATCGATATACTAGAATGAATAAATGGTAATTCACCACTGGTCAAAAATGTAAACAGGTTTATTCCGCGGGCTCCTACAGGTCTGTTTACGGGTATAGTTATGACACCAATATACAAGCATTGTAATTGGTAACTGATACCCTGGAGACGCCTGCTCACACCATAGAAACTGAGTACGATAGAGGACAATCCTTATCTTGTTCTACATGAGAATTTGATATTTTCGTAAGCATTACCCTATGGACCATTACTGTAAAATTTAAATGTGTTTTCAGACACATCATTTTTAGCACCAAGTGCTGTTTTACCAATGACGATATAGGTTAGTATTTAATCTTGTGAAATATCAAAATGATAATTTTGCTTTTCAACGATATGAAAGGAAAACCGAAAGGAAAGAGGAAATAGCCGGTGAGGTTAATTTTATTTATTCTCGTAAAATTGAAACACGAGAGTTTCCATATTCATATTCGAGTACTCTTACGATGTCTACTTTTAAAAGTTATTTCTGCTTAATATCAAATTTTGTATGTTTAAAAGCAAAAGCGCATTTCCATAACTTTCAAATCTTTGTTTTTTTTTTTCTGGTTAGTTCTCTCCCTCCCTCCTCTCTTTCTTTCAAGTCCCTACTTCAAATAAGGAGAGTCCAATTTTCGTCAAAATTGTTTAATAAATTATCGTAAATACTTTCCAAACAACAACACTGTACTCTTGTTCAAATTAATAGCATTTGCATACAACAAATTAAATGTACATGTAACTAATAAGATATGGCTTGTATTCAAAGGGTAGAAAAAAAACATTTTGGGAAAAGGAGAAAATGCTGGATACCAGCATTTTCTCCTTTTCTCACAATGCCTTTTTAGGGTCATCTACATACAGGATTTTTGGTAAAGGGCCAGTTTGACTATTGGATCCGGCTACTGTGGAGTGCTCATATAAAACGTCCTCCCAACCGTCCGCACAACACCATCCATCTCGTACAGAGTCAGCAAGGAACATTGGTATCGGGTATGTTAATGTTACCGAATAATTATAATTAACTTTTGATTTTCTTACAGGCAAAATATTCTAACTTAATAATATATTACAAATATTTTTAGAATTAATATACCGATATAATATTTTAAGGCATGCTTTGGCAAAAGGGGACTTAATGCATCTCCATGATGCATTATGCCAAGCAAGTCTTTACATAATTATAGATCTATAAAATCTGTTTTTTCAAACAACCGGCTGAATCATGAGGTAGCATCTTCCTTGGACATGCAGACCGATAGCAAAAAGTATGGACCCAGGTCAGCCTGCGCGAATTGCGCAGGCTGACCTGGATCCATAATTTTTGTAGACACATTTAGTTCCCTTCTCACAGAGTATGGCTCACATAAATTATATACTGTGTATATGATACGAGGTAATATCTAGAACAGATAGGTTGAAACTATGAAAGCAGTATTTAAACAATTCAATTAAAATTCACACAATCAGAAACGTTACACTTTTTGTCTTTTTTTTTTTCTTAATTCTTACCAATGAAGACAATAAATAATCAGATATACGAACATGCAATTATTCAAAAATACTATCCGACAGGAACAAATATTTTTTGGGGAGAAAAAAAAAAACGGTGAGGTAAAAGGATATTTGTAGTTTTAGTTCTGATTGCTTATTCAAACAATAAAAAATGTGGCTTCTCTATCTTTTTTTAGATATAATTTACTTATTTATTTATTTATTTATTTATTTATTTATTTACTTACTTATTTTGGATTATCTATTTATTTGTTTATTTATTCATTTTTTTTTTTTTTTTTTATTATTATTATTGTTATTATTTTTATTATTTTTATTATTATTATTATTATCATCATCGTCATCATCATCATCATCATCTTGTCTTTCAAATTTTTCTGCTAGTTTTCTCCACAACCAACTATGAAGACTGAAGTGTTTGTTATCCTAGCAGTAGTGCTGACAGCTTGTCAGTGTAACCCCGTCGAAACTTTTGATATTGCTGACATAGATGACACTGCTTATGGTATTGCCGACATTGCCGACGTTGCCGACATTGCTGACTACGATCCAGAGGAGGAAGTTGGTAGGTACTTATTATCATTACCTTTATATTAATCTTTTTACCTGCTAAATAAGTAAAAATGAAACTTTTACAGTGGTAGTAAAATCCAAATTTTTGTTATCTTATAGGAATATTTTGGTGAGTAAATATCTTTTGATCGGACAGTGCAGAACCAAGATCAGACTGCACATTCTGTGCAGTCTGATCTTGATTTACACTGTCTGCAAAAGGTCTTTGAGTCACGCTTCGCAGCCAAGGGGTTCAAACAACTACTGTTAGTAAGGAAAATAGGATAGAACAAGATAATGATAATAATAATGATTCATTGATTGATTGAATGGTATTTTACGCCACTTTCAACATTATTTCAGTCATATCACGGCGACACCTCACATGTTCATGTATTCCCGGGTTCCACCAGTGCTAGACTGGGGCTCTGAAGTGTCTTGCCCAAGGACACTCCCACGAAAAGCCCAGTGGATCTAGTGAGGCTCGAACCCGGGGCCTCCAGGTCACAAGTCCTACACTTTACCACTGAGCCACGCAGGATCCCTAGTTTTTTCGAGGGGGGATGTATACATTCATTGAATAAAGACTGGTATGTAAAAGTAAAATCTCTCCGAATTGATAAATCCATCCTGTACAGACGGTTTCTGTGTTGCCAAGTAGTGACGGTGTTGGATTCGAAACCAGGAAGGAGGTCCAGGGTTCTCTCCTTACTCTACGTGCTGGTTTTTTTCGTAGGAGTGTCCTTGTGCAAGTCATTTCAGAACCCTAGCTTAGTATCGCTAAAACCCAGGACACACCTGAATAAGTGAGCTGTCACCGTGATAAGATAGAGATGCAGTGAAAGCGACGTAAAGCACTATTATAGTTAGTCAAAACTATCTTGTTTCTTCACCATTTAACTCGTTTTCAGCTCCTCACAGCGGACTACAATGGGGGTCTTCCAAAGTCGCATTCATGGCCTCCCTTGGAGCAAGCAATTGCTACGGCAACAAACAGCATATTAAGTTTAACCAGGTACCCCTGAACGACGGAAAGTCTTACGAGCCAACTACTGGTGTGTTTAGGTAAGATGTCTGTCTGTCTATCTGTCTGTCTGTCTGTCTGTCTGTCCACCCGTCTACTCATATTCCACTTCCGCTCCGATTCTTCACGATAAAAAAATCAGAGTTTTTATTTATCAACCATTCTGAAGAACATTTCAGTCAAATTTCTAGTTCAGAAAATAAGACAATTTCTAACTGGCTACTCCATTTCATTAAGCTAAACAGAAATTTTGTTACTTTGAAAATTCAGAAAATTCTTGAGAATAAGAATACAGGCATAGAACTACGGGCCTAGAAAGGAATTGTGAGAAAAGGAGTAAATGCTGATTACCAGCGTGTTATGGACGATAATGTTCGTGCACGTAAGGCGGTATAACAAATGAGCACCTGAAGCAATCGTCTTATAGGACTGGCCAGCCCGATCTCCCGATTTGAATTTGTTTGGATATGAGCCATGCATACTCTGGCTAAAGGGGACTTAATGCATCTCCTCGATGCACGACAAGCAAATCATTGTATAATTATGGATCCATAAAAAAAACCAGTTCGTCCAACAAAACGAATCAAGAGGTACACTGGTTCTTTGACATGCAGAAAATTGACCAATAGCAAAAAGTTTCGGTCCAGGTCAGCCTGCGCAGTCTGCTCAGATGACCTGGACCGATCCTTTTTGCAGATACCTTAAGCACCCTATTCACAGAGCATTGCTCATATGCTTGGTACATGGTTCAGAAAGCACAATGTTTTTTGCCATTCCAAAGACAGATCTCATCGTATGAGCCACATTAAATCTGTCTTCTGCAAATCTTGTACCTTGGACAGGTGTAGAATTTAGTCGTCTGGTAGAGTATGGTGGCACATTTCTGCCACGAGATACGATATAACTATTGCGATAATATAAGAAAATTGTATCGATAAAACAAACTTTCCTTGAAATATTATCAAGGTAATAAAAAGTTTCCCGGTAGAGATATCGCGATAGTTCTCCTATTTAACACGATTTTTGTGCCCATAAAAAATGACATTCACGGTCTCTATAAATAGATACGGTTTCAGATAATCGTGAGAAAACTCAGATGATAGAAGTACATGTACGTGAGCTCTTCTTTTCCCTGAATGGTTGTAAAATCATTCGTAAGAGGCATTTCGAGTAGTCTTTGTGTTTAAGAGACTTCAGTTCATTTCACGTGTAGCCAAATTTTATGATTAAGCTACAATTCTAAATAATTTGAATTTGCCGTCATCTTGTAAAGTCAAAAGCTACCGAGTTCATCCAAATGGTGATTTTTCTATTTATAGCTGTCGAGAAATGGGTAGAACTATGGAGATAATTTTATCTCGATAACAACGTTTATTATGAGGTGCTTTTTTTTTTCAGAAAACTTTTCGCTACCTAGATAAAATTTCCAGGAAACTTTGATTTATTGCGATATTTTTCTAAAATTATCATGATAGTTATTTCGTATCTCGCGGCAAAAAGATGCCACCATATTAAAGGATGAAAAAACACTTACACACACAATGCTTCCGTTTCAGGGCCCCACGCTCCGGCGTCTACTCGTTCACATTTGCCATTGCCGTTAATTGTTGTAAATGTGAAGTTCGTGTTAAACTCGTCGTAAATGGAAAACCACTCGCAGGCGCCGTGGCTGAAGGTTTGATATTACAATTTCATTTTTACCTTTTGTTTCCATAGTTGGTAGGTGTGGTTGTAAGGACGGCATAGATCAAGATAAGACTGCACAATATGTGAAGTCTGGTATTTGATCTGCAGCACCATCCTTAGCCTCTTTCTAGACTATGAACTGTTGTTTGATTGATCGAATGATGTTTTACGCCACTTTCAGCATTACTTCAATCATGTCAAGGCAACAGCTCATATATTCCTGTACTTATTGGGTTTAACCAGTACTAGGCTAGGGCTCTGAAGTGTCTCTCCCAAGGACACTCCCACAAAAAAACCCAGTGGATCCATAGAGGCTCGAACCCAGGGCCTACATGTCAAGAGTCCAACACTTAACCACTGAGCCACGCAGTATGCCGAAGTATTTGAGCCACGCTCTGACAAAAAGGGGTTCATACATCTCCTTGAAGCATTATACTATGCAAGTAATCACATAAACATGGATCAAGAAAATCAATTTTGTCTAACGAGAGAGTAGGTAGAATGGTGCTTTGACATGCGGAAAACTTACAAATATCAAAACGTTTTGACTCAAGTCAGCCTGCACCAACTGCACAAGCTAACAAGAGTCCATACTCTTTGCATAGGCCTTAAATTCCCTTTTCACAGAGCATGGCTAAATCATTCGGTTTAGCCAATCAGAAGCAGAGCTCCAGATAGAGGGAGTGATTTTGTTTTCATAAGTGAAAATATTAATTATTCTCCACCAAACCCTATGTTATGGGTACTCATTACAATTGTCTCATCGAGACGATTCTAGTGAGTACCCACAACATAGGGTTTCGAAGAGAAATAACGGATTTAGAATGCCATCACTCCCTTTTATCTGGAGCTCTGAGGAGTTTCGCTACTTTCAACTTAAGGGAATTCTTCAGTATAAGAGTAGTTGCTAAATACAGACGCTGTTGATGTGACATTTTACCAACTCATTACAACAACGGTTCAGAATGCTCTTATTTGTTCAAAACAGAGTTTTAAATGTTTTTTTTTTCCCATACAACACAGGTCGACATTGCGGACAAGACGTCATGGGAGGTAACACAGCTGTGGCCAAACTTTGTAAAGGCCAATCGGTCTGGGTTGAGACGGTGACGGGAGGCTGTATCGAAGGAAGTAGCAGATCCCTATTTACAACCTTCAGCGGCCATCTTCTCTACAAGAGATCCTGTTTTTGACTTGTTGCTCACCAATCTTCGAGTGTATCCTGTCAATCCCAATTTCAAAATAACACCTAAACCCCTAACTCGATTAACCATACGGCTGCTAAGCTCGACACGTTGACCATTTGCAGACAATGTAGCTCTTGAAAGATCAGACTGCACAGAATGTGCAGTCGGATACTGAATATACACTGTCTGATAAGGAAATATTTTTCTTATTTCAAAAAATAAGTTTGAAGTATCATTTTTCTGGTTGTCACAATCGGCTAAAAGTTTCATTTAACTTATTTGGCAGGATAAGGGTTTATAAGTGAAATGAAGATTTCAAGCCTAAAATAAAAAACCCAAATTTTGCTATGATTTCAAAGGTATTTTCGAGGAAAAGAAATTTCCTCACGGTACAGTGTAGACCAAGATCAGACTGCACGTTCTGTGCAGTCTGATCTTGATGTACACTGTCCGCAAAAGGTCATCGATTCGTGCTTAGCAACCTAATGGTTAATAATACTGCAGTTCTTACTTTGTCAGCTTGTCTTGATTTCTTGACATCAGAAACCGTCAGTATGCTTGATTTTTTTTTGTATGCTTGATTTAACTATATCTTCGTTGTCTGTTAGAAACATGCAAATCTGGACTGTGTAATCGCAGATTTGTTTTTTTTTTATCAGAATAATTTCCAGATAATGAAGCTCGAATTCCTCATTTCATGTCGTTTTAACTCAATCAGGACAATCTGAAACGCAATATATTATCATCTAGCATACTTATGGTTAACTGATTATATGACGGAAATTTTCTGATATATAGCCCATGCTCTATAGCATAAAGGGGGTTTGAGTCTCCATGATGCGTAACTGTTAGTACCAAGCAAGTCATCACATGACTATGGATCCTTAAAATCTGTTTTTATCTAATAATTGACTGAATCATGAGGTTGAATTATCCTTGGACATCCAGAAAATTCACAAATAGAAAAAAGTATCGACCCTTGTCAGCCTGCGCGGAATGCGCAGGCTGACATGGGTGGATACTTTTATTGCAGATGCCCCCTTTTCCCAGAGCATGTCTCATATACGTATCAATACTTTACTAAGTTTCTACATGCTTATCAAACTCTATTAATAATTTGCTGTTACTTTGTTATAATTATTCTGGACATAACCAAAAATAAAATGATGTACATGTATAACACTCAGGCTTTGCTTTGACAGCGTGTTTGCTCTCAAAGGTCGATTGAGCGGCCACCATCATGATCACATTCGGCATACCTCGGGTGATCGGAGCCATCAAGTCCCTCGGCTGTATCTGGTAACTTGATATGTACCTACATGGTATTCATCGCCGGAAATACGCCGGTTTCAGTTGACAAACAGTTCGTACATTCATTTTTGTGGCATTTGTCGAAGACAGTGCCACTATGAGATCAATAATAAATGTTCAATATTGAATTTTGAAGACCATGTATGGTATTTTGTCCAAAACCGAAGGAAGTAAACCCAATTAAACTCAATTTTTCAAGACAAATGAGTTTTTCAATAGCACTCAGATATATAATTGGAAATGGCGTATTGAAATAAACTGCAAAAGGCTGTCGATCGTGGAAATACTTCTTTTTGAGTAAAAATAGCTTCACCTCTTCATAGCCTTCTATTGGCGCAATGATATGCACAAAATTTGTCTTCTGACCGCTTTGCTTTCGGGGTTGTTCGTTCCAAAACCAGTTCGTCCCTGGGCTTGTTCGTCCCATGATTGCACGCTACTCATTTGATTGTGCATGAATATTTACAGGAAGAAAACTTTATTGTAATGTTGGGAATTAGGTCCTGACGGCCAAAGATATCTCAAAATTATAGTATTCAGGTATAAACTTAATTGAATTCAATATATTTACATGGCTTCTCTCTCTACCCATCGTGCATCCTTCCGTCAAGGGACGTTACTCCTGACACCTCTTGAAAGATCAAAGGGAGACCACCAATACACAAATAACGCAAACTTAGGCACCAGTAATCTCCCTTTAACCAAAGAGACGTATTAATTTGCTTAGGAGGTTGATTTTCAAGTTAATATTTAAATAATATTTCTCTTTTTTTTTTAGCTCACCTTAGCACGAAGTGCTAAGGTGAGGTATTGTGATCGGTCATTGTCCGGCGTCCATCTGTCCGTCTGTCCACAATTCCTTTAAACATCTTCTCCTCCTAAACCGCTGGGCCAATCTTGGTAAAATTTGGCAGGGATGTTCCTTGGGTGAAGTTCTACCAAAGTTGTTCAAGAGTTTGAATTCCACCCTTACCTCTGGTTGCTATGGCAACAGAAAGGAAAAAAAAAAGCAAAATCTTTGAAAATCTTCTTCTCTGACATTAGAAGGCGTAGAGCTTTGATATTTGGTATGTAGCATCTCCTAGTGGACCTCTACCAAGTTTGTTCATATGATGTCCCTGGGGTTAAAACTGGCCCCGCCCCGGGGGTCACAAGTTCGAACATAGGAACAAAGAAAGAAAACTTTAAAATTCTTCTTCCCTAAAACTGGAAGGTGTGGAGCTTCGATATTTGGTATGTAGCAATTCCTAGTGGACCTCTACCAAGTTTGTTCAATGATGCCGCTGGGGTCAAAACTGGCCCTGCCCCGGGGGTCACAAGTTCGAACAAAGGAACAAAGAAGGAAAACTTTAAAATTCTTCTTTTCTAAAACTGGAAAGCAGAGCTTTGTTATTTGGTATGTAGTGAACCTGTTCTAAGTTTGTTAGCCCACCTGAGCACAACGTGTTCAGTCAGTTCAAAATTGGGTCACCTGGGGTCATAAACTAGGTCTCAAGGTTAAATTAAACTAATACTTTGTGGGCACTCTAGAGGCCATATTTTTTGCTCAATTGACTTGAAAATTGGTCAGAATGTTTGTCTTGATGAAATATTGGGTGAGTTTGGAATTGGGTCACCTGGGCTCATGAACTAGGTCACTTGGTCAAATTTAAGAAATACCTTGTGGGCACTCTAGAGGCCACATTTATTGCTGAATTAACTTGAAAACTGTTCAGAATGTTTGTCTTGATAAATTTTTTGACGAGTTCTAAATTGGGTCACATCGGGTGATAAATTAGGTCACTAGGTCAACTTCAGGAAATTCCTTGTGGACGCTCCAGAGGCCACATTTTAACTTCAATTGACCAGACAATTGGTCAGAAATTGTATTACGCACGTGGAGTGAATTTTGCCTATTGACTCAGGTGAGCGATCCAGGGCCATCATGGCCCTCCTGTTTTCAAATTATTAATTCTACACAGTGGCTTCCTTGACAAATGCCACATCAGCGTTCTCAAAGCTTTGATTTAACGTAGTTTATCAATTGCGATTAAGTTTTCACCTACAGATAGATAGATGTGAATAACTTCATCGAGGTTGTTTATGTCGTTGCTAAACGACTGACAGTGGCGCTGCCATGTATAAGATCACGTGATTGGCAGTTCAAACGGAAAAGACCGTAATACAGACGAGGTTAGATGTAGGTACGGAATCGGCCGAGTTATGACGAGTGTCATGTTCATAGTATCTTATCTATGACTCGTTTGTCGTCCTAAACAATTTCTTACAAGCCTAGACATGATAGGAGGGAGCTTAAATAACCGTATTTTTTATCGTATTTGTAAAGCGGATCTAATTTTGATTGTTCTGTCGGAACTATATGATATGTATGCATGCGCTGGACGTGTTATAGGGAAGCTAAAACAACCTAACTTTTTAGCGTATTTACAAAGCAAGTCCTCTCTTAATTATTCTGACCGGAACTATACAAAGTTGCATACGCATGCACTGAACATGACACAGGGAAGCTAAATCAACCTTACTTACTTGTGGATTTGTACAGAGACCATCAGAAGCAACAAAACCACAGTTAGCCTGCAAGGCCGACGAACTCTGATTTTACTTGCTTCCACTTACTTTATCAAGTAATATCATAAATCAGCAATGCTCTGTGAAAAGAGGCCATAATGCATCTGCGCAGTCCGTGCAGGCTGACCGAGATTAAAACATTTTGCTATTAGTCAATTTTCTGCATATCAAAGGACTAGGACTACTCTATCTTATGATACAGTTGGCTATAAAACAATAAAGATTTTAAAGGTCCATAAATTCTTAATGACTTGCTTGGTGCAATGCATCATGGAGAATTTGCTAGAGAATTAAGCCCCATTTACAAAGAGCATTTCTCATTTGAATTCTTGTTCTTTATTTACCGGAGCTAAAAAGAAAGTCCATTAAATAAGTGTATCAAAGAAATTATTTTAAATGTGAGATCAATGAACGATTACCAACACCGAAACAGAAATTTGAAACGACCCTGAGTTTCTTCCCCTGGATCTCACTGACATCAGCCTGTTATGATATTTCGGACAGTTAAATGAACGAAATCCATAGGTCCAGTTGTCAGGAATCACACAAATATCATACATGTAATTTGACTGCTGTTTTTTTTTTTTTATCATCGTTTCCCACAATGATTGGTTTTCGTCGTTCAAGACGTTCAGAAAATTAATTTTGAAGATATTGTGGCACAAGGAGAAATTGCTTGAAACAAGCAAAAAAAGTTTTCACAAGTGTTAATGTATCAAACCCCAGCTCCTATCAGTAATCCATGGTTTTGGCAAATTTTCTACTGCATATTTATAGCTAGAGATGAAAAGAAAAAGATAACCTATTGGTCAGAGGTCGGACACAGCTTTCGAGTTTCAACCCTTGTCATACAATCCGTTTCTTTAAACGAGTCTGATGAGGAAAGCTTTTGAAAACAGCGAGGAAAAAGGAGAAAATGCTGGTTATCATCATTTTCACCTTTCCCCACTATGTTTTCTATCCTTTTTAGAAGCAAATATGGCTTGCAACACGCGAAAAGGGGCATTCGGACATTTGCGTAAAGTGTCGTCTCGGATCAGCCTGCGCAGTCCGCGCAGGCTGATCCGAGACGGCACTTTACGATTACATTAGATTTTATTCTACAGTACACTTGCACAAAACAGAAAATTACGTCACTTTACGCAAATGTCCGAATGCCCCTTTTCGCGTGTTGCAAGCCATTGATCATTTTAGTTGGGATTGATTTGTCGACAGCATAAGCTATCATTTTTAGATAAATCTCTAATTCTATCGTCTAGTACATGTTTAATGATGATAGCAGGACTGGGAAAAGAAGAAAATCTTACCTTCGGACGGAAGCTTAGCATTAATTCCGTATCGAATACAGAATAGAACACTTTCAGTTGTATAAATCACTATGGTAATATGCAGATTTCACAAAGAAAACTAACTCCGTTTCTGATACGAAACGTATCATCCGTGTTCGAACATTCCCGTTTTGAGTTAATGATTGAAATTGCGTTTATTTATCCTCGCCACCGGTTGCCCATCTGGGCGACGCCCCCTGAAGACTGTTAGTTTTGTTAAGGGGGATAGTGCAAGGTACAGGACGAAACCCATCCTAAGTTACGCCTGGTTCTTTCACGTGCTCGGTGTATAGCACTGTCACACGGGACCTCGGTTTAACGTTTCATCCGCAAGACTATTAGTAATTTTAGATGGCTAGTCGTGGGACTCGAACCCACACCCTCAAGTGACCCAAGACTTGATGTTTACAAGTCCTACGCTCTGCTACCCGAACCATGCTTACTGGTCCGGTGGTGAGTTAGGGCAACTACCTTCCTTTTAACCCTTCTATACTCGTCTCCATACCCACATCTAACTTGATCAACGGATCACTCGAGGTTTGCCGAACGAACTCTTTTAATGCAAAATACATGTATGTACACTCGACACCCTTCAATGGCTGAAAAAAGAACCCACTGAAACTCAGACAAATTTTTAATCCGATTTACCTCACCACACAAATAGACGGTGTATATACAATATCAAACTGCATGTTCTGTGCCGTCCGCAGAGAGCTCATGTGTACTAAAGCCACTATAACATTAATTCCATACATTTTTTCGTTATCCACCCAAAAGTGACGAGCAAAATTCATGGTCGTGAGTTCCCGAGATTTTTCCGTCGCAAGTTTCAAGCTCTCACTTGTTTCATTGTATTTCAAGACATAAACAAGAATATAGTGATGCATAACATCAATGGCACCGCAAATCAGTTGTTTCTGAAATAGGGCACATTACAGCAGGTTAATTTTTTACGCCAAGGGTATCACTTGAACAAACTTCGTAGAGATCCTCGTGGTGATACTACATGACAAATATTTAAACTCTGGGCCATCTGGGATACGATCTGGTTTTTATCGATCTGGCAAAAGTACGGTATTTTACATGTTAAAAAACAAAAAATCAGTCCAAATAGAAAAACAAAGTTAGTACGGGCTCGATCTGGTAATGAAAGTACCGTATTTTTACATGTATATTAAAAAAAAAAAAAAAAATACTGAACCAGTCCATATAGTAACAATATTACAAACTTGTCAATATACAACGTACCTCTACTAAGACAACCATAAACTGATTGAATGTTAAAGGAAAGCTGCTGACATCAGACAAAGAAATGACAGAAGGATGGGCTGAGCACTTTGAACATCTTGCTACACCTAAATCCACTTCATATCATGATAGTGAATTCCTTGCAAAAGCTCAGGAAGATATTAAGACAATAGAAAGCCTAGACTCTGACACAAGCCTCATAAAGCCAGCCACTAATAAGGAGATTACAGTAGCCATAAATCAACTTCACAATAATAAAGCTGCTGACTACCTTGGCCTCCAAGCTGAACATCTCAAATTTGGCGGTGATTCTATACGTGCAATACTGCTTCTCCTGATAAACCTGATTTTTTCTATGAAACAGATCCACGAAACCTTAAAAATTGGTACCATTACGCCGATCTTCAAAAAAGGAGACAATAAAGAGCCTGACAACTACAGGGGCATAACTGTAACCCCAATACTATTGAAAGTAATAGAACATGTTCTTAATCAAAGACATAAAGATATCTTTTACCCTACTCAACCCAGATTGCAAAGTGGATTCACTAAAGAAACTTCCTCAATGAGATCTGCGCACGTCGTTTCTGAATGCAAAATGGAAGCCAAACTAAAGAAAGACAATCTTTACTTTGTAACACTTGATACCAGAAAGGCCTTTGATGTTGTCAACCATGACTTATTGCTACGTAATCTATTCCTTGATAAAATTCCACTGGCAGAATGGATGCTACTCAAAGACTCCTACACCAATATGACTGCTTGTGTGAAATGGCAAAACCTTACATCCAGACCATTTAATATAAATCAGGGCGTGAGACAAGGCGGAGTCTTGTCAACCGAGCACTGTAAGCGATATAACAACCGCCTATTGACTAAACTAGAAAACAACTTTCAAGATGCAAAGATTGGAAACATTTGTATAACTCATACTACCTGTGCTGATTACGTTGCACTCCTTTCGCACTCAAAATTTGAGATGGACCAGATGTTAGAAAGAGTAGAATCTTTTAGTTACACACACAGGTATGACATAAACTCACAGAAAAGTGCTTGTCTGGTTTTTAATAACAAGCGCACCAGCGATGAAACAAAACTTATGCTCAACAATGACCCTGTTCCCGTAACAGACAGGACTTACCAGGGAATCAAGAAAAGGCGCTAATGTTGAGAGTAAAATAGAACTAGGAAGAAGGACCGCTTACTCTCTCCTTGGAGCTGGGTTCCATGCTTTCAACGGACTTAAGATAAAAAAGCACACATATGGAATACCTTTGTTGTACCAAGGATCCTATACGGCCTCGAAGTATCTATTATCAGCCAAAAAGATGTCAGAAAACTAGAATCTTTCGAAAACAAATGTTTGAAACAACTTCAACACCTTCCAGATCGGACTGCAATTGTAGCGTGTAATTCTCTAATGTGAATAATACCACTGGAGATCCAAATCCACAAAAATATTCTCAATTTGTTCATTGGTATTCTACAATCACCAAAATCAGTGGAGTATGAGATTGCAGTGAGACAGTTGGCTACAAAGACCCTAGAAAAAACAAACAGCTTTTTTTCCAATGTCCGCATAATCTTACTGAAATATGACCTACCCACAGCTTACTCACTTATTAAAGATACCCCAGATAAAAGCAAATGGAAGAAAATGTTGAAAGAATCGGTGACCTCATATGTACAGAAGAACTGGAAAGAAGAAATAGAGGAAAAAAGCTCCCTTAAATACCTTAACCCATATTCAGTTAAAGTAGGGCAGACCCATCACGTCTATAGTACTGTCAGACCAAACAAGGAAGACATCAAAAGATCAGAGCTCAAGGCAAAACTCTTACTTGGTACCTACACCCTGCAGTCAAACAAAGCAGTTTTTAACCAACGTGCAGTAGATTCGACATGTAAATTGTGTCAACAGGAATCTGAAACTAGAGAACATTTCATGTCCAGATGTAAATCGTTACAGGATATCAGAGCTAAATACATGAGACTTTTCCAGAAAACCATCAATGATGTCAATACCCGAGAGCAAAAGATTCCAGACGACCCAAATATGTTTACCCAGTTAGTGCTAGACAGTACTCACCAAGATGTTAGCTGTACAATCTGCATTCCTTCAGGTTCTATAGAAAGACTGGAATTCCTATCCAGGGATTACATGTACTTATGGAAAATCCATATCAGCAGATGCCAGCAACTTGCAAAATGTCAGTAATGCCCTAAGGACTACTCTAAAATTTATACCCCTCAGTATCATGGCGGACATTTATATAAGCATATTTCTACTCTAAACTGTACTTTGTTTTTTCAAATGTTTCGAACAAGACAGCTTTGAAATTGCAAAAAAAAAACTGTTGCATTTTTCTGACACTTTTCAAGTTGACCCCTCACCAAGCAATTCCGAGTTTAAACGATTTTGGAAAAGCAAGTTTTTGACAACAATGTGGAAAAAGGAAAAGATGCTGGTTTGTTGGTGCTGGTAGCTAGCATTTTCTCATGCCCTTTCCGTTTTTCTACTGTTTTACATAACATTGTATCATTTTCTTGGAAAAAAAAGAACTCAGTCCACTGGGAGAGAATCTTGGTCGAGTAAACGGGGAATATAATCAACGGAAAAAATCATACGAGTATGTTACTTCTTATAAACTTAAATGGCCGTTTGAATACTTTCTCTCTCTCTCTTGCTCTCTCTCCTTCCCTTCCTCTCTCTCTTTCTCCACAAACTTAAATACTCATGATCATTAGCTCCATATGACCACAGATAGATATTTATCTAATTTGAAGTGTAACAGTAATTGTGTTAAAACAAATACAAACCTTAAAATATCTCGCGACGTTAATAAGGCATGCAACGCGATATGTGGCGTAAATATATTATGTGGTGTATATATAAAAAAAAATCAGTGATTAAAGATGAAAGCCCTTATCTCGACAACTCAGACTCTCAACTACATCTACAACCATGTATAGTCTCGGGTTCTCCGAAAAGGGAAACCGAGGAATCTACTGAACAACAACAACAACATGGCTACCTCCACAGGCACTTTTCAAAAGCGAATAAAAATATAGTGCCGCCGCTCATGCGGTGCCACAATAAGCAGATCTCAAACAGAGAACGTTTCCCTTTATTCCAACAGTGACGAAAATGATTTCTGAAACCAACACATTTGATAAACCTGGGTATCCATCATGCTTTGGGCAATAAAGACACGAACGTGTTATGAGAAAAAGAAACACGTGATAAGTAAGACACGGCTGATACTTTCTCACGGCCTAGGCTATGTTTGTCACATTTGACAAACCTCAGTTGATCCGTTGATCAAGTCCTTCAGCTGTATCTCGTAGCTTGATATGCACGTACACGGTACATTTCATCGCCGAAAGTACACCGCTTTACCTTTCTTAAATCGTAACACTCCACTTAGAAAGCAAACACTAGTCACAGTTTTTCGTGGGAATCTTCCTGCATACATTTTCAATGACGAACTGTTTGTACATTTATCAATTATTTTGGCATTTTTCAGCGACAGGCTGCTTAACCGTGGCTATTGTTGTCGTTGCTGATCAATTTACAGGGCACCGCCATGTTATAAAGATCATGTGACTGGTAGTATTTCAAAATGGAAACCCCCTTGATACAAACGACGTTAGCTATAGGTGCGGAATCGGCCGAGTTGTGTTTGTCATTTAAAATTGTGTTGAATTGTTTCGGAAAATACAATTCATAACATCGCAACAGCTTTACTTACATCTTACCAGTTTGTGGCTTGTGCTCTAGAGTGTCTCCAAAACTGCGCTTCCAAAATCCATAGCTCCAACGGAAAGGGGCGAAAGGGTCGAACTGTTTATTTCCTGGCTATAGATACAAGACCTTAATGAAAGTCATTGTGGGTCTTCGAATTGGTTATTAATGACCTTGAAAAGAGTCAGAAACAGAATTCGGTTTCAGCACTTTATAACGTTTATTTTTAGAAATATATGAAAAGCGACAGTCTAGCTACACGTACATATACAGAATGGATACATAGTTCACTCTGTTGGAGCAAAGGCGAAAATAAGGGGTCAAAGTTTGTGGAAGTCATAGATCAAGATCAGACTGCACAGAATGTGAAGTCTGATCTTGCATTCATGCCTTCCGCTTGTTTGTTCAAGCCTATCAGATAAAAACCTTTCTAAATTATACATTGTATTGTAATTTTAGTATATGTATTTGGTGCTAAAAAAAGGTAAACCTTTATAGATGCAGTCTAAGCTGAGTTTATATTTAAGAGATCTTGTTTGAGTGCCGCTGTCGACGTTGATCACCAGTTTATGGCATTTGACACGCATTGCAGAGTCCTAGCCTAGTACAAGTGAAGTGAAAGATTTAAAGCGTTATAGCAAGCTATCATTGATATCTAGGGGAGGAAACTCGTGTTTGATTCAAATCACTATGCATGTGTGATCGTTCTTTGATCTAGAAGAGTCCGTTTTATTAATCTAACAGTGTTTTTCATGCCATTCCCATGAATGACTTTAAACTTTGTTGAGATTACATCGAATAAACATTTTTCTGTTCTATTCTGTTCTGTTGTATAAAGTTTGCCCAGTATTTTACACTTAAACTGAAAAAAAAAAACACATACATTTCCAGCCGGTAGTAGCCAAAACAAATTACCTCGATTGCAAACTCTTTTCACGGCCAAAAAATCTCACTGTATCGGACAATGTTGATCAAAGATCAGACTGAATGTTTTGTGCGGTCTGATTCTAACTGCGCTATCAGCCAAAAGACACTGAGTTGTCCTTAGTTGCCAAGTGGCAAAGCTATATTTACACATAAAGAGAAGAAGCTAGAAAATATGTTTGCTGTTACAAAAAGTGTAACTAATCAAGCGTAAAGAAAAATACCGTATAAATCCAATCAATCAAATTCACTTTCGTTCTCGGTAACTAACGTACACGGTAGTGTGTGTCTATTAAACGTGTCTCTCTCGTTTAAATTTAAAAAATGACATTTCGCTCTTTGATAGTCCTATTGGGTAATAATTGCTACACACGTCACTAACAAAAATTGAATGGAAGCGGCGTTTTAACATGATAGAAAATTAATTGCATCATTGTATAGAATTTTTCCAAATAAATTTAAACCGCGTCATAGGATGAAGAGTGGTTTACTCTTTTTGACAGATAGTTCCAAAAGCTAGATGTTGATGTTTTACATGATATTTTAAAGGTTGAATTTAGGAACGAAATTATATTTACACCGAAACTCTATGCTTTTGATTCTTGATGACTCGAATATTTTGCTAATTTCTAAGCACCTCGTTGAGTAAACTTTTTTTTTTTTTGGGGGGGGGGGGGAGGGGAGGAATCGGTGTAGTTCTAAGATTTAAATGAATAAAAGCGGCTTTTATTCGTTTGCAGACTTTCCAAAAAACACTTTCTTTCCTCTCAAAGACATTTATCACATGACCTCTCTTGTTTTCAGTGTAATACAGCCTTTCTTGTTTTACACACGTCTTATGCAAGCATTGTGTGACATCATATGTGTCGCCATATAATACTATTTTCAGAGATGCGAATTGGGTTTTACGCATGGAAATTATTACGCATGCGCATATGGAATTGCACACTCTGACTTACAATTTGTTTGATATCCTTATGTGATTAAAATAACTGATAACCGTTACCTTTTTAGATAAGATTTTATTAAACTCTTTCATAAAAATGTTTTTAGCGCGCTTGATAACATTTTCTAAGACTCACACGACAAAATTTTATCTCAATTGCTAACTTAAGTAAGATCCTGTGTATCTCAACCTATGAGTTACATTTTGTTTGCTGCAACTGGTTTCAACATTGACAAGTCTGAAGTCTTTTCGTCTAGTGAAGAACGAAATGATAAAAAGACTAACTCTTATCCTGCTAAATAACTAACAAGAAACTTTCAAGTTGATGGTAAAAACCTAAATGTTGCTATTTCAAAGTTACTTTTGGGAGAAAAATATTATTCTTATCGGACAGTGTAGATCCAAGATCAGACTGCACGTTCTGTGCAGTCTGATCTTGATCCACACTGTCCGCAAAAGGTCAATGAGTCGCGCTTAGCAAACTAAGGGCTAAAAATATCTGTCTTATGACGTTAGTACTTTCAGATCAAATTTGTAGTTATGTCTTTTGACGATTTATACATATAGGTGATTTCTTTCCTTGAACTTCATTGATTGAAATTATCGTAATTTCCAAACTATAATTGAACATTGATATATTCTTCGGCCTTCCTTTAAACTCTTACTTGTACAAAGTGGCGTCATTTTGTAAAATACCTGGAATCAGTGTAACTCACACGAACTTAGTCTGAGATAATGATAGTACCAACGGTACTTTTATTCCTGTACCGACGATCGGGTATCTTTTTCGATGAAACCGTCAACCCTTTAAAACACATTACCTCCTGTACCATTTTACTAACAGTTCTGTTTTTTAACGACCCTGAGAATTACGGCCGGTAACAAACATTTTCCCCTTTTTCAACACTGTTTTCAACCCTTTCAGAGAAAAAACCCGACATTTACGCTACATTTAATTTGTCATCGCCTGCAAATGCTGTTTAATTTCGACAAGTCTTAAATTTTGTTTTCTCGTAAAAAGTTAACTTGTTTTACGGAAGACGAAATCTGAAAACTTAACAACCAGTTACGGTGTGATTAATGAATGCAAGTTAAAACGTGGAAAGAATAGAAAATTATAGTTAAGGAACACTGGCTAATTTGTGAATGTGTGTGTGTGTGTGTGTGTGTGTTTTACAATTAGATAAACAATTACTTTACAACTGATACAAGCATTGTGTGACGTCATATGTGACGTTAACTGATTGAATGGTGTTTTTACGCCGCTTTTAACATTATTTCAGTCATCTCACGGCGACAGGTCACGTTTTCATATATGTCCTGGTTTTCGGAAGTCCCAAGCTAGGGCTCTGAATTATCTTGTCCATAGACACTCCCACGAAAGATTTTCAATAGATAATGTGCTTCCTTTACTGTGAAGGTCTGGGTAGCTATTGTTATCATATTATGCGTAAGTCCTTTTGTATCAATGGTTCAAACTGGTTTGTATTTCATATAGCTGAATCGTGCAATAGATAAAGATGCAAAAAATTACGAGCTAAGTTCAAAATCTTCTCTCGAATTAAGTGCAAAATAAAATCGGGTTCGCATTCTTTTTTCGAAAGTCCCAATTACAACACGTAATCAGTTTGCTAATTTGTCGAGACCGCCCACATTGTGTAAACGTTGTTTGTTATTTATGGCTAACACAAGCCAGCGCCTTCCTGGTACAGGCGACCTCACTGGTACGCCAAACCAAAACGGAGAAAATTTGAAAAATAAATTTTCCGAAAACTCATCGGAAAGACGTGTGCCGAAACTTTTTTCAACTCCAAAAACCCATGTATTCAACAGCCCACCGCTTTTGTAATCTGTTTCCTATATTATTAAAACTGGCCACGCGCTGAAAACATTTGCGTTAGCCTAATGGCCCATCACAAATAAAAACATTGAAGGTTCTTTTTTCGTTGTCGTCGCGTACGTTTAATATTCAATTAATTAAAACGAATCGGAGAAATTTACATGCTTCAACGAAATGACATTGTAAACCGGTTTTGGTGAATCTTCGTTTAATTCTGTAAATGAAAACAACTACAAAAAGACTGATTATAGTTAAGCTTACGTTTAAATTCATTTCCGGAATGGACTTTTTTCTATCTGTACTGGATGGCAGGACAATTTACAATATACGACACCTAGGATTATTTTATATATTTGTCACCTCTCTCTCTCTCTCTCTCTCTCTCTCTCTCCCCCACCCCTCGTCTTCAGAATGTAAAAAAAAGAAAATCGAAATTATAGTCACAGAAATACCTTCTTCATCATCATCATCATCTTCTTCTTCTTCTTCTTCTTGAGCTCGATAGAATGAATAAAGTTACTAAATAAAGCAGTCGAATTGTATTTTAGATGACATGTCCAACATACTACAATACTGACTGGGTGCAAAGGGGGTATACAAAACTACAAGTTGTAATAATTTAATGACGTTTAATACAATTTTAAAAAGACCACTTATTGCAAACTGATCACAACCTTAACAAGGAGTCAATCTCTGTAAAAGAGGGGTTTAATGTGTCTGCAAATAGTATTGTTCAGGTCAGTCTGCCCTGTCCGCGCAGGCTGACTTTGGTCGAAACTTCTTGCTACTCGTAAATTTTCTGCAAGTTAAAGGACTATTCTGCCTCGGGATTTAGACAAAACTGATCTATATAATGCTACGACATCTCGATATAAATCTCGACGAAGATCCATTCAACCCCGTTTCCTAGGGAGCTGCTCAAAGTATTTTTAGATGTGGAAATATGACATGAAAACATTGTGACAACTGGAGAGATTTCTCTGTTCGTGCCACAAACGCTCTCAACTAAACAATCGTCGGCATTGCATTGATAAATGAGCTGTTACAGTCAGTTGACATGGATGCATACGGTCTGAGATACATGTCCTCGTCAGTGTATGTAAATGAGCGGAAAACATGAAAGCGGGGTTTTAGAAGATAGGGATCTGACTGATGGGTGTAATTACCTGTCTGAAATTAGTTCTACGGTATCAGGGCAAAGCCGGGTCAATTAAAAAGAAGCATATGAGCCGTGCTCTTTGGAAAAAAGGGGATTGAATGCGTCTGCAAAAAGTATCGACTCACGTCAGCCTGCGCAGTCCGCGCAGGCTGACCTGAATCGATACTTTTTGTCTTTGGTCAATTTTCTGCATGTCAAAAGACCAGTCTACCTCAGGATGCAGTCGATTGTTTGATAAATTAGATTCTATGGATCCATGATATTATGATGATTTGCTTGGTATAATGCATCACGAACATACATCAAACCCCTTTTTCACAGATCATGGATCGTATGAAATTAGCCAATTGCTAAACAGATACGAATTTTTTGTGTCCCAGCTATTGACAACATTGTACGTTCAAGGACTTGTCTCCGTTTACAATTTTATTTATTTATTTAATTATTTATTTATTTATTTATTTATTTACATTTTACATAAATTGTGAAACAAGTATATGGCAATATTTCCTGTTAATACATGTAGAATGCCACTCTTTAAAGGCCCAATAGCAGCCAAAAACACAATGCAGGTGTTAAAAGTAAACAAAAGATAGAGTGACTTGACAACTTTTAACCGAGTTCTGAAATTAATTTCTTTGCCAGCGACTAACACTTGGACTAACCGTACAATATATTCCGTAGTTTCAAATGTAATGATTTGAATTTAAATTCATATTTACACCAGATTTGTTTACTTTTGGCAGCTATTATTACTTTAATTATGGAGTTTTAAGAGACTTGAGATATGTTTTTTTCTTTAAGGAATCGTTGTAAAAACAAATATTTTACTTTCACTCTCAATGTATCTTCTCTCAATCTTCACCGATTAGAAATAAAAAAGAAATGTCTGAATCCTTGTCATAACATTATCTTTGACATATTAGTCTCATTTTCATTCTATCTCATCCCTATTAAACTCTCTATCTGTCTCTTTTTCTTTTCCTCTATCATCCCTCTCCCTCTCTCTTTTTCCTTCTCTCTCAAATTTTAAAGTAAAATATATGTCCAGAAAGGCATTTCTTCTCTCGAGAAACAGTGCAGCAGAAAGGAATGATATCAATTTTTTCAACTTGACCACTTTGACCTCAACGACCCGGAAGCACTCCACCTTGGTACTGTTCATCGTATGTACTACCTACTTTGGAGTCACATTTATGCCATACAGCGCACTGGCTCTTCAATTACTAATAAACTGAAAACTCTTTGTGTGGCTTTACCTTTTTCCGTTTTACAGGAAAAATTATGAACACAGCTACAGTCGTCAATTTTTTCGGAAATTTTTCATACAGCAAATATTATATTCCTCTGCAGCAATGACTAATCAAAAAGTTAAACAAAATAAGATATTTCTCATATGTTTCTTCCAGTCTACAGACGATTTTTATTATCATTTTTTTTCCTTGTTATTATTATTGTTAAAGAAATGAAAGTGAAGTAAAGGATGAAGCGAAACCAGTGCCATATTTGATATGGAAATCAAATTGAAACACGCGACAATTATAAGACAATAATTTCGGGGAATGTTTCCTTTGAAGGGATAAGATAGGGGGCGTTCTTAACACCTCTTCAAAACAGGGCTGTGGAAAAGGACAATTGGACTAATGTCGAGACCTCGAGCCAACCTCATCAACAAACACCCTTGTCTCGATAAAGCTTGCCCTAGGTAGCGTTGTGAGTAAATAGATTTATATCCTTATAGTGTCTTTTAATCCATTAGTGGCTTTTGCGATCAGTGTAGATCAAGATCAGACTGCACGAAACATGCAGTCTGGTCTTTGATCTGCACTGTCCGCTTTGATGAGACTCTCTGGGGAAAAAAGCTATCTTAAAATTGAAATTATATATGCCTTATTTCTAGGCTGGAAATGTCTGTTAGAATTATTCAGTGCTGGAAGGACCATGCCTTCAGATGTTTACGAGCTGCTTTGAATACTTGGACTCTGAGTGCAGATTAAAGATCAGACTGCACAGAAAGTACTGTTCGAATACATTCTTTAAGTTGCAACGACTGGGCTGCAATCTACTGACATAAATATGAATGTCATTCCACTGGTGAAATTTTGATATAGAAAAAGTAGTAGATTTTTATTAAACCATAAGCGGTTTTCTAAGTATCCCATATTCCCTTTGCTTCAACAAATGGTGAGTTCTGTCTTTTGAAAGAAAAAAGGGTTTAAGAAAAGAGGAGAAAAGAAATCATGCAAGAGCGGAGAAAATCGCACATACAGTATATATGATCGAAACGTAGTAAGACTTAGTTGACGAGTGGTGAAATGAATATACTGAAAGAAAATAAATGCGTTTTTTTTTTTTAACCAAGATACTAAAACACACAGACTATTATTCGCAATACAGTTATGATTGTGAATCCTAGAAGATTCAATCTTATTTCCTGGGACACATTGTCTAGTCTTAGAAAAATGGATTAGAAAGGAAATTTGCAAAAGTTGGTGAATAATGCCTCGACAAAGCAAAAGCCTCTTTACTTTGTAGCCACAATACCCTATATAGCCTCTATACAAAAAAATTTGAGGAAATGATTCAATATAATTTTTTTATTTTGTATGACAAAGATATCAATCATACCGAAGTGATGGGTAAAAGAAACTAAAGGTCAGGGTTGTGATAAAGGGAAGAAGCGTGACAAGGGAATGGTAGGGTATTTATGTCTTCGGGTCAGAAATGAAAGGGGGGCCATGACAGACACCAAATTCGGACACTACAAACGATTCGGATAATAAAAATCTTGTCATTAAGCCGGGTTAATGATACGAGAGTCTGCAGCGGCTTGAGTTTTTATTGCGATTTGAATGGCGCGAAAGGTGATCTTTTATTGTTAATATAAGGAGGTCCTTGTCGACCCTTCACAATGTTCTTTATTACTTGTAGTTTTTTGTACTTGACAATGTCACGGAAATTTGAGTAGTATAGAAACGAATAGATCATGGAGTCTAATTGAACACTACTCTTTATACTGGACTAAAAGAACTATCGTCTACAGTATAACAAATTCTACTTGAGCCATGCTCTGTGAAAAGGGGGCTTTATGCAGTTGCAAAAAGTTTCGACCCAGGTCAGCCTGCGCAGTCCTATCAGGCTGACATGGATCGAAACTTTTTGCTTTTGTTAATTTTTTTGCATTTCCAAGGACTAGTCTACCTCATGATCTGGTGAGTTGTTGACAAAATGAATTTTATGGATCCATAATCATATGATGACTTGCTTGTTGTAATACTTTATGGAGATGCATTAAACCCCCTTTTGCCAGAGCACAGCTCATTTATTTTTGCAGAGGGAGATTAAAACCTAAGATCTCTAACTTAAACTACCCATCAATTCTTTTAACTATGTGGTCAGGACCAGTCGAAAAATTTTGATATGTAGACCAAGATTAGACTGCTTTTTTGGTGGGATATGAGTTGTAATCTAATTTGAATTGGCGTTTACTATGCATCGACAAAATGGAAGTTATTTATCAGCAGCAGAAATAAGTAAAGCTGCATGAGAGTAACTTTTGCGAGTTAAGATCAAAATCAGACAGAACAGATCGTAAAGCTTGATCTTTGACCAAAAAACCCGATGTTTTACTAAACATTAAAGCAAAAACAGCTTCGATATCCGAATATTAAACAGAAATATTATTCGCTGAAAATGACCAATTCAACTTTTTATGAGGTTTAATTGTTAAATCGAGCCCACGCCAATCATATTTCACTCCGGATCAAGGATCAAACACGATATTGAGGTGTTTGTACAATAAAGCTAGAATAGAAAATCCTGTATTTAATGAAGATGAGCATATGCCTCACTATTTAATAACAGGTTGCTAAGGATACGGTCTAATCAATGTACAGCTTACCTCTGTCTCCTCTATCTTTACTGCCATTAACAAAAAGAGAGAAATTACATTTGCCAGCACGTCCATGCAGCCTGATCTTGGGGCACTCTCTTCGTTATCCGAATTTGTTTAACTCTTTACTAGACGACGAATTTTACTCTTGTCATTGACCATATTTAAAGTACTTGTAGACGACAAACGGATTTGACTCGAATTATGGGCTTGTCTTTGAATGGGTAGAAAACACGGTGAATTGTTTGGTTGAAGTCATGACTCCTAGCAAGAAGTGGATTTTAGACAATAGATAGCCACATCAGAGATAACAGGCAGGGGATGGGGGGGTGAGGGGGGGGGGGGGGGAGAAGAGAATAAATATAACAAGTCTACAAGTTGAGTAAGTAGAGAGACAGAGTCACGCAAACGTTGCGATAAATGGAAATATCCGTCGTTTTAAACAATTTCTCCATATCTTTTCAAAAAACCGTTTTTTTTTTCAAGCCATTCATGTTTAAAGCGATTGAATTTGTACATATGAAGTTAAGAGTTTACCGAAATGATAGATGGAATTTTCATTAAAGTCGTCATCCACAAAATCTATATGATTTATGGGAGCTGAGATAACAATTCGAAAAGAGTTGACGAGGATGCTTTTATTTACATAAAAATAGTATAATTAGATTTTTTTCAAAAACCCTTGATTATCTGTTTCTGTTATTCAAGCCCCCTTTTTTCATTTCTATTTTAATTGCTTTTTCAAAAAAAAAAATCTTTCAGAAGGAACGACAAGCTTGGACATCAGTATATACAGGTGCTGACCATATGGCTTGCAACACGCGAAAAGGGACATTCGAACAAATGCGTAAAGTATTGTCTCGGATCAGCCTGCGCAGTCCACGCAGGCTAATCCGAGACGGCACTTTACGATTACATCAGATTTTGTGCTACAGTAGACTTGTGCAAAACAGAAAATTACATCAAAACGGAAAGTGTCGCTTCGGATCAGCCTGCGCGGACTGCGCAGGCTGATCCGAGACGACACTTTACGCAAATGTCTGAATGCCCCTTTTCGCATGTTGCAGGCTATATAGGGTTTTTTAACCACCAAGTCGGTAGCGCAGTCGGTAGCGTAAAGGACCGGTGACCAAGGGCTATAGGGTTTGAATCTCCCACTCGACAAAGTTCTTTCCGGGAATTGTTGATAGCCATTGCGGCAGGAATCATTCCTCTCTTACGACTTATCATAATTTTGACGACGGTCATGTGGGAAAAAACAGCCAGTGGCTTGGGAAGAATATTGTGCAAAGCACTGGTAAAAGAACTTTCTGACCGAAAAGCACAGTAAGGTGCATTCGCCACGCGATATATAACTAAAATAATGTTGAAAACGGCGATAACACTGCACAAACAAGCAAACAAATAGGCCATGCTCTTGAAAAAGCGGGTTTAATGCATCTCCATGATGCTTTATACCAAGCCAGTCATCACATAATTATGAATCCATGAAGTTCATTTTGTCCAACAGCACACTGAATTTGCTGCCGTAAAATGCAGTTAATTGACCTACAGCAAAACGTTTCGACTCAGGTCAGCCTGTGCAGACGGTGCAGGCTGAGCTGTGTCGATGCTTTTTATAGATGCATAAAGCCTCCTTTCACAGAGTATGGCTCATATATATGGAGCCAATCAAACAAAATTTTAAAAAAAAACCGCCGTCTCTGAAAACTGGATAGCAAACGACAAACAACGAAAACCGTACGCAAACGCCGTATATCTGAGGTCTACACTGTTTGCATAAAGCATAGAGAAATTTGTCTTAGGTATAAACTAGATGTTTTGGTGGACATGGAAATATCTTCTTTTCGCACAATTTTCTTTTTTGCTAGGGGTCGTTAAAGAATAGGTTTTGTATCATGAGTTGACCCTTAGGCTGCTAAGCATGACTCACTGACCTTTTGCGGACAGTGCATTACAAGATCAGACTGCATAGAACATGCAGTCTAATCTTGGATCTACCCTGTCCTATACGGAGATATTTTTCTCCAAGAAATAGGTTTGAAATAACATTATTCGGGTTTTTACAATTGGCTTGAAATTTCTATGTAACTTATTTAGCAGGATAAGTGTTATACAGGCTAAATACGGCTTAATTTTTGCATGTCCGTCTACGGATATACAATTTTTTTTTTGCCAAATGGCTGGTCCAATTTCCTGCAGATTTTATACATGGCATACCTTATTTACATAAAACCCTTTTGTACTGGACACGAGATGCACTGCACATTTTCTATGGTGAAGGTATTTGGAAACTTTATGACAACAATAGCAACTAACTGAAATGGTAGTTCTAAATGTCATTTCTACGATAAAATTGTATGTATTTGTCCAGTGGAAACGATTTTAGAGTCTCAAAATAATACTGAAACTGTCAAGGTTTTGTTACAAAAGCAATTTTTCTTAGTGTAGGTCAACGGGCTAAGAGTTAAATGGTTTACTAAAGCCGTTTAGAACGATATTAGTATTGCACCAGCGTCCACTAATCGCGCTGACCAATGCACTTGATGAGTTGGCAATGCATGGTCACGTGACCTCCATACTTAGAAATAAATCTGTTGTCGCTATATTTAACATTTCGAGTCCCTATCCATTACCGATCTCTTTCGAATGTACGAAAGCGTTGATGCTTTAACAACGGTCCAACAACGCATGATCGAAATTAATAATTTACAGAAAGAAGTTTGCTGCGACACCCTTCACCACACAATCTCGAGTTCTATCGACCCTGAGAAAAGAAAACCTTTTGAAAACATTGTGAGGAAAAGGAGAAAATGCTGGTAACCAGCATTTTCTTCTTTTCCCCGCAATGTTTTCTACCAGTTAAATAACAAATTTTATCATTTGGACCACATTAAATTTGTCGTCTGTAAGTGCTTTCAATTTGGACGAGTCTAAGAATCTTGTCGTCTGATTAAGGGGTTAATCGGCTGCTAGCGTCACTCACATATTTAACGTATCAAAGACAACTTAGAGACCAGCCAAGCGTAAAGAGCCGATGAGCAGGGGGAAAAAAAAAGATTTATTGTCATGGCTTGATGAACCAAAGGGGCGGAGTCAAGCCCTGAAGAACAATACCAGGGAGTCTGCCGCGAGAGGCAAACCCCGGCCCCTAACATGAAAATATTGAACTTATCGATTATGAGGAGGGATTGGGGCGACGCCCTCTCTCCGCTCCCACTGCCCATGGACCCGCATAAAACAATTCTGTACTTTCAATGATGTCTCAAAATTCATTTTTATTCAGAAATGGTTTCCAGTCGGTTTTAATAATTGCCATTAATAATTCATGATAAACGTTTTCTCGTGGTTCAATTCTAGCATCTATTTTCTGTAGATTAGTACAAATTTTAGTGCGAAAGTTTGAAAAGGAATGCATTTGTTCAGTGTTTAATAAATAAGAAAACTGTGAAACCATGTACTATCATTGAGTGATAATTCTTTTTCTTCTGTAAAATATAAACATTTATTAAAATGTCGCGTTCTTTTTACGTGGACTCACTAATTGTGAAAGATTCGCCACACTCATCTATTGGGAAGGACAAACCAGGTGGTGAAGTGATCTCGTCACCTAGTCCACAACATGGCAGCCAGGCGATTTCTATTCCGAAGACTAGAATACCTACACCGACACAGGTTCACGCAATACATCCGTTACCGTGCTACCCACGTCATCATGGTGACATCATGAATATGTACTGTCAACTTTGTATGACGTCACCATCCACCTTGTTGTCCAAGAGCTCCGGGAACCATAGCTCCCATATTTCTTTGGTACCAACAACCCTTCCTTTGAGTTTATCGTCTGCTTTACCAAGTACGAACTATTCAGTGTCAAGATTACATACGTCAGTGATGTCACAACGGGATGTAAGCCTGTGTAACACAGACAGACTGTCACCTTCAGAGAAAGTCAACACAATCACTGAAAAACAGAGAATCAGATACGGAAGTATAGGTAAGTTTCAGTGCCCACTAAGCACATCATTTTTCCAGGAAACAAAATTATTTTTTCATTACTTCTCTTCTATTAATATTTTTACGATTTGAAAACAATGGCCTTTATAATTTTTTTTACAATTGTAGTCATCTTTAATTAAAAGAATGCCAAAAAGATAAGTGTTTGTGATATACAATTTTGTTTCCCTCATTAGAAATCAGATATGGCTCAAAACGTTTTCATTTTATAGAAATGCGAATACTGATTTTCTTTTAAAGAAATGTATCAATTTTTTGTCAACCTAGAGGAATGGAACTAAATAATAATACAAAAATACTGAAACCAAATAAATGTCACGTAAATTTCTTCAAACGAAGATAAAGCTTAAGAAAATACTTTCAAAATCTGATAAATCCATTAGAATCAGATAAATCCAATGACTAGCCAACTATGATAATCCATGATTGTGAAGTACATTTGTTTTCTTGACAAATTATCGAACTTAACTTTCCAAGTATAAATAAATGTTTCTTTGTCAAAGATCACCAAAATGATATCCTCTTATAGATCTAGTATTAAATGTTCAAAATATCAGTAATTTAAATCATTTCAAGTTTGCTTAGCAAAATAAAGTCTTTGCCATGCTAAAGAGATTATAGAGAATATATCATTATTTGCTAAACGGGAACACATTAATTCACTTTAAATCTACTGTGTCCGCCAGATCAGAAATGTATGTACATGTTAATATAAATCAATTACATGGCTTTTCAACGTCAAATATTTATTTCTATCTATCGAGCAGTGTAAATTTATGTAATTTTTTTGACATAATCAAATAAGATAAGTAAAAATTTGTGAAAAAAAAAAGTTCTATCGTGCAATAATTCGAACTTATGGTTCAAACGGAGATGTTTTCTTGCATCTTCTAGGAAATTAGATATGCGGGGGAAAAAATCATATATACGACTATTTGGCTTGCAACACGCGAAAAGGGGCATTCGGACATTTGCGTAAAGTGTCGTCTCGGATCTGCCTGCGCAGTCCGTACAGGCTAATCCGAGACGGCACTTTACGACTATATTAGATTTTGTGCTACAGTAGACTTGCTCAAAACAGAAAATTACATAAAAACGGAAAGTGCCGTCTCGGATTAGCCTGCGCGGACTGCGCAGGCTGATCCGAGACGACACTTTACGCAAATGTCCGAATGCCCTTTTTCGCGTGTTGCAGGCCATTTGTAAAACGACTGAAATTCCCCCACAAAATATAGCCATATCTCTCCAAATTGATTATCAAATTCTTTCTTTCGGGTCAAAGTATTTGGATCAGTTGAGCCATTCTCTATGAGAAGAGGGTTTAATGTATCTAAAAAAGTATCGACCGAGATCAGCCCACGCAGTCTGCGCAGGCTGATTTGAGTCCAAACCTTTTGCTACGGATAATTTTTCTGCATGTCCAATGACTAGTCTACCTTATGATTCAGTCGGTTGTTTAATAAAGAGGATTTTACGAATCCATAGTTACATGATGATTTTCTTGGTATAATGCAGTATGAAATTGCTTTAACCCCCTTTTTACAGAACATGACTCATATTTTTTGCACTAAATCACATGACCGAAATAAGATTCTAATTTTCGCTACTTCAGATAATAATTCCTTACCGTACACTAAACCAAACCCCTAACATACTACAGGGAGTTAAAATATACTCAAATCAACCCTTTAGTCTCAATCGGTAACTGGTAATTAATCCAGCTTTACGAACAGCATCGGTCAAGATCAGACAAGGCAGTGTGATCTTAGGACCTATACTATCCGCTGTGTATTAATTACAGTGAATATATTTTGAAAGTAGCTTTGTTTGCAGCTTTATCAACTCTTAAGCTGCTAGGCACGACTCAGTGCTCTTTTGCAGACTGTGTAGACGATGATCAAACGACAAAACATAGAACGTGCAACCTAATGTTTAATCTACACTATCCAATACAATGAGTTTTTGCATTTTTTTGCAGTGAAAAATAACTCCGTTGGCGTTATGTTTTTTTTTTTCTTATTCTTTGCTGGAAATGTCTGTTTGTTATAGCCGTCAATATTTGTAGCATACGAAAGGATGCTGAATTTATTCTCTGGGCGGCAAAAGAGTGGGCTTAAAGATAAGTGCTGAAATAATTAGATAAGATCTTTTTACTTGTCTAAAATATCGCACAAAGAACACTTAGGAACTTAATAAACCTACTTCACAGCCTTATATCGATCTTCACCATCAATAAATTACCAATATTCAAACACAACACTTTTAGACTTGGGGAAAAAGTATAGTTAGTTTTGAGAAAGAAATCGCAGAAAATTCTGTCATACATATGTGATTATTGATAAACGTTGAATAAAAATCACCTCCTTTTTGTGAAATATTTTTGTAAGATCCTTTTCTTTTCTCCCTCTTCTTTTATATAGTATTAGCCTCGTGCACTAATTTACACATTTCGAACTGCAGACTTTTTTCTATCTTAAATCAGTCCACTGTTTGAAAACATTGTGAAAGAAGTGGAATTTTTCGTGATGCATAGAAACAATTGCTGCTCTTCCAAAATATCACAGATATGAAAGTCAAAACATCGCAATCAAAATACTCCACGAAATATCGTAGTCGGATTAAACATCTATTGCATTAATTCATTATCTTTCCAAAGAAAAAGTGGTTGTAGACCATTTGGCTTGCAATACGCCAAAAGGGACATTCGGACATTTGCGTAAATTGTCGTCTCGGATCAGCCTGCGCAGTCCCCGCAGGCTAATCCGAGACGGCACTTTACGACTACATTAGATTTTGTGCTACAGTAGACTTGCTCAAAACAGAAAAATTACGTAGAAGCGGAAAGTGTCGTTTCGGATTAGCCTGCGCGGACTGCGCAGGCTGATCCGAGATGACACTTTACGCAAATGTCCGAATCCCCCTTTTTGCGTGTTGCAGGCCATTTCTAAAAGCATCTTCTCCTTTTTCCACAAAAGTTTTTTTCCTGACGTGCGTTTAATTTTTGACCAGACGACAAAATTTTATAGTTGTCAAAATTTGAATGCTTTTTGCAGAAAACAAATTCAATGAGGCTAAAATATAGAGCTATTTTGAAAATGATAGAAAATATAGTGGGAAAAGGAGCAAATGCTGGTTACCAGCATTTCCTCCTCTTCCCACAATATTTTCAAAAGCATTTTCCTCAGGGTCTTTTAAACATGGGATTCATTTATAAATAGTTCTGGTACATTCTACGACAATTTACTTTGCCCCATGAGTAAGCTTCGTTTAGCTAAACAAGTGAAAAAGTAGTATTTAAAATGCAAATGCCTAACAAATCCCTTCAAAGTTTTGCTCAAAGTATCTTTCAAGTTCAGGACTAATTTAATATGCTCCAATTTAACGGGTATTTGCATTTATGAGACATGAACTCTGGTAGCTAAACAGATTTTACATTCGGACAGTTACAAACTAAAATCATTTTACGCTTTCCTGCCGGGCCTCGGTAAAACAGTCGGTAGCGTACAGGACTTGAGAACCCGCAGTCTGATCTTGCATCTTGGGTTTTATTGTTCGATATGCTGAGAAAACATCTCACGAACCAGAGTTGCAATATTTCGATTTTTAGTGCCAGCTAAACTATGGGGGACATGTTTATTCATTTTTTTTGTAGCGTAAGTATAAATCTTATAAGCTCAGACGAGAACAAATTGGTGAATTCAGACAATATGACGGCATAAATCTTTGAAAATATCAGAGTGTGTTGGTCAAAAAATCTCAAAAATATCGGAAAGTGTCTATAAAAAAAAAAATCTAAATTCATGTTGTGTGCATTTTAACCCTTAGGCTGCTAAGCGCGACTCGCTGACCTTTTGCGGTCAGTATAGATCAAGATCTGACTGCACAGAACGTGCAGTCTGATCTTGGATCTACACTGTCCGATAAGGAGATATTATTTCCCCCTCCCCCTCAAAAAAAATAACTTTGAAATAGCAATATTTGGGTTTTTCACAATCGAATTGAAAGTTTGATTTTAGTTATTTAGCAGGATAAGTGTTAATCTAGGATGCCCGCGATAAATTAAAATTGCCTCTAGGCAGAAAAAAAGGAGAAAAGTTAAACTGTACCGTAAAAGAGCTTATTAAGCTGTCACCTCTCTAGGATATCGTCTCCCCCGCCCTTGTTCTTTTTTATACCAATTTTGTATTTTGCATGTCAAATAGAGTGCATGTCGAGTATTTGAGTATTGAGCTCCTGAGCACTTATTGTAAATTGATAATTTGCACCAACTCATTACCTCCCGAAACAACTTGGCGAGGGACTACTTTGTATAAAAATGTTTAATATGGAGAGTCAGCATCAAATAAAGTCCACCAGATGAATACAAGTGGGAAAATAACATACATCTAGATGAGCACTTTCTCATTTTTTTGATGATGTTGTGTCAACAGTGGTCTGTTGAAAGACAAGGTGCGTTGGTTACCGTTGGTGATGTATTAAAATGGATCAAGCTGGATAAGCATAATCATCAGAGTCCAGCATTATTTGGCATCCTCATGCCCTCGTTTATTGTATAAAATATCTATGATAGAGCCTGCTTTTTTAGAATATGTATGGTAGAGCTTGAATTAATCTTGTATCGAAGAGAAAAAAAGTGTGATATGACCTGCAACACGCGAAAAGGGGCATTCGGACATTTGCGTAAAGTGTCTTCTCGGATCAGCCCGCGCAATCCGCGCGGGCTAATCCGAAACGACACCTTCCGTTTTTATGTAATTTTCTGTTCTGCGCAAGTCTAATGAAGAACAAAATCTAATGTAGTCGTAAAGTGCCGTCTCGGATTAGCCTGCGCGGACTGCGCAGGCTGATCCGGGACGACACTTTACGCAATTGTCCGAATGACCTTTTTCGCGTGTTGTAAGCCATATCATCTTTAGTTTCGCTCCTCCCAAGTGGTATACACTCTGCTTGTTCTTTTATGGGTATTCAAATAAGACTGTAAATTACCTTGCGATGGACAGGTTCAAAAAACATTTAAGGAACAAGAAGCTTTTATCCGACAGTGTGTTCCATATAATTGAAATGAAAAATATCACCTCGGTCGAACACGTCAGTAGTAGACTATGTCACTCTTAATTCAAAACGGTATCTCTAGAGTTTAACTGAAAGTTGATATTTTACAACATGGTTGATATTTTTCTTCAAACTTTTCGATGGTTTTTCGAACTTGTATGTCCATGGGAGTCATGCTCTGCGAAAAGCAGATTTAATGCATCTGCAAAATGTATCGATCCATGTCAGCCTGCACAGTCAGCACAGGCTGACATGAGTCGAAACTTTTCCCCAATTGTAAATTTTCGGCGTGTTCAAGGACCATTTCACCTCAATATTTGTTAGACAAAATGGATTTTATAGATCTATAACTATGTAATGACTTACTTGGTATAAAGCAACACGGAGATGCAAACTCCCTTTTCCCGGAGAGCTGCCCATGTATTCTATTGGAACGATTATTTCTTTTTCTACTCCTATTTGATTTATCCAGAGTATACTGCATGCTTTCATTTTTTTATTTCCAGGGGTAACCAGCTCAACTGAGGACAGTTCGAAACGAATCCGCACAGCCTTTACAAGCACACAGTTACTAGAGCTAGAACGAGAGTTCCTTTCAAACATGTACCTATCACGGTTGAGACGGATCGAAATCGCAACATATCTAAACCTGTCCGAGAAACAAGTCAAAATATGGTTCCAAAACAGACGTGTCAAGTACAAGAAAGATACGTCGGACGATGACCGCGAGAAATGCCGATGTTTGCGCACGTGCAATTCCAAAGGTAGCAGAAAACGTCTTGGTGGTTCGAAAATAGACTATGAGCCGACGGAAGTGACCAGTATTAGTAGTACTGAGGAGGAGAAGCTTCTGGATGTTACAACTGACTTTGATGATGATGATGATGCTGATGATACTAGTGATATTGGGGATCATCACAGTGACAATTGTTGTGGCAAAGGGTTTTCGTGAATTAGCATTATAGTTGTGTGTTTGATCCCTTAACCTTTTACCAAACAAAAGGTTTTACATGATTCAAAATTGAGAGTACTTGCAGGCAACGAATCTGAAAATGGTAAAAAATGAACTGAATTATTTTGACAGGATAGAAAGCATTGTGAGAAAAGGAGAAAATGCTGGTTTTTCCTTTTCCCATAATGACTCTTCCTCGGGGTCATGAAGAGACTGGATTTTTTTGGTAAAGATTTAATTCATTACAACACGCCAAATATTCTGACTCTCACAAACTGACAGCGTTCTCAGATGATAATTTGAATATTGCTGGAATCATAGGATTTGTCTTTGATAGGGTAGAAAGAATTGTGAAAAAAGGAAGACATGCTTATTACCAGCACTTTGATCCATTTCCAAGATTCAAAGCACGGACTGAGCAGGCTGATCTGAGTCGATATTTTTTTTGCAGATACATTAAACCCCTTTTTAATTAGCATGGCTAAAATGTAAAATGTACATGCATATATTTAAACTATCTGAAATCTAGTCAATATAGTCATTTTTTCTCTTCCTTATGAATTTTATGCTGTTTGAAATTTCTTGTTAGCGACCCACAGCATTGCGCAATTTAGTTTCTTTTTTCATTAGAAGGTCATTCAGCACAAAAATTCGTTGATTTCTTACCGTCCCCGAAACAGCTTATTCATGTGAAAGCGTTTTTTTTTTTTTAAATAACCTATTTCGAATGCCTTCCCTAACGCCAACCTGTAAGTGCCTTAAAACCTAACTTGTGTTCACTTATTGTAACCACATTGTGGAGACAATTCAAGTAAATACAGACAAGATAGGTTTAAGGGTAATAATAATGCAGCTAGATTAAGTATGAATTCTCCCATTGATATTTGCCTTTTTAAGTTGCTAAGTCGCTGAATCTTTTGCTTACTGTTTACCTAATTTTTAACCCTTAAGGACGACTCAAAAGCCTTTAGCGGAAAGTGTAGATCAAGATCAGACTACACAGAACGTGCAGTCTGATCTTGTATCTACACTTTCCGATGTGGATATATTTTCCTCCAAAAATAACTTTGAAATAGCAACATTTGGGTTTTTTGATTTGAAGGTATTGTTTAAATTCAGCAGGATAAGGGTTAAATTTAGTTTTCTTCAAGTGACTTACACTTAGTACGATTGCACAACAATAGATTGACCTCTTCACAGTAATTTCCATACTTTTAAGTTGTATGATTTAAATGTAAATGCATTTTAATACCCGCATTGTTTGCTTTTGGCCTCAACTGGGCCTTTGAAAGGTACAGTGTAACGCAGACCTAAGATCAGACTGCACGTTGTGTTCTGCAAAGACTAAATGACCTACTTAATACAATGACTAAATCTTTCCAAAGCTGTAGGGTCTTTGTCGATAATTTAATTGCACTATATTTGGATACTTGAACTACCAACTTACACCTTTTCCATTTGAACTTTCTGAATTACCTGTACTTTAACTGAAATTGTATTTTTGTAAAGGTAACTTATAATAAAGCATAGATACACTGAAAGGTGTTCATGATTTATCTTTTTCATATGCACTTTTTTTGTCTTGTTTCAATTTTACAATTCCTTGCTTTCCCAAAGAGGAAATCTCTTAAAAACATTGCGAGAAAATGAGCAACGCTGGTAGCCAGCAAACTGATTGATACTCTTTCAAAGACAAACTCTATCATTCGAGCCACACTTGAATTGGCGACTGCAAGTGTCTTTGATTTGGGCACGTCTGAGATTTTGTCTTTTGGCAAAAGTTTTATTTATTCCTTTGAAAAAAGCACTATGGCAAAGGGAAAATTGGTCGTGCAAGAATTCATTGTTTTGAATCAAGAGTGTTTCAAGACCTAACATACCACCTAACCGGAAAAAAAAGAAGGAATAAAGAAACTTTCGCTCGAAAAGAAGGTGCAAACTTTGACAAAATGCAGCGTGTCAGTTAACTATTTATAAAAGACCTCAGGCCGTCGAGCAATACTGGAATTTGTCACCAAATCCAAGAATATTGTTTACAGATCGGCGACCGGTCGTCACTAAAACCCAGCAATTATGTGACTATAAAATTATAATCCGAAAAAAAATGGAGTATTTTGTCTTTCTGTTGACGTTTTTAATGTCCATTGTCTTGGGGTGCACGAGCTTTGGTGCTGAATGTCATTGGATGCAAATTACACCCTAAAGAAACTGTTGTTCGCACGTTGTTGTCTATTAATTTCTGATTGTGACATATTTAAGATGCTACAATGCACGTTTTCACGTAGTCTAGTCAATGTATGACCCTTTGAACTAGTAAAAGATCGGGTACGACATTATTTTGAAGGAAATCATTACTTTTTTTCAAATTTTCTTACAATTTTCATATAATATAAGGTCCATCTCAGATCGAACTGCGGACAGTGTACAGCCAGGATCAGAATGCATGTTCTGTGCAGTCTGATCTTGGATTTACGCTGTCTCCGAGAGTCAGGCATAGTAAAGGGAAAAGAAAACACTATGCTGAAACCCTAGAAATTGCGTCACGTGCAGATATGCATATTGGTCATGGCATTAATAAATGAGCCATGCTCTGGCAAAAGAGGATTTTTAATGCATCTCCGTGATGCATTTTACCAAGCCGGTAATCACATAATTATGAATCCATAGAATACATTTAGTCACAGAATCAAATGAAACGAGAGGTAGAATAGTCCTTGGACATGCAGAAAATTTACCCAAAGCAAAGAGTTTCGACCCAGGTCAGCCTGCGCAATCCGCGCAGGCTGACCTGAATCGATACTTTTTGCACATGCAGTAAACCTTTTCACAGAGCATTACTCAAAAGTTTTCCGATTTCCAGAGGAGATTTCTCGACTTAGAAGGTGATCTGCTACTTGTCAGGCCGAAAATTTTTACCATGTCCTACAAAGCTGAGTTCCGGCAAACTCTTTCAGAGAAGAAAATAATAAAATATTTTGATCCTTGCTCTGTGAAAAAAGGGGATTTAGATGCATCTTTGTATTGCATGATTACACTTAGTAAGTAATATAGTTCTATTTCGTTTAAAATTCGGCCGAATCGTAACGGGAAAATGGTACTTTGACATGCAGAAAATTTACCAACAACAAAAAAATTCGACACATTTCAGCCTACGCAAACTGCGCCGGCTGACATGGATCGAAACTTTTTGCAGGTGCATGAAACCCCTCTTTTCACAGAGCGCCCAACCAAGATTTAAAGAAATGCTTGCTTTTGCGGAATCCTGTGTATTTGTATAAAATGTTTATTTTTCAACACGATCTGTGGTTGCTACAAAAATCGGCCGAAAGTCTGCTCTTAAGACGCTTTACCGTATTTCAAACATATTACTGCGAAGAAAAAAATAAACCTGTTTTTCTTTTTCATAATTCATAAACCCCTCAATTGCGTATCACGACCTTCTTAATATTTTGTTTTTCTTTCTAGCCACTTCCAGACATGTTTTTACTGTTATTGATGTAACCTAAATACAAAAATAAGTTGCGCAGCTGGCATTTTGATTAACTTGACCTTACGCATTATATATTTCCTAAATTGTGACGGCCATAGGAGTTACTTTGTCTGCTTTTCAGGACAACATAGATCAAGATCAGAGTGCATGGAACAACCATTCTTATCTTGAATCAACAATAATCATTATTTTATGAAACATTTTGTACAAAGGAAAGGCGTGAAACTAAAGTATACGAGTTTTTTCAGGCTTCTAATGATCACTTCTACTCATTTGAACTTTAGAAGTGTTAAATCCTGAACCAGGGTACGTATTCATCAACCATTCCTATAGAACATTCTCTATACTTATACTCCAAGATTTCTAAATTTGAACGTAAGACAACATCTGATTGGTTAAACTAAATGGTTTAAGCAATCAGAAGCTGTGTTACTCTCGAATTTAGAAAATTCTCTGAAGAATAAGACAAAGAACGCTCTAAAGAATGGTTGGTGAATACGGACTCAGACATATGCAATTCAACTTTGAAAAAAATGTTTGTAAAATATGGAAAATCAACTCTATGTTTAAGGCATCAATATATTAAGTGAAAACATTGGGACAAAAAGAGAAATTGTTCATAAGGAGCAATTTCTCCTTTTATCGCAATATTTTTAAAACGGCCTGCTTTAAGACGTGGCTGAGCTCCGGTCAAGCAGTCTGTAGTGTACAGGACTTAAAATAGGGGGCTGATGGTCTGAATCCTAAGATCGACCAATTTCTTTCCGAGGATTGATGATAGTTATTACGAAAGGATTCATTCTTCTCTAACCGCTGATCATTGTTTCGACGATGGTTATGTGGGAAAGGAGCCAGAGGCTTGGACAGAATATTATACCAAATACTGGTAAGAAGAAACTCCATGGCAGCAAAGATAGATGCACTGACCCACATATAGCTGAAAACGTTGAAAACCGCGATAAACACCAACAAATCAAATCAAACTTCAAGCCGAAAAAAACAACCTTCTAAATGGTGTAATGGGTTAAGTTGTTTATGTTAATTATTCAAGAGTCATGGCTTTTAAACTTTTGCAGTTTTTACGTAAGACTTTTATTTATTTAATATATTTTCAATTTAAAGAAAGAATTGCACGTGCGTCGATAATTGTTTCGTAACTATTTTTGTTCTGTTTTTGTGGAACAATCGGTTAGGAGTCTGTAAACAAATGACCAATAATATTTTGAGCTCGTCTGGACAGCCCGCGCAGACTGACATTGGTCAAAAATTTTTGCTATTGGTAAGTTTTCTGGACGTCTAAAAACCACCCTACGATTCAGTCGGTTTTTTTTTTTTTTCTTTTTACAACATGGGTTTATGGATGACTTGGTTGATATATTGCACTAAACCCCCTTCTCACAGAACATGGTTCATGAGTAATTCAATGACAGGAAATTGTCACTTTTGAGTAATGTGCAAACTTTTTGTTAAAAAAGGATGAATTATTTCACGTAGAAACGGTACACATAACGTTATTGCCAAATTCACAGAAATTAGATTGTGTTTGAATGGATAAATTACCGATACGTGTGCTGAAATATAGTTATACTGCTTTTACATAAATAAGCCACGATACCCACGATTTGAGAGAAACGTTGTGAGCATGTGGGGTTGTGGAATCAAATCGTGTTGAATCTTGAGGAAACCTAGTGCGATCGGGATGATCGTGACAGTATTTTTGACATAAGAAAAAATTGCCACGATTACGCCAATTCAATGATAATCTTGACAGAACGCGGTAGATCAGCTAAATCGTAGTAGACGGTAGTACAACGTATTAAACCTTGACGCGGCGCATCAGACCTTGATGGTCCCTCGTAGGTAAACTTGGAAACACAATTCAGTAAAGTTTCATTACTTCATGCCTCATTTGTACTTGTTTGAGAAGTTGAGAATAGTGTCTCAATAGTTTCCTTCGATAAACACACTTCCCCATGGTCACACCTAGCAGGTCTGATGCCTTTTTTTTTTTTCCTCTCTCTTCTACCCTATTTCTACTTATGATTTACAAAAAATCGGACAACTCAGCGTCTTCTTTATCTCTTGGATGCATGGCTCGTTTCTTTTTTCGATCTCTGGAGAGGATGAGAAGATGTATCTAGTTTCTTTTATTTATGGTCAACACCGATGGATGGATGACCCATGCAATCTAATTACATCCAAATCGTGGGCATGTATAAGTCGTAACAGAGCTTAGCAGAACTTGATAAAGTGAGGGGTCGGAACCACAAAACGTGATAGCAGATCGTAGTAATCGTTAGAGAACTTATGAGAATTAGATTAACATCGCATAATTTAAAACCAGAATCATATTAGTTGCGTAACAAATCGCTTAAGCTCGTATCAAAACATACTAAATAAGAGCATAAGAAAGCATGGGGAAGCAAAATTAATACAATAAATCGTGGAGTTCCGCAATGGTTTTGAAACAGTGGACATCGTAGACATCTTGGTTTATATAAACAGAGCATTAGATATTGAAAGATATACGTATTGTTCTTTATGTAGCCTGCAACACGCGAAAAGGGGCATTCGGACATTTGCGTAAAGTGTCGTCTCGGGTCAGCCTGCGCAATCCGCGCAGGCTAATCCAAAACGACACCTTCCGTTTTTATGTAATTTTCTGCTCTGCGCATGTCTACTGAAGGACAAAATCTAATGTAGTCGTAAAGTGCCGTCTCGGATTAGTCTGCGCGGACTGCGCAGGCTGATCCGAGACGACACTTTACGCAAATGTCCGAGTACCCCTTTTCGCATGTTGCAAGCAATGTGATATACATGTACATGTATTGTACTTTACGTTACGAGATAAAATATCCATCTATCACTTATTTATGGTCCCAAATAATAAAGTAAAGTTCTATATTTGCCGCAGGAAACGAATCCTGGGCGGATGAAAACTGCGTCACGTCAAAATTTTAAAGAATGGTTGGAAGTCGCAAAAGTTTATGGCTGAAATTCATCAAGTCTAGGTTCCAGTCTGATGATTTTACCTGTTACCTATTCTGACAGTACTTTGTCATAAATGAGGTAATAATTACGGAAGAGATAAAGAGAAAGCCTCTTAAAGATCTGCTAAAGACCACAACCTTGAGAACACAGAAAGGAATGATTAAGAAATCAATGCCGCCTGGACCAAGGCTAGAATCCATCCAGAACCATTTGCATTTTCCAGCCTAAATCTAACTCTATTAGGATCATAACTTCGGAAATGGCTAACTCAAGTTGCTGTTGGATTGTGTCGTTTCCCTCTTTTGTGCGATCCTTTTCATTTTAACACATATGATCTTTGAAATCATTCCACTGTACTCTCGATATCAAATTCAGACATTTTCCAGCGATTTTGTGTTGAATTCTTGTTGTGGCGAGTGGAAGAAGTAGAGTGGACCCTAGTCCAAAATTGCACTTTCTATGTAACCTTGCAACTGCCATGTGTAAAATTTTGCGTGAAGCAACAAGAATCACTAGAGTTTGAGGACGAAATGGTTCGTGATTACCAGAAAATAAATATTACAGTACTCAAAAAAAAGAAAGAAGAGAAAAAAGCAGTTCCTTCATTTCCCGTAATAGTTCATTCAAAAGGCTGTGTGCTGAAGTACCTGAAAGTGTACATGTAGTATTAGTACGGTCGCATATTGGTTTAACAAAGATAAAGAGAACGCTCGTGTTAAAAAGTTTAGCACGACAGATGTGCAGTAGGGCGACAGATTCCTTTTACCAAACTCTTGTATCCGAACCTGCTATTTAAATGATATACCTAGACGGAGGCTTAACCAGAACCTCGACACTGTAGTCTATATCGCATCTCAGTTTATTCTCAAAAATGGTGCTAACGCTCGTTTTGCTAGCGGTTTTGCCGTTATCATGTATTTCTTCGAATGTCCCGAGTGCCCCAATGGAGTATACTTGCAACTGTCAATTCAACGTGAACGACATTGCCATGGGTAAAATAAGTAAACTTGAAGAAGACTTCACCGTTCTTCAGGCAAACATGGCAACCAGGATGATGGAAATTATCCAGGAGATACAGAGCGTTGTTCAAAAGCAGAATACAGAAACGAAGAGCATAAAAGAAGCCATCACCACGATGACGTCAGCGAGTCAGCACGTGATGACATCGCAAGTGTCTCAGATGACGCGCACTCTTTCAGTTGTGATTGCAAATCTACAGGACAGATTTAAGGAACAGATGGAGACCCTGGAAACCTTCAGAAGCGAACAGGAGAAGAAAATGGAAGATTTTATGGAAGAAATTCGAGAGAAAACTGAAAGTGATGATGCTGAAGATCCACACGGTAGTTTTATACGTAAATTTGTTTATAATTGTTTGCTGTTAGATTTGTGTAACTCTCACTGTCAATATTAATTTTAATAGCTTTATGCGGATGGTTTACTTCAAGATCAGATCTCGCAGAACACGCAGTCTGATCTTGAATCTAGACCATCCGCCACATGATTGAAAAAGTTGACCAAAATCATCTTTAATTTGCAGTGCAAAGTTAACGTTTTTTTTTTTTTGACCTCGAAAAAAATCATATGTAAAGCTGGAGGAAACAAAGTTAAAGGTGATTTAGGCCGCGTTTAAGCCGTTCTCAAACGACAAATTGTAGACTCTTCCAAATTCAAAACGTTGCGAATTCGAAAAAAAATTAAACAAGTTTGACATGTGTACAAATGTGTTTCAGTTCTCTGATATGGTTGAAAACATATTGGGAAAAGAAATAAATGTTGATTACCAGCAAAACTGTTCAGTCAAACTGAACAGAACGGACACTTTAACAAAAGTCGTTGAATTCCCGTTTTCTTCCGTTATCTTCACTCTACCAAACGACAAATATTTAGACTTGTCCCAATTGAAAGTATTTGCAGTCGACAAATTCAGTGTGGCTTAAATTATGGGATCTGTATTTGAAGGGGTAGAAAGTATTGTGGAAAAAGAAGAAAATGCTGGTTAACAGCAATTTCTTCTTACCACAGTGTTTTCAAAAGCTTTCAATTTCAGGGTCGATAAAACTTGGGATTGTGTGAGAAAGGGATAAATATTAACATTTAGACTTGTCACTTGGGACAAGGAAGGACTTATAAGGGGTGAAGATGGATGCTCATATTTGTTTTTAAAATCGAGATTTATCTATATAGAAAAAGATTAGACAATAATATGGTTTAGTACCTTTTATAGTTAGGCCAGTTCGAAACCCCAGCTCGACCAATTGCCTCTCCGTGGATTAACGATAGTAATTTCGCCCTGATTCATTTCTCTTGCACCGATTATCAATGTTTCGACGATCTTAGTTATATAGGAAAGTAGCCAATGGCTTGTGAAGAATATTGTGCCAAAAATCGTGGATAGGTGCACTGGCCGCTGCGATAAAACTAAGATAATGTTGAAGAAAGCGTCAACACTTTACGAAACGGCAAAATTTAAGACTCGTCTATATTGAAAGAAGTTGCAGACGACGAAAATTTATGACTCAAAAATTAAAGTTTAATTTGGGAAAGGTAGAAAACTTTGTTGGAAAAGCAGAAAATGCTGGGTACCCAATCTTTTACAAATGTGATTCCTTTTTTTTTTTCATATTTCAGAGCATAAAGACCACGCTGTTGCTTTCTTCGTCACCCATCACGCGTACTACGTATATAACCCTCCGATATTTACCAAGGAGGTGACCAACATAGGGGAAGGCTACAATATGAGCACTGGGATATTCACCTGTCCAGTTGGAGGGATATATCTATTCACCTTCTCCGTACAGCAGTATACAGGTGCCACCAATGCCTTCTGTCATATTGTTTTGAACGACGACGTTGTAACGTACGCCCAAACCACGACAGAATACGCAGACATGGCATCCGTGTCCGCCATCTTGAAATTATCCGACGGCGATGACGTCACGTTGATGAAGTGCGAAGGCTGGGATGCAGCTATCAGTTCGGAGGCCACGTCTTTCGCCGGCGTCTTGATTCAAGAGACTCATAAAGAAAATGAGGAATGAAAAGGAAACATGAACTGGTACCGATCACTTATAACTTTGGACTGGTTGAACTCGAAAGTGGTACTCGTCAATCACAAGTGACATTGGAATGGTCTTGACTCCTTTACCAAACGACAAGGTTTTACACTTATCCAAATTCAAAGCTGATGCAGACGAAATATCAGATGTTGCTCAATTGATGAAAGCTGACTCTAAAAAGGTATAAAACATTGTGGGAAAAGGAGAAAATGCTGGTCACAAGCCCTTTCTCCTTTTCCCACAATGTTTTCAAAATCCTCCGTCCACGTGGCTGTTAGAACTCGGGATTGTGTGGTTGAAAACAAAGATTTGTAATCTGCAGCAGATTACGATAGAAATTTATGGGTCAATAGAAGACATACGCATTCAAGCCTTAATGCCTTACGTATCTGGGTATTAAGCCTGTAGTGAACTGAACTTTTTTCACCACCCTTGGGCAGATGATTTTTGAAAATATTGTACGTAAGGAGAAAACGTTGGTAACCAACAATGCTTTGTACTCTTTCAAGAATCTCAAATCTCATGATAACAGCCAGATTTGATTTGTTGTCAGCGAATGTTTTCATCTTTGAACTGCACTTAAACTTTTCCTCTGCTACAAATGGCTTGCAACACGCGAAAAAGGGCATTCGGACATCTGCGTAAAATGTCGTCTCGGATCAGCCTGCGCAGTCCGCGCAGGCTGATCCGAAACGACACTTTCCGTTTTTATGTAATTTTCTGTTTTGCGTGAGTCTACTGTAGCACAAAATCTAATGTAGTCGTAAAGTGCCGTCTCGGATTAGCCTGCGTGGACTGCGCAGGCTGATCCGAGACGACACTTTACGCAAATGTCCGAATGGCCCTTTTCGCCTGTTACAAGTCAAATTTAAACTCATTGTACTAATGTATCCATGTTTGACCACTTTACCACACAAACCATACAATCTCGAGTTTTGCCAACCATGAAAATTTTGGGAAAAGAAGAAAATGCTGGTAATCAGCAATTTCTCCTTAACCCACAATGTTTTCTTTATTTTCAAACCTATTTTCCATCATTTTAGCGGTATATCATTTGTCGTCTGCAAATGCTTCCAACATGGATAAGTCAAAAATTTTGTCGTCTGGTAATGAGTAAATATCCGTGTTGTAAAAGGATGTTATCTAAGTCGTCTGGTGCATTTTTTGCAAGATGTAATGACGTATTGACCCTAACCTCATATATTTCTCTTCCGTGTCACTATATAGGAACAACAGTTTTTTTTCTGTGTTTACACTTACGGCTTAACTGGCCCGTACGATAATGCGTTATATAGCATTTTTAAAGACACATCTTTAAAGCTTGAGTGTAAACAAACGCTGTTAAAACTTGATAATATGTAGAATCTATTCAGCTGTTTAAACATAGATAAAAAATCGATATAAGGTGTATAGGATAAAGAAACTCATGGGATTGGTTGTCGATATAAGACCGGAAACAACCACAGTGACGTCATGGATAGCCTCCAGAGAATGAAATGCATTTTCTATCCGTCGTTATTTGTGCAATCTTGCGGCCATCATAGGGCAACATTTGGCACGATGATACAAGGGTGGTAATAGTTTCATGAAATAGAGATAAAGTTGGTTGACAAATTGGATAAAAACGAGTAAAGATGTATCTTTAAAAATAATTCTGTCAGCCATTTGTTGTTGTTCTTCTTATTATTGTTGTTGCTGCTGCTGTTTTATCTCTTGATGTTCTTTTTGTTGCTAAGGATGTGCTTTAACTCTTTACCACACGAAAAAAGTTTAGACTTGCTAAAACTCAAAGCATTTGCAGACGACAAATCAAAACCAGCTCAAATGATGAAACTTGTCTTTAGAAAACATTGTGGGAAAAAGGAAAACATGCTGGTTACAAGCATGGTTTCCTTTTTCCACAATGTTTTCAAAGGCTTTCCTTTTTTAGGGTCGGGACTGTATGGTAAAAGTTCAGTCTTTTCCAAGCGACAGAACTAGAGATGTCAAATCTGAAACTATTTGCACACATTGAATTAAATTTGGCTCAAGCGAAGGGATTTGTCTCTGGTACGAAGAAAACATCGCAGGAAAAGGAATTCGGGGAAGAACTCTATTTCAGCTTTCATTCTTATCCATTTCTTCAGTATATTTGTTGAACTATTGTCTCGTCTTTTGTAACTTTCGTTCTATACTGATGAATAGAAATATGTTTACACTAAGTAAAAGGAGAAAATGAATGCAGGTCACACGCTTATTCATAATAGACTTTGAAAGCATTGTGGGATCCTGCGTGGCTCAGTGGTAAAGTGTTGGACTCGTAACTTTAAGGCCTCGGGTTCGAGCCCCACCTGATTTGGTAGGCTTTTCGTGGGAGCGTCATAGGGCAAGAGCCCTACCCTACTACTGGTGAAACCCAGGAAATACATGAATATGTGAGCTGTCGCCGTGATATGACTGAAATAATGTTGATAGCGGCGTAAAACACCAATCAATCAATCAATCAATCAATCAAATGAAAGCATAGTGACAAATTACTTCAGCGCTTTCAGGGTTGAACCTTCACAATATATTCTAGTGCGATACTTAAAATCTTTTAGAAATATCTTTCAATAAACGAACCTTCGACGCTGCAATGTATACTGGAAAGAATAAAAGAAAGAGAAGCTTGCTTATCTTAACTCCACAAATAAAGGGAAACTTCAGAAAACAATGTATTAAAAGGCTCAATTGTCTGTAACAAGCAGCTGAGCCCTTTTCCAAAATGTTTTTTATGTAGGTTTAAATATAGGTAAATAAAAAGGAAATCCTTTCCTTGAATGTTTCCTCTGTAAGGTCTTTGTACCAGCCTTTATTCTATCTTAGAATAGCTTTGTGTGGTAAATGAGTAACGCTTTCCAAAACGACAAAATTTTTTACTTGTCCGTTTAGAGATCATTCACAGACAAAATTCAATGTGACTTAAATGATGATATTTTTCTTCATAACGCATAAAACATTGTGGGAAAAGGAGAAAATGCTGGTTACCAGCATTTTCTCCTTTTCCCTCAATTTTTTCGAAATCACTAATCCCGAGGCTCCTAAAAACAAGACACTGTGTGGTATGGGGTTAGGCGCCTTATCCAATTTATCACTTTAGTCAAATAACTGACAAATGACATGATCGTCGTTTTATTTGAATATAATCATGTCCACGGTTAATGAAAAAATACAGACAACATTTGCGGGGCACGTGCCCTCACTAAAAAGGTCACGAGGTCCTTATAATTTCTGGATATTACATTATGTCAAACTTTGTATTTTTCTAAAGTTGCGTTTTGATTTATTAAGACTGACTTATGATTGTATGTCCCCCTGTAATTATTTCCTATTAGCCATTTGACGTGTGAAGTGGCAGGGCCAAAGTTCAATAATTCCCCGCTTAATTCAGAGCTCTGGCGACGGAGGCATTGAAAGAAAAACTGACCACGGGGGATCGGACTGCAGCTGTTTAATCGAAGTTTTTATTTGAAGACCTTTCAAGCAGCACAGCATCCGCGGCTAGGCTAGACTTGAGATCAGTCCGATTAGGGTATTAAAATATTTAATCAACAATTGACGATTTATTATTTAGAAAATACATATTTACAAAGCAAAGCTGTGTGTGGCACTTGGAAAGGTGGCAACCGCAACAACGGACTGTTATTATACTGCTGTGTAGAAATGGTGAACGGAAACAATGTTTATTAACCTTATACCAAAACAACCCCGTCTATGAGGAGGTGAGCTTTAAAAACCATTGTGGAAAAAGGAGAAAATGCTTATTGTACATTGTCGTCGCTCTTTCGCTGTTCAGCTGATCATACATGCTTTACCAAACGACAAACTTTTTGGACTTGCCCAGACTGAAAGCATATGCAGACCACATAAATATGGCTCGAAAGATAAACTTGTGTTTAAATGGGTAAAATTGCGGGAAAATTAACCAGCATTTCCGTCTTTTTCCACAATTTTTTTCAAAAGTCCTTTTCGGGTCGTCAAAACTCGGAATCGTGCGGTAAAGGGTTAAATGGAACGGGTATTCTTTTTACATAATGAATATGACCCATGCTCTGGCAAAAGGGGGGCTTAATGCATCTTTGTGATCCATGGTCACAAGCCATCAAATACTTATGGATCCATAATAACCACTTCTTTTAACAACCAACTTAATCATGAGGTAGACTGGTCCTTGAACATACAGAAAATTGACCGACAGTGAAAAGTTTCGGCCCAGGTCAGCCTGCTCGGACTGCGCAGGCTGACCTTGTTCGATACTTTTCGCAGATGAATAAAGCCCCCTTTTCACGGAGCATGGCTCATATTTAAAAAAAAACGATTTCATTTCGTTTCTGCTTTAGCTTTCTACAGAACAACCCTGTGTTATGACTATCGTAAAGAAGAAGCCTGTTGTAAACATTGTAGAAACAGGAGGAAATGCTGGTCAACAGAAGTTTCTCCTTTTCCCTCAATGGGTTATACCCTGTCAGAAAACTTACTATGTTCCTTTGTACCGATATTGAAATTGTCCTCCACAGATATTTTCAATTATGATTGATTGATTGAATGGTATTTAACGCCGTTTTCAACATTACTTCAGTTATATCGCGGCGGCCAGTGCACCTATCCATGCATTCCTGGAGTCTCTTTTACCAGTACTTCGCACAATTTTCTCTCCAAGCCACTGGCTGCTTTCCCACATAATCATCGTCGGAACAATGGTCAGCGGTGGGAGAGGAATGAATCCTGTCGCAGTGACTATCATCAATCCTCGGAAAGAGATTGGCCGAGCCAGGGGTCGTAGCCAGGGATCGAACCCTGGACCCCGTGTTCTCAAGTCCTGCACGCTACCGACTGAGCTACCGGGGCTCGGCTTTCAATTATGAAGAGTCGAAAATTCATTGTTTGGAAAAGGTTTTTCCAAACGAAAAAAAAAAAGTTAAACTTGTCCAAATTGAAAGTACTTGCAAACGACAAATTCAGTGTGTCTAAAACGATGAGATTTGTCTTCAAAATCATAATAAAACACTTGGGAGAAAAACAGGAGACAATGCTGGTAACGTAGGTACATTATTTATTTCTTTCTCCCAGCATGTTTTGGAAATGATTTTCTTCTAGGGTAATTGAATCGGGAGATTGTTTGGTAAAAGGTTAACAACAGAATAACCCTTTTAAGTCTCAGACTGTTTCAGAGATCAGACCGCAAGTTCTGTGCACTGTTATCTTTAAAAAAAAAAAAAACATGATAATTGAGGGGCGCTCTCGAAAAAGGGGATTAAGGTCTACGGCCCCTAACTCTCATATTAAAAGACGGAAGCTGCCGAAATTGGCCGAATTCCCTTTACGTAAACGTTGATGTTACACGATATTTACCGATGAGTTAGTGAGTCTACGGCCCCAAGCTCTCATATTGAAAGACGGAAGCTGTCGAGAATGACCGAATAGCTTTTACGAAGACGTCGATCTTTACCGATTAGTTAGGGCCCGTAGACCTTAAATGCATCTCCGTGATACATTAAACCAAGCAAATCATCATAATTATAATCATGGATCTATGAAATTCATTTTGTCTAACGACCGACTAAATTATAAGGCAGAATTGTCCTTGGACATGCAGAAAAATTACTCACAGCAAAAAGTATCGATTCATGTCAGCCTGCGCAGTCCGCGCAGGCTGACATGAATCGATACTTTTTTGCAGATATAGTACACCCCCCCTCTTCACAGAACATGATTCATATCTATTGCGTATCTACAGAAACAGCTTTATGTTACATTCAGGATCTTTTTAAAGCTGAAAATATGATCTTTTTTATTCGCTACCTGTTTTAAGACCAAAGCAAACTTCTGGCCTCTAGCGTTGCAAGGAAAAAAAGAAAACACGTACCTTTAGAAGAGGAAAGTTTTACTGAATGAATGTTCTGAGAAAAGGGGAATAATTCATCGTCGTGATGCAATTCACTAAGCAAGTCGTAGCATAAGAAGGATCCATTCTGCCTAAGAACCGTCTGGATCATGAGGTAGAATGGTCTTTTGGCATGAAAGAAAACCCGGAACCGTATTCACCAACCATTCTTACATGCATTCTAAGTCTAATTCTAGGTTTTGAAAGTAACACAACTTCTGACTGGCTAAACAAAATGGTTTAGCGAATCAGAAGCTGTGTTACTTTCAAATTCATAAAATTCTTGAGAATCAGACTAAGAATATTCCTAAGAATGGTTGGTGAATACGGGCCCTCGACTTAGCAAGATGAGATGAATCGATACCTTTTGCACATGCATTAAACCACCTTTTCTTAGAGCATGACTCTTATAGATGTATTTGAAACAGAAACTACTTTGTTACAAGTCATGTTATTGACTGTTCAGTTGGTGTTTGGCTTTGTCAAGTTTTCTTTTTTCCGAGGCTAATTTCAAAGTGTGTTCTTTTTTCACGCCTCAGTCAAGTATGTACTTTGACACGGGTAGAAACCATACAATTTCACGGGGATAAATTTTAAGTCTCAACTATATTTAGTAAATTTATTCTTCCGCTTTTAGATTTATTGCGTTTACCTGTAAAAATACATGGCTTATGTCCCATTTTAATTAACGGCTTGAATAGACACAAGATTGGCTTTTACAAAGATTCTGGTGCACTTTACACTAATGTTACTTCAGTAGACTCATGTGCTCTCTTTATCCCAATACCAAACAGTCCCGTGATTTAACGACCATGAGGGAGAAGCCTTTGGAAAACGTTGTGAGAAAAGGAGAAAATGCTGGAAACCAGCATTTTCTCCTTTTCTCACAACGTTTTATACCCTTTCAGATACAAGTCCCATCATTTGGGCCACATTCTTTTTTTTTTTTTCGTTTGCAAATGTTTTCAATTAAGGATAGGGCAGCCTAATGGGATTCGTGTAACATCGCCTTTCATCGCCAAAATCGTACGGATTCGGCTAAGACTCTGTAATCTTTAATCGATGCGAGCAACCAGCATGTATCGGCCGATCTGTTATGAATTACCCGAGTCATAGCCGAATCCGTACGTTTTTTCGACGATGAAAGGTGATATTACAGGAATCCGCATTAGGGTGCCCTATCCTTAAGACAAATCTAAGATTTTTCCCACAATGTTTTCTACCCTTTCAGAGACAAATACCATCATTTTGGCCACATTTAATTTGTCGTCTGCAATTGATTCAACTTGTCGTCAATTAAGACAAACCTAAGATTTTTCCCATAATGTTTCCTACCCTTCTAGAGACGAATGTCATCATTTGCGTCACATTCAATGGAGACAAGTCTACTTTTTGTACGTTTTCTATCCTTTTAGAGACAAATCGCATCATTTAGGCCACAGCCGATTTGTCGTCTGCAACTGTTTCAATTAAGAAAAGTCTAAGATTCTCGTATTGTCTGACTACGGGTTGAAGGCTTGAATAGACACACGATGACTGTTACAGAGTAGCCTGGCTCCAGGCAGGTAATAATCTTTCAGTCACTTGTTATCGTGGTCTTCTTTCACAGTCTATACAGATCTATCGCCTCCGTAATTATTAAAAAATCAATAAAATTATAAATTCTTTAACTAGATCTACATACTGATATTCAATACAGTTTTAATTCTTCTTGTGCTTTTTAGAGACCAAAGCTACTTGAAAAAAAAAACTATTTACAGCCAAAGATGTACATGTCATGTCTTTTGATTGAAAACCCCGATATCTCCCTCTCACGATCTAGGTCTTCTGTGAGTACATGTACATACCCTCATTGAGTCATACTCTGGCTAAACTGAGGTAATGCATCTCCGTGATGTATTATACCAAGCAAATCATCACAAATTATGAATCCATGAAATTCATGTTGTATAACAATAGACTGAATCATGAGATACACTGGTCCTTACACATGCGGAAAACTAACTACATGTAATAACAAAGAGTATCGATTTAGGTCAGCCTGCACGGACAGTGCAGGCTGACCTAAATCGATACTTTGTGCAGATATATTAAACCCCAATTTCATAGAGCATGGCTTATTTCCATTTGTATTTTGGGGGGCCTGTATGGCTTGGTGGTCAAGATGGTAAATCGGGGAATAGAGGTTGAATAATCTGAGTTGATTCCCGCTGGAAGCGCTTGTCACATCTAACCACCCTCAGGCAAGACATTCCGGAGTCTCAGATAACTACTGGAACTATCACTCATACATAAATAATTAGCTGAGCGGTCGCCGTGATATTACTGGGTATTTGTTGAAAATGGCGTAAAATAATTGTACTTTGCCGTGGGGTTTAACTATCACAACAACATGGAACCCCCTTCCGTCCAAATGCCAGTATTTCTACACTTACTCGTTATCGCCGAACCAAGTTTGCAGCATTAGGCTTGGATTGATTGATTGATTGCTTGTATGGTGTTTAACGCCGTTTTCAACATTATTTCAGTTACATCGCGGCAGCAAATGCACTTCTCCATGCTTTCCTGAAGATTCTTTTACAAGTATTACGCACAATATTCTTTCCAAGTCACTGGCTGCTTTCCCACTTAACCATCGTCGAAACAATGGTCAGCAGTGAGAGAGGAATGAATCCTGCCGCAATGACTATCATCAATCCTCGGAAAGAAATTGACCGAGCCGGAAATCGTACCAGGCACCCCCTGTTCTCAAGTCCTGAAAGCTACCGACTAAATTACCGGGGCTAGGCTCATTAGGTTTGGAAGTTATCCGTGTAAAAACTATGGGCGATCAAGATGAATTTTGTTGTAATACATAAATACTTATAAAAATACCTTGGTAAAAGGAGAAATTGCACGTTACAAGACTTTTCCACTTTTATGGCAATATTTACCTGACTGGCCCGCTGTAAGACAACAACACCGTCTGTAGAAGCTAGGCTAATGAGTAAAATTACAGAGAAGTTCAGGACCGTCATCTGTGTATCAAATTCGTATTAAAAAGATACAAAAAACAGTACCAGGATAAGGTCCAATGCCATCATCATCAAAAATCTGATATCTTTGGTTTTTTATGGGTTGCAAGCAACGCTGACGGGCCCAACATCATGTCTTAAAGTTGTTAACATTTAACCTCAAAACACCATTGGTGCAATTTGGCCCGGGGGTAGCACAAACGTGGACAATGGTGGACGGCCGGTCCTCTTGACACCTTAAATCTTCCCTGTTACAAATTGCCATTTGAAGCTAATTGTGCCTTTATTATTCTTGTCAATAGTGGCCCGCCCACAAAATATAAAATCAAAGTACTGAAGCGACAGACAGCCAAACATTTTGCATGACATATCACCTCATGCCAACTAATTGAGTCATGCTTTGTGAAAAGGGGGCTTAATGCTTTCTGCAAAAAAAAAAAAAAAAAAAGTATTGACCAAGGTTAGCCTGCACAGTCCGTGCAGGCTGACCTTGGTCGAAACTTCTTGCTTTTGGTAAATTTTCTGCAGGTCAAAGGACCAGTCTACCTCATGATTCTGTCGGTTGCTCGACAAAATGGATTTTACGGATAGATAATACTGTGAGGACTGTCTTGGTATACTGCATCACAGAGACGCAATAAGCCCCCTTTAGCCAGAGCATGGCTAAAATAGTTGCGGTACTTCAATACTTGGTAAGAATGATTATTTCAACCGTTAATTCCCGTTTCTTTTTCAGAGATGAACATTTTCAGTGGCGATGTGGATTTTGGATACTTATAGATGAATCAGTTGCTGTCACTAGTAAAGTTGCGGAAACTAGTGCAGTTTCAAAGAATATTCAATCTAATTATGCCACAAAATCGTACAAAAAGTAAGACCAGAGATCAGAGTACACTTTCTAAGAAGTCTGATCTTGATTTTTGAAGTTGTAAAATCCCCGAACAGAACATTATAATATGATTTCGGCCATAATAAGATAATTGCAGCTTTGCAGAGGTCATTCAACGCGACCATCCTGACACCTTCTGTTGAATGAATGGATGTACATGGGGCATATGCTACATGGGTGCGACTGTGTTTGTGCTTTAGGCCATGTCAAAATACTGTATTGTAGTCGATTAGTTTAGCTTCCTCCCCCAACCCACCCCTGAGAGAGCCATAGTGTCACTTTTTTTTCGGGGGAGAGGCAAATTAGCAAATTAGTATACAGGGTCACGGTCTTGTTCGCCTATCGTTCCAAAATGGAACGACGACAATTTAAGCCAACCAGCGCCATAGGCGAAAAGAGGAATTTTGCAAGATCAGACTTCACACAACATGCAGTCTCACTTTCGATCTATACTGTCTGCTTGTTTAGTCAGGCCTTTCAGATAAAAATAAAAATTTGCATTGTTTTAGTGGATGTACTTTCAGAGGTCGACTTTTGGCGCTTTAAGTATAAGTAAATATGATTTCATGGTTTTAGATGCAATACTCAATATTCTTCTGCATCCCCAACCTTCATACCAATGCAATGACAAGAAAAACACCTGGCTCAAGGATACATGTCAACCGTGGTCGACTGCAGCTTGGGACCAAAGGGAAATATCAAGGTAATGTCCCATGCTTAACAGGTTATAATTTGAAGTTTTATCGCAGTAAAAAGAAAAAATTTTGAAACATTGTAGAAAAAGGAGAAATTACAGGTAACCTTTTCCATAACGTTTTCCACCCTTTTAGAGATAAATACTATCATTTGAAACAGATTTAAATTGTTATCTGAAATACTTTAAAATCGTTAAACTCTAAAAATTTGGTCGCCTGGTTACGAAGAAAGTTAATTTCAGTACAAATACGAACTTTTACATCTGTAGACAGAAAATCCTAAAATGATGGCATTTGTCTTTGAAAGGTTAGAAAACAAAGTAGAAAAGGGAAAAACTTCGGGGAAAACTTTGGTTACCGACCCACTATAATATCATTTACAATGTTGTCGACTTTGACAACTAGCCAAGGGATCTTGCAACTAAGATTGATCAAAAGGTGTGTTTTAAAATTACTTTACTGGAGCTGATTTAAACCCTGACACGATTGGAGTTGAGTAAATCAGTTTAAAACGGATTTAAAACCGTAACAACTCGACAGACTTCGCCCCAACCGCAGACTCCTAGTGAATCCCCAGACAGGTAGGCCGCATTTATCCGAACATGAAAAGTGATTTGGTGTCAAAGAGAAATTCTTGGGGCGTAGACCAAATATCCCATCTTCTGCGGCACATCTAAATTGTCGTCTGCAAGTGCTTTGAATTAGGACCTGTCTAACTTTTTTTCATTTGGCAACAAATTAACCTTTCAATTAATTTATCCGTATCAGAAAATGTTTTTTTTTTTTTTCCTTTCTCTAACGAACCTTTTGATACCTCATCAAATGAAAAAAAAAAAGGACATAGATGAAAATAAACAGGTTTAAGTTTTGATTTTTTTACCCAAATTGTATCGGAGTTTGTGTACATGTCCCTGTTTGTGACCAAAAGGAAATGCCAGTACATGTCCAGTGACAATTATCATTAATTTTACAATTTTGTCTGCTCCATTAGGGCAAAAAAGGGTAGACGAGTTCACAGTCCTTTCAGTACTTTGATAATGACCTTTGCCGCAAGAGACCTTACACAAACAATATAAATTATCAAGTAAATCACAAAGCCATATGGAAGAAGAATCACCATCGAGTATTTTGCAAGACTATCGACGCAAGATGCAATAATCATTAGAAACCCATTTGACCCTTAATCTTTTATCACACAGACCCATGTTTAACGACCTTTTGAAAACATTGTGGGAAAAGGAGAAAATGCTGGCAATCAGCATTTTCTCCTTTTCCCACAATGTTTTTATACATTTTCAACACAAGCCTCAACACATGAGTTACATTTAATATATCGTCTGCGAATGCTTTCAATTTCGACAAATCTGAAATTTTGTTTTCTGATAAAGATTTAACCCTTTACTGCACAATGCCGACTTTTGACGACCCTTGGAAAGAAGCCTTTTGAAAACATTGTGGGAAAAGAAGAAAATGCTGGTAACCAGCATTTTCTCCTTTTTCCACAATATTTTCAACTCTATCAAAAACAAAAAAAAAAAAAACAATTACACCATTTGAGCCACATAGAAATTGCCGTCTGCAAATGCTTTCAATTTGGACAATGCTAAAATTTTGTTGTCTGGTAAAGGGTTAAGCTGCCAAAGAAAATGAATTATTTATTTTCAGCCAATAGTGAGCCCCCATTATTGCAATTCTAAAAATCTTTTCGTAAGAAAAAACAACAAACCTCACCTTTCGGCCAGTGTAGATCGAAGATCAGATTCCATGTTCAGTGCAATCTGATCTTGATCTACACTGTCCGCTGAACTAAGTCGCGCTTAGCAACAAAAGAGCTGATCTTTGATTAGCTCAATACTATTGTGACCACCTGACGCAAACTGGCAGCCAGTTTGCATTGAAAGTATTATTGCAAAGAATGGATGATCAGCATGAAATAATGTCTTATCACGTGAACATCCGTGGAAACATGATGACAGGTGGAGAATGGCTCCTCACGAGCAATTTCTGCATTTGTATCAATGTTTTCAAGAAATTTTCTGCAAGATGGAAATGTCGTTTTCAGATGTTGATACATGTGTATATTTCTGTAATGCTTTAAGTTCATGTTGTACATATCATCTTATGTGACGGCAGCATACGACTGTGAACATATTCTGGGATATGTAGCAATCGTTTGTTTAGACCAAAAGCAATATGCTTTTTTTTTTTCTACAAAGTTTTGAACAATCAGATTAAGAAAGAACAAAAACATGTTAACTAATCAGATAGCTTCTCTCTGAATTTACCCATATCCAGTCATCTCAACTTTTAACGACATTTAGTATCGGAAAACATTGTGGGAAAAGGAGAAAATGCTGGTAACCAGCATCTTCTCCCATGCCCACTATGTTTTCTACCCTTTTAGGGGCATGTTCTGCCACATTTATACTGCTGCTTGCAGATACCTTTAAATAAGATGTGCGGTGTCTAGTACGAGCTTGAGTCAAATTTTTCGCTGGTACTGGTCGTTGATCTAGATCTATATATATGTATATATCCGAAGGACGACTTAATAAAATCGCAAACGTCTACTTGAGAAAAATGCAACAAGAAGTATCTTCTAGTAAAAGATAGACGACATAAGAGGTACTGGAATATAAAAATTGACACTCTTCTTTGGTTCACTATGAACAGAATTGAATGCAAATTAATCACACCAGCAACTAACTTCAAATAGGCCTGGAAAAAAAGGCCCGCAGAATAAACATGTGCACATTTTTTAACAATCACAAATTACTACTTATTCATTGGAGTCTAACACCAAGAGATTGGCTAAACGCAAATTCATACACACACACACACACACACACACACAGAGCTGATCATATCTTGTTGCAGTTTCTATTACTGTTAAACGACTAACACTGACGTGACTTTCAGGAGAGGAACTTTATAAGCATACAGCTTTCGTTCCAAGCCTTTTCGTGTATTTTGAATTTTTAGTATATTAACATGTATGTAACTATCATATTGAATAAAATATGTTTAAACTAAACGCAAATTCAAACAGCTGCGCAGAATGATATTGTACATATTAGCAGTACTCTGGCAAAAGGGGGTTGAATGAATCTTCATAATACATGACACCAAGCAAGTCATTAAATAATTATGGATCCATGGAATCCATCTTGTCCAACAACCGACTTAATCATGAGGTAGTATGGTCCTTGGACATGCAATTAATAGATCAATAACAAAAAGTTTCGACCCATGTCAGCCTGCGCGGACTGCGCTGGCTGATATGGGTCGATACTTTTTGCAGATGCGTTAAGCCTGCATTAAGCCCCCTTTTCACAGCGCATAGCTCATATCGTTTCTGACCCCTATGTCGAATATAAAAAGGGGTAATCGAACATTTGTACATTACAGAGGGACATTCAATAATTAAAAAAAGATCAGATTACATTTAATATATTTTTGACGACCAGCATATTATCTTAATGTTTTATAAAACTCGTCACATTCTAATCCAAATATCTTAATGACTTCTTGACCGTTAATGTTTTTTTTTTCTCTCTAATTTACTCGTAACATAACCTAACGCTTCATTTCTGGCAGAGAGCTTTAAAAAATGCTTTTTGTCCAAATACGCAAGATATTATTTAGACAAATTCTTGCGTAGAAATGTACACAAAATTCTTTTATTTATACAGGAATAAATTAATTCTACTTGTTTATACATACAAAAATAGTAGACGATGCAGACCAATGATATATCTGAGGATAAAGGAAAATCGATATCAGTTCATGTTAAGAACTGTTGTATTTTGGTATTCGAAAAAATCAGAGAAAATATAGTTTGCTTGTGTGCTTTCATTTTTCTATGTTTGTTTCTTTGCCCTTTTTTTTTATTAGTCTGTCCATATCGTGTATAACGCCGTTTTCAACATATAAGTAAGGTCACAGCTGCCAACGCATCTATTTATGCTTACCTGTGCATGTTTTAATAATACTTTGCACAATACTCTTTCCAAGCGATTGGCTGCTTTCTCACATAACCATCGTCGAAACAAGGATCAATAGTGAGAAAGGAATAAATCCTGTCGCAATGACTACCATTAATCCTAGGATAGAAGTTCTCCGAGTTCAGGATTTGAATCCCCGACACCCTTGTTTCAAGACCTGTAAGCTACCTACTACTCTACAGGACTCCGAAGAGAAAATACGATGGAAATGAACTGAGGATTAAATTTTGTGAATCAAGTCCGGTGTTAGAGGTGTTCGTAGTTGTGAGGTAGAGCGTCGGCCTCGTAACCATAAGGTCCCGATTTCGATACCCGGAAGGGGGTATCAACTTTTGATTGTTCATTGTCCCACACATTCGGTGTGAGTACTAGTGTAGCTCCCATGAAGTAGAATCGAGAGAGATTAGTAGGAAGTTGTAAGAACTTGTTTCTCAATATAGATGTAAAATAGATATGAGCCGTGCTCTGGCAAAAAGGGGCTTAATGCATCTCCGTGATCCATGATACCAAGCAAGTCATCACATAATCATGGATCCATTGTATTCGTTTTCTCCCACAAATGGCTGAATGATGAGGTAGACTGGTCTTTGGACATACAGAAAATTGACTAACAGCGAAAAGTTTCGGCCCAGGTCAGCCTGCGCGGACTGCGCAGGCTGACCTGGGTCGATACTTTTCGCAGATGCATTAAGCCCCCTTTTCACAGAGCACGGTTCAATTATGTTTAACCCTTATCCTGCTGTATAAATACCATGTAATTTTCAAGTCGGTAGTAAAAACCAAAATGTTGCTATTTCAAAGTTGGTTTTTTTTTTGTAAGGGGGGGAGCAATTTATCCTTATCGGACAGTGCAGATCAAAGGTCAGACTGCACGTCCTGTGCAGTCTGATCTTGATCTTCAGTGTCTGCAAAAGGTCAGTGAGTCGCGCTGAGCAGCCTGAGGGTTAAACTAAAGAAAACTATGTCCGATGTTACCTCTTGTAGATGATTCTTTTTTTTTTCCCTCCTGGCTCTCATAAATGATATACTCGTAAATAATAGAATTTGTTTCAGGGTCAGTATCTCCGTATCTCCGTTCTTAAGAATGTTCTTTACTTCCTCTCCAAGATTTTCTAAATTTGAAGACGAGCCCCCGTAGCTCCGTCGGTAGCGTGCAGGACTTATGAACGGGGGTCACTGGTTCGATCCTCGGCTTGGCCAATTTCTTTCCGAGGATTGATGAAGGTCATTGAGACAAGATTCATTCCTCTGCTGACCATTGTTTCGACGATGGTTATGTGGGAAAGCCGCCAGTGGCTTGGAAAGAATATTGTGCTGAGTACGGGTAAAAGAAACTCCAGGAAAGCATGGATAGGTGCACTGGCCGCCGCGATATATCTGAAATAATGTTGAAAACGGCGTTCAACACCATACAACCAACCAACTAAATTTGAAAGTAACACAACTTCTGATTGGCTAAACCAAATGGTTTAGCCAATCAAAGGCTGTGTTACTTTTAAATTTAGAAAATTCTGGAGAATTAGAATAAGAATGTTCCTAAGAATGGTTGGTAAATACGGAATCTGATAGGGTATAAGTTTCCTAGAAAAGGAGATAACGCTGGTTACTCGTATTTTCTCCTTTTCCAATAATGTTTTCAAAGGCCTTTTTTCTCAGGGTCGTTAAAACTCTAGACTGTAGGGTAAAAGGTTAATGTATTTAATTTTATATTGATCGTAGGCTTTCGCAAGATATTATGGGAAAGGAGCTTTTGCTTTAAATAACAAGCAATTACGACTTTTTCCACAGTGTTTTCCATGTAATAAAAGATGGTAATTTCCTATCCTTCAAGTACATGCATTTCTCCCTTTAAGTCTCCCTTGCACCACAGTTTGCCAAGAAATAGCATGTACATTAACGACGGAAAAGATCGAACTATTTCTGATACCTGCTGTTGAAACATATAATTACTTTTTCTCGAAGACATTTAGAGAAGAAAACCATACTTTCTTTGTCCACAGAAAAATTGGAAGAAAAAAAAATAGCGAAGCTGAACCACAAGGTACCATTAAGAAATTTTGACCTTGTTTTGTATTATTCCCGATTTAGCATTTAACAGAAAAGTTGTATTTTTTCCCTGTTACCCCGCGTTTCCATGTAAGTTCGTTTCTCAGATCTTCCCAGAAACATGTGTTTGATTATCAGTAACATAACTAACCGTGACCCGAGGTCTGCATAAGAGTCTTTAATATGAACAAAAGCTTAATAGTAGAAAAAAGCGATCTCATATTATACAAATTTAGAAACATATGAACGCTATACAAGCCAAGCTGTGCAACACAGAGTACAAAGCGCACTGCGTTTCAATTGAATGCAGAATGCATTATTGGATACAACTGTTTTCCCGCCATTTAACGGGCTTGTTTACAAAGTTACAAAAGGCGCGTAATACAAAATTGAATGTATTTGAACAGTTTCATATATCTCTGATCATTAGGTGACTTTTTTTGCGATTTTTTCCCTTCAATTAATCCCTGATTGATAGTTTCGAAGCTGTATTCAATGCATTCAGGCTCTCTCCTCCGTTTCTCGCATTTCGTCTGGCAAAGATGCCTATCCAGACGAAGCACGAGGCACCAATGGTCGCTGATTTTCCTCTGAAAAGCCTCTTTGTAAGACATGAAAGGCTAACCGCCATTCGTCAATAACAAAGAACAATTAATAAGTTGTTTTTCTCTTGCACGGCAGATGGTAGGATTGTGCACGACATGATTTTGCAGTTCATGGAGTAAACGAAATAGAAAGTTGGTAATCTTTTTGACACCATGTCAGGGCTTAAATGAGCTATAGAAATAGTCTTTTAATCAACTTGCATCATAAAATAATTGCTTCCAGTTAACATGTTTGCTGCGAGCGGATATATGATAATTTGCATTGAGGAAGGAGTAGTTAAAATCTTGATAATAATGTATAAAAACTGCAATCTGAGAGCAGCTAATCTTAATTTAGGCCACGTGAATTTGAATACCCCCGACCAAGCGAACCGTATGTTTAAGACAAGAAAAAGTGAAGGATATGCATGTTTTCTTGTCGTTTGCAATCATTAACTCCTTTGTATGACGTAAAAAATGAGAATCTTCGACGATTTGGCCATTATTATTTCACGTATGCCAGCCATCTTATGCAAAAATACGCCTGCTCCGTAAATGCGTCTTGATGACGCAGAATCATTGGCAACCGCAAAGTTTTTTTCTGAGCAGACGAAAATGCACCGAAACGAAGCCCAGCCAGCGAGCACACCTGCATCATACTATGTTACCCATAAAATACGACGAATTTAGAAAAAATATATCATTACATCATTTTCTGACAGGCACATATTGCGTAAAACCAACATGGTGCTGTAAATGAAAGCTGGCCGACGAGGCAGAATGGATAGCGGAAACGGATTCTTAGAGGACATGCATGACGCATTCACGAGTTCTTTGTGATTTTGTGAACCAGACAGGTAGTCCTTGTACTGTAGAAAATGATTAATAAATGTATTATCGTGGCTGTCATGGACAGAGCACAGTTTAGGAAGTAATAAGCGGGACATCCATGGCATGAATTATTCATGAATCGCTAAAATAATTAAACCATCTTAACCCCATCGACATCACATTGCCTAATCAAGAAGGTGTAGCGCATGAGTTCAATCACAAGTTATTTTAGAGACAGAGGAACAAGATTTCAACTACTTCACAATCTAAGAATAACAGATGCATAACAGTCCTAATCGTCATTCATATGTCATACTCGACAGCGACCTTTCCTACGGGTGAAAAGGTTATCAGATTAGCGAAGAAAGTCATTACGTAAAAGGCGTGAAATTGCCCAATCTTGTATGTTCGAAGTCTGGAATGAACCATCGACTTTGTCCAAATGAGCTGACATTTGCTGAAGATCCGATTTCATTAACTCTTTGAGCGCAAAATAGATAAAGCCGACCTCCTTCGACTGCTGAAAATACAACCCATTGAAAGTCAGAAAGGTCTTTATCTTATAAGCTTAGCTGAACAAGCGGACGGCATGGATTCAAGATCAGACTGCACGTTCTGTGCAGTCTGGTCTTAATCTATGCCGTCCGCAAAGGTCCTCTGTCTTCGCGTATAGTGCCGAAAGGGTAAAGCCGGCTCTGCCAGTCCGTTAATGCTACCGCCATCTCCATAAATTGCTTCAATTTTTACGATCCATAAAATACTGAATTGTGTTATTTAAAGTTAAAAGAGGTTCATCAAAGCGGTGTTTTAAGTATTTCATTTTCAATTACTTAAAAAGCACCAATCATAGAAATTGTCAAAGACAGAGGGCAGGCACAATGTAGCATTCTTACAGGAAATAGTCTGCATGAATTCAAAGAAAAAAAAGAAATACGAAAAGTTGATTCATTTGAGTAATATAAACTACTTATTTTTGAAAAAAGAAATGGCAGATATACATAGAAACATCTTTTAAAAGGGACAACACTGAAAGTACAAGAGAAAGATTCAATTTTCCCGCGTAGCACTTTAAAACTTTTCATTTCCCGTGATGCACCGTTTTGTTATTGTAATTAACTTCCGTTCTGCATTACAATTAATAACGATGATGCTGCACCAGAGTGCATTTTGATCGATAATTGGTTATTGTGAACGAGGCTGATAGCAAAGGACGCGAGTATCGCTGTGCTGTGAACAACGTAAAGGTGGACTAGAACAGTGTTCTTGACACATAGTAAGAAATGGACATGAAAATCAGTCAAAACAATTGTTTAGCAACGGCTTTGATAACTTTGTATATGTTTTACTGTTACCTAGAAATAACCTTTGATCCTTGGTTAGAGCGAAGACAAGATAAAATGATCATTTTTGTCTGTTGTCACATGTAAATCCATACAAGAGTTGCTATGCACTTCACAGGATAGAACTGTGGTTGAACGTAGTCTGCTGCACCGCCAATTCTGCTGTAGTTGGGCAATTGTATTATTTCAAGTCAGACAAGAAATGTATTCATCTATTTAATGTGTATTCTTCACAACAACGTCTAGAACCCCGTTTTAAAGAAGTGGATATATCCATAAGTATACGTGACTTGCAAGGTTGCTAATAATGCAAAGGCAGTTTTATCAGAATGTTAATTGCTTGTACTGGCTTTAACGCCGTCTTCAACATTATTTAAGCTATATCGATGCGGCCAGTGCGTCTCCTGGTGTTTTCCTTGAGTTTCGTTTACTTTCGGGTTTTTTTGTAAGTGAGTTACGAAATACCGGACATTGTTGTAGATCAAGATCAGACTACACTTCTGTGTGTATCTTTAGTTTTACTTGAACTTCTAACAGTTACATATTGCATCCCATAACCTTTTCAGACCGACGTGCGAGTTTGAAGTCATAGTTACCGTCAAAGCAGCTAACGTGCTTGACGGACAATAGTTTGTCAAGCATTCTTTATTTCGTTAAACTGGCCGCAGAGCAAACAATCACAAGAATCTTTTTCGTTACTTATTGGTCAAGAGAATGCGAATGACTGCTGGGGAGTGAAATAGTCGGGACCTGATATCTTTACCCTAAGGCTGCTAAGCGCGACTCGAGGAACTTTTGCGGACAGTGTAGATCCCAAATCAGTTTGAAATAGGTTTAAATTATCGGTTTGATAGTTTCATTCAACTTATTTAACAGGATAAGGGTTACGAAATTGTGTCACTTTCTAAATTTGACAGAAAAAGAATTTAATTTAGAATAATCGGTGAATAGGGCCATAGAAAACAAAGATCACAGATCAAAACATCGGGGTTGTCCGTACTCACCGACCATCGTCAGGTACATTCTAAAGTCTTGTTCTCTGAAAGGTTCTAAATTTGAAAGTAGCGCAACTTCTGTTAAAAAAAAAAAAAATGTTTCAATACAGAATCAGGCTTGGAATAAGGTTAAGAATGGCTAACTTATAGGACTAAATTTCTCCGTTATGGTCTTGATAAAAACTGCCCCCTCCCCCAACAAAACACATGAAATATTACAAATGGGCAAGGCAGTTAACTCTATATCAGGCGACAAGAACTTAGACTGGTCCAAATTGAAAGCATAGCGGATGACAAATCAAATGTTGCTCAAATGATGAAATATGTCTTTGGAAAGGTAGAAAACATTGTGGAAAAAGGAGGAAATGCTGGTTACCAGCATTTTCTCTTTTTCCCACAATGTTTTCGTGTTTTCAAAAGATGTCTCTCCCAGGGTCGTTTAAACTCGGGCTTGCTTGATAAAGGGTTGTTTTTCAGAGCCCAATCTATATACTCGACTTCCTTCGACGCACCCTGAAAATACAATCCAAAAAAACTCAGAACGATCATTATCTAATACGCTTGACTGGACTATTTAGATTTCAAGATCAGACCGCATTTTCTCTGCAGTCTAATCTACACCTATAACATCAGCATATTTTCGACTATATCACAGAAAGGGCAAAACCAACAAATCATTGGGCAAACAAGGAGTTTTCCAAACGGTCACTAAGAATACAAACGCCCTAATTATTCATAATATTTGTTTCGGTAAATTAAGTTCTACCATAAAACAGATGTGTTTCATATAAAATAGAAATAAATAGAGTCTCTCCGTATATTGGGCCATTAAAAACAGTCCTTTGTGTGAGCAAACAACTCTTCCTGAATCATAATGTTCTTTTACAGCGGTAATCTGAGATTGTATTGATGTTTAATTGCAATTATAGTCAATATATGCAAATCTTTCATCAAAAGCACTGTGACATAATAGTCAAAAAGCTTAAAAGCCACGTATGTTATCTTAAGTACTTATCTAAATGAACTGCCGAATCTTGGAGACAAAAAGACAAATTGAGCTATGCTGTCGCTAAAGGGTGGAAAGGGGGGGGGGTTTACGCATCTCAGTGATGTATCATTTACCAAGCAAGTCATAACGTTTTTAATTACAGATTCATAAAATCCATTTTGTGTAACATCCGGCTGAATCTTTAGATAGAACTGTCCTTGGACATCCAGAAAATTTACCAACCAGAAAATTTCGACCCACGTCAGCCAGCACGGACTGCGTAGGCTGACCTCGTCGATTACTTTCAGCAGATATATTAAGCCCCCTTTTCACAGAGCATAGCTCAAATATTTCCTAATGCAGACAGACGCATACTTTTGTGTCAAGAGAATATATTATGATATACAGGCAGACAAAAACTATCAACCAGGTCAGCCTGCGTACTCGGTGCCGGCTGACTCAGGTCGAATCTGTTTGCTGTTGGTAAATTTTCTGCTTGTCAAAGGACCGTACTACCTAAGGTATAGGCCAGTTGTTAGACAAAAAGGATTTAATGGATCCAAAATTATGTGATGACTAAATGCATTTTTTTGAACAAGGAAACAAAGCAGGTAGCCGATAGCTTAGTTGGTGTAGTCATCTAGTTATAGTTTTGAAGCTCATGGATTCGAATTCCAGCGGAGCCCTATTATTTTTGCATCATTGCTCCTGATAATGGCACTTGTTGGAGTTTATGTCATATTTTCTTTAGCACTATGTACAGAGACGTGTTCCCGTACAGAGTAATTCCTTCTTAGACCAAACCTTGTAGGTTCTTAATTAAACCCATACATGTTACGCATTTTTTGAAGTGATTCTACCTACCAAAGCTAGCCCCTCACTGGCTGAGGCCTAGCGTCTCAGCCAATGAAGAGGCTAGCCTTAGAATTAAGAAATAATGGTCTGCGAATACGGTCGAAAGTTACATCGACTTGTTTATATGTATAATGAAACAGTGATACAACATTTAGTGTTTTTTACCTGTACAATTATGTCAGAACTATGACTTAGCATTGACATTACCGTGAAATTTGATTAAAACTTGGTCAACGGTCTGCATTGTGAAAGAAGAACCTAAATAATCCAAACTACAACAATACAAAATATAAAAATGACGTGCGATGTAAATCTGTAGTTTTAATAGATCAGTCAGCACAGGCTGAACTTAATCGAAACTTTTTGCCATTACTCAATGTTTTGCATGCCCAAGGTCCAGTCTACGTCCAGATTGCGTCAATAACTATTGTTAGACTAAATAGAGTTTTATGAATCCATTACTATGTGATGACTTGCTAGGTAAAATACAACACGGAGATGCATTAAACTCCCTTTTGCCAGAGCATGGCTCATATACTTGAGCGGCGCTATTAGAAAAGAGGCATAGATGCATCATCGTAACGTATTGTTTCATTATAATAAGCAAGTCGACGCGTTAAATAGATCCTTGTTGTCTAAAAGTGGCCGAGTTATGCGTTAGAATGGTCCTTTGACATTCAGAAAATTTACAAATAACAAAAAGTTTCGATTCAGATCAAGCTGCGCAAGTTGTCATGGATCGGTACTTTGTTCCGGATGCATTAAACCCCCTCTTCAAAGAGCATGACTCAAATAATTACCATACGTAATTATTTCTCAGTGGGACGAGCGATTGATATGACTCCATTCACTGGGTTTTAAACTAGTTACATAGATTACTACAAAAATGAATTAATTTTCGAAGAGAAAATGTTGTCATTAAACTGTTGATCTGCTTTCTGCGACATTCTTCATGAAGGAGGCGCTATTTCCTGTTTGTAATAAATAACATTCCTCATTGCGAAATGACGGTATCTATTTTGATTTTGATTATCCATATTTTACGAGGATGTTTGCAAGGTCTTCTTTTGCTTACGTGTATTTGTTTCATGCAGGTATGGGTTAATATTATTATGCTCTGATGTGATTTTATTTCAAGCACATTGGCTTGCAACACGCAAAAAGAGGCATTCGGACATTTGCGTAAAGTGTCGTCTCGGATCAGCCTGCGCAGTCCGTGCAGGCTAATCCGAGACGGCACTTTACGACTACATTAGATTTTTTGCTACAGTAGACTTGCGCAAAACAGAAAATTACATAAAAACGGAAAGTGTCGTTTCGGATTAGCCTGTTCGGACTGCGCAGGCTGATCCGAAAGGACACTTTTACGCAAATGTCCGAATGCCCCTTTTCACGTGTTGCAGGCCAATTACACACTTTCTTTTCAGATTTATATGACCAAAGTAAAATATAGTTTGTGATGAAGTATTATTTGATGAAAAGGCACTGATATGTATAATGTACGCTGGGAGTCCCGTAGGTATCATGTGTCACACTTTTTTTCATTATCATAAAAAAAGTACTTATTCGGTAAAATTATATACATGTTGTATTATTTCGTTATGACGAAATCCTATTTTGATTAAAACGAAATGATAATTCGTTATTTCGAAACAGTAGTTCGATAAAACGAGGTAAAACATTTAACAAAATGCTATTTTGTTTGAACGAAATCCTCTTTCGATAAAACGAAATATATCCTCACTCTCATTTACACTGTTCAGTCGATTCATGGCGGACGAATTAACAAGAATTCCAAACACAGCTATTTGGTTTTCTCGAAATAGCATTACGATAAAACGGATTAGCATTTTGATAATTTATATATTGAATTAGCATTTGTTCAAACGAATCATTTTTTATTTAAATAGGATTTCGTTACAACGAATTATGATTTCCTTTTCTGGAAATAGGATTTCGTTGCAACGAACTATTACATTGTTTTCTCGGGTAAGTATTTCGATTTAACGAAATGAAAAAACGTGTAACACTTGACATCAACCGGGTTGTGCAATAATGTGATGCTAGTCAACGGACTGACTGCTAGTCGATGGACAAAACGCACGATGATATTTGGTGAGACTTTCACCAGTAAAATTAATTCATTTACGCCAAAATCTGTTCCTGACAACCCCCCCCCCCACACACACACACACTTAAAGTACGGATGTATTGTTTTTTTGCACGTTGAAGACAGTATAACTAGCCGGAGATGATCCGGTAATGTTGTCAATCCGGTTGTAATTTACATGACCTGCCTGACCTGTCATGGTGTAGATTTCACACTGATTGCGTGAGTTTTGACAACCGAACAGATGCTGAGTTTGATTTTAACACTTTCGTCATACAGTCGAGTGTTTGAATCGCTCATACTGTAGAATTCTTTTGAAAACATTGTGGGAACAGAAGCAATTGCTTTGGACAAGCAATTGCTTCTCTTCCCACAATGTTTTCTATACCATTTTAAAACACTGGAAGTTTTTTTCCCCCCAATATTTCTCCCTTCTTTGAATTATAAATTGTAGGTCTGAAATACTTTGTAGTGTAATGGGTTAAATTTGTTCTTCACTGGAATTGTAATTTATGACCTGAAATTTCCATTCACTATGACTGCGTTTTCCGAATAATAACTCATGTTTTAGGTATCTGGGGAAAGATTAACTTTATTTCAATACAAAGACAATGACCGGCAAGGAAATTTAATTCATTTAGTGTATTCCTTGTGTGCCATTTCAATAGAAATTTGCGGTTGGCTTATTTTCAGTCTTAATTTACTGCATTCTTTAATTGGAACTTGGTTTTTAAATTAAAATTAAAGCTCTTTGAATTTGGGTGCTGAAGTTGAAAAATTCGGCAGGGTTTCGAATGCGGTGAAAAATTGACAATGAATTCAATATCTCGAATCTACTATGGAATAACTAGTGAATATCAGTTTACTTCTGTATATCCAAAATGCCCTATTTTCAAAAGCCATCCCTGTCAGGGTCGTTAAAACTTAAAAGTGTGTGGTATAGGGTTAAGAATTCAAGCTAATGAAAGTGGTTTGGTTGATAGAGTGATCGGTAAAGAATCATGGTCTGTGTTAGATACTTTAGAAAGGGAATTGCTTTAAATACAACCATGAAGAAACAAGAATTAACCCTAAGGGGCTTTTCACAACTGTAATTGTTTTTGTGGTCAGTGTAGATATATATCAGAGGCACAAAACGTTTGATTATTGTCCGCTTTGCTGAGACATTCTGAACAAAATCGACCTCATTTAGTTGGGTCTTATTTCTGGAATATGTCTCTGTGGTTTATTGGGCGTTAAGAGGGAAAAACAGGAATATGTTTTATTCTAAAGTAGTAACCAGTGTCATTTTACTGTACTGAATTGTAGAAAAGAGTTATGTTATATAACCTTCTACGCTTTCGTTCTAATCCTTTTCGCCAGTTTGTTGTAATTTTACTATTGTACAAAATCTGATTAAATACATATTTTTCTATCTTAAATCTAAAGTCATTTGACTAAAATTTAGTCGTCTGCTTCTAATGGCGGTCGAAGGACAATTCTCAAGGATAGAAAAAAAAATACTAAAACTCAAAACCGACTAACCAGTTTTCATTTGATTCGTTTCATCAAATTCACAAAAGAACTAATTCTGATATTTTACGAAGCGAATCGAGTTCGCTTCTTACACCTGCCCTCTCCCGTTACCCCTGGAACCGATCGCATAAAATTATTTACCCTTAGAGTATCAACTTAATAAAAGGCACCTTCTAAGGGGGTAAAAAAGGACCGGTATTTTGCAGTTTCAGGGCTGTTTTGGTTTGACGATCTCTCAACTTACCAAAGAGTGGTGACCCGTGATCGGACTGCATGTTCTGTCGGGTCTAATCTTGATCCACACCTCACGGACAAAGCATCTAGAGATGTCACGGCGCGCTAAGGGTCAATTTATCAAAGAATTTTCCTTCTTTCATTATGTTCAATAAACCAAGAAAGATATTATTAACTCTTCCTCTTCCGAGCACGTGAAGTGAATATTTTTTACGAAATGAAGAAAATGCTAAATACATGTAATTTTAAAGCCATATCGGTAAAAATACGTCATAAAACATCGGACAGCGTAGATCCAAGATCAGACTGCACGTTCTGTGCAGTCTGATCTTGATCTACACTGTCCGCATAAGGATCAAAGTAGCGCTAAACGCTCTAAGGGCAAGGACGTTCATACGCCTTAAATAAGCATATTTAATGTCATTAGCATCTCGAAAGGTCGCTAACGAAGGAGGGAGGGCAATATTTTACGGCTATGGTTCAAAGATTATCGCTTTCTATTCAGCAGACGACATTTTTTTTTTTGTTTTGTTTCGGACCATTTTTGAAAACACCATGACAAAAGAAGAATTTGCCATTACCGAGTAATGTCTACTCTTGCTGCATTATTTTTCGTTACGTTTTCATTGATCGTACTGATTTAATTCAAGTTAATGGTATGTGCTTATATTTTACGAGAATGTTTGAAAATTTCAATGATGTCTACAACTTTTTTTTTCTTAAGAGATGATAAGTTCATCTATACATGTAATCACTTCAGATGCACTTCCTTTCGTTTACTATTTCTATCTCATTATCAGGAAACCAGGCGTTTTTATACAGAATTATGCCACATTGTTGTAAAATGAACAGATTGCTCAAATTTTATGTTCTTGTAGCCGAGTCCCGATAGCTCAGTCAGTAGCGTACAGGACTTGAGAACAGGGGGTCGTGGGTTCGATATCCGGCTCGGCCAATTTCTTTCCGAGGATTGATGATAGTCATTGCGACAGGATTCATTCCTCTCTCACAGCTGACCGTTGTTTCAACGATGGTTATGTGGGAAAGCAGCCAGTGGCTTGGAAAGAATATTGTGCGGAGCACTGGCAAAAGAGACCCCAGGAAAACATGGATAGCTGCACTGGTCGCCGGGATATAACTGAACTAATGTTGAAAATGGCGTTAAACCCCATACAATCAATTTATAATCTTGTAAATTTCAGTCTGTTACTTCTTACTTTCATTCATTACGTATGTAATTGATTAAATGGTCCTTGATGAAAACAAATACATGTATGGATCGTCAATGAACTAGTTAGACATGTAATCTGATTTTAACTTTTTTATGAATTATCCCGATTTTTGATGACACAAAGAAACCATTTTAACGGAAACATATTTTTAAAAAAGATAGACCACATAAGAGGTAAGGGAATATGAATATTGAAACTCTTTTGTTCAATATAAAGAGAAATAACCCCATCAGCAATTGTCTCTTTTTCCTCATTGTTTAAACTGCATCTTGCTGAATTGTGAAATATTCAATTAGATATGAGCCATGCTCTGTGAAAAGGTGGTTTGATTCATCTGCAAAAACTGTCAGCCTATGCAGTCCGCGCCGGCTGACATGGGTAGAAAGTTTGCTTTTGGTAAATTTTCTTTATCTCTAAGGACAATTCTACCCTTTGATTTAGTTGGTTGTTAGACAAAACGGATTTTATGGATCCATAATTATATAATGACTAACTTGATATATGGCTTGCAACACGCGAAAAGGGTCATTCGGACATTTGCGTAAAGTGTCGTCTCGGATCAGCCTGCGCAGTCCGCGCAGGCTAATCCGAGACGGCACTTTACGACTACAATAGATTTTGTGCTACAGTAGACTTGCGCAAAACAGAAAATTACATAAAAACGGAAAGTGTCGTTTCGGATCAGCCTGTTCGGACTGCGCAGGCTGATCCGAGACGACACTTTACGCAGATGTCCGAATGCCCCTTTTCGTGTGTTGCAGGCCATTATTATTGCATCACGAAGATGCCATGAGCCCCCTTTTGCCGGAGTATGACTCAACTCTTTTGTTCAATTTGAAGAGAAATAATGAAAAATATTCTCACCTGCAATTGCCTTTTTTTTCCCTCAATATTTAATTTTCATCGTCTTGAATGGTGAAATTTACAATTAGATATATTTTTAAAATGAAATGTAATCCAAATCATTGTTGAAAAAAGAGCAATTGCAGCTAAAATTGATAAATACATGTGGAAATACATGCAAAAACGGTTCATAGGTAAAAATGAAAAGCGTTAACAACGCTTATAGGGTCTAGCTTGAAAAAAAAAATTAGCGTTAAGAAATTGTCATAAAAATTACCCGCAAATAGGCCTGCAGGGGCCCGCAGGATAAACATATTTTTGACCAATCGCAAGTTACCATTTATTCATTCGAGAATCAATACCAAAAAGTGGGTCAAAAGCCAGCGTATACAGCTTCTCCGAAAAACAGACACACTAAAAATATGATAAACAGACTCTTAGTGAAAAAAAACCTAACAAATGGAAAATAAAGTGTTTCGTTATGAGCATTTTCTCAAGTAGCAACAACGTCATCCAATCCATCTCGTGCAGTTTCATCATTTATGGAAGGGTTTTTCATATATCAAGCTGTAAAACTTTTCGAGCAAGACATTGTAAAATAAAGATTATCAATCTTTTTAATCCCATACACAAAAAATCCCGCGTTTTAGCGACCCTGAGGGAAAAGGGCTTTTGAAAACATTGTGGAAAAAGGAGAAAATGCTGGTCACCAGCATTTTCTCCTTTTACCACATCGTTTTCTTCCTTTCTCAGGCAAAATTCCACGATTAAATCTCTTGTTAATTTCTGTAAGCAGATGAGTTAGACAAGTCTGAAATGTTGCAGTTTGGTAAAGATTTGTAAAGATCTGTATCATAAATATGCTTGTGACAACATTATGTGGTAAAATGAGAAATACACTCAACGAGTTATTTCTCGTTTTGCGACAATGTTTTCTTGAGAGACTCAATTATGAGACGACAAAAAATAAAGTCGTATGCAAGACTTAAAATGTGTCAACCCTAGGCGAAAATATCTTGTGCATGTTTTTGCGATCCTAGGAGGGAAGACTTTAGAAAACATTGTGGTGAAAGAAGAAAATGTTTGTTGCAACCAATTTGTCACTTCCCACAACGTTTTCCTTTTTAAAGACAGATTCCGTAATTTAAGACAAATCTAATTCGTCGTCTGCAAATGCTTTCAATTTCGACTTGTTTAAAATTTTGTCCGGTGAAGAGTTTGACTCTGTACTAAATGGCAAAGTTGTAGACTGGTCCAAATTGAAAGCATTGGCAGAATATAATTTGATATGGCAAAAACGATTTTCTTTTTTTTATAGAAAACATTTTGAGAAAAGGAGAAAATGCTGGTTACCAGCATTTTCTCCTTTTCCGAAAAGGTTTTTAAAAAGTCCTTTTCGTAGGGGTCGTTAAAACTCGGGATTGTGTGGTAAAGAGTTTAAGAAATAATAATCGACGCATAAAGAAAGTGAAATGTAACGGAAAACAGGATTTTTTCTATGTTTTGACGGGATAATTTGGGGAGTTAATACCTCACTGTGATCTTGATAGGCCCGTCTTTAAAGGTACCCTCATTAGCATATTATTATTTTTCGCTTGTATGAAAATTTTCCATCGTGTATTAAAATGAGTTTACCCTATTTCCCCAGTTAAAGTGCATGCTGTTGACTCGAAAATAAAACCAAGAAAATACTGTTGTTTTTTTTCGGAGACAGCTCGGAAGCTGTAGTGTAGATAGTAGTGTTCATTTCTTGGTGAAACAGTTTTCACTTTCTTGCAGTCTGATCTAAGCCTACACCCCTCTCCACCTAATAATATCTGTTAGCTCTTTACAAGACAAAAAAAAAAAAAAGGTTTAGACACGCCAAAATTGAAAAGTATTTGCAGACGACAAAGAAAATGCAGCTCAAATCATTTGATTTGTCAGTGGTAGAGATTGAAATCATTGTCAAAAAAGGAGAAAATGCTGGCTATCATTCCAACAATGTTGTCGAAAATCTCTTTCCCTAAGTTCTTAACCCTTTACCTGATATGCCAATTTGAGGCTCTTCCATTTCAGCAGCAAATAAAGATATGATGTCAAAAATATGGACAAATGAGGATACAAATATCTGATTGAGTGGAAAACATTGTGGGAAAAGGAGAAATTGCTCGTTACGAGCAATTTCTCCTTTTCCCACAATGTTTTCAAAAGCTGTCTGTTGTTGATACGTCAAAATGAGTATCTATGGAGTAAAGGGTTAAAACACGGGATTGTTTGGTAAACGGTCAAAAAAGAGACTTAACCAGCTGAGCTATCTTGGCAACTGTCATACTTCCGTGTTCAAAATAGATTTATCCCTTGTTTCAGAGCAACACCTATAATGAACAGAAAATATAGAAGAAAAAACTGGATAAATCCTCGTATTTCCTACATGTATTTCTGTCTTTATTTTAGCTTGAAAGCTATCTTTGAACGCGAATGAAAACTACCAGTCTTTATTAAGATTCTGAAAAAAAAAAAGACAGTCGAACTAAAGTCTGGTTTAATGCAACTTTATTGATGCCTATTTAGTTTTTATTCCGTACATCAAAATTTCTCGTAAAAACATCGATAGATACAAGTAGATACACTTTTCTTTGCAGTCGTTTAAACTTACTGCTACATGCGGCAGCAAGTTTTAATTTTCCACGTTTAGTTTAAGAGGCGGTCGTCTTGCAATCGGTAAGGCAGTATATTTTTATCAAATCAGATATGATGTCACCATACTGATTTCAGTACAAATCCTTGTATTCTAAGCGTGAAGTTCATCAGGTGACATTCCCACGAGTCTTTGCGAAACTTTCACGACATCTAAAAATACACTAAGTGGCTACGTAGCCCATTAAGGAAATACCATTAAAAAGTATCTTTTTCTTACTTATGTCTGTCTTCTTTACCAATGATTTGCCAGCTATCTCCTTAATTAATTCAGCCATGGATCATTTTTACGTTCGGCAAGATTATGAAAAATCTAAAAAGCTCCCTTTAAAAGTGTTCTAAAACAAGATGGAAAAAACTGACTACAGGAGATACGGAATTCATATGTAAAATTTTATTATTCAATCTGATTCATTTCAGAATTGCTGGCGAAGATAGGGCAACGAACCCCGGTCTTTCATTAGTTATAAACCCCTCCCCTACCACACACACTCATTTTTTCTAACGGTAAACACGTTTTTTTTTCCTAAATCAGTTCTCGTCACGTCATGTTTTGTTTTCATTCAATCCGTCACACCGTTATGTAAAATTTGATCGTTGGCTCGTTGTGTCACACTCGATCGAATTACGATTGGGTAACGTCTTACGCCTTCCTCTTTTTTATTGCTAACGATTTTTTAAACCCTTAAAGTGCTTAACAAAAATATACTTGGCTTGGCGGGCAGTGTAGATTCAGATCAGACTGCACAGAACGTGCAGTCTGATCTTAGATCTACACTGTCCGCCATGCAGAGACAATATGAGTAGTGTCAGCCAGGAAATGGAAATTATTCTTCTTTTCCTACTGACAGAAAATTTTAGTCTTTTTCATTTGGTGCTCTAAGGGTGAAGGTTGGTCCATTCTATCAAATTACAATTTCTTGGAAAAAAAAAAAGGTTTAAAGCTACCAGCATACAACTTCCCTTTTTTATCTGTGGCGGAAATGAATTCAAATAAGATTCGGCCTTCGGATTGCGTGACTGACCTTCTCTAATTCTCCAATCATCGCAAAATCTATTTTAAAAGTTTCCATTGGCAGTTACAAAGTTGTCAAAAAATCACAACAAATTCAAAATATTTTGATGAATTAGAAGGCCTCTAATATAACATAAAAAAAATCCCACATGGGTGTCTTTTATCATGTACCTATAATGACCTGACTAAAATAGGGACGTTATCTAAAACACTTAATACAACCGACTAGCTTGCATGGTCGAAACTTTTTGAAAATGCATAAAACCATCTTTTCACAGACCATGACGCAATAACGACACTATATGGCCTGCAACACATGAAAAGGGGCATTGGGACATTTGCGTAAAGTGTCGTGTCGGATCAGCCTGCTCAGTCAGGCTAATCCGAAACGACATTTTCCGTTTTTATGTAATTTCCTGTTTTTCTAAAGTCTACTGTATCACAAAATCTAGCGTAGTCGTAAAGTGCCGTCTCGGATTAGCCTGCGCGGACTGCGCAGGCTGATCCGAGACGGCACTTTACGCAAATGTCCGAATGTCCCTTTTCGCGTGTTGCAAGCCATATCTAACCCTTTCGGTGTCACGGGGGACCAAATCAGCTTTTGCCTACAATGCAGATTCAGATCAGGCTGGTCAGATTGTGCAGTCCTGGTCGTTGATTTACACTGTCCGCAACCTCATTCCAGGTCTTACCTTTTATTTGCGATGGAATCGTATTTCTTTTAGAAATTGGAAATGTTTACTCTTTCTTCGAAATAGAAAATGTAATTAGGAAAAGGTAGCATTGCGTTAAATGAGCATTTGCATGTTGTCCCCCTTTAGCCAAAATGTTTTCATTTTTCTATATTTCATTAATGTCATTGTGATCCTACCATCTTGACCAGTCTTTTTGCATGTTATCCTTGTTCCCATTTTGTTATTTCTTTAATTTGGTTTGACGGTAATGAATGACAGAAAATTCGTTCGTATGCCAGTCCATCGAGAATACTTTCACACACTGTAGTCTCAGTATAACTTGGCCTTTGGGGCATTTTGTCATTCACCAAAAACTTCCAAAGCATGGTCAAAATAATTCTGGAATTTGACACGTCCCATGCAAAAAGGGGCCCTCTTTTAAACTTCCAAGGAGTTGGTGCATTGTACTAGGCGACGAAAAACATATAAATTACTAGTTAACTCTTTACTAAATAACAATTTTTGAATTTGTATAACATAGTATCTAGACTCCAACTCTTTCTGTCTCTCTCTGTCTCTCTGTTTCTTTCCCCCCCCCTTTCACACACCACGTCCATAGACCTCTATAGACAACAGATACTAATCTAAAAATAAGATTATTTTGTACATCTTGCGAAAATTCCAATTGTAATTCAGTTTTATGGATGCCGCGGCCTGACAATGTATTTTAACGAGGGGTCAAATATTAATTTGGTTACTTTAAGGAAAACACCCAGTTTTTCAAAGTCTCGCCGCTGGGGGGCGGTCAGTCGGACAGATGGGTCCTTCTTGACCAGGCAGAATTAATGTATTCGCTAATTGTGTTTTTTTCTTGACCAATTATATTTCAACGTTTTCCGTTAATTCAAATAAATTTGTTTGTGGTTTTTCATTTGCCTTTTACTTCTTTTTCACTTTTTTTCCCTCACGCTGGAAAATTGCCAACATAGAAAAATGCGAACTATCGTTTAAAAATATGATCGGCGCTCCGGGAAAGAGAGTTTAAGAGTATTTCCTTAATGCATTACGTCAACCAAGTCATCACATAACATTCGTTTTGTCGAACAACAAACTGAATTATGAAGTAGAACGGTCATTAGACATATAGAAAATTTACAAAAAAGTAAAAAGTATCGACCCAGGTCAGCCTGCGCGGACTGCGCAGGCAGACCTGGGTCGATACTTTTTGCAGATACATTAAATCCCCTTTTCACAGAGTAGGACTAATATTTATCTGCTAGAGTATTTGCGAGAGCACTGTTGCAAACGGGCAATTTGCCTCTTTTGAACGAATTTCCCAGTTAACTGTTTGCAAGACGCCAAACTTTAAGATAAGTCCTTGTTGGAAGCTTTTCATGTACATTTTAACCTGATAAATCTACTATTACGACTACTATAGTAGCATTTATCCTTTTCCCACATTTTTTTTTTTTTTACCTTATCAAAGACAGAAATCATCATTCTGACTACAGATAATTTGTCGTCTGCAAGTGCTTTCAAATTAATCGGGTTCAAAATGTTGTCGTTTGATATAGAGTTAAGGGTAAAAAAATCCACAGAAAAACTTTGAAAATCAAATGTAGAAATACGTCTACCGTTTTAGCAAGAGTTTACAGGTCTCAATTAGCAGGATACTAATTTAAATGGGAGAAAAATCACTGAGATAATTTTCCTGTCTATTTTTGCACGCGTCCAAAATACCCTCTATAATTCTGCACGTGCTTAAATTACCCTCAGTTTTTCCAACATTTTTCTTTCTTTCGTCATAAATGTCACTTGCATCACAGCATGTTCCGCAACAATTTTTATTCGAGAAATAAAACGGAGGAAAAAATTCAAAATAAACCCATAAGGACTGAAAAATATTTCCTGGATACTTTGACCCAATACAGCTTAAAGTATTTCCAGACCTTGTAGAAACTTATTCCATATAGCATAAAGGAATGTTATTAAAAACATTATTTTTCTAATTTATTTTGGAAACAAACAGGCAAAAGCAGCACTTAATGCTTGTAAGGAAATTGTACCCTCTTTTCTTCAGTGGTGTCAAATAATTCGCTGTGCAAAGTAAAGGGGGTGTAATAGCTGTTCGGGTGACCGAGTAATAGTGGCGAGACATCTTTTTTAAATAAAGGGTTATTTTAAAGCGTGGTGGTCGGTGCGTTATTTTTTTGTACAAATTGAAACCTCATGTTGAGTAATTAAAATTAATTTGCCCTTATAACACTGAGGTAACTTTGGTACTGCGTGTCTTTGAATATAGAGTATAATAACCTCTCCCGTCCCATTTTTGTGCCTTGTAACCTAATGCTTAAAAAGTTAGCTCAGAATTGTTACATGCATATCAATTTACTTTTTACCATTACCCAACCCTTATAGGTTTATTAGAAAGCGTTTTAGCGAGAATACGTTAGAAGAGCTCGGACTTCAGACTGCACTCTATCAATACATGTATACGATTTCAAGCATAGAATGCGTTCTACCCAATTCAGGCGGTTCCAAGACAACATGGTTTTTTGGATCCATAATTATGTGATGACTTGCTTGGTATAAGGCATCACGGGAATGCATTAAACACCCTATTGCCCGAGCTCTCATCTCACTATTGCTTCAGACAATGGGAAAATGTGAAAAATAGACATTAATCTAAAGAGGGGACGGAAGAAAAAGCCCAAAAAGCTAAGAATTTACTCCACAAGTTGTATCAAATTATATTTATATCACTTTGAAAATTCATGCTGAGCTGATCCCAGCAAATTTTATAAGCACTGAGCCTGCTTACTGTACATGACAGACAATGTCTTTTGCGGAAGAGTGAAGGCAAGATCGGCCTGCAATTAAGCACAGTCTGGTCTAAGTCTACTCTCTTCTGTACCATACTGAATGTTTGAGATTTTTAACCTGTTACAAATGAGTCATGGCTCCGGCAAAAAGGGGTTAAATGTATCTCCGTGATCCATTATACATAATCACATAATTATGGATCCACATAATAAATTTTGTCCAGTAATCGACTGAATCATGGGGCAAACTGGCCCTGTTACATGCAGAAAACTGACCAATAGCAAAAAGTTTCTTCCCAATTTTAATGGAAAAGGAGAAAATGCTGGTTACCAAACATTGAATTATAGAGATACGTTTCTTTTTTTTTTAGAAGATCACAAGGTATTTTATCACCAGTACCACAACAAAGGCACATTGATAATGACTTGCAACTTTGTGATGCAATTTTGCCATTCAAAGCAATTTTCATCTCGATATTCCAGCTTCATGACCTGTTGCTCCGCACACTGCAATAAGCTCCCTTTTCACAGAGCATGGCAAACCAAATATTGCAAATATGATAGGATCTGTCTTTTAAAGAGTAGAGAATTTAAGTTGACTAAATTTAAAAAAAAGAGTGAGAAAATGATGGTAACAAGCTTTTTCTTTTGTTTTCAAACACCTCTCTAAAAGTTCGACAATTGCCAGGAATATCCGGTGAAGGGCTCATGTAGTATATGGAATTAATATCATCCGATTACGGTACCAGCGAATTTTCCACTGAAGGAGAACATTTTTTTTAAATACGAAATAAAATGTTGTTTTAATCAATGGATATCAACAACATTGTGGAAAAGGCACGCTTGTCTCTAACCAGCAACTGCTTCTTTCCTCATAAGCTGTGTGATGTTGGCCTATAAAACGGTACTTTAACAATAACAGATTTCAGAAGGTAAGATACAGTGTTTTTTCCACAAACTATAATTTATGTATTTTTCATGAACTTTTTTAATGACCTCTAGTCGAATTAAGCGGGTAATTAATTATTTTCTCAAAAGAACAGATGACATTTAAAAGGTCTATGGAAAACCGCTAAGCTTTGTTAACAGTGCCATAAAAAGCAAGCAGAATAATAAACAGAAGAGAATTCAGAGTCAATTAGGAGACGAAAAGCCTTTGGAAGATTAGTTTAAAAGAATTTGAGTCATGCCTTGTGAAACGGGGGGTTTAATGCATCTGACAAAAGTATCGATCCATGTCAGCCTGCGCTGTCCTCGCATGCTGACATGGGTCGAAACTTTTTGATATTGATTAATTTTCTTCATGTCCAAGGACCAGTCTACCTCATGATTTAGTTGGTTATTTGCCAAAGTGTATTTAATGGATCAATTATTATGTGATGACTTACTTGGTATGATACACACGGAGATGCATTAAATATCCTTCAGCCAGAGTACATCTCATCTTTAATAGGTCACTCGTTCTTGATAAAAATATCTCCTACAGAAGACGTTTTACATCTTGCTACTAACTTCTTTTGAAGACTACGTGGTAACGAGAAAAATTTCTCTCTTGGCCACAATGTTTTCACATATATTTCCCTATCACTATATAATGAAAAATTAAGAATTGTTTATGTATCTATGTTTTGAATCCTAAGTCTTCCATACGAGACAGTTTAATATTTTTCCCACAGTGTATCATATCCTTTCAAAGACAATCATCATTATCTGACTTTTAATTTGTTGCCCTATGTACTACATTATACAGAGTTAATTTGCAATATGTGATATTTTCTTCACTACGTAACAATTAGACACTTGGATTGGATTGATTGTTTGATTGAATGGTATTTCAGGCTGCTTTCAGCATTACGTTAGTCTTAACACGATGACAGTTTGCATATTTATGAGAGTCCTGTGTTTCAACAGTATCAAGACAGGGTTCTGAAGTGTCTTGTCCAAGGACACTCCCAGGAAGAGTCCAGCCCCCGGGTGAGGGTCAAACTCGAAGAGTCCAAAGCCTTTATTCACAAACCATGCTTTACAGCTTTCTTTGTTTAATTCGCATAACTTTTCCAAATAGCAAAGTAACACAATTTCTGATTGGCTGAACCAAATGGCTTAGCTAATCAAAAATTGTGTTACTTTTTTTTTTATCTTGTAAAAATTAGAATGAAATTTAGAATGGTTGGTGAATACGGTTCCAGGTTGAGAATCCTACACCTCACCACTGAGCCAAAAAGGACCGCAAGGGTAATGGAAAAGTTTTCAGTTTGAGTTGTACTGAGATATAATTCGGTTCCCTGAGGATCATAACAACCACTTTCATAGAGATGAGATTGAATTCAGGTAAAGTTTATCTTTTGAGACTATGAAATGCCCGTCATACAGAGGGGTTAAGCCTCTGACTATGAATCAGGAAGTCCTGGGTCCAGCTTCTAGGTCACGTGTCTTTCGGCAAAGCACTGCTAGGCCCAAGCCTAATACCGATGAAAACCATGAAATAAATGAACTAGTGAGCTGTTTCCATAATATGACTGAAATACTATCGATAGTAACAAAAGATACCATTCAAACAAAACAAACAAACTAATGTGTTCTATTGGCATTTTATTCACGGGAGGTTAACCATGGATCGATTGATAACGGACGAATATCGAGTTGTCTCCCCTAATGTAAAGTTCTCCGACCTGTACATCTCTGTAAACCGTTACTGATTTTATCTATATGAAAAAGATAATTTCTTTTCTCAAACACTATATTGCAAAGGCATTCGCCCATTTATCTTAATACCAACAAAAGAAAGTCAGGTCAGATTTTCGGTGAAGTGCAAGACCTGAAAACACATCAACGTGCAATCTGATCTTGGGTCTACACTTTCCAGTTGTTAAATGACATTTGGGTTTTAACACACTCGCCATTGCAGGACTTATATCTGGATCTGAAAGAGTACAAAAAATGTGGGAAAATAGAAAATGCTGTTTATCATTGAAACACAGGACTATTAGGTAACGGGTTAATCTATATCGTTAAATCATTTACAAAAAAGTAAACCGTAACTTCTGAACACAATACCTCCTTCAGAAGCTCTTCTTCTTTTCTTCTGGTAAGGTCACTGTTGAAAACATTGCAGAAATAGACTTCAAGTCTTTCATTTATTAACATTTAAACTGATAAATCAGTTAAATGAAAATTTCGAGCCAATGATAGGAAAGTCCCACAATTATACTTCAGTTTCAAAGTTTTTTTACTCGTACACCAAAAAAAATTCAGTTTATCAGACAGTGTAGATCGTAGATTGGACTGCATATGGTGATCGTGCTCTACGTGGTCTGCAAACAGGCATTGAGTCAGCTTTAGCTGCCTAAGCTTGTAAGTTAACTCCTTCCAATCAGGCTTTCATTTGTTACAATGTTTTCGAAAGCTGTGTAATGCAAGCAACCGAGCTTTGACCCAGGAATATGTCGTTAAAAGTAGAAGGGCAGGGCGCAGGGGCAACAGGAATGTGGCTGAGGTTTTGGGACCGTATTCAACAACCATTCTAATCTACATGCCTAGTCTTATTCTAGATTAACAAGGTGACGAAATGTTTAAATGTCTAAACCAAATGGTTTAACTAACCAGAAATTGCGTTACTTTCAACTTAAGAAAATTCTTGAGAATTAGCCTAAGACTATTATTAAGAATGGTCGGTGAAAAAAGGCTTTGGAGTCGTGACAGACAGCGACAGTTTAGTCTTCACGATCAGCTGATGGTTTTTGCTACATATAGATGCCAAATCCGTCTTCAACTTTACGCTTATTCCACAGACAATGTTCCATGAGACCCTCTCAGAGTCGGTTTAAGAATCGCGAAGCAGTAAACGTGAACTAGGGCCTGTTTGGTTCCCAGTCTTATCCTAGATTTAGAAAGTAACGCAACTTCTGATTAGCTAAACTTAATGGTTTAGCCGATCAGAAGTTGTGTTACTTTCAAAATTTGGAAAATTCTTGACATTTTTTTCTGAAGTATGGTTAGTGAATACGGACCCAGGACACCAATGGAGCCAATGATGAAGCTGGAGATGATAATTCGACAACTGGCATCAGGGGCCACGTACCACTTGTCATGCACAGCGAATTCTGAATCTATTCTTGGAAGCCCAAGTCTGGAAGTTCCTCAACGGAGTCAGGACCGTGAATGTCTGAGCTCGCTTGGTAGAACTTTTCAATGCAGTACCTTTGACTTTTCTTGTGATACCCTTTCATTTTGCTTTTGGCATTTTATAAGATGTCAATAGACTACATTCAGGTTGTTTTCCAACCGTTTCGCTCGTTACTGAAACTTAGGCAGGTGCTATTCAAATACTCGATGATCTCTAAGCTTGGCTAAATGGAAGTGTTGGTAATACTTAAGAAAATTTAAGACGAGAGTCATGTTTTTTACCGTCCATGGCTAAAAAACAATCGGTTTAACATCATCTGTAGGCCCGTACCATTCGTACAGCCATTTCTAGTCTTACTTTTCGAGGATTTTTTTTAAATTTGAAAGTAACACAAATTCTGACTGACTGAACCAAATGGCCAATCAGAACTTGTGTTACATGTACTTTCTAAATCTAGCATGTGACAAAGAACATTCTTGAGAATGATTGAATACGGACGCTGATCATCTGACGGAAGTGAACAGCTCATGAAACCGAAATATGGGACAGGGCCTTTATCAACAACAAGGGTCTGCTCTTGGACTTGATAAAGTTTGTGACCATAAGATTAAATATTTTCTAAATCCCTCCGAAAATTTACAGCCGTCTAAAACAGTTTGTACAAATGTGATTTTCCAGTGGCGGCTTTTCCAAGTGACAAACGTTGCATTCATGCCAGTGATTTACGAAGATCGAGTTTTGGTTAACTCAAGAGCGTGTAAATAAACCATGAATGCAATGAAATTTCTTGTCACCCGCCGTTTATTTATGCACATCTCACGACGTAAATCTCCCGGTCCCACCGGCGTTTTCGAGAGGTTCAGATTAATTTCTAGGGGATTAAGATTAATTTGAAATAAATATGCATACAGATTGAGAGTACGCATCGACAGCAAGTGCTTATCGGTCTGTTGACAAGATGATAGGGGGTCCACGTGAGTATTATACTGTTGTTGATTTGTTTCCTTCGGCTTTTAATATTATTAATTACAGTTGTTTTGTTGTGATAAATGATTTGGATTTCGCGACAATGGTAGGTTTTTGTGTTATGTTTATAACAAAGCTTTTAATGTATGCTATGACCTTTCGATCAGTCGAAGAGGCAGTAATTTGTTTATATCGAAAATATTTTTGGATGATACATGGTTTGAGAAAACAGTGTAGAAGTAATCCAAGAAAACTGATGCTTCGAACTAATTTCTCAGATCATCCCATATTCCAATTATCGAGCTTACACAATACTTTGATTTTCTTTTTACGCAAACCTGAATGGTTTCGGTGTTTTTCTCTTCCATGGAAGGAGATGGGTTCGTTCAATGACTGGGTAGTACGCTTGTATTGTTTGTATGGGCTTTAACGCCGTTTTCTCTCAGAATTGCAACCATTTCAGTTCCAGAGTACTTGTCCATGTTTTTTTGTTTTTTTTTTTTTAGGTTCATTGGTACTCGGTTTGAGCTCTGTAGTGCAACCAAAAGGACACTCTTACGTGACATGCGCTGCCAGTGACAATCGAATCGGAATATCGCTTTTAGGTGTCGCCTGAGATTCAATCAACACCCGTCTATTCATTCATCGATCCATCCATCGATCCATCCATCCAACGATTTTTTTCTTTTCCGCCCACTCGTCCTTCAGTATTACTATTCACTGTGTCATTCGAATATCAAAAAATTACTATCATTTGCAATGAAATGGCTCACGAAAAGTGGTGTTGTGCTGTGAAAAGGGGTTTATGTAGCTGCAAAAAGTATAGAACTATCTGAGCCTGCGCAGACTGGATCCATACTTTTGGTATAATTATTGCATGTCCAGGGACCATTCTATATACCTCATGATTCATTCGGTTGTTAAACAAGATGGAGTTTTTATGAATCCATAATTATGTGACGACTTGCCTGATCACTGAGAAGAGTAAAACCCCTTTAAACCAGAACATGGCTCATATTTCTTTTTCAATAATCGTCAACAAAGAAGTCATGAATCTCCATAACTCCAATTTGCTATTATTGTTCCTTGTGAATTGACTGTGTTTAACGCCGTTTTCAACATTATTTCAGTTATATCATCGCCGCCAGTGCACCTGTCCATGCTTTCCCGGAGTTTCTTTTATCAGCACTCCGCACAATATTCTTTCCAAGTCACTGGCTGCTTTCCCGCATAACAATGGACAGCGGTGAGAGAGGAATGAATCCTGTCGCAATGACTATCATCAATCCACGGAAAGAAATTGGCCGAGCCCGGGATCGAACCAGTGACCCCCTGTTCTTGAGTCCTGTACGGTACCGACTGCGCTACAGGTTGTCGGCCAATCGACTAGAATTATCCCCAAAACTATCACTTCCTATTGTTTCTTGTAGATCAGCCAGATTGACAAATTACGTACTCATAACACAGACCCACACAAAGACAGACACACCTGGAACTTGGTAAAACAAAGTAAATTATCAATAAATTGTTATTTACGGTTTATCTATCTATCTCGTTTTTGAGCCATGCTCTGTGAAAAGGGGGCTTAATTCATATGCGTGATACACTGTACCACTCAAGCCATTACATGATTATGGATCCATAATAGCCCATTTTTTTAACAACCGACTGAAAAATGTGGTAGACTGGGCCTTGGACATACAGAAAATGGACCAATAACGAAAAGTTTCGGCCTTGGTCAGCCTACGTGGACTGCACAGGCTGACCTGGGTCGATGCTTTTCTCAGATGCATCAAGTTCCCATTTCACAGAGCGTGGCTAATTTTGTTTTACAGTCTAGACATCCATGCTACAGACCTCCAGGTGAACCTCTGCATCACTGTTTTAACCCTTAACCGAACAGTCTTGAGTTCTATCGACACTTGAGAAGATGGCTTTTGAAAACATTGTAGGAAAAGGAGAAATTGCTGGTAACCAGCATTTTCTCCTTTTCCCACAATGTTGTTTACCCTTTCAAAGACAATTCCTATCATTTAAATCCTATTTGATGCCAATGCTCATTGCGACCAAGTGTGGATCAAGGTCAGGCAGAAGCATTTCGAGTCAGAGGCTTCCGGTTTAGATCCCGTGATGATCAGACCTTTGGAGCTTTCTACAAATTCGCGTGAGCACTGGTTGTGTGTTCGGGTAGCCGTCATCGAGAATGAATGGTGTGAGTCTTAGAACTTGTTTCATTGTTTCGAATTCCATTTGATTCAAATAGATTTTGATTTTTTTAAAGTAAAATGTTTGTCCACAAATAAATGAGTCATGCTCTGGTAAAAAGGAGTTAAATCATCTCTGTGATGCATTATACCAGGCAAGTAATCACATGATTATGGATCACTTAAATCGATTTCGTCCAACAAACCGCTCAATTATGAGGTGGAATGGTCTTTAAACATGCAGCATATTTACCATAAGCAAAAAGTTCCGACCCAGGTCAGGCTGCGTGGACTGATCCATTTAATCTCCTTTTCACAGAGCATGACACAAATGTTCATGTTGAACAGTTTGTTGTTGTTGTTGTTGTTGTTGTTGTTGTTGTTGTTGTTGTTGTTTTAGACGATTGTTTGAATGGGATTTTGGATCGTTTTCAAAAGTATTTCAAGTCATATCACCGACAGATCAGTTATTCATGGCTCTCGCAAGCTACCAAGTACTATATTGGAGATTTTTCGCAGTGCCTCGCACTTAGACACTACCCACGTGACAAGCGTCGACAGAGGGAGGTTTGTAAACAGGAAATAATGGCTTACAGAATGGTCTTGCACAAGGAAAAAATAATTTGACTTTTATGATAATTGATCTGTTCTAAAGTCGTTAATTTGTGAAAACGTCAAACATGGTGGCCATCTTTTTGTCAATTTCCTGAAATTTGTTTCACTTTTGCTTAATTTCAAAGTTGTCTCGATTGCTATGAATTGATAACATGAGGGTAAAAACAATTAGATGTGTTGATTTAAAATATGCTAATGAGATGGCGCCATGGGTTTGGGTCACGTGATGGGGTACGGGTCACGTGTGGTTGTTGCTACTTTTAGTGGCGGTATTGAGATGGTACTTGAGAAATTTTGAATCTATTCGTCATCATGTCATCGTGTCTTTAGACCAAACTTTTGAGCCATCAATTTGAAAGCATTTGCAGACGACAAGTTTTTAATTCCATTGCTGATTAAAAAAAAAAAAAAAAAAAAAATAGAGGGTTACACAATTTTCTGATTTGCTAGACCATTTGGTACAGCCAATCACAAAATACTTTTGCCGTTTACATATTGCCTTCCTTTGAAATTCATTTTTGCTATAGAAGTAGAATAGTAGTTGTACGGTTAGATGGCATGGGCCTTCGGCTCGGAGCGACATAATTCGCCACAGCTGTGAACACGTTTCCAAGTCCCCTGCCACCTGACCGTACAACAAATTTATCATACAGCAAAGTTTTACCATTCCAACGTTTATTCAGCGAAATTTCCCTGTTGTTGTGGACTCCCGAAATGAGTACACTGACGAAATACAATTTCCCTTCTGAGTGCCCCAATTCAATGAAAACTGACGTCACTGAGGACTGACGTCACTGAAACCTGGGTAAACCGTGTAGTTTGGTGTATGAACTTGATGATGTCACTGCGATTGACATTTGACGTATTTTAATTCAAATATGGATTTAAACAACTTCAAGGTAAGTTCTATGCATTTTAATGATTTTTTGGCAAAAGTAAACGACCAGTAGTTGTCTCAAACGACCATTAGGTTATTCTTTTAACGTTATAACGTATGAGTTTCGATACTTCACAATTTACTTACCTGACGAAGGGATGGCTGTTTTAGAATGACAACAAAGGACAATATATGTAACTATATTCATTTATTTTCAAAGGTAATCCATTCTTTCAGCTTTAATGACAACCATTAAGGGAAACTAGTTGTAATATCGTGCAGGCTACTCAGTATCTTTGTCACAAGTGGGCGGCTCGTACTGATAGCCTAGGCGCCACCATTTTGGATTTGTGTTGAAAGTGTAGTTATGTATACGTGGCTCTCGAAAAGGAAAATGCCTTTACGTGAATTTTTGCCAATGTACAGGAAATATATGTTCGGGGAATATTATCCAATCAGATTGCGAGAGATTCCTTTGCACAGTATAATAATACACTTTAGAATGTTTCTTTTTATTTGGCTACCGACTGCACCCTCCCTGTGCAGCCTGGTTTTGATATGTATTGTTCACTAGATTTTCACTAAAGCATATAAAATAGTCTAGGGTTCGATAGCATTGGAGAATCTTCTGTCATTTTAAAATGTACATGTAACCAATGTCCGACAAATGATAACAGATGAGCCATGCTCTGGCAAAAGGGGCTTAACACATCTCCGTGATGCAATGTAATTAGCAAGTTATCACAACAGCATGGATCCATAAAACCCATTTGGTTTAGAAACGGACTGAATCCTGAGGTAGGCTATTTTAGTCCTTGGACATGCAGAAACGCAAAATGGCACAAAACTCTGTACACTGAAAAAGAATAACATTTACCGTTATCCATGTAAGCGCAGTAACAAGTACATTGACACTTACATAGAGTCCACAACATAGGCGTTAGTCCAGTTATTTTGCTATTTTAACACGTTATCCCTTTGAAATACCACTAAATTATATGTAAACTTCATCCTCGGATTTCTAGTGGAATAAATTGATTTTTCATGGCGCTCCATTTTGTCTAAATAAAAGGAAGATTACGGAGGTATGCGGGAGTCAATCTTTTGAACCAGGGAGCTTTGGTTTGGCGCTGTTCAGCAAGGTACTGAGCGGAGAATAGATCCACGTGGATCAAAACGTTTCATTTCCTTCAATCAACACCGGGGAAACCGAACCTTTCCTGAGACACGCGATAACGATTTGATCGCCGCTTTGCCCTTATTTAGGTAAAAAAAAATCTGAGCGGGGCTCGGGCAAAAAGGGGTTCAATACATCTCCGTGATGAATTATCCTAAGCAAGTCATCACATTATTATGGATCCATAAATCCTAACCGACTGAATCCATTTTGTCCAACATCCGACTTAATCGTAAGTTCAGAAAATTTACGAATAGCAAAAGTTTCAAACCATGTCAGCCAGCGCATTTTTCTTATAGACGTAGAATGCACCTGAGAATGGTTTGTGAATTTGGCATCAGACTGTGCCCTCCCTGTGCAGCCTGGTTTCGATATGCACTGTTCAAAAAAGCATATGAAATAGTATAAATTGGCCTTCAACACGTAAAAAGGGTCATTCGGACATCTGCGTAAAGTGCCGTCTCGGATCAGCCAGCGCAGTCCGCGCAGGCTAATCCGAGACGGCACTTGATGACTATATTAGATTTTGTCTTACAGTGGACTTGCACAAAACAGAAAATTACTTAGAAACGGAAAGTGGCGTCTAGGATTAGTCTGAGCGGAATGCACAGGCTGATCCGGGACGACACTTTACGCAAACGTCCGAATGCCCCTTTTCGCGTGTTGCAGGCCATATAGTATAGTATATAAACCCATTTTCAGGACATGGCTCATATAAACTTTCCCTGGTGTATACAACTCAAAGGTATACCGTATCTATCCTGTACCTGTTTCTTGCATTTTGAAAACATTTTACAAAAATAAGCTGTATTCTTACGGGTAAAGGTACCCTGTATTCTTTTCCCTTATCCTGCTATGTTTTAATCTTCAAAAGGCAAATTCAATCAGATGAGGCTTTTTTTTACTTATTCGTCAACAAGTGCTTTCAGTATTCACAACCCTATAGCATTGCTCGTCTAATAATATGGCTATAAGGGCTATAAGGTTTTTTTTTCCGAGCCAGCCCGGGTAGCTTAGTGGTAAGCGCATATGACTCGCGACCAGGCTGTTGCGAGCTCGATACCCAAACTTTCTTTCCGGCTATTTTTTCGCCTCGCAACTCTGATGCGTGAGAGAAAAGTAGTCATTGGCCTAGAAAGAAAGTTGCGTCAGTATTAGTGTGAGAAAGCCAGGTAACACATGCGTATGTGTGCTGAACGCCGCGATATGACGTTGGCTATTAAAAAACGGCGTTAAACTCCAATACGAACAAACAAATTTATGTTCGGAATTTCAGATATATCACACCATGAATCAACAAAAGCCCCTCTAATAACGTTTGCTTTCTCTTTAACGACGAATATAACAAATGTTCTTGCGCATCCTACTGCGCATGTGTTTTTGTTATGGATAGTGAATCAAAAGTGCACCTATGTATTTTTCGCACATATGGTAATACTACGGTGCACTGAAGTAAGTAGCACTTTCTTCGGAAGTATTAGTAAAGAGAAAAAAATGGTTCTGTAAACTGTCACCGTCAAATAATTAAAATACTGTTGACACGGCGTTACACACCAAACAAGCAAACAAAAGCGGAAAATTTAAAGCTGTGTAAGTATAGCTGTTTCCGCTTTGAAAATTATTGTGGGAGAAAGGAGAAATAGCTTCTAATGAGCAACTTCTCCTTTTCCCACTTTGTCTGCTCAGCTTTGGCCTATTTTTTCCTTGAAAAAATTAATTCTACAGTGACCTTCATCTCTGTTTTCTGACGACATAAGCACGGATAGGTGTCATTTTTATTTTTTCTTATTGTTTAAAATTATAAATCCTATAAGTGTGAAAATGTTAAGAAAAATCTGTCTGTTAGAAAGTATATATTTATCAAAGATATACCCTTAATTCGGTCAAATTATCTCCCTTTTTCACTCAATGGTCTATACATAACATGCATATTTGTACATTTCCTATGCTCAAAACCAGGCTTTTATATATATTTTGTGAAAAACTAAATGACTTTTCATTAAAATAATGTATATTTGTATATTCTTCCGGTAATTTTTCTGTTTAACTGACTATTAAAGAAAAGCGGGTTAAATCCAATATAAGCTGAATTTTGAAACTATATATACCTTTTTCTATGGCAAATTTCTCAGAAACGAGCAAGGTGACCCATATCTTTTTTTTTACTGTAATCTCCTAGAGACATGATGAGCTTTGTCTGTGCAAAGTTTTTAAAAAATCTGTCCGTTAGAAAAAAATGTGATATACGTCATTAAGACGGGTTCGAATACACTAGTCATATGGTCATTACCATCAACACAGTACTGTGACATAAACATCAGTTCCTCAAATACGAAGTTCACCATAATTTATTTATCTATTTGACCACTAAGCTATCCGAGTTCTTCTGGCATGCACTTTGACTAACACAACCTTACTCAAATTAAGAGATTATCAAAGCAAAATCAACTAGTTTCCAGATCCATCTAACATTTCAAATCGATAATGAAGTTAACTCTTTACCAAACGACAAAATTTTAGACTAGTCCAAATTAAAAGCATTTGCAGGTGACAAAATAAATGTGACCGAAAAATTCAAGTTTGTTTTGGGAAGGGTAGAAAACATCGTGGGAAAAAGGAGAAAATGCTGGTTATCAGCATTTTCCCCTTTTCCCATAATGTTTTCAATTGTCCTCTCTCCAAGGGTCTTTAAAACTGGGGATTGTGTGGTAAAGAATTAAAACAGTTATCTCTTTAGCAAACGAAACATATTAGACCTGTCGAAATTGAAAGCATTTGCAGAAGACACATAAGATGTGGTTTAAATGATGAAATTTATCTCTATAAAAAGTAAAACATCATGAGAAAAGGAGAAAATGCTTGTCAGTAGCATTTTGTCCTTTTTCAGTAGCTTATTTTTTCAGTGCCGTTCAATATTGTATCGTTTGGTAATTGGTTAAGTCTTTCGCAAACGACAACATTTAAGACTTGTCCAAATTAAAAAGTAGTTGCAGACGACAAAGTAAATGTAAAACTGAAATTTGTTTTTGAAAGGGTAGAATACATTTTGGGGAAAGGAAAAAAAATGCTGGTTACCAACATTTTCTCCGTTTCCCACAATTTTTTTTCAAATGCCTCAGTCTTTGCCACGGTCGTTGAAACTTAGGATTGTGTGGTGAACGGTTAACTAGGAACAGAAGAGTCTGGACAACGGACTTGGGGTTGGTATGTTCTCTGCTCCGTCTTACATCATAATTATGTGAGGTGTTGGTGGTGCAGAATGTTTTTTCGCAAACGTTCTGTCACCATTGTTTTATCTAGATACAAGTCCAAATCTCCTCGGTGCCTTTCGATATCGTATAGTTTGGTAAGTATTTAACCGAAGAGCCAGTACAACGTACGTGGCCTTGGTATACTCTCTGCTCAATCTGACATCAGATGTCTTGATATGCTAAGTATTGGTGTCGAATGCTTTGTCGTCATCTTTTCGGTCACCACAGTCTAATCTGAATACAGTGTCCAAATCTCCTCGATTTGCCGCACTTGTCACAGTATCTGGAAAGAAAACTGTGTATCATTATCCACTGCAAACACCAAACGCAAAAAAATACATAAAGTCTATAATCGAGCCATGCTCTGGCAATAATGCATCTCCGTTACCCATTATACCAGGCAAGTCATTGCATAATCATGAATCTATTAAATCCATTTCGTCTAACAATCGACTAGGTCTGGATGTAGAAGCGTCCTTTGAAATGCAGAAAATTGAACAATAGCAAAAAGTTTCGACTCGCGTCAATCTATATGAGCCATGCCCCGGCAAAAGCGGGGCGGTTTTATGCACCTCGGTGATACATTATACAAAGCAACTCACCACATGACTTTAGAATCATAAAATCTATTTTGACTGAACAGAATGAATACAAAACCTTTACAAAAGCGCTCTGCTGAAAACTAAAAAGTCTTGGAACATTTTTGCAACGTCAGTGTTTTGATGATAATCAACAATCATTGTTTAGGAATAATCATATTATTCAAAACAGTAAATGGAAATTGTTAAAGATAAACAACTAACACTGATACGATTCCTCAACTTGTCTATTTAAGTGGCATCTACACCTCAGAGTGGTCTGTCTATAGATATAGCAGTATTAATTTCTGAAAAAGTAAACAAAGCCAGTGTCAAATTGCGTCTAACTTTTAATCATACCTTTTATATGTATGAAAATTGTTATGAAATTACAATCTTTTAATGAACGGTCCGTCTAAATATTAGTCGCTGGCAGAAAAATGAAATTTAAAATCAGGTAAAAAGTAAGCAAAAGATAGACTGACCTGGCAGCTTTTTAACTAATTTTAAGACCTTTTTTGTGCCAGCGCCTAACACTTAACCGACCGTACAATGGCAGACTGTCATCTTCACAATAATTCCAATATCTTTTAATTGTATGATTTAAAATTAAACTCCTGCATTGTTTATTTTTGGCTGCCATTTGGCTTTCAAGCGATGAATTGTTCTAAATCACGTGTTCATTGACAGCCAATCGTATTGCTTGGTCTTGCATCTATCTTTTATTCGTCGAATCATAAATGATTATGATAAGAATGTTATTTTCTTAACAATTGAATTATTATTTATGAATTGAATCAAAAAATGTTTATGATAAGAAATGTTGTTTTCTTAACAATTGAATTGTTCTGAATCACGTGTTCTTTGAAAGCCAATCGTATTGCTTGGTCTTGCATCTATTTTTTATTCATCGAATCATAAAATGATTATGATAAGAATGTTATTTTCTTTTGAGTTGTATTATTAATGAATTGAATCAAAAAATGTTTATGATAAGTAATGTTATTTTCTTAACAATTCAGTTGTTCTGAATCACGTGTTCTTTGACAGCCAATCGTATTGCTTGGTCTTGCATCTATTTTTTTTTTCATCGAATCATAAAATGATTATGATAAGCATGTTATTTTCTTAACAATTGAACTGTTCTATATCACGTGTTCTTGGATAGTTAATCCTATTGCTTGATCTTGCATCGTATTTCTTATTCTTCGAATCATGAAATGACTATGACAAGCAATGTTATTTTCTTAGTTTTTTAATTCTCCACAATCACGTGTTTTTTAACAGCCAATCGTATTGCTTGATATGTCAGTGTGTTTCTTATTCGTCGCATCACAAAAAAGCAAATTTTATTGTTTCATTGTTTACCATGGACTCAAACAGAAAAAAACAGGAAGGGGAGGATTATGCACCAACAACTTGATAAACTTGATATCACTTCTCCATTACTTGAGGTGTTTTATTTTATTTCACTTTCTGCCCCGACAATTTATTTTTCTGTCGGTAATTAGATTCTTTCCCTGATTAGACGAAGTTAATATTCCAGTTTACATCTTCCCATACCCTTTACCTTACAATTCCGAGTTTTAACGACCCTGAGAAAGAAGCCTTTTAATGACAATGTGGAAAAGGGAGAAAATACTGGTATTCAGCATTTTCCCCTCTTCCATCAATGTTTGCTACCCTATCAAAGACAAGTTACACTATTTAAGTCAAACTTGAATGGTCGTCTGCAGATGCTTTCAGTTTTGACAATCTACATTTTTGTCGTTTGGTAAAGAGTTACTGTGGCGAGCTCAGACTCTCCATCTACGTAGGAGGTGATTTTGAAAGACGAGATACGGTCTGTCAGTATTTAGTTAATTAATTCTGTCTCGAGTAATATTTTATTTCATCTGTCCTGAAACCTATTAATATATCACACTGCAGTTTTGGTAAAGGCATGTTTAATAGTTTTAACACATTCCAAAATAGATATTTTCATTAGGATTAAAAGAGCATACAAAACGTTTTGCGTCCCATACGACACCGGCGTTTGTGCATGATAAGAAATTTTGTCGTCTGACGCAACATGCCCTAGAACGCGGTATTTGTTTTACAAGGAAAAAGATACTAGTTTCACGGACACGTAATTAATGGCAATGGGAATCAAATTTTCTTTTATAAATCGGATCACGTGTTTGGTATAAACATGACCCCGGGTTCAGATGATAAAAATTTACCGTTTGATATCGCAAATGTTGTCCCCGTTATATAATATAAACAGCGCATTGTTTAAGGGGACAGAGATAAACAAGGGCTGATGTACAAAGGGATTTGGAATATAGGGAGATTAACGTAGATTAACTCAACTTTACTGATCTTGCATTTGTCCAAAGGCGGCTCTCGATAAAATATATGGAAAACGTAAACTTTGAATAGCTACAATTTTTGCGCAATAATATTTCAATGATGCATCCACAAACCGCGCCTAAGTAAAAAGACCCTAAATGTGTTGGCCCTATGATACGTCAGTTGGATCATGAGGCAAATTTCTTTTCATGTCAAAGTACCGATACATGCTTTAGCCGAAGTATCATCTACAATAATATCCATAGTATTGTTCTTCATGATTTTGCATTTGATCAGACAAACCTCAGTAGTTGGTAGCATTCATACCCTTTTTAATACCAAGGTATTGCAAAACGATTTTCCAGCTCAAACAATTTTTCAAGGTTAATGACGGTAATTTAGACAGGATTAATACGAGTAAATGTACCTCTTACATTTCAATGACCTGATGTATGTGTTTAATTATTAGACGGAAGAGAAAATCTGCGTTCTAAGTTTTTATTATTCAACACATAGATAGATTAACCCTTATACTGCTAAATAAGTTAAATAAAACTTTAAAGCCGATTGTAACAACCCGTGCAGTCTGATCTTGATCTACACTGTCCGTAAAAGGTCGGTGAGTCGCGCTTAGCAGCCTAAGGGTTAACTAGCTCTTTTGACATAGCTCAAATAGATACACTTAAATTTCACCAATACCCAACTAGTAATCATTAACATTCTGTTCAAATGAATACGAAGGTCCCATTGATGCTCCATTTTTTTTTAAATTACTTCATGTTATAACACGGCATTGTTCATTAAAACCCAACATTTATGTTCATTCTTCTAGCTAATATGAAGTACCAAAATACCTATATTCAAAGGATTTGTCGGCTATGTACATGTACATGCTGGCAGTTAAAAACTTAAATAAAATTAACTACTTCTGCTGAATTAGTATCATCGACGAACCAACCACTCTTTGTGATTCACATATCTTATCAAATGGATTCAGTGCAAATACAGAGGAAATTTCAAAATTAAAAAAAAAATCCTATATACATATATGTATTGCTAGTTCAATGCTATTTGTTTACAGACTCTACAATCTGTGCAGTATGATCTTATTCAGCATGTGATTCAAAGCATGTTTACAGTTAACCTTTTACCAAACAACCCTGATTTATGACGACTATAAAGAAGGCTTTTGAAAAAAATGTTGAAAAAAAAAAAAGAACAAGCCAGCGTTTTCTCGTTTTCCAACTATGTATTCTGCCGTTTCGAAGACTAATCCTGTCGTTTGGGACACATCTAAATTATCATCTGCAAATGCATCAATTTGGACCAGTCTAAAACCTTGTCGTCTAATATGAAATTAAAGCTTGATTATAGCTTTGTATTTAATATCATCTTTCCAGAATTCTGCATTGTTGTGCAGAAATAGACAACATTTTTCATTCATGTTTAACGAGTTATTTACTGAAAAAAAAAAGATAAAATGTTTAACGACACTGTACATGATATACTGGGCTAATCATGCAGGCTGGAGCATCATGATACTGCATTTATTGTGCAGTACTGTGCAGGAAAGATTTATTACACCTAGGTAAGAATGTAGAATCTGTACACGTGTTCCAAAAGCATAATATTGGTCAATAGAGATGGTAAAACGAACATCATTACGTTTTGGTTTTAATAAACATTCAAGATAAATCAAAATTCCTGTAACGAAACCTCCGTTGTCCCTTGTTTTCAGGGTAATATACCCATCACTAATTTTCCTATCTTATAGCCTACACGTTTGATATCACAATTGTGTGACTTCATTTTTGACAACGTTTTATACGTATTTCACAGAAGTGAATGGGTTTTATGGATATTACAATGCGTACACGTATCGATAGATGGTTCTGCATCTTCTGATCTATAATTTGTGAAATATCGTTATGTGATGAAAAGAATCTGACATTCGTTGGCGTTAGAGATAAAATTTCATTAAACTCGTCAGGAAAAATTGTTATTAAGCTCGCACAATTGCTCGCTTAATAACATTTTCTTCAGACTCGTTTAATAAATGTTTATCTCAAATGCCAACTTATGTCACATCCTATATGTTTCACAGAACCTGCCTTATTTTCGGCGTAATATACCCATCACGAATTTTCGTATCTTACACACGTTGGAGATAAGAATTTTTAGTGACGTCAAATGTGACGTAATTTTCAACTGCTTTCAGGGAAGGAAATTGGGATTTATTCATGGAAATTACCCACGTGTGCATGTATCGTTTTGCAAAAATATTCTGACATGTAAGTCCTAAAATATTTTTAGGTCATAGACAGAATCTGACATTCGTTAGCTTTTGAGATTATTATTTTTACACTCGTCTAGATCTAGATAAATGTAATTAAGCTCGACAGAGGCTTGCTTCATAACCTTTTTCTAGACTCGTTTAATAGATCTTAACTCAAATTCCAACTTATGTCAGATTCTATATATCGATAAGCCATAGCCATTCCAAACAATGTATGTATAAGAGAACTCCTACTAAATTGTTTTTCACGAAGGTGTTAATTTTTTCCATGCTGAACGCAAAACACTGGGGACAACGTTATGTCATCAAGGCCATTTTTGTCGACCGCGGCTTCTCTTAAACATCTATCTTATATTAATCTTTTATAGTTAGAACATGTGTTTACAAACTTGTAATCCTCAAATTTGCAACAGAGCAAAAACTATGAAGAATTATACCCGTTCTGAAAAATTCAAAACAAGCAAATCAATTGAGATTTACTGTATTACCCCTTTACGAAAGAATCCCGTTATTTAACAACCCCTAGGAAGAAGTTTTCTAATAGCATCGTGGGAAAAGAAGAAAATGGTGGTAACCAATATTTTTTTACCAGCATTTTCTCTTTTTCTCACGACGTTTTCTACCCTATTAAAGATAAATAGGGTCATCTGGAACATTTTAATTGTCATTTGCAAATTGGAACATTTTAATTGTCATTTGCAAATACTTTTATTGTGGACGAGACTAAAATATTGCCGTTTAGTAAATAGTTAATCCATTCACTACCTTACAATGACGATTTTCTCACCGTAGACAGTTAACTATCTTTTGAAGTTGTAATATAAAAAAGTGGCAACTGCTTTTTAAAGCAACCTCTCCTTTACCAAAATATTTGAGCTATACCTTGTGAAAAGGGGGTTTAATGCATCTATCAGAAGTGTCGACCTATGCCGGCCTGCGCTATCCGCGCAGGCTGACAGGGGTCGAAACTTTTTGCTACTTGTAAATTTTCTGCATATTCACTTAAGGTCCATGCTACCTTAGGATTCGATCGAGTTTTAGACGAAATGGATTTTATTGATACATAAATATCTGGTGACTTGCTTGTTGACATGCATTGCGGAGAAGCGTTGAACTCCCTTTTGCCAGGGCGCCGTTTCTATCTTTAATGTTATCATTCGAGTATAGACATTTCGTTTTATTTCAATTATTTCTCTTTTTCTTCCTTGTATTATTTCTGGAAAAAATATGTATTGTAAATTGATCTATTTTAAATACGTAGTGAGATCTGTTGGTAATTAATCGTTCTAACTGTGACTTACAAATGGCGGACTTAAGAAACAACACCTCTATGAACTTGTTTAAAGTATCGTAATCAATACAGTTGAACGGTACTCTGCCAAAAGGGGATTTAATAGGTTTAATGATGCATTATACAATGCAAGTCATCATATTATAATGGATCCATGAAATTCATTTTGTCTAACAACCAACTGAATCATGAGGTACACTAGTCCTTTGACATGCAGAAAATTGGGCAACAGCAAAACGATTCGACCCAGGTCAGCCTGCGCAGACTGCGCAGGCTGACCTGGGTCGATACTTTTGCAGAGCATGGCTCATTTGTTGACTCAAACTCATCTGACATGATCACAGATCATCAAAAATATTTGAGCCATGCTCTGAAAAAAAGGGGGCTTAATGCATCTCCGTGATGCAGGATACCAAGGAAGTCAACACATGACCGTGGATCCGTAATAAAACTTTTAGTCTAAAATTCAACAGAATTATGAGGTAAACTGGTACTTTGACATACAGAAAATTGAGCAATAACGAAAAGTTTCGACCCAGGTCAGCCTGCGCGGACTGCGCAGGCTGACCTGGGTCGATACTTTTCGCAGATGCATTAAGACCCCTTTTCACAGTGCATGGCTCATTTATTGATCTGAACGTGGGCTTCTTTGCTTCACGCGGCATTAACCCTTCCGCTGCTAAATGAATCAAACGAAAATTTCCACTTAAAACTAAAAATCCAAATATTGCGATTTCAAAATTAATTTCAATCGGGAAAAAATACCACATCGGACTGTGTAGATCAAAGTTCAGACTGCACGTTCTGTGCAGTCTGATCTTTATCTACACTGTTCGCAAAAGCGCCCCGAGTCGCGCCTAGCAGCCCAAGAGTTAACTAAATTTACACCATGTCACAACAGCTTTCGTTTTAACTTGTCCATGGGTCATTTACTCTGGTTTTATTCATTGTATTTTCGGTTTAATAGTGTAACTTACACCATGTCACAACAGTTTTCGTTTTAACTTGTCCATGGGCCATTTAGTCTGGTTTTATTCACTGTATTTTCGGTTTAATAGTGTAACTTACACCATGTCACAACAGTTTTCGTTTTAACTTGTCCATGGGCCATTTAGTCTGGTTTTATTCACTGTATTTTCGGTTTAATAGTGTAAAAACGACACACAAAGGCTTGGCTAAATTTGTGAAATTTGTGAAAGAGAAAAGGTCAAATTCAGACGAATTTCGTCACCATTTTTGTTCTAGATCTGTTGGTTTTTATCTTTGTGGCAAACCTTTAATTCTGCCCAGTATCACTTGAACACCAAACATAGTCTTTCTACAATTATAATCTATTTGCTTTGGAAGAAATTATTTTTATTTTCGAAAGTGACCCATGGGTTTAGAAACTAAGATAAACTAGACTTCCATTTTAAAGAAAATATTAAAGTAACTACCATCCACCACCTTCTGATTTTAAACACCATATTTACATTTAAAAAAAAGTTTTGACTGAGAAACAATAATTTCCGAAATATCAGTTCTGTAACACATGACAACCTACAGGCGAATCTCTCTAAGGTTGTTTGAGTATTCTTTGCCAATTTCAGCCATATTTGATAAATTTTGTCGTCTGCAAATGCTTTCAATATGGACGAGCCTGAAACTTGTCGTCTGATAGAGTTAAAGGTTGAGTCAATACAAAGAAAAACTTTCTGAAGTATTTATGTTTATACTTAATCTTAGTTCTTTCCATATTTTGATGTCTTTCCATGTATCTTTTCAAATCCATTTGCTGAATTATTTTGTTTAAGAAAAAAATGTATCTTTAAAGCTACCAGAGAACAATCCAACCAGTACCAAAACGCACTACTTATTGTCCTTTATTTCTGAACAATGTTTTCATAATTATTTATGCCTTAATCTAATCTTAATTTTTGATGGGTTTATAAAGCTACGGAAGAGCCATCCACAGTAATACTTAAACGAACTACTTTTTGTCCTTTTTTCTGATCGATGTTTTCAAAAGTATTTATTTCTTAATTTAATCTTAATTCTCGACGAATTTTATAAAGCTACGGGAAAGCAATCCACAGTAATACTACTGAATACTGAAACGAACTACTTTTTGTCTTTCTTTTCTGAACGACGTTTACAGAAGTATTTAATATGTCTAGATCTAATCTTAATTCTTGATGAGTTTAATGATTTTCCATGTTTGTTTGTAAAGCCGTTTACTGAAAGTTTATTTCAAGGGAAAATGTATTTATAAAACTACGCGGGAGTGCCATCCACAGTAATACCGAGAGGAACTTCTTTTTTGTCCTTTTTTTCTGAACGATGTTTTCAAAATTATTTATGCCTTAATCCAATCTTAGTTCCTGATGAAATATAAAGCTACGGAAGAGCATCCACAGTAAAACTTAAATGAACTAGCTTTTTTTTTTATATTTTCTCTAATTGTTAAAAGAAAAACAAGTAAACAAAATTTATTCTTGAAACCATTTTCCTCTTGTTATTTTCACCGTGTGTAATTTATCATAAGATAAAATGATTAACTGTGCTTTTATAGTGTTTACACAATTAGTGACACACGCTGGGGTTTTAATTATAAGGTCCCGCGGCAGCAGTGATAAATAGGTCCGGGTGACCATTTTCGTCAATAGAATAGCCCGGCTTTACCGATTAGTGTCATGTTTATATTTTACGGACACCAAATTTACCTGTAGCCTCACTTTCACCCGTTTCCAAACAATCCCTTGCTTTAACGATCCAAAAGAAAAAGCCTTTTGAAAACATTGTGGGAAAAAGGAGAAAATGCTGGTTACCAGCATTTTCTCCTTTTTCTCACAATTTTTTCTAAACTTTTAGAAGCAAATCCAATCATTTGAGCTACATTTAATTTGTCGTCTGCAAATGCTTTCAATTTGAACCAGTCTAAAACATTGTTGTGTGGCAAAGAGTAAACCCATTACTAATTAATCCCTTGCTTTAAGGACCCAAAGAAAGAAAGCTTTTGAAAACATTGTGGGAAAAGGGGAAAATGCTGGTAAACAGCATTTTCTCCTTTTCCCCCACATTTTTTCTACCTTTTGACAGACAAATCCCATAATTTGAGGCATATTTGATTTGTCGTCTGCAAATGCTTTCAATTTCGAGGAATCTAAAATTTTGTCGTCTGGTAAAGAGTAAGCTTCACCACTAATTCTTTTGGGAATTCGGCTAGCCAGCCATCGGGGATATTTCGCTTCGTTTTATCTGACCCTTATCTCGAAAAACCCCGGCGCACCTTGGCAATGTGAGTATTTGCGCCGAGGTATAAACGTTACTTCTTTTAATCAATACCTGTGTAACGGAGAGGCATTACGGATTTGAAAAGAAAATTGTGATAAGGGGGAGATAGCTTGACGTATGGTTTTATGCGGCTATTATGCCACTGTTTGCTTGCGATATTCGCTGACATCTCAACTGATATTTTTAATTTGTCTGCCCGAAACATATGGTATGTTTCGGTTTCGTCCCTCTTCCTCTTTTTTGACCCTTATTCTGCAAAATAAGTGAAATAAAACTTTCAAGCTGAGAGTAAAAACTCTAATTTTGCTATTCCAAAGGTAATTTTGGGGGGAATATATATCTACTTATCGGATAGTGTAGATCCAAGATCAGACTGCACGTTCTGTGCAGTCTGATCTTGATCTACACTGTCCGGAAAAGGTCAGTGAATCGCGCTTAGCAGCCTAAGGATTAAATCTCTTTATAACACTCTCTCGACTTTTGACGGCCCTGAGTATAAAAGCTTTTGAAAACATCGTGGGAAAAGAAGAAAATGCTGGTAACCAGCATTTTCCCCTTTTCCCACAATGTATTCTACCCTGTGAAAGACAAATTTCGTGTTTTGGATAAAATTTATTTTGTCGTCTGTAAACGCTTTCAATTTGGACAAGTCTGAAATTCTGTCGTTTGGTAAAGACTTAATTTGCTGCAGACAACTTTCAGTACATTAACCCTTTCCCAAATGACAAAATTTTGGACAAGACCAAATTGAAAGCGTTTGCAGACGACAAATCAAATGTTATGTAACTGATGATTTTTGTCTATGAAAGAGTAGAAAACATTGTAGGAAAAGGAGAAAATGCTGGTTACCAGCATTTTCTCCTTTTCCTACAGTGTTTTCAAAGGCCTATCACCCATGACCAATCACTGTTTAAAGATTTTTTTTTAATCACGCTACTAACAAGTTTTAAATGGCATAACACGAGGTATAAAAATTCTCGAAGGAAAACTTCTTGACCGCTATACTTAAGGTCGTTGGGGGGAAAAAAGCACTTGTTTAGGACTAGCAAAATTTCATTATTAGTCTCAGAAGCTGTGTGGTAAAGGGTCGGACTTGAAGAAAGTGATTTAAGTGCGGTGACGGAAAATTCATCTTTTCATGTGCTAAAAAATACAGTTTCCAGCTTTTTTTGTCTAGGTGCTAGATGGCATCACAGTATCCTTCTACCCCAACGAGTTTTAACAACCCTAAAGGAGAGTCTTTTGAAAACATTGTGGGAAAAAGAGAAAATTCAGGTACCCAGCATTTTCTCTTTTTCCTACAATGTTTTAGACCGCTCTCATCCAGACTGATTAAGATACAGGGTTGTTTTATAAAGGTTCAAGTAAAGGATTGTGCAAAGAAAAAGTTTCAATTTTGAATTTGAAAGTAAACATTAACGGGAGGGCTCTAACACAGATTATAAAAATTAACGGCGGTGACTAATATTTGTACATCGCAATAAGCTCAACTGCAAGAATGCCGCAGAACCACAATTTCTGAAGCTGGTTTATCGAACTTTGCAGATCAAGATCAGATTGCACCTAATATGCACTTAACATGAAAAAGAAATACATTTTTTGTCTGTGAAAGCTGAAGCTGGCTTTTTCAATGGGCTGCGTATCTAGACTTTGTGGTGTTTGATTAAGATCTGGGTGTTCACAATTGATACTCTTGAGCTTAGGTCTCCACCGATTGGTTGGCATCAAAGGCCATGTTCAACGGTATTTAAAGTGATATTAGAGTATTCTTTTTAAAATTGGCTTTTTTTTTTTCCTTTTTATATTACCGCTGGAGGAAAGTGTCTTGCCCAAAAGCACTCGGACCGTGTCTGTCTCAAACAGTGTTAAAAATTAGCTTGAACAGTATAGAGTTTATATGTAGGCTGTAATCGTACATAATGTCATGCAATATGTTGGTCTTAAATTATACAAGGCGAAAAACAAGTTAAATAATCTTATTCAATGACCCCAAAAGTGTTTGAAATTCCAGCCTCCCGGTTTTTTTTTTTTTTTTTGTTTTTTAAGGGTTTTTTTTTTTTTTTTTTTTTGGGGGGGGGGGAGGGTGGAGGGGGTTATTGCACAAAAAGAGTCACAGTTTCTTTATGTTAGCCTTCAAAAGTAAATTACGATTTTCTTACATACGATTTTGGTGCTTCGATCTCGCAAATATCAAGCACTTTTTTTTCTTAGTCATTACAACATCAAAACAGGCAGAATTAGGTTTTATTTGCTTTAGAATATGTCTTAATAATAACTTGGTTTGGACACAGTTGATATTGTTAACCTGTTTAGTCGATATTTTTGAAAACAAATTTCAAATTAAGTTGTTTTTTTAGTTTGATAAATACTTAAATGCTTTTTATCAAAACAGCGCCTATTAAAAGCAGCCCAAAAAAATAGAATCTTTGTACGAACAGGAAATGTATAACCCGTCATAACCATGAAAAATTACAGAACAGAACAGATTTTATTTCCTGACAAGTACAAAGTTGTACAGTCAAAATGAAAATATATACTCCTCACAAAAAGTTAAGCAACAATAAATTACCGCTGCATCAGAATTTTTTTATTACACATATAGACAATTTCATTGTATAAATGTAACGAGAATTGAGTTACAAACCAGTCCAAGCAATTCCTTACTTCTATCAGATAATGTTACTCACTTACATGCAAAAAAGTAGTATACTACCCAGATGTTTAAAAAGCTCTAAAGTTTGTTCATTCTGCAACAGTCAGTACACGGTATGGCCACCATTAGCCATTAACACTTTGTTCAAGAAAAAAGCATTCTCGTATTACAGCATGAACATATGGAATGAAATTCCTATTTCAATCAGAGCAGCAACTTCCTTATCTAACTTTAAACATCAGTTTAAACAGTATATGTTCAGAAAGCAATCTATCACCTCACCAAATAACACAAACAAATTACCGTAAATTGTGTATCTGTCCACTGACTTATAGACTCACTTTCATGTTATTTTCTTTCATCATCCACTTATTTATTATCGCATCTGTTTGTGTGTGGGTGTAGGGGTAAGTGTGTGGAGGGGTGTGTGTGTGTGAGAAAGAGAGAGAGAGAGAGAGAGAGAGAGAGAGAGAGAGAAAGAGAAGGCAACATTGTAAAAAAGACTCCATTTTCAGGTCATTTTTCTTGAAATTCTGTCTTAATGTTTTTAACCTTCAAAAAATAAAGATTTTATTATTATTATTATTATTATTATTAGCACGAATACAAGCTTGAACTCTTCTGGGCAGTTTGAGTGGCCGGCAAGATCTCCAGATCTCAATCCGATTGAGCATGAGTGGGACATTCTCGGTAGGCGTGTCAATGATGGAAATGTGAGGCCTCAGAACCTCCAACACCTTGAGCAACTTTTGACTCAGGAATGGTAGGATATTCCACAACAACAGCTGGACGGCTTGATCTGGTCAATGCCAAGAAGAGTCCAAACTTGTACGTAATACTAATGGTGGCCATACCGTGTACTGACTGTGTCCCAGTTGCAGATTGACCGAATTTTAGAGATTTTAAAACATCTGGGTAGTATACCACTTTTTTGCATGTGGATTTAGACAGTGCATTACTTCAAAAGCCTGAAAGTGAAAAACATGATCTGATAGAAGTACAGAATTGCTTGGACTGGTTTTTAACTCAATACTCATTACATTTATACAATGAAATCGTCTATATGTGTAATAATAAAACTTTGGTGCAGCGGTAATTCATTGTTGCTTAACTTTTTGTGAGGAGTATATATCAATAATACACATGAAATATCACAAGATACCAGGAGAATATGACGGCAAGACTGACATACTAGTTCATATCGGTATTTAGTACTCTCAGCAAAGCCATGAAATATGTCTGACGTAATGTAGCTTACCTGGCAGTACCAAGCATGTATATGTACTTGCCTTCTGTATAGCAAAAAAGAGAACATTTTGAATCATGAATTATGAAAAAAATATACATCAAAAGGCCATTTTAATATAAACAAACTTAACTGATGCCCTGGATTGTCTTATATTTAAGTCTTTAAACAAAAAAGTCCAAACTAAAGCAAAGACAAAACCAAAAAATAAATATAAAAACAATATTTTATGTCTTTTGGCTCCGACAAATGCTTTTCGACATTCGGGTATACCGAATATATATCTATACAGGCTCCGAATATTGATATTTTAATAATTGGTCCAAACGTCGTTTTCCTGCTTTCCACATCGATTGTGCAGAAATGCATTGCCTGAGTCAGTATCTAAACACTTACCACACAATCCTGAGTTTTAACGACCCTGAGGAACAACCCTTTCGAAAACTTTGTGGGAAAAGGAGAAAATGCTTGTAACCAGCATTTTCTCCTTTACCCACAAGGTTTTCTACACTACTACACATGTCAAAATTCATTTTTTGAGACACATCGAATTTGTCTAAGATTTTGTCGTTTTGCTTATCAGTCACTTTACGGCATAGAGTGAGTTTCGTATCCGTTCGGATCAAGTGCAATATCAGTAGTTTTTCTTTCTCTTCAGGACATTTTAGACAGGGACGCGATTTAGACTACAATACAACTCTGTAAAAATATTGAAACATTTTTTTCTCCTTATCTATATTCTTGAATTGTTCTTATTTTTCTCCAAATTCACTTGGCAGAACTCATGACTTTTCTGTTACATGAATGTCTCTATATACATGTACACTATAAAAATGTTTATTTCATAGACACTTTTTTCAATGACAAACAACCTACTGAATGGGATATACAGAACAGAACAGAAACTTTATTCATAATATCGGCTTGAACACATAATGTTCATCGCCGAACACATAAATTGTATATACATACATGAGTATGGACAAAACAAACTAACAAACAAACAAAAAACAAATGATATCAAATTGGTATCCTGAAATAAATGAGTGAATGCGGAAATAATGAATAATAAAAATGAAACATGTACATAGCACATTAGAGAATGAAAAGTATCAAGTAAGTAAGATGTCAAACTTTACCTGTGAAAATCATTACAAGGGAGATAAATTACAAGGCAGTTAAATACTATAAACACGGAAGTCGTTTTGGCAAAAGAAGTCGCTTGTTAAAAGCGAATGCTCCGTCCAAAAATGACCTCCTGTAAATACGAATAATGTTAAAACAAGTACATAGCACATTAGAGAATGAGAAGCAGTATAGTATATTTGCCAGTAATTCGTACAAATATACTTAAATTTTACTAGTGAAAATCATTACAAGGAAGATAAGTGCTATCAACGTGAAAGTCGTTCTGAGCAAAAGAATTCGCTTGTTAAAAGCGAATGCTCTGTCCAAAACGGCTTCCAGTAAATAATGAGTACTGCAAATAGTGTATGTAGACTACACATTCCTTTAAACAAAAGAAAATAGTTCAATAAATGACCTCGGTAAAAGAAGCAATTGCTTATTAAAGCAAGTGTTCCCTTCACCACAACGTCCTCCAGGTGTGCCATATGTAAACCTTTAAAAGTCAATACTGTGGGATGCAGACATTACATATAATTATAGTATGGAAAATGACTAATAATTATACAGAATTCCAGTTGTTTCAAATATTTAAATGGCTGTTGGGCCATGACAAATTTATAATAATATCTAATAATTAGATGAATATATTAATAACAAGTTATTTCGTTGAAATGATATTCCCGCCGAAAAAGACCCTTTTTGATAGAAACATATAAGAGGCATTGTGTTTTGCAAGTACACGTTGCCTTTTTGTTATTGGTCGATAATGAAATTATACATTAAACTCCTTTTTTCCATGACATCTAATTCATTAACAAAAATATTAAGAAATAACGATTGTCTGTGGCTTTTTGACTAATTGGCTCAAAACGTCTTCCAGATCGATTGTGCCGAAATGCCTTGCCCGAGTCAGTATCTGAACAAAGTTACTTTCCAGTACAAAATCTGTTTCGCATCCGACCGGATCAAATGCAGTATCAAGGCTCAGTGGTTTCTCTTACACTGGAACACGATTTAGATTGCGCACTACTATAAAAAAAAAAAAAATGAAATGTTATTTGTTTATATGTTTATTTTTCTTATTTGAATTCTTGAATTGTTCTTATTTTTCTCCAAATTCACTTGGCAGATCTAATGATTTTTCTGCTACATAAATGTCTCTGAAAACACTATATATTTCAAATGTCTACACTATTTTCAATGACAAACAGCGTACTGAATAGGATATACAAATTTTTAGTTGTTTCAGGTACTATAATGGCTGGCGGACCGTGACAAATTTATAATACATGTAGTATCTAATACTCAGATAAATATATTAATAATAATAGGCTAGGTTGCTGACTGTAAAATAAATTTTTGTCGTATAAGCCTCATTTAGTAAAGATCAAAGTGTTTGAGGACAATGATATTAGAATTAAAACCCTATCATTGTAATTTAACCGTAAAGAAAAAAGGTTGTAGCTGAATATCAATTTATTCTACAGAGCAGCATTCTTAAAGTTAAGAAAAAATACCCTATCGTCCGACTCAGTTGATGATTTTTTTAATTCGTCGCTAGATTGTCAATGTTTTAGACTTTTTTTCCGTTTATCAACGTTTTTCAGTGAATAAGGCAGAAAGCCGAACTTCGATAACCGATTACTGTTCTCTAAACAATATTTTATTTTACGACGTATCTCGAAACACAGTAATGTTTGCAAGTACTTCCAAGGCTTGGAAAACTAAATCATAATATTTTCATGATAGTAAAAAATAGTAAACTGATAAATTTTATTTAGAAATCATTTAAACCAGTACAGATACAATTTGCTTTTTTCAAACGACCTTTTGTAAAAAAATTTCAAACATTCCTAACTTGACCCAAAAGATATACTAGTATCACAAAAATAACCTTTATATTAACGGACACAGTCCCGAAGCCGATTTCAAATTCCTTTATTTATGGAAAGATATCCTTTGATGTAAACTGAATCACAGAGTTGTAGCTTGTGAATCATTGATTAAGCTGGTATAATTTTCCTTCAACATGCAAAATGTCTAATGCCAATTCACTTTATATATTTCTATCTGTTTATTCCCCACCACCGTGCCTTATGCGTCATTTGGTAGTCTTAGACCTAATCAAAAATTCACACACAAAAAAAAATAGCAAATGGTGTTCTTTCCATGCATTGTCGATAAATTTTATGTATTCCAAGAGTTATCGGATAATTTACCAGAAAGTCTGTTGTATTCACCTCGAATTTGTTTTGCTGGTTTTTTACTATTTACATAAAGGTAATACATTTCTTTTCTTGGTTCTTTTGAACAGGAAATATTTTTTATTTCAGTGTTACTCCGAAGCAAACAATCACTGGAAAAAAATGAAAACTGAGAATATGATTTTGTTTTATCCAAATTTACTAAATTCAAAAGGAAAAAATCTTGATAATGTCGTTAATTTATATTAAACTACCGCTGCTGCAACATATATTATATGAAAGGAACTTTGGCCATAAAAAATGCAAATGCTGATTTTCCAAAAACTGTTGCCTTCACTTTGACATCTTGATGTATTTAATAATTATGATGGTTTGCTTTTTTGTGTGAATAAATACGGGCGTAGATTTTCTCACAGAATATCTCACACGTAGTTACTTAAAAACAAAAATAATCAGACAATGACACTCACTTTTTTATATTTGAAAAATTGATATTCTGCATTTAAAAGTAAAACTTTCTCTTATCAGGCCTTGTTGAATGTAAGCAATTTAGGCAATGCTATAGATATCTAAGCATTGTACAAAAAGACTGGGCGATGTTCGTCAAAAAATCTTTTCAATTAGTTATACATGTACCTTGAAATCAAAATGCACAAACCATTTGAGAAATTTTTATCTTTTTAAGATATATAATTTTCATACTTCAAATGTAAGAAAGAGGATGACATGTGATACAATATTTTTCCTAATATTCGACAAAGTTCATCAGGGAGGACTCGGGAACTGAAGCCCGCATGGTCCAAATGCTAATTTACCACTTATCAACAGTCTGTCAAACAATCAGAAACTCGCCATCATAGGCTCAGAGTGTTTAGGAGATAAACCCACGGGGGTCGTCCCGCTACCAAATCAGGACATATCTTCAATAAAGAAACTACGATCTCACTCTTTAAACTACAAGCATATCAACAGGTAGCTCGACGTTTTCACATTCTCAAATGAGTCAGATATAAACATAAAAGGTCACGGGTCAAAATTTGGGGACGGCACAATGAGAAAGCTGGGGTGCTTTCTGAATTTAGCGAACTCCTGTCAGACCTCCGGAATTTAATATCATGTGATAGGAGATTATCTGATTGGCGAACTGTCTGTCTGGTTGTGTTACGTTAAAGAAATTATTTTGTTAAATCGATATAAAGAAGACAGGAGAAGATTAAATAAGTGTTAAAGATTTGAAAAATTCAAATAAGGCAACAGTGTGGTGAATACTTTCCATTTTGTGAGACCCATTTGTCGTTTGTGATATATTTTTGTCTGCTGGTGAAAAGCAAAAGAAGACTGACGAATAATGGATTTGGCATTCTAGATATATTCGTAAATTTGATTTTTGTTTTATTCTTTTTTCTTTTGAAGTGTTCTGATTTATCGGAGAATATTATCATTTCTTTTCTTCCGTGTTGGGTTTTGGAATCTGAAATAGTCCTCGATGCTGCAGATGGAAGGACCTAGTGCTTATTATAATCAGTCCATGCAGTATACGCACGATGCTTATAACATTTCGTCAGGGTATCAAGTCAACCAACGAAATGCATGTGTGTATGCGAGGAACACCGCAAACGATGGTTTTGGCGGACAGTCTATGTCAGTGGTAGAACAAGGCTTGCAAGGACTTAATAACGCTACGGGACAATTGACCCACAACCATGGGCTGCAACAGGGTATGCCAATTGGGGGATCACCTCCAAACCATATGTCAAATACAACCCCGGCCCACATGCAGAATGTACCGAGTTCTCACCATCAGATGTCTCAACTACAAATGGCCCAGCCTCCACCGGCTCATCAGCCACAAAACACACAGCCTTTGTCGCCGGAAGTGGAAGGAGCCACAATGCACGGTGGGCAAAAGAATCAACAGTCTAATTTACAGTTTCCTTGGATGAAAACCACAAAATCTCACGCTGCGCAGTGGAAAGCGCAATGGCCAGGTATACAATGTTTGTTTTTTAGGCGAGTCTTTCCGGCTAAACTTTAGATTCACCCTTTGAAAATGTAAATCAGCCTTGCTTTGGCAAAGGTGGAGTTTATGCATCTACGTAATGCATGATACTAAGCAAGTCGTCATATTATTATGGCTCCATAAAATCCATTTGATATAACAACCAACTGAATCAAGAGGTACCCTGGTTCTTTGACGTGCAGAAAATTTTACGTAAAGCCAAAGTTTTCGACTCAGGTCAGCCTGCTTTAACCTGTGTCGATTATTTTTGCAGGCGCATCAAACCCTCTTTTCACAGAGCATTGCTCAAATATTTCTGTCGGACGGGAAAGCCAAGTTACTACAAATGTTTAGGTGTCATATGCAGGGTATCTTACTAAGTATCGAACATTGTAGATACAAAAGCAACTTGAATTGCCTTTGGCGTCATTAGAGTTGAATAAATAGGAAGTAACATTTCTTTAAGTCATATTAATTGCCCACTTTGGAATGAAACAAAATGTGGTCAAGCGGAAAAGGTGAATTCATTAATCAATATAACTGTCATCCATCATTTGTCGTTAATAATGAAATCAAAGCTATTAGAATTTATTTATTCATTTATTTATTTATTTGCAATATCTAAAGTGTATTTTACCGCATTAATTATATAACTGCATGTCTATATATGGAGCTACAGGCTTTATTCTCAATTTTTAGATTATGTCTGTCTGTCCGTCTAACTATCCACCAATGAGATAATGTTGGCCGTTAGGCTATATGTATTTGATTTTTGATGAAAAAAGGGGGAAAACTAGTGATTAATTTGTTACTAACGACGATATTTTGGTTAGTTCATATTTACTTACATGTATAATGACTCAAATCAAACTTTCAGTTACATCTAGAAAATATCTCACAAAATATTTGTCTTTGAACTTTCAAGACTAATTTTCCAAGAACTTTCTAAATCTTTAAAATGGATTAACAACCGTAATCTTTTTCCCTAAGTCCTATATTTCTGATACATGTTCAAAACCCGTACACAGAAACACAGGTCAATGCATAACATCATGGTAACTATATTTCGAATACTTAGAAAAAGACTCAAGGAACATTCTCAAGTTGCCAAGCCTATGCCTAGATTATTATTCTCAAACATTCAACAAATTCATAAACACTAAGACGGTGTATTTAAATACCTCACACTGTTGAAGTTTGGCAAAATATGGGATACCAGTAGTACCTTTCGTGAACAATGTTGACCGGGCGCGTAGCCGAGCGGAAGTCCAGTAAGCCCGGGCTTCAACATTTACCATCAAAGCATCAAATAAATGAAATGCGCTTTCTCAATCAGAAAAAGAGACCAAATCATCTCAATTTCAAAACTGATTTTGCCAGAAAAATGAAAACTAAATAGTGGACAGTGTGTACCAAAGATCAGACTGCACTTCTGTGCAGTCTCATCTTGATCTACATCGTCCGCAAAATACAGTCTGGTCTTGATTTATTTTGTCTAAAAAATTGACAAAGTTGTGCTAGGATCTTTAAGATGCTGACATCTATTTTGCTAGAGGAAAAACGACGAATGAAAGAAAGAAAACAAGAGAGAAGAAAATATAGAGGGCTTCATCTTTATCATATTCCTGGCTACGTACCTGCAGATCAAGATCAGACTGAAAAGAAAAGTATAATATTTTTTTACCAAGACTCTACCTGTTTTGCCTTATATACCAAATGATAAAAATGTTCTTGTTTTGCATGATAAGGTTGAAAAGTGTCAATACTCTAAAGTTTTATTTTGAGGATCTTTCTTTCAATTTTAGCCATAGTTGCTTTGCGATTTTTAAAAAAAAAAAAGTCTGTGTAACGTGGTCTGATCTTGGATCTACACTATCCGATATTGTGAATTATTATTATTACTAATATTATTATCATTACTATTATTTGCCCTAAATACGTTTATGTCCCGATGTACAGATTTGTCCTTGGAACGCATTTAGAATTAAAATTGCTGCCAACAGAAAGCGCACATCGAGATAAAAAACATACAGATACTGTGGCCTCATCTTAGCTTTACACTGTCTGGAATGTCGTAAGATAATCTAACAAAACATCCCTGACATTAAAATATTAAGGCCACATTATACGACTTAAAGTTTCCCGTGCACTTCTGTAGCAGTCAATGGGTCATCCCCTATCTGAACATAGGCAAACGAAGTTGCACTGTCCGAAGAATGTGGTGAAAGATAAGCCAGCAGATACCTACGGTCTGGGCCCATATTCACCAACCATTCTTAAGAACGTTCTCAGTCTTATTCCCCGGAATTTTCTGGATTAGAAAGCAACGCAACTTTTGGTTGGCTAAACCATTTGGTTTAGCCAATCAGAAGTTATGTTACTTTCAAATTTAGAAAATCTTTGAAAATATAAACAAAGAATTTTCTTCAGAATGGTTGGTAAATACGGGCCTTGATCTTGGTGCACACTTTCTGCATCTCAACTTTGACAATATAAAGTAGTGGGTTGCGTATTACAGATGGTCTCTAGAAGGATTCTACTGTATGGTTTGGGTGGATATTTCTTGGAAAAAAGTGTGGCAGACATTTTACTTTGTCATTTGATTTACCATTGAAACTCATGTTCAATTTTTTTCCAAGAAGCTGAATTGATTCCGGGGTTTGTGTACATGTAATCTGTATAGTATATTTATGGTTTGTAACAGCAAGTCACTTTACTGCTTTAATTTTCAACACTAAAATTTTCCAAAATCTTAGTGCTGTGCACTAGATTTTTTTTTTTTTCCCAAAATTTAAGGATACTGCTTTCTTTACAACTTTGAAGCTATGAAAGATGTGCAGGAAAGAAGAAAAAAGTTTTCATGGAATTAAAAAGAACCCAATGCAGTTAAGAAAGTATTGTTGTCTGTTAACACTTACACAGGCATGTATTTTGTTGCATGCTCTTTGTCGCAAACTTTTTAAGTCTTTATTGATATTTCATAAGTTGTTGGAGACGAGTTATTAGCACTTTTAAAAACACTGTTTCAAAAGGAGAAAGAAAACGAAACAAATTCATGGTTTAATTTTGCCAAACTGTTTCCAAATCCATTCACTTGACTTCAATTAATGTTCAAAAGTTCTCTTTCACATGGATATTTCTGAAAATTCGCCCGGTACAGATTTGTTTTGGGAGGATAATGGACTAGAAAACAATAGAGTCAATGATCTAATCGAAGAAAACAAGGGCCCTCTCGATATGATAGCCCTCGAGTGGTTCCGGCACGGACACTGTATTGTCAATGGCCACTTGTATCAATACAAATATGCTCTTCTTACCGAATGTAAACAAATCAATGATTGGCTGAAGAAATGTTATGATAACACTAAGTCAAAGACAAATATCGCCCAGAAGAAGTCTGGCCGGTTCAATAGGTATTGAAATGTCAACTTTTTCTTATCAAATTTTAGATAAAATTCAAATATATTTAAAGGATAAAAAATCAGTCATATAATTATAGAGACAGACTACGATCAATCTACACTTTTGTGTAGGCTGACCAGGATCTACTTTATTTACAGGGGACATAAGACGTACCTCCATTAAAATAATTGTTTAAAAATATTTAAGAATTCATTATGATCACGGTAGAGTTAAATAAAAAGAATCCACTACTGAAATGATTCAAACTGAATTAAAGTTGTATGTTAATTCCAATTATATATAATCTCAAAGGAAAATTGTTCCTCCGGCCCTAAGGAAGGAGGCTTCTGAAAACATTGAAAAAAATGTTCTCCGTTTTCCAAGAATTTTTTAACCCTTTACCAAACTATAATATTTGGAACTGTCCAAATTGAAAGCATTTGCAGGCGACAAATTAAATGTTGCTAAAAAGGGAAAAATTGTCTGAAAAAGGTAGAAAATATTGTGGGAAACGGAGAAAATGCTGGTTACCAGCATTTTCTACTTTTCCAACAATGTTTTCAAAAGCCCTATTTTTGCGGTAAAGGGTTAAACCACTTCAAAAATCCGTTCTAATAAGCTTCATCTAGTTTGTTGTCCGCAAAGCCTAAAATATAAACAAAAATTTTATCATCTGGCAAACAGTTAAAGCAACAAGAAACAGTCATACGAATTTCTTGTAACTTTGAATCACTCTCGTATTGACTTTGTATTTAAGAATACGGAAATGATACATAAAAATTAAAGGGTCGTATCAAGTGTGTTTACTTAATCTTTCTTTAATCTCATTAACATGTACACAAATCAAAAGCCCCACTTTACAACAAAATTGATGTAATAAATTGTCAAATACAAATTAAACCTTGGCCCGTGTACTTCAAAAATATTTTTTTTAGCTTCTCAAAGTTTACTGAGTTTACACAATTTAATACCAGAAGGTCAAAGACACATGTGACATAATTACAAAATACACTATACATGACAACATAGTGACATAGGCAAAGATTAATATCTACATATAGTGCACATGTGACAACAATATTGTTGTTATTATTATTATCATTGTTATTATTATTATTATTATTATTAGAAAACATACACAAACTAAAAGATGGTGGCTTTTACTTCATTGGAACGAAGGCGAAATCATGCAAGGCAAAAAGAGACCAATTAATGAATGCAGTAAATATTCGTAATCATGATAAATAACAATATAGAATAAAACAGCCGAGCTAAGAAATACTTAACCTTTCCCTGGTGTCTTGTGCCGAAAATGAAATACGTGTAAGCACGAATTTTAACTCTTTACCAGACGAAAACAATATGGACTCCTCCAAATGGAGAGCGTTCGCAGACGACAATTTAAATGGAACTTAAATGCAGAAAGTTGTCTTTAAAATGGTAAAAATACGAGAATTGTGGGAAAAGGAGAAAACGCTAGTTACCAGACCCCCCCCCCCCTTTCCCCATTTAAAGTTTTGTTGTTTTTTCTTTTTTCATTTCAACGAGTTCTATTCTAAAAATGTCCTTTTCTGGAGAAAATTGAGTTCCAGCCTATTGACAAGTAGCCTATACATACGATAAGGATAGGTTTGTCTAGAATATACATACATCTAAGATATATACACATGATGCAGACAGGTTTATCTACAACATCCCATGCAATACAGATAGATTTGTATAGAATACACAAACCATACGGAAAGGTTTGCCTAGAATACACATACCATACGGAAAGATTTGCCTAGAACTCACATACCATGCCGAAAGGTTTGCCTAGAACTCACATACCATGCGGAAAGGTTTGCTTAGAACTCACATACCATGCGGAAAGGTTTGCCCAGAACTCACTAACTATGCGAAAAAGGTTTGCCTAGAACTCACATACCATGCCGAAAGGTTTGCCTAGAACTCACATACTATGCGGAAAGGTTTGCCTAGAACTCACATACCATGCGGAAAGGTTTGCCTAGAACTCACATACCATGCGAAAAAGGTTTGCCTAGAATTCACATACCATGCGAAAAGGTTTGCCTAGAACTCACATACCATACGGAAAGGTTTGCCTAGAATTCACCTACGATATGGAAAGGCTTGCCTAGAATTCACATACGATACAAATATCTTTGCCTAGAATTCACATATCATACGGATAGGTTTGCCCAGTACTGCCATACGATACGCATAGGTTTTTCCAATACCCACATACGATACAGATAGGTTTGCCCAGTACTCAAATACGGTACGGATAGGTTTGCCTAAAACTCATATATGATACGGATAGGTCTGTATAATTCACATACCATACGGATAGAATTGCCCAGTAATCACATGCGATATGGATATGTTGCCTAGATCTTACGATACGGATAGGTTTATTTTAGAATAAACATACTTTACGAATAGGTTTGTATAGAATATACACACGACAGGGATACAATAGCCTATACAATACAATGTATATTCTAGAGAAACATATGCATATCAAATGTATATTCTAGACAAACCTGTCCGTATCGTAAGAGGTTTGTCTAGAAAATACATATCAGACGGATAGAATTGCCTACAATACACCTACGATACGGATATGTTTGTCTAGAATATACATATTATATGGATAGGTTTTCCTAGAATACACATACCGTATAGATAGGTTTGACATACGATACGGATATAAGTTTTTCTAGAATTCACAGGTTTGCGCATTGTGCAAACGAAGTGTCACTAACCTACAACGCTGGCACAAGAGTTTGTGTGTTATCTTTTTTCAACATGGCAGCTTTTCCTTTCCCTATATAACCCTCACAAGTATAGTGGCATATTTCTGCCGCGAGATGCGAGATAGCTATTGCGGTAATTTAAGAGAACTATCGGGATAAAACAAAGTTTCCTGGAAATATTATCTAGATAAAAAAAAAATCACGATAAAAATATCGCGATAATTCAAACTGTTATCAGGATTTTTTTTTTTCTTTAGTGCCCATAACTGACATTCGCGGTATCTATAATTAGATACGGTTTCGAAACATCTTCGTCTACAACCTTATGAATTCTCCTTTTCCCTGAATGGTGTTAAAGTTGTCTGTAGGAGGCATTTCGAGTCGTCTTTGTGATTTTACAGACTTCTGTTCATTTCGAGTCTTGTTAAAATTTACCAATTAAGCTACAATTGTTAATGATTCTAATTTTTATTTACTACAATCTTGTGAAATCAAAAACTACCGAGTTCATCCAGATAATAAATTTTCTATTTATAGATATCGAGAAACCGATAGAACTATCACGATAATTTTATCTCAAATGTCAGCTTTGTGCACGAATGAGAAATTTTGCGTTAAAATATCAAGTTAATCGTGATTTTTTTTTCAGGAAACTTTTCGCTATCTCGATAAAATTTCAAGGAAACTTTAACGTATCGCGATAGTTTCCTAGAATTATCATGATAGCTATCTCGTATTTCGTGGCAGATATATGCCACCATACACAAGTAATACAACATACAAAGCACATGTATTTGGTCTTTGAGTTAATCTTATTTTGCTGCTCTTTGGTCTGTTACTTGCGTAGACTGTGAAAAGCGTTTAGAAAAAAAAACAGTGGTTTAAATTATATGCACGTTAAGAACCACTAAAAAATATGAGCTGCACTCTGGCAAAAAGGGGATTGAGTGCCTCTCCGCGATGCATTATACCAAGCAGGTCATTGCATGATCATGGATCCGTATAATCCCATTCGTCTAACAACCGACTGAATCAAGACGTAGAATGGCCTTTGGACATGCAGAAAATTTACCAATTGCAAGAAGTGTAGACCTATGTCAGCCTGGGCGGAATGCTCAGGCTGTCATGGGTCGATACTTTTTGCATATGCACTAAACCCCCTTTTCAGATAGCATGGCTCATATTTTTTACGATTCTTTAAGTCATCCACAATACATGTGATTTAAAACACTGATTCTCTTCCTTGCTGGTCAGATGTTCTCAGATTAAGCGAAGCCATTGAAAAATTATCATTTGATTATTGTCGCTGAAATGAAGAGGATCAAAAAGCTTAATTCAATGTATGGTTCCGCAATACACAAGTGAGGTCCCTCCATGGCTCAGTGGTTATTGTGTTAATTTGTAATCAGAAAAAGGCCTCAGGTTGATTCTGACTGGTGGCGCTAGTCACGTGAGAAATTCCATGGCAAGGCCTTGGAGAGGCAGTCTCGCACTTGTGCAACCCAGGAAAAAGAGAGGCATTGTCCTGATGAAATTGCATTAACCATTGCTTCAACAAAGCTTTGCACACGACCTCCGAAGGTTTTCTTGTTGTTGTTGTGGTTGCTGTTGTTTTTGTTTGTTCTTATGTGCCAGGGTTGAACTGCTGTTGTCAATTTAATGTCATTTATTTTTTGTTAACGAAATTAGAAAATTAGCTTCTTTGTTTCAGATTATCGGTAAATGTTAAATTTAAATTGAATTTTAAGGATGTGAATTTTCCAAATTTGCTATCACACAAAATGTTTAAGTCGTTGTTTTCAACCGGAATGTTTAACATGTATCTGAATCATTGTTCGCTTTGAAATTAAACATGACAGTTTGAAGCAGTTACTCTGGTCTAACGTTGGTATGTTAGAAATTTTAAATGTAAACACAGTGAAACGCTATTCTTTTATGAACAATACTCTTTGTTCCTTTTGTAATCCATGAACCATGTTCCTTTGTGAATACTATTCTTTCTGTCGGTTTATAAATAATAATTTTTTTTCTGCAATGGGCGAAGAGCCGAATATAGATTTATATAAAAGGACACCACTGTAATATTTTCAGTAAGCTTGTGAGCCTATTGCAAAACAAATACGACTTTCGTGCTCCCTGAAATGGGCATACTTCTTTTTCCAGTGCTTTTCATACCTAACAAAGAAAGATATTTTTCTTTCAATATTTTTCTTATTCATTGTACGATTTTTGTAATATTTGGCCAGTTTAAACTTAGCTTGCAAGGTAATCAGTTTTTTTTTTTCCAGACAAAAAGCTGACGCTTTAGCCCGTCGCAAAACACTCCCACATTTTAATGGCCCTTGAGAAAAAGGCTTTTAAAGCTAATGGAAAAGAGGAGAAAATGCTCGAAGCAAAATGTCTTTTGCCTTTTTAACCCTTTATACTGCTAAATAACTTAAATGAAACGTTCAAGCCGATAGTATAAACCCGAATAATGATACTTCAAACTTATTTTTGGAGAAAAATATCACCTCATCGGAAAGTGTAGATCCAAGATCAGACTGCACGTTCTGTGCAGTCTGATCTTGATCTACACTGTCCGCAAAAGGTCAGTGAGTCGCGCTTAGCAGGCTAAGGGTTAAAGGTAAACCCCGTGAGTTAAGCTTATCTTATTTGTCGCTTGCAAATGGTTTCATATAGGACAAGTCTAATTGTTTGTTGTCGGGCAAAGAGTTAAAGAAAGAAAAACAATTTACTCTATGTGATATGCCCCTATGAAATTAAAATCCCCTTTCATAGGGACCCAATGTACCTGTTTGCTGATAGCGATGTCAAGATCAGATTGCTCAGAATGTGCAGTATGATCGTGTGAATTCAACGTCCGCTACTTTACTGATATCCATGATCGAAATGAGACTCAATTTCCAGCGAAGTATATCCCGGTTGCTTTTAGCCAAAGAAAGAAAGTTGTGTCTTTTCACTTAGTGCGAGAAGACATCTATACTGTACGTCTTCATGAAACATTTTGCTTCTTTCAAATGCAGAAGAAACTCTTTCGATTACATAACACTTTAGATTTAAAGGGACATCATGCTACCTCAAAGACAAAGAAACACAAACTAGTTTCTTTATTAATTCGTAGACAAACTGAGATTTCATACATTCAATGAATCACCTTTCAAATACTTAAGCAATTCTATGTTGTGAATGCTTTGTTCTTTGTAGAACAAAAAGATAAGTAAGAAGATCGGAATGTCTGTTTTTGATTAAAGACTCAACTATTTATTACGTCATGTTTATTTTTCAAGGCCCATCTATGTCTTTTACCATTTGCTTTAACAGCTAAAAAATCATAAGAGACACCCAGTATTGTTTAATCAAGTGTGTCAATTACAGTTAAAAGATTACATTTTTGAAATGATCATTTTCTCAGAAAACCACTATCATGCATGTATAACACAGTTGGGTTTGATACTAGTTAAATTAATCAGCTAATCAGGCTATAAGCAAAAAATATTTGGTGCCCCCCCCCCCCCCCAAGAATGCGTTATTACGTAACCTATTACGATACTAGATATTGGATGTTTATTATTTTTGGCATTTGTAAACGTTTTCAGTTTTTCACCGGAACCGATTTTTACACATTGTACACATTGAAAAGTTTACTAGTTTCTTGTTTTCATTTCCAAGGCCTCTGGCACGCAAATTGAAGACATAAAGGATTTCTTTTTAATAAGAAGAAGTTTCAGGTGTTTTAATCTTCAGTTTCCTGTAAACCTTAGATTCGTTCAACAAACTCCGGTGTCTATTGAATCGGCCACGTTATCACTATTTCAAAATTGAATCTTATCAACCGACCTCAAAAGGTGTTAGAAATTACAAAGATATAAACACATTAAATACCGCACTGTGTGGCCCAAACTTTACCTTCCTCCATGGATGGACCGGGCCTGGTAGTGCAGCCGTTAGTGTGCAGGAGTTTAGAACAGTGGGTCGCTGGTTCGCCTAATTTTTTTCCGTGGATTGCTGATAGCTATTGCCACAGGATTCATTCCCCTCTCTTTCACCGCTTATTATTATTTCGGCGATGGTTATGTGTGAAAACAGCTAGTGGCTTGGGAAGAATATTGTGCAAGGAACTGGTAAAAGAAACTCCAGGAAAGCATGGATAGGTGCCGCCGCAACGAAACAATATTGAAAACGGCATTAAATACCTTACAATCATACAAACAATCCTTCATGACTAGAAAGCGGTTGAAACTTGTTATGGAGACAACAGCAAATTTTGATTATCTATCGTTTTAACATTTTTATGAAAAATATTATTTTTCCTAGATCTAAAACTAATGCATAAATGACTATTTAAAATTATGGCAGTGTATATTTGATTTTTGCATAAAATCACACAAAATATCTGTCAGATTAGACGAGCAAAGACATAGAGGATAATTGTCTGTACTGGTGGATGATCGTAATTTCTTTCGTCTCGCGAAAAGCAAAGGCCATGTTTTCACTCGTGGCGAATCCTGTTTCTTTTATGCTCTTCACCTTAGCTTTTCTTTTCACGTCTAACTTTTGCTCATCGAGAAACATATGTGCATTTTTCAAGCGAAATAAATCTATTTAATCTAGTCCGCTATGGACTGGCTGTAATAATGACGTCTTGAGTGACGTTGATTACGTCATAAAACGTGACGTTCACCAGAAAAAAAATCATTCATGTTCCATAAATACCCGTGGTATGTCAAAAATAAAAGTTATTAAATTCACCGGTGAATTATAAGGATGTAATTCACTGTTAGATTTCAATAAACTACCGAAAGGCATAAAGAAAAGACTGCCTATCCGTGCAACTTTATACTGATCTAAAATTATCTGAATTCTTTGTCAGCACCCTAGGGGTTATGAAAATAGAAAAAATAATGATAGACTAACATGATATGTAGAAAAATACCCCCTTTTTCTCTTATATTTGAATAACGTATTTTGAAAATATTTCTCTACTTTCTATTTCCAAGGGATCTGTGACATTCATTTTGAGAGTAAAGTTTAAATCTAGAGCCATATATATATTTAAAAAAATGGGCGGGGGGGGGGGGGGTTGATGGCGTGTTTGAGTCCTTCTTATTGTGAAAGAGTAGTCTAGTGTCAGTCCATTTTAAATTTTTTTCGGAAAAAAATGAAAACCAATAAACACTTGTCTAGATTAAAACAAACAGAAATATAAAACTGGCTGATTTGCTTGTTTGGTTTTTTTCTTTGCGTTTAAATACTACATGAGTATCTTAGCATTAATGAATGCATGTGTGATACATGAATAAGCTGTGCAACTAAAATTGTCAGAATGGCTGAATAGAATTGCAAAATGGAATGTCCCATATGATTTCCCGACTTGTTAAACAATAGGCTTGATTAAAAATGGTAAATACTAAAAATTCTGGGAAGGGCTTTGTTTATTTATTTATTTGTTTATTTATTTATTATTTTTTTATTTATTGTCTTATTGTCTTATCCATTAAAAAACGAAGTTGACAAATCAAAGATGAGGGACGAGATAAAACTGCCACCACAATTTTTTTTTTTTTCTTTCATCATTCTTCTGCAAAATTAAATGCAATGTTTTGCAATTCAGAGAGTTTTCGCAATTTCGCAATACGATATGGAACTTTGAAATTTGAAGTCAGACTTCTTTTTATTTAATTCAAACATTGTTCTTTACTTGAGTACACAATACGTACATAAATCTTGCTCGCAACTAAGTAAAATTCAATTGCTTAATGCAACGGACTCGACGCGATAAGGATTTCATTGATAAGTTTAATTGCTATGAATTTACGGCTATTTACTTTTCTGGCTCGTTTCTTTTTAATTTTAAGCTCTATTTTTTTAGCTAGTTAGTCTGAATTTTATCAAGATCAACACACTGCAAAGATCAGGCGCTGACTAAATCAAAATATATAGATATACTTTTTTTTTCTGGCATTTTTATCAATAGCATTACTACCACAATAGTTCTTGGTCGTGAATATATATCAAATAGCTACAAAGATTGAATGGAACTACTCCTTATAAACAGGAAGGAGAACAAATGAAACTCCATGCATTAGCTTTGCTTGGTGAGACAGTAGAATATAGAAATTACTGAAACAAAGAATATGAAAATACAAAAGATTCTTTTATATTTTAACAAATATTATGCGAGAAAGAACAATGTTTAAAAAAAAAAAGAATTATTTACTTAAGTGGTGAGAATATCAACGCAGGTTACTCGTTGTTTTACAAATAAATAAGACAAGTAGTATGAAGATGAAAGCTAAATCATGAATTAGGGAATACTTGACGAGACAATACAAAATATGTGAGCCATGCTCTATGAAAAAAGGGTTTTAATGAATATACAAAAAATATCGACTTGGATCACCCTGCGCAGTCCGCGCAGGCTGACCTGGTTCGAACTTTTCTCTTATGGTATTTTTTCTGCCTATCCAAGGACTAGTATAATTCAGGAATTAGCCGGTTATTGTACAAAACAAATGAGCCATGCTCTGGCAAAAGGGGGCTTAGTGCAACTCCGTGATGCATCATACCAAGCAAGCCATCACTTAAATATGGTTCCATAATAGCCACTTTTTTTAACAACCGACTCAAACATGAGGTAGACTGATCCTTTGACATGCAGAAAAGCGACTAATAGCGAAAAGTTTCGGCCCAGGTCAGCCTGCGCGGACTGACCTGGGTCGAAACTTTTCGCAGATGCATTAAGCCCCCTTTTCACAGAGCATGCCCCAAATGTTATGGATCCATAATTATGTGATGACTCGCTGGATATGATGCATCAGGAAGATGCATTAAACCCCGTTTTGCCCAAACATGACTCATGTATATTAGCAGTTCAACAATTTAGTAATACGAACTTAAAATCTGGTCTCTTAAATCTGCAAGTAACTGGAATTCTTCACTCTGTATTTGCAGTAACTGGAATTTTTCACTCTGTATTAACTGATGCAGTTCAATATACATGTAGATACGAAATAGATTACTTAGCTCGAATAATGCAATTTTCTTAGCAATGCAACTGAAGAATATCAGTTGGGCAAGATATCAAATGAGTATGTATCGTATTTTTACATTCTTTTTGTTATGCTTGGTGAGAAAATTTATGCGATGTAGAATACAGTAACAATAGAGTTTTTCACACTGAAAACAGCTATCCAAAAACAGACTTCTGTGAGGCTTACTTTTACTGACCTATACATACATGTAGAATCAATACTGATTTCTAAAACGCAATTTTGGACTTTTGGTTCATATTTTCATCCGAGTTTCGGGTCTGTTAGAGAAATTTAAACCTCCTTCCTATACAATATTTCATGAGATGACAAATTGCAAAGATTAAGATCAGTGTACATGAAGTTTTGTCTTGCATCCAAACTATTTGTTACTTTGTGAGATACATGCATACAGGCCAAAACAGCTACAGCTCTGATCTGATAGTTTGTAGTATTTGGGTTCTTATGAACAGTGATGCCTTTTTCATTCGTTAGGCAATCAGAATCGGCATATGTACGCCATCTTCAAATAAGTAAGTGCCTGTTTAGTCTTTCTGGGAAAAATGTAACATACAACACACACAAAACTTCGAGAATAAAACGAAAATAAACAAAAGTCTGATTAAACGTAACATTATCAATGCAAACAATCATATTATTTTCCACAGATGCACGTCATTCTTTTAAAGCACTAGCTATTCAAATTTAGTTGATCTCAAGTTTATCTATTTCAATATGGAAAAGCTTGGAAATGTCACTTTCTATAGGTGAGACCAAGGGATTGCAGCACAAATCCTTACCTAACGTACTTAATACTTTCGCAATGACTCAGTCATGAGTTGTAGGTATAAACTCTTGTTTCAAGATTTACTAAAATAATTTGTATAGCAACCAAATTCTCCACACGTTGTCAACGTATGGAGAAATTCGTTGCTAGACAAATCATTTCTGTGTTTGTATTATTTATATCAAAAGATAAAAATAGAAACATCTGCTTGGAAAACAGAAAGCTGAACTGCACAAACTGAAATAAACATTATTTGCTGCAGTATCTTTGAAGAAGCTGAAATTAACAATACAAACACTTGTTGTTCTTATAAGCGCCATACTGACTTCTTTATTACGTGAAAAAGAGCACAGGCTCAAACATTTGGCCTGTCTGCTGCAATTTAAAAGAAAATGTTTAAACAAAGAGAACCTTTTTGTAAACATTGCATTATTTTACTTGTAGTTACACAGAATTTTTCCGACTATAACGATATAAAAAAAAAAAGTTCATTCGAGAAGTAAAATACAATGATTCTAAACAATTCGTAGAAAACTTTCATTTTTTTTTAATAGAGAACATATAGAAAGAAACACAGGCTCAAACATTTAACTTATATTCTGCGATGAATAAAACATGTTTGACCTATGACATCTTTCTGTAAACATTGCAAGGTTTTTCGTTTGAAAATAACATGTGGTGATACAGAATTTCTTCAACAATAATGATTAAAATCGTTTGATCAAGAAGTAAAATACAATGACTCTAAACAACTCATAGGAAACTTATTGAAGTTCCTTACATACAGAACATATAGTAAGCTCCATCTAGCAAGTTTCAGCCACATGTTTACTTACTGTTTTGCTGAATTCCTATGTATTCCACATACTGGACCATTTTTTCCAACTTTTAAGAGAAAGGGCAATCTCAGAAATTGTCCTGAATCACTGTTTTAGATGGAGTGAGAATTGTAGGGGGGAACTTCTAACCTATATACTATTCTAGGCTAAATGAATTGTAAATTGAACAATATGAACAAAATAAATTTTGTGGTTGAAAGATGAATACGGGTAATAATAATTTATCTCGGGCTAAATCCATATTTGGCTTTGATTACAGAATGATTAAAGTCATTTACCAGCGGGCGCATTGTAACCTACAGCGTTCTTGTATTGTGCGGATTTGCAATATTGAAAGCTAGGGTATACTTCAGGGAGATAAATACGTCCTAATGCTGTTATAATACGTAAAAGTTAGGATTAATTTCGACCATTACCGTTGATTCTATATGAAAAATTGGACTGCAACAATGGTCTTGACCAGTCCTTGGATATTGGTGCATTTCGCTCCAGCGAATCTTGGATAGCGACTCGGTAAGCGACTGGAGGTCTGCTTCTGGAATATTGGAGAGCAATTTATCAGTGCGGTTTTAATTAATTGTGGAGAATTTATTTTACACGCGCCAAGTATCGACAGTCGAATGATGGTGGCCACTTAACCCTTACAATGCAAGTATGGCTGTTAGCACCCCTACAGAATACATCTTTTGAAAACATTGTTGGAAAAGGGGGAACCGACTTGTTACAAGCAATTGCTCCTTTTCTCTAAGTGTTTTTGTATGATTAGGAAAACACATTTCCTTTGCTGTAAATAATTCTCCAATGCATGATTTGCTCAAGTTAGCGGCATGTCAAACAAAAGTATGTACATGGTAATGGACCAAGACTTTGTCCCACATTCTGTATTTGGTTCTCCGAATCGAAATGCTAGTAACGCACAAGACATTTTCTGTCATTTTCCCTGAACGTTTCATGTTAAATATGACATGGAGCTTTAAAGGTGGGTATTTAGATTTTTCACATCTCACCAAATTAAAAAATATATATATCACTGAAATTTATATGAAAAAACAATACAAATCATCAATAATTAAGAATCATAAAATTACAAAAAAAAAAATTTTTTTTGATGGTGTTCCCTTAAAAGGCTATGTAGCCTCTTAAGGTATTTTTAGATTTCGCGCCAAAAATCAAAAAAGCATTGTGGGAATGTCAAGTGACTTGCACGTGACTAATGACGCTTAAATTCCATAACATAACAAACATGTGATTTTATATTCCACAATGTCTTCTTCGGACGCTATGTTTGAAGCTTTGTCTGTGTATTTCCGGTATGTAAATGAGCGAGTTGCTCATGTCAAAATAGAACGTGTTTTCCGTCGGTGTCGACCTGGGCCGTAGTAAATCTCTAATTTCTCTTGTTGTCGGATGGTTTTCGACTACTGGGGTTTTATGAATGAAAATTAAAAGGCTATGGGAGTACAAGGATGATCTTTTTGTATTTTTGTAAAATTTTCGTCCCAAAATCTGAAGGGCCACCTTTAAAACTGCTGTTACGTAAAAGTCAATGTGTGAAAGAGACTTACTAGAACTACAAGCTGCCCCCTTTCTCTAGACAATTGAAGTGTATAACTTACACCAGTAGAAAAAAAATTCAACGATTTGAAGTTTTGAGGTCACTTATCATTTACCATGGTAACTAAGTCAACGGCTTTTCTAAGACAAAGAAAATGCAAATTTAACGGAGAATCGATGCAGTGTCTTCACTATATTTTCTGCAAAAATAAACACATTTTCTCGCAAAATTTAACATTTAAATTCTAGGTATTACTGTCTATTCTAAATACATAAGCTTCAGTACGTATCAATCCGAAAAAAGCCATTAGTTTTAGCTTTATGGTACATAGGCATTAAAACTGTGTTTTGACATCAATGCCACTTTTTTCAGAGAATGGGAAACCTTAAGATGTACTACCGGTATTTTACAGGCCATAGTCTGAATAGCGTGCAGACTAAAAATTTGAATTTGAATTAAAAGCCATTTTTTTTTTTAAGATTAACAACGACAAAAGTAGGAATACTAATTCAGCAGTGCTGCGAAATACTTCTTTCGATCAGAAATCTGTCTCGTAATTGTACGTGAGAAATTGAACAAGAACTGTAAAGTATGTAAATAAGACGGCCTATCGACAAAGATGCACCAAAAGGCGTATACAATCTAGTGACTGCACCAAAACATATCTCTGTAACGTAATTGCTAATGTTGTTTGGGGGTCCATCGACCAGTTTACGACGCACATTCCAAACAGCGCCAGATATAAGTGTGTTTCTGAGCTATTACTTGCTATAAGCTTTCAAATGACAAGAATTCTTGTATTCATACAAACATCACCATTGAGGGCGCACAAATACAAGGAAAGTAACATAAAAACTAACCAATTATTGTAATCAGTTTGCTGGCTGGATTTCCGGATATTGCAAAGTCTCTCGGAGTCTTGCTATTTCGACTGTTTCTGTCTTTTGAGATAAAAGTCAAGAACCTGCGGTCCTTGGTCATGTATTTATAAAAATCCACTCAAGAAATATATCGTCTGTGACCAGAGGTTGAAGTCAGCCATTGTTGTGGTGTTCCCTCTCGGAACTGAAAGTCGAATTATCGTCACCTATCTGTGTTACCATGGTGAAATGTAAATTCACATTCTGGGTACCATGGCCTCTGATGTCCTTTAGAAGCGAAGGCTGTAGATAACAGTATAGTTTTAATTTGTAACTTATGAAAAAATTTTGTTCTGTTTATTATCATTTGTTTATTTATTTGGTAAGTTCAATCTGAATAATTAGCTACCATTGAAAACTGCTATCTGAAATTTATTTACTATTTTTAAAGTATAATTATGTATGACCTGCATAGATTTAAGAAAGGGACTTTACCGATCTCTTCTTTATTGAAAGTGATACAGTTGAGATCATCTTAATTCAGAATAGCTAGTGCTTTAAATAATACTTCTGTTAAGAAAAAAAAAGTGTGAACAGTTTTAAGAAAAAAAAAAGTTTTCTTTGACAGCGTTTAGCTTAAGCAGACTTCTGTTTATTTTCGTTTTATTCTTTTTGTGTGTATGGTATGACTAAACAGGCACGTATTTGAGTGTAGCGTATCTTTACCGATTCTGGTTGTGTAACGAATGAAAAACCCATTTGGGTTCAGAAGAAGAAATGAATACTACAAACATTCAGATTAATGGTGTTTTGGCCTGTATATCTCACAAATTATAAGACAAGTTGGATGCAAGACAAGATTTCATGTACTCTGATCTTAGTCCTCGCATATTATTCATTTCATATAAAGTAATGCATAGAGCGTTGTAGTTGTAGTAGTAGTTGTTGTTGTTGTTGCAAGGAGAAGTAAAATTTGGGTGATCCATAAAATGAAATTCAAAGGTTTCAAAGAACAGGATTGACTACATAAACCATAAAACTGCTGTATACGAATCTTGGCAATCCCAGAGCAAAAATTCGTACTTTTGCTGACACTGTAGAAAACAATCAGACCGTAACTTTCCTACAGTCTGAGCTTGCATCATGTTTTTCGGATATTTTTTTGAAATGTTTTGAATAAATCAGCTGTTCTCAGCAAGGACTTGTATTTGACAATTATTGTAATGTTTGATCAAAGACGTTGGATTTCGACAAACTTCGCTTTTTATAACCTAGTAAATAAAACAAGGCGTCCAACTGTATAACCTGCCGTGTACGAAATCCCCCCCCCCCCCAATCTTTTGTCAGTATTTTTGTCGAACATTTCTGAACTAAAATGGAAAAGGTCTTGAATTCTATCGTTTGCCTATCGTATTCTTTAACTTTGAACAAATATATGGAGGAGAACAAACGGATGAATACTAAGCGAGTAACTGAGGTCAAAACTTTGAAGGTAGACATTTTTTTTTTTTTTTTCTCTTCCCAGACAGAAATTTTAAAAACCACAGTGACTGTATTGAACTAATGGTATATGAAATTCGACTTTCAGCTTGGAAAAAACGGCGTGATATCAAAAATTGCTATAACCTATCAGATTGCTCAATAAATGATGTGAGGATTGAACCAACAAATATACATTTGAAAGCTGTGCAAATCATCATTTAACCAAACAAAGCATAGTATTCAGCCGAGATGTATGTGTTCGTAAATTATTCTAAATTCTAATTAAATTCTAAACCTAACCTTTTGATTGGTTGTGATAATTTGAGCTATCCCACCAATACACTTACTTAAAACTTAGAATGAAAACGGTTTTTTGGTCTCCAATATCAAAATGGTCCAACTTTATCAAGCTGACGTGTGTTTGTCTGTTTTGCACATCTCACAGTTACTAACATGACTGCAGGAATGCTGGGAGAAAAATCTGTTATATTACAACCGCGGCTGTATTTGATCGAAACATTCCTATTTACTTTGTTCGTGGGGGATTCTTTTTGATGTTTCTTATTGTGTTTCACAAATTCTTAATTTAACATGATATTTGATTTGTTTTGTACCAAAATATTTTTATCATTTTTGTATCTGCAAGGTACGTGTTGATTTTTACAGTTCAAAATAACTTGAAAGTAGCATGAATGCAAAAAAAAGAATTACGTATATCTTTTCACGATTCAACAAAGGAACATTATGGCTCTCCTTCATCGCTCTCCATAGTCTTTTTCTTATATTGCTAGAACTTATTTGTTAAAAAAGATTACAAAAATAAGCTTCCCGATTGCAGAGTTATAAATATACTGACGTCCATTAAAAACGCCTCATCGAAAAAGTGCAATAGCTTTGTACATACCTAGAATATATATGTAACGTTTTGCCTACCATAGAATTTTCACTTCTCTAATCTACTGAAGCATGAAATTTCGTGCCAGTCTATTATGTTTGCTTCAACCATGACTCATGGCACCGTTTTGCATTTTCCCCACATGGTTATGTCGGTCAAAATTACGCATGTGTAAACAGTAATTGATTTACAATTAAGAAGTCCAAGCAATATTTTGAAAACATCAATTTCGAAAATGTCAAGACAAAATAATGAATAAAGAGCACGCATTTTGGGCATGCTTGAAAGCGGTCTTTCACAAAATGACGTTGCAAGACGCTTTAACGTTGCAAGATCAACAATAGTGTGTCTTGTTCGACGGGTAAACGAAATAGAGAGCTTGTCTGATAGACCCCGACCTGGTACTCCGCGTGCGACGTCTGTACGACAAGACAATTTCATCCGTCAACGTCACTTGCGAAACCATTTTGTCACAGCGCAATCCACAACGTCGATGGTTATAGGGAATCGCGAAAGACATGTAAGTCGGAATACAGTAAGGCGACGTCTTCGGGAGCGTGGAATATTGTGCAGGCGACCGTACCGCGGTGATGTGCTAACTGACCACCACTGTCGGGAACGTCGGCAGTGGTCTCAAAACAACATCGGAAGACGCTGGGGTGATGTGGTCTTCAGTGACGAATCCTGTTTTAACCTCTCTTGTGCCGACGGACGAGTCCGCGTTTACCGTCGACGAAATGAACGGTACACCCAAAGTTTTGTCCTGGAACATAACCGTTTTTGTGGTGGTGGTATAATGGTTTAGGCAGCAATAAACCACACATTTAGAACTGACCTAGCGGTTATTAATGGTAATTTAAATGCCAGACGGTATGTAAACCAAATTCTGCGTCCTGTAGCCTTACATTTCAACATGACAATGCGCGCCCCCACACGGTCAGATTTACCAGAAACTTTCTCATGGCCAATAATATTGCCGTGCTGCCATGGCCTGCTAACTCTCCCGATTGTAACCTGATCGAACACATGTGGGACATCCTCGGACGTCGTTTACGTCGACGTAACCCACAGCCGCAAAACGTCCAAGAATTGAAAAATGCTCTTCGTAAAGAGTGGGCTCGCATTCCACGCTATCTCTTGCGTAATCTGTGTGGGTCCATGGGACGGCGACTGCCGGCACTGATGGCAAGTCAAGGAGGCCATACACGGTATTGATGAATTTTAGGGGGTGAGTTTGTTGAAATGGCTGTTAAATTTGTGTAATGTGTAGCTAAACTTTTGTGTCATGTAATATGTGTAGAAATATTGACAAAGTTCATTTCTAAAATACAAAACCATGCATTCGATATTAAATTCATGAAATATGACGCGACAGAGGGAGATGAGGCGTTTCTAATGGACGTCAGTATACATGTACTAAGGTCTAACGAGATGTCAGAATTTTCCTACGCACCGAAAAGCAAATACAAGCACCGAGAAAGCTACAACAAACTATTTGTTTTATAATAATTATAACAAAATAACAACAAAATTTTGAAATTTTAGACAGTGTGATACAACAACAGTAAGAAGGTAAATACATGTACTGCCGTAGTTGGTTATGACTTTTTTCTATGAATGATGGATGGGTATCATCATGACGTAATATTTTGACCAATCAAATCTGGAATCAAGCTGGTAGCAGTACGTACGCGGGTTACGTCATCATACTATATTTGGGACTTTAAACACTGTTGGATACGTTTTTCTCTGCAGTGTCTGATTTTATCTGGGTGTGGAGCATGTATATGAACCGGAAAATTAATGAGTATGTAATAACAATATGTACATAAAATAAATCATTACAGCGTTATAATAGTCTTTGAGCTAGTTCTAACAATTCATCACAAAACCGTACCTGGAAGTTTTCACCAGATTAGCCTAGAGATATCGTTTATGAAAACCACTAAAACCCTGATTTCAAGCTGGCCTAGGTATTAAATATTGTAGCTCCAAGAGTCTCCATTAATTTTCCGGTTACCCGCAATTTCAACATTTCCCACAATGCTTTCAAGAACAGTTCCTTCTCAAGGTCGTAAAACACGGAAATGTTAAATAAAGGGTTAAAATGACCACAGGATTTTTCTTTTAATCTGCCAGGAAGCTTGTATGGATATAAGGAAGTTGCGCTGATCCGTATACTGCTAAATAAAAGAAATGAAACTTTCAAGCCGATAGTAAAAACCCAAATATTGCTGTTTTAAAGGTATTTTAGGAGGAAAGATATCTCCTTATCGGACAGTGTAGATCCAAGATCAGACTGCACGTTCTCTGCAGTCTGATCTTGATCTAAGCCGTCCGCAAAATGACAGTCAGTCGCGTTTAGCTGCCTAAGGGTTAAATGCGGCGGGTGAAAAAAAAACAACAAATTTACGTCGCTTGTTGCTTCGGAATACTAGTATCCAACCGAGTGGCCTAGTTCGAGGATCCGGGCGATTTTAAATTGGCGTCATAGTCCTTGTTTTTATGCAATCATTTGGTTCAGCCAATCAGAAATTGTATTACTTTGGATTTTTTTTTTTTTTGAGAATCAGACTAAGAATGTTGTTATGAACGAGTGGTACATGCCGGCCCAGATTACACGTTTTTTTTCTCAAAATTGCCTTGATCTACACCTCACAAAAAAAAACTTGAGCAGCCCTGTGGCAAAAGGGGGTTTAATGCATCCACGTGCTGCTTTATACCAAGAACGCCGATTCTTTTCATATGTTTCATTAGCTTGATCGGCGGAATGATTTTCATTTGCATTTTTTAATATTATTGAAAAACTACAATACGACCAAACAAAATCATTGTTTACCACTCAAACTGTCACACAGATTAATTTGAGATTTCTGATCTTGATCTACACTTGCGCAATTGCGCATCGAGCCGCATTAACCAGCCGAAGCAATAATAAATAATTGTGGGTTTGGGTTTTTTTTTTCCTCAGGTATTTCTCTAAAAGCCTGATTTGCTAGAACAAAACTGTTATACTAATCTTGTAAAACTTCTAGATTTTGTTGCTGCTAATAAAAAGGGGTGAATACCGGTATGTCCCGCCATTTTTGAGTTAATAAAGTACAGACGATCATTCCAAACGAACTTAACGGTTCAGCCAGACCATATTTTAGCCATTTAATTTACATGTAAATAGATATTTGAAAATGCAAACAGCTTTAAATCTATGTGTTGAAATACGCAAATGTATGGGAAAATTATTTGCGCCAATTTATGAGGTATACTCAACATGTATGTAGATTTGCATTTAAATGAAAAAATGGCAAAAAACCGCTAGTGGTGCTTTATTAGAAAGACATTCAGACAAACAGACAGACAGAGGCAAGAAAAATGTGAGATGAGAGACGGACAGACGGAGAGACTTGAACCGGCAGCCGGACGCTGAGAAGCGAGAAAGAGAACGAAAAAGTTTTAACAATCTACGGAACATATAAATCAGTCTATCAGTAAAATTTAATGTTTCAATTTCCGAATGACTAAACACAGGCTTGTTTTGTTTGATGTTTAACAGTTTTAACAACCCAGAGAAGAAAAGAAAAGCTTATGAAAACAAAAGGGGAAAAGGAGAAAATGCTAGTCACTAGCATTTTTTGCTTCTCCCACAATATTCTTTATCCTTCCAAAAATAAGATTCAATTTTGATCACATTTTTCATTTAACAATGTTTTCAGTATCTTTTAAGTCATATCCTGGCGTCCAGTGCACGTATCCATGCTTTGTAGAGTTTGTTTTACAGTACTCCAAGCTACCGGCTGCTTTCTCTCATATTCGTTATCGGTTGCGCTACCGCATTTGACGCAGATATAGGCTGTCTAAATGCGGCGACATTCGGTTATGTATGTAGATGTATAACATGGAAGTATACCAAATATTTACTTAAGGTAAAAAAAATACGGAGAGATCTATAAAAGTGGCTTTCGACGTCCGATTGATTAAGCCAATTTATGTGGTGTACCCTTTGACAGCAACAAACGAGTAATTCCGCATTATTAGAGGGCTAATTTCAAAAGAAAACGCAAGATATTTCCTTTATTTTGCGTGGGGACAGAGGGACGGGGTTGTCCGCTTGTAGCAAAGCCCCACTTGCTGCCGAAAGTAAACGATGTAGATGTTACAACGCGTCTTAATTCAGAATATACAGTTTAAAAGATACATTCTCACAGCAAGAGAGAAAAAAAATGCCGTTAAATTTGATAGACTGTAGAAAGTTCCAGAATTAGTCAGCTGCTTAAACATTGATGAATTACCAATACATGTGTAAGGGATAAATACATATGTCAAAAATCTACGACCGAAAACGTCACAACAGTGATTCTTTGATAGCCTCCAAAAATGAAATGCATTTTCTATCGGTCGTAGCCTATGCAACCTTGCATCCATCAGGGGCAACAATTGGCATGAAGATACAAGAATCATTATAGTTGATAAAATAAAGATGAAATGGGTTAAAAATTGGCTTAAAACGAGTATAGATGTATCTTATCTTTAAAAGTATGGAAATTATTGCGAGGATGACAATCTGTCAATATGAGGTCGGTCTGAGTGTTTGTAGCTGGCAAAAGAATGTACCAGCATTTTCTCCTTTTTCCACAATGTTTTCATAAGATTTTTAATTCGGGAACGTTGAAATACGAAACAGTTTGATATTGTGTATGATTATGTAGGATGAACATCTTTAATAAAGTTGCAGGAAATTGGGCCAATTAAAAAGTAGGTCCACGTAAATGTGAAGAAGACGATACAGCTTATCAACCTGTTATCGGACACATTTATTATATAATAAAAGACAACAATAACGTGTTATATATTCCCTCCAAATCTGTCAAGAGTCCTCGAATTCCGCTCTTGAAAAACATATTCGACACGTCCCACGAAAACATATCAAAACCGTTGACATGCGGTATTGATCCGAGTTTAAAACGATATTACAAAAACCTAACATCGCAGCTATTTACATGAAAGTTTTCATTTCAAAAAACCCAGTCATAACTTTCCGAGCCGACACCTGCGGGCCGACTTGTATGAACCTTTATTGACAGGAGGGTTAACTCTTTCTTCCAGACGACAAAATTTCAGACCTGTCCAAATTCAAAGGGGGTGCAGACGACAAACTAATGGTTACATAATTGGTGAAATTTCTATCACAAAGGCTGGAAAAGATTGGTTACCAGTATATTTCTCCTTTTCCCTCATTGTTTTCAAACGAGTTTTTTTTTTTTCAGGGTGGTTCAAACACGGATTGTTCGAAAAATGGTTAACCCTTTACCACACAATCCCGAATTTTGTCGACCTTGTGGAAGAAGGCTTTTGAAAACATTTTGGGAAAAGGAGAAAATGCTGGTAACCAGCATTTTCTCCTTTTCCCAAAATGTTTTCTACCCTTTAAAAAGCAATTCCAACGCTTGAGCCACATATAATTTTTCGTCTGCAAATGCTTCCAATTTGGGCAAGTCTAAAATGTTGTCGTTTGGTAAAGCATTAAGGCGAAACGTCATGGTATAAATGAAAAAAGGGGAAAACTTGATAAATGAGAGTTTTGGCTATACATTCATGTTTCACTTTCAATATGTCCCCGCAGTTCGTTACCGCTGTGCGCATTGTCAAAATGACAGATAAAGCCGAATACGCAAAGTAATTATGGAACCTAAAAATGGTGCTTGTAAAAGATGATACAAATTCTGAAGAAAAAAAAATGTTTAAAAGAACTGTTTCGCTAAAATAAAGCCGGGCTCTGGCAAAAGGAATTTAAGAGCATCTCCTTGATACAAAATGACAGCTAAAACCAATTACGCCAAATAGTTATGGGACCTAAATATGATGCTTGTAAAAGGTGACACAAAATCTTCTGAAAAATTTGTATAAAAGAATTGTCCAGGTAAAATAAAAAAAAAAAGAGCCGCGCTCTGGCAAAAAGGTAGTTAGGTGGATCTCCGTGATGGGTTATACCAAGCAAGTTATCACATAATAATTATGGACGTTTGAAATCCGTTTTGTCTAAAAAGCAAATGTATTCCTTTGACATGCAGAAACTTAACCAGTAGCAAAATGTTTCCACCCAGGCTGACCTGGGTCGGTACTTTTTACAGATGCATGAAATCCCCTTTTCACAGGGCATAGCTTAAATGTGTTATATATGTATTGTGTGGTTTAGTCCAGGGTTTTGTCTTTCAGATATTTTGTCCGCAAATGTTCCATATTCAAACGTTCCTTTTTCTTCCTGAAGGCCGAGGGCATTAAGCATGGTATTTCGAGCGTTACTTTCTCTTCCTCATACAAACAAAGTTGAACAAAAAGCGGAAATAAAGTGTTGTCTTAACGTTTCACAAAAGAAGTTACAAATACTATATTTCGGTAGGAAAAACATATGGATCTAAAGAGTTAAGATCTACGGCCCCTAACTCATCGATAAACATCGACGTTTTCGTAAAGGCTATTCGGCCACTCTCGGCAGCTTCCGTCTTTCAATATGAGAGTTAAGGGCCGTAGACTCACTAACTCATCGGTAAATATCGTGTAACATCGACGTTTTCGTAAAGGCTTTTCGGCCAACCTCGGCAGCTTCCGTCTTTTAATATGAGAGTTAGGGGCCGTAGACCTTAATTCTGGTGGAGAGAAAAAATAAATATGAGCGGCGCTCCAGGGACAGGGGATAAAATGCATCTCTGTGATGCATTATACTAAGCAAATTATCACATAATTTTGCGCCCCTAAAATCCATTTTGTCAATAGAAGCAAGGCAACATAGAGAAATGAGCCGTGCAATGTCAAAAGTGGGCTTAATACATTTGCGAAAAGGTATCGACCCACGTCAGCCTGCGCACTCCGCGCAGGCTGACATGGGCCGATACTTTTCGCTATCTTTATTTTTTTTTTATATCAAAGGGTAATTCTACCTCATGATTCAGTCGGTTGTTTGACAAAATAGATTTTTATGGATCTATAATTAGATGATATCTTGCTCGATATAGTATATCACGAAAATGCATCAAGCCTCCTTATACCAGAGCATGGCTCAGATTTACTTAGTCTAATTATAGGTACTCTGCTTTTTTCGCTTCGGTATCTTAACTGACGGCGAAACCATCATACTTTAGAAACTAAAAAGTGTTGTCTCGTAAGAGCTACTTTCGCTGAGTTAATTTTAAAAGTCTTGGTATTACAAATATACAACAGCGCTGTACTTTTCACATGTAATAATTTGTCAGTCAGAAATTTACGTCATGTAGATGTACACAAACCTACAAGAAAAATTATTTGCATTTTTCAAGTACACGACAATCATTTTGTATGCCATTAAAGATGACTCCTTCTGTGCAATGGTCACATAGTTTAATCATATAAGTTTCACTCCATCAAAAGAAGTCTTCCAAACCATTATGTGCATAGACTCTAAAAGTCACCGAGGAAACTTCACGTTAATAAGATGGCTGTTTAATTCGTATATAATGGCAGATCTGTTCAAATACTTTGAGAAATACTAGCACTATGCCTTTCAACATCTCCTTTATCGTAAACAAAGTTTAAAATTTGGTAATCACAGTAATGTATTTTTTATGCCATGCAAGGGTAATGAATAGATTCGTTGAAGACGTTAACGATTAATGCTTTGTTCAATTGTCAATCTTACTTGGCCCATGTATGTTTGGTAACTGACCATTAACCAGAACTGTCCTTTTGGATATAGTACTATTGGAGCGTTTCTTGAACCAAAACCACCGAACAATACGATTGTATAATAATAATATACTATATGATTTATCATTTACTGGTATGTATCTGAATATGTCCATGTAGATGTTATGTAATTATTTCTATAATTAAGAACCTTGCCGTTGCATATTTTAAAAAAATAATTTTACCTTGCTTAACTACCAAACAAAAAAGAGCGTTTGATTTCCAAAAACAACAGACATGCAGCAAAGTGCAAAGTGTTAATATCAAACAAGATTCAAGGAGAAACAGGCTACTTTAAAGAAATTCTACAATACATTTATTGGTACAAATTACTTAAAGAAGAATTGCTTAAAGAACAAGAAAACTATGAATGAGTCATGATCTATTAAAACGTGGTTTGATGCATCTGCAAAAATATCTACCCATGGTTTTATGGATCCATGATTATGCGACGACTTACTTGTTATAAAACATTACCAGGATGCATTAAACCCCGTTTTCCGAGAGTCATGAGTTATTTTTCTGTGAAACCTTCGTTTGATGCATCTGCATAACGCATCTGCATCTGCAAAGAACGAGAAAACTATGAATGAGTCATGTTCTGTGAAAATGTGGTTTGATAAATCTGAGCAGGCTAACAAAAATATACCCATGTCAGCCTGAGCAGGCTAACAAAAATATACCCATGTCAGCCTGAGCAGGCTAACAAAAATATACCCATGTCAGCCTGAGCAGGCTAACAAAAATATACCCATGTCAACCTGAGCAGGCTAACAAAAATATACCCATGTCAGCCTGAGCAGGCTAACAAAAATATACCCATGTCAGCCTGAACAAGCGAACAAAAATCAAAACTTTTTGCTATTTCTAATATCATGCATGTCGAAGGACCATTCTTTGTCATGATTCAGTCTTATGTTAGACAAAATAGATTTTATGGATCCATGATTATGCGACGACTAGCTTGTTATAACGCATTTCCAAGACGCATTAAACCCCGTTTTCCTAGACTTTCCGTCACTTGTTTAAAAATAATAATGCAAACTTTGTGAGGTAAAATAAATTGCGACGACAAGCAATTTCTGCTTTTCTGAAGAATGTTTTCATTACGTTATCCAATGTAGATAGCATGAAAGTATCGAATTTACACGGAAATGGGTTTAAATCCAGACTTAACCATGGCATCTTGCCCCTGTTTCGGATACCCGTATCAGCGACAGAACTAGGCCGAATTTTGAAGGGTTTATCTGCGAGGTTTTACGGACTATTTAGACAGCATTAACTCAGATTCGGGCGGGGATTACGCAACTTTTATCACTTAGACCTGTCAGACGAAGATTATTTGTAAAACTGAAAGGATTCGTCCCTAATTCTCTTCGTACTGTCTCTAAATATCGGGTAGATCACCGATTTCACGTGCGTCTGACCCATGTCACGGATTCCCTGAAAGGCTTATCTCTTTGAAAATGATATTTATCTCTTCACCAGACGACAAAATTTTACCCCTGTCCAAATTGAAAGCATTTGCAGACGACAATTTAAATGTGACGAAAACATGAATTCTGTCTTTCATAGGGTAGAAAACATTGTGGGAAAAGGAGAAACAAGCATTTTCTCCTTTTCCAACAATGTTTTCCAAAGTTTTCTCCCCTAGGATCATTAGAAGTCGGAATCGTGTGGCAAAAGGTTAAAGCAATATTTTCTGAATTTTAGTTTAACCCTGTGGTGTTCGGAAATAACCAGTATTTATACATCCACTTCAATTTTGTTATTTTAAACCAGAAGACAGACCAGAATATCTCAACCAATAGATTTCTATTTTCAAATTCATAAGAAGAACGGAAAAAGAACTTGTAGAGTACAGCCCCTCCCCCCCCCCTCCCGTAATGAACTGTAAATAAAACAGATTATTTCGCATTCGATTTTTATTAGTAAAAAATATAGCTGCAGCCATTGCACCGTAAACACCGAATTTTACTAGACATCTCTGTTATAACCAATGGTTGCAACGATTAATGTCAAAATGAAAAATAACGCTCATAAGTTAATGGTTGAAACGAGTTTATAGTTGAACAGAACCACCGATAAAACGCGACGCGATCGCAATGCTGGAGTAGCGAATGCGGTTATCAGACTGAAATATTTCTCATTTCAAGACAAATACTTCGTATGAGTTCTTTTCCATAACACCAAGAAATTAACGCCGAATTAACAAGAAACGAACCAAAAAAATAAAAAAAAAACGGTCTGTATTTGCCTATTGAAAATATTTCAGATAAAGAACAATGTTAGTAACTTGTACAGATATATAGGATCTGAGATGAGTTGGCTTTTGAGATAAAATTTTATTAAACGAGTCTAGGGAAATGTTATTAAGCGAGCCTTTGGCGAGCTTAATAACATTTTTCTGGACGAGTTTAATAAAATTTTATCTCAAACGCCAACGAATGTCAGATTCTTTTTATCACATAACGATATTTCACGAAATATAGACCAGATAATGTGTAAAACCATTTATACATGCACCCTCGGTAATATCCGTAAAACCCATTCACTTCAATAAAATACGTACAGAATGACGTCAAAAATGACGCCAAACAAATATGATATCAAACCTGTATAAGATAAGAAAATTCGTAATGGGTATATTACACTGAAAACAAGGGAGGTTATGTGATAAATAAAGGTATTAGTTTATGTATTCTTACCTTTCCCAGCTATACCGAAAGCATATGAGCAGTGCTCTGGCAAGAGGGGCGCAAAAATGAGCGCAGTGATTTATTCATCGAAAAATAAAAACAATATTTTTTCCAAACAAAATAGATTTAAAAAGCTTGGTTGTCATTATCCGCGTCAATACTGTTTCTCTGCTTATAGATTCCTGAAATATCTGGTTTCATTCGGAACAGTGGTTACGTTGTTTAAAAAAAAACATACACTGAAATAAACTTAAAAAAGTAACAGTAAAGTAAATATAAAAAGACCAATCATTTTATATATAGATTAAAAAAAAAAGAGCATATGGTCTCCCTCGACTTTGAAGAATACCCCTTTCACATCTACACTTTTTAATAAGACAAACTGACTTTGTTCAATTTATTTATTTATTTTTCATAGGTAAATGGTCTTGGTTCACTGATGCAAGAATTTTTAAACAGTTTTTAATGATACATGTTTATTGTCTGTAACGAATTCTTATCTTTTAATTAATTGCCTTCTTGAATTCTTTTTTCAAAAAGAAAACAATAAAATCTACATTAAAACATACTAGTATTCTATGTTCAAAGATCATCAGTATTTCTGGAATTATTAAAGAGAAAAAGAAATGAAGAATTTTGTCTCGAGAAAAAATAAACGATCGCCTTGGTGATTATTCTATATTGATCGTCCTTTCTGTGTGCTGTTCCAATAGTAAATTCAGGGAGACACTATTCCGATTGGCTGATATAGAAATGCTCCACTAGGTCGCAGTAAATCATGACATTTGGAATGGCTTACAGATATAAATGTATAATGAAGTCTTTCTTAACGCTTCACAAAAGAAGCCAGTGTTTTCATGACCCTAAGAGTGAAAGATTGGAAATATTGTAGGTAAAGATGAAAATGCTGGTACCAAGTACTTTGTCTTTTTACCAATTCCTATTGTTTGAGCCATATTTAATTACATGAAGTCATCTGTAAATGCTTTCAATTTAGACACGTCTTAATTTTTGTTATATGGCTCTTTTCCATGGATTAGGCTACTATAATAATTCCCTTTTACAACAAGATTTCATAACAAATACATCGTAATTTAACACATGGAGGAAAAAACATTCCGGAGGCAGTTTAACAATAAATACCACGCATGAATTTATTGAATTTATTGAATTTATAAGAAAAATGAACCATGCTTTGTGAAAAGGGGGCTTAATGCATCTGCAAAAAGTATCTACCCAAGTCAGCCTGTGCAGTCCGCGCAGGCTGACATGGGTCCAAACTTTTTTATATTAGTCAATTTTCTGCATGTTCAAAGACCGTTTTACCCCAGAATTCGATCTGTTGTTAGAAGAAATAGATTTTATGGAGCCATGATTATGTGATACTTGCTCAGTATAATGCGTCAGGGAGATGCATTAAGCTCCCTTTTGTCAGACCATGGCTCAAATGTTATTTCGTTTTTACTTTTAAAAAATAATTCCGACGGGAATAAGAGGACAATATGGCACATACAGATGGCAACGTCGTCAAAATTTAGCGGAAAAATAACACCACTGGGTTTTAGAGAGCTACAACTTCGATGTCAGGCAACGAACATGAATAGCATAATTATATAAATAGCATATTAGTGTAAATGGTACCAGTGACCTGGCTTTCTATCAGTATAGTTTTCTTTATGATCTAATAAAACAGCGTCATTAATTTTCTTGCACACTGAAAAATACATGTAAGTCAATGGGAATTAAGAATCTGATGAAATACATCTGGCCACTCACTGTAAATTAAAGCACACTTTTTTTTTTCAATATTTCAGAGCAAAAAATGTTATAATTTCTTTGAATCACTTTATTTCCTTTTTAATAGGCTAAAGGCTGTTCGTTGAAATACTAAAAATGTGTGATTTTTATATTATAAGTGATAACAATTATGTGATGAGTTTTACAGATGAATATTTATCTGCCTCATTAACATCGATTTGAGGCTTTCAGATTTTCAGAGAAAACCTATTGATACCTTGAATGCACTTTTTTATTCAATCCGATTCTTTGTTACTTTTCTGAACTTGAATCATAGATGCTAGACTACAGTTAAATCTTAACCCTCAGGCTGCCAAGCGCGACTCACTGACCTTTTGCGGACAGCGTAGACAAGATCAGACTGCACAGAACGTGCAGTCTGATCTTTGATCTACACTGTCCGATAAGGGAGATGTTATTCTCCAAAACATACCTTTGAAATAGCAATATTTGGGTTGTTACTATCGAACTGAAAATTTCATTTTAGTTATTTAGCAGGATAAGGCTTTCTTTACCGCCGATGATGTACAAAATTCACGTCCTTTTCAGTTAAAAATGTTCTAATGCCTTACCAAACAATTCTAAGTCTGATCTTGGATCTGCACTGTCCGATAAGAGAGATATTATTCCCCCAAAACATAGATCTGAAATTGCAATATTTAGGTTTTTATTATCGAATTGAAAATTTCATTTTAGTTATTTAGCAGAATAAAGGTTAACTTTATTTCTTTTACGTAAAGCTGTCCGTGGATCTCAGGCACGACAAATTCAATTTGTATGCTTGTTATTATGTGCAATATCCTTTTAACTAACAGTGAGAGAAGAATTTATCACATTGCGATGATTTTCTTCTATTCTCGGAGAAAGTTTTGGAGGAGACGAAGACTTTAACTTGAAGCCTCTTCGTTTTTGTCCGTCCTTTGATAAGGAAAATATTTTGAACGATATTGCCTACCTCTTCATAAAGCTTATACAAAGTTTTATATATTTTCAGGTGCCCAGTTCTCTATAGAGGACGAAAACAAGAGGACAAGAACAGCTTACACGCGTGGACAGTTGTTGGAACTGGAAAAGGAATTTCATTTTAACAAGTATATATCACGTCCAAGACGTATAGAACTGGCTGCAATGCTAAACCTCACAGAGAGACATATCAAAATATGGTTTCAAAACAGACGAATGAAATGGAAAAAAGACGAAGCCAAGAGAAGACCAAGACCTCTGCCTTCTTCCGGTTCACCGGGATCACCCTCGAGTCCAAGTATGACGTCACTTCCGGGATCTCCAACTGATAAAGTGTTAGACAACAATAACTCTATACACGGTAAAGACAGTAAAGAAAGGAATGAAATCTCCCGTTCTCAATCTGATGTCAAACATAAATTTGACGAATCTTCTTCGACGAAAATGGAATCTGACATTTTAAGAAATAGCAGTACGTGTCGGCCATAATACTGTTAAATAAGTTTTTGCTTTGCTAGTCACAAAAAGACTTTTTAAAGATTGTTTCTTCCATTATTAATTTTTGTAAATAACAAATGCATAAAAACTATTTTGTCAATTTTTTCATTTTTTTTTTTTTTTTAAGGTATCGACACCCATCGTATTTTTGTATTGCTATACAATAGCGATTTTACAAAAATTGCAATTATTCGAACATTTTATTGATTCAGTTGATTTGAAAAGTTTTGGATGCAAAGGACATATCTCAGAAAAAATGAGCTATCATATCTCCTACAGCACACTTTCGATTCCCTGCGCTGCAAAATAGAATTACAAACTCGGTCTCTCTGGACGGGTGAAACTTCCATCCACTGATACTGAGATTTCTATTTAATAAATTAAAATATCCGATGGTATACAAAGATCCAAGATCAGACGCCAAGTTTTAAATAAAGGTGTCACGCTCTGTGAAAAGGGACCTAAAGCATCTGCAAAAAGTATCGACCCAGGTCAGCCTGTGCAGTCCTCGACCTGGGTCCAAACTTTTTGCTATTTGTGAATAATTGTCTTCATATTAATGGACCTGAGTACCTCATAATTCAGTCGGATGTTACACTAAATAAATGGATTTTATGGATCCATCATATAACAACCGGAAAATGCATGATAAGGCAGATGGTTGCTTAATACAGAAAAATCCTGAACTGAAACACTGAACTCATAAGACAAGGTGGTTGCTTATTGGAGGTTGCCACTCAGCTAAGTGGTATAAATGAAAAATACTTCAAGACCTAATGGCGGGCAAATACATAATGCAGGTGTTGAAATGCATTTAAATTTAAATCATACCATTTAAAAGTACGAAAAATATTGTGAAGATGACTATCTGTTATTGTGTGGCTGGTCTTGGGAAGTGTTAGTTGCTGGTAGACAAGATGAATTTCAACATCAGGCTAAAGGTATACAAAACATATGGTGACCTGGCAGGTTTTAACCTAGTTTTGAAATCAATTTCTCTGCCACCGACTACTACTTAGACGGACCATACAATAACAGATTAAGTTAAATTTAAATGCATTTTAACACCTGCTTTGTTTACTTTTGGCAGCTATTGTTACTTTGAACATATATGCATAAATGAATAAAATGATGTAGGGAGAAACACAAGCAAAATAACGAACAATCATGAAGCTTTGCATTATCTGCAAGATAATGGAATTTTACCGATTAGGATGGCTTAAACGATAAAGATTAGGAAAATAATCAAACTGACATGCAATTAGGATACTTAAATCTCAAAAGTTGTTATATCTCTTGATCTGGCGAATTCAAATTGATGTTGCTCACTTACTGACATTGAGTGCTTGTCCCTGTACGAAACAATCCACTGGGGAAAAGGCTTTTGAAAACATTGAGGGAAAAGGAGGACACGATATTTACCATCATTTATTTCCTTTTCCCACAATGTTTTCTACACTTCTACACAAAACAAAATTCATTATTTGAGCCACATTAAAATTTTCAAAATTATATCATTTGTGCCACATTCTATTCCTCGTTTACATCAATGCTTTCAATTTGACAAGCCCAGGCTCGGTCAATTTCTCTCCGAGGATTGATGATACTCACTGCGACAGGATTCATTCCTCTTTTGTGCCGCTGATCATTGTTTCAACGATGGTTATGTGGGAAAGCAGCCAGTGGCTTGGAAAGAATATAGTGCAGAGCACTGGTCGAAGAAAGTTCGGGAAAGTATAGATATGTGCACTGGCCGCCGTGATATAACTGAAATAATGTTAAAAACGGGATTAAACACTATACAACCGATCAATCAATCAATTTAAAAAGACTATAATTTTGTCATTTGCTAGAGTTATATGTTTTTATTTCTAATACATAGAGCCTTTTCATGAATCTTATATAAGTCCAACCTATAATGACGGGAAGCATTTAATTTATTGTGAATCGCAAAATCGAGATGGACGAATATCATCCATTGGCGGGCAACATGGTACTTCAAACCCGGAGCTACAACTATGTTCACGATTTTTCAAACAATTCCGAGTTTTAACAACCTTGAGGAATAATTCTTTCGAAAACCTTGTGTGAAAAGAAGAAAATGCATGTAACCAGCATTTTCTATCTGTTCTCAAAATGTTTTCTACGGTTTCGAAGACAAATCCTATCACATCTTTTTTGTCGTCTGCAAATTCTTTCAAATTAAACAAATATAAAATTTTATCGCCTGGTAAAAAAAAGTTGGCTTCAATGGCGTTTTACATCGCTTTCGATGACGTATCGGTAACATCTTGGCGACAGTTCACCTACAGTTGTGTTTTATGGATTTCACCATTATATGGGTTGCAACACGCGAAAAGGGGCATTCGGACATTTGCGTAAAGTGTCGTCTCGGATTAGCCGGCGCAGTCCGCGCAGGCTAATCCGAGACGACACTTTACGACTACATTAGATTGTTTTCATACAGTAGACCTGCGTGAAACAGAAAATTACAAAAAAAAAAAAAACGGAAAGTATCGTTTCGGATTAGCCTGCGCGGACTGCGCAGGCTGATTCGAGACGACACTTTACGCAAATGTCCGAATGCCCCTTTTCACGTGTTGCAGGCCATATTACATGACCCTTGTTTTTTGAAAAAAAATGCTACAAAAAATGAGCCTGCAGATATTTCGATCTGGATTCTTCGATCCATAATTACATATATTTGTTCAATCCGCAAGGATGAAAGATGTTAACATAGGCAAAGAAACTTTTTTTTCATATTGTGTTATGAGCAATATCTCCTTTTGCTACGATGTTTTCATTTTTCTTATACCTTGAATAGCGTTGATTATCGATGTTTTATATGACTTTCAACGATATCTTCTTCTTATTTGATTGAGGGGAAACGGTGAATCATCACAAACTGCTTCTATTACGTTGGGCTACCAGAAAACGGAATTTCTTTCCACCACGGAAACTCGTCTCTTTTCTTTCTACGGCGATATTTCGACAATTAAGAGCTTTTCATCCTCTATGTCATTAGGACACTGTAGAAATGCGAATAATTATTATATTATTACAGTCTAAATCTTTTGTCGTCTGGTAAAGGGTTAAATACGTTTTAACGCCTTTTTCAACAATATCGTATTCATGCCACTGCGACCGATCGACTAGTTCATGCATATTTGGAATTTGTTAAGTACCACAATCGTTTACCCCAAACGACACCAGAACGACAATGAGAAAGAAAGCTGTCGAAAACAGTGTTGGAAAAACCCGCGTTTTCTTTTTTTTTCTCAGCAATGCTTTCTATCCTTTAAAAAAAACAAATGAGCTATGCTCCGTGAAAAAGAGATTTCATACATCTGCAAAAGGTATCGACCCAGGTCAGCCTGTGCAGTCCGCGCAGGCTGGCTTGGGTTGAAACTTTCTGCAATTGGTCAATTTGCTGCATGTCGAAAGACCAATCTACCTCATGATTCTTTCGGTTTTATTGGACGATAATTATATAATGGCTTGCTTGGTATAACGCACGACGGAGATGCGCTAAAGCCCCATATACCAGAGCGCGGCTCAAATACGTTCATATAAGCCACAATTAGTTTAGTTTTTTGTCCACAAATACTTTCAATATAAAATGGCCTAAAATTTTGTCATCTGGCAAAGAGTTAGAGAAGACAAAGGACTTTTCTTGTAACCTAGTTGTATTGAACATAGTTTAGTTTAAACATATTTGGGCCATGCTCTGTGAAAAGGGGGCTTAATGCATCTGCAAATAATTTCGAACCATGTCTGACCTGGGCCGAAACTTTTTTTATTTCGGCCAGATTTCTGCAACTCAAAAGACCTGTGTATCTCATGATTCCGTTGGTTGTTAGAGAAAATGGATTTAATGGGTCCACAAGAACATGATGACTTGCTTGGTATAATTGATCACGGAGATGCATTGAGGGAAAAGGAGAAAATGCTGGACGCTCTACCTCACAACCACGGACAATATACTGTTTCAAACATTAGTTTTGCTACTTCTTCCTGCTTTTTTAATGACTATCTTAACGTCCTACCAAACGACAAAATTTTGAACTGGACCAAATTGAAACAATTTGCAGACGACTAATTAAATGATGCCAATATGATGATGTCTGTCTTTGATAGGATAAAAAACATTGTGGGAAAAGGTGAAAATGCTGGTAACAAGCATTTTCTCCTTTTCCCTCAATGTTTTCAAAGGCCCTTTTGATTAGGGTCGTTCAAATTCCGGATTGTGTGATAAAGGTTAACCATTTCTCGGAATTTTAAAGGAAGGAAGAAAACTCTACCTCAAACACTATCACCATGACATGCATTTATTTTTTTCACCAGTATATATGGGGAAAAATGGCAACAGACGACTTTGAAAGTATCCTTGTAATTATCACCATTATAAAGATACTAGCAACATTAATAAAGACGTTGAATTTGAATTTGAGAAGAACAAAGCCTTTGCGGCATAAGGCAAAATAGCTGGTGACAATGTTTTTGAATATGGTATGTTGCAAGACGAATAATTCAAAGCTTTAATCAGGGGAGGTAATGCTGTAAGGACTCTTTTACCAGTAAAAAAGAGTTATCCTGAACAGATTTACTTTGTTTTATTGGTGTTAAACGCCGTTTTCAACATTATATCAGTTATATCGAGGCGGCCAGTGCACCTATCCATGCTTTCCTGGAGTATCTTTTAACGGTACTTGGCACAATATTCTTCCAAAACCACTGGCTGCTTTCCCACATAACCATCGTCAAAACAATGCTCAAAGTTGATAGAGGAATGTATCCTGTCGCAGTGACGATCATCATTCCTCGGATAGAATTTGACCGAGCCGGGAAACCAGCAACCCCGTGGTCTCAAGTCCTGTACGCTACCGACTGTGCTACCGGGCACAGCCTATTTTCAACCGCCTCCAGGAAAAAAAAATCTGACTAATGAAACATCCTCGAAATAATTTGGGTAATAATCCAACAGAATTTAATATTTTATCGTTTACCACATAATCCCGATTTATCTAACGACCCTAAAAACAAGACTTTCGAAAACATTGTGGGAAAAGGAGAAAATGCTGGTAACCAGCATTATCTCCTTTTCCCACAAAGTTTTCTACCCTATGAAAGACAAATTTCATGTTTTGATTAATATTTGATTTCTCGTCTGCAAGTGGTTTCAGTTTGGGACAGTCTTAAATACATTGGTAAAAAGTTGATACATGAACTCACGTGGAAATAAAAGGGAAACGATTGAAATTATTCGTAATGGGCTATTTCACTTTGTGACACAATGCTTTCAAATATGATCAGCTTCAACGCTAGAATCTTAACCGACAAAAAAATTGTCTACAGTAGATAATGAGCTGGTGAAAATCGAATAATCATATGGTATTGAATGTTATTTCGATAATACGTTTACATTGATAGTTCGAAATAATCTCTCAATAATTCATCAAGATTAATCCCGTACCGAACAATCCAAATATCAATGTCCAAGAAAAGATACATTTGGAAACACCTTTGGAAACAAAGAAAATGCTGGTAATCAACATTTTCTCCTTTTCCCGAGATGCTTTTAACTTTGTACTAACATATCTCGAAATATGATCCATATTTAACTTTTCGTCTGCAAATGTTTTTAACTTGGACAAGTATTGTAGAATATGTTGTCTGGTAAAGAGCTAGCTGTATAAAGACATACAATGTCGCCCGAATGGGCGACTGAACGTTTACAGAGTTCCGTACAGGGCTGATACAAGATTACTGAATCCGGTATCCATCATAGATAGGGTCGAATAGCCGATTTTCTTTTTCGAAAAATTTTCTTTCTTTAAGGCCCAACAAGCGGCCTAAAGCAAACAATTCTTAAGTCAAATCAAAGGTACATTTAATTCGTACAATTTTAAGGTATGCATTTTATTATGAGATCGACAATGTGTTACTTTACAGTTTATCAAAGTTTCAGTCGCTGGCAGAAAGAAGAACTGTAAAACTACATTTGTAGTTGACAACTTGAATTCTAGTTTTAAGATTAAATTGTTTACCATTAACCGTTAAGGGCCTTCGACTCCCAACTTACACAGAAAAGTAGAAAAATGAGCGTAATAATTTCGTCTTTCACACGGTCGAACAGTCACATTTTTTTTTTTCAACACTAAGACATCCACTTTTCTACTTTTCGTTGGAATACCTTACCTAGAAAGTTGAAATAAAGGTGCCTATTTTCTAGTGTTCTACTTGTACTAGGGCCGGGAAGTCGAAGGAATGAAGAACACTCCATCAAGAACTCACAGTTTTCCACTGTTCTTTTTCTTCTGCAATCAATGGACGCAATGTCTAATAATGACACAATTGGTTGATTCCTCCTAATGGCCCCGAACTGACAAACAGAACCGACGAGCCGACCAAGCAACTAAATGACCCACTGACTGACTGACTGACTGTCACAATGAATGACTGTCAATCTTAGACTCACTCACTGGCACTCCCACCACTGACTATCTGCATGATACATATTTTTTTTATAACTGGTTGATATTTCTTTTTTTGTTTTCAAAATTATTTGTAAATATAAACCATTATTGTGAAGAATGTCTTCAAACAAAGTTCAGCAATCTTACCAGCCCACCAGCAACTCTGTCTCTGTGAAAAGGTAGAAACTGAACAGTATTCGAACTCACATCCCATTGCCGACAAGTCCTGTACGTTACTGATTGACCTACCGGTACGCGGCCAGAGTTAAAAGTGAAAAAAATAAACCTGTATCCTGCTGATTAACTTGAATGATACCTTCAAGTCAATAGTAACAGCCCAAATATTGCGACTTCAAAGTAATTTAAGAGAGAAGAAATATCTCCTTATCGGACAGGGTAGATACATGATCAGACTGCACGTTCTGTGCAGTCTGATCATGTATCTACCCTGTCCGCAAAAGTTCCTCGAGTTGCGCTTAGCAGTTTAAGGGTTAAAAAGCATTTCACTTATCATACTATCGACGATTTTGGTAAATTCGATATGGACGTAAAATACAATGTATAGGCATTGGTTTACACATAGAAAACTCAAAATGACTTTTAACAATTGGAAAAATGTTGAACGCTTTCTTTCATTGTTTACTTTTGTCTGATCATGCTTTAAGTAACAATCAAGATGAGGCTCTGTACCGAATATATCATCGACTGATATCGTATCCATTCTGTGTGTTACTTTGTCCGATAGTTTGGTTAAAACGGTAGTAACAGTTAATTTTGAACTATTCCGGACTGACACATTGTACTTTATTCTTTTAAACACATCATACCTTTGAACCTATTACTGTATAATTTACTTCTTTTTAAGTCACAAAAGATAACACTTTTAGAAAAGGAGCACTAGCTTGTTAGAATAAATTGCTCCTTTTCTAACAATGATTCCATTGTTGCTAAAGCCGATATTTTCCATTTTTCAAAACGTTTGTAATTTGTTTATATTTTAATGGTGTTTAGTATTTAAAAAAAAAAAAACTGATGCAGATGCGAAAAGTAACGACCTAATAGTATGTCAGCTTGGGTAATCCGCGCAGGCTGACCCGAGTCGAATTTTTTTATGCTATTGTTAAATTTGTTTCATGTCAAAAGACAATTCTACCCTAAGATTAAGTCGCTTGTTAGACAATATGAATTCTATGGATCCAAAATTATGTGATGACTTGCTTGGTATAATGCATCAAGGAAATGTATTAAAACCTCCTTTTGTCAGAGTATGGTTCATTTTGGAATTCTGCTCAACATTTCACTCAGTATGTATTATGTTTTAAAGTCGATCGCTCAAAATTTAAACAAAAAAGCGCAAGAAAATGAAAAAAAAAAAGACATTTTCGGTATGTTAAAAAAAAACTTTACATAGTACGATATCAGGGTTGTTTTGACCAGAACAGACCACAAAGAAGTAGATACAAGATACTGCATTTTCGATTTATCTTGATCTCTATCTATACGTGTACTGTTAAATTTGTCTTCCTGATCTGTTTTAGTCGTTCGTTCGTTCATTCCTTCCTTCATCTATTCCTTCGTTCGTTCGTCCATTCGTTCGTTCGTTTAGAGGGTGCTCGACGCAGAATTCAACAGAATGTAATCTATCTAAAGGCAAATGACTTACTTATTCATGTGTTTCCTAGATTTCAGCAGCACTATAGGCTTGGCCTTTTAACTGCCTTGCCGAAGAATACCTCAAGTGTCAGTGACAAGAATTTAATCAGGATTGCCGTTAACCTTTTACCACATAATCCCGAGTTTTAACGACCCTGAAGAAGGAAACTTCTGAAAACATCGTGGGAAAAATTTTTTCCCACAATGTTTTCTAACATATGACAGACAAATGCCACCATTTGAGCAATATGCAATTTGTTCTCTGCAAATGCATTCAATTTGGACAAGACTAAAATTTTGTTGTTTGGTTAAGAATAAAGACAATCATAGAAAAAACAAACGAGTCACATGACATTGGTTTTTAAATAGATCATGTTTCAGATTATGTTACATGAAAAATTTAACCCTTAGGCTGATTAGCATTACTGAAATTACTTTTGCAAATAGTGTTGTTCAATATCAGACTGAAGAGAATGTGCAGCATGATCTTAATCAACACTTTGCGATATTTGTCAAAAATTCTGGGAAAAAAATTGAAATCACAATGTCTTACACTTTTATGACTGATCGAGGGTAAAATTTTGATTTCTTTAGAAGTCTAAGAGTTGAATTCATTTTAGCTGGGGTTAGAGTTACATGGTCTGATTAAAACAATATTTTCATGCTTCTAAAACGAAAGGTGATTTGGTATGACTTGTATTTCCATGTGAGACATATAGATTTAACTGTGAATGTTTTTAATCTTTGGCCCAAAAACGTGGTCATGGTGCATCTATGGACAACAGTTTTGCTTTTAAATGGAATTTACTCGTTTTACATGCGTAAGTATGGTATTACAGTAATGTATTTCGTGCTTAATGGCTCGCATGTTTTCGAAGAAAACTTCAAGGTATTGTAAAAGCCCTATTGTCTGTGTATGCGTTATGCAAAAACTTTGACATTTTGTAATGTCTCTGTCATCACTGAAGCTATATATTTCAAACACGGACTATTTGTTCACTATCAAAACGGGAAACCATAAAACAGGGGCAGGTAACCATCAAGGTAACCTTGACACATTAATGCCCTTTTTCGACTTGGCCTGCAACACGCGAAAAGGGGCATTCGGACATTTGCGTAAAGTGTCGTCTCGGATCAGCCTGCGCAGTCCGCGCAGGCTAATCCGAGACGGCACTTTACGACTACATTAGATTTTGTGCTACAACAGACTTGCGCAAAACAGAAAATTACATAAAAACGGAAAGTGTCTTTTCGGATTAGCCTGTGCGGACTGCCCAGGCTGATCCGAGACGACGCTTTACGCAAATGTCTGAATGCCCCTTTTCGCGTGTTGCAGGCCACTTAGAATTCTCACTGAAAATCAAGCAACCCCAGCCGAGCATTGGCTACTGCTTGAGGTGCTCTTGGTTTAAACATATTTACTGTAACCATGAATTACTAAAGGATTGAAATGAAAGCTAGCTAAAGCTTATAAAGACTCTCTCCAAAGTACAAACGGGTCATACAATAAAATACGGCGCTCTAATATTTCATAGTACTAAAATAATTTCCTAACTTCCGAAACAAACTTGCAGTAGTCGATTTTAAAAGCATGGATAATGAACATGAATTAAGGTTTGATTCATGAATACAAACGAGAACGTTGTGGTAAAATGACATCTTTTTCTTAATTGCTTCATATGTGCAGATTCTCTTTATTCCCTTTCCCACCCCCACCCCTTAATTCCCGAAAATGTTTTCAAAAACGATTTGCTGTAAGATGCAGGCTGACCTGAATCGATAATTTTTTGCAGATGCATTAAGCCCCCTTTTCACAGAGCATGGCTCAAATGATGTCAGATTGTTACCGTTCTTTTTCGTCTTGTTCACTTTGCGGTAAAAGTATGTTTGTTTGTCCGACAGGTTCTGACTGTGCAATACCTTTGGCAGATGGTACCTGGTTAAGTTCGAGTCGTGGTATGTGGACAGTCAACAGCACAACGATTGAGGGTTTCATTTCGAGCCTTAGCGCCTCTTCGCCAACTTCAACACTATCTTTTGTTAGCAATGTTGGGACACTCTACTTGTTCAGGTATTTTTTCAACTAAAGGTGATTTGTTTTGGTACATAATTGTTTAAGGGAATGAAAGCTGAATGCTCTGGCTTGTGCACAACTTCAAAGTCTGTCTGTCTGTCTGTCCCTCTCTCTCTCTCTCTCTCTCTCTCTCTCTCTCTCTCTCTCTCTCTCTTTCTCTCTCTGTCTGAGATTCTACCAGCCTGCCTGTCTCTCTGATTCTGTCTCTCGCTTGTTAAGCGAATGGTCAGACAGAAATCATACCAATAAATTACTTCCGCAGTGAAGCTAAAATCTCACCGCGGTCCGACTAGTGACTGGTTCCTATTCATAGTAAAGGTTATAAATAGAGGGTCTTACAAGAGTGTATATGTATTATCACTTTTATCAAACGAGTTGACTAAAATTGAATGACCAAAGCCTTGGCGAGGGTCAAATACATTTTAGTCAACGAGTTTGATAAAAATGATAATACATAAACACGAATTTGAGATTCTATTTATCACATAAATCGAATAACAGATAAAAAATATCTTGCATCATCACCTTTTGCCTATATACTGTCCACGGGTCCATGTTTATAGTCGTAAATCGGTTTCAAATGTGTACATACGCAACTAGATAGCTTCATGACATTTACACCGAAAGTAAACAAAACAGTTTCTAGAGGTGTTAAGTGCAACTAATTCAGCAAGTTTGTTGCTTTTAAAATGCTTTCGCTGCATTGCTTGCTTTTTATTTTAGTGAAAATCAAAAACTTGCCACGTGTATACGCCTTAGCAACAATGACGTCATTTTTCCGCGAAACGGCGTAGTAGTACAAATTCCGGCATTTACTGTGGTTGGTTTCTCAAACTTCACGCGCTCATGACTGAAAATTGATCAGAACCGGGACCCAAAAAAACGATACTACACTAGTGTATTATCAAAAATAAGTCATGGGTTTAATACACTGCCGGGTGAGGTTTTATGTGATAAATCATAATGGACAACTCAGTTAAAATGATGCTATATAAAGGATGGAACCTGACACAACAGTTGGTTTTATAAATCAATGGTATACTGCAATATGCATGTGTCTATTTCCAGCACAACCTCATCGATATTCGGCATCAGTGTTACGTTCTACACATGCTTGGACTTTAAAGTATCAACGACATCAGTGCCCTTGTTTTATATAGTCACAGGTAAATCTATCATTAAGTACCACGTATGGATCATTTTTTTTTTTTTTTGAAAATACATGAAAAGCCAAACACCTATGCTGTTAAGGGTGACAATGTGTTTCAGATTTGTCAATATTTGCAGAAAATTATCTCAACACTTTGGTAATTCATGTCGATCAACACTTTTCTAGAAAAACGGTTTATAGACCAGTCGACTTTGAAACTATTTGAAGAGGACAACACTGCTCAAATAATGAGACTTGTCTTTGATAGAGTAGGAAACATAGTGGGAGAAGGAGAAAATGCTGGTTACCAGCATTTTCTCCTTTTCTCACAATGTTTTCAAAAGCTCTCTCTGTCAGGGTCGATAAAACTTGGATTTTTTTTTTTTGGTAAAGGGTTCAGAAACTCCTAGCTAGACATCATACCGTTGATACAACGCTTTGCAAAAATATCACTTACCTCAAATATGAATACAGATATCGGCTTGCAGATGATGTAGGCTTGTACTCGTAGCTCTTGTATACCGTAAGCTTTCATTATGTCTAACAGAAATTAGAAAATTACTTTGAAATATATGGGAAAGAGGCATTCGAAATTTCCATAGGATTCCAAGAATAGTTTAATACAGGTAGCTTTTTTTTAATATAATTTCAATCCTTAAATAGGAGCCAAATTTCCGGTTTCAAGACTGTTTGGGGACAAAATATTGTCACAAAATATGGGATGGTGTCGTCGGATCGACTGTTAGTATTCTCTTGCCTAATCTTGATCTAGATCCATACTGTTCCTAAGCAGCTTGGATTGCCTGTGGCGAAAAAAAGGGTAAAAATCTAATAGCAGAATGAATATTTGTGGAAGTCTGTGAACAGACATATTTGGCGTTGCAAGTAATCTTCCTTTATCCATGGATTATAATAATAAATTGGACGTCGCTCTGGCAAAACGGGGTTTTATGCATCTTCGTAATGCATTATACCAAGCTAGTCGTTCCACAATTAGGATCTATTTTATCTTTCAAACGACCGAATCACAAGGTCAGCCTGCGCAGACTGCGCAAGCTGAGTTTGTCGATACTTTTTGAAGATGCATTTGACCGCCTTTTCATAGAGTATGGCTAATAAACTGTTAATTCCTCAGCCTCTCTTGTGCTCAAACAAGCCGATCTTTCCTTGTCTGGCTGCTTAGTTTCTTGAGCCATATGTTAGTTGTGGCTATTAGTCATAAGACACATAATTTTGCTTCTTTCAGTTTTCAATACCACGGTTTCTGACAGTTTCACGGGAGACAGCAATGCAGCTTGTTCTAACAACGGATACCAGACAGCCGATAATAGAAACATACTGGTGCTGCAAGGTCCGGTTTTTCACTTACTCATCCAAAACTTATTTTATGCAATTTATCTTAATACTGCTTACAGATTTTTTTTTTTTTTTCAATTTCCGTTTCCTTTTCTTCTCTTTTCGTTTTGCAGAAGACGACCAAAAACAATCTATAGCAAAATATATAGTTGCCTTTAAAGCACTTTCTAACTTTGTCAAAAGATGTTCACATGTATTTAAAGTCATGTTAATTATCCATATTTAATAGCCTTTCTTTACTTTTTGATTGTCGTGAGCAGCAAACTTGTTAACAAATTAAAGAAAGCTACACTTGTAACGCTTAATTTAACAATAGCAAATACCTCTTGCCTAGACCTCATTTCACCTGCATCTAAGCCATTCTACTGTCATAAGTAGATTTTGCAGACAGCATCGATCAAATCCTATAGACCATGGACTCTTTATGAATCTACAACGTCCGGTAAGTGATTTTAAATGATACCAAAATACGTCCATTTGCAATTGAATTATAGTTAAACACCGCGAAAAAAAAAAAACGAATTCATTATTTGAGAGTGAAAAAGTGAAGACTTTGTAGTTTTATTTTCATAATCCTTTACCACACAATCGAATATTTGAGGGACCCTTAAGAATAGGGCTTTTTGAAAACGTTGGAAAGGAAGAAAATGCTGGCTACCAGCATTTTCTCCTTTTCCAACAATTTTTTCTACCCCCATCACAGACAAATCCCATCATTTCATGACATCATTTAGGTGTGTCATCTGCAAATACTTTCAATATGGATGACTGTGAAATTTTGACGAATAGTAAAGATTTAACTTTATTTGGTTCTGTCCCAGTTGTCCAGGGAGCGAATTGCCTGGTATGAATTATCCTGGTACGAACTTTTCTATAAACATTTGCTCATGCATAACATAAAACTGTTGCATATGTATTTCTGTGTGATCAGGAGATGAATGCAGAAGGGACACGTGCTGGCCTCTCTTTATGCAATCACTGATACATGATAGATAATATCGAAGAAATATACTCAACGAAAAATTTATATTATGATTTGATATTCAAAAAATACATTAATTGAATTTCAGGTTCAGAAACGTCCTTAACAGCAACCATACCAAATGTCATAAGGGGCGAATACGCTGTAAATTTCACATCAACTTCCGGCATGACATCAGATGGCTTCACACTAGACACCTGCAACGACACGACTGTCATGCGCTTTAACACATCCGGAGGAGGACAAATTGTCGGATTTTCAAGTAGAGTATAAATATTTACTCAGAAAATTATGTAGATTTTTGTCAAAATTCAATGAAATTAAATGAATAAGCATAACCTAATGAAACTATTGACGGTGTTAACTTCCAATTACATTTATCCGGAAGCTTTTAGAAATGCATGTCACCCTCTTGCGGACTATTAAAGAGACAAAACGATGCGCATGAGCAAAATAAACAATTTTCTTGCCAAATGATCCCTCCAACGTATGTATTTCTTACTTACCCCACCTTTGTCAGAGAGAGAGGGGGAGAGAGAGAGTACTTGAAACATATTGGATTGCCTGAGACATACAATAACACATAACTGGTACAAGTGGCATAAAAAAGAAGTAGTTGAAGGAAAGGAACGTGTTTTTAAATACAGATTATAGCGAAGTAATCGGTCTTTCACAAACATGCGCAAAGAACCGGTCCTGTCGGCATGGCTTTTTTTTCCAATTTTGGGAAAAATTTTCCATCAAGCCAGGATTAGAACCTATACTTACTAGAATTTTGTTCTCTGCGTTATCGACGTCGCTCATGTGTAATATGTAGGTCTATTATTTTTTACAACAGATGATGGATTCCTCACAAGTTTGTACAGCATACAAAGTGGCAGCATCACCTATATCTACACCTACAATAACGACAGCACTGTAGATGGTAGTACAACTTATAGGCTTGTTTGCTGGGTTAGTACTATTTCTTACAATACTTTTCATCCAAAATAACGACATCACTGTAGATTATTGCCGACGGGTAAATAAAAAAATCTTGCATATTTTACAATTACAAAAAAAAATATCACCGTAGACAACAGTACTTTATACGAGTCAGACTTGTTTGCTGCATAGATAGAATATCTTCATTCATTGTGACATGTCCATAGTATTGTGAAGTTTACCGGTACAGGGGCGGTTTTTATTCACAGAGAAATAGGTACCCCGACTTCACGATGGTCCCTTTAGAATCTAAAGCGGCAAACATATTTTGTCATGAACTAAGTCTAATAATCTCACTTTTAGCAGTGAATGGGGACGTTGGTATTTTAAAATCATTAATTGTCCTTAATTCTTTCATTTCATTTTTAGGCTGTTTCATACTCCTCTTTTGGAGTGTCTGCATCAGCCTATCCTGGAAGCTGTCAAACCGATCAAAATGCCACCTATACACCACAAGGGGGACAACTGTTTGCTCTTACTGCGTCATGTAAGAACATGTTTACATTTATTCAAGTAGCTCAAATAAATTACAGGCCATTTTCAGATATATCGAAGTTTATTCACGAGACTAAAAATCAAAGGAGCTGAAGGAAAAGGATACCATCCTTTTTTTTAATTGACATTGACAACTCGGTAAGAAGAGGCTTTTCCTTTTCCAAGAATGTTTTCGAAAATCAGTGTACCACCGGGTGAGTATAGACGTATTTGTACAGTAAAGGTTTTACAGAATTATCGCCTATCTTCAGGATTATTTAGGAGTCATGCTTTGTGCAAAGAGGGTTTAATGCATCTGCAAAATACGACCCATGTCAGCATGCGCAATCCACGCAGGCTGATCTGGATCGAAACCGCTTGCTATTTGTAATTTTTTTGCATATTAAATGATCGTTCTATCTCTTGATCACTCGGTTTTAAGAAAAAATGGATCCATATCATGCGACGACTTGTTCAGTAATGGTATATATGATCAGGACCCCGGTTATCTTCGTCTGATAACGTTCAAAAGAACCTGAATTGTAGACTGGCTCTTCTTTATTATTTCTTTCCTCTTTTTTCCGTCTCAGATAGTGTTTTATTATTTGTCACTTTCACCAGTCCCAGGTTGGGACTCTCAAATGCCTTCCCCCAAGAGCACTACCACGTGAAAAGTACCGATCAAGGATTTCAAGGTTACAAATCTAATGCTTTACCAGCAGACAGAAAAGGTCTCGAATGGGTGAAGTGTTGGTTGATAGCATAATTGTGATAATATTACAGTAATCTGCCTTGTAATAATTTAATTTTTTTAATAATCTTTCAGTGACTTGTGGTGAGTATTCCTTTTTACTTTGGTTTATACTATGGCCTTTCTAACGACCAAGGGTTGAAACAAATGTATAGCTCACGAAATCAACTGTTTGTATATTTTAACTACTGCATTTTTGTTGGTTTTGGCGATCAATTTTCATTTACGGAAATATTATTATCTGCAAGACTACCAATAATTCAACATCAGCATCTTCAGAAGTTTGTAATTTACTACCTAGGCACATTAGCAACAAAGATGTGCGTGCAAGGGGGGTTGGCAAAAAATGTCACTATTCTAATATGGCTCAAGTTAACATTATTTGTGTCAAACTTTGGTAGAGATTTCAACTGCTTATATAGTTCCAGTTCAAGTGAGTCCTCATTAAGACGCTCAAAATGTGAAAGCTCAGAGGTATGCAAGTAAATATCTTCTCTTATTCTTCATGCTGGTGTCAGAACTAATAACAGTGCATGCAATGACGTGATATTTTGCAGTATCTGACGACGAAAGTTCAGATACAGACGTAACTGTCATCATCATCATTGTTGTTGTTGTTGTTGTCGTTGTCATTATCCTGATAGTGGTCATCATTATCTACTGCAAGAAACAGAAAGCAAAGAAAATGGTATGAGTTCTGTACATTTCGTCATTTTAGTAAAAGACTGTTCATCCCACATTCATGTATTGATATGGATTGAAAAAGCTCCGATTTATGGATCTGCTTCTTTGTCAGAAATAGTAGCTTTTCTAGATAAATACGTCTCTTGCAAACAGGACGACTCAATTCCAAGTCTAATAAATTACCAAATGCTTAGATACGGTAGAACTTATAAAAAAAAAAAAGGAACAAAAAACTGTAGGTTCGATTTTCCTTCACTTCCAATGCCTTATACAATATTAGTCACTTATGGTATAAACACAGCGTCCGCATTTACCAACTATTTTTAAGAATACCCATGGTCTAATTCCATATTTAGAAGGTAACACATTTCCTGATGGCTTTACCATTTAGTTTATCGAATCACCAGTTGTGTTACTTTCCAATCTAGAAAATTCCTGAGAATAAGACTGGGAAAGTTCTTAACAATGGTTGGTGAATGAGGGGGCGTTCGTATTCATCAATATATTCTGAATTCAAATCAAATCAGCTTTAAAGACTGCTAATTTCTATTGGCCAAGATAGAACACTGCTGATTCTTCGGAAGTTAAAATTGATTTTGGAATAGATGTTGTAAACGCCATCAAATATTCGTAACTAAATAGCTCTACAGTTGCAGCATATGAGCCAGGTTCTGTGAAAAGGGGCTAAATGTATCTGCGAAAAGTATCAACCTAGGTCAGCCTGCGCATTCTGCGCAGGCTGACCTAGGTCGAAACACTTTGCTATCAGTAAATTTTATGCATATCAAAGGGCCAGTGGACCTCGTTATTCAGTCATACAAAAATGATTTGATCGATCCATAATTATGTGATGACTGGCTTGGTGTCATGTATCATGGAAATGCATTAAACCCCTTTCAATATAGCTCTATCTTGTTCACCACATTGCACACAGGCTACATTGTGTGTGAATAAAAGTAGTGTGTGTATAGTTATTAAAAGAAGCAGAAAAAAAAGTGCAGCGTAGACAGTCCTAGTGGGAGTAGGGAATCTGTGTGGCTATACGGTCTAGCCCATGTGGAGGACTGTGGCCATTTTCCCTTTCAATTATTCTGAAAGGGGAGGAAGCGACGTATCTTTTGGCATTGCAATGTGACTTGACGCTCCACTCCTTTCAGCCCAAAAAAACGGGATAGAGAGGTTGTCGGAAGACATGTATGCAAAGAAAAGAAGGGGAAAAAAGCAGAAGATGAGGAACGATAACGTTACTCAAAATTCTTTTTCAGGAAAACGACGAAAACGACCTGAAGAAAGAGGGTATCAAAAAAGACGTTTCGGTCTCAACTTTAAAAGACTCGAGTGATTCTTCCTGCTTACCCTGGCTCGGAAAAGGTACAGAATGCATTAACCCATAGCTTGCTGATATTATTCTATTGACTCATGAAACAATAGCATGTGTAAAGTCTATTTACACTTAAAATGGATTGTGTGGCTACAGCCGTTCACGAATAGTCGGATAGTGTAGACGAAGATCAGGCTGAAAGTATGTACAGACTGATCTTGGGTTACACTCTGCCCAAAATGCACCCATAACCGCGACAGGCAGGATAAGAACTTTGACATAAACTTGTTGATATAAAAGCTTCACGAATGTGCAGATTCATGGGTAGGTTTCCACTGAGTCATGGTTGTATTAATTTACTCATGTCTTTTGCATACCGCAAACCAATTCAAATTTCACAGAACATTCAGTCTGATTTTGATCTACAACCACTGATTACTACAAGTCATTATGCCTGAAACATTTCTGAAATGAATGAAATGGTCTTTTTACAAAAAAAAAAACCATTAATCCAAGAAAGATAATTCCTGCTTTAATTTGTCATCAACGGTTCTCGGAGTAATCTTTCTTAGTTAAAATAGAAATTGATTGAACCTACTTGTATATATGTATAAAAGAAATTGCTTTATAAGATTTCTTCTTTTACTGCAATGTTTTCTTGAGTCATCTGAAGTAGAACGGGTTGATCAAGAGTTTTTTCCATGTTTGGAGTGGACAAGCAAGTATCGATGAAATAACGAAGACGTATTTATTAATGCCTCTGTTATCCTGTGTTAACAGCCATGGAGAACAATAATTACCTGAATCGCCAGAATCAGGGTAATCTGTTCAACACCCTTCAGTCAGATTACTCTTTCACAGTCTAATTTTCTACGACTTCATTTAAGAAATAATTTTCTTTCTATCGTGGTTTATCGTTCAATAAACCACAGTTGTGAGTTATGAGGCACAATAAATAATCCACGAGGGCGATAGAATGACGTAGATTTTACCATGCTTTCGTTGCACTTTGTTTATAGTGCCGAATTCACGTGTCATGTTAGAATTGTATTTTAACTCTTATCCTGCTAAATAACTAAAATGAAATTTACAATTCGATAGTAAACACACAAATATTGCTATTTCAACGTTATGTTTTTGGGAATAGTCTACCATCTCCTTATCTGGCAGTGTAGATTCAAGATCAGACTGCACGTTCTGTGCAGTCTGATCTTGATCTATACTGTTCGCAAGAGGTCAGTGAGTCACGCTTAAACTTTGAAAAAGAATCATTGGGTATTGAATAGAGTTGCTCAAAACTAGACTGCACGAATATGCCGTTTGACCTACTTGGCAGAAGGATTCAGACGTCCCGTTACGCATGACAACAGATTAAAGATTAACAATCTTGCCGTATTTATCATCATGTTTCTTTCATCCATATCTACAGGAACAAAGACGATATCTACCTCAACCTCAGATCTTCATTCTATAACCTTCTACCTTCCCCTGAAATATACAAAGCGTCCAGGTGACATGACAAATGGAGCACCTGCAAATAAACGTCCTCGAGCGGCTGGGCTACACAGATCAAAGACTAATTTAAGTGCTGTTGACGAGATTGATGGTGAAAAGATCAGCAAACAACCTGTCCGATTTATACCGTATGTTGGAGTTATCAAGAAAGACACAAAAACTAAACCTGTTGTTGAAACACGTTGGCAAAATGAGACACAAAAAATGAACGGTACAATTTCTAAGTCAATTAATGTACAGGAGGAGTTGTCAAGAGCAAAGACTTTCCATGATTTCGGGAAGGAGTTTGACAAAAAGAATAAATTCCCACTTGATATCAAACATGTACCTAAAAAAGACAACAAGACAACTGAAACTTTAAACATTGGAAATGTGTCAAATACGAGTGGTTCAAAGATAATTAAAAACAGAATTGTCAAAGTTCGGTCTCAAGAAGAACTTGATCGTATATCGCATGACACTCCAGGAGATGGTAATAATACAGCTGATAATGGTGAACCTAACAGTAATAAACCTAGTACAGCGAAGAGAGTTTATTTTAGAAGATCTAGAACAATACCAGGAATTAACTATACCTCGCCCTACGCTATGACTAAAGAACAGAAGGACTATATCGCCCACAGGAAAGCTTGGGTTACTTTACAACATAATCATGAGCAAGCAAAACAAAAATGGCTGAGAGAGGTGAAGAGAAAAGAAAGTGAAAGTGCATTCACAAACTGGATCAGGCACAAGACAGTGATGGCGGGAAAGATGAGAGAATCCCTGAAACGTACACAGTCTGAACCGTCAAAGACTCTGGATGCTTCTGTGCCAAAGTAAAACAAAAGAGAAATATATTAAGAAACTTTGCCTACATACGGAGTCCGAGTCAATTTAAGTTGCTTTTGAAGAGAGCGTAAATCAAGATGAGACAGTAGTGATCGTCGTGAATGAATATATCCAGTTCAGTTATGAAACATTCTAGGGGATAAAGGATCTTATGTGATTTCGTGCTGAAAGAAATCCATACAGATGTCAAGATTTAGTTTTGAAAAATCAAACTGTAGCCCTTCCGAAATAAATCTGTAGAAAAGATATGAAAAGTACGTAGTTTAAAGACTTCAGCTGTATCCGTACCGAAATAGAGAAGATACCAAGTGTCAGTAACGTTAAGACTTAAGATGCAGCCGTTTTAGATGGTCCCATCCCGCAGTATACAAGTACAAAAATATCTGGCGTACATTATGTATAGATTTTAGCTGTGTCACTGCCTAAATATATGTACATGAGCTATAAGTGGTTACAAAAATTCTCAGAAAGTTTCAAAACGATCGAAGAAGAAACTGCAGACTTGACCTGCAGTAGGCTTTTTGTAGATGCGGTTCAGTTGAATACACTCAACATTACTTTTTAGAATGTCCAAGTTATAATAACATAAGAAATAATTTGAACGCTTGTGTGAGTGGTAAAGCAGTCTGTCTTCACATTATTTTATATGATGATGAAAATCTTAGTCTGTGTGGTTACGAAAGAATTTTTCCGCAGTGCACACCTATATCCGTAATAATTGAAAATTTATTGGTTAATGTATTGATTTATTTGCCTTCTCTTCGCTCGTAGAAAATAGTATCTTACCTCCTCGGTGGCTCCTTTCTTTCTCTTCCAAGTAAAATTGATTAGTGGCTCAATTTTCATTAAACATATAGTATATAAAAGATGATATCATAACATTTCTGTCAAGCATTCTTATTACAGGGTGCACTTTCAAACACTTTAAAAGTGAGTGAAGGTCAGTTTGTAAGTCATTATTGCCTATAATGTAGGTATGTAGGTAATATAATGTTGCCTATAATCTAGGATCTTTAGTTTGCATCTCACCAGTAACTATCCACACCAGTCTTCCCCAAACCGTTTTTCTTCGATTTGGTATCCATTGCATTTTCTCAACTTCTTGCTGTGATACTTTATACATCACTTACCAGTAAACTAGTGGAGAACTCTACAATCTACGCTTCCGTTCTCGTTTATTTCTACAGTGTTAACTTTGTTATTAGATTTCACAGTTCTTTTCCTGATTATGGTTTGGTTTGCATTTGAGTTTAACGCAGTTTTAACAGCTTAGGTCATATCACGGCAGTCAGTACACCTACGCATGTGTTTTCTGGCTTTCTCACACCAGTACTGACACAACTTTCTTCCCAAGGTACAGGCTACTTTTCTCAAATGCATCAGGAAAAACGCCGAAAAGCAGTATGTCTCAACCGAGTATCGAAGCCGCAAGCATCAGGTCACGAGTCAGATACGCTTATCATGAGCTACCGGGCCGGACTTTTCTGTTTATTGTGTCTCTGTTGAATAAAATGAGATTAAACTAAAGTAACTGTTGCCCTGCGGTCGGTACAGTTATAATGTCGGTACTTTTTCTTGAAATTATCAATCCCTAGGTTGCTTAGAGCTGAAGCTGAAGCAGTGTACATCAAGATCAGACTACACAGAACGCGCAGTCGGTTTCTGGCTGGACCTACACAGTCAGATACCGAAGCTTTTTCCAGTAAAAATGAATCATTTGACAACACAATATATGGGTTTTACATTCGCCTTGAAATATTCAATTTCTGTATCTAAAAGTTTATTAACCCTTTACCAAACAATCCCTGGTTTTTGCGACCCTGAGATAGAAGCCTTTTGAAAACATTGTGGGAAAAGGAGAAAATGCTGGTAACCAGCATTTTCTCCTTTTCCCACAATGTTTTCTACCCTGCTGGAAACAAATTTCAAATTTTGAGTTACGTTTATTTTGTCGTCTGCACGTGCTTTCAATTTGGACCAGTCTAAAATTTTGTCGTTTGGTAAAGAGTTAACCCTTTCAACCATGTCGCGGCGGTAAACAGAGTTAAAAAGTACGCGTTGAAAACAATAGTTGGCAGGTCAGATTTTTCTAAAAAAGGGAAATTATGTAAGCTAAATTCGTTCTATATTTAGCTGAATTCTGTAAAAGCATTTTAATTCTGTCAGTGTCACGGACAGAAACAGGGACTTTTGCCGACAGCTAAGCTGAAGATATATCCGGGTCCAGGCGGTAATAGTCTTTTAATCACTCCTTATCGCAGTCTCCATTCACGGTCCATACAGATCTGTGGCAAAACGTTTTATCGTTTCACAAAGTAACGACCGAATATAAAAGGAAAAAAAAAGATCGGGCTTGAATCCAGGGTAAGATGAGGATCAAACTGCACAAACTACTGTTCGCTTGATTAATCAAGCATATAAGATTTAAAATCTGACTGATTTCCACGCATTATATTCTCAGTCGTCGAAAAGGGTCAAGTTTATGTACTATATATTATTTATTATATTCTTATCAGTGAATTCCTGGGATTTCACAGTGAATAACACCACTAGTGGTGATAAATATGGTATCATCACTAGTGACGATATAGTTATAGAATGTTAGCCGGAACTACTTTTTTTCCTATATTGCTCATATTGTACCATTCTTTTAAAAAAGGGTGGATTAGGAATATAATAAATAGGATAATTAACTGGTTGTGTGTGATATTAAAAAATCTGTCACTCGAATAGGGTTTGATGCGGTTAAAAAACTCCTCCATCGAACTTGTTTTTTCAACCGCATCACACCCAATTCTAATGACAGATTTTTAATATCACCCACAACCAATTGATTATCCTCTATTTAGCTGAAAGAGTTCGTTTACCCGTCTCCTGAACTTGGGCAAAATGAGCCCGGCTTTCTGTACTGTCAGTACTTTGATATCCTACTCTAAGTTGACTTTCAAAACCCCATTTAACCCTTAAGATGCTAAGTAAATGAAACTAAAATTTCCACTAATAAGCAAAAAACCCAAATATTGATTTCACAGGGGAAAAATACCAAATCGGACAGTGTAGATCAAAGATCAGACTGCACGTTTTGTGCAGTCTGATCTTGATCTACACTGTCCGCAAAAGCGTCTCGAGTCGTGCTTAACAGTCTTAGGGTTAACATGACATTATGGGTTTACAATTTCTTTGAGAGCCATGGACGAAGGGCTTTTGCAGACGGCATTGATCAAGATCAGACTGCACAGAACGTGCAGTCTGATCTCGGATCTACACCATCCGCTTGCGTAGTCAGGCCTATGGGAAAAAACTCTGCGTTTCATCGGATTGTACTCTCAGCCGTCGAAAGAGATGGTGTTTATGTTTGAGTCATGCTCTGGCAAACGGGGGTTTATTGTATCTTCTCGATGCATTTTACCAAGCAAGTCATCCCATCATAATTATGGATCCGTTAAATCTATTGTATTTAGTAATCGACTGAAGCATGAAGTAAACTGGTCCTTTGACATGCAGGAAATTGCCTAATGGCAAAAGGGTTCAAGCAAAGTTAGTCTTTGCGATTTGCGACCGACCGACTGACAGACCGACTGACTGGCTAACTGACTGATTGATTGATGTTATAGTCTGATTTTAGTTTTTTTGGGGTTTTTTTTTTGTCACGACAGTTCACCTTTAAAATTCAAGTGTGTCCTGGGTTTCCCCAGTAATAGGCTAGAGTTTTGAAGCGTCTTGCCCTTGGGCTTTCTCACAAAAAATCCCGGGCTTCGAGGGAGGATCGAACCTTGGGCCTCCTGATTGTAAATCCTAGAACTGCAACCACTGCGCCATGTAGGACCCCACGAACTCTTGAAGTTAGGAATGCACGATACAAGTTGTACTAAATCAGATTTTTACCTAACAATCCCGAGTTTTAACGGCCCTGAGAAAGAAGGCTTCTAAAAACATTATGGGAAAAGGGGAAAAGGCTGGTTAACAGCATTTCCTCCTTTTCCCGCAATGTTTCCTACACTTTTAAGGCCAAATCCAGTTATTTATGTATTCAGTTTGTCGTCTGCAAATGTTCTAAAATTTTGTTGTTTGGCACAGAGTTTGTACGTGTTTGGAATTTTCAATTCTCCATCTATCAACACTTTACCACACGATTCCGAGTCTTGATGACCCTGAGAAAGAGGGCTCTTCAAAAACACTCTCCTTTTTTCACAATGTTCTCTATCCTATCAAAGAAATGTCCATCTTTGAGCCACCTTAACTTTGTCGTCTCCAAAAAATGCTTTCAGTTTGGATAAGTCTAAAATTTTGTCGTTCTTAAAGTTGTATGCTCAGCTGAAAAATTTTATAAGCATTTTTCGAATTTTCGGCTTAACATATAATTAGATCAACCGGTATGTAACATTCGTGAACAAGTTAAACTGGTGTTGCGTACAGCTTAAACTAATTCCTAAAGGAAGAAAAAAAAGATATGGGAAAATTCGCTGGGAAGATTTTAATCAAAACCAGAAACTAGCCTGCATTTTTTTCTCCTTGTTTTTGTTCCCGATTATATGTTCCGCATCCTTTCCTACAAGTGGGTCTGCTTTCAACCGAAAATCTTTATCAAACAATACCGAGTTTTAACCAACCAGATGGAGGCATTTGAAAACATTGTGGGAAAAGGAGAAAATGCTGGTAACCAGCATTTTCTCCTTTTACCACATTGTTTTAATCTGTTCTACGGACACATTTTATCATATCAACCACTTTTTATTTGTCCTTCGCCACTGCTTTCAATTTGGACTTGACCATAAATTTGTCGTTTGGTAAAGATCTAAGTCTTTTAACCAGCATTTTCTCCTTTTCCCACACTGTTTTATTCTGTTTCACGGACACATTTTATCATATCGGCCTCTTTTTATCTGTCTTCTGTCACTGCTTTCAATTTGGACCAGACTATAGTTTTCTCGTTTGATAAAGATTGAAGTTTTTTCCCTACGACGAAATTTTAGACCTGTCTTTAATGTAAGCATTTGCAGACGACAAAATTTAATGACACATGGCTCGAAAAATGAGATTTGATTGTAAAAGGGTGTGAAAACATTGTAGTAAAAGGGAAAAAATGCTAATTCCTGGTTATGTGTTCTGCATCCTTTCCTATGTGTGGGTCTGTTTTCAACCGAAAATCTTTATCAAACGATCCTGAAGGAGAGGGTTTTTGAAAACATTGTGGGAAAAGGAGAAAATGCTGGTAACCAGCATTTTCTCCTTTTCCCACATTGTTTTCTTCTGTTTTTACAAAGACGTGTTATCATTTGAACAACTTTTTATAAGTCGTCTGCAAATGCTTTCAATTTGCACTATACTATAATTTTGTCGTTTTGTAAAGAGTTAAGTCTTTTAACCAGCATTTTCTCCTTTTCCCACATTGTTTCATTCTGTTTTACGGACACATTTCATCATCTCGGCCATTTCTTCTTTTTTTTTTGTTAATCGTCTGCAAACTGGTTTCAATTTGGATTAGACAATAATTTTGTCATTTGAAAAAGTTTTATAAGTTTTTACCCTATGACAAAATTTTAGACCTGACTATAAGCATTTGCAGACGAAATATTACATTTGGCTCCAAAATTGGGATTTGACAGTGAACGGGTGTGAAAACATTGCAGGAACAAGGAAAATAATGATAACCAGCATTTTTCCCTTTGAAAACAATGTTTTCCGAAGATGTTTTTCCGGAGTATAAAATATGGCATTTTATGGTACAAAGCCTTTGTTTCACGAACTTCGGTGACCTTTGCGAGGTGCACGGATAAACTGTAACCTGATCTTGGTCTACCCTTTTCTACACTTTATTATGTATGTTCCTGCAATTTGCTATTACTGACCATATTTCGTCTATTACCAAACAACCCCCGTTGGTTAACCAAACTAATGAAAAAGCTCTTGAAAACATTGTGGTAAAAGGACCAAAACTAGCTTCCAGTAATATATTCTAACCCTTTAACGGCAAATCCCATCGTTTGAGACATATTAAATTGTCGTTTGCGATTGCTTTCAATTTGGACGAGTCTAGATTCTTTGGGTCTGGTAAAAGATTGAAAGCTTAACCAAGAGCATAAGAATCTCGACCCGTAATGTTCTATGCAAAGAGTGCTGACCAATTGTATTCTGATTACGATCTACACTCTTTCATACAGGGTTCCACATTCTTTCCCTTAGGCTGCTAAGCGCGACTCACTGACCTTTTGCGGACAGTGTAGATCAAGATCAGACTGCACAGAAAGTGCAGTCTGATCTCGGATCTATACTGTCCAATAAGGAGATATTATTCTCCAAAAACATAAGTTTTAAATAGCAATATTCGGGTTTTTACTATCGAGTTGAAAATTTCATTTCAGTTATTTACCAGGGTAAGGGTAAAACTCCGCACGAAACAATCAACCTCTGATTACCCAATAGTTTGGTCATTTACGAAGTGTATCAATGTATTGAAGCACTGAGGGACATGCAGAAAACAAATGACTGAGATCAGCTACAAATTTGTTCCAAGTAGTGAGAGATGGGACGAGTGAGCTTGGTGGATATAAAGGGGAATACGGAAACGTGTTGCGGGACTGACTCACATGCAAAACCTGGATGCCTGGCTAGGACATGACATGCCAGACTTTATTTCATGCTTTCCGGTAGGTTATCGAGAAATATCGGTGAAATATTTTTCGTTATTTCATGGTTACGACCAGTGAAAATACCGATTTTTTATATTCTAACTCTTCAATTGAAGGCGGAAACAGTTGTTCCCGCGCACTAGTTACCTAGGTAAAATGCACGTGCCTCACAACCAGATGGAAATATGACGTATTTTACCTCACATTTCTCGCGCTTGACGTCATATTGTATTACGTTGCTATGCGGAGGGGGTACGCCACGAAAAGAACTGTACTGGATTTTGATGTAAGTTCCTTCCAAAAAGGGTTAAAAGCATGAAATAAATAGAATAACGTTATTTGTTTGGTTTTTTTTTCGGTGAAAGATCGAAATTTATTTCATCTCGTGAACATCATCGGTAATATTTTCACGTGTGGCTGCTGCGCCACTCGTGAAAATATTACCGATGATGTTCACGAGATGAAATAAATTTCGATCTTTCACCGAAAAAAAAACTTTTTCTTTATTTATTCGGAAAAAGTACCGTGATTTACATCTCTGTATTCGAAATAAACTCTTGGTCGAAACTACTGTTCGATTTACATGGCTACTCTATATTAACATACTGCTGTATTTATGTAGTTTTGCATGTTGAAGCCGAGCCCCGGTAGCTCAGTCGGTAGCGTGCAGGACTTGAGAACAGCGGGTCGTGGGTTCGATCCCTGGCTCGGCCAATTTCCTTCCGAGGATTGATGATGGTCATTGCGACAGGATTCATTCCTCTCTCACCGCTGACCATTGTCTCGACGATGGTTATGTGGGAAAGCAGCTAGTGGCTCGGAAAGAAAATTGTGCGGAATACTGGTAAAATAGACTCCAGGAAAGCATGGATAGGTGCACTGGCCGCCGCGATATAACTGAAATAATATTGAAAACGGCGTTAAACACCAAACAATCAATTAATCAATTACATGTTGAAACCCTTTTGCTATAGAATTATATTCAAAAAATAGTATTTAATCATGTCAATCAACGAAGCACAAGATTCATTCTCTCTCTCTTTCTCTCTCTCTATCTATTTATCTATCTATCTATCTATCTATCTATTTCTCTCTTCATACAAAATATAGAAAAGAGTTCCAGCTAAGTGTTATGACGTAAATAATGTAAAAACATTTCAGTTTATCTATAGCCTACTTGTCGGTCAGCCTTCTCAACAAATTATCAAAATACTGTCTGCATTCTTGGCAGAGCCACTCTACATCAAAATTGTGCTGGTCCCTGCGTCACCCTTTCTTTCTTTTTTTCCTGTACAAGTAACTTAATAACTCAGTGGGATTCTTAAAATTGCATAAGATGGGTGGGACGTAAAATTGGTTAATCAATCCTTTCGGAAAAAGAAACATTATGAGAAAGAGAGAAATTGGACATGTATAGGAATTCATCTCCATTCCTCACAATGTTTAGAAACTCATCTCTATTCCTAACGATGTTTTTTAAGTTATGCATTGCTCATTATAAGTACGGGCCATGGTCTGTAAAAAAGGGATTTAAAACATCTGCAAAAAGTTTCGATTCATGTCAGGCTGCGCAGTCCGTGCGGGCTGATGTGAATCGAACCTTTTTTACATATGCTAATTTTCTGCAAGTCAAAGGAGTATTCTACCTCCAGATCCAGTTCATGTGCAAGGGATCCAGTTGATTATTAGACTAAATTGATTTTATGAATCAATAATTATGTGATGACCCGCTTGGAATGATGCATCACGAAGATATATTAAACCCCCTTTTTACGGAGCATGGCCCATATTAATTATATGCAATGCATGACTTAAGAAACATTGTGAGAAATGAAGAGGAATTGCTTAACGCCAGCAATTTCTCTCTTTCTCATAGAGTTTCTTTTTTCCGGAACGATTGATACAATCATTTTACGTCCCACCCATTTTATTCAAAAGAATCCCGCTGGGTCATACTTGGATAACTTAACCGTTTATATAGTTCCACATTATTAGTTTACGATTTATACGGCAAGTCAAAATGAAATTAACAAAATGGTGTGGTAAAAAGATTTCTTTGCTGTTTTAAAAAATATTTCTGGGAAAAGTAGCAGAGTGAAAGCCGTCATTTCGTGTTCTCGTGTTATTTAACCCGTTACAAAACTATTCCATGTTTTAACGATCCGGAGGAAAAGGTCTTTTGAAAACATTGTGGGAAAAGGAGAAAATGCTGGTAACCCAAAATACAAATTCCTTCATTTGAGCCACAGTTGACTGCAAATGCTTTCAATTTGGAATCGTCTAAAATTTTGTCGTTAAAGAGTAAGAGGGCGATTTTTTTGACAGACTTGACCCATTACCAAACAGTCCTGCATTTTAATGATCATGAGTTAAAATGTGTCTGAAAGAATTATGCAAAAAAAAAAGGAAAAAATACTGGTAAGTAGATTCTAGTTTCTCCCTTCCCCACAATGTTTTCCATCCTTTCAAAGACAAATCCCACCATTTGAACTGAATTCATTTTGTCGTCTGCAAATGCTTTCGATTAAGACAAGTTTGATTTTTTGTTTTTTGGTAAAGGGTTAAACAAATCGAGAAACAGTGAATATCTTTTAAAAAAAAGACAGACGGCGTAAATTTGCCAGAAAACAGACACGGCCCCAAAGGACTAAACATGACTACATATTTGACCAATCCCAAATCTCTATTTATTCATTTTTATCAGTACCAAAAAAGTAGGTCAAAAGCTAGCACATTCAGCTACGCCGAAAAAGGAACTTGAAGGTAAAATCAAGGTGTCATACCACTACTCTTTTGTTGGAAAATAGAGTGAAAACTACTATCTTTGACCATTTGCTGTATACCTACTTCTGTTGGAAAACCCGGAGCCCTGCTATTTGTTTCTATCATGCAGATCTATATGTCAAATGTCCTAAACAAAAAAAAAAAAATGGCACCTCAGCCGATTGTGTTTTTGCTAATCAATCTCAAACACAACTACTCTTGGAAATTCACAGTTAAAAAAAACCTTGGTGGTCAAAGATTATGTTCCTTTATGTGGCCACAGACACAAAATAGTTTTCAAAGGAATACCAAAATGCACACATTCCACAGAAATACTAAAATCAAGATCAAGGATGTATTTCCGTCCTAAACTTCTACTTTACTTTATAAAACAGTGCTACAGAAGCCTTTTATATCATTTTTTTAATGAGACCTTTTTCGATACCAGGTAACACTTCGAAGTAGTGTGACTCATTTGATATAATGACCCGGAAGCGGGGCCCTGCGTGGCTTTGTGTCCTCGGATAAGACACTTCAGAGCCCTCGTCTAGTACTGGTGAAATCAAGGAAATACGTGAATTATGTGAGTTGTCTCCATGATATGACTGAAATAATATTGAAAGCGGCGTAAAACACCATGCAATCAATCAGTCAATCAATTAATGAACCGCGAGCAGTTGGCAGGAGTGCGATACGTTCAGTCGAAAAGAGGAGAAACTTTTGAAGTTTCGGCTGTGTATTGTCAAACATCTTGTGAAAATTTGTTTCCAAGAAGCCTTCATCTGAAAGAAATTGTCTAATGCAAACGTTAAATAAGCCATGCTCCAACAGAAAGGGTTTCAATGCATCCGTGTGATGCATTATACCAAGCAAGTCATCACATAATTATGGATCCATAATATCACATTTTGTCTACTAACCGACCGACTCAATAAGTAGACTGGTCCTTAGACATGCAGAAATATGACAAAATAGCAAAAAGTTTCGATTCATGTCAGCCTGCGCGGACCGCGCAGGCTGACATGGGTCGATACTTTTTGCAGATGTATTAAACCTCCTTTTCAGAGAGCATGACTCAAATACAGTGCATAGGTACGTTTAAGTTGTATTCACAAGTGTTGGTCACGGCTACTTTTCCGTATATAATACGTTTAATACCAGCGCGGGAACTGTGCAGCGTTTGCATATGAGTGCATTTCCGGTAAAGCAGGAAATAGATATTTTTACGTGTACTTTCCTTCACTAGAGTGAGAAATTGAAGCGTTTCCGTGTAACCTGTTTAAAAGAAGCCATTTTTGTACCCTTTATCAAACAATCTGTTTTAACCACCCTGAAGAAGAATGCTTTTAAAAATATACAAGGGAAAGGAGAAATTGGTGTTAAACCATATTTCCCCCATTTCCCACAATTTCTTCTGGTATTTTTTAAGACAGACTTCATCTTTTGAGGCATATTAGAAATATCGTCTGCACATGCGTCCAATTCGGTCGAATCCTAAATATTGTCGTTTGGAAAATAGTTAATTCAACTTTTATCCCGTGAAAAGAAAAAAGAAATCGAGACCGACCATTCGTTAGGATCACCTTTATTTCCTAGTATGAATAGAATTGCCTGCATGAACAGTCAGGCTGATCCCAGTCCACCCTCTCCGAAAAGCGCATCAAACGTCCGGCTGTACACCAGTTCTGGATTTAAGGACCTAAGGAGACGGTTAGATCGAGTAGGAAAATAAGTATACAGGTAAAGGGAAAATTTTCAAGCTTGAATTTATATCCTGGTTTAAAATGGGGTTAATTCTTGCAGGGACTCACATCTAAATTCGGCACACCTGCACAGGCTAAATCCGGAAAACGAAACAACTTGTTACAAGTATTTGCCCTTGAGGAACCTCTCTCTGGGCAGTTTGGCGTTCCGCTCGGGAAACTCCGGTATTTACGGAAGTGTGTGTGTGTAAATCTGGTCTCGGATCAGGTTTTTACAGCGCGACGTGTACAGTTTTATAGTGCACACCGGGAAAAAACCTCGGGAGAGAAAATCCAGCACACACCTGTTGGAGTAAAAGGCTCGTGAAAGGTAATCTTTTTGACAAGTTTTTCGATATTTTTACTGTCTTTGTAAAGTAATTTAACTTTTTGCTCCACGCTTGAAGGTTTTTGTGTTTGATAGGCGTAATCGGACTTTATAATCGTGGGATAAAAGTTTGTTAGACACTTGTTCCTAGATATACAGTGTGTATTGTTCCCTATACTTAGTAAGGTTACGAAGTTGTCAGAGCATGAGCGAAGTCTAGTTTCGATTTACTTTAAAATATCATTGTAACGCTATTTTGTCAAATATCGGTGATTCAAAATGTTCGATTTTATCAGTAAAACCCGGAGAAGGGCGGTATCCAGGGCTAGTCGAGCTGTCACCAAGTGTCACCGCATCCGGCCGGACCGATCTTTTCCCACGTCATGGAAATAAGTCGTCCTTGTTACTATAAATAGACGCGACATGACTTCGGTGCGAAACGTTCCGAAATGTTCTACATTTATGTTCCGTGTTTGTAATTTTTTGTCGTTTTAGCGCATTTAACTTGCAAATTGTTTTGCAGTTTTGCAAGAAATACTTTATGCTATTTAATGGATCTAAATTGCTTCGCGAGAAAAGAGTGACAGTATGGGAGTATTTTTGTCACTATTTCCGTGTGTCGTCTGCTGCAAGTGTGTCGGACTGTTTCTATATTTGGAAAGGTAAACTCAACTATAATTTAGTATGATCCGTTTACCCTTGTCCTGTTTAAACGCTTAATCTTTCTGCAACATTCTGAGTTTTAACGACCCCGAGAAAGAGAGCTATGGAAAACATTATGGGAAAAGAAGAAAATGCTGGTAACCAGCATTTTCTTCTTTTCCCACAATGTTTTCAGCCCTTCCCAATACTAAGGACTCTATATATACAGTCTGTCAAGACTAGTTTAATCGTTTTGAAAAAAATTAATTTGTTGTCTGCTAATGCTTCGAATTTGGACAAGTAAAATATTTTGACGTCTGGTAAAGAGTTAATTTAACTCATAACAATCTGAAATCAGTTTGCAGCAGACGAAATTGTAGTATGGATAAGCACTTCGCGATATCGGAACAAAAGACAGTAGACCCTCTTATTTAAATATGTACGGAAAGAAAACAGTATCATGCAAGCAATACGTCCTTTTGCCAAATTGTGCTGAAAATCGATTACAACATAAAGAAAAAGAAAAAAGAAAATTTCTCCAGATGGTATTGTGTAAAAAGCAGACGACTAGAGATGAATTTTTTTTTTATAAGAAAGCCAGCGCTAGAGGCCTGTTGGTTCAATCTCTAGCTGCGTACTGAACATGGTCTGTGTCCGTATACGCCAACCATTCTTAAGAATATTCTTAATGTTATTCTCAAGAATTTTCTGAATTTGAAAGTAACACAACTTCTGATTGGCTAAACCGAATTGTTTAGCCAACCAGAAGTTTTGTTACTTTTTTAATCCAGAATTACAGTAAGTTAGTATATTCTTCAGAACAGTTGATGAATACAGACCTAGAGTTTGTGTATGTGGCTCAGAAGCCACTAAGGAGACAGACAGACAGACGGACAGACAGGGAGGTCAAGCAAGTCGTAGCATATAATAAATCCCTTTTGTCAGATCACCGGCTGAATTATGAAGTAGAATGGCCCTTTGACATGCAGAAAAATTATCAAACTCAAAAAGTTTCGACCCAAGTCAGCCTGCGCGGATCGTGGATTACTTTTTACAGATGCATCGAACCACCTTTACCACAGAGCATGACTTGGTTAAGAAATGTGAAACAATTTGGGAATGTTTACTGCACCGCCTTATTTTCGTAAAGTTTGAATTAAAAAAAGAACTTCCTGTTTAAAAACAAGTTTCAAGCAGATGACTTTGAAAACATAAATGTAAAATTGGGATGATCAACAAGAAACAAAATGCGGTTTAACTCTTTACCAAAATATCCCGACTTTTAACGACCCTGAGAAAGAAGCCTTTTGAAAACATTGTGGTAAAAGGAGAAAATGCTGGTAACCAGCATTTTCTCCTTTTACCACAATGTTTTCTACAATTCCCAAACCAAATTTCAATTTTTCAGTCACATTTATTTTGTCGTCTGCAAATGCTTTCAATTTGGACCAGTCAGTAATTTTGTCGTTTGGTAAAGAGATAAAACACTAATCTTTATCCTGCTAAATAAGTGAAATGAAACATTCAAGCCGATAGTAAAATCTCAAATGTTGCTATTTCAAAGGTACACGTATTTTTATTGGGGGGTATCTCCTTATCGGACAGTGTAGATACAAGATCAGACTGCACGTTCTGTGCAGTCTGATCTTAATCTACACTGTCCGCTAAAGGTCCCTGAGTCGCACTTTACAGCCTAAAGGTTAAGATTTTGAAAGATGTCACAGTAAGCGAAGCTACGTTATGAGTTTTTTCCCTTTTACCTGAGTCTTTTGAATAACGGTCTGCCACAAGAGGAAAAAGATCGACTGTAAATGGCGAAGATTTATAATGAACGCGCTCTTTTCATTAAGGGCAAAAGCAGTGGAATCAGGTTTTCCGGCTATCTGTCTGACTGTCCGTCCGTAGACGCAAAATTGTGTCTTCTCCTCCCATTTGTTGCAGCCTACATGGCTAATCTTAAATGGAATCCTCCTTAACATGCTGACTTGTGGGCACCCGAAGAACACCCCGAAACAGATGCTTGGTCACTGGATCATGAAAAACCAAGTACTGAAATGTCGATGTTTGGCACCCAAGAATCGGATTTTTTGAGTGCGATTTTCCACACATGATCTTCCACTAGGAGGCATTTTTCAAATACATGCATGCACAGTCACTTGTTTCCACATGGATTTGTAAATCTGGGTTGGGATGCTTCGAAAGCTTTGCCAACACTTGGCTGCAAGTGCTTGATTTTCAGTGAAAATTTTAAGTCGAAAAAGGGGCATAACTGTAAAAATGCTTTGATGGTTACTTGCCCCTGTTGTATAAGCTCCTATTTTGGTAGTTAACAACTTGCCCAAGTTTAAAGTAAATAAGTTTTTGTTCGACGACGACGACGCAGGCGAAGCAGACACCGACGCCAGGACTACGACAATAACTCGTCGTTTTCTTCAAAAATAGCTCGGCTAAACTTTTTTTGAGGACTGATGACAGAATTCATTCTATTCTCTTCTCACGGCTGATCACTATTTCAATGTTGATTATGTAAGAGAAGAGCCATTGGCTTGAAAAACAGTTCTGTGCGAAGTAGATTCCACTAGTACAGGAAACACTCTTAGAAACGCGTCATAGAAAGGTCATGGATTGTTTATATTAATTCAGTTACACTACGGCGGCAAGTGCACCGATACATGCGTTACTGGAGTTTGTTTTACTAGTATTTCGCACAAGTCTCTTTTTGAAACCTCTGGCTTCTTTCCCACGTAAACACCACCGAGACCATGTTCAGCAGTGAGATATATAATGATAAACGAATCTATTCATGTGGTTTTGCACAATGAATATCATGAATTCTCGTAAAAAGTTTGGCCAACTTGGATGCAAACTCGGGACCCTTTGAATTTAGCCAATTTCAGTGCCATAGTCGCTTTTGCAGACGGCATATAGTAAGATTAGTTTGCACAGACTGATCTTTGATTGATACTGTCTGTATGTTTAGTCAAGCCTTTTACGATAAACTCTTGGTAAGTTTCATAGGATTGTACCTTCAACCGAGAATATGACATTGATTGATTGATTGTACGGTATTTTACGTCGCTTTCATCATTATTTCAGTCATATCGCGGCAACAGCTCACATATTAATGTATTTCCTGGATTTTACCAGTACTGGGCTAGGGCTCTGAAGTGTCTTGCCCAAGGACACTACCACGAAAAACCCAGGAGATCTAGTGAGGCTCGAATCCGGGACCTCCAGGTCACGAGTCCAACACTTTACCACTGATCAACGCAGGACCCCTCGTCAATATTGACATCTTACACCTGTGCTCTTGGTTGCTTGAAGCACACATTTGCTTCGTTCCGAAAAGTTTTTTTCTATAACAATGTGGATGTAAAACTGTTTTTATTGAGCATGGTCTGTGAAAAGGGGGTTTAACGCGTCTCCAGCACGGGTCAGCCTGACGAAACTTTTCGTTATTTTCAAATTTTCTGCATGTTTGAAGACCATACTAAATCATGATTCAACCTATTTGTAGCCTTAATGGATCCGTAAATATGACGACTCGGTTTGTAAAATGCATTACAAAAATGCATTAAACCCTCTTTTGCCAGAGCGCCGCTCATATTTCTTTTTTTTTTCTGAACCTTTTTGTGCCTTGTGTGATTAATAACAGTTTCGGATTTTGGCGTAAGCCTTACAGGTGTAACAATACCGTAAAGGTAAAATTTAACTCAACCAAACGACAAAATTTTAGACTTGTCCAAATTGAAAGCATTTGTAGACGACAAAATAAATGTGACTCAATCATTAAAATTTATCTTCGGAATGTTAGAAAACATTGTGGGAAAAGGAGAAAATGCTGGTTACCAGCATTTTCTCCTTTTTCCACAATGTTTTCTAACGCCCTTTTCCTCGTTTAAAAATCAGTTATGTGCGGTAAAGGGTACAATGCTTATGTAATACCTTACCGGGATATTTAGGTATTTCCCCTAACGTGCAGGAACAAATTTGCTTGCAAGAAATTTACGACATTGAATGCACCGAAGCTTGCAGTGTTTCAACTTAACGTTTTATCAGACGACAAAATTTTAGCCTTGTCCAAATTGAAAGCATTTGCAGACGACAAATTAAAGGTGATTCAAAACATTAAATTTGTCTTTCATGGATAGAAAACATTGCGGGAAATGGAGTAAATGCTGGTTACCAACATTTATTCGTTTCCCCACAATGTTTTCAAAAGCTTTTTTCTCGGGGTCGTTAAAAGTCAGGATTGTATAGTAATGGGTTAAATCTTTACCTGACTATCCCGAGTTTTATCGACCCTGAGGAAAAAGGCTTCGCGAAACATTGTGGGAAAAGGAGAAAATGCTGGTTTCCACAAAGTTTTCTACCCTTTTCAAGAGAAACCATGTCAAAATATTTTGGGGAAATGGGAATATGCTTGTAACGAACATTTTTCCCTTTTCCAAACAAGGTTTTCTACTCTTTCAAAGACATACCTTGTCAAAACATTGTTGGAAGGTCAAAATGCTGGTAACTATATTTTTTTTTTTATTTCCAATACATTATTCTATCCTTTGAAAGACATACTTCGTCAAAACAACGTTGAGAAAAGAGAAAATGCTGGTAACTAGCATTTCAACCTTTTCCTACAGTTTTTCTTACCTTTCAAAGGCATTCCCTGTCATTTTAGCCACTTTTGATTTGTTGTCTGCAGGTGCTTTGTATGAAGGTCCTGCGTGGCTCAGTGATAGAGTGTAGGATCCATGACCTGGAGGCCCCAGGTTCGAGCCGCATTGAATCCATTGGGTCTTTCAGAGCATTGTTCTGCTTAAACCCAGGAAGTACGTGAATGGGTGAGCTGTCGCTGTGAAATGACTGAAAAAATGTTGAAAGCGGCGTAAAACACCATTCAATCAATCAATTGGACATGCCTAATATTTTGTAAAGAAATAACCTTGAAATCACCTTTCAATCCCAAGTTTCAACTACCCTTAGGAAGAAGGCTTTTGAAAACATAGTAGGAAAAGGAGTAAATTTAAGCAACTAGCATTTTCTCCTTTGTCTTAAATGCCTTAAATGTTTTCTACCCTTTTCAATTAGAAATTCTATTGTCTGAAACACTTTCAGTTTGAGGAAAGCCACGGTAGCTCAGTCCGTAGAGTACAGGACTTGAGAACAGAGGGTCGCTGGTTTTAATCCCGAGCTCAATCAATTTCTTTCCGAGGATCGATTATTGTCATTGCGACAGGATTGATTCCTCTCTCACCTCTGACCATTGTTTCGACGATTGTTATGTGGGAAAGCAGCCGATTGTTATGTGGGAAGGCAGCCGGGGGCTTGGAAAGAATATTGTGTGGAGTACTGGTAAAAGAAACTACAGAAAAGGCATGGATAGTTGCACTGGCCGCCGCGATATAATATAACTGAAATAATGTTGAGAATGGTGTTAAACACCATACAATAAATAAACACATTTAATTTGTCGTCTGCAAATGCTTTTAATTTCGACAAATCTAAATTTTTTAGGTCGGGTAACGAGTTAATTTACTACTGTGCAAATTCTGTTTCTTTATTAAAAAAAAAAACCCCGCTTTTGAAGAAATGAGGAAAACTGTGTTTTAAGCAATTTTATTTTACCCCTGTTCATGTTTTCAATATTACATTGGTGAGGATATAGGCTGTGCCCTGTGAAATAGGGGTTTATGCATCTGGAAAAAAGTATCGACCCATGTCAGCCTGCGCAGTCCGCGCAGGCTGACATGGGTCGAAACTTTTTTGTATTTAGTAAATTTTCTGCATGTCGAAGGACAATTCCTGAGAAATCAGCCGGTTGTTGGTTAAAATGGATCCATAACTATGTGATGTCTTGGTCAGTACAATGCATTCCAGAGATGCATTAAACCCCTTTTCACCGAGCATGGCTCATATCTAATTTAATATCCTTTGTATTAAACGTAGTATCCTGCTACGGATTATTCACAGAGAGGCCTGAAAACAAAGGCCAAAGAAACAAAGGCCCCTAACACATCGGTAAACATCGACGTTTTCGTAAAGGCTATTCAGCCAATGTCGGCAGCTTCCGTCATATAATATGAGAATTAGGGGCCGTAGACTCACTAACTCATCGGTAAATATCGTGTAACATCGATGTTTCCTGAAGGCTATTCGGCTAATCTCGACAGCTTCCGTATTTTAATATGAGAGTTAGGGACCGTAGACCTTAAGATAAAATTCGTTTCAAAACATGGAGAATACCATAACATTTCCACCTTTTTGCATCAAATACTACAAGAAAAAAGTCGAAAAACCTGTTTTGTACGACGGGATTGTTGCGTCTAGTCACATCTCTCTCTCTCTCTCTCTCTCTCTCTCTCTCTTTCTCTCTCTCTCTCTCTCTCTCTCTCTCTCTCTCTCTCTCGTCTCTCTCTCCATCTCTCTCTCTCTCTCTCTCTCTCTCTCTCTCTCTCTCTCTCTCTCTCTCTCTCTCTCTCTTATGATAAAGAGTTAAGTGTTTACTTTTCGGATGGTGTAGATCAAGATAAGTATGCACAGAACGTGCAGTCTGATCATGCAATTACACTGTTTGATACGATGAAACCTTTTGTGGGGGGGGGGGTGGAAGGGGGGCACACACCTTTAAAATTATAACACATTTGAAATAATAGTCTTTCGATTTTTTTTTTTTATTTCAATATCAGCCGGAAACTTTCATTTCAATTTAACCTTTTACCTCATGATCCCGAGTTTTAACAACGCTGAGGAAGAAAGCTTTTGAAAACATTTAGGAAAAGTCGAAAATGCTGGTAACAAGCATTTCTATCCGCTTTTCCCGCAATATTTTCTACCTTTTCAAATAAAAAAAAACCTAACATTTGAGCTGCATTTTTTTATCGTCTGTAAATGCTTTCGAATTTGGAAAAATCTAAAGTTTTGTCGTTTACTATTAAGTTGTTAACCAGCGTTTTTTTTTTTTCTTTTCTCACAATACTTTTAACCTTTTCATATAACAGTTCCAACTGTTGAGCTGCATTTTTTCATCGCCTGCAAATGCTTTCGAATCGGGAAAAGTCTGGAGTTATGGAGTTAACCACTGGAGTGCCGATTAAACCCAAAAGACATTTTCAGTAAAGAAATAAGACCTCAATAATTGCCGTTTCATGGCTACTTTTGTTTATAGTGTTTCAGCAAAGCGGACAGTGTAGATCAAAGATCAGACTGCACGTCCGTGCAGTCTGATCTTGATCTACACTGGCCGCAATGGCATCCATCGTTGCGAAAGAGTTAAGAGGTAAAGGTGAGGGAAAAATACCGCCACGTACTGGGCCTGGTTTGCCAGTAGCCTGATAACAGGATAAATTTTCGTCACGGAAATAATTTTCCACATGGAGAGGTCATGTATGTCATTTCCTGTCTGAATGTTTCCCGGGGGTTTCCGACGGGGGAAAGTAAGAAATTTAAAACAAGAAATATTTGTTTTAAAAAAAAGATAGACGGCGTAAATTTGCAAGCAAATAGGCTTGGACCCGTAAAATAAACATGTCTACATTTTTCACCAATCACAAATTTCGATGTATTTATTTGTTATCAGTACCAAAAAGTAGGTCAAAAGCCAGCAAATTGAGCTACGCCGAAAAAAAAGTAAAAATGGCTGAAAGTGGAAAACCGCAGAAAGATTTAGTTCAACCCTTATCCCGCTCAATAGGTTAAATAAAACTTTTAAGCCGATAGTAAAAACAGTGATTTTGCTATGTTAAAGGTATTTTTGGGGAGAAATATCTTCTTATCGGACAGTGTACATCATATATCAGACTGCACAGCCTATGCATTCTGATCTTGGATCTACAATGTCTGCAAAAGGTCCTTGAATAGCGCTTAGCAACCTTTACTTTTACCAGTCTTAAAGGGGGCTATAAAGTTTTATTCCGTAAATCAAAATTTCTTGCAAAACACCGATAAATACAAGTATATATTTCTTTTTCATCAAGTAGAAACTGTACTGTTACATTCGGTAAAAAAAAACAAGGCAAAATTTTACGCTTAGATAATGGAATGGTCGTTTTGCAATTGTAAAAGTAACAATAAAGCCCAAAAGTAAACAATGCGGGTGTTTAAATGCATTTAAATTTATATCATACCATTTAAAAGTATGGAAACTATTGTGAAGACGGCCGGTCCAAGTGTTAGTCGCTTATAGAGAAATTAATTTCAAAACTAGGTTAAAACCTGCCAGGTAGCAGTGTCTTTTGTTTACTTTTTGCCTGATTTTAAAATTCTTTTTTCTGCCAACGACTAACACATGGTCCGACCACACGATAACAGAGTGTCACCTCCACAATATGTTCCATACTTTTAATTGTATGATTAAAATTTAAATGTATTATGACACCTGCTTTGATATTTTGGCCTCTACTGGGAATTTTACTTCATCTGTTTTATTACATCAGATATGACGACATCGTACTGATTTGAATGCGAATCCTCGTGATCGACGCGTGCTGTTGATCATGTGAAATCTCTACAAGTCTTTGGACATAATCGGAAAGTATCATAAGAGGCTACGTAGCTCATGAAGGGAATACCGCAGAAAATTTTTTTTTTTCAATTTTGTCAATCTTCTTTACTGATGATTAGCCTGCTATCGCTTTGCTTAATTCATTGATAAATCATTTAATAAGTTTGTTGAGATTTTAAAAATGTGAATAGCTGCCCCCCTGAGAAAAGTTTCACGGAGCATTAACTGCATAAATACAACTTAAACTAGTATGCCTGCATTGGACGGCCTATTGAATTATAATGGGAAAGGAAGCATGTGATTGCTCCTTTTCACTTATTTTTTTTTTTTTTTTTTCAACGTGGTCATGGGGAGTTTTAAGGAAAGGACATAATTTGGCGTCCGTCATGCAAAATTTTAGACCCGAGCAAACTTGAAAGCATTCACAGACATATAATTTAGTGTGGCTGAAATGATAGGAGTTGAATTAGAAAGGGTAGAAAATATTGTTGGAAAAAGAGAAAATGCTGGTTACCAGCATTTTCTCTTTCTCCAACAATGTTTTCAAAATACTTCTTCAGGATCGATAAAACTAGGGACTGTTTGTTTAAGAAATAGTCATCTTTCTATCGTGGTTCATCGTTCAATAAATTTAAATTTAAGTTCAAAATTTAAATAAAACTTTAGGCATCAAACACACCCACACAAAAAAACAGTTTTACTATTTTACTTTCTCCCTTTCAAACGACAAAGAAAAATGAATGTATCGTCATGCATTATCTAGAGTCGCAGTCGCTTCAAATGCTTTGAATATTACCTCACCCACTCCTTATCCGATTTCCAATGCGACATCTGCCAGTTTCGATGTTAATCTTCAACATGAAAAGACATAATTTACATGTGGTTATCGGTAACATTTCAAATAGTTTCATCATTGTTATCTTTGATCAAAATACTAAATCGGTAAATCCTTGAGTTTTTCCTTCCTCCTTGGTCGAGTAGAGGAAAATGACGATTTGTTTACGTCAAGTGACTTTCATCGGTAAAATATCCGAGGGCGGGGACATGGAATAGCCATGGGCGACTTACTTTAAATACAATGACGTCACTTTATATAGAATGACGTTGATCTTATCACGCTTCAGTTGCACTTTGTTTTTAGAGCCGAATTCACGTTTTATGTTAGAATTAAGAAATAATCTTCTTTCCATCGTGGCTTTTCGTTGAATAAACCACGATTGTGAGTTATGAGGCACAATAAATGATCGAAGGACGATAGCCCGAGTTTATTCATTGCGCCTCATAACTCACAACCGTGGTAACATTCCAAATAATTTCATAATAGCCATTTTTTTTATCAAAAACAGTTAATAATGGGTTAAACATCTTCTCTACCTATATAATCTATATCACTGCACCAATTTATAGCAGATTGCGTACAAATGATTTTTGGATGGTAGGCCCTACTCTTTCTAGAAAATTCAGATAGTTACAAATACCCTGTGGTATAAACAGGTCGAAGGAGATAAAAACAGGTTACGTATTCACCAACCGTTCTTAAAATCGTTGTAAGTCGTCATAGATCTATCTGAGATTTTCTAAATTTGTATGTAACACAACTTCTTAGTGGCTAAACCATTCGGTTTAGCCAGTCAGCAAACTGACAATAAATGATGAGCAAACTGACAATAAATTGCGTACATAGAATATATCATTGACATGTTTATATTTTCAGGTGCGATACGAAACTCCATGGATGACCGGAATTTTGTGACCCGGCTATTAAAACAGTCTATCTTGACCTTATGCCGGGAAGCAGTCAATTATAATTTCCAGCTGGAGGTGGACGGGATTGTGAGCTTGACGGTAGATCGGAACAAGGTTCATATTGTCAGAATTCATGAGCTTTTCCTAAAGCAAGGTACTACTGTTAAAGACGATCCAAACAATCTATCAGCGGTGAATAAGACCTTAAATGGAGGTATAAGTATTACACAGGTGTCTCAACCACCGAACGTTCACTACGATACCACTTTAGTTCCTGTCAAGGTGGAAAATGTCGAAGAGAGAGACAAAGACCAGAATGTAGAAAACAGACAAGATTCCAGTAATCACAAACCATCTGATATAGGTGACACAACCGCAGATAACGATAATAATGGAAAGCATTTTGCAGAAAACAACGAATCTTCCTCTGCACAAAGTGATACATTAGAGGTACAGATACAGAAACTTCCAGTTTCCACGGATATTAATATTCCTTGTAAGAAATGTCACGAAGTGCTTCATGATGTAAATGCCTACGAGAGTCATTGTTTAAAGGTACACAGTCAACATATATGCCGTGTTTGTCTGTCAACTTTTACCTCAAGGAACAATATGAAGAGACATGTCCGTATTCACACCGGGGTCAAACCGTATACGTGTAGACAGTGCATGGAAAGTTTTGCCAGAAATGACGATTACAAACGCCATCTTTTACGTCACACATTTAGCAAACCCTTCCGCTGTTCCCTTTGTTATACAGGATATTCTGACAGGTCTTTTATTAGAGCACACATGATAAAGGAACACAACGCAGCATTATTTCAAATCTGTACCCAGTGTGGCGAGGTGTTTGCTGATATTCCGACCTTTGAAAAACACAAGAAGATGCACCCAGACTTAAAGGAATATAGGTGTACAATTTGCTCATTTAAAGGATCCAATGGACTCGTTTACAAAAAACATATGCTCACACATGGTCCACCAAAAACCTACAAATGTGATCATTGTGAAATTTCATTCAGCGATCCATTTAGCTACACCACCCATCTAAAACTGCACAAAGGCGACGATCTAGTTCAAAATTATGCTTGCTGTTTTTGTGATCTTAATCTCCCTACTTACGAACAGTTTCATAAACATGAAATCTCCCATGTTGTCCAAGGGCAGTTCATGTGTAACGTCTGTGGCAAAACATTTAGGCTTGCCAGCAACTTGAGAGATCATCTGCTGACACATGTCGTGACAAGTGGCGAAAAAAGTCTCTACGATAAAACAGCTGAGAAACCCAGAAAATCGGAGGATGCTGCGATAGAGATGGATACGGACGACCCAAGACATCTGGAACTCAGTGAACTCAACAACAATAAAATTGAAGTAGATAAAAATAATACCACAAACAGAAAACCGACTGATGATGGACATTCAAATGACTACTGGTGTACCGAATGTAACCAAGGATTTGAAACAGAAAAATTATTGCAGGATCATATTAACAATACTCATGAAACTGGTTTGGCTCAAAATGACAAAAACTTACATGACATTCCAGAGGATCACAGTGAAAGTGAACCACAAAACCTAAGTACTTCACCGTTTGAAGATCTTACTCAGGCAGATAATGAAGATCGACTATACAATGAGGAAACTCTTTGCGACCTTCCAAATAGAAACAAATTATTTGACCAAGAGACAGATGTTGATAGTAGGAGTCAGTATCAAACTGGTCTGCTCGCAGGCCTCAAAGATAGAACAAAGTTGACACCAGCGGAGATGGCCATTACTGCCGATGCTGTGAAACAAGTGCTTGCAATTCAACAAAAGTTTGGGATAAAACCTCAGGTTCACTCCCCAAAGAGTACTTGGGCAAAGCCTGTGCCTATATCAAGTTCAAGATATAGTCCAGTCTCTACTAGTAGCATTTATTCCAATGATCCTCACACGCTTGGCAGTGGTGGTAAGCGTTTTCCTTCTAGTGATCAACGACACTTTGGAATTAATAGATATCAACCTAAAATTACAAAGAAACCATTTTCTTATATTCATGCAGGCATAAAGGCAAAGTTACACCAAAGAAAACTGCACTCGCCAAACGAATATAACGATAACGCAATGGATATAGACATAAGTGATTCCTCATCGAATGAGAGCAAAGCAATTGGTCCAACTACGCTGAATTTAAAGGTTCGTAACCCTGGATTTGAGAAGGTGGTCACACCAGACATTTTATTTAAGACCAAAGCTCCATTTACTTGTGAAGTATGTGAGGAAACATTCCAGGATTTCGAGAGCTTCGATCATCATGGCACGGCGGTACATCGCCGCTTTATCTGCTCTTTTTGTGGGAAAGTGTTTACGTCGAGGCCGAATCGAGAACGTCATGTGCGATACCACACCGGGGAAAAACCGTACAAGTGTGATTTGTGCCCGATGGCTTTCTTCAGGGGAGATGATTTAAAGTATCATCGTACAACAAGACACCCAGATGTCAAACCTTTCATATGTGGTGTCTGTACCTCAACATTTGCCAAGCCAAAAGAACTAGAGAAACACTTACAAATGTACCCTGATCACAACACTAAAGGCATGCTTTAACTTTTTCCAATTGATCTTGTGCTTTAACGACTCGCCGATCCTAGTAGAAAGTTGTTCAACCCTTAATCTTCTAAATAAGCCAACTGTAACTTGAAAGCCGGTAGTAAAAACCCATATTTTGCAATTTCAAAGGTATTTTGGGGGGAAAATATCTCCTTATCGGACAGTGTAGATGCAAGATCAGACGGCACGTTCTGTGCAGTCTGATCTTGGTCTACACTGTCCGTAAAAGGTCCTTGGGTAGCCCTTAGCGGCCTAAGGATTGGTTAAAAGCTTTGTGGAAAAAGAAGAGAATGCTGGGAGCCAGAATTTTCTCCTTTTCTCACCCGTGTTATGGAAAATCCCATCATACGAACTACATTCAGTTTGTCGTCAGCAAACACTTTCAAATTAGACTGGTCTAATATTTTGTCGACCGTTAAAGAATTTTTACCATAGGCCTTTCAAGCCTCTTTCGTCTATCTCGGAACTCTGAAATTTTCACCTGTCGATCATCGAGCACTGTTATTAAAAATAACACATCGGCGCCTATGATAACGTTATTATATACGATATAGAGGCAATACGCTAATGTGCTATATTTAGTAACGGTGTCCCATGATCGACCAATGAAAATTTAGATATTCCTTGATAGACTAATGGAGTTTCAGTGGCCTATAGTCATACGAAAAAACTGCTAAATATATGAGCCATGCTGTGGGAAAAGAGGGTTTAATGCATCTCCGTGGTGCATTATACCAAGCAAGTCAACACTTAATTATGGATCCATGAAATCCATTTCATATTACAATCGACTGAATCATGAGGTACAGTAGTCTTTTGACATGCAGAAAATTGACTAATAATAAAAAGTTTCGACCTGGGTCAGCCTGCGCAGATTGCGCAGGCTGGCCTTGGTCGATACCTTTTGCAGATGCAATGGGTATCCTTTTTACACAGCATTACCGGTCTGTATTAGTATTTCATGTATAGGATGTGGCACAGAGCCAAATATATTTGAAGAGATAGCATACTACATGACAGTTGAGATCTAGGACTGATATTTATCTACATTGTCCCCAAAGCGCCTAATGTTGCCAATAATCTGCAGCTTTAGACTAATATACTGGGTATTATCTTTATTATTTCATGTTTTTCTGTAGTTTATCGGGAAACAATGGTGGATTATAAGATTCGATAATTCGTAACCCTACGACCAGTGAAATTTACCGTAAATGTTTCCGTAACAGTAGTTCCCGTGCACTAGTTACAGGTCTAGGAAAACAGTGCGTGCCATTCAACCAATCGGAAATGACGTAATTTACGCACATTCACCCTACATTTCTTGCGCTTTACGTAATATTGTAAATCGTTCTTATGGGCGGGAGGAACGCCAAATGGGAATTGCCGAAAACAACTGTACTTGATTTTGATGAAAGTTTAAACAAAAAGGGGTTAGAAGCATGAAATAAATAGAAAGTTTGTTTTTTTAATTTCGTTGAAAGATCGAAATTTATGCCATCTCTTTAACATCAACGGTAATTCTTTCATGAGTGGCTGCGCCACTCGTGAAAATATTTCCAATGATGTTCAATCGATGAAATAAATTTAGATCTTTCACCGAAAAAAATATACAAATATCCGCTATTTCTACAGTACTGACCATGCTGTTGGATTAACTTTTGACTCTGATCTATACTGCTGAATATTTTTCAAGTAGTGTTTTCCAACCCTGTCCAGAAATTGCAGTATTTGTGTAATGTTTAGTTTGCTGAAAACGCATCTTTCATTTATGTGCCACTCTTCGGGTTATTTTTAACTCTTTACCAGACGACAAAACTTTGGATTCGCCCAAATGGAAAGCATTCGCAGACGACAAAGCAAATGTGTACTGAAAGACTGGGCGTGTCTCTGAAAGGGTTGAAAATATTTTTGGAAATAGAGAAAATGCTGGTTACCAGCATTTTCTCCTTTTCCTTCAGTGGTCTCAAAAGCCTTTCATTCTCGGAATCGTTAAAACACAGGATTGTATGGTAAAGGGATAAACTTGACTATCTTTTCTATTGTAGATATTTACTTCTTTACCCGGAACTCGTTGTTTTCTAGAATTATTTGTGTAAGCCTATCTATCTAATCGGTACAATAACCTAGGTAGACGATGGTGATTATACCCCCTACCTACGAAGTAGAGGAAAATATACCGGTTTCACCACGTCTGTCTGTCCGTCCATCCGTCCGTCTTGTTTTCATTTCCGTGTTCTAACTCAAAAGCCGTTTGACCTAGAACCCTGAAACTTTATACAAGTGTTGCTCATGACCCCAAGGAGGTGCCTTGTAGTTTTTGGGGTCACATGGGTCAAAAGTCAAGGTCACAGGTGAACTTTGTTTGAAAATCGTTTCCATGCTCTGACTCAATAGCTGTTTGACCTAGGATTCTGAAACTTTATACAAGTGTTTCTCATGACCCAAGAAGAAGTCCTACCGTTTTGGGGTCATATTGGTCAAAGGTCAAGGTCACAGTTTCTGTGCTCTAACTCGATAGCTGTTTGACCTAGGACCCTGAAACTTTATACAAGTGTTGCTCATGATCCAAGAAGATGCCCTATTTTTTGGGCATATTGGTCAAAGGTCAAGGTCACAGGTGAACTTTGTTTGAAAATCGTTTCTGTGTTCTAACTCAATAGCTGTTTGACCTAGGACTCAGAAACTTTATACAAGTGTTTCCCATGAACCAAGGAGGTACCCTTTTGTTTTGGGGTCATATTGGTCAAAGGTCAAGGTCACTGGTGATCTTTGTTTTGAAAATTATTTCCATTCTTTGAATGTGCTGCTTCAATGACAAGGTGCTGTGGGGGCGGTTTTTGTACGCTTTGCGACAGTTCTAGTTTACTCTGTTTCAAAATCTAGAGTCCTCCCTGGCTCTGTGAAAGAAGGATTATGAAACCATCGGGGGATAGGGAAAAAATAGTGGTAACCAGCATTTTCTCCTTTTTCCACAACCATTTCCATCCTTTTAAACGAAATTTGAACGAGTTGACTGATTTGAGCTTCGTTTGATTAGCCGTCTGCAAATTCTTTAAATTAGGACCATTTAATATTTTTATCGTCTGATAAGCCTTAACACGTCATTTACAAAAGACTGTTGCTATGTTAAATGTTAAAGCTGTTTTTTATAAAAAAAAAATTGCTTAGTATAGGTATTTGGCCTCAGCATTTAAGCAGATCTTTTTTTTTTTTCTAAATGTCAGTGAGATTGGCGACAAAGCTCTGCCGTTCAAAAGTAAATGTAGTGTTTTTTTTTTCATTAACTGTGCCGTATTGGAAAGACTTTGCGAAAAAGCTGTTGTCGTGGTATGACTGAACAAACGTTGAAATTAGCGTAAAATCAAATTTAAACGACAAAAAGCATTATTGATACTTCTAGTACCTTGATTATTTTGCCAAAATGGCGGTCCAGCTTTTTTACCTTCTTAACTCTTTATTAAATGACAACATTTTAGACTCAATCAAATTGGGAGCATTTGCAGACGACAAAACAAGGGAGCTTAAAATATGATTCCTGTCTTCGAAAGGGGAGAAAACATAGTGGGAAAAGGAGAAAATGCTGGTAACCAGCATTTCCTCATTTTCCCACAATGTTTTCAAAATGATTCTTCTACGGGTTTGTTAAAACTCGGGCATGTTTTATAAACTTTTAATTAATGCTTATGCTTAGTTATTTTTTGTCAGAATTCTGTCTCCATTTCTAACGTAATTAATCTCAAGTAAGCAAGTAGCGAGCTCTGATACTCCTGCGGGCTCTGTGAATCAAGCTCGGACTGTACAAAACATGCGGTCCTATCCTGTATTTACTCTTTGCGACGTGTTGAGCTAGTCTAGCAAAAAAAAAAAATAACCCACCACACGTGACCTTGTCATATAGGCATCATACTCAGGACAACGCCATCACAGAACGTACTGTTTTTGGTCTTCTTACAATCTTAAATAACATGAAGGATAAACAGACTGGTAAAGCATCGAGGGGAAATGGAAAATATCCTTCTTAAAACACTTGCTTGTTTTCCAACTATACTTTCCCAATATGTCAGCTTAATGTCAATGGGCCATACTCTGACAAAAGGGAATTTCATGCATCTCCGTAATTCATTATACCAAGCAAGTCATCACATATTACGGATTATGGATCCATAAAATCCATTTTGTCTAAATTCGACTGAATAATGAGGTGAAATGGTCCTTTGAAATCAAGAAAATTTACAAATAGCAAAAAGTTTCGACTTGGTTTAGCCTGCGCAGGCTGACCTGAGTCGATACTTTTTGCAGATGCATTATGCCCCCTTTTAAAGAACTTGACCCATATCTATGTAAATACATTTCGACTACATATTTTTGCGGCAGATGAATTTCTAAACATTGTTGTTACCCCATCCAGTTGAGAAATATATTTAAAGTTGTTATTTCAGGTACATTTTGACTATTTTAAGAAAAATTTAGCGCTGTACCAAACGACAAAATTTTACACTTTAACAAGTTGAAAGCAAATGCCTACGACAAATTTAATCTCAAAGATTGGAATTTCTGTACGAAAAGGGTAGAAAAAATTGTGAGAAAAGGAGAAAATGCTGGTAACCAGCATTTTCTCCTTTTCCCACGATGTTTTCACAAACCTGCTTACTCAGGAACGATAGAAATTTAGACTGTTTGGTGAATGATTAGTATTGCAGACAACTCTTTTTGGTCAGTCTGCAGACGATTTTCAAAAAAGGACATTGTTGATGAAAGAGAAACTGTACTAACGACGTATTTTTTTCATTTTCCCACAATGCTTTCAGATGTGATTCTACAGTGAACCATAATTCATTAATTCATTTTGATTGTCCGTATTTTATCAGACGTTTTCAAAAAGTCGTCTGTTTCATTTGGTTTGTTTTGTTCTTTTTTCGTTTTCTATTATCTTGTATATGGATTACTAAACAGAAACAGATATTTTCTAATTCATTTTAACAAGAACTGTTGGTTGTAAGATATTTTTTAAAATAAAAAAAAAAGAAATAATAATTCAAGAATTGTTTGAATCTTTTATTGTTATTATCCTCTGCATCAATGAAATGGAAATTTTCTCCGTCAACCCTTTACCAAACTACAAAAGTTTAAACTTGTCCAAATTCAAAGCATTTGCAGACGATAAATTGAACGCTGCACATATTATGAAACCTGTCTTCTAAAGGGTTAAAAACATTGTGGGGAAAAAGAGAAAATCCTGGTAACAAGCATTTTCTCCTTTTCCTACAATGTTTTCAAAAGGCTTCTTCCTTAGGGTTGTTTAAACTAGGGATGTGTGGTAAAAAGTTAACCCTTTGCCAAACAATCCCTGGTTTTTACGACCCTGAGATAGAAGCCTTTTGAAAACATTGTGGGAAAAGGAGAAAATGCTGGTAACCAGCATTTTCTCCTTTTCCCACAATGTTATCTACCCTGCTGGAAACAAATTTCAATTTTTAAGTTACGTTTATTTAGTCGTCTGCACGTGCTTTCAATTTGGACCAGTCTAAAATTTTGTCGTTTTGTAAAGTTAATCAATAAACATTTATGGACAAAGACGAAACCATGGGCTTTTGCGGACTGCATGGGTCAAGATCGGACTGAACAGAACAGAACGTACAGTCTGATCGGTTTGTTGAATGATATTTTACCCTTTACCACACAGTCACGTGTTTCAACGACCCTGAGGAAGATGGCTTATGAAAAAAATGTGGTAAAAGGAAAAAATTGCTGGTAACCAGCATTTTCTCCTTTTTCCGCAATGTTTTCTCACTTTTCAAAGACAGATGCCGTCTTTATGGACGGAATTGGTTTGTCGTCTGCATATGCTTTCAATTTGGACCAGTATAAAGTTTTGTCGTTTTACTTTAAAAAAGCCTTGGTGAATCATCGCGTTTTCTATATATTCCCATCTTCGTTTTGATTTTAAAGCCATCTTTGCACGCTCATGAAAATGTACAGCCTTTCATAAGGTTTTCTAAGAAAAAACTCTTGTGTAACGAAATTTGGTTTTAGGTGAAAATATGTCGAAAAATAACTGAATATCGTGCCTTGACATTGTGTTAATATTCGTCCACTTTACATGGACTGTTCCGTGACCTTTTACCTCAATGTTTATAATATTTTAAATCTTTTATCATAAATACGAGTACATCACCATACACGTATTTACTGTAAAACTAAGAATTCTATTGATTCAAAAGTCTGTCATGAGTTCATTTATGATAACATGATTTTAAACAGAAAAAAAAAAAGATTTACTGAACTTTTCGAACAACCCGCGTAGACAGCTTCCCCACTGCAAAACGATAACCTAGAATTATCTAAATGCGAAGCTTGCCCTTTTTTACTGAATAAAACTTAATTTTAAGAGATATCCTTTGGTATTCCTTTAAAAAAATCTGCGTGTAAAACTCTATTTATAACACCAAACCTCCTCCAGCAGTGTATTAAACCCATGACTAATTTTCGATAAAACGCTAGTGTATTATCGTATTTTGGGTTCCGATTTAGATTTGTAGTTATGAGTGCGTGAAGCTGGCGAGACCAACCACAGCACGTGCCGGAATTTGTATTAATTCGCCATTTTGCGGGAAAATGATGTCATTGTTGCAATTTGCAGAGTCGTATTCGTGCGGAAAATGTTATGATTTTCATGTTTAGTAACAACAAGAAATGCAGCACAAATAATTTAAAGTCAACAAATTGTGAAAATATTTTGATTTGCTCCCTCTAGAAAGTGTTTCATTCTACTTTCGATGTAAACTGCATAGAGCTATCTTCTTGTGTATTAACACTTTTCAAACCGAACTGCATCAGTAAATATGGACCCGTGAATGATATATAGGAAAAAATGATAATGCAGGATACTTATTCGTCTGTCATTTTGTTTTATGTGATTAGTAGAATCTCACGTTCGTTATAGACTCATTGTCACGAAACATGACCATTGGGCACATAAAAATTCGGAATTTTTTATGTTGCATTTTATTACTTTGCTTCATTCCGCCAGGTAGTTCCATGTTTAAAGCTACCGAATTTTGAATTTCACCAGCCTTGAACTTATTTTTAAGAACTTTCACCTATGTTTATGTATATACATGCATTATCAACTGCATGATTTTAAGAACTACCATTGCTCAGAATAGATGCCGCTTTCCAAGCTTAATCAGCTTTGGACAATTTTGAATGTTTTTGTCGTAATTTTGATAAAATTTCCCGTCAACTGGTATATAATACATGTATGTGTATGTTACCAAGAAAAATATGCACTATGCTGGGCTTGAAAAATATATTTCCATAAAAATGGTGTAGTATATGCTTGAAAACTATTCAATTCTTTTTCATAAAATATGTCAAAGGTGGAATAATTTTCAAGAATCCTATGCTTTCATACAGTAAACATGTTTACTCATTATAGCCAATTTTTTTTCATCCTCGAATGAATACTTAAAATTATACTAGAACTTTTCCCCCGCTGTCCCGTTTATTACTAGTGATTGTCCCGTCTATTATTGTGTCTATAAAAACCTAAATGAACGCTATTTTAACGCGATTTACTCGAATTATGAGGAAATCCAACAGAGTTAACAACCAAAACCATAAATTTCGACATACAGCTAAGAAGAATGAACAAGGATCATATTTGTTGACTTTAATCCTTTGTCCCGTTTATTACACTTAGAGTGTTAACGTTATGAACACTTGTAAAAATCTTTAAATCGGTAAATTTTCAAAACGTCATCTTGAACTGTGAAAATTCGACCCAGTTTCGTTGTTGGTTCAAATACGATCATCATTGGATCCATTGACATCTTTTTTCTGCATCTCTTTATCATTTCACAGCTGCAACTTTTTCCACTGCTAAAATGTTTTCACCACTGTCGGACACCGACACAAAGATTATAGTAAATCTTTGAAGTTAAACTGCGTTATCTTTACATTTCGATTTTTATTGGCGAAGGAATATCGATCCTAGAGTGTATGTAATATGTTTTAATAAAAAAGAAATACACCTCTTAAATTCACCATAGATCCCCCCCCCACCCCCGCAAACATCGACAAAGGTCTGATTTATGATCATCATTTCTAAGAACTACGACTTATATTTGAATAAATACATACTTGGTATCAATTTAAATGAGTCATGTTTGGCAAAGAGAGGGGGGGGGGGTTCATGAATCTCCGTAATGTGTTTAAATCAATTAAGTCTTTATATTGTAATGGATCCATAAAATCTATTTTGTCAAATCATGAGGTAGAGTGATACTTGACTGTAGAAAGTTTGCAAAAAGCAAATCGTTTCCACACTGGTCTGCCTGTGCCAACTGCGCAGACTGACATGGGTCGATACTTTTTACAAATGCATCAAAACTCTTTTCACAGAGCATCGCTAAAATATAAATTACAACAGAATAATCTGCAATATGCAATCAACGAGACCCTTTTAGAAATACATCATAGTTTCCGACACGTAACCTAAGAATCGTGATGTTTACGTCATAACCAGACACAACATTCACTGTAATCAAAGGGATTTTAACAACCGAAATAGAACCGAAGATAAATAATGTTGAATTACATGATTTTGCTATCATGATTTTAACATGATTGATGTCAAGGGCTCGTTTATTACGACTCGTTTATTACTGTTTACAAGTATGAACCAGCTTTTTCGCTACATTTTGAAAAGGTCGAGTGTACTAGCCAACAGAATCACTTTGCACATATCCCGCACGTCATTTGTGGTCTCGAATATGCATTCAGTTACATTTCAGAGTTAGATGCACTAATTTTATTCGGAATCTTTGACAAGACTCGTTGATTACTACATAATTATTACGGTTCCACTTAAATGAATTCTTCGTCTTTTTCCCATCTTACGAGGTGCAGTGTGTTGAAAAAATGGTAATACATGTATTGTTAAAAACAAGTCTGTAAGGGAGCTATCTGTTATATCAAATGGAACAAAACTGGATTCTTGTACCGAATCTGGAGGACTTACTGAGATTCTCCTGTTTATTACAGAGAATTGGCGTCACAACTGAGTCTCGTCATCATTTTAGCGTTCCTTATATTATGTTAGATTTTTTTTTTTTTTTTTTGAAATGTAGCAAGGTTTCCATCAAAACTTTGCGTAAAAAGGTTGTTTACCCCGAAATACTTGTTTTAATTAGTGGCGTTAGTCTACATCAATAATGATAGTTTCTTGGCGACATGACGATTTCAGTGACCAAGCTACACATAATGTGCATGGGTGTTGATTGTACGGCCTCAGAAAGGGCAAGATACATCTGAATTTTGTATTTGCATGTTATAGTTGGTAATTTCGCGTACCGTTATCCCCCGGAGGCCTTCGGCGCGGTCTTTCGCCCGTATTATCATTTTAATCAAACTCGTTGACTAAAATGTGACGCTCGCCAAGGCTCGCGCCATGCAATTTTAGTCAACTCGTACATGAACACTCATGTAAGATCCTCTGTATGTTACCAACGTCATATGAAACATTTATATCATTTCCTTTAGGCCTACGACGCTCCCCTTATTGGAAATCTCACATATGCACTAAAGGGGGACAGGCGGACGCACAGAAACATGGGCTTTCAAATCAAAGTTGGAAGCATGCCTTTTCGAGGAAAAGCAGCAAAACGGAATCTGTGCCTGATCCACGCCTTTGGTATGTGTATTTACAATCCCTGGATCTACGTTGCGAATTTACAATATTTTGATTTCTAATGAAGGAATCATCAGAAAAAGAAATTTACATTAAGTTGATTTAGCAGTTAAAATCGAATCGATTTTCAACTCTACCTTTCATAACAGGCTAGGTCCCCTTGAGCCGATCGGTGATGAGAGCCGTAGACCTTTCTTATTTGTGAGGGTGCTTCAGTTTTCACGCTAGGGTCGCCAGTAACTTTCACTTTCTAACTTGATTAAGCATAGTATATTTTAAGTTTAGCACACTGACACAACAACTGACAGTCCAAATTCACAAGACATTTGAAAAGTGAACCAGCTTGCATGCAAGACTTCTCATAGTAACAAAATAATAATAATATTCACATATAAGAACTTTATGAATTTCACAGGAAGACACCTCAAGACCGTCTTCACATACATTTCATAAGACTAAATTTTCAACTAGGGATGACTCTTCATTATTCACTGCTGTTTCCTGCTATTTTATAAGTACAATCAAAGTACTGAAAGTATTGATAGACTACCAAATGTGAAATTAGCGGCCTTTGTAAAGGTAAAACTTGGTTGATCCATACAAGATTGGAGAAAAATGGACCAATCCGGTTATAAAGTCAGATCTGGTCCGATTCGGTTACTTCATGTAAATCTGATCCGGTTCGGCCCAGTCCAATCCGGTTATTATGTCTGATCAAGTTCGAGCATGAAGCAAACATCTTGTACCTTGTCAGTGTATTGCGGCATATTTCTGCCACGAGATATGAGATAACTATCGGGATAATTTTAGAAAACTATGGCGATAAATCAAAGTTTCCCGGAAATTTTATCTAGAAAGTGAAACTTTTTCTCGAAAAAATATCACGATAAAATTTGCTATCTAGAAAATTTTACATTGATCAGTAAATATTTTAACACACAATCTCTTATTCGTGCACGAAACTGACATTCGAGATAAAATTATCGCAATAGTTCTACCCGTTCCCGATATCTATAGATAGAAAATTGGCCATTTGGATGAGCTCCGTAGTTTTTGACGTTACACGATGCGACAAAAGTCTGTGATTTAAACATCACTTCAAAACTGAACAAAGGCATTAATCTTAGTATAGGTTGTTCGAAGATCTTTAAGATAACTTAATCTGCTTATCATAAATAAAACTCATAAAAACCCTGTTTGGTTATGTTACATATTATTTAGTGAAGCCATTTCACACGATTCAAATACCATCTATGACCATATGGTATGAGTGGAAGATGTTCCGAAACCGTAACTACATGTATTTACATTCGGCATACTTCGGATGAGGGGAGCCATCAAGTTAGATGTAGGTACGGAATCGGCCGAGTTGTGACGAGTGCATGTATTTATAGACACCTTGAATGTCGGTTATGGGCACGAACGCAAAAAAAAAATCGTGAGAAAGGTGAGAACTATCCCGATATTCTGTTAAACTTTTTATTATCGAGATAATAATTCCAGGAAAGTTTGTTTTATCGCGATAGCTTTCTTAAATTATCGCGACAGTTATATCTTATGGCATGGCAGATATATGCCACCATATCAATGACATCTTGTTTAGTCTATAACTTTGTAATGATTCATTAACTGAATTGGAGTTTAACGCCGTTTTAACAGCTTAGGTCATATCACAGCGGTCAGAGTACCTACGCATGTGTTTCCTGGCTTTCTCACACCAGTACTGACACAACTTCCATTCCAAGTCACTGACTTCTTTCTCACACGCATCAGAGGTGAGAGACGAAAAATCGCCGGAAAGAAATTTTGCCTGAACAGGGTATCAAACTCACAACCACTTGGTCACGAGTCCGATACGCTAACCACTGAGCTACCTGGGCAGGTAAGTAAGTAAGACATCGTTCAAAGTGGAATGGTAGAGATTTTGTAGTTCATGTCAACATCGTCAATTTTGATAGAATTGCGATTTCTAAAACAGTATTATTTTCTGTGGAGCAGTATTTGGTAACAGATTTTTTGGTATGTTTTGCGTGTGGATCTTGGTCACTAATGCATGCAATTGACTAGCGATCTTATGATTGCTTGTTTACTGACTCTAAATCACATTTTCACAGAGCGCCGCTTGTTTAGAGGTTTACTTTCTCTATTGATATAAATTCCCTTTTTGATGGTGAACAACTAACCAAATATTTATCTAAATACCCTAACATGTGTCAAGGATATAAGAAAAGGTCAAAGTTTTTGCATGACAAGGAAGACCTCAGCACGTTGAAATCTTTAAAAATCCAATAAAATCATCTTATTTGATTCATAAATACAAGAATTAAACAAAGAAGGATCTAAAAACTTATCAAAGATAAATATTTATGACGATTGGCGAACTAGTAGGAGACCGATAAAAATGTAATTTGTTTAATACAGTAAAGAATGTTGGGACGAATAAGTAAGTGCGAACAAGTCCTCGGACGAAAAAGTCTGTTTCAAATGCAGGAACCAGCTGAAACGGTAACAAGGCTAGGGGAAACGTGTTTAACTGCACGTGCATGATTTTACAGAGATGTTTTGAATTTTGAGGTTGGAAAGGTCTATACGATCAAATAGAGACAGTCTTACAGGTTTGTCAAACCTTCGTTGAATCCATAGTGAATTAAAGATAACAAACTACAAAGGAAATTTGAAATAGATACAAGCGATTCCATAATCCGACGTTTTTGGATGATTCGGTTCCGAGCTTATTCATCCCTGAGCTTGCTCTCTTCTTGGCTCGTTCGCGAGGCATTATGAATATTGCACCCACTCAGTTGACGGCAGTGACTTTTAAGTGTTACAAGAAAATCAAGTAGATCATGCATCGTATGCTTAAGCAGTGTCTATCATAGTAACTTAAAATGGAGATTTTCCTCAATCATCAAAAAAATAGAGGGTGATTTTTCAAAAACGGGGGGGGAGGGGAGAGGATGGTTTTGAACAGGTAGACAACATATAGGTCTAGAGCAAGACTGGGTATTTATGAACAATAAAGCAGTACTGTTCATTGTTGTTAGGTAATAATTCAAAGAAGAGCAAGTTCATGCCATTCTAGGGCTGCAAGTTGAAATTCTTCTATCCACTTCATTCCAACAAGTTTGTACATAAGATGAGGTATTTTCTTGTCTGATTTTGTTTCCATAAACAAAGAGCATGAATGAAAAATTGTCTTTATTTCACCCGTGTTTCTCCATGATAATCAAGTAATTTTGACCCTTGGACATTTCTCTTTGATTCTTGGAAATTCCATTTTGACTCTTGAAAATTTGGGCCCAAGAGCAAATGACTTATGGGATTCTGGACCTAGTGAGAACCCTGTTGAGAGTTCAGTATTCACAAAACAGTTTAATTCAGTTTCATATGTTTAAGTGTTATTGCAAAGATTAATTCCAGTGTTCTATTGATAGTACATAATGTGTAATGTATAACACATACATGTATAATGATGTACACCAACATATATAGCAAGACAGTAAATTTTCCCCAAATAAAGCTTTTGTTGCACATTTTTTCCGCTTTTGACCAGTGTCCAGTGTCTTCCCCATACCATAAAAAAAAAGCCCTGTATTGGTCGAACCTAGTTCGCCATGACATAAGGCTGTTTGGTAATGATTAAAAGCATCGTGTTTTAGAAGGAAGACAAAGACAAACAACTGTGACAGAGAAAAAACGAAAATGCTAAATTAACTGACTTTGAGTGAATACATACAGATAAACGTACTTGTGTGTAATTCATATGTCATTTTTATACATGTAAATGAACTCTTTCTTTTACAAACCTTATCTATCTATAAACTGCAAAGACTACATTACCGAAGGAGTTGAAACCTCCAAACACAGACGTCAGGTTGTTACAAACATTTCAGATTTTTTTTTCAAAATGTGAAAGTTACAACAAACCAACGCTACAGTTACTGAAATAGGAATTATCTGTAAGTACATGCATATAAATCTACAAAAAAGTAGATATGTCTAGTTTCCCAGTAAATTATAACACCTAATTTTCAGAGCACGACAAACAATGAAAATCTAAGATATTAGTAACTCGATATGAGCAAACTGAAATTGTTAGTTAATTTCCGATAATTCAGAAATACTGGTTCTCCCTGTAGCTTACATGTATATAACAGACACTTATTTCTGTCCAAGATTATATAGTTATCTTAACTGAGCTGCTGCAAATTCTTGGAGGCATTTCCACATGTCCCTAATTTGTGTATAGAAGGTGATACTCACTTTTGAAAAACATACCCAAATAATGAAACATAGTCCCATAGATGATCAGAACTTGTTGCTCTTCAAGAGAACATAAATCATAAACTTATCCATATTGTAAGTAGTTTTAGACAAAATAGTCTGACTCAAATAATGGAATATATTTGTCTCTGAAAGAGTTTAAAACATTGTGGGAAAAGAGAAAATGAAAGCCTATTTCTTTTTTTCTGTAATGTTTTCAAAAGCTGTGGGAAAAGTATGGACCTATTTTTTGAAGGGTACACCAAATAAGTTTTGTCATATGCATTTATTTAGTAGGGGGATTAAGGCCGCTAATTTCTGAGGAATGTTTTGCTAACTCATGCTACCATAATAACATTCAAAAGTTGTGCTTTGTGCTCATCTGGTAAAAAATTATTACCATTTATGAAATGGCTCTCTGTTTTGAGACCCTTAGAAAGAGGGTGTTTAATAACATATTGTAGAAAAAGTAGAAAAGATAATCGTAACCTACATTATTTTGTTACTCTTTCAGAAACGATCCAATATTTGAGCAGCATTTGTTTTTCACTAATTCTTTTAATAAAAACAAATTTAACAACAATGATACTCTATCTACTGTTGTATGTCTTATTTACTTACAGGTGACATGGTGAGCATCTTTCCAGATTTGTTGTTTAGAGGTTCTGGCTTTGTTCCTCACTTGCTGCAGTGATATTCATGGGCGTATCCAGGGAGATGACACTGCCGAGCCCTTGTCAAAGGCTGATGAATCCCAGAAACAGATGAACAAGTTAACTGTTGCCATAATGAAAATGGTGTACTGCTGAAAGTGGTGTAAAATCCAAATCTGTTGTTTGGAAATGAACACTGGACAGAGGTACATGTACAAACTTTTTTACTAATTAATCGAAGTTTTTTTTGATGCTCCTGCCACGTTAAATGCAGGTGGCATACAGTAGCCTTGCTGTCTGTAGGTATGAATGTCTTGTTAATCATAAGGAAAATGGTGTCTGTTTGTCATTTTTTAACATGCTTTGATTGGGATAGATATTTTTGACAAAGGTTAATAATGACAAAAATTAATAAAGGTCATAGGTCAGGAAGCTGGTCTTCAAACTATTATAAAATCCACAGATTGTTTAAAAGTGAATTATGACCATATTTTTCAGCTGCATTTTTGGTATGATGCAGGTTTTGTTTGTAATCTACTGAAATATTATTGTATTGGATTTGACATTTCACACATTGATCTATTATCATGAATAATAAAACTATCAATTACACCTTAATCTTTTGCTTCTCACAGATTTTTATGTGCATATAGGTGTGTTTACATTGTAAATATTAGAAATGCATTTACACTGAAAGAGCAAAATAAACAAAAGTGAAATTTTCAGGAAAAACATGCCAACTAGTTGCCATTTCAAAACTGCCTATGGACAGAATGTCTCTACATAGTGCTTAGCGTAGATACCAGGTCAGTCTGCAGTAAACATGCAGTCTGATCTTTAATTATCACTGGCTGCAAAGGCAACTATAGTTGTGAGAGCCACTTGAAGGGTTTTAAACCTTTTTCCAAACTATCCTGAGTTTAAACGACCCTGAGAAAGAAAGTGTTACAAAAACATTGTGGAAAAAAGGAGAATATGCTGGTGACCAGCATTTTCTCCTTTATCCACAATGTTTTCTATCTCATCAGAGAACATCATTTAATTTGTATCTGGTTGAAGTTTTCATCTGCAGAAACTTTAAATTTTGTAGAGTCTAAAATTTGATGTGTGGGAAAGGGTTAAATAAGAGTTTAGATAAATGTGAATTTTGGTCTCTATTTTCAGGAAGACAGTGTGATGTAGAGATGGGTATCACGCCAAGTCTTTCTAGCTAGGAGTATTGGACTATGAACTGAAGATCTAACCTGTTAGTGCCTGAAAAAAAAAAGAACTAATTTCAAGGCTGTTTTGACCCATGGGGAAATTTATAAGATCTTCAAGAATTGTCTTAACCCTTTACCACACAATCCCGAGTTTTAATGACACTGAGAAAGAAAGCTTCTGAAAACGTTGTGGGAAAAGGAGAAAATGCTGGTAACTAGCATTTTCTCCTTTTCCCGCATTGCTTTCTGCTCAATCATAGGCAAGTTTCACCATTTTAGCCACCTTTGATTTGTCATCTGCAAATGCTTTGAATTTGGACAAGTCTAAAATTTTGTCGTAAAGAGGTAAAGAGTTAAACAATAGAGTTTAGGCCTACCATATACGTGCAAGAGTGCACAAAGGGAGATAACTCTATTGGACTGGCATTATTAAGCATTTGCAGATGACATATCAATTGACAAGGGCCTATCCAGGAGTTCAGAATTTGCAAACATTTCTGTACACAGAATGTCCATAATTGGTAATTCGCAAATTTTTCGACACGCATACATATCTGTGTATACAGTATTTCAACCTTTGGCTGCTAAGTGCCACCCAGTGCACTTTTGTGAGCAGTGTAAACCAGAATTCAGACTGCATAGAACAGGCAGTCTGATCTTGATGCACACTGTCCAATACAGTTGATTTCTCATAAACAGGTAAAATAGCAATACTTTGCCTTTTAGTTCACCTAAGCACGAAGTGCTCAAGGTGAGCTTTTCTGATCATGCTGTGTCCGTAGTCCGTCGTCAACTTTTACCTTGTGTACACTCTAGAGGCCACATTTTCAGTCCAATACCCATGAAACTTGGTCAGAATGTTTGTCTTGATAATATCTTGAACGACTTTGAAAATGGGTCATGTCAGGTCAAAAACTAGGTCACTAGGTCAAATCTTAGAAAAACCTTGTGTACGCTCTAGAGGCTACATTTTCAGTCCAGAACTCTTGAAAGTTTGTCAGGGTATTTGTCTTGATATTGTCTTGGACGAGTTTGAAACTGGGTCATGTTGGGTCAAAAACTAGTTCACTGGGTCAAATCTTTGAATAACCTTGTGTATGCTCTAGAGGCCACATTTTCAGTCCAATACTTATGAAAGTTGGTCAGAATGTTTGTTTTGATGATTTTTCAGACAAGTTTGAAAATGGGTCATGTCGTTTCACAAACTAGGTCACTGGGTCAAATCTTAGAAAAACCTTGTGTATGCTGTAGAGGCCTTAATTTGGTCAAATACTCATAAAAGTTTGTCAGAATGTTTGTCTTGATGTTATCTCGATAGAATGTGAAACTGGGTCAAGTGGGGTCAAAAACTAGATCCTTTGGTCAAATCTTAGAAAACCCTTGTGTACACTGTAGAGGCCACATTTTCAGTCCAATACTTATGAAATTTGGTCAGAATGTTTGTCTTGATGATATCTTAGAGGACTTTTAAAAAAAGGTCAGGTCGGATGAAAAATTGGGTCATTAGGTCAAATATTAGAAAAACGTTGTGTATGCTCTAGAGGCCACATTTTCAGTCCAATACTCCGGAAAGCTTGTAAGAATGTTTGTCTTGATGTAATCTTGGAAGAGTTTGAAACTGATTCATGTCAGGTAAAAAACTAGGTCACAGGGTCAAATCTTAGAAAAACCGTGTGTACGCTCTAGAGGCCACTTTTTCAGTCCAATACTCATGAAAGGTCGTCAGAACCTTTGTTTTGATAATATCTAGGTCTAATATGGGAAAATGATCTATGTTTGGCTAGAAAGTAGGTCACTGAGAAAATTTCTAGAAAAATCTTGTATACAAGCTAGAGGCAAAACTTTTATTCCAATCATGAAAGCTTTGTAGAATATTTGTAAAATGGGTCATGTTTGGTCAAGACTCAGGTGAGCCACTTCAGGTCCATCATGGCCCTCTTGTTACTATTGTATTGGTTGGAAATTTATATATCTTTTTTAGCAGTGTAAGGCTCAATATTGAAGATGGAGTTGTTCTGAAAGTGATAAAAGAATGTTACTTCTGTTCCAATTTTTACCTCATCTAAGCAGAAAGTGCTAAGGTGAGCTTTTGTGATTGTGCTTTGTCTGTTGTGTGGTCATCAACAGTTACCTCGTGTGCACTCTGAAGGTCACATTTTTGGTCCAATACTCAAGAATCTTGGTCAGAATCTTTGTCTTGATGAAATTCTAGGAAAATTTAAAATTGGGTCACATCAGACCAAAAGCTACATCATTGGGCCACATCTTAGAAAAACCTTGTGTGCACCCCAGAAGCCATACTTTCAGCAATATATTCATGAAATTAATGATTGTCATGATGATATCTTGGACAATATTGAATTTGGGTTAGATCGGTTAAAAAAGTAGGTCAGATCAGTTAAAAAAGTAGTTCACTGGGGCAAATTCTAGAAAAACCTTGTGTGCACTCTAGAGGCCACATTTTCAGCCTGGTATCTATCAAACTTGGTCAGAATCTTTGTCTGGATGATATTTTGGACAAGTATTAAATTGGGCCACTATGGGTTAAAAAGTAGGTCACTGTACAAAATCTTTGAAAATCTTGTGTGCATTCTAGCAGCCATATTTTCAGTCTGATACTCATGAAACTTGGTGTTTGTCTTGCTGATACCTTGGACAAATATGAAATTGGATCACATGGAGTCAAAAAGTAGGTCACTTGGACAAATCACAGAAAAGTCTTGCATACACTCTAGAGGCCACATTTTTAGTCCGATACACATAAATATTGGTCTGTACGTTTATCTTGATAACATCTTCAAGTTTGAAATTTGGTGATGTTGTGTCAAAAAGTAGGTCAGTGAGTAAAGTCTTCAAAAAACCTTGTGTGCACTCTAAGTATTCAGTTGGATTCTCATGAAACTTGGTCAGAATATTTGGCATGATGATGTCTTGGAAGTGTGAAATTTGGTCACATTTGGTCAAAATGTAGATGATCAAGACAAATCTTAGAAAAGCCTTGTGGGCACTATAGAGGTCGCACTTTTAGTCTGATTCCCATGAAACTTGGTCAGAAATTGAAACAGAAATTTGAAATTGGATCACATCAGGTCAAAAAGTAGGTCACTGGGACAAATCTTTAAAAAAACACCTTGTGTGCACTGTAAAGACCGAGGTTCCAGTCTGATCATCACAAAACTTGGTCAAAATGTTTCTCTTGATAATCTCGGACAAATTCAAAATTGGGTCATGTTGAGTCAAAAAGTAGGTCACTGGGCCAAATCTTAGAAAAACATTTTGTGCAGTCTAGAGGCCTCATTTTCAGTCTGATACTCGTGAAATTTGGTCAGAATGTATGTCTTGATGATATCTGGGACAAGTTCAGAAATAGGTCATCTTGGTCAAAGAGTGGGTCACTTGCACTCATGTATTTTACATCATCACAACCAGGATGTCTTCGGCTTTATCAAGCCTAGATAACCTTACTCAGGTGAGGGCTTTAGAGCCAGTTGCCCTCTTGTTTTTACATTACACACTTGTGTATTGTGTGTTATTGATGCTTTTCCATTGATATATGGCACCATTGTTTTGAATTGTGGTGGAAGTTTGCAATGGATTTACAATAATTGTTGCTGCCAGAAATATGTGATTCTGCTTTTGGTGTTGTGTTGAAAGAGTTAATTTGTAACTCCACTGGCAGAAAGCCACCAAGCTTATGTAATGGCCTTGTGTCCGTCATGCGTCGGTGCCTCTGTCCATCCATGCTTTAACTTTTTATTCAAAACATCTTCTTCTCAGAAACTACAAATCCAATTTTGACCAAACTTCACAGAAATGATCCTGCTATGGTCCACTTTAGAATTTATTGAAAGAATCTGATTCCTTGAAAGAATTTGATTCCTTTAAAAACTCTGGTTGCCATGGCCTCAAAACTGAAAAATATTAGAAATCTTCAAAAATCTTCTTGTCCTAAACTTTAAGGCCTAGGGCTAAAAAAATTGGCATGTAGCTTCATCTAATGGACCTCTACAAAGTATCTTCAAATTATAGCCCCAGGGTCAAATTTGGCCATACTCGAGGGGTTACACTGTATACATGGGCTTTTGTAGTGAAAACTTTAAAAAAATCTTCTGGTTTTCAACTATAAGGCCACCAAATTTTGCATGTAGCTTTATCTAATGGGTCTCTACTAAGGTTCTTTATATCATAGCCCTGGGATCAAAATTGGCATCGCCCTGGAGGTTACAAGATTTACATTGGCTTATGGAATGAAAACTTTGAAAATCTTTTCACTCCTAACCATAAAACCTAGGACTACCAAATCTTGCATGTAGCTTTATCAATTGGTCCACTACCAAGGTAGTCCAACTTAGAGCTCTAGAGCCAAATTTAGCCCTACCCTGTCAAGTTTTACATGGGCTTAAACGGTGGAAATTTTAAAAATCTTTTCATTCCTAACCATTAGACCTAGGGCTACCAAATTTTGTATGTATCGTAATCTAATGGACCTCTACCAAGATTGTTCAAATTACAGCCCTGGGGTCTGAATTGGCCCTGCCCCATGAGTCGCAAGTTTTAAATAGGCTTATAAAGTGAGAACTTGAAAGATCTTCATCTTCCTGATCTTTAGATACAGCTGTAATGTTTTGTGAGTGTTATCGTTTAGCAGGCATCTTCCAAAATTGTTCAAATTGAAGCCCTGGCGTCAAAATTGGCCCCAGTCCCATGGGTCATAAATTTAACATGCGCTTATAGAGTGAAAATTCAAAGGACCGTCTTGCTACTAAATCCTAGGTCTACAAAAGTTCTATCAATTGTGAATTTGTTCAAGATTTAGCTATGGGATTGAAATAAGCCCAGCCTCAGGAGTTTTACAGGGGCTTTATATTGAGGAAACTTAAAATTTTCTTGTTTATAGCTTCGATCTGTATCATTTGGCATGTGGCTTTTTCTTCTGGACCTCTACCAGGATTCAAATAATTATAGCTCTATGGTCAAGAATGGCTTTGCTCTTGGGTCACAACTTTCACTTGTGCTTTTGTAGAGAAAATGCTTTAGGTGTTCTTTTTTGAAACCATTTTGCATAAAATTCTAATGTTTGGTATGTATGGTTTGTACTTATTAGCAAGTGGAGCGATGCAGGGCCATCGTGCCCCTCTTGTTATTACCCAGTACCTGTTTCAAAATTTTGTGTATCTATTCCTTCATTTTCATCTGTAGGCTTTTGAGTTTGATATTTTCCTAGTTTTTGGTTAAAGGTGACATGGTTCAGGATGTTAATAATGTTGTAGAAACTTGGAATTTGTTAAACTCTTTACCAAACAACAAAATTTTAGACCAGTCCAATTTGAAAGAATTTGCACACGATAAAATAAATGTGATTCCAGAATTGAAATTTGTTTTGGGAAGAGTAGAAAACATTGTGGGAAAAGAAGAAAATGCTGGTTACCAGCATTTTCTTCTTTTCTCGCAATGTTTTCAAAAGCCGTCTTCTTCAGGGTTGTTAAAACTTAGAATTGTTTGGTAAAGAATTAACTGTTGACTGAACTTTCAAAATGTTAGACTTGCCAATAGTGAATTTTTATCTGAGAGGGTAGAAGAAATTGTTGGAAAGATAGATGCTGGTTATCAGCACTTTCTCCTTTCCCCCCAGTGTTTTCAAAAGCCTTCCTCTCCAAAATAAATGTTTCTAAATAGGGTATTATCTTGTAAAGGGTATAGATTATACTGTAACTTGTAAGAATGTAAATAGTTTTAAAATTTTCAAAGCCAGTTTTGCAGCTTTTGAAAACAGTGAGAAAAAGAGCCTTTGGTGGTCTTAAGAAGCAATTCATTGCTCATATTCCCTAAATGTTTTACCATTGTGAGAAAAGGAGCCTTTGGTGGTGTTAAGAAGCAATTTATTTGTTCATATTCCCTAAATGTTTTACCATTTTTATCACTTAAAATGTTCCTGTTTCTTCTTCGTAAAATATGTGCTAGGTTTAGTTAAAGTATAAGAATGTTCTGTGCTGGATTAATCAATTACTGCTAACCTAAAAGTAAGTCTCTGTACCATATTTCTTTACACACTCATGAAATTATAAACTCTAGAATGGACTAAAATAGTTTTAAATGTGCCCCATATGGGTGAATTTGACTCAAAAAGGGTAGAAACACATTGGGGGAAAAAGGAGAAAGAACTAATTGTCAGAATTTATTTCTTTTCCCGCAATAATTTCATAACCCTTTGCCACATAGTCCCGAGTTTTAACAACACTGATGTCAAAGCGGTTTTTTTTTTTTTTTTTGGGGGGGGGGGGGGAAGAGATGTAACCGAAAAGTATAGATCCAAGATCACACTGCATGTTTTGTGCAGTCTGATCTTGATCCATATTATCTGCTAAATCTCATTTAGTCATGCTTAGCAGGCTGAGGGTTTGAAGATTGATTTTTTTTACTATTTGTACATGTTGTTGGTACATGTTGTTGTTATCTATGTTGAGGAAGAAGTCTAGAAAACATTTTGGGAAAAGGAGAAAATGATGGTTTTCAGCATTTCTCTTCTTTTCCACAGTGCATTCTGGATTTTTAAAGACAAATCCCATCATTTGATTGACATTTTATAAGTAAGCTTATGTCATGGCCCGTCTTGCGCCCGTCCGTTTGTCCATGCATGCTTTAACTTTTACTTCAGGCATCTTCTTCTCTGAAAGTACCAATCCAAATTTGACGAAACTTCACAGAAAAAATTTTGCTATGGTCCTCTTCAGAATATTTGGAAAGAATTTGATTCCATTGAAAACTCTGGTTGCCATGGCAATGAAACTGAAAATCTTCTTGTCTGAAACCATACGGCCTAGGGCTACCCAATTTGGCATGTAGCTTTATCTGATAGACCTTAAAATTATAAAAATTCTTAAAATTATAGCCCTGGGGTCAAAATTGGCCCCATCACAGGGATCACAAATTTAACACGGGCTTATATGGTTAGTAATCAAGGGAGATGACTCCTGTTATGAGATAAAGTTTGTTACTATTTACCTCTCTTGATTATCAAACTACAGAAGTACATGATTGGTGCTGGGTATTCAAGTTTTTTTTTTTTTAAAGAAAGTGTTCTGTTTTAAGGGAGAGTGATTTATTTTGATGCTAATAGCTATGCTCACATGAGTGGAACATTTAACCTAAAGTAAGGTTTCTATCATTAAGTTTGTTTTGTTTTTTTCAAAACTTTACCTTTCATACCAATGAATAAACCTGCTTGTGTTCTTTTTTGACTTTTTTTGGTGGGGCGGAGGTTATGTTTTCCAAATAACTTTATTACCATACAGACTTTTTACACTGTATGTCTCCATCAATGCCAATTAAGTGCATGAAACTTGTACTTTACTCTTTACGAACCACGAATTTCGTTGACTGGGCCAAATTGAAAGCCATTGCAAAAGACAAATTGAATATTGCTTAAATGATTATTTCTGTTTTTGATAGGGTAGGAAACATTGAGGGAAAAGGAGGAAATACTGGTTTACAACATGTTTTGCTTTCCCACAATTATTTAGAAAGCCTTCTCTTTCAGGGTCATTAACACTCTGATTTGTGTGGTGAAGGGTTTAAAAGCCAGTGGGGCGATACAGGGCCATCATGGCCCTCTTGTTTAGCTCACCCGAGTATAAAGTGCTCAAGGTAACTTTTGTAATCATGCTGTGTCCATCATATGTTGTACATCATCAACTTTTATCTTGTGTACACTCTGGATGCAACATTTTTTGTCTAGTACTCTTGAAAATTAGCCCACCTGGCCTGATAGCTCAGTGGTTAGCATATCCGACTAGTGAGTTCAATACCTGGTTGAGGCAAACTTTCTTTTTAGCAATTTTTTGCCTCCCACCTCTGATGCATGTGGAAAAAGTAGTCAGTGACTTGGAAAGAAAATTGTGTCAGTACTGGTGTGAGAAAGCCAGGAAACACATGTGTAGGTGCACTATATAGGACCTAAGCTGTTCAAACGGTGTTAAACTCCAATACAATCACTTGAAAATTAGTCAAATCTTTGAAAAACCTTGTTTACACTCTAACGGCCACATTTGTAGTCCAATTTTTATGAAATTTTGTCAGAATCTTTCTTTTGATAATAAGAAATTTAAAGTGGATTATGTCGGGTCAAAAAGTAGATCATCTGGTCCTATCACAGAAAATGATAGACTATACTTCATATGATGTGTATGAAAAGGAACATTGGCTCAAGTGAGTGATTCAGGGCCACCATGACCCTCTTGTTTTAACTATATAAGACACAATCCCGCGTTTTAATGACCCTGGGCATTATAGACTTTCAAAAACATTGTGGGAAAAGGAGAAAATGCTGGTAACCATTCTAACATTTCAGAAACGAATCCAATCATCTCAGTCACATTTGATTTGTAGTCTGCAAATGCTTTGAATTTGGACAAGTCTGAAATTTTGTTGTTTGGGAAAAAGTTAAAATATTTTGTATTATGATGAGGTTATTGTCTTGATGTTCTCAATCCAGGCATTGTTTTTTTTAACAAAAAGATTTATAAGATTCTTATAAACATTATGGTAAACGGTGAATTTGCTTGTAACTAGCATTTTCCCTTTTCCACAAAGTCTTCTAACCCTTTAAAGACAAATTCCATCATCATAGCCACATTCAGTTTGTTGTCTTTCAGTTTTGGACAAGTCTAAAATGTTGTTTGGTGGAGAGATAATTAACTTGTTTCATTTTTTTAATGGTTTTATTTAAGGTTTGAACCATGTTCCGTTAAAAGGGGGCTTAATGCATCTGCGAAAAATATCGACCCAGGTCGGCCTGCGCAGTCCGCGCAGGCTGACCTGGGCCGACACTTTTCGCTATTGGTCAATTTTCTGTATATCCAAGGACCAGTCTACCTCATGATTACGTTGGTTCTTAAAAAAAGTAGCTATTATTGATCCATAATTATGTGATGACTTGATTGATAAAATGCATCACGGAGATGTATCAAGCCCCCTTTTGTCAGAGCGTGGCTTATTTGTATTTGTGTATTAACACTTTTCCAGATGACGATATTTTAGATCAATCTGTATTGAAGGCATTTGCTGTCGACAAATTCAATATTTATGGTTCAGATAATGTTAATTGTGTCTGAAAAGATAGAAAAGGGTGTCGAAAAGGGGGAAATATTGGTAACCAACATTTTCTCCTTTTTCCCACAATGTTTTCTAAGGCCTTCTTTTAAATTTTAGGTCGATGAATTAGATCTTTAGGTCATATGTTTCTGTTGTATACATGGACATTTCATTTTAAATATTAAAGTATTATCTCTAAATACTTCGTTTTCTTCGTGCTTAAACTTGATCTCTCCACATGGGAAACAAGTTCTATTAACTATTTCATAAAAATTTCAAATTAGTATTCATCTTTCATTGAACACCTCGTTATTTAAATTAATAATTTCCAATACACAGAGAGTAGTAAAAGGTAATTTCCCTGTGTCCCACCATCGCCTATCCAAGTGTCTTTCTTGCCCGTTCTCTGTCCAGCTGTTTGTTTCTCTGTCCGGATGGGTTTCTCTTGTTTCCTCATTCTCTGTGTGCTTTTGTCTTTTCTGGCTTTGGGCCGGTCTCGATCTCGGTTCGCCGACTTCCGAGTCGAGTTCCCTAACCATTGCGCCACTTTGGAGCCTAGTAGATTTAGGTTGTAGTTTACATTTGAATACAATGTTTTGTAAAAACAAAGAAAAAAAAAACAGGCGAGTTCAATTCATCCGTCAAAACTCTGTTTGAACCACAGAGAGCTTTTTAAAAACATCGCGGAAAAAGAAGAAAAATGCTTGCAACCAGCACTTTTGCTTTTCTTACGTTTTCTTTTTTCAAATAAAAATTCCACTATTTGAGCCACATTTAATTTGTCGTCTGTATAGGCGGTTATCAGAGCTATTCTCAATTTTCGTGCCAAGCCCCGCTAGCGCAGTCGGTAGTGTACAGCACTCGAGAACAGGGGTCGCTGGTTTGATTCCCGGCTCGGCCAATTTCTTTCCGAGGATTGGTGATAGCATTAACTTCTCTCATCTCTGATCATTGTTTCGACGATGGTTATGTGGGAAAGCAGCCAGTGGCTTGGAAAGAATATTGTGCGGAATACTGGTAAAACAAACTCCGGGAAAGCATCGATAGGTGCACTGGCCGCCGCGATATAACTGAAATAATGCTAAAAACGATTTAAACACCATGCAATCAATCAGTCAATTTTCGTCGTCTGGTAAAGCGTTCGCTTCAACTGAAAATACAAAGCTCAGCACCTCCACAAACACGTATGCAGCAGGTAACTTTGAAAATATCCCTTTACAATACTGATGATGATACCAAACGCGAATCCACGTGAAAAGATTGTGTCAAAAGGAGCTGTTTAGCCTGGGTCTAGGCGACAACAATTTCTTATTCTGTCCTTATCACGGTCTACATAGATCTTCAAAAATAATCTATAATGCTGTACCGTTTTTTGTTGTCATTTTTGACACAGTAACGTGAAAACAAATGGGCGGCGCTCTTTGAAAAGGAGGTTTAATGCATCTCTGTGATACATTATATCAAGTAAGTCATCACATAATTCTTAATTAACAAAATTAATTTTGTCTAACAAACAACTGAGCCATGAGGTAGACTGTGCCTTGTACATGCAGAAAATCTACAAATATGAAAAAGTATCGACCCATGTCAGCCTGCGCGGATTGCGCAGGATGACATGGGTCGATACTTTTTGCAGATGCATTAAGTCTCCTTTTCACAGAGCATGGCTCAAATGGAAAGGAAATGTGATCAGACTGGGACCTAGGCTGTCGTTATGCCGTTTTCAAAAGTACAAATATATCACTGCGACAGAGACTAGAATATGAGATTTTTGAGACTATAATCAGACTGCCTGTCATGCACAGTCCGATCTTGATCTATACCGTTTGGTACGTGTTTTTTTCTGAACAGTACTTAGATTGTACTTCGCCTTGCCACAGAATACTCCCGTAAAAAAAAATGTATGGTAGGTGAGGATCGACCGAAGAATCTCTGGGTTATATATCGATCACCCTGTTTACAAGACCACAAAATTGTAGACTTACACGGGTAGGAAACTTCATTTTCGGAGCCAATGGCTCTGACGAGAAAATGTTGTGTTGGTCTTCCGTTTCTGAAAATGTCGACTGAAAAACATACAAAAAACAGGTAAGCTTGTCATTATTTTTAATCATGTGTTCTTATGTCTTTGAAATTCCAAAAAAAGGAGAATGTCATTCAATGCTCTGGTCTTTCAACGTGTTTTCTGCACTACGGAAAGTTGTAACAAGTGTACGATGTTGTCTGAATCATTTGTGGCGTGGGTTGACCGTAGCCGAAATAATACGTCACGGACCTAAATTCAGTCAATTACTGCCATTTAATTGGCAAATAAGAGAGAGTCTTGCTGTCCCAAATGCGTGAATTAATGTCTTGAAATATTACATTCACTGCTGGTCAAGAATTGAAAAGAAATAGCACAAGAAATGATAAAAATACAGAAGGGCTCCGATTATGTGGACTGGCTCTGAATTGTAAGTCGGCACCGATTGATGAGGGCTTCATTTCAGAAATTTAGTTTTCTGTAAAAAATTAGTTAGAAAGTAGGCTTTGTTTTTCCATTAATACCTTTCAGTCCAAAATGTAGTACATTTTGATTTTGTTGGATGGAACATGACCGAATTTATGAAAATACAAAGGACTGGTATTGTCACGATTGAAAAATGCTGTCGAACATTAGTCAATCTAAATTTTGAAAATACTTTTGTGTAGCTTTTGATTAACAGAATGGTCTCTCTCTCTCTCTCTCTCTCTCTCTCTCTCTCTCTCTCTCTCTCTCTCTCTCTCTCTATATATATATATATATATATATATATATAACTTGCCATGCTTTCATCGTAAGTGCAGCCCACACGTAAGCAAAAATAATGACAAATATTTGGCATCTTCGGAAAGCTATTTGGTCTTGAAAGAGCCATTAAAAAGCTGAATGGAAAATGTACCGACCGTAGCAGATATTGAACAAAAAAAAAAAACATTTACAAAGCGAACGTGAGAAATACAATTGACCTATTCGCAATACACGCCTCGGGGTATATGTGTGAACACTCTTAACTCTTTTTCACACTTAACATGACACAACAATATGTCAGGTGGGTGGGGTATATACATGTCTATAACGGTGAAACAGAATCAACTTCAGAAGCAATGAGCAAGCAAGCAAGGTAATGATCAAATTCTTGAACGATCCCCGCTTGCAGGGCTATTCTTGTTGGAGTGTCCCTGGGCAAAGCACTGCAAAGCCCTAGTCTAGTGCTGGTGAAAAGCAAGAAAGACATTAATAACCTGATGACAAGCATTTCTTTTTTCTTTTGTCCACAATATTTACCATGCTTTCTTCGACAAATCTCAAAAGATTAATCTATCGTATGCAAACGCTTTAAATTTGGACAAGTCGTCTGATAAAGAGTTTAAAAAGATGTCTATTGTGATAAAGTTATCGGCTGCTTTCCCGTGTAAATGTAGTTAGTTAAAGGAAAAACGATTCCTGTCCCACTAACAGTCATTTCACCTTGCGGGTGATTGATTGAATGGTATTTTACGCCACTGTCAAAATTATTTCAGTCATATCACGGCGAGAGCACACACATTCATGTATTTCCTGGGTTTCACCAGTACTAGGATAGGGATCCGAAGTGTCCTGCCCAGGGACACTCCCATGAAAAAACGAGTGCTTCCCGTTAGGCTCGAACTCGGGGCCAGCAGAATACGGATTTTGCTGGGAGTGTTCTTTGTCGGATTTGTGATTCCTGACGCTTTAAACATTGTTTTAGTCACATCACGGCGACAGCTAGCTTACTCCTGTTTCATGTCTTCTGTCGACTCACAGGTACTAGGGCAGGGTTTTTGACGTGTTTTGCCTATGGGTTCTCTTTCGAAACCCCATTCCCATTCTTGGAGATCGACTGGCAGACTTCGAGTCCTAAACCTAAACTACTAGGCCATGCAGAAACCCTTTTGCTAAGCCAGGAATTGAACTCATGTTTTACGTCACCGACTGAGCCATCGGGCTCTGTATCGAACCCTAATTTATTAGGTTCCATGCAACGATATTAAATTAAGATCGAGCACCAGTGCCCAACTAGCGATTTCCAAGCCCTGTTATCACCAACTATGTGCCGAGCCCGAGTTTGGAACTCAACAACCCCTAACTTTCAAGCAATATCGACACCAATTGAGCTACCCGGCTCGGCCATCGAATTCACAACTTCTAAATTTTCTAGCCCCGTACATTATCGAACGGGCCTATCACGACGACCATCATTTTATCATCGGGGATGGGGTGGGTGAAAACAAGTGACAAAAACGACGAAAGTGAGTACTATGATGATGATTAAACAAGATGACACTTAAACAGGACAAGAGGAAAAACCACAGCAATAAACTGGCTCACCTACCTCGATATTTGAATTTTCCAGAATTTATCTATTAATGTAACAATATATCAAATAAAAGAAAATGTCTCATAAACATACAGTTTACACGAGTGACTAACACACTTAACAGTGAAAACAAAACATGTCCAGATTAAGCACGTGGACAGTCTGCAAATTTGGTGGTTGTTGTGATGGGGTCTGGGCTGATTAACTGGGGATATTTATATAAGCCATGCTCTGTGAAAAGGGGTTTCATGCATCTGCAAAAACTACCGACCCATATCAGCCAGTGTTGTCCGCGCAGGCTGACATGGGTCAGAATTTTTTGCTATGGGTAAATTTTCTGCATAACGTAGGACAATTCTACCTTATGATTCAGTAGCTGTTAGACAATTTTGGCCAAGAACTTTACAGATCCATAATTTTGTGACAACTTGCTTTGTACAATGCATTAGTAAGATGCATAAAATCCCCTTTTCACAGAGCATGGCCCATACATAAATGTGAGGGTTTCCATGTCAAGATCAGCATGTGCGGTCTGATCTTGGTCTAGACCATTCTTTTCTAGTGATGTTTGAAACTTACCGTTATTGACGAAAACTTTTTTATTGTTGACTGGTTTAGCTCTATTCTAAGGGATGTGATTTGTTGCAAAATATCTTTTTGTAGTAACTTTCCTGGTGCTTGTATTTGATTCGAGCAGCGTGAGAAAATTTGATATCACGAGGGACTGAAGGTTGGGCGAAATGTCAAAATTTTCTTAAGCAGGGAGAAGCAAATATAAGCACCGTGAAAGTTACTACAACATAATATTCCTTTTATTGTATGCTTACAACTTTCAACGACAACATTTTGCGATTATTTGCATTTTATTCGAAAACGGTAAACAAAATTAGACAATTAATGTTTTTGAGGATTGTAACTCGTTTTTTTTTTTATGAATTGGGGATGAATACTATAGCGTAACATTTTGAACTATTAAATCGCAAATCAATGCAAACATCGTCTTTGCGAGAGTTATGTCATAATGCCATATTTGGAACCGTATTTCACTGTGTGTAGATACCGATTTTGTTTTTTTGTCCTGTGTGTTATTTTATCCGCTTGCGACGCATGTATTTGAGCCTGAAAACTTACTGGTATATAATAAATATGAAATACATCTATTATGTTGTAATGACTTTCCTGGTGCTTGTATTTGATTCCAGCAGCGTGAGAAAATTTGATATCGGCGCGAGACTGAAGGTCGAGCAAGATGTCAAACTTTTCTTACGCAGCGAGAAACGAATACAAGCACCTACAAAGTTACTACAACATAACCGATAAAATGATAATATCCCTTTCATTGTCTACCTACAACTTTTGCAATTATGTGCATTTTATACGAAAACGGTAAACAAAATGAGACAATTAATGGTGTAGTGCGTAGTTATTCTTGCTTTTATGAACGGCGAATGAATATCAATCGTTCTTCATAAGTTAATAGCCATAAGTAATAAATCATTAGTCGCAAGTTATGGCTTCCATAATATTCTGCGTCCAGTGTGAATCGAGACCTGACCGCTCGTGAGTGTAGTTTTGTCCCGATTCCAATCTTTGCGGTTCAAACTGGAATAGAAAGTCATTCCACAAGTTAACATCGAAGAACGAACATATCCTTCTTATATAGGCCTAGATGTAAAATATGTTGCCTGACATGACATGTTGCTTGTCAAAGTAGCCAAAGTGGATAGTAATTCAAAGGTTGGTAGCCTTTCGAAATTATAATTGCTAGAGGGGAGAGGGAATCTTAAAAGTAAGAAAGGCTCGATTAATGCAAAATGAGCATCATCCTTGGGGTTTCCTTCAACTACAATGTAAAGGGAGATAAACTCTTGAGCAATTGTCACGAAAAAATAGAGTTATTTCCCTTTGACCATCGAATAGTTTCATGATCGATTCGCTACAGGCAAAAAAAAACAACAGGCACGCTCACAGCGGCAGTTAGTTTGTGGATCAAGATTCTATCAAATCCAGAGAGATCAGCTCAAGAATTACATTGCAGAGGAATCCAGCTATTGCTTTTGATGTTTTGCCATTTTTTTCCATGACATTGCAAACAGATTTCTTTTTTGAGTTTCAGTGAATTGTACTTTCAGCCATAGAAAGAGGTTAAGTTTATGCATTTGGCGCTGATAGAGTGAACGATAGTTTGATACACAAAAACAGTCCGCTGTATGGACAAAGATGAACAAATACATATAACAACCGTGAAAAAGACGCCCTCTGAAAACTTCGTCAGAAAAGGAGAAATTGCTGGTAACCAGCATATTTCTTTCCTTTTCCTACTATGTTTTCTACAGGGTGTGGTACAGGGTTAAACATTGTTTTTGACTCATTTTTTGCCATAATTATAAATGGGTACAGCAAAGCCAAAGTGCAGGCCAAGATCAGACTGTACATATGATCAGGCTGATCTCTTTTTACTCACTACCCAAAGTACAGCAGAGGTTGGGCAATAGCATGATGGTAGTAACACGTTGTAAAATTTTGGGCACACAAAAGCCCATAAAAGCTATCTTGTGGGATATTAATAAGCCATGATCTAGCAAAAGGGGGTTTAATGCATCTCCATAATAAAACAAGTCATCACATAATTATGGATCAATATAATCCATTTTGTAAAAAACAAAAAGAAAAACGACTGAATCATGAGATAGTCTGGTCCTTGGGCATGCAGGAAAGTCTGGTCCTTGGGCATGCAGAAAATATACACAGCCAAAAAGTTTCGACCAAAGTCAGCCTGCGCAGACTGCGCAGGTTGACATTGGTCGATACTTTTTGCAGAGGCATTAAACCCCCTTCTACACAGCATGGCTCATATACTTTCAAGACAAACTGGTCATATAATCACAACAAACCATTCAGATTATAGTTATTTAATATACACTTTCAGGTTGTCTTTTTCATGTACATGTGCAATTATTCCCAAAACATAAACACAAACACCTGAACAGTTCTCATATTACACAAATTTACCCACAAAAACGGGTGATTTCTACCATGGTGAGAAAATAAAATGTGGTATGAACCAGTTGATTAAGATGGTACCTAAATTTTAGACCAGACGCAAAAGTTTTTTTAGAATCGTCCATAATGAAAGGAGACACCAAAAATACTGGTGTCTCAAATGATATCTATATGTCTCTAAACAACTAGAAAACATTTTTGGAAAAGGAGAAAATGCTAGTTACTAGCATTTTCTCCTTTTCCACTAATGTTTTCAAAAGCCCTTTACCACAGAGTTTAAAATCACAAGACTGTTTGGTAATGGTCAAACCATTTGTTAAACAAATACCACTTTTCACGTCCTGTCTAAAGCAAATTTAGAAACAAAAGAGTAACTATTGCAAATGTGTCATGAAAGCGTAACTATTGCAAATGTGTCATGAAAACGTGAGTTATTTCCCTTCGACCATTAAACAGTTTCATGATTGATTTCCAATTGACAAAACAAGCATGGGTTCAAAGTGGAAGTGTTTTTCATGAGTCAACCCAAGAATCTAAAATTGTGAATAAACTGTGGTACAGGTAGTGGTTGCTTGTATCAACCAATTGTTCATTTTCCCATAATATTTAAGGACAGTTATTTCCTTTCCTTCAAGTTTCATAACTCGTATTAAGTAGGTCTAAAAACAGGGTGTGATGACAGACATTCCATAAAGATGGATGTAGGATACCTAGTTGCTCTGGGTTTAATGTACATTTATTTATAAGTTTTCTCTTCAAAAGAAAGATTTGAATTATAAACCTATCCACTATTTCTGTCACACGACTTCTATAAAAACACCTGCAGAAAAGAAAAATCATTGACCCGCCCAAATAGCTCAGTTGTTTGCCATGAGACCTGTGAAAGACTCGGGCCACTTGAGGGTGTGGGTTTGATACCTATGCGCCAAGCCCCTGTAGCTCAGTTGGTAGTGTGCAGGACCAAGGAACAGGGGGTCGCTGGTTCGATACCCAGCTCGGCCAATTTCTTTCCGAGGATTGATGATAGTCATTGGTCATGTGGGAAAGCAGCCAGTGGCTTGGAAAGATTGTTGTGCAAAGAACTGGTAAAAAAGCTTCAGGAAAGGATGGACAGGTGCACTTACTACTGCAATACAACTGAAATACTGTTGAAAACAGGGTTAAACACCATACAATCAATCAATTCATACCTATGGCTAGCCAACTGAAATTACTTACCGTCTTTTGGACGAGATGTTAACCTGAGGTCCAGCGTGATGGTGCCAGACACCAAGCACATTACAGAACAAGGCGTAACGTTAGATGGGATTCCTCCTGTATCTTAAACTATCCCAAGGAACATAACTAACAGATTTCTTGAGGTGTTGCCAAAATGAACAACTGGTAGTGAAGATAAGTAGACTAAAATCATTCAATCAAACAGAAATCATTCATCAAAACCATTTTCTGAGTGAGCCAAATTTTCTTCAAATATACTATGGTAACACCCTGTAACTTAATCGAAAAAAGTCACATGACTTTTTGTTTAAAGGATTAAGTAATTATCTTTTTTGTACACAACACAACATGTAAAAACAAACATAGTATGGAATGTACAAACACTTGCCAAAAACAATGAACAACAAAAACGGCACAAAATACAGTCATTATATTGTCTATAGCTACTTTGATTGCAAATTTTTCTTAAGTTTTTCCTATCTGATTAATATATGCATCATCTCTTAGTTTTGTGAAAAATAAATCATGATTTAAAACCCTTTACCACACAATCCCGAGATTTAACGACCCTGGGAAACAGGCCCTTTAAAAACGTTGTGGGAAAAGGAGTGCTGGTAACAAGCATTTTCTCCTTTTCCCACAATGTTTTCTCCATTTTTGGGCATGCAAGTCCATCATTTAAGCCCTATTTTTAATTGTCATCTGCAAATGCTTTGGAGTTGGAGAAGTGTAAAATTTTGCTGTGTGGTAGAGAGTTAAAGAGAAAAAAGTAGGAAATTTCAAAAGTTTCAAGTTTTTAATGGAGTGAAAAATCATGAATCAAAATAATTCATACAAATTAAGAATACTACTAAATGAAATGACCATTTTTCTGTCATCAAATGAGAGGCTGAAATTGTACTTTAAATGGCAATTAAGTCAAATCATCTGACAAGATACTATACCGTGTAAGTCCAAGATTAACCCTTTACCAGATGACACAACTTTAGACTCGCCAAAATTGAAGGCATTTGCAGATGACACATCAAATGTGGCTTCAATGACAGAAGGTCTGTGATTGGGTAAAAAGCATTGTTGGAAAAGGAGAAAATGCTGGTTACCAGCATTTTCTCCCTTTCCAACAATGTTTTTTGTTGGGGGTCATTAATTGTCAGGTAGAGGGTTGAAAGGAAATAGAAAATATGCAATCTTCATTCATACATACATGTAAAATTTCACATTTTTCTGCAGAATAAATTGATAAAAAATGTCTGTCTAAAGGTTAGGCTTATAGATGTTATATTGGTCCCTTCAATAGTGTCACTGAGATAATCATTTCAAAGTATGTGGTCTTTATGATAAAGAAAAAAAAAAAAAAAAAAAAACACAAGAAAAAAGTAAACATAAATGAAATGTTTCAATACAGTTTCAATATAAATATAGAAAAGCTACATGTTTATACAAGACTACATACCAAATACCTTGAAGAGCGGTTTCCCCTTTATTCCCCCCCCCCCCCGGGGAAAAAAAAAAAACTTGTCCCGTTAGTGAGCAAAGGAAAAACCTGTGCAGACTTCTTTTCAAAATATGGGCCATGCTCTGAGAAAAGGGGGTTTAATGCATCTGCAGAAAGTATCAACCCATGTCAGCCTGAGCAGTCCATGCATGTCAAAGAACTATTTTACCTCATGGTTCAGTGAGTTATTATACTTAATGGATTTTATGGATCCCTATGTGATTATTTGCTTGCTATATTATATCACTGAGATACATTAGACCCACTTTTCTCAGAGCATGACTCATTTGTTTTTCACCAAAAACAGGTTTACAATAATTTCATGTAAAAAAAAAAAAAGGAACATAGCACTTAGGAATAAAATTAGGTCCAGACTAAACATACTGGTACAGAGTGAGAGGAATGTATTATATAACCATAGGGAATGTTTAACTATCATCACAAAACTTAAATAAAAAGAATTCATAACAAAACTCAAAATTTAAACAGTTACCTAACTAGCTTACTTCAATATCTGCCATTAAACACTTCAAAAAACATGAAAGAGAAACTTATGATAAAAGGAGATTGTATTTTTCAAATGATATGGAAAACATCATGGAAAAAGGAGCAATTGTTTGAAACAAGCACTTGCTGCTTTTCCCTCAATGTTTTCAAAAGCTGTTGGAAGCAGGAATATAAAAAAAACTCATATTTGTACCATAATTGACCCACATAAAGCATGCACTTGGTTGAGTAAAATTTCACTTGATCTTTATATATTTAGTAATACACTACACATAACCTCATCATACATCACACCAACTTAAAACAATACTTGGACTTCTAGATATCAAATAAAAGAACACATTTAATCTTCTTAACTGCTATGAAAACCTTGAGGATAAATTTCCCCATCACACAAATATTTGTCCAATATCAGTAAATTTGCTCAATAAGTTGTAATAGCAAACATGTAAACTCTTAGACTGGAAAGTAAATAAAATTAACATTCTCAGTCAGCGAAAAGAAAGAAAAAATATATGATTTAACAAATGAGCAAATGTTTGCAAGTGAAAAAATTAAATAATATTTGCTAAATATATGTAAGTGAAAATAAACCTTCCATATCCATGTCATACAAAACAACAAAAGATGTTTAAATTTAATCTGTAGAGTGCAAAACACAATTCAGTTATATTTGCAAAGAGTGTAAATCAAGATTAAATTGTATTGAATAACCAGACTGATCTTGGACCTTAGGTCAGCTTTTTGATATTCTGAATAAACCAGCTATGGAAAAAGCAATAACTGAGTCTTTTTTGCGCCCTTTACCACACAACACAAACCCTCGTTTTGAAGACCAAAAGGAAAAGGCTTTTGAAAACAGTGTTTAGAAAGGAAGAAAAGACTGGTAACTAGCATTTTCTTCTTTTCCAACAATGTTCCCTACCCATACAGAGACTAATCCTAACATTTGTTGTCACTGTACAAGTCTAAATTCTGGTCGTCATGTAAAGGGTAAACACTCAACCAAACGAAAAAATGTTACACTCCACAATGTTGAAGGCATTTGCAGATGATAAATTACATGTACCTCAGATGATGATCTTTGTCTTTGATAGGGTAGAAAACATTGGGGGCAAAGGAGAAAATGCTTGTTACCAGCATTTTCTCCTTTTCCCACAATGTTTTCAAAATCTTTATTTGTCTGGGTCGTTACAACTAGGGATTGTGTTACAAAAGGCTAAACACTGAATATTTCCATTATAACGCTTGGCACTCTATGAATTCTTTCAACCAACAAACACTGTGGAATGTATCCAACATAATAATATGAACAAGTCTTGTTAAACTCTTTACCTGACAACGTATTCAAATATTTGTAAATGTGATCAAAATTATAGGATTTGTCTTTAGAAAAGGGCAGACAACATTATGAAAAATGGAGAAAATGCTAGTTACAAGCATTTTCTCCTTTTCCCACAATGTTGTCAAGTCTTCTTTTTGAGGTTGTGAAAACTCAGGATTGCTTGGTAAAGGGTTAAACCTTGATACATAACAATTATCCCTGTCGAAAATGATGCTCTCTGTCATCCACAACAACTATCAAGTAAGATGGAGAAAATGCTGGTTACATGCATTTTCTCCTCTTCCCACATTTTCAAAAGTCTTTTTCCTGGTTGTGAAAACTCAGGATTGCTTGGTAAAGGGTAAAACCTCGCTTCATAACAGTTATCCCTGTTGAACAAAGATTCTTTCTGTCATCCATAACAACTACTGAACCTTTAACCTGCTAAATAGTTTTAATGAAACTTTCAAGCCAATAGTAAAACCCAGAATTTTGCTACTTAAGCGTTATCTTTTGGGAGAATAGTATCTCCTTATCGGACAGTGTAGATCTGAGATCAGACTGCATGTTCTGTGCAGTCTGATCTTGATGTACATTGTCCGCAAAAGGTCCTTGAGACGTGTTTAGCAGCCTAAGGAGTTAGGAGGGTAAAGGGTTAATATTTCTCCTGATACTCATGGTGCCATTTGTTGAAATCAATATTAAACACTAATAAACAACCAGTTGCTAACCCTGCCAGCAAAAACCTGAAAAGTAAAAGAAAGAGGCAAAGATAAATGATGATATCTGTAGAGTTCTCTTCGAGTCTATATTTTTCTTTTACAAAATAAAGCTTTTCCTACTTCTACACAGACTTTTATAAAAAAAAAAATAATAAAATTACAAACAAGTTAATTTGTTCTCCATGTTATGTCAGTCATATTAAGGCGACAGCCCACCTACTCCTGTCTTCCCTTGGTCTCATAAATCAGGCTCTACAGTTTAATGCCCAAGGACACTCCCAAGTGACCAGTGCAACCAGTTGGTATCAAATCAGGGCCCGGTTTCACGAAAAAATTTAAGTCTCTTATTTTACTCAAATCTGCAAAACGACTTATTTTCCGACTTAAGTTGAAATGTTATTCCAGAAACATTTCACAAACATTAAAAAACTTGTGGAACATTTTCAACGTTTTAGACTCAACTCAGTGAAATAATGGACTCTAGTCTGCTATCAACTTAAGTCCATTTATTTTGCTTAGTTGACCCTGAAACACAGTGTCAACTCAGGATTTTAAAATGTTACTACAGTGTGTTAATGTTACTGAAATGCATCTCAAAAAATAATATCAACTTAAGTCAAAACCGTAGATTTGAGTAAAATAAGAGACTTCAATTTTTTCGTGAAACTGGGCCCAGGTTCCTTAAAGGCCCAGTAGCAGCAAAAACTAACCAATGCCTGTGTTAAAATGCATTTGAATTTAAATAGTATCATTCAAAATTATGGAAATCATTGTGAAAATGACAATCTGATAGTGTACATTTGGTCTAAGCCTTATTCACTGGTAGGAAAATGAATTCTTAAACCAGGTAAAAGTAAACAAAAGATAGAGCTACTTGGCAACATTTTACGTATCTGACAGGCTGACACAGGTATATACTTTTTGTAGATGCATTAAACCCCCTTTTAACGAAGCATGACACAAATGTATAAGATGAAAGACAAACTTACTTGTGATCATGTGACAGAGCCAGTGAGCATATAGCACTGTCACATTGTGGATATGTATATAACAGAGTCAGGTCATGTGACCGCCACACCTCCACTACTCCAGAATCTCCACCCACCATCAGATATTGTCCATCTCTACTCAACGTCATAGCCTAAAATAAACAAGAGAACGGCATGCATTTGCCAACGCTAGGCTGCAGTTGCTTGATTTTCAGTAAAAATTCCAAGTCGAAAAAGGGGCATAACTGTGTAAAAAACACTTTGATGGTTACCTGCCCTTGTTGTATGGGTTCCCCTTTTGATAGTAAACAACTCGATTGATGTTTTAAGTAAATATCTTCAGTAATAAAAGATATTATAAAATGTTGAATTTTTTGCTACGCAATGACAATGCAGATGACCACAGGGCTACTGCAATATGTCTATATTTTCTTCGAAAACAGCCGAGTAGAAATTGGACACTAAAAGTAATTTCCACTTTTACCAACATGTTTTCAAAAGAGGTTTGTCGCAACCAAAAATGCTGTTTACAAATGGATATGTAGTATGTGAAACCATTACTCCTGTTTTAAGAACATTTGATTCTTCATAGAAAAGTAATGTCACCTGTAAGCTCCCCTCTTTATGTTTCACGTGTCTGAGAAGGCGTCCATTCACACTGAAATTGCATATATCTCCTTGATCATAGGTCACCATGGCAAAGGTTTCCCTGGACATGGCAATAAACTTAGCCGTCATGATCTGGTCACCTGGAGGGTCAAGGGATCTCAACAGATCTCCATTCAGGGTGTGGATCAGACAGGGTCCATCTGAAATATTAGAACACATTAAATTTTCTTCATCTTGTATTGTTTTACATCAAATTAGTATTACTATAGTAATCACAATAGTTCATAAATTTATTTTTCTATAAGTCTTTTGAACCATTAGTTTACAAGTCACATTACGATATCTTGACAATGGCTGAGCAGTGTAAACCCATAGGCTCATCAGGTAAGTTCCTTCACCTTGCTTGATAAAACTTTGTACATCCTGTAGCCTGTATTTATGCTTTTGGTGAGTTTCTGTTCGGACATTTAAGTTCTACCAAACAGTCACATGTCTTTACAACCTCAAGAGCTAAGTACATATATAGGATTTGAGAACAGGGGGTTGTTGGTTGAAATCTCCAGCTCAGCCAATTTCTTTCCAAAGACTGATGATAGTCATTGCAAAAAGAATTCATTCCTCTCTCACTGCTGATCATTGTTTTGACACTGGTTACTAGTGAAAGCAGCCAGTGTCTTGGGAAGAATATTGTGCAAAGTTGTGGTACAAGACTCTCCAGAAAAGCATAAATAGATGAATCCGGCCACAGAGATATCACTGAAAATGCCTCCAAACACCATATAATCATTCAATCTTGAGAAAGATGGCTACTGAAAGCATTGCAGGAAGCTTTTCTCACTTAACCCTTTACCACACAATGACGCCTTTTGACGCCCCTAAAAAAGAGGCCTTTTGAAAACATTGTGGGAAAAGGAGAAAATGCTGGTAACCAGCATTTTCTCCTTTTCCCACAAAGTTTTCTACCCCATCAAAGAAAAGTTGCGTCATTTGAGCCACTATGAAATTGTTGTCTGCAAATGCTTTCAATTTGGATAGGTCTTAAATTTTGCTGTGTGGTAAAGGGTTAAGTTTTGTACCCTATCAAAGACAAATCTAATCTTTTCAGCCATATTTGCTTTGTTTTCTTCAAATGCTTTCAATATGAAGAAGTATATAATTGCTATCTGGTTATGAGTTCATAAACCTTTTATCAAACAATCCTAGCTTTGAATGACCCTGAGGAAAAAAGCTTTTGAAAACATTGTCGGAAAAGGAGAAAATGCTGGTAACAAGCTTTTTCCCCTTTTTCCACGATCTTTCTACCCTTCAAAAAGCAAATTTCCATTTTTGAATAACTATCATTTTTGTCCTCTGCAAATGCTTTCAATTTGGACATATCTAAAGTTTTGTTGTTTGGTAAAGAGTTGAAGGATTAACCAATTTACACTTGACAGAAAAGAAAACACAATCGGTAATGAGAATATTGCTCATTTTAACTCTTTACCAAACGACATAATTTTAGACTAGTCCAAATTGGAAGCATTTGCAGACGACAAAATAAATGTGACTCAAAAATTGAAATTTGTTTTGGGAAGGGAAGAAAACATTGTGGTAAAAGGAGAAAATGCTGGTTACCAGCATTTTCTCCTTTTCCAACAATGTTTTCAGAAGGCTTCTTTCTGAGGGTCGTGAAAACCAGGGCTTGTTTAGGAAAGGGTTAAGCAATTTCATGATTTGTGTCCTTGTTAGCAGAGCCCCAGTAGCTCAGTCAGTAGCATACAGGACTTGAGAACTGGAGGTCAATGGTTCATTCCCTAGCTCGGCCAATTTCTTTCCAAAGATTGATGATAGTCATTGCTACAGGATTCATTCCTCTCTCATTGCTGACCATTGTTTCAACAAGCCAGTGGCTTGGAAAGAATATTGTGTGGAGTACTCCAGGAAAGCATGGAAAGGTGCATTGGCCACCATGATATAACTGAAATAATGTTGAAAACTGCGTCAAACACCTTACAATCAATGTAGAGGCCATACACTTCATATCATTTTAAAAAGTTAAAATGAGTCTACATAAAGAAAAGACAAAAGGAGAGTATTTTACCTTTTGATCCACTAACTACCATTCCAAGTTCTGCGAGCACTGACACACAAGTCACCTCTGCATTGTGTCCTGTCAGGGTTGCTTTAGGGGTCGGGTAATCTATACCTGGTTAAGATAGGAGATGAAATGATGAATAAATGAATGTTCGGTTGGAAATAAATAACCTTAATCGCAATTTTCGAACTAAAAATTACCCAGTTGTGAAAGAGTTTTAACTTTTACCATACAATATGATTTTTAACTCCTTACCAAACAACAAAATCTTAGATTTGTGCAAACTGAAAGCATTTACAGACAACAAATCAACAGTGGCATCACTGGTGGGATTTGTCTGTGTTAGGGAAGAAAACATGGGAAAAGGATAAAATGCTGGTAACCAGCATTTTCTCCTTTTGCCACAATTTTTCAAAAGCCTTCTATCTTAGGATTGTTAAACCTCAGGATTGTAAGATACAGGGTTAATTCCCACTACCCTGAATAAGATGGCTTTTGAATACACTGTGGGAAGAGGAGAAAATTTTCTCCTTTTCCTACAATGATTTCTACCCTTTCGAAGACAGATTCCAAAATCTGAGCCATATGCAAGTTGTCACCTGCAAATGCTTTGAATTTAGGCAAGTCCTCAACTTTGTCATTAGTAAAGGGTTGACACATCATTGATGGCAAACAACTTCTGCATCTTGTATGAGATCACTTTTGAAATCATTGTGGCAAAATGGCAAATTGCCCATGAAAAGCCATTTCTCCTCCTGCAAAAATATTTTTACATGTTTTTATACATAGTTCATATTGACTATGCATATTTAACAGGTATTTTTTGAAGTCATCAGCTGCAATGACTCACCATACAACCATTCAGGCTTTTTTTCTGACTCACCGTTAGCTAGTTTGTACAAATAAAATTAATTAAACATTATCTCAGAGAAAAGACAAAAACTTTTTTGAATTATCTCATTACCACACAATTTTGACTTTCAACAACCCTGTGAAAGAAAGCTTCTGAAAACATTGTGGGAAAAGGAGAAAATGCTGGTAACCAGCATTTTCTCCTTTTCCCACAATGTTTTCTATCTTTCCCAGAACATATTTCAATTTTTGAGTCACATTTATTTTGTCATCTGCAAATGCTTTCAACTCGGACTAGTCTAAATTTTTGTCGTTTGGTAACCGGCATTTTCTTTTTTTCCCGCAAGGTTTTCTACCCTTCCCAGAACAATTTTTGATTTTTGAGTCACATCCATTTTGTCGTCTGAAAATGCTTTCAGCCCAGACCAGTCTAAACTTCTGTTGTTTGGTAAAGAGTTAAATGAAAAACATCAAGTGGAGAGGAGCAATCACTTGTACCAATCTTCAATGATTTAAAAATAAACTGTAGCATATCAAACAATTCCATGCAAAATCTTACTTACTTCCATTATCCCCAATAATGGCTTGATTCCTAGAGGTGAACATCCACACAAACACAGTACAATCCTTAGAACCAGTAATTATATAGCAATCTTGGTTCAGGTTGCATTCCGACCTTGTTATACAGGTAACTATGTCAAAGTGTCCATAAACCACTTGAAGGATTTTTGCTGCAAGTACATGTAAAACACAGATATATAACAAAATCTGTAAAATAATCTATCCATGTTGTCTGCATTTCAACAGCAAAAACAAGCAATTTTTTTAACTGCATATCAAATCAGGATAGTTATCAGGGCAAAGAATTAGGAAAAGGAATCAAGGTCCATATTGATCAACCACTCTTAAGACCATTCTTGGTCATTATCTTCAAGATTTTCTAAATATGAAAGTAACACAACTTTTGATTGGCTAAACCAAATGGTTTTGTAAATCACTCTAGTTTTGCCGACCAGAAGTTGTGTTACTTTAAAATTTAGAAAATTCTAGAGAACAAGACTAAGAATGTTCTTGAGAATGGTTGATGAATACAGACCCACGACGGCTGTCTGAGTGTGGAACCAGGAAAATTGTTAGTGTATGGAATCAGGACAGCTATTAAATTATTAATGTATGGAATCAGGACAGCTATTAAATTATAGAATCAGGCAGTTATTTGAGTGTGGAATGAGGACAGGAATCAGGTATGCCATTTAGCATAAGACATTCATTAAGGTATGTAATCAGGACAGTTGTTAGGGTATATAATCTGGGCAGTTACCAAGGCAGGGAATAGACAGTTGTCAAGGTATGGAATCACAACAGTTATTAGCCTTTAATGTGCTTTTCACGACTATAGTTGCCTTTGCAGCCAGTGTAGATCAAGATCAGGCTGCACAAAATGTGCAGCCTGATCTTCGATCTACACTGTCTGCTTTGCATAAACACTGTAGACAAAAGCAAACATGGAATTGCAATTATTTGTGTCATGTTTCCAGGATGAAAATGTCTGACAGGTTTATTTGGTGCTCTATGGGTTAAGGGAAGTGTTCCATGCAGTTGTCAGGGTATTCAAATGGGATCATTATCAGGGCTTAGAATCTGGACAGTTTTAATATGACAAAAAATCAAGAACATTATTTGGGGAATGAGTCAGGACGTTAGCACTGTATGCCATCATGAGCAACTCTCAAACATCAAACCAAGGAAAGGGGTTCCTGTAGGTCAAATAAACAAGAGGGCCATGATGGCCCTGTATCGCTCCACTGGCTATTAAGTAAAAACACTACAAGCCAAACGTTTTTTGACGGATCAAAATTTTACGAACAATTTTTGAAAAGGGTCACCCAAGGAACAATCCTGTGAAATTATTTCGAAATCTGACCAGCGGTTTCAGAGAAGAAGAATTTTGAAGAATTCCTTCATTTCTATATGGTGCAAGAAGCCCCCATTCACCAGAGCCACATTTTTTGACGGATCAAAATTTTACGAACAATTTTTAAAAAGGGTCACCCAAGGAGCATATCTGTGAAATTATTTCAAAATCTGACCCGTGGTTTCAGAGGAGAAGATTTTTAAAGAATTCCCTAAAAAATTCCATTTGGTTGCAATGGCAACCAGAGTTTTTGATGGAATCAAATTCTGTGAACAGTTTTTAAAGAGGACCTTCCAAGGAACATTCCAGCCAAGTTTGGTCCAAATCCGCCCAGTGGTTTAGGAGGAGTTGATGTTTAAAGAATTCTTGACAACACACGACGCACGACGGACACCAGGTGATCCTAAAAGCTCCCTTTGAGCACGTTGTGCTCAAGTGAGCTAAAAAGTTAACATACGGATGGACGCACAACGGACAACGGGCCATAACATAAGCCTGCTGGCCTTCGGCCAGTGGAGCTAAAAAACTTGTCTAGCACCAATCATGTATCACTACAGCTTGATAATCAAGGGTGGTAAATAGTAACGAACTTTATCTTTCATAAAAAGAGTTATTTCCCTTGATTAATGTTTAAATTGAAGTGACAATATTTTGAAGCCCATGTTAAACTTGCGATCCATGGAAGGAAGGCAATTTTGACCCCAGACCTACAATATGAAACTAGAATGTGTGGTTATAAACAAAAAGATTTTTTAATCTTGCCCAATAAAAAGTCATGTAAAACAAGTTTGCTGAATAAAAGGCCCTGTAAAATATGTGATCCATGACACAGGTTTATCAAGTTTTCACTATAAAAGCCAATGTAAAACTTGTGACCCCTGGTGTGGAGTCAAACTTGACCCCCAAAGTTAAAATTTGGGCCCTCTTGGTAGAGGCCCATTATATAAAGTTACATGCAAAATTTGGTAGCCCTAGGCCTAAATATGGCTATGTACAAGTAGATTATTAAAGTTTCCTTATATAAGACCATGTAGAACTTGTGACCCCCTGGGGTGGGGCTACATTTGACCCCCTGGGCTATAATTTGGGCACCCTTGATAGAGACCCCCTAGATAAAGCTAAATGCAAAATTTGATAGCCCTAGCCCTTATAGCTAGATGCGAAAGATTTTCCTATATAAGCCCGCCCATGTAAAACATGTTACCCCCCGGGGCGAAGTCAAATTTGACCCTCGGCTATAATTTGGACACCCTTGGTACAGGTCCACTAGATAAAGCTACATGCCAAATTTGGTCGCCCTAGGCCCCATGGCTAGGTCAAAGAAGAATTTTAAAGTTCTCCCTATATAAGCCCATGTAAAACTTGTTATATAAGCCCATGTAAAACTTGTTACCCCCGGGCAGGGCCTAATTTGACCCCAGGGCTATAATTTGAACAATCTTGGCAGAGGTCCACTAGATAAAGCTACATGCCAAATTTGGTAGCTCTAGGCCCTATGGCTAGGTAGAAGAGGAATTTTAAAGTTCTCCCTAATTAAGCCCATGTAAAACTTGTGACCCCCGGGGCGGGGCCAATTTTGACCCCAGGGCTATAAATTGAAGAAACTTGGTAGAGGTCCACTAGATAAAGCTACATGCCAAATTTGGTAGCCCTTGGCCTTACGGTTTCAGACAAGAAGATTTTCAAAGATTTTCAAAATTTTTCAGTTTTGTTGCCATGGCAACCAGAGTTTTTGAAGGAATTAAATTCTTTCAAGAAATTCTGAAGAGGACCATGGCAGGATCATTTCTGTGAAGTTTCATCAAAATTGGATGGGTAGTTTCAGAGAAGAAGACGTTTTAAAAAAAAGTTAACGCACGGACGGACGGACAGACGGACGCACGACGGACAACAGGCCATGACATAAGCCCGCTGGCCTTCGGCCAGTGGAGCTAAAAAAAGTATTTTTTTTTCTTTTCATTTAAGGACAGAGAGAAGTGAACCATACTCTGGCCAAAAGGGGTTTAATGCATCTTTGTTATGCATTACTCCAAGCAAGTCATTACATAGTTATGGATCCATAAAATCCATTTTGTCTAACAACTGACTGAATCTACAGGTAGAACAGTCCTTGAACATGCAGAAAATTTACTGAAAGCAGAAAGTTTCGACCTAGGTCAGCCTGCACGGACTGTGCTGGCTGACCTGGGTCGATACTTTTTGCAGATGCATTAAACCCCTTTTTCACAGAGCATGACTCAAATACATAAAACATATGAAAGAATATCATACCTGAATCACTTGTGTAAAGCCTGAAGCTTTTATCCCAGAAACCACAGGCAAAAATAAATCTGTTGTCTGCTGAGGTGACAAAGTGAGAGTGAGTGACCTTTAACCTCTGGTCAAAGTTGTCTCCAAGTGTTCTTTTCTGTAAACCAGTATTCAAGACTGAAACAGAGCATTGTACCTCTATACAATGTTGTCTGAATGGTAATTATTTGTTGGTCTGTATGTTGTTGAATTTTTTACCACACAATCACGAGTTTGAAAGGCCTTGAAGGATAAGGCTTTTAAAAATATTGTTGGAAACAAGCATTTCTCCTTCTACCACAATCTTTTCTACCCTATCAAAGAACTTTGGTTCATTTGTATCACTTTCAAATTTGTCGTCTGCAGAAGCTTTTAATATGGAAGAGTCTACGATTTGTCGTTTGGTTAAAAATTAATGAAATTGCAACGTTATTTCAGTTATCATGCTGCAGTCAGTGTATCTAGCCATGCTTTTCTGGAGTTTCTTTTACCAGTACTCCTACAGTATTCTTCCCAAGCTACTGGCTGCTTAGTCACATAACCATCATCAAAACAATGATCAGCCGTGACAGTGAAATGAATCGTATCACAATGACTATCATCACTTCTCTAAAAGAAATTGGTTGAGTGGAGATTTGAGCCAGCGGCCCCATGGTCTTAAGTCTTGTGCATTACCGACTGGGCTAATTGGCTTGGTGTGAATGTTATTTAGTTATGTTGGAATCACCAAAGCTGTTAAGACATAACAGTTATGAAATTGTTAACTCTTTGTAATACAACTTACTCAGAAGTTGATCCATGGCTAATGGTAAGTTAGGAGGTGCTTCTTTCTCTTTAGAGTCAGGTGACTGAAAATTGGTGGGAGTTCCCTGATCTAAAAATAGATTTAAACATAGTCAACCCTTCATCATAAGGCCCCAAGTTTTAACTAGCCTTAGAAAGGTACCTTTAGAAAACAAAATGGGAAAAGGAGAAAATGCTGGAAACCAGCATTTCCTCCTTTTCCATAATTGTTTTCTACCCGTCCAAATAAAAATTCAAATTTTTAAGTTACATTAAGTTCGTTTTCTGCAAGGGCTTTCAATTTGGACAAGTCTTAAATTGTGTCATTTGGTACAGACTTAATCCTGTACAAAGTATTCCCTTGCTCTGACCTAGAGAAGAGCCCTTCTGAAAACACTGTCAAAAAAAGACAAATAACCAGTATTCTCTTTTTTCAAACAGTGTTTTCTACCCAAAGACAAATCCCATCCTTAGAGCCACATTTGTCACTTGCAAACTTTGAATATAAAAATTATATACCATCTGGCAAAGATTTAAACCTGTAATACAAAATCCCAAGTTAAATAACCCTGAAAGAGAAGCCTTTGGAGAACATTGTGGGTAACCATATTTTTTTTCTTTTTCCTACAAAGCTTTCTGCTCTTCAACCAAACAATCCTGAGTTTTAACAACCCCAGAGAAAAAGGCTTTGAAAAACATGGTGGAAAAAGAAGAATATGCTGCTAACCATAATCTTCTCCTTATCCCACAAAGTTTCCAGCCCTGCTTAAAATTTTGATGAACCCAAAGTTTTGTGCTTGGTAAAGAGTTGATGAATGTCAGCTTGTTTGTTTGGTGTTAAATGCCATCTTTAACAGAAATTTAGTTCTATTTTGGTAAAATGCCTCTAAAACTATCCATAAGCTCCCTGCTATTTGCAATGCTTTTTACAAACTATTTTCTTCAAGTTCAAGTGCACAGAGAAAAAAATGTGTATATGAATGTCAATAAGTTTCTTTGTAAGTATGGTGTTAAACAGTTTTCAACATAGTTTCAGTTACATCACCACGGCCAGTGCACCTATCCATGCTCTCCAGGAGTTCCTTTCACCGTTACTTTACTCAATATTCTTCCCCAGCCACTGGCAGCTTATTCAGATAACCTTCGTTGAAACAATGATCAGTGGTAAGAAGGAAATGAATCCTGTCACAATGTGAGGAATGAATCCTGACGCAAGGACTAACATCAAGCCTCGGAAAGAAACTGCCTGAGCTGGGGATTCAAAGTAGTGACCATCTGGTCTGAAGTTATGAGCTCTACTGAATGTGTTACTGGGCTTGGTAAATGGCAATGGGATTAAATAGGATAAGCAACAGTTCATACATACGTTGATAATTAGGATTCCATCTATTGATAGCAAAATTGTGATTGCACGTGATTGTTGTGACGGCTGGACACGGAACAACAGGATGAGTATTGGCGGCAACATGGGTGACAGGTGAATTGGACAGGAACTTCATAATCATACACACATCATCCTGGACACTTGTAAACATCATGGGCGACTGAAAAAACACGGAGTATGAGTTACTTATCGTTCAAGTCATTTCAGTTCTTCCTTCACCACACAATCCTGTTTTAACAACCCTGAGGATTAAAGCTTGATAACCAGCATTTTCTCTTTTCCCACAATGTTTTCTACACTTTTATAAATAAATCCCATTGTTTGATTCATATTTGATTTGTCAGCTGCAAAATGCTTTCAATTTGGACAGGTGTAAGATTTTGTTGTTTGGTAAAGAAAAGTTCAAGTACATTATTAGTTGTACGGTCAGGTGGCAGGGGACTTGGAAACTTGTTCATGGCTGTGGTGAATCATGTCGCCGCGAGCCGACATGATTCACCACAGCTGTGAACAAGTTTCCAAGTCCCCTGCCACCTGACCGTACAACGAATTTATTATACAGCAAAGTGTAACCATTCCAACGTGTGTTAAGCGGAATTTACCTGTTTTTTTCTTTCAAAAAATGAGTATGCTGACGAAGTAGAATTTCCCTTCTGAGTGCCCCAATTCAATGAAAACTGACGTCACTGAGGAACTGACGTCACTGAAACCTTGGTAAAACGTGCTAAAACGTGCAGTTTGGCGCATAATCTTGATGTTAATCTTGATCAACGCCACTATTGTGGATGTTAGGTTGAAAGTGCAGTCATGTATACAGGGCTCCCAAAAGGGAAACTGCTTTTACGTTGGTTTTGCCAGTGTACATGATATATATGTTCGGGGCATATTATCCAATCAGATCACGAGAAATTTCTTTGCAGTATAATAAACATGTATGTGTCCTTATTTTAACCCTTTTTGCACTATTGACAAAGTCAAAACCTTTTATGGACAGTGTCAAGATCAGACTGCACAGGAGCACCGCATACCGGGTGCCAACGCTCGGCCGCAAGTGCTTGATTTTCAGTGAAAATTCTTAGTTGAAAAAGGAGTGTAACTGTGCCAAAAATACTTTGATTGCTACTTGCTCTTGTTGTGTAGATTCCCCTTTTGATAGTTTAAAACATGTCCAAGTTTGAAGTAAATATCTTCAGTAATAAGAGAGATGTTGCAAAATGTCAAAGTTTTTGCATGACAACAACACCGACAATGACATGCCAGACCACAAGGACGCCAGTGCCATGACAATAACTCAACATTTTCTTTGAAAACAGCCAAGCTAAAGACTTTTGAAGTTACATCAGACTGCATTTTCAGCTGTCAACAAAGGTCAAGTGCATATATTTAGTGCTAACTAGAGCTATCACTAAACGTGATCATACCCCCCACCAGTTCCTTGTCACAAAACAGCTCTTTGTCACAGAATGCAGAATGGTTTAGTACAAAAGTAAGAGTTGAAAAAAACAAGAGGGCCATGATGGCCCTGTATCGCTCCACTGGCTATTAAGTAAAAACACTACAAGCCAAACATTACAATATTCAGCAAATTGATTTCAAACACAAGGACATGCAAACACTTTTCTATCTAATCCTACGAGAAAGTTGTGATCCATGGGCAAAGCCAATTTTGATCGCAAAGCTATAATTATTTGAATCCTGGTGGAGGTCCACAATATAAAGCTCCATACCAAATAATTCAGTTCTTGAATGTTATAAACAAGAAGATTTTCAAATTTTTCTCAATGAAAAGCCCTGTAAAACATGAAACCCATGAGAGGAGAAGATTTTTAAAGAATTCCTTCATATCTGTATAGTGCAAGAAGCCCCCATTCACCAGAGCCACGTTTTTTGACAGATCAAAATTTTATGAACAGTTTTTGAAAAGGGTCACCCAAGGAACAATCCTGTGAAATTATTTCGAAATCTGACCAGCGGTTTCAGAGAAGAAGAATTTTGAAGAATTCCTTCATTTCTATATGGTGCAAGAAGCCCCCATTCACCAGAGCCACATTTTTTTACCGTATCAAAATTTTACGAACAAATTTTAAAAAGGGTCACCCAAAGAGCATATCTGTGAAATTATTTCAAAATCTGACCCGTGGTTTCAGAGGAGAAGATTTTTAAAGAATTCCCTAAAAAATTCCATTTGGTTGCAATGGCAACCAGAGTTTTTGATGGAATCAAATTCTGTGAACAGTTTTTAAAGAGGACCTTCCAAGGAACATTCCAGCCAAGTTTGGTCCAAATCCGCCCAGTGGTTTAGGAGGAGTTGATGTTTAAAGAATTGTTGACGACACACGACGCACGACGGACACCAGGTGATCCTAAAAGCTCCCCTTGAGCACGTTGTGCTCAAGTGAGCTAAAAAGTTAACATACGGATGGACGCACAACGGACAACGGGCCATAACATAAGCCTGCTGGCCTTCGGCCAGTGGAGCTAAAAAACTTGTCTAGCACCAATCATGTATCACTGCAGCTTGATAATCAAGGGAGGTAAATAGTAACGAACTTTATCTTTCATAAAAAGAGTTATTTCCCTTGATTAATGTTTAAATTGAAGTGACAATATTTTGAAGCCCATGTTAAACTTGCGATCCCTGGAATGAAGGCAATTTTGACCCCAGACCTACAATATGAAACTAGAATGTGTGGTTATAAACAAAAAGATTTTTTAATCTTGCCCAACAAAAAGTCATGTAAAACAAGTTTGCTGAATAAAAGGCCCTGTAAAATATGTGATCCATGACACAGGTTTATCAAGTTTTCACTATAAAAGCCAATGTAAAACTTGTGACCCCTGGTGTGGAGTCAAACTTGACCCCCAAAGTTAAAATTTGGGCCCTCTTGGTAAAGGCCCATTATATAAAGTTACGTGCAAAATTTGGTAGCCCTAGGCCTAAATATGGCTATGTACAAGTAGATTATTAAAGTTTCCTTATATAAGACCATGTAGAACTTGTGACCCCCTGGGGTGGGGCTACATTTGACCCCCTGGGCTATAATTTGGGCACCCTTGATAGAGACCCCCTAGATAAAGCTAAATGCAAAATTTGATAGCCCTAGCCCTTATAGCTAGATGCGAAAGATTTTCCTATATAAGCCCGCCCATGTAAAACATGTTACCCCCCGGGGCGAAGTCAAATTTGACCCTCGGCTATAATTTGGACACCCTTGGTACAGGTCCACTAGATAAAGCTACATGCCAAATTTGGTCGCCCTAGGCCCCATGGCTAGGTAGAAGAGGAATTTTAAAGTTCTCCCTAAATAAGCCCATGTAAAACTTGTGACCCCCGGGGCGGGGCCAATTTTGACCCCAGGGCTATAAATTGAAGAAACTTGGTAGAGGTCCACTAGATAAAGCTACATGCCAAATTTGGTAGCCCTTGGCCTTACGGTTTCAGACAAGAAGATTTTCAAAATTTTTCAGTTTTGTTGCCATGGCAACCAGAGTTTTTGAAGGAATTAAATTCTTTCAAGAAATTCTGAAGAGGACCATGGCAGGATCATTTCTGTGAAGTTTCATCAAAATTGGATGGGTAGTTTCAGAGAAGAAGACGTTTTAAAAAAAAGTTAACGCACGGACGGACGGACGGACGGACGGACGGACGCACGGACGGACGGACGCACGCACGACGGACAACAGGCCATGACATAAGCCCGCTGGCCTTCGGCCAGTGGAGCTAAAAAAATGAAACTTCCGACAAAGGACTTGCAATCATTAAAGGGTTAGGTTAATTTGTCACCGTTAAAACACAGAGACCAAAGGTATATAATAAATCTTTAGCAATATACATAGGCAGTAATTTGAACTATTGGAGTGATATAGAGGTTACCATTAATATTTACAGAACATGTTTTTATATGGAACTGCAGCTGTAATCAAACTGTGGTCACTGTACTAATTCAGGGTGTGAGTGTTGTTATTCACACAAATTAAACACGGAATTCACATTGTGAACACATTATTAGTTTTGTACATTAAAAATTGTAGGAGTATTACACTGGACAAACTGTGAATTAAAGCGAAATAATTTAGCAAAAATTGCAAAGTTCAAGGGGAGATAATTCTGCAAACACATCGCAGCAGAGTCATGAAAATTGCATATGCACAAGTTCATATATATATAGGAACGTTGTGTGTAAATTTGACTTCAGTACCTGAAAAACTGTAGGAGTATTTCAGCGAACAAATTTGTTTCTATGGACAGACGGACAGATTATATCAAAAACAGAATTCACAGTAAGAAACACATTATTAATTAGTTTTGTACATTAAAAATTGAAGGAGTATTACACTGGACAAATTTTGAAATAAAGCGATACAATTTAGCGAAGATTGCAATGTTCAAGGGAGATAATTCTGCAATGCATCCCAGCAGGGTCATGAAAATGGCATATGCACAACTTCATATGTATAGGAACAGTGTATAAATTTGAGTTCAGTACCTGAAAAACTGTAGGAGTATTTCGCCGGACAAATTTGTGTCTACGGACAGACGGACGGATGGACAGACAGCCATGGCGATTCCAGTATACCCCCCTCCACTTCGTTGTGGGGGGGTATAAAAAGTGTAAGGGAAAAAAGTTAAATGAGAGCTGCCATATCTGCATCCTTTTTAACCCTTTACCCCTTTACCAAAAAAAAAAAATACACTAGTCTAAATTAAAAAAGATTTACAGACAACAAATTAAATGTGCCCCAAATGAGGATTTCAACCTTTGATGTAATATATAGGAAATGTTGATTATCAGCATTTTCTTCTTTTCCCACAATGCTTTCAAAAAAAAAAAAAGCAGTTAGTTGGTAAAAGATAATCCAGATGCACTTCATTTTGTTAACTACAATCACTGATTGAACAAGTTCACAGAATGAAGTGCATCTGGGTTAACGAAGATGCCGTATCTTGTCTTCACTTGTCTTCCACATATCTGTCCTTGAAATAGCAGACAATATAAATTTGGCAGGACATGGGTTAACCAAAACATATAAAACAAACTGACAACAACTGTGTTCATAACTCTTTACCAGACAACAAAATTTTAGACAGATCTGAATTGAAAGCATTTGCAGACGAAAAAATAAATGTGATTCAAAAACTGAAAATTGTTTTGGAAAGGGTAGAAAACATTGTGGGAAAAGGAGAAAATGCTGGTTACCAGCATTTTCTCCTTTTCCCACAGTGTTTTCAAATGGCTTCTTTCACAGAGTCGTTAAAACCCGGGATTGTTTGGTAAAGGGTTAAGAGAATATTTGCCACCAAAGATATTCTGATTTAAACTTAAACTGTCCCAAGCTGACAACCCCATCCCGTCTTCCTCACTGGGTCAGGAAAACAATATGAAGGGCCTTAAGTCATGTAATAGTTGGTCAATCATAATGTAAACTGCATAATGTAGTTCCTTTGAATGAAAGGCTTCAATTAAACTTTCTGCCAAAGTAGGTGAAATCCGTCGGAGAAGAGGAGGATAGAAAATTGTGTCTTTGGAAAGTACACCATGTGATTCCTGTAAATAAACCCCTAACATTGTTTGGGGGGGGGAAAAACAAGCATGACTGTGACCAATGAATGATCATAACCCGAAGACCAATGATTAAACTATGAATAAGTTAAAAAGAAATAGTCGAGATTATAAAATGCATAAACATATCAAACACCAATCAGGATGTGCTGTGAAGAAAATGAATACATGTTTCTACACTAAGTAAATGCTAATTTTTATATACATGATCAATATTTGTGCTTCTGCCGGCATAACAGTAGGAAAGTCAAGCAAGTAAACGATGTATAATTATTTCATTTTTTATGTGAAAGCTGTCTAAAAAAAATGAGCCATGCTCTGTGAAAAGGGGGTTTGATGCATCTGCAAAAATTATTGACCTAGGTTAGCCTGTGTAGTCTGCGTTGGCTGACTTGGGTCATAACTTTTTGCTATGTGTAACTTTCTGCTTATTTAAGGACCATTCTACCAGCATATTCAGTTGGTTGTAATGGGCCCATGATTATGTGATCACTTGCTTGATATACTGTACAAGTGGAAATTTTTGCAGTTACACAAAAATAAAAAAAATTTCAAACTTTTCTGTCGATGTATTTTACCAAAAGTATACCAACAAATGATAAGTGTCTTGAATTCGCAAACATTTCCATACACAAAATGTCCGTAATAGGTAAATCACATATTTTTTGACACCCATATATCCACGTACACAGTATGCATGATGGAGATGCCTTAAACTCCTCTTTGCCATAGCTTGACTCTTGTTTTCATTCAACTGTCAATATACAGCCTCTTTTTAGACATACAACAAGTTACTCAATTGGGATGCAATTAAAAATATCTAACCCTTTACAATCCCACATTTTCAAGACCCTACGGAAAGTGGCTTTAGAAAACATTGTGTGAAAATAAGGAAATGCTGGAAGCCAGCATTTTCTCCTTTTCCCACTATGTTTTTTACCCTTTAAAAGAAAAATAAATTCATACAGGCAATGTATAATATGTGGTCTGCAAATGCTTTCAATGTGGACAAGTCTTAAATTTTGTACTCTTCTAAAGAGTTCCTGTAAAGCAAAGTGGGTTTTTTTGTTTGACGTCAAACAATTGGCCAAAAAAGGGCAATGGCTATTTACACGCCAATACTCCTTTTTCCTAGATGTTTTTGAATGTGTAATGCTGAGGTGTATAAAGTTTTAACTGTATGATTATCAAGCCTCTTAACAACATTTGTGAAACAAGAGCCCCTAAAGCAGGGCTTTCAATATAAAAACCCCAAAATTTGTAATTTGAAGGTTGTATTTGTCCAAGGTGTCTTAGTATTGTGTAGGTCAAAGATCAGACTGCACACCTTGTTACACACTAGCCACAAAGGCAAATTAAGTTGTCAGACATGCTTAGGGTTAAGAACATTTGGGTCACATGTTTCGCAGTGTATGGTCAAGAGTAAATCGAAGATCAGACTAGGACTTCAGTGTTGTCTGTTCTTCAACTTTTCCCTCGGCATGCTATGCAACAAGTTCAAAAAGGGATTCATTATAAAATAAAAAAGAAGGGTGACAAATCAGTAAGTTAACCCTTTACCACACGGCAAAATTTAAGACCTATCCAAATTGAAAGCATTTGCAGAGGACAATTTCATAGTGGCTCAAATGACACAACTTCTCTTTGATAGGGTAGAAAACTTTGTGGGAAAAGGAGAAAATGCTGGTTACCAGCATTTTCTTCTTTTCCCACAATGTTTTCAAAAGGCCTCTTCTTCAGGGGTGTTAAAAGGCGTCATTGTGTGGTAAAGGGTTAAAGAGGCATTCATATGTTCACCTCATTGGCATGACAAAACTAAATATGAGTTATGCTCTGTGAAGGTAGTTACATGCATCTGCAAACAAGATTGACCATTTCAGCATTTGCAGTCAGCATTTGCTGACATGGGTCGAACCTTTTTTGCCATTTGTACATTTTCTGCATGTCCAAGGACCATTCTACCTCATAATTTAGTGGGTTGTTTGACAAAATTGATTTTATGGACCCATAATTATATGATGACTTGCTTGGTATAGTGCATCATAGATGTATTAAACCCCCTGTTGCAACAGCATGGCTCAAATAAACAGGTTACATAAAGTTGAATGTGAAGCAGAAACAATAGGTTTGCACACTTATTTGCTTTAATTTTCTTGTAAAAATCTTTCCTCCTTCACTATTTCCTACATTGAATTTGTGGACTTTAATTTTGTTGAATAAATGGATATGGTGTTTTTCAACTCACAAAAATAATGATCCACAAATACTGAAATTCAAAGGGTTTTCTTTTTGCTAAGTATATCTCAGAAAAACCCAACTTTTCAAAAAGTGTAAAAAAGAAAATTAATCCTTTACCACACAAACCCATGTTTTCATTGTTCTGATAAAGAAGGCCACTGAAAACAAATTAAGTAAATAAAATTATGCTGATAACCAGCATTTTCTCCTTTTCCCACAAAGTTTTCTGACCTTTAAGAGAAAATTCAAATGATTCAAAGAAGCCATTTTTGATTCCCTTTCTGCAAATGTTCTTTCTTTCTGCAAATGTTTAATTAAAGTTAATGAAAACTTATCCGACACATGATAATGAACTTGTCAAAAACCTAAATAAAATGGTTACCAAAAATCAAGCTGATTATTATATGGATACCAGTAGTGCTCTGTCAAAAGGGAGTTTAATGCATATTCAGAGATCTACCCAGGTCAGCCTACCCAGTCCTGGCAGGTTGACCTGGGTCAAGACATTGGTAAATTTTCTGAATGTCCAAGGACCATTCTACCTCAGATTCAGCCGGTTGTTAGATAAAATGGGTTTTACGGATTCATAATTGTTTGATGACTTGCTTTACAGCAAGAGATGCATTTATCCCCCTTTTGACAGAGCATGGCTCATATATAAAGGTGTGCTGTCTACTGTAATGAGAAAATAATAAACAAGAGGACCATGATGGTCCTACATCGCTCACCTGAGTACTAAGCAGTAAAGGTCTAAAATAAAGATAAATACCAAATATCAAGGTTCAAGGCCAAATGATAATGAAAGAAGGGCAGCAAAATTGTTGCAAGATATGCCCGTCTCACCGCCAGTTGTCAAGGAGGTATAATAACTGCAAAGGGCAGGTAATGCAACAAACATGTTTACCAAGTCTCAAGTCAATTTGACTTGAGACTTCAAAGTTCCGTTCCGGACAAGCAAGAAATACTGTAAAAATGAAGATCAAAGTGAAATTACTCAAAATCCGCGCTAGGTAGAGTTATTCTTCTTGCGCACTGTACTCGGTAATATTGCAACAAACATGCATACCAAGTTTGAAGTCGTTCTGACTTGAGATGACTAAGTTATATTCTGGACAAGCACTAAATGCTGTAAAAATGACGATCAAAGGGAAATAACTCAAAGACAGCACCAGGTAGAGTTACAATTCTTGCGCACTGCACTTCCAAATATTGCAACAAATAAGCATACCACATTTCAAGTCATTCCTACTTAAGATGACAAAATTTTGCTCCGGACAAGCAAGAAATGTAAACAAAGTCAAATATAACAATTTTTCTAATTCAAGGGCAAACAACTCCAGTTGTTCTCGTCCGATTAGACCCATAATCAAACTCATCCAAGATCTTACGGTCATATATATTTTGACCAAGTTTAGTGCTGATTGGTTAAAAATTGTAGATGCTAGAGTGTAAACAAATGCAAATATAGCAATTTTTCTAATTCAAGGGCAAATAACTCCAGTCCTTCTGGTCCGATTAGACCCATAATCAAACTCATCCCAGATCTTATAGTCATATATATTTTGACCAAGTTTGGTGCTGATTGAATGATATTTGTAGATGCTAGAGTGTAAACAAAGTCAAATATAGCAATTTTTCTAATTCAAGGGCAAATAACTCCAATTGTTCTGGTCCGATCAGACCCATAATCGAACTCATCCGAGATCTTATGGTCATATATATTTTGACCAAGTTTGGTGCTGATTGGTTAATATTTGTAGATGCTAGAGTGTAAACAAAGAAATGTGAACGGACGGACGGACGACGGACGGACGCTGAGTGATCACAATAGCTCATCCTGAGCACCTCGTGCTCAGCTGAGCTAAAAAATAAAAGGATTAAATAAGGACTATCCCTATCACCTTTAACTACACCCATGTCACAGGCTAATTCTTAAAACAATAATGTTGATATAATTTTATAATTCTAAATCAGTCAAATGTTAGAGTGTCCCATCCTACAAATATGACCCAAATAATAGGAATTCCGTAATTGCCTTTGTCTACAGTGTTTCAGTAAAGCGGCCAGTATAGATCAAAGATCAGGCTGCACATTTTGTGCAGCCTGATCTTGATCTACACTGGCCGCAAAGGCAAATATTGTTGTAAAAGGCACTTTAAGGGCTAAATTTGTCTGATCAAAGAGGCCTTCAATTTTTTGAGAAGTCTTTTAAGGGTATAATTCATACTGTTTAACCCTGTTTTCACTTTATATACTCATATTCATACTTTTAAATCTTTACCAAATGACAAAATGTTGGGCCAAGATAATGGAAGCATTTTGCAGGCAACAAAATAAATGTAGCTCAAATAATGGGATATGTTGTAGAAGAGGGTTGAAAACATTTTGGGAAAGAGGAAAAGATTATGGTTACCAGCAATTTCTCCTTTTCTTAGTGATTAACCCTTTACCACCCATGAAACTTTTTTTAAACCTGTCCAAACCAAAGCATATGCAGACACCAATTTAAATGTGGCTAATATTTTGTTGTCTTTGTTAGGTAGAAAACATTGTGGGAAAAGGAGAAAATGCTGGTTAGCAGCATTTTCTCCTTTTCCCACAATGTTTTCAAGTCTTCTTTCTCATGGTTGTTAAAAGTAGGCATTGTGTGGTAAAGGGCTGTTTGGTATGGTATACAGTGCACAGGGTAAGATATTTGTGTGTAAATGGACAGTTACAAGAAGGTGCTCCTCTTATTGCATTTTTCTGGGGGGGGAGGAAAAGCAAGGTCATGTCATCATTAACACTTTTTCCATTTACCACAATATTGTCTGAGTTACATGTAGCAGAAGTATACCAGAATGTCAACACAAAAGAGAAAGCTAAGGAACTGAAAGCCTGTGACATGGGATAACAATAAAAAGCATCTAGAAACCCTTTCCCTAGTTGTCAACTAAAACCTTTTTCAAAATGCTCCTATTCTCTTTACTAAAGTTTTTGGTTAGCTGGAAAAGATAGCATTAATAATGATTAAAATTAGTCCTGCATGCTAAACACTTAACATTATATACACACTGCATATATCTCTTAGTTTATTTGTAGTTGAGATAATAAATGTTTGAACGATAAAAAGAAAATTGATGAAATATCACAGAAATAAAAGTAATATCCCCTCCAAGTGCTTTGACTCTTTACCGAACTACAAAGTTCTAGACAGGTCCAAACTGAAAGCAGTTGTAGATGTAAAATTTAGTTTTTATTCAAATTATGTGATTTGTCTTAAGAAGGTAAGAAAAAATTGTGGTCACCAGCATTTTCTCCTTTTCTCACAATGTTTTCAAAAGCTTTCTCTTTTATGGTCGTTAAAACTCAGGATTGTGTGGTAAAGGATAAATAAAGAAGTCAGATGTTGGAAGCCAATATGCATGTAGTGCACAAACATTTTACACTTAAAGGGAATATGATTCTTTTCACTTTAGAAAAAAACATCCCCGTATCTAGATTCTGGTTTAATGCTGTACAAAGTCTCATAGCAAAACAGAAGGAGGATTTCATGGCAGTGATATGTGGATGTGCACAGACAGAGGGACAGATAGAAAGGTAGACAGATTTACAGGTTGCTTTCAGTGTACCCATGCATTCTCTTTGCAGGGGTATGGCACTCCATCAACATTTTCTCTTTTTGTTATAATTATTCAAAAGCTGTACAATGCAGGTGTACAATAATAAGGAAAGTTTTCAAAACACATTAATAGAAAGCTTTTCAAAGCATTTAATCCTTTGAGCACACTTGACCATGTAGATCAAGATCAGACTGCACAAAAAAATGCATTCTACTCATGGATCTACACTCTCAGCTACGTAGAGACATTCTTGTAAAAACAGCTATGAAATTTGCAATAATTCGAGTCTGCATGTTTCTTTGTTTATGATGTTGATTTTGCTTACTTGATGCTCGAAGAATTAATGTTTCACTACAAAGCAAATATTCTATGAACGAAACTAATAATTACTATAACACAATTAAAGGATAGTAACATCAAAATCTATTTGTTTAAAATAAAATGGTTAGATATGGGTCAGGTTTACATAACATATTAAAAATACTGCTGCGTTTATATAGTTGGCCAACTCAAAAACAGACTTGATAGGCTGAACTCTGTACTACATGACAAAAATTTAGACTTGTCCAAAGTGAAAGCATTTGCAGACGACAATTCAAATGTCATTTAAATGATGAAATTTGTCTTTGATAGGGTAGAAAACATTGTGGGAATAGGAGAAAATGCTGGTTACCAACATTTTCTCCTTTTCCCATAATGTTTTCAAATGGCTTTTCCTTCAGGGTAGTTAAAACTTGTGATTATGTGGTAAAGAGCTAATGTTACTGAATGGGAATAGAAGCAGGAAGTGTTGACAAAGAATGTGCATTTTGGTCTCCATCCACACTCTTCCAAAAATACAAACAATTCAGATCCTCTCAAATATTTATTGCTGATTTTTTTTTGGCACTACATGGATGTGTCCATGCTTGATTTTAAGTGAAAATTGAAAAAGGGGCATAACTTTGTCAAAAATACTTTGAAGGTTATCTGCCCTTGTTGTAAGGGTTCCCTTTTTGATTGGTAACAACTTGTCCAAGTTTGAAGTAATCACCTTCAGTAATAACAGAGATAAAATCTCAAAGTTTCTGCACATCGACACAAATAACTACGGTGCAAACAATGCCGAGCTACAAAATTAACTTGACATTTTCTCTGAAAACAGCTGAGCTATTAAAAATGTGAGTCTTGCACTGTAAAGGCAAAGCACTTAACCCTTAGCTTATTCTCTGTCAATTGCAATAACAAAATTGTTGCAGTCTCAAGGCTCCAATGATCGTAACAGAGTCCAGATTCGAGATTACTCCGTATTTTCTGTGTACTCATAGCTTAATCTGCACTTTAGTGCAGCCAGCAGTTTGTCACAGGCAAAGACGACTATTACAAACAATACAACAATATATCACTGCCACAGACATAAATAACACTGAGATTATCATGGTGACAATACACAGGTCTAATACAGCAAGTGTACAAAATACCTACAAGTATTTGAACCGATTCTACAGCGACATTCATGATATCTTTTTGTATATAAAGTTTTCTTTACCATAATGTTGTTATTACTTGCATATATTTATGTGCAGCAGTATAAAATGGTAAGTCATCGTTTTAGTGTTACATAAACAATGTTGTTGGTTGTATTGGGGTTTAATGCCACTTTAACAGCTAAGGTCATATCATGGCGGTCGGTGACGCACATGTGTTTCCTGGCTTTCTCACACCAGTACTAACACAACTTCCTTTCCAAAGCCACCGACTACTTTTCTCACATGCTTCAGCAGAGGTGAGAGGCGAAAATACGCCGGAAAGAAAGTTCGCCTCAACCGGGTATCGAACTCACAACCACCAGGTCATGAGTCCGACACGCTCACCACTGAGCCACCCGGGCGGGGCTACATAAACAATGGTAGAACAGTGATGTAAGATACTGATATGTTTTAATATTGTATAAAGCCAAAAGGACAATAATATTTTCGTTACATATTCAGATTCTTTAATTATCTTTCCTTACCAAATGCATCACTGAACTTCTAGGTGGGTGGGGTTCTGTGAGAAGCTGAGTGGGAGTCTGCCCAAAACTTCTGATCTGATTCTCTATTGCCTGAAAGAAATACAAATACTGTTAACCCTTTCCCACACAATCCAGAGTTTTAACTACCCTGAAAAAGAAGCCTTTTGAAAACATTGTGGGAAAAAGAGAAAATGCTGGTAACCAGCATTTTCTCTCTTTCCCACAATGTTTTCTGTCCTATCAGAGACAAATTCCATCATTTGACCCACAGTTATATTGTTGTCTGCAATGCTTTCTATTTAGTTTCAAATGTTTTCATTTGATAAAGAGATAAATCTTGATAGATTTACCCCCTCACCAAAGACTCCTGTATATCAACAAGCCTAGGAGAGTAGGCGTTTAAAAACATTGTAAGAAGAGGAGAAAATACATTTCTACATTTTATCAGACTAATTTTATCATTTGATCCACATTTGTCACCTGCAAATACTTCAAATTTGGTCGAGTCTAAATTTTTAAGTTTTGGTAAAGAATGTTCCAATGGCACAAAGAATTATTTTTCCAAATTATCTAGACATCACACGTAATAATTGACACCAGATTATTCACTTATAAATTAACTCCTTACCCCCAAACAAAATATTACACTTGTACAGTTTTGAAAGCATTTACAAATGACAAATTCAATATGACTCACACAATGGGATTAGTTTTTGAAATGGTAGAAAACACTCTTACCAACATTTTCTCCTTTACCCACAATGTTTTTGAAAGCCTTCTGTCCTCATGGTCATTAAAAGTTGGGATTGTTTAGCAAAGTGTTAAAGGATACATTTGTTAAAGCTCATTTAAAAATATGCACATCTATCTCATGGAGATCTGACAAATTTTCAACTCATTCCTTAGATACAATTGTGATAAAAAGAATCTGATGTTCATTGGCATTTGAGATAGAATTTTATGAAAATCATCCAGAAAAAATGTTATTAAGCTAACCAAAGGGTCACTTAGTACCATTTTTCTAGACTTGTTTAATAAGGTTGTATATCTCAAATACTAACTTATGTAAGATCCTACATATCTGTATGTCATCAAGAAAACATTGCAAAAAAGTCAACGCATTAACACTTTATCACACAATCCCCAGTTCAAAGAATTCTGACATAGCAGTCTTTCAAAACATTGTAGGAAAAGGTAAAAATGCTGATAACCAGTTTTAACCCTTTCAGACACAAATCCCATCATTTAAGCCACACATTTAATTTGCCGCCTGGAAAGACTTTCACTTTGGACAAGTCTAAAATATGTTGTTTGGTAAAGAAATAAAAACAATCCGCATGACTTAAATATCTATAATTATGAACACTACCAGCTTTATGTTTTTCATTACCTCCTTCATAACAGGATCTGACATCGCCTCTAAGTTAACGCTCCCTTCATAGGTCAAGTAGTAAAACACATTGACAGCTCTAATTGCTTCTGGACCTGTAACAAAACCAGTGTATGACAACAACTGTATCAGCAAATTACAGCATAACTATGTCTGTGCAGTCAACAGCTTCTAAAACATAGTAAGAAAAGAAGTGAATAGTTGAAATGAGCAATCACTCCTTTTCCCTCAGTCCTTTTTTAATGATCCAATCATTTTCCCGTTTCTTCAACTGTTCACTGTATAAGATTTTCGTTTGCCATAAAAGGTCTTCTTAGTTACGGATTCATCCCTCCCTAGAGAGTCAAAATAAGCCTGATATCTTCAGGCAATGAAAACAGCCGCACATTTTTTTGACAAAAAGATTTTCTAGGTGATTACTTAACCCTTTACCAGATGACAAAAATATTAACCTTTTCCAAATTTTGCAGACGACAATTTCAATGTGGCTCAAATGGTGCAATTTTTCTTCGATTGAGTAGAAAACATTGTGGGAAATTGAGAAAATGCTGGTTGCTAGCATTTTCTCCTTTTCCCGCAATGTTTTCAAAAAGCTTCTTTCCTGGAGTCATTAAAAGTCGGGATTGTATGGTAAAGGGTTAAAGCCACATTGTGGCCAATGGTGAACAATGAAATGCATTTAAAATTAAATCGTACCATTTAATAATATGGAAATTATTGTGAAAATAACAATCTGTCATTGTGCCGTTGGTGCAAATGTTAGTTAGTTTAAACATATTTATTTTACATTGATTGAGAAACAAGTTCTTACAACTTATACTAATCTCTCTCAATTCTGCTTCATGGGAACTACACCAGTACTCGCGCCGAATGTGTGGGCCATTGAAAAATCCAAAAGTTGACACCCAATCCCGGGTCTGGAACTCAGGATCTTTGGGTTACGAGGCCGACGTTCTACCTCACAACCATGTACACGAATGCAGAAAAATGAATTTTGAAAGTAGGTCTAAAGTTGCAAGGTTGCTCTATCTTTTGCTTACTTTTTACCTGGCTTTAAAATTTATTTTATTCATTTCATTAGGGCTTAAAGGCCATAATTTAGACATTAAGCAATACAATCCAGGTTTTAGGATACACTAGTATATGGGTTCTTTCAAAAAGAGCTTCAAGGACCATGTATACCAAATGAAAAAATATGTAACATTTTTGGAATTTATTCTTCTTTTTCAGTTTTGACGCCATGGCAATCCTACTTTTCATGCAACCTGATTCTTTTAAGAATAACTGGAGAAGAGTATGGTAGGAGGAGGATGTATACAGTATACTTCAAATGTGAATCGATGGTTTCAGAGAGAATGTTTGAAATAAAATCCTTATGATATACATCGACAAATAAACAGATATAGCACCCTGACATATTGTTTACATGATTTTCACTAAAGCAGCTAAAAACTGTCAACATACATCACAAAAAATTGAACTGTACGATCATGGGTTTAATTGTGCTTCTGCCATGCTATATTGCTGTTTGCCTTGACCCACACTTACTTTTTTGTGAAAAAAAAAACCCATATATCTCCGCTACATATGTATTTAAAAAAAAAAAAGAAATTATCATAGAGGTTTGGTTGAATTTTTTGATGTGCATGGCAGATGTTGATCTGGTCCATATTCACCCCCCTCAATTCTGATTCGTAATTTTAAGACTTGCAGAATGTCTAAGCGAACCAGATGGCTAGTCTTGGCATTCGGAGTATGAACAGTTTAAAGGATGCTTGTAGAATATGGTCATTTGATAATGCTGGATAATTTGTTGAGCATCTAGATAACAAAGAGAATGTAAAATAACAAAGAGAATGTATAATATCTACCTCTCTGTTTGTATCCAAAAATCAAATCTATCCAATGATGTAGCTGGCAGGATACAAACTCAGATTCTAAAGCCTGTAAGACAAGAGACAGATTAAAACAAGAGCACTGGATGTGGGTGCCAACGCTCGGCTGCGGTAGCTTGATTATAAGTGAAAATTCTCAGTCAAAAATGTGGCATACGAAAAATATTTTGATAGTTACCTGCCCTTGTTGTATAGGTTCCCCTTTTGATAGTTAACAACTTGTACGAGTTTGAAGTAAATACATAAAGTAATAACAGAGATATTACAAAATGTCAAAGTTTTGCACCATGGCGGACACAAGGGCTATGACAATACTTCAATGTTTTCTTTAAAAACAGCTGGGCTAAAAATGATACCTTCATCTCAGTATTTGTATGAAAGCAAATGACTGATTTTCACTGAAATTTCACCTGTATGGGTCGTGAGAGTAAGCAATTGGTCTGTATTTGCTTATTTAACGAGTAAAAGTCAATCAGTTGTGAAGTTGCATCTAATATATGCTGGTCTTTTCTACCTCTCTGAAAATTTCTATTTCATTCTTTCAGTAATTAGTTTGATATCAAATGATGTTTTAGAAAGAACATTTTTCATTCATATAAGGGCAACAGTTTTTTTTACTTATTTTAACAATACTTGGTTGGGCCTCTGACATGCATTTCCTTATATACCCCCCTTGGAAAAAACCCAGATCCTTGGGTAGGATCAAACTCAGGACCTCTAGATTACTAATACCACAAATTATCTTTTTACCAGCATTTTCTGCTTTTCCCAAAATGTTTTCAAAAGGCCTCTTTCTCAGGGTCATTAAAACTCAGGATTGTTTGCTAAAGGATTAAGAGTTAAGGACAAGGTAAGTACATCATCACTCACCATTCTGTTGATTCTTACAAAATCATCAGGGCTCTTTGCCCATTTGGGCAGTACAACACTATCTACTGGGCTCCCATCCTCTTGTTTACCAAAGTTAAAGTTGTTAGTATTGGTAAACATCTCAGGTAAGGAATAAAACTCTGGGATCAATTCCTACAAATGAAAAGATACTCAACACATGATCTTTGAATCATTGCCATAGTTTTTAAAAAAGAATGGGATATAACAAATATAACAAGAAGATGCAAGAATGAGTGGTTTCCCTTGGTCCATTACAAGCACATAGAACCAAGATGTCTCGATTATTGGGGTCATCATATCCTACAAAAATAATTTCTTCATCAAAATCTAGGTTGTTGTTACTTAAGGGACTTATCTCCATTCTAGTAAGTAGCAACAACATAGATTTTAGTTGTGAACTAAGTAAGTTTTACTCTTTGATAACGAAGGTGTACTCTCCTAATCTGTGCCTCTGAAAAAAAATTAACTATCACCAACAATTTCACAATGACTGCAACTTTTTCCAAAGGCTGATTTCAGATGTAACCATAACAAGCACATGTGGTGCAAGTAGCAAAAAAAGTGAAAGAAAGGGTATTTGTCCTTTGAATTATGTAAAAATATTTTTCAAAAACAGGAATTTGTCTAAGGAATTTTCTCCATTTCAAACAGGGTGTAAAACTTATTTGAAACATATATGTTTGGTGTATGATAGATCTTGATCCTTGTAAGAAACAATCATATTTTGAGGACCCTGAAGAAGACTTCTGAAACAATGTGGAAATCAAATCTTTTGAAACAATGTGGAAATACAATAGGACTGTAACATGCATTTTCTTCTTTTTCACGAAGTTTTCTTCCCTTTGAAAAATAAATCCCACACTTGAGCCATATGTAATTTGGTGCATTCAAATATTGTTTATTTTGACATATTGTTGTCAGGTAAATGGTAAAATGTTACAGATTTATTCTTCTACCTTCACATCTGATGTATCTCTCTGACAATTTTTCCAAGCCTGAGAGATGGAGTTGAAGGTTCTGTCCGCATGGTCGAACTTGCCCCCTTGTAGATTCAGGAACATTGTGGTAAAAGGCTCCTGTTAAAGAAAATAGATGAACATATGATTTGAAGCAGATAAAAAGCACACTTTAATGTTAACTTCAGGTAAATGTAAAACTAGTTTGTAATTCTTGTTTTTTCTTTTCAACTATAACAGTGATCTATATCATTGAAGATACAAGTCTTGTCATTAATTAATTTCTTCATATGCACATTCCTTTTTTTCCTCCCTCAGTTTTCTTATCAAAAAAAAAAAAAAATAATTTTGTTAAATTCCATTTATATGTAATTTCATGGTTCAGAATATACCTAGAATCTTTCACCCTGAAAATGCCATGCGCATCTTTTTAACTTGCTTTTTGAGAAAAAAAAATCTGAATGCACTGCCTGATGTCTTTGGAGATATGACAAAGTAGCTTAGGGGTGTACTATCTTGATCCTATTTATTGACAAAATATATCCATTTAAACTATTTGGCGCCTGAATAGTGAACATAGATCAAACATATCACATGAAAAAAAGTTGAAGCAGATGACTGTAAACAGCTAGGTTGTTATTAATTATTAATATGCTTGTAGGTTTGATACATGAATCCATCTGAAAACATTGTATCAAAAGCAAAAATTGCTCATTGAGATTAATTTCTCCTTTTACAAAAAGATATTTTCAGAAATGATCTGATGTAAGATGAAAAGAGTCATTCCAAGGGGTCACTGAAAACAGATAAAATATACTAGCAATAACACACCACTCTGATGAGCCAATTTAGGGTGAAAGCGGCCGTGGAGTAGTGGGTTCCGTAATGGAAGGGTGGAATCTGGTCATGTTCCCAGGATGAATAGCGTTCCTCAAAAAACTCCTTTCTCGATTCATTCAGGGCCCCAATAGGCTGTAAACCAAAGGGAATGAATATACATTTACATAATAACACACAAAAGACTTCTTTTGTGTTTTAACTCTTTACCTAATGACAAAAATTTTAGACTCATCCAAATGCAAAGCATTTACAGACAACAAATTAGGTATTTTACAAATCACAGAATTTGTCTTTGATCAAATAGACAAAAACATTGTGGATAAAGGAGAAAATGCTGGTTACCAGCATTCTCCTTTTCCAACAACATTTTTTAAAAGCCACTCTTCCAAGGGTTGTTAAAACTCAGGATTGCATAGCAAAGGAAGATGGCTTATTAACCCTTTCCCAAATGGCAAATTTTGGACCAGACCAAATTGAAAGCATTTTGCAGATGACAAATTAACAGTTGCTAAAAAGATGATTTTTCTATATGATAGGTTAGAAAACATTGTGGGAAAAGGAGAAAATGCTGGTTACCAGCATTTTCTCCTTTTCCCACAATGTTTTCAAAAGGCTTCTATTCCTGACCTGTAAAAACCAGGGATTGTTTGGAAAAGGATTAAAGAAATTATAACAACAGGAGAAAATGCTGGTAACTAGCATTTCTTCTTTTTCCACAATGCTTTGTAGGTGTTGAAAAACAAATTTCGTGTTTCTGGTAACATTTATCATCTATAAGAGAGGAAACATTAACACTACAATCAGACAGCACAATTTTTTTAACGGAAAAAGCAAGACCATCACATGCAGGTGCCAATGCTTGGCTGAAATTGCTTTTAGTGAAAATTCCAAATTTAAAAAGGAGCATAAATGTGTCAAAAATATTTTGATTGTTACCTGCTCCTGGTGTATGGATTCCCTTTTTGAAATAGTTAAGAACAAGCCCATGTTTAAAGTAAATATCTTCAGTAATGACAGAGATATTATAAAGTGTCAAAGTTTTTGCACACCGACAACACAGAAAACAATGCCAGTGCTTTGACAATAACTCATCATACTAACAAAGATAAAAAGTTGTCTTTAGAACATCATGAAGTTTAATAATAAAATTGTTCACATACCTTTGAGAGATCTCTGAAGTTGTTAGGTTGACTAAGATCTAATTCATCAGAATCATAGTTCACAATCACCCATGGAAACACAGGATACTGGTTTAGATCATTGTATGTTCTACCTACAATGTCAACATATACTGTCTTTTATCCTATACCATACATCCTGACATTTAACGACCCAAGGTAAGAAGCCTTTTGAAAACATTGTGGGAAAAGGAGAAAATGCTGTTAACCAGCATTTTCTCCTTTGCCAAAAATGTTTTCTAGCTTATCTCAGACAGATTGCCCACAATGTTTTCTACCCTATCTACGACAGAAATCATCTTTTGAGCTGCATTTAGTCTGTTGTCTGCAAATGCTTTCAAATACGCCCAAAATTCTGTCACTTTGTAAACAGTTAACCCTTAACTCTTTACCACACAATCCTGAGTTCTAACAACCCTGAAGAAGAAGCCTTTTGAAAACATTGTGGGAAAAGGAGAAAATGCTGGTAGCCAGCATTTTCTCCTTTTCCCACAATGTTTTCTACCCTTCCAGGACAAATTCCATCATTTGAGCCAAATTTAAATTGACATCTGCAAATGCTTTAAATTTGGACAAATCTAAATTTTTCTTATGTGGTAAAGAGTTAACCATACAGCAAAATTTTAGAGTTGTCTGTATTGAAAGCACTTGCAGATGACAAATTAAATGTGACTCAACTTATGTAAGTTGTGTCCAAAGGTAGAAATCATTGACGGAAAAGCAGAAAATGGTATTAAACAGCATTTTCTCCTTTTTTCCATATTTTATGCAAAAGCCCTTTTGGTCAGGGTTGTGAAAACATGGGAGACTTAACCCTTAACCAAACAGTCCTGTGTTTTAACAACCCTGAAGAGGACTGTTGATAACAGTTTGGGAGAAAAAGAGGAGAAAATGCATCTAAAACAGTTTTTGAGAGCTCATACAATACACTTTATGAGGAAAATTAATTATAATCAATTTGGTATTTAACTTCAGCAAAATTGAGAAGACATAGGAATACTAAGCACAGATTGAACATAACCATGATCAAGAGAATTGTATGTCAAAGACCTAAGAGCTGGTATGGTAGAATATTATTTATCTATCTTTAGAATAATTGAATAGTTGTTCCTAGTCCCTACTGTATGCTGAAACAATTCGGAATACTTTTTGTAATGTCGTTTCTGGTAAAAACAAATGACAAAATAATTAAAACCTTGCCTGCTATTGTATTAAGATACATGATGTAATCATAGTTGGAAATCTCCCGTCGCTGCCACTTCTGTGTCATGGTTGACATTTTGAACAGCTGTTTTCCAGAGGCTTGGGACATTCTCCTGAAGCAGAGAAACAATTTTGTGTGAGTTTCACAAGGTTATTTCAGTTCCATAATCCCTTACCAAAAGACTCTATGATTTTATGATCCTATGAAAGAAAACAAGAGGGCCATGATGGCCCTGTATAGCTCCACTGGCTAATAAGTAAAAACCCTACCTGCCAAACATTACAATACTTGGTCAATTGGTTTTGAATATGAGACCCCTGAGACAGGACTAAAATTGGTAGCCCTAGTTCTTATGGTTAGTTACAAGAAGATTTCTAAAGTTTTCACAATATAAGCCCATGTAAAACTTCTGATCCCTGGGGTGGGATCAAATTCGACCCTAGGGCTAAAATTTGGGCACTCTTGGTAAAGGCTCACTAGATAAAGCTGCATGCAAAATTGGTAGCCCTAGGCTTTATGACTAAGTATAGGGAGATTTCCAAAGTTTTCTTTGACTAAGTATAGGGAGATTTCTAAAGTTTTCTCTAAGCCCAAGTAAAACTTGTGACCCCAAGGGCGGGGCCAATTTTAACTACTCAGCTATAATTTGAAGAAACTTGATAGAAATCTACTAGATATTTGGTAGCCCTAGGCCTTATGGTTTCAGATAAGTTTTTCAAAGATTCCCCCATTTTTTAAAGTTTTGTTGCCATGGCAACAAGAGTTTTCGAAGGAATCAAATTCTTTCATGAAATTCTGAAGAGGACCATGGCAGGAGCATTTCTGTGAAGTTTCATCAAAACTGGATGAGTAGTTTCAGAGAAGATGTTTGAAATAAAAGTTAACGCACACACGCACACACAGAAGGACGCACACAGGGACGCAGAACAGACACCAGGCCCTGACATAAGCCCGCTGGCCTTTGGCCAGTGGAGCTAAACACCACTAAAAACATGATGGAAAAAAGAAAAAGGTAACCAGCATGTTCTCATTTTCCCGCTATGTTTTTCTACCTTTTCAAACACATATTAAATAATTATTGAAATAACTAATTTTTGTAATCTATTGACTTTGCAATACAACCAAAGAGTCCACAAATAACCTGTATACAGTAAATGTTAAAGCAACAAAACTCAAATATATCATCACTTTTCTATTCAATAATATTAAATAAAATACCATTTCCTTGCTTGACCAAGTCCATAATGAACGCCTACACTGGCCCCCAAATAAGCAATATAACTTTCAAACCTGTAAACTTACCAAATGATAAAATTTTAGAGATATCCAAATCGCAAGCATATTTATACAACAATTAAAATGTGGCAGAAATTCTGAGATTTGGCTGTCAAAGAGTAGAAAACAATGTGGGAAAAGGAGAAAATGCAGGTTACCAGCATTTTGTCCTTTTCACACAATGGTTTCAAAAGCTTTTATCCTCATGGTCATTAAAAGTCGAGATTGTTTGGTACAGGGATAATCAATTATTTTCCTAAATGATATCAAAGTACATGTACCTTGCTTGACCAAGTCCATATTTGACTCCAACACCAACCCTAGGTAAGGCATTAATAACTTTCTTGACTGTAGCATGATCTGGGAAAGCAAACATAACAGCCGCTGAAAAAAGAAGTAGACACAAACAATTAAAATGAAACAAGTGACAAATAGCAACGCCATCTCAGCAATAGCTAAAATTAAAGAATCTTTCATATATAACACACTTATTTTAAAACCGAGATACCTCATTGCCACCAATAGACTTATTTTTGGCAAGTTGTTCACCTTCTCACCAACATCCATATGTCTGCAAATTAATTTATTTCTAATTGACAAATTATTCCCATGCAAAAGTATGGATTAGCCCTAAAACGTGAAGCTGATATCTGACCCTCTTGCATGTTGATGTCCAATGCGATGTTACATGTGGGAAACCTTTCCATCCAAAACATTTAAAAAAAATTGTCAAACATTTTAAGGCACTACTACTGAATACAAGTTTTTTAAGGCTAGTGTCAAAAAGCTATTCAGTAGCAAGGTTTGAGACACCTCACTCTGTAAGATGCTAAATTTCAGGGGTGTCTTTCTAAACACTGGTGTCTTCTAGATAGCAGGACACTGCAAGTGTGTAGCCCTGATTTCAGCTCAGACACCATAAACATTTTACTCTTAAAAGGATGTCCGATGTTTCTTTAAGATAATTTTTTGTGTCATTTGAAAAACACTAATGTACAGGTCAAAATTAGCCTGTGAAATAATAAGTATAAATTATTATGTGATAGTGAAAAATAACAATGGGAAAAAATAGCCCATGTTTACTTTGAGCAATGTAAGGAAAAAGAATATGAAAGACCCACTGAGTGTGTATAAAAACAATTTAGAACAGTAACTAGTGTTCTAAGTCCCTTCAATAACAAAGCCAAAAGGAAGCTTGAGAAATATTCTTAAATAAACAAATATAATTATATTAGATCAATTGAATCAGGTTAAAAGTCACTATAAATTTTTTACTATTTTCATAAAAGTCACTAAAAATTTTTGACTACTTTCATAAATTTTATAAAAAGTAATTGCATTTGATTACTAGATTTTTAGTAACCTATTCTAACAAGTTTTGGTGTACAGAACATCTGTTTAGTCTTTACAAATCAATTTTCAACAGAAAAATCAAGAAAACATCTTGACAAACGAAGAAACTGCTTATTTTAAACAACTCTTTTTGTGGCAAAGTTTTGGAAAGCCTTGCAAACTTCTGGAATGGACCTGGCTATCAGCATTTTCTCTTTTTCCATCAATGCTTTCAAAAGCCTTCTCTTTCAGGGTCATTTATCTGTGTAAATCAAATTATTTCAGAACACATGAACAGAAAAGAAAGATTAGTTGGGTAAATTTTGTGATGAAAATAAACTTTAGTGATCATTAATTTTAAATGAAGGATTATATCAGTACATGTCTGTTATCGTTTTATTGAAGACAAAATGTGTGTTTCCAAGTTTTGAAAAATATCGTCTATGAGATAATACACTTTTACTGCCAGTGCTATTTCTAAATAAATTATAAAACATTCTTTAACCATGTCTATCTATCCCACGATTGTCTATGTTTGACTATGCTAGCAAAATGCCCCCATTTAAATATTTTGTAGCAAATTTGTTTCCTAGTTTTCAAAAATATTGTCCTACAGATAATAAGCTTAAACTACCAAAGTTATTTTTTAATAAACCATCAAACTTTTCTGACCCATGTCTACCAACGCCATGATTGCCTATTTATGTTTATGCTAGCATAATGTCCTCATTTAAATAGTTGGTAGCAAATTAAGCCTAACAAAAAATGTCTCTGTTTAGGATTTCGGTCCTAGATGCTATAGAAAGGGTAGGTAGGGATTTTTTCCAGAAACTTTTTACATGGACCATGTACCAACATCACACCAAACAGACTTTTTATTTTCAATCGTAGCGTAAAAAGTTTAGGGTCAGCAGCATTTTCTAGGTAGGGTCTGGAAACCCTAAGCACAGATATTTTGTTGATAGGCCTAAGAGGCAAATATCAAATACTCATTTTTGGATACTGCAATTAACTCATTCACAAACAATATAATTTCAAACTTGTCCACATCTGAAAGTGTTGAAAACCTTGCTGGTAACAAGCATTTTCTCCTTTTCCCACAAGGTTTTCACAAGACCATTTCCTCAAGGTCCTTAAACCTGGAGTTTGTGTGGTAAATGCGGTTAAAGGCTATATTGCTCCTTTACCTCAAATATTCACAGAAAGTGTTGACTGCTTCAAAAACACATCTGAATGATTTTCAAAATTAAAAGTTATTGTATGAGTAAAATCTTATTTAGGGCAGGGATGTGGACAGTATGATTTACTAATCAGTGTGACAGAGATAATAAACTAATGGTGTTATCATTCTATAATTATAATAAGCCCTAACACACTGCACATATATATTCAATTTATTCACTCTAAACCAAACAACAAAATTCTGGCCTCATCCAAATTGACAGCATTCTGCAGGCAACAAATTCATAAGTGGTACAAAAGAACCAAAGTTCTTTGATGGGCTGGAAAGAATTTTGGAAAAAAGGAGAAAATGCTGATTACCATTATTTCTCCTTTTCCAATAATGTTTTCAAAAACTTTCTTCATTAGGGTTGTTAAAATCTGGGATCATTTGGCAAAATGTGAAGAGAGTTACTTTTCTTTGAAAGATAAGTAACTCCAATAAATGCATGATATTTGTCAAACAGTTACCTCCCTTAGCATAGAAATGGGGGGGGGTGCAAACCCAAGAGGCTCTTAATTTTTCCTGTGAATTCTTTGCACTTTACATAAATCTTTTCCTTTTATTTTTCTTTTTATCTTTTTATGTTTCTTTTCATCTATTCATTTCTTTTTTATCTTTTTAACTTTACTTATAATCAATAAACATTCAGCTGACTTGCAAATGAAAATACATGTACTATCAAGCAATTTCTCTTCACCATAAAGTTTCCAAAAGCTGAATACTGCAGGGGTGTATAAATTGTTCTTATCTGACAAGCAAATTTACAAAAGGTTGGAGATAAAAGACATCATGTTAATGAGTAATTTCTCTTTTTTCCATGTTTTCTTTAAAGTTTGCAGCAGGTTGGCTGGGTTGTTTGTTCTTTAACCCGTTCTCACCATGATTTCAGAAAATGTATTGCTACACTGGAGGCGAGTGCATTTATCCATGCTGCCCTGCAGTTTCTTTTTTTTGGAATACTACAAGCAACATTCTTTAAAATTCACTTGATTTATATTGCGGACAGAATGTTCAGTAGCCATAGAGTATTGAATACTGGCACAATGGTCATCATCATTTTTTAGAAAGAATTGGCCACACTGAGAATCTAATATGTGACCCCTGGCTAGCCAGGACTATCCATGTAAGTTACCAACAGAGCTGTCTGGGTAAATGTTTAGAAAACTGTTCTCGTGTGCAACTCAGTTGAGCATGAAATTTTAAAATTACACAGAATTGACTTGATACACCTCACAGAGCAACTTTTTTGACATCTATTTTCTTCTTATTACAAAAGCTTTTATTTCTCATTGTCATACTAACTGAAGCATCACAGCATATAAAGTTGGTTGAGCATAAACTCTGTTGAGCATAAACTCAAATTTTGTAAGCACATGCCCAGAATGTGACAAATAATAAATTAATTTTATTAAACTTTAAATGTACTTGTAAATTACAAATCACAAATTTCAAATAATAAATACACAGATGTTAAAGTATGTTATGGCATTTAACCAATTCAAACAAAGTTTTGAATCTGCATTTTAATCAGCAAATCTAACAAAGAGTCTTTACCAAAAAAATACTTTAAGTTTGAAATTTAGTGAACTACATCTACATCATTTCTAGCAAAGCAGCAAAGAATGATAACACCACTGTATTATTATTTAATTGTCTAGCAAAAGGATCCTGTAGCAATATGTATAATGTTAAACACACACGATTTCAATGACTCTTTCCTTCAAGAATTGAAACTACATTTCTTGCCAAGAAATCAATCTTACAGAGGTTCATCTTTAACAGTGACTTTAGTACATTAACTCTGTTTTATCCAAAGTCCAAAACACCTCATAAATCAACCAAAACTGTGGACCTAAGAAACACTAGTATTAAAGATTACAAGGTTAAAGAAACAGTGTGACTTGAAGGAAAGAGCTTACTCTAAATTCAAGTTTTATTGGTACTTTGATTTTATTTTTTTTTTTAAATTAGTGGACAATGCATACCTCTACCTGTAACAATAAACCATTCAAGTTTCTGTTATTAATTTTTTACTATAGGACAATATTTTGGACTTGTCCAAATTGAAAGCTTCTGCAGACAACACTCAAATGTATCTGGAAAAAAAAAGTGATTTGCCTTTGAATGGACAGAAAATAATATGGGAAATGGAGAAAATACTGGTTACCAGCCATTCCTCCTTTTTCCACAATTTCCACAGTCTTTTTTCTTTCAGTTGTTAAAAGATGGGATCGTTTGGTAAGGGGTTTATAGTAACTGTTTACCTAAGAACAGTTTTTGACATGTCCTAATTGAAGGCATTAACAAACAAGAGGGCCATAATGGCCCTGTATCGCTCCACTGGCTAATAAGTCAAAACACTACAAGCCAAACATTACAATACTTGGCCAGTTGGTTTCGAACTAGAAGACATACAAAATCTTTTCTGTAAAATCCTACGAGAAAGTTATGACCCCAGGACAAAGCCATTTTTGACCTCAGGGCTATAATTACTTGAATCCTGCTGGAGGTCCATATATAAAGCCCCATTCCAAATGATACAGGTCTAGAATGTGTGGTTATAAACAAGAAGATTTTCACAGTTTCCTCAATAAAAGACCCTGTAAAACATGAGACCCCTGAGATAGGGCTAAATTTAGTAGCCCTAGGTCTTATGGTTAGTAACAAGAAGATTTCCCAAGTTTTCACTATGTAAGCCCATGTAAAACTTGTGACCCCCAGGGTGGGGCCAACCTTGACCTCAGGGCTATAATTTGGGCCCTCTTGGTAGAGGCCTACTAGATAAAGCTACATGCAAAATTTGGTAGCCCTAGGCCTTATGGCTAGGTATGAGAAGTTTTTTAAAGTTTTCCCTATATAAGCCCTTGTAAAACTTGTGACCCCGTGGTGGGGCCAAATTTGACCCTAGGGCTATAATTTGGGCCCTCTTGGCAGAAGCCCACTAGGTAAAGCTACATGCAAAATTTGGTAGCCCAAGGCTTTATGGCTAGGTATGAGAAATTTTTGAAATTTTCCCAATATAAGCCCTTGTAAAACTTGTGACCCCGGGGCGGGGTCAAATTTGACCCCAAGGCTATAATTTGACGAAACATGGTAGAGGCCTACTAGATAAAGCTACAAGCCAAATTTGGTAGCCCAAGGCCTTAGGGCTAGGTACAAGATTTTTAAAGTTTTCCCTATATTAAGCCCATATAAAACTTGTGACCCCTGGGGCAGGGTCAAATTTGACCCAAGGGCTATAATTTGAAGAAGCTTGGTAGAGGTCTACTAGATAAAGCTACATGCCAAATATGGTAGCCCTAGACCTTATGGTTTCAGATAAGAAGATTTTCAATATTTTTCAGTTTTGTTGCCATGGCAACCAGAGTTTTTAAAGGAATCAAATTCTTTCAAGAAATTGAGAAGAGGACTATGGCAGGATCATTTTTGTGAAGTTTCATCAAAATTGGATGAGTAGTTTCAGAGAAGAAGATGTTTGAAATAAAAGTTAATGCACACATGCACGGTCGCACGACGGACACCAGGCCATGACATAAACCTGCTGGCCTTCGGCCAGTGGAGCTAACAACACATTAGATGTGAATCAATAAACAGTATTTTGTCTTCAAAGGGTTACAAAACTTTGCAGAAAAAGGAGAAAATGGTGGGTACAACTATTCTCTCCTTTTCCCTGATATCATCGAAATCTTTCTTCTTTATGTTTGTTTAACCATGGGATTGTTTGGTAAAGGGTTACCATACTGGTGTCTTCAAGGTAACTTAAGCAAACAGAAAAAAGATCTTATAAGACAGTAAGTCATAATATGCAATTTCATTAAACCTATTACCACCCCACAAAATTTTAGACTGGTCTGAATTGAAAGCGGTTTTGGATGACAGATAAAATGTGGGTCTAATGAATTTGTTTTTAAAAGGAAAAAAAACCAATGCAGGTATAGGAGATGCTGGTTACCAGCATTTTCTGAAGAAAAGTTTAAAGTGCATTATAGAAAATATGAAAGGTCAACATGACAAAGTCATAGACGAAAACTGTGATAAGTAAATTACAAGCAATTCTCTGTCACAATGTTTTGAAAAAAAGGTATGCCCACTTAATAAAAAGCAATTTTTGCTGGGGGGGGTTATGAGGTGAGATTCTTTCAAACACTCTGATCAACAGTCCCTAAGAGTCTAAAGGCTTGCAGCAGGTTGGCCTTTGGTGCAACATAATTATTTAGCTCAACCACTGCACACAAAATGATCTTTTTTACTGAAATTTTAACCCTTAGAGTAACGAATAAACCCCACGAGACATTTGCATGGTAGAAATATGACCCAAATAAATGTACAATTTCATGATTGCATTCATGAACATAGTTTCAGCAATGCAGACAGTGTAGATCAAGGATCAGGCTGCATGTTTTGTGCAGCCTGATCTTGATCTACATTGGCCCCAAAGGCAACTATAGTCATGAAAGATGCTTTAACTCTTTACCAAACAACAAAATTTTAGACTTGTCCAAATTGGAAGCATTTGCAGACAACACAATACATGTAGCTCATATGATGATTTCTGTCTTTGATAGGGTAGAAAACATTGTGGGAAAAGGAGAAAATGCTGGTTACCAGCATTTTCTCCTTTTCCCACAATGTTTTCAAAAGGCCTCTTCCTTAGGGTCGCTAGAAGTCGGGACTGTGTGGTAGAGTTAAGGGTTAAGCTGTGGAACTAAGCAAAAGCCCTTCTCAGTTCCTGATTGTTCCTCAAAATTGTGAATTCACAATGCTGGGTAGTACTGGGTTTACAATTCATTACAAGGTTTTCAAAAGATGTCTTTTGGTTCTTAATAATTCTTATCCCATTACCAAATAAATTTCATTTTCATAACTGTTGCTTTTGAAAACGCAAAGAAAAGAAACAATTGCTTGTTCTAACAAGACTGCTTTTTTTCCTACAAGATTTTCAAAATATTTCTTATTTTTGAAATTTTCCAAAATTTCTCATGTGTTTCATTCATTATAATTATGGTGGTATGTTTAGGAATAGCCTGTGGTTCGATGGTACCTATATGCAGTGCAGGGTTCAAGACACTTACTTCTGTTGGCCAGGAAGATTTCTATAGCTACATTCTGTAAGAGATATCTTCTGGAGAACACAGCCCGAATCTCATTGAAGTTCCATTTTCCATGTGCATACTCCACGTAGGACAATACCTGGAAAGATAAACAAACAAGTTTCAACAGAAATGCACTAAGCAATTCTATTATGTGATAGCAATACTAGTCTCTTCCATTATTCCGATATACTGAATTAACCCTGTACCAAACAATCCAGTTTTTTACAAATCTGAAGAACACAGCTTTTGAAAATATTGTGGGGTAAAAAAGAAAATGCTGATAACCAGCAGTTTCTTCTAAACTGTTTTCTGCCCTGTGAAACACAACTTCCATCATTTTAGCCACATTTAACTTGTCGCTCCATTTGTACAAGTCAATTGTGTGGATGGTAGAGTTAACCCTTTACTAAACGACTAAATTTTGTATAGGACAAAATTGAAAACATTTGCAGTCAACAATTTAAATGCAGATCAAATGATGATTTCTGTCTTTGGGTAGAAAACATTGTGGGAAAAGGAGAAAATGCTGGTTACTAGCATTTTCTCCTTTTTCCACAATGTTTTCCAAAGCCTTCTTTCCCAGGGTCGTGAAAACCAGGGATTGTTTGGTAAAGGGTTAAGGCTTAACCTCACAATCAGTTCTAACGACCCTGGAGAACACAACTTCTGAAAACTTTGTGAAAAAAGAAGAGAATGCTGAAAACCAGCAGTTTCTCCAACAATGTTTTCTACCCATTCAAGCACAAATCCTATCATTTCAGCCACATATGTAACTTGTCCGATGTCGTCTGCTAGTGCTTTCAATTTGGACAAGTCTAAAATTTTGCCTTATGGAACAGGGTTAACAGTGATGATGTCAAGCTGCCATTGTCGCTTACTGTTTAGAGAAATGCTCTCTCAGTAATGGATCCTGGGCTCAAGTTCTTCCTTAGCCTAACTTGTTCATCCTCAGAGCAACATGTTACGGGAACAAGCGGGCGGAAAAGGGGGGGGGGCTATAGCTTACAGAGAACAATCACTCTCTAAATAAATCTTTCCCTAGTATAATATGACTAAATCATTTTTCTTGCAAAATCATTGATTTACTATAAAGTCTGGAGAGTCCTTGTTATTTAAAAAAAAAAAACGTCAAATTCAGAGGAAAAAAATTGGTCAAAATGCTTCTTGAACAAAATTATTGTCCGCCATTTAATTAGGTTAAAAAACAAGGGAGAGAACTTTTCGAGATTATCTGTATACTTTTCGTACCCCGCTGATTCCGTACTCCGGGCGGAAAAAATACGTTGCACGCTTGTTGTCATTTTGATCGCCGTGGAAACAGAAAACTGTTACTTAAAATGCTTTTTGATAAATTCTGACAGAAAATATTGGCGATAGGTGTATTCAGCACTAGTTAATAATCTTAGATCTCAGCACGAAGCTGTAAGAAAAAATCTTTCCCGAGGTTCATATTGATATACATAAAAAGTGAATCTCCGAGTTGCAATAGGTCTCCAGACAGCTTAAAACATGTTTGTTTGATTAACCCTTTACCACAGAATCTTCAGTTTTAACGACCCTGAAGAAAAAGGCGTTTGAAAACATTTTGGGAAAAGGAGAAAATGCTAGTAAGGACCATTTCCTCCTTTTTTCTCAAGGTGTTTTCTAACCTTTCTTACTAGAATAGTCATGAACATTCCGTAACACCTTCTAACATAAATCCTAAAATTTTATCCCTAGTTTATTTGTCATCAGCAAAACCTTTCAAAGTTGACCTGCGAGAAATTATTTCGTGGTAAAGGATTGATCACACTCTATGGTATACTATTTTTTTTTTTCACAATATTACTGGATACGAGTTTCTTTTCTGCCAGAATGTAAAAAAAACAAGCGTGCTGAGGGAAAATCACGGGGTGGAACAACGTCCAACTCCCACGTCCGCCCTAAACAGGTCGATTCCAACCAGCCCCGTATTAAAATAACAAGAAGAAATTTACCGAAATAAAACAAAAAATATTTTTTATATTAGTCATTAAGCGGCAAAAACCATGCCATTATTTTGTTTCCTGAACAAAATGAAATTTCAAATACGTAACAGATTTTTTCAAGACTACTACTTATAGCCTAACCTTTTACTATCCACAAAAAAAAATGAAAGAATCACACTAATCAAATGCAACCCACAACAAAATGAACCATTGTTCAGACCCCCACCAATCTCAACCCACATGACCCGTGTTTCTTCAAAAAACAAAATGGAAAACTAATCCAATAATCGAGTAATGATGAAATTGAACAATAAAGACTTCGAAGTTAATTATTTTTGTTCTTTCCCCTCATTGGACGTGCATGACGCTAATGGCAAATATTAAGTTAGTTAAATTGTTACAGGAACGTTCGCTTTATCCGGTCTTTTGAAGTTTGAGCAGGTCTCTTTAATCAACTTGGTTTTCGTTACCATACGACAAAATCCAAGACTTGTCCGAATTGATAGCATTTGCAGACGGCATATTAATTGTTGCCCAAGTGATTATTTATTTCTTCAGATGGAAAAAAACATCGTTGGAAAAGGAGAAAATGTTGGTTCCTTTTCCCGCATTTTTTTTCAAAAAGGTTTCTTCCCCCGTGTCGTTAAAATACGGGATTGTTTGTTACGGTTAAAATGAACGAAAAAGCACTCAGGCTCTCATAATCTGAATAGCTTAATATTAAGTTTTTTTATCGATACATTATTAAGATTTATTAAGTACATTATGCCTACCCGTCAATTTTTTCGTAACCAATATGCCTTACAATCTGTTTGGGCCATGCTCTGACAACAGGGAGTTTAATGCATCTCCGTGGTGCATCCGTACCAAGCAAGTCATTACATAATTACGGAGCTATAAAATCCATTATATCTACCAACCGACTGAATCCTCAGGTAGACGGCCCTTTGACATGCAGAAAATTGACCAATAACAAAAAGTTTCGACCAATGTCGGGCTGCACAGGCTGCGCAGGCTGACCTGACTCAATGCTACATGCAGATGCATTGGACTACCTTTTCTCAGAGCATGGCACATTGCTTCTTAAGTACACGTGTACATTCCCATTTCTATAAAAAAAAATCAAACAAAGCGTACAGCAAACAATAAAAGTTTCCTCCTAAGAGTCGAGCCCTGGCGCCACAATATTTGAGAAACGAACGGTAGAAAAAGCAATTTCGCTAATCAAATATTTATAGATTACTGTGAAACGTGGATCGTTCTCATTGCCCATTTGTAGAATCTAGATTGAAATGTATCACCTTCCAGACTCTGCTGCTGGAAAAATGATCTCACCCTCGGGACGTTATTTACCATGGCAACGTTTGCCTTGGAAACCGTATCCATCATGTAATTCAAACAATAATTTGCAAGTGGATTTTGTTAATTGCAAAATATTCTTTATTTTGACAGCGAAATAATAGCGTTATTCATCATATTGCTTTGGTCGCCGTACGATCATTTAATTAGAGAACCCCCAATGGTACATAGCCCAACCTTATTTGTCTGGTCCATATTTTGTTAACCTTTCAAATTCCGAGATGTCACGGATTCGAGCTAAATTCCACTTTATATGTTTGCTAATGCCAAATAAAAAACTATGTCAGGGCCACTGCATGCACAGGTTGTGGCCATAAATATGTATTTCACCAAAGTCCGAATACCCATTGACTTACATGTACATGTATTTCCAACTTCACTTCTTCATTTATTGTGAAAAAAAACTGGAGCTATCATTATGAAACTTGGATGAAAATGAAGGAAATGAATTTAACAATGTAATATATTTTTTTCAAACTCGGTACAATGTGATATGATTTAAATGCAGCTGTTCAAAAAGAGATCAGTATTTCCGAAAAAGAATTTTTCCCCAATACTGACGTCAATGGCGACGTCGCCGAAATTTCGCGGGAAAATACTGATTTCAAGGGTACTGTTTCCCAGGTCATGAGGAAAAAAGAAACGCGTTTGTTGTCCAAACAGTGTCATATAAGGCGGAACAGGGCGTGCATTCTTACGATACAATACGGCGTTTTCTACAAGTCAATTTCTCGGACTGATGATCCGGTATAACGTTTTCATTTTCCACTTCTTGAACATAATAAGATCATTCGAGGAATTTGTGTGTTTCAGCGCACAAGACCAAGGTTATTCCGATGGAGGTATTTGGAATTCATAAATATTTGGGAAATATCATGTTGTTGCCCTCCCGTTTTGAATGTTTGCCACAATTTTAGCCCTAAGGTTGCTAAGCGCGACTCACTGACCCTTTGCTGACAGTGTAGATCAAGATCAGACTGCACAGAACGTGCAGTCTGATTTTTGATCTACACGGTCCGATAAGGAGATATCTTTGCTCCAAAAATACCTTTGAAACAGCAACATTTGAGTCACAAACTATCGACTTCATTCGTTTCATGTTAGTTGTTTAGCAGGATAAGGCTTAAGTGATGTCCTGAAAATACTGATTTAGTGCCCTTCTCTCTTCCCCCGCCCTTCTTCCTCTTCCTCTCTCTCTCTCTCTCTCTCTCTCTCTTTCTCTCTCTTTCTCTCTCTCTCTCTCTCTCTCCATTGAAAATAATAAAATGTCACCTTTGGAATATACTCTAGGTGTTACAAACGCTTTTCAGTAAGTTTTCCACTCCAATAGATTTTCAGTAAATGAAAAGTGCGTATACAGTTGCAGTATTGCATTTTCAAGTTAACGACTTATATGACAAATATTTGCGCGCATCATACTGCACATGTATTTTTGTCGTGGATATTGAATCAAAAGTGCACCTATGTATTTTTTTTTTTTTGTACATAATGGTGATACTATTGGTGCACTGAAACAAGTAGCACTTTCTTCAGGTAGTATTGGTTAAGAGAAAAAAATGAATCTTTGGACTGTTACCGTGAAATACATAAAATGCTGCTGACACGGCGTTACACACCAAACAAGGAAACAAAGGCAGGAAATTTAAAGCTGTGGAAGTATAGCTGTTTCCACTTTGAAAATTAGTGTTGGAAAAGGAGAAATCGCTCCTATTGAGCAATTTCTCCTTTTCCCAACATGTCAGCTGAGCTTTTATCCTATTTTTTTCCTTGAAAAAATAACTTCCACAGTGACCTTCAACCTTGTTTTCTGACGAAATAAGCACGGGTAGGTGCCATTTTTATTTTTTTTTTTATTGTTTAGAATTATAAAGAGTATAAGTGTGGAAAGTTTAAGAAAAATCTGTCCGTTTAGTTAGAAAGTACGTGTATGTATTTTTTTAAGATTAACTCTTAATTCAATCAAATTATCTCCCCCTTTTAACTCAATTGTCTATCCATAACATGCATATTTGTACATTTACCACGCTCAAAACCAGGCTTTTATATATTATTCATGCAAAAATATATGAACTGTCATTAAAATGATGTGTATTTGTATATTTTTCCTGTAATTTTCCTGGGTAACTAACTATTAAAGAAAGGCCTTTTAAATCCAATATAAGCTGAATTTTGGAACCGTATATACCTTTTTCAAAGGCAAATTTCTCAGAAACGAGCACGGTGACCCACATCTTTTTTTACTGTAATCTTCTAGAGACATGATGAGCTTTGTATGTGCAAAGTTTTAAAAAAAATCTGTCCGTTAGAAAAAATTGTAATATACGTTGTTAATAATAAAAGATCAAGAAGTCTGCTGCTTAACCTTTATCCCGTTGAATAAATTAAATGAAACTTTTCAATGCATCTTTGAAGAAAAATATTTCCTCATCGGAAAGTGTAGATCCAAGATCAGACTGCACATTCTGTGCAGTCTGATCTTGATCTACACTGTCCGCAAAAGATCAGTGAGTCGCGATTTGCAGCCTAAGGGTTGAATTGTATCCATACAACTTACGAAGTGTTCAAGTATATATCTGTATAGAGACTCTAAACATTCCTAGTCACAGAAAACAGAAATCTGAGAGAAAGAGACAAAAAAAAAAATAATCTGTATCTTTCAGCCATCAGTCTTTCCATGCCAAAAAGCAGCCAATTAATTCCAAAAGGCAGGACAGAAAATTTCGTTTCCATGGCAACGCTGCATTTCCTGGGAATTAGAAATGACAATAATTCCTAAGTCTACATGATTTTTGCGTGAGGGAAGTGGTATTTTACGTCAACCGACCGGGGCTCGAAGTCTATTGGGAGAGCTAACTCAATTAGTTCCGGGACTCCGGCATTTGCAGGCTATCTTGGAGTCGTATTTGGCCTAATTAAAACCGACAGCCATATAACATAGATCCGGGGAGAATTTCAGCGAGAAATTGCCCATTATGGAACAACCTACATTATTCTGCAGAGAAGACGCGTTGCCTGTATTGATTGAAAAAGTTTCTGCCAAGACAAACAGCAAATTTCGGGTTTCTGACGTAATATAAGACTAGGAGGAACCAATATCGATTCTGTGAGGCGTTCCGTGTTCATGAACATGAAAACACTATAATATCTTGTAAATACATGAGTATTTTTGTTTAAAACCCGTTTTTTCTTCTGATTTTTTTTTTAATATATGAATACGTCAAACACGCAAGGGTACTACGCCAAACTCGAGTTATTTGCTTTAACCAAGGAACCCGTAGGTTTAACGGCCCTCATAATGAAGGCCTTTGAAAACACTGTGGAAATAGGAGAAAATGCTGGTTACCAGTATTTTCTCCTTTCCTCGCCTTAATAGACAAAGCCTGTGATTTATTGTTACATCTAATATGTTGTCTTCAGGCATCGGCGGATCCAGCGGGGGGATTAGGGGGTCGGGACCACCCCCCTCCCAGAATTTTCAAATTTATTGCTGTCTGCCTGAAAGTGACCAAGTGTGATTGTAGCAGTTGGTTCTTGATCATTTTTTGCATGGTTTATCTAGTAATATTGTTTGCGGGTATACCGGTATACACACTGACAGGAAACACAAACATTTTATGCAGTAGCAAATTTTAATATAAAAATGATGTATTCGATTTTCTAAACACCCCCCTCCCTGGAAAAAATCCTGGATCCACCCTTTGCAACGGTGCTTTCAATTTGTATGAATGCATTTTTCTCGTTTGGCCATGAGTTAACACTTATTCCTTTGATTGCACAAGTAAGACAGCAACAAGCCATTTTCAGACACATGTACTCAAATCAAAAACATTTGAAAAAAAAGTTCATTTCAGTGTTGATTGTTAGCAACAAAATTACCTGCAGAGACCAAAATGTGTTTAAAAATGACAATCGTGATTTCTAAAGCCTCTCAGACAAATTCTACATTTGAACTGTCACCTGCAAATACTTCGGATTTGGACAAGTACAAAATTTTGTCGTTTGGTAATGGGTCTACTCTTTACCAGACGACAAAATTCTAGACCTGTCAAAATTGAAAGCATTTTGCAGACGAGAACATAAATATGGCAAAGTTCATGATTTTTTTTCTTTGAAAGAGTAGAAAATATTGTTGGGAAAAGAAGAAAATGCTGGTATCCAGCATTTTCTCCTTTTTCCAGTAATATTTTCATAAGCTTTCTTTCTAAGAGGTCGTTAAAATCCAGTAGATGTGACCAGCATTTTTTCCACTTTTCCCAACAATATTTTCATAAGCTTTCTTTCTTAGAGTCGTTAAAACACGTGGTTGTGTAGTTATGGGTTAAGGCGAACCATAAGTCACGAACGGTTACGTATTTTGAAGACACACTTAGTGAAATGATAGATAAGAGTAAAACGCGATCCGAACCACCATTTATCATAAATGATTGCCATACAAAACCTAGCCAGATGTTTCAGCCGAAAAGAAAAAAATGAACGTTCATTTTTCTATCTTATCTTTTTTTTCTTTAAGAATCTACTTCAATTATCAAGAAAGGAGCCCCCGAAAACTAATGAGCATCTCCAAAATTTTGGACAGTCATATAAAACAGGAGAGGTAAATTCAAAGCGAGGCTTGCTCCGTGAGTTACGAGCCCGGGACGGGGTAGTTTTTCAATATGATGTAACAAATAATAGTGACAGTCCGTAACGACAATCTTATCTTTCAAAGAGGATTTATTCAACAGACGTCATTTTCTTTAACTCTTTGCACGGCGTAAAAAACTTTAGACTTGTCCAAATTGAAAGCACAGCAGAGCTCCAGATAAGAGGGAGTGATGGTATTCTAAAGTCATTGTTTCTCTTCGAAACCCTATGTTGTGGGTACTCATTAGAATCGTCTCGATGAGACGATTCTAATGAGTACCCACAACATAGGGTTTAGTGAAGAATAATTAATATTTTCAATTTCGAAATCAAAATCACTCCCTCTATCTGGAGCTCTGGCACATGAATAGTTATTTATGGCTCAAGTGATGGGATTTGTCTCTGAAAGAGTTGAAACTAATAAACATTGTGGAAAAAGGAGAAAATGTTGTTTCGGATATCCTTCGTGTGGCTTTTTGTCACCAGTAACTCAAAAACAAGGTCAAAGGCTGTCCTTTGGTATTTCACAACAAAGATGGACGTCAAAAGTGTTCGTTGCCAATCATGGAACGGTCAGTCTTTGACAATAACACAAAATGCCTTTACCCGTAACAACAAAATTCTATTTTTGAAGAGGGGGGGGGGGGCCGCTTGAAAACGTCATGGAAAAAGAAATAATAATACACCACCATTTTCTCCGTTTTCCAAAAATTTTTAAACCATTTCAAAAGTAAAATCCTCCATTGAAGCCACATTTAAATTGTCGCATGTAAATGTTTTCAATGTGAACAAGTCTACAATTTTGTTTCGGATATTTGGCTTCAGAATTCGAGGGTAAAGTCCTAAAAGGCAAATTTGAAAAATTAAAGATATCATTTCATGAGCATCTTTCAGTCATTAAACAATAAGCTTCATATGCTTTCACATAGTTTTGTTGTTTTTGTCATCGGAAAATTCAATTTCCAGCACCTGTGGTTACCTACAGTGGTCAATTACATGCAGTGACCACAAAACCCCTGCCTGAGGATATATCTCATTCAAGTCTTTTTATCAAACTGCTTATCTTTTGCAACATTTGTACATAGGAAATTATGAATGTATTTAAATAAAATGTGCTCTTATCTCCAATTTATTTAGAATTATTTTAAACGTAATATAAAAGTGATTTATACAGCAGCAACCTCAATAAACGTGTCCCTCCTGAACTGACTGGGACTGCATTCGTAATTGTTTATTCTGACGGAGTGTAAACAATATTTTATAATCGTGTAGAAATTATGATTCTATGGTGTACGGCGAGGAATATACATTGTTGTCCACCCATTCAACAACATACCCGCTGTTTTTTCTCACTGAAATATAGAGATTAATACCCTTGCAGTGGCGTTTGAAAAAAAATGCGAGCAGTATATATAGGCTGAACAGAACAAGCAGGCTGGTATTGAGTTACGCTGTCCTGTATTTCTTGGGACATTATAAGATAAAAATTCATAAAATTTCAGAATTTTCGGTTGTCAAACCAAACTAGTTATTATGAAATCATGTTCACGTAATTTGAAAATTTTAAATGAAGAATATACAAAGTGATGGAAAATGGCACAAAAACTGAATTTCTGAAGTATCATTAGTAAATTTACTTTCCAAGATATATGCAAATAAAGAAAATCGAAATAACGTAAAAAAAAAATCAAGCGTTTGTTTTAGGAAAGTTTACAGATAAATCGCGGATCCAGAGTTGAAAACGCTCAAGCACAAAGCGACTTCCGAATGAGACATTAAAAGTCATTCCTCCACTTGCTGCCATTGGTTCAGAACATACAATCGTTTTACTATGACGTCCTATAATATTGGCTTGCAACACGCGAAAAGGGGCATTCGGACATTTACGTAAAGTGTCGTCTCGGATCAGCCTGCGCAATCCGCGCAGGCTAATCCGAGACGGCACTTTACTATATTAGATTTTGTGCTAAAGTAGACTTGTGCAAAACAGAAAATTACATAAAAACGGAGTGTCGTTTCGGATTAGCCAGCGCGGACTGCGCAGGTTGATCCAAGAGGATACTTTACGCAAATGTCCGAATGCCCCTTTTCGCGTGTTGCAGGCCATATTAACCCTTATCCTGCTAAATAAATTAATCGAAACTGTTAAGCCGATAGTATAAATCCGATTGATGATATTGAAAATTTAATTTTTTGGAGAAAAATATCTCCTAATCGGACATTGTAGATCTAAGATCAGACTGCACGTTCTGTGCAGTCTGATCTTGATCTACAGTGTCCGCAAAAGGTCACTGAGTCGCGCTTAGCAGCCTGGGGGTTAAAGTTTAACATCACCTAAATGGTAATACTGTATCTCTGAAACACCTGCTTGTTCAATCAATCTTCCTCTCATTTTATATAGATGCATTTCACTGATTTACGTATCCCATTGTATGCGTAATTAATAAGCAGTCGCACATAACTTGCCTGTAAATTTTTTAACATTAACATATCATACTGCTAACTTTTTACCAGACGACAAAATTTTAGACTGGTCCATAATCGAAGCGTTTTAGCCATGGTCTGTGAAAAGGGGGGCTAAAAATATCGGCGAAAAGCACAAGTTGCTCAAGTATATCGTTCAAAGACAAGAGAGGTAACGTTGAAATAATCATCAGACCGTGTTCAAAATGTTCTCTAAATCCAACCCTTATCATGCTTAATAAATAAAATAAGATTTTCAATTCGATAGTAAAAACCCAAATATTGCTATTTCAAAGTTATGTTTTTGGGAATAGTATCTCAGTCTGATCTTGATCTACACTGTCCGCAAAAGGTCAGTGAGTCGCGCTTAGCAGCCCAAGGGTTAAAATTCCAGAAGACCAACCCCCTACATGGTATCTGCAAATCAGACAGTTCGATTTGGCCCGTTTTAAATTGTAATGGAAGTTTGGTTGAAAGGTGATTAAGGCCAGGCCGTAATGACGTCATGCTAAATGTTCACACGTACTGTAACAACCAAAATGCTGCGTTTAGCTCTGAAGAAAAGACAATTATTTAAGAAATGCAGCATTCTTCCGAAAGGTCGTGAAAACATGGAATTGTTTGGTAAAGGGTCGAGACATACACAGCGTAAGAGGTGAAAAGCTAACCAATAGCTACATAGATTTTTATAGGACACTTCCCAACATTAATACGTCCGACAAACTTGGCAAACGAAAGGAAAATGATACTTTGAATAAAATGGAAAAATAAATTTTTTTTGCTTGTTATAAGCAAGCATAGTGTTTTTAAAATATCGTATTAAGCTGCAGGGATGCAAAAAGTGTGTTTGTGTTGTAATTGGCTAGGGTCGCCCGCCTAAAACATACAACCTGCAGTCTGTAAGGTGTAGACCACACTAATTAATTAACGAAATTGGCAAAGCTCGAAGTTCATACATGTACTTCTAAATTGAAAATGGCAAACGTTAATTAATGTTGCTTTTGTACCACAGAGCGTTCAGAGCACGTAAATAAAAGTCGTCTGCGTTTTGTGCAATGTTTGTTTCAGCTGTCAGGGAGAGGCCTCGTGAGATTTACGAGTCACGCGATAACTGGCGGGATCTCGGAACCAAATCACGAGATATCGTTTCCTAGTCTTCATTGTCTGTCATTCTGAGCCGGGAAACACTGTCCCTTGAGAAGATTATTTGTCGGGTATAAACGTCATCGACGGAAATAGTTACTGCAAATTAGTTCCAAAGAGCTTTGTCACTCACTTGCAAGTTCGTATTAGATTTGATGACATCTCTATCAATATTTAATTGTCAACATTTTTTTCCACCGTCCAATTAGACAGAAATGAGAAACAAATGAAGAAATGCGCTGCAAGGAAAATAAAATTTACGAAAAGAGAAAAACAATAGGCTTATATATTTGAGCCATGCTCAGGCAAAAGGGGGTTTAATGTATCTTCGTGACGCGTTATCATGGCGACCAAGCAAGTCATCACATAATTATGGATCCACAAAAACCATTAAGTTGTAACAATCGACTGAATCTGAAACTAGAATGCTCCGTTGACATGCAGAAAATTCAATAGCAACAAAAAGTTTCGACTAGTGTCAGCCTGCGCGGTCTGCGCAGGCTGACATGGGTCGATTCTTTTTGAATATGCATTAACTGAGAATGTCTCATTTTCTTTTTAACGCCTAGCCAAACTTTACACTTGTGACGGTACATCTACAGCTCTGTATGTCTGTTTCAATGGTAGGGTACCATGTCCACGATATCAGCATCGTCGCAAACAGAGAAAGTAAAATAGGGGTTCCAAAACGAATGTAACCATGATACCTTTGTCTAATCTTCACAGACGACGTTTTATTGTCTCTTAATGAAGTCTTCAAAGAAGATCATGTACAAAGACCAAAAGACTCATCATGACAACATAATGACCATTATCATTTATTATCTCTCCGACCAATTTGCTGACCATTTGACCGTCCCCGTCTTTGTACACGTGTTTCTTCATTATCTGTGTTCATCTTGAGGGTCTGGCTTCACTAGACAGGGAATAACCCCAAACCCGTCTTACCGCCATAGGCGACAGCATTGGCTTTTGCAGGCAGCCTAGATCAAGATCAGACTGCATACAAAACGTGGCGAAAACGTCGCAATAATTGCGGCGAGAGTGTACATTCATTCCTCAAAAAACAAGCTAAATTTCTATATTTGGTAGAGAAATTATTAAAGCCAAGCTGAGTTTAGTTCACCGTACATGAGCCATGCTCTGTAAAAAGGGGCTTTAATGCGCCTGCAAAAAGTATCGAACCATGTCAGCCTGCGCAGTCCGCGCAGGCTGACATGGGTCGAAGCTTTTTGCTATTGGTCAATTTTCTGCACATCCAAAGACCAATCTACCTCATGATTCAGTCGGTCGTTAGACAAAACGGAACTTATGGATCCAAAATAATATGATGAATTGCTGGTACAATGCATCACGGAGCTGCATTAAAACCCCTTTTGCCAAGGCATGATTCTTATATAAACAAACAGAAATAGGCAAAGACTAAAACCGCTGATGGTATCATTACAAAAGATAGCCAAAGTGTGCATGGTTCATTACTGTCGATAATAAATAGCGGTCAACCCTGTCTTATTACTGGGTTGCCTTATTGCAACATCAAAGAGATCCATTATTGGCTCAGAGGTAGAACTTTGGACTTTACGACCAGCCTCTCATTGCTGCGATTCCATCAGGTTTTGCATGTTGGTAAAATTAAGTGCAACTTCAAGTGCACGAAGATAGCACACAATGAGGTCTTGGAGTACTTGAAATACATTGTCAAACACCTTTTATTGTTTTAATGTTTTTTATTTTAAATCGCTGTCAACAGTTCTTCTGTCATCACGGCAACAGGTCGTTTCTACTCTTTCACTGACGACAAAAGTTTAGATTTGTTCAAATTAAAAGTAATTGCAGATGATAAACTTTATCCAACTCAAATGCTTATGTTTGTCTTTGAAAAAGTAAAAAACACTACGGAAACTAGCATTTTCTCCTTTTCCCACAATAATTTCAGAAGCTTTTATCCGTTAAAACACAGGGTTGTTTGGTTCCGAGTTAAATTTAGTGAGGCTTTCACCCTTTACCACAGAATCCTGAGTTTTACTGACCCTGACAAAGAAAGCTTTTGAAAACATCGTGAGAAAAGGAGAAAATGCTGGTAACCAGTAATTTTTCCAATTCCCACTATGTTTTCTACCTTGTCTGAGACTAATTCATTATTTGAACAACATTAAATTTGTCGTCTGCAAAAGCTTTCCATTTTGACGGGTCTAAAATTTTGTCGTGTTGTAAACAGTTAATGCGTTTCCAACAGTCATCTACTCATAATCAATCACCATGTTCTTTGTTGCATGATCCTGGTCTCTACAAAAGCACGAATGTTGTGGAGAGAATACTTGGAAATAAAACGAGTTTCATCCGATCTTTTGTCACCCCAAAATATTTTGGCGCCTGAATATTAAAAAGTTACAAATCAGGCGAAAACATACGAATTGCATTCCAGGCATCTTAAACCAATACCCAGTCCAGATCACCTTTGATTTGTCCCGATTACGTTGCTTCTAATTTCACTATCTTTTTGCATCAATCACTAGGCAAAAGATCAAATATTCATGGTCATCGTAGAGACGAGCCAGCGCTATCAGATTACGTTGATTGCACGGCCCGCCGTCATCTCTAATTGCTCGCAGAATCTGTAACGGTAACATTGCCTGATATCTGTCGACAGTTACACTGGGCGATAACTACTAATTGTCAGATAGCATAATTTGTACCTAATTCCACAGTGTGTCTGGGTTTGTATTCGCAAAAGATTCTAAACTGCTTCCATAGTCTAATTCTAGATCTAAAAAGTAGCGCCATTTCTGATTAGCTAAACCAGGGATCGTATATACACATATAGGATCCCTGGCTAAACCATTTATAATTTAAAATATCCTTGAGGATCATAAAAAAAACATAATCCAGATTTAGACAGTAACATCAGTTCTGATTGCCTAAATCATGGTTTAGCCAATCAGAATTGGCGTTACTTTCTATTGTAATTGTGTTTTTTTTTGGGGGGGGGGGGGATTTGGACTAAGAATTTAGAAAATAATGCCATTCCTGACTGGCCAAACCATTTGACTTTGTCAAACAGAAATAATGTATTCTTGAGAATTACACTAAGAATGTTATAAAGAATGGTTGGTGAATATCGGCCCTAGTATTGGTTCAACTTATTTCCTCTGCAGAAAACAATTTTATTTTCACAGTAAGAGAGTAGTAAGAGAGATTGCTCGTAGATCTAACAAGATGCATCTATTTATTTTCTCTTTAAATATAGTTGATTTAACTACATTAAATACAAATGGTACAGAAGTTTTGTTTGAAGGGATGGAAATTATTTCGTTTTAAACAGGGATCGTATAAATTATACACATCTATATATTCGATCCCTGTTTAAATGAAACAGAAAGCACTGAAACTAAAATTTCTAGTTGTGCCATAAAACTCAAAGTGCAAGTTAAAGGAATAAATCTTCTGTGCATGGTTGAGTGATTATATCAAAAAGCTACAAGTTTCACAGGAAATGATCGAGTGAGCTTATAAAAAGCAATAAAAGATATTTAAACGAAAAAAAAAAACCAGATTTTCTTGTTAGAATATCAGCCATATTGGCTATTGTTTGGACAGATCAACCTTTCTTTAAAACAAGTAAGTGTCAATGAACGCATGTTTAAACATTCGTCAAACGTCTCCAGAATGTCTATATAGAGTGAAAGCTCGCTCGACAAAACTGTTAACATTATCGCAAATTACCTGCAGAACATGTATTTATTACCAACAAATTCAGAGTTATGTATCACGGCATCATGGGTACCGGACATTCACATCCATCACTCTATCGATGGAGTTCGACCTTTCGCCCCTGGCCATCAAAACAAATGGTCACCTCAACGAAATGGGTGAGCGGATACGTCGTCAAGTTAAAATATATTTCATTCAAATCCTTTGACCTGGGTCCGTATACACCAATAATTCTTAAGAATATTCTTGGTATTATTCTAGATTTGGAAAGTAATACGCAACATCTGATTGGCTAAACCAAATGGTTTAGCCAATCAAAAGTTGTTTTACTTTCAAATTAAGAAAATTCTTGAGAATAAGACTAGGAATGTTCGTTAGAATGTTTGGTGAATACGGACCACGCATTGTTCCTAAATGCGACAAGTTGGATAACTGGCAAAGAGATTGGACAAAGATCGGCTATGTCAGTCGATATAGTCAAATCAATGCCCGCACTCTTCAATAATCAGTTCATTGTTTGTGCTTTATTTAACAAATTAAACCTTAACTACAAAACAAAATTTTAGACATATCCAAATTGAAAGCATTAGTAGATGACAAATTAAATGTGGCTCAAATAAACTAAATTTGACTTTGGCAGAAAAGAAAACATTTTGGGGAAAGGAGTAAATGTTGGTTACCAGCATTTTCTCCTTTTACCAAAATGTTTTCAAAAGCATTCTTCCTTATAGGATCGTTGTTACTCCAGATTATGTCCTATGGGATTAAATATGATATCAGGAAGGATGGTAAACCTGAAGTCAAAACAAGATGAGTATACATGCCCTAATACACGTATGCATTAGCTTATTTACTTTCGTTATGTTCAGTTTATACCAAAGTTATTTAAAGTGACCCACATCATGTGGGCGCTAAAGACAAAGGTGGAATGTTCTGAACAGGGAAACGGTTGACATTAGCGGCAAACCTTGTGACAATAACTAGAAACAGTCGTGTTACAACGCACATAAATGTACACTGATAATGTATTCGTTTCCCTTTAAACAGCAAAATAATACGGAGAATCACTCCATTATTGCATAGAATTATTGCAGCAAAAACTGGGGCCGATTTCACATAACAGTCAAATTGATTTATGGAAATTGTACCCATGCTAGTCAAGTTATAAGTCAGGGCACTGTTTTAGCTCTTAATCTATTGAATTACAACAATCATTATTCGAAGCAACGTGTCAATGCCAACATTTTGATTGTAGAATTTGCACACTAAAACTTAACCATTTTACGATTCTAGGAAACAATTAAGTAAGCCTTCAAAAAGTCCTAGGCCTTGGTTATTTTAGCTTAGACTCTTCTAGTTTCTTATTTTCTGTCCAGCTCCTGTGGTTCAATAGCAACACGAAGGTTTAGTGAGCCAGGGGTTATGATTTACACGTTCAGTACGGTCACAGTTATATCAGAAGACTGAAGGAGATTATGAAGACGGGAGTCGATCCTGGCTCTTCTATACACATTCTTTCGATTTGTTTGTGTGGGCAACGGAAGCGTTTTGTGCATTTCACTGTCCAGAAGACACAAGGAACAAAAAGGTGCAATAGCTGCCGTGAAAACTTACATGCTGTGGAAAACGAATAAATCAGCAAATCTATGGGAATACGAAGGTGATACCCAATGCATAAAACAAACGACGATAACGTTACAGAAGTTATAGCTTAAGAAATAATAAAAATACTACTTAAGTCTGAAACTACGAAATAGATTTATGATTACGGCACCATTTTCTGGACAGCGTTGGTCAAGATCAGAAATGAAAAATCGGTTGGTATGATCTTTGATCTAAGCTATCTGACATTTCGTGACGCATTGTGACCAAAATTAGCGTAGAAACTGAATATCTGCGTCTTCTTTTTTACTGAATGAATTAATTTCTTGCATTAGGATTTTAAAAAAAAATCTCCATTTTGGTCGTTCAACAGAAATACATTTTAAAACTACACACAGACAATGCTAGAGTAATTTCAAAATACATGTAGTTTCTGGATACAAAAAGTTGTAGTGTGTTAAATCTTTATAAAATACAAAATTCTAGACTTGTCCAAATCTAAAACATTTGCAGACGACAAATTAATTATAGCTCAAAAGGAGGGGCCTTGTCCTGAAAAGAGAGGAAAAATCATGGTTACCATAGTTATCATACTGGTTACCAACATTTTCTCCTTTCCCTACAATGTTTTCAAATGCCTTCTTCCTAAGGGTTTTCCAAACACGGGATAGGACGGTAAAGGGTGAAGCGTATCTTTTTTCATATTTTCATAATTTCTACAAAAATAACTCTGTCTGTCTGTCTGTCTGTCTCTCTCTCTCTCTCTCATACACACATGGATGAGTTATGCTGTATGTAAAAAGAGGACTTAATGCATCCGCGAATAGTATCGACCCATGTGTCAGCCTGCGCAGGCTGACCTGGGTTGAAACTTTTTGCTACTAGTTAATTTTCTCATGTCGGAAGGCCAATGGACCTCATGATTCAGTCTGTTGTTAGACAAAATAGATTTTATGGATCCATAATTATGTGATGACTTGCTTGATATGGCTTGCAACACGCGAAAAGAGGCATTCGGACATTTGCGTAAAGCGTCGTCTCGGATCAGCCTGCGCATTCCGCGCAGGCTAATCCGAGACGACACTTTACGACTACATTAGATTTTGTCCTACAGTAGACTTGCGTGAAACAGAAAATTAAATAAAAACGGAAAGTGTCGTTCCGTAGTCCGCGCAGGCTGATCCGAGACGACACTTTATGCAAATGTCCGAATGCCCCTTTTCACGTGTTGCAAGCCATATAATGCTTCATGGAGACGAATTAAACCCATTTTGCCAGAGCATGGCTCATTTAAATGTGAGACCAAAAGTCCCTGTGACAACTGATATTCACCGATATAGACAGGGATGATGACCGCGGGCTCGAGGTGGACACAACCTTCAACATGACAGCCCTGTCACTGACCACATGCTTTAATTTGATATAAAACCACGATGAGTGTCCGGCTCGCGCCTCACTGTCTGACCACCACGATGACCAGCTAATAGCCATCAAAATGTATGCAAATTATTGTTTTATCGGCTCAATGAGTGTGGTCTGTACTTAGTAGAGCAATGAAAAACGTCCAGACTAGGGGGTGGTCGTGCCCAAGTGTACCTAAAGTATATCAGAAAGTGCCAAAGTACACCCAAAGCCTTTCAGAACGTGCCGTAGTGTACCTAAAGTCTTTCAGGTTGTGCCAGTTTCCAAAATAAACCTTAAGTCATTCAGGTCGTGCAGAATTGAGTCTTTCAGTTTATCCATGCAATCAATTCTGTTTCAGCTCTAACAGCGTCAAATGAACAGAGCAGATATTTTTAGTCCAGACGATGAAAACAAAAGTAGCTTTTGTTTAGAAAAAGAGAAAAAGTAAGCAAAGCGGACAGTGGAGATCAAAGATCAGACTGTGCGTATTTTTGCTGTCTGATCTTGATCTACACTGGCCGCACAAGGCAATTACTGTCGTGAAAAGCGCTGCAAGAGTTAATAAAAAGAACCCTAGCCTTAGTTCCAGTCCAATCATTTCTTTTTTTTCCTTTATACATTCCGACGTTATTTTGTCAAAACTGAACATAATAAAAGAAAACCAACAAAACTCTTGTAAAAAAAAAACTAGAGGCGCTTGAGCGCCTGTATCGCTCCACAGGCCTGATATTTCTATAATGGCGAAAGGAAGTTTTTAACAATTATCATTCAATCCTGCATTTTAGCTCACTGAAGAAACAATTTGGTAGACAACCACCATAGGAACTTACCTGCAAAACAACAATGAAATCCAATGAATAGTTTTAGAGAAGAAATTTTTCAAAGATTTTACTTTATACCATAAAAGGAAAATGAGTCTCCCATAAAAGCCATGTTTTTTGACAGATCTTTTTTTTTTAAAAGGAATTCTGTAAACCTGTATCTAAGGAACATTCCTGCAAAATAATAATGCTATCCAAATAGCGGTTTGGGAGGAGAAGATTTTTAAAGGTTTTTTACTTTGGTTGCCATGGCAACCAGAATTCTTCATGGAACACAATTATTTGAAGGAATTTGAAAGAGGACCACCAAAGGAACATTCCTGTGAAATTTGGTAAAAATCCAGTCAATAGTTTCTGAGGAGAAGTTTTTTAAAGAAAAAGTTTACGGACGCACGCACGGACGGACGGACGGACGGACGCACGACGGACACAACGCCATGACAATAGCTCTCTGGCCTTCGGCCAGTGGAGCTAAAAAACCATAACCGAACACTTGTAGCAAGCACTCGTTTGTAAACATTTCTTTCAGACAAAAACAATCCCAAATCGCTAAGGATAATACTATAAAATAAAATAAAGATTTTAATACTTCAACAAATCCCGCGGTAAACATTTCATATCTTTTTAAATGCTAACCGATACCTTATTCATTCTAGATACATGTATGTTTCAGCCGTTGTTCTGTACATTTTTTTAAAATAAATTATTTAAAAAAATCATGGTTACAGGCTGCCTTTCTTGTCTTGTGCACTAAATTTTTATCCTCAAACAAAATTTCAAACCTTTCAAAATCTAAAGTATTTGAAGACAAAAAATTATGTATGATAAACAAAAATATAAAATGAGCTATGCTCTGTGGAAAGGGGATTAACCATTTACCACACAATGCCAAGTCTTAACGACCCTGGGAAAGAAGCCTTTTGAAAACATTGTGGGAAAAGGAGAAAATGCTGGTAACCAGCATTTTCTCCTTTTCCCACAATGTTTTCAACCCTATAAAAAAAAAATTGCCTCAAATGAGCCACATTGAAATTGTCGTCTGCAAATGCTTTCAATTTGGAGATGGCTAAAATTCTGTCGTCTGATAAGAAGTTTATGCATCTGCAAAAAGTATCGATTCATATCAGTCCGCGGAGGCTGACATGGGCGGAACTTTTTGCCAATGGTAAGAAGTTTCTGCATATCCAATGACCATTCTACCTCATGATTCAGTCGGTTGTTAGACAAAATACATTTTCATGGATCCATAACTGTGAAATGACTTGCTTGGTATAATGCATCATTGAGATGATTTAAATCCCTTTTTGCCAGAGCATGGCTAATAATACATATCTATGCATATTACCCAAATAACTGGCAACCATAGTTCACAACAAGTTGTCCACAGCACGGTAAGTGAAAAAAAAAATCATGTTCACCAAAGCTTAGAAGAGCATGGGAAATGTGTTGACAAGCATGATAAATGGTCATTTAATGAGTAATTAAATTTCTTTGATGTTTGAATTAAGTCACTTAAGGCAATGCAAAAGTTCATAAGCATTGCACAAATAAAAGACACAGACAGGAATTAAAGGTATTTGAGTCGGCAAATGTAAGTCCAGCCTTTTGATGTTTTGACGTCTAGCCGCTGGGGTCGCGTAAAAAAGAATAACATGAAAACGAGTTTCTTAAAATTTCATAATGAAATAAAATTATATATTCAAGTAATAAAATTTAAATATTTCCGGAAGTTCAAAAACATTTTTATGAAATGCGGCGAGTTAAGAAAATAAAAATGTTTTTATTTTGATTTTATTATGATTGGTGGGATAAAAAAGAGACCGACAATCACATGAAATATTCGCTGACTGTTGGTATGTTTCATCTCTGCAGCGATGAATATGACCCTTCAACCCTCTTTTTTTTTCTCCTTATCGGATAGCGTAGATCCAAGATCAGACTGCACGTTCTGTGCAGTCTGATCTTGATCTACACTGTCCGCAAAAGGTCAGTGAGTCGTGCTTAGCATCCTAGGGATTAACAGCTAAATAAATAAACACTTTATCAAACGACAATAAGTTTGTACTGAAAATGCAAATTCTGTTATTGTTTTTTTTTTAGTTAATATTTCTGGAAAATATTTTAGCTTTCCTTTATCAATAAAAGCATCATATTTATAGATAACAATACAATACAATATCTTTTTTCACTCCGTTCCTTTAACGGAAAACAAGAGGTAAATGTACATGAATAAACAATTTAACACATGTTTGATTTTTTTTTAAATTATACACATGTACATAACTTCATGTTCACAGCAACACTTATTCAGTAAACAGTCATGTCAATAATGGCTATCATCTCATAAATCAGACAATCAGCGCGTAGCTAATCAGAAATTAGAAGAATTTTATTGACCTACAATCGACGAATCTGATCATTTCACACTGAAAATCATCAAGATACTCCGCTGTTTCTCGATTTTCTTCATATCTTTATCGTTCTACTAATAAAATCAATCTTGAGCAGTTCTTTTCCACTAAATTGCAGGTCAAATTTTGTAAAGAAAGTAACAACATGAAGGCAAATGTAGGGAGGTCTCGTTTTAAAAAAAAAAGCCCCGAAGATTCTCTGGTATACAAACAACCAAAATTTGGTACTTTACAATAATATTATTATGTCTACATCAAAATATTACAAGGGGTAAAAAAATTTCAATAATCCTTATTTCAATCATTAAATGAACAAAAACATCACTGGTGAACACTATTTTAACCCTTAGGCTGCTAAGCGTGACTCAAGGACCTTTCGTGGACAGTGTAGATCAAAATCAAACTGGTGCAGTCGTATCTTGGATCTACATTGTCCAGTAAGAAGATATTTTTCCCCAAAACAAAACTTTGGAATAACAATATTTGGGGGTTTTGAAATCGACTTGGAAGTTCCATTTTAGTTATTTAGCAGACTACGGCTTAACTCTTTCGGCGCCACAGGGGAAAACAGTGACTTTTGCGGACGGCATAGATCAAGATCAGACTGCACAGAACGTGCAGTCTGATCTTTGATCTATACCGTCCGCTTCTGTAGTCAAGCCTACACAATCAAAATGTTTGTAAGTTTCAATAGATTGTATTTAGAGCCGTCGAAAGAGGTCGAGTTTATTTATTTGGCGCTGAAAGAGTTAAGGCCCCTGTATTTGGTATCGTTCGCTGAAGAAAAATCTTCAGCAAATGATTAAAAGTTTGAATAAATTCTACTCCTTCGTTAGCCCTTACAGAGAGATTGCATGGTAGACATTAGGTACATTTTTTTTCTGGACCACTCAACCTAAATTTCACTACAAACCTTCCTATTTATTATAGTACGTCTAATTGTCAAAAGTTACATTTAATTTTGACAGATAACTTTCCGTATTTTATCTCTGTTTTTGTAATTCATCTTTGTTTCAAACTGCAGAGACGTCTTACAGTATGGCGACTAACGTTTTGTCTGGCGACAATAAGGACATGTGTTTTGTTTCACAAATCGTTTCTTACGTAACTTTTATACACTCTGGCGACGAAAAATTTAAAAATGAAACATACACCTGACATTTACGTGAAACTCAGTGGCGTTTTTTGCATCATTTTTGTCAAAATGCACGTTTTGATTTTGTCAGAAAAAACGTGCATAAACTAAACCCGTTTTAAATTTGAAGGCTTTGGCAAATGATAGAGCGGTCGCCATAAAGATACGAGTGTAAAAAAATACGCAAACACAAACAAACCAAAAGTGTCAGACTTAGAATTATTTCCTCATATAACTGGGCCATGGTCTGGGAAAAGAGGGTTTCATGCATCTCCGTGATGCGTGATACTAAGCAAGTCATCACCTAATAATTATGGATCCATAAAATCCATTTTGTATAATTAGACTGTATGAGGTACACAGGTCCTTTGACATGATAAAAACCGATAGCAGAAAGTTTCGACAGAGGTCACCCTCCGCGGACTGTGTGGGCTGACCTTGGTCGATACTTTTTGCAGATGCACCAAGCCCCCTTTTTCACACAGCATGGCCAATTTCAATTTTATTTTTGTTGTTTCATTCTTTTAGTATTCAAAGCAGGATTTAAAGGCAAACCCTTGAAAAGTAAATTACTTTCTCGGTTCGGCAAAAAATGTGGGAAAGGAAGCATTTGCTTTTAACGGGCTTAATATCCTTTTCTTACAATAATTTAAAATGTTATCTACAATTTTAACTAGATCTAGTATGTTCATACGGCAAACGGACAAAACGTAGAAACGATTGCGCATTCTTCTGACAGATTCGTTGCATCTGTAATATAGATTAAAGTAACAATAAAGGCCAAAAGTAAATAAAGCGGGCTTTTAAATGCATTTAGATTTATATCATACCATTTAAAAATATGGAAATTATTGTGAAGATGATAATCTGTCATTGTACGGTCGGTCCAAGTGTTAGTTGCTGACAGAGAAATTAGATTAAAACCTACCAGGTAAATGTGTCTTTTGTTTACTTTTTGCCTGATTTTAAAGTTCTTTCTTCTACCAGCGACTAACACATGGTCCGACCACACAATGACAGACTGTCATCTTCACAATATTTTCCATACTTTTAAATGGTATGATTTAAATTTAAATGTATTATGGCACCTGTTTTGATATTTTGGCCTCTACTGGGCTTTAAGCATTGTTCAACGTTTGTATGGTGTAAAGGTAATAAAGAAAACTTGAAAAAAAAAAGAAAAACTTAAAAAAGATACTTTCTTAAGGGAAAAAAAATATAAAAAAAGTCATTCGTTGCCCAAGGCAACAAACCTGATGAACTTGACAATAATCTGGTTACTGATGTCAAATGTTGTCAGGGGCCCAGATCGATCTGTTATCGATAATTAAAAATGATTGATTCTTTGTTTAGACACTACCGACTTTTAGAGCAGATAAGAAAAACAAATTATATCATTGTTTTTCTCTGATATGTGAAGGAAGATAAAATCTTAACTGATACTTGTGTTCCATTTGCATCGCCCAAAACCCACCTTTTTTCTATTTTATACTAGTAACACTAAAATCCATGTACTTCAAACTATAGACACTTTACGCAAATGTCCGAATGCCCCTTTTCGCGTGTTGCAGGCCATATAAAAGTCATGCTCTGTGAAAAGGTGTTTAACGCAACTGCAAATAGTATCGACTCGTGTCAGCTTTCGCAATCCACACAGCGGGTGACTTGGTTGAAATTTTATGTTATTAAAAAATATTCTGCATGTCAATAAAAAAAAAACATTCTACCACATGATTCTGCTGGTTTTCGGACCTATATTATCCAACGACTTGCTTGTCCCAGAGCACCCTCATAACATACAGGGTAAAATTACTAGAAAAATATTCGCAAACAAGAAAGCTTGCAGAAAAATGTTTGCTTTGCACCCTCTGACGTTCTCAGGTAAGATACATAAATATGAGCACGTTTGCATCTACATAAGCACGTTTGTAATACGTCTTTCTTATCATTTTTTTGCCTGTCCATCAAAATGCACTGTGTTATGAAAACGTCAATCATTAAATCCATGGCAGCAAAGTATCACATTAAATTCTGATACGTCAATTTTTTAATTTCGATTCGTTTAATGTTGGAAAAATTTGAAAGGCACAGACGCAATATATCTGTTCTAGAAGACGTGTAGACGCATTAGGTATTAGCAGTTTTACCCTGAATAAGGTAATTAAAATGTCAATAATCTTTTAATCAACAACATATAATGGACACACTGAAAGATATTATTACCATGCCTTTTGATAGCAGTGTCTGCAACATGACAGGCAGCTATAGGCAAGTCTAGCTTTAATGCGCCATAAATTACACAACTCCACAACTCCAAAACATTGAATGTTTTCGTGAAATCATTACATGGAACGTGGCCAATTCGATACAGATTCAACACATTGAAACTTTTTGTGAAATCAATAAAGTAAAATATTGCAGAGTCAATACAGATTCAACACAATGAAACTTTTCGTGAAATCAATACGGTAAAACATTGCCGATTCGATACAGATTGGTAAACAACAAAATTGGAAAGAATCATATTAATATCATGGGATTAAGCCTTTACCAAACAATCCCCGATTTTAACGAACCTGTGAAAGAAGCCCTTTAACCCTTTCCCAAACAATCCCTGGTTTCTACGACCCTGAGATAGAAGCCTTTTGAAAACATTGTGGGAAAACGAGAAAATGCTGGTAACCAGCATTTTCTCCTTTTCCCACAATGTTTTCTACCCTGCTGGAAACAAATTTCAATTTTTGAGTTACGTTTATTTGGTCATCTGCAAGTGCTTTCAATTTGGTCCAGTCTAAAATTTTGTCGTTTGGTAAAGAGTTAAAAAAGATTGTGGGGAAAAATGCTGGTAACCAACATGTTCACCTTTTCCCACATGTTTTTTACCTTATAGACAAATGATTTGGCCTGCAACACGCGAAAAGGGGCATTTGGACATTTGCGTAAAGTGTCGTCTCGGATCAGCCTGTGCAGTCCGCGCAGGTTAATCCGAGACGGCACTTTCCGTTTTTATGTAAATTTCTGTTTTGCGCAAGTCTACTGTAGCACAAAATCTAATGTAGTCGTAAAGTGCCATCTCGGATTAGCCTGCGGGGACTGCGCAGGCTGATCCGAGACGACACTTTACGCAAATGTCCGAATGCCCCTTTTCGCGTGTTGCAGGCCACATCATTTGAGTCTAATTTATCAGTTGCAAATGCTTTCAATTTGGGCTGGATCTTGTCAAAATTTTGTCGTTTGGTAAAGAGTTCATCTATAAATAGGTCTGAATCATGGCTTTTTCTATAGACACATACTTTTCTGTCACTATTTCGTTACAAATTTCATAAGATGGGTTCCTTGTGCTAATAAATAAAATATTAAGTGTGTATCAATAAAGGTAAACATAAGCATAAAAAAAGCGAACATGCTCTGTTTTTTCCCGATTTTTTCTGATAACAGAATGCAAATGTCGTCCACAATCAGAAAGTATAGACTACATAGACAATATATAAAGTAAAGTCAAAGACATCAAACAGTCCATGTATTCTGTTATCGCTTTATCAGACGACAACAATGTAGACTTGTCCAAATTAAAAGCATTTGCAGACGATTTTTAAATGTGGCGCAAATTTTGTAATTTGTCTTTGAAAGGGTAGAAAACATTGGGAGAAAAGGAGAAAATGCTGGTAACCAGCTTTCTCTCCCCCCCCCCCCCATGTTTTCAAAATGCTTCCTTCTCAGGGTTGTTAAAATTCGGGATTGTGTGGTAAAAGGTTTTACACACATTTTTTAATTACCAAATTATGATTTTGGGCAGACGCAATATATAATCAAACTTACAACTCTAAGACAGAGGGATGTAAGTCGATGACATCGGCTGTCCTCATATCCATATACTTTTAATTGATCGTTTTATTACATAGAATTTTGAAATAATCTGAAAATTTTATATTATCATGTCAAATTCGTCTGCAAAATAAAATTTATTGACATAAAAATATTCCGTGAGGGGTATCGTTTTTTTTTTCCTTTGTTTTTCAATGAGGTCTACATTTTAGTACAGTAGTTAAATGTTATGAACTAAGAATAATAATATAAAATAGTGATTATAGTATTTTTTAAGCGTTCCCTTACTGTATCACGAGTGCAATACAAAATAGCTATTGAAACCACTCTTTATATTCAATCATTATTATTATTTTCGTACTTTCCTAAAAAGAAAGAAAATAAAAGCTATTTTATAAAAAAAAAATCTAGCAGTTGACATACTTTCCTTTGGCACCAGTTTACAGTATATAAAAACCAAAATAAAAGACTTAAAACTTTCAAGCTTAACAGATACTTTCGGGTAGACTGAAGGAGGGTTATCATAATTCTGATTTAATTTTTGTATGGGTAAAAAAACACTGACAGTTCTTGACACTGTTTTATAAGATTAATAATAGTAGAAAACAACCGACCAGATACTACTGTTAGTCGCCATAAATATTCCAACAATTCGAAAGTCAAATAAACTTACATGTATTTTTTCGGTGTGCAAGAAAATTAATTACGCTGCTTTTGATCGTGTGATCATACAGAAAACGAAAGTGGTAGAAAGCAATGTTATTGGAGCTATTTACCCTAGAATAAGATTGGCGCTCGTCGTCTGACATCAAAGTTGTAGGTCTCTGAAACGTGTTCTTTTCACGCTAAATTTTGGCCACGTCACCATTGACGTCAGGCTAAAAAACGTTTTTCGAAAATGTTGATCACTTTTTACACAACTACGTTTATATCATATTACATTGTACCGAGTCTGTCTGGAAATATATATTGCAATGTCAATTTATTTTGCTTGAATTTTAAAGATATTTCATAACTATATATTTATTTTTCAAGCCAGCATAGATTTAAAAAAAAAAAGATAAAGCTGGAAATACAAGTAAGTCAATGGGGACTGAAACTTTGATGAAATATCTATGGCCACTAACAGTATTCGATTATAGTATACTAGTATTTAAAGGATCAACGACATCTTTATAAAACAACATGGGCTGAATATTGGGACGAGAATAAAAGATGTTAAAAAGTTCATTACTATTTAGACCTACATATTTAGTAGCTATAAAACAGGAAGGCTATAACTTATCATGGTAAACCAGAGCTGTCAAAGTCACGAGTGTCTAAATAAAATATCAATCAGCGATAGCTTTATCTTTACTTATATCTAAACTGATCTGTTGTGATAATCATTCAACGATCATTAATACTGCCCGGAGAATATTTTGTCTAATTATAATTAAAGCTATCTTGTTTATAATCTAGATTTCTGCATCATAAAACCGAATTTTCATTTTTGATGAGATTTTTTTTTAAAAAAAATCTAGTTCAATAGCAATTTTTAACTGCTACTGCAAACACTAGCTTGAGTATCGTTATTATTTTCATTATCGGTAGATAAACACTTTCTCAGACACTATTTTCTCATTAGTTTTAAAGATGCCAAACTGTAAAAGATTTGCTCTACACAACCCATATTTCAGTTAAAAATAAAAATTTGCAACATATACACATATAATTGGCCTGCAACACGCGAAAAGGGGCATTTGGACATTTGCGTAAAGTGTCGTCACGGATCAGCCTGCGCAGTTAGCGCAGACTAATCCGAGACGGCGCTTTACGACTACATTAAATTTTGTCCAACAGTAGACTTGCGCAAAACAGAAAATTACGTAAAAACGGAAAGTGTCGTTTCGGATCAGCCTGCGCGGAGTGCGCAAGCTGATCCGAGACGACACTTTACGCAAATTTCCGAATGCCTCTTTTCGTGTGTTGTAAGCCAATAATAATTTGTTTAGTCAGAGTATCTTTTTGCAAAACAATATTGCAATATTTTCAAGTTCACTGTTTCGTCTTACTCGTCTGCCACAACAACTAATCACAGGATTTTCATTTGGTTACTTTCAACTGAGTGGCGGAAATCCTAGACTGGTTGTCTAATGCCAAAAAACCACACCAGAGGACATTTTTGTTAAAATTTCATTAAAATGTCAAGCAAACTGGACAAAAAACTAAAATTCTGTAAACGAAAAGTGAGAATTTATGAGTTTATTTCTAAATAAAACTACTACCTTCCTATTATTTTTTTAAATATACTGCCCCCGTGCCCATTTCCGTTGAAAGTTTTACGAGATGAAAAACATGGGCCCTACTGGTCACTCGACCATTTGAGCTCATGGTACCAATTCATCAGACTATTCCATGCTATAACAACCATGGGGAAAAAGTCTGGTAAAAATTGAGGGAAAATGAGAAATTGCCAGCATTTCCTCCTTTTCCAAGACGCATCAGTTGAATCATATGTAATTTGTTGTCTGCAAACACTTTCAATTTCGACAGGTCAAAAGCTTTTCGTGTGATAAAGAGTTAATACCATTTGATAGCAGCTGAGGCCAAAAGTCAATAACAAAAATAACTGAAGCAAAGCTAGGAAAAAAATCTTTTTCTATGTTTTACAAATTTTCAGTTAGCAATACCTACTCACTATGCTATAATAACAGCATTTTTTAACAGAAATGAGTGATATTCGCACTCGACTTTTCTTTCAGGACCGCAAACAATTCCACTCATTATATGTTATGGTCTACCATATACTAGTCCCTGCTTACATGGTAGTACAGCATGTTTGTCCTCTTTCAAAAGAACATGAATGTGGGACACAGCAAATTAAGTGTTTTGGTAAACACGGTATATAAAACGCAAAAGCAAAGGAAACATAAACAAAAAAAACGCAAAACAATCAAGTCATATACGATTTAACATGCCCATCTTCTTAGTGCCCAAAAGTGTCAACATTTTTCATTTCTAGACAAATGTCATAATTTTGACATAAACGCACGGACTCGGCCATTACGCTCAAACCATCCCGATTTTTTTGCGTTTTACCGGGTGAAATTTATGTGACTACGGTTAACCTTTCCATGTTCATTGTCCAAATTAGGAGTTTATATATAAATAATCACAATTACCTTATGTCTTGGCACGCAGTTTGTATCAAAAGTCTCAACATTCCTTCCATTTTCCTGTGTGTTTCAACGTTATATTTCCGCTGGACTTTCTCTAGGTTAAATTTAGATATGAGTCATTTTCTATCTTTAAAGGTGCTTTCATGCGTCTGCAAAAAGTATCAACCCAAGTCAGCCTGCGCAGTCCGCGCAGGCTGACATGGGTCGAAACTTTTTGCCATTAGTAAATCAGTTTCTGCATGTCCAAAAACTATTTTACCTCATGATTTAGCGGTAGATCAAATGCATTCATATATTTTGTGCAAAGGCTTGTTCAGTGTAGTGTATTTCAAAGTTGTACTCAAACCCCTGTCCCCAGAGCGCTGCGCAATATATTTAGACACGTATGAGTATAGAAATGATGAGAAGCTTTGTGGCTTTGTTTGTTTATAAAACTATGAATTTCGGCTTTAACAATAGTCGTATTTCTAGTATCAATTACCATCAGAATTTATACATTCCTTTAGAAATTTCGATTTTGTTATGCGCGAACCTCAAACAGTAAATAAGTAATCACGTACATACGCTGTTTCACTTTAATAATACATTGAAGCATAATATCTAACAATGAAATCATTTATCAATTTTACATTTTTGACATTTTAAACGAAAAACGATCGTGTTTCAATGTCTAGTGTTTTAAGAAACATACTGAGAAAAACAACGGTTCCTTTGACACTATTGCCTTCTCCGTGTAAGTAAGAAAATTCAAGCAGGTACAATAATCTTAAAGGGGGGGGCAAATGTCAAATAAATTTTGTTATAACAATACATTTATTTACTTCTTGATAGATTTGAGCCATGCGCTGTGAAAGTAGAGATTGATGCATCTGCAAATAGTATCGACCAAATGAGCCTGCGCAGTTCGTGGGTCGAAACTTTTTATTATTTGTAAATTTTATGCATGCCCAAGGACCATTCTACCTCATGAGTAATTCGATTGTTATACAACCTGAATTTCATGGATCCATAATTATGTGACGACCTGCTTGGTATAATTCACCAGGAAAATGCATCAAACCCTATTTCCCAGAGCGCCGCTTATTGAAGTTTTCCTATAGTACACAAATTCAAAAAGAAAAATTTTACCAATCGCGACCAATCGTACAGCTAGTGACAATTTTTGTACTAAAGAAGGGACAAAGCGCTCTTCCCGGTTCGAATCAAACGTTACAACAATTGACAGTTATGTGGTACCATAAAATATTAGTGATAGACACTCCTCCTAATTAAATCCCAAACACACATGCATTCTCTTTCGGATAGAACTTCTAAATACAAATAAAAAGGCTGCAGATATCATATAAAAGCATAAACTAAACTCGTATTTATATACCAATATCATGTCGCTAAACCATAAAACATCGTGTCAACATAAAAGTTATTTTATCTTTAGAAAAAGAAAGAAAAAAGTGTAACTGTATATTTCAAACACTTTGAAGCTTAGAAGCTCAAAAATCCCTTTGTATTGTGAACCAGGGTTAACCCTTTACCACACAGTTCCAAGTTTTGAATGAGAAAGCTTTTGAAAACATCGTGGGAAAAGGAGAAAATGCTGGTAACCAACATTTTCTCCTTTTCCCACAATGTTTTCTATCCTATCATCATTTGAGCTTCTTTTAATTTGTCGTCTGCAAATGCGTTTATTTGGTCTAGTCCAAGATTTTGTCGTTTGACACAGACTTAATTCTTTACCAAATGACAAAATGGTCCAAATTGAAAACATTAGCAGAAGACAAATGAAAAGTGGCCCAAATGGCGAAATTTATCCTTAGTCACCAGCCTTTTTCTCCTTTTTCCACAATAGTTTCTAAAGTCGTCTTCCTCGTTGCCGATAAAAGTCGGGATTGTGTGGCAAAGCGTTTAACAACAACAGAGAGACATTAATTTTGATAAAGTTCCCGGCTTATCCAAAATCACCGCGTGTAACTCTTATTTTATCTACGAACTATTACAAACGACAAATTTCATATCAATTTCGGCACATCAGGAAAATGTGCAACAACTAATGATTAGCATGCATGTTGCCCACTTATCATAATTTCTCATATGGTTCCAAGTTCTGACTGCCATTTCCTATCTCCATGGTGATTCGTCACGTGATAAGGAACGGACGATCTCGAATCGGATGGATGAAAGTGCCATATAGCACGCGCAAATTTACCGGGTGCCAAGTTCGGCCCATTAACAATTGTCATTTCAAATCTGCCATTCCCCTGTGAGTAGAAGGTTGAAACCGTCTAACTTCCAATTTACTCTGATTTATTATAAAACTAATGTGGATAATTGCTACATTCATCTTAAAATTTAGTGGGATCTGTTAATAGAAATATCACTTCCATTTTATACAGAAAGTGTCATTTATATCATTATAATGCCATCGGTTTTTTTTTTAACACAAAAAAGTTCAAATTTATGCTAATACAATGGTATTAACAATTAATATCATACCTGAGAACAAAATGCATTTCAGTCATGCTCGGGCAAAATGGGGGTTTAATGCATCTCCGTGATGCATGAAACCAAACAAATCATTATATTATAATTATGGATCCATATAATCCATTTTGTAAAACAACTGACTGAATTATGAGGTACACTGGTTCTTCGACAGACGAAAAATTGACCAACAGCAAAAAGCTTCAACCCATGTCAGCCTGCGCGGACTGCGCAGGCTGACATGAGTCGATACTTTTTTCAGATGCGTTCAGCCTTTTTTTTTTCCCCCCAACAGAGCATGCCTCGTTTTCCTTTAAACAGAATTATTATTAACCATTCAAATGTTCTTTCATGCCCTTAACTTACTCTTATAGGAAAGTTTCTTTTTGCCTTTATTTCCTCCCACATGAAAAGCTTAAACCTAAACTCTTTACCAAACTAAAAAAAAATGGACTCGAGCAAAATTAAATCATTTGCAGAATACAAATTAGATGTAGCTCAAAATCGGGTTTTTGTCTTTCAAATTCTTGCAGTAAACATTTTGTGCAAAAGGGGAAAATGCTGATTACGAGCATTTTCTCCTTTGCTCACAATGTTTATAAACACCATTTCTTGGGTTAACGCATTTTCTCCGCTAAAAAACTCATGTTTTTCTGTTAATTAATTTCGTCAAATGTAAAATGTCTGTCAATGAAACAACATACGACTGCAGATACAATGAAACATAGTCCCAAAAAATCTACGATAACAGTAAATGTCCTTAAAATTACAATCCGTAGAAGTTGAAGGAAAAAAAAATTAGAAGGCTATACATATTGCTTTGATTGTTTAGTTTTATACTGCGACCTCTAAGAGAAGAAAGCTGACAAGTGTATGCCGCATGTCATACCCAATATATCACAAACCCAAGATGCCATTCTAGACATACCTATTGCAGATGTCCAGAATATCTTTGTATAAAGGCATACTTGAAAAAAGTTTAAGAGTAAACTACACTTGGACTCTTTTTCAACAAATATGATATTTGACGCCCCGTGTTACAAAGGCTCTGAAAACACTGAAGGAAAACGAGAAGTCGCTCCATAAATGGAACTGTTTGTGTCCAAACAATATTTTCCCCGTCATTGTTTTAGTTTTTAATAGATAAGCAGGTTTCATATAAGCCATGCTCTATGAGCCATGCACTGTAAAAAAAAGCGGGCTTAATGCATCTGCAAAAAGTATTTCCCCGTCGAAACTGTTTGCTTTGTTAAATTTTCTGCCTGAAAAAGGACCATTCTACCTCAGGATTCAGCTGAAACAAAATGACATTAAGACAAAATAGATTTTATAGATCTCAAATTACTAGATGACTTGCTTGGTGTTATGAATCACGGGGATACATTATACATGTAGACCCTTTTGCCCGGAGCATGACTCAACTGTTTGTATCCTAACAATATTTTCCCGATCATTTAACCCTTTACCACACAATGACGACTTTTGACACCCTGATAGAGAAGGCTTTTGAAAACATTGTGGGAAAAGGAGAAAATGCTGGTAACCAGCATTTTCTCCTTTTCCCAAAATGTTTTCTACCCTATCAAAGAAAAATCATTTAATATGATCCACATTGAAACTGTCCTCTGCAAATGCTTTCAATTCAGACAGGTCTAAAATTGGTCGTGTGGTAAAGGGTTAAAAGTCATAGTCTGTTCTTCTGCATAATTTTCTGTTGTGACAATGATTATACTAGTTTTTGCTAGATAAACATGTTTCAGCTGAAACACTAGATGTGGATGATAGTGATCTTTAAGTGGAGAGAGTCGCCTATGAAAGTCTGTCTATTTGTCCAACAATAAAACCCCTTTCAAAATTGGTCTGGGGTTAAAATGGTCAGACTATAACAATATTTTCCTTTGGTTAAAAAGCTCCTGATTGAAACCATGCCATTTTCTCTAATACTTAGCTTTCTTTGTATGGAAACATACATTAACGAATTGCTGTATGAGCTAAGCTAAAAATATTTTCTAGTAGTCACATTTTAATTTAGTGATCATTTCTTGTAATTATATCCCATAGTGGAAAATTAAAATCTCACCAAATTCATAAGTTACTTATACAATGTGGAAATATCTTGTGCTTTGCACCTAGCACCTATCTTTTTGCGCCAGTGGGTCCTGCTAATCATCTTTTCTGCACATTTTACTTATCTTTTAGTGCCTTGTACCTATCTTTTGCGCCACAGGGTCTTGTATCTATTACTTGCGCCTTTAACCTTTCTTTTTGTGCATTGAACCTATTTTTGCGCTTGCTGCCCATCTTTCTGTCCCTCTTACGTATCTTTTGTCGCCACTGGACCTTTTTTTCGGTGCCATACACTTCCATTTTTGCATTTGTATAGTCAAATTTTCTGGAATGAATCTTCGGATAAAACCACTAAAGTACAACGAGTACATGTATTAATAGAGTGTGTGCTTAAACTGGCATATAAACCAGTCCTATGCAAATCGACTAATGTTTATTCATTCCAGAAACAATTCCCGAGTTTAAAAGACCCTGAAAAAGAAGGATTTTGGGAAAAAAATGTAGATGTAACAAGAAAATGCCGGTAGTCAGCTTTTTCTCTTCCTTTCCGACCAGTGTTTTCTACCCTTTTATAGATAAATCCGATCATGCGAGTCACGTGTAATATTTTGTCTGCAAACGCTTTCCATTTCGACGAGTATATTAAGATTTTAGACGTCTCGCGAGGAGTTAACCCTTAGGCTGCTAAGCGCGACTCACTGACCTTTTGCGGACAGCGTAGATCAAGATCAGACTGCACAGAACGTGCAGTCTGATCTTGGATCTACACTGTCCGATAAGGAGATATTATTCCCCGAAACATACGTTTGAAATAACAATATTTGGGTTTTTACTATCGAGTTGAAAATTTCATTTTAGTTATTTAGCAGGATAAGGGTTAACCATTTTTGCAAAGAAAAAACACTTGACTCATGCTCTGTGAAAAGGGGATTAAATGCATCTACAAAAAGTATCCCCCCCCACCAGGCCCGCCTCCGCAGTCCAGAGATGACATCCTCGCAGGCTGACCTGGGTAGAAACTTTTTGGTTTTGGTAAATTTTCTGCTTGTCCAAGGACCATTCTACCTCGTAATATATTTGGTTGTAAGACAAAATGGATTGTGTATATCCATACTTTTGTGATGATATGCTTGGTATAATGCATCACGGAGATGCATAGAGCCCTTTTTTCCCAGAGCAGGGCTTATTTACAGTCTACCATGAACACAGACTGCAGGCTCCTGACCAGGCGTGTTTAATGTTTACCGAAAACATTACGCGCACTTTTTCTGTCGAGTTCAATAATTCTATACATATTTTCCCTGTAGACACCCTCTCTCCGCTAGCGGCGCTGATTGTATCCCGGCATTGATTGGCAGGGAACTCCCAAACTTTTATGTTTTCTCATACAAACCTTCTGGATCATAAATATCGCATTTCAAGACATTTTTTCTCCACGGCAAATTTCACCTAGAACTTAAAAAACTTTAGTTTTAATAGAGAAAATCTGGTGAGTCAGAAAAGTTTTCCGTTATTTATGTTACAGTGTCTAAGCTGGGGGGTGGGGGTGGTTAAACCTAGGCCCGTATTCACCGAAAGTTCTTAAGAATCTTTTTAGCCTCATTCTCCACAATTTTATAAATTTGAAAGTAACACAACTTTTGATTGGCTAAACCAAATGGTTTAGCCAATCAGCAGTTGTCTTACTTTCTAAATCTAGAATAAGACAAAGAATATTCTCAAGAATGGTTAGTGAATACGGGCCTTGAACTTCTATTCTGCTTATTCATAATTAATCGACAAAACCAAACATTGTATTGATTCAAAATGTTTATTTTGAATTGGTGCAGTAAAGGTTCACCCTTTATCAAACGACAGTCAGTCAGTATTATTTGTCACGGTCTCTTAAAGGGGAGCTTAAAGCATGTGCAAAAATTATAGACCCATGTCAGGCTGCGCAATCCGCGCAGGTTGACCTGAAACGAAACTTTTTGATTTTTCGTAAATTTTCTGCAGTTCAAAGGATCATTCTACCTCCAGATTCAGGCGGTTGTTAGATAAAATGTATCCCTATTTAGTATACGTTTTTTCTTTTGCTTAAGTGTAGATCAGAATCAAACTGCACATATCGTTGTATGATCCTTGATCCGGACTCTACTATATTTTATAAGTCATGATCTACTCGGTTCCTTTCATCCCCTTTTCCACGACTCAACATGTCTGAATCTTTTTGTTCTGTGCTTTAACCCTTTTCCTGCTAAATAGATGAAATGAAACTTTCAAGCCGATAGTACAAGTCCAAATGATGCTATTTCAAATGTATATATTAGGGAAAAATATCTCCGTATCGGACAGTGTAGATCTAAGATCAGACTGCACATTCTGTGCAGTCTGATCTTAGATCTACACTGTCCGCTAAAGGTCGGTGTCTCGCGCTTAGCAGACTAAGGGGTTACGTGTTCACTGCCAAAGAGTTTTGAAACTAGCCAGCCACAGACGGAGTATAAAATCCTATCAGTAAAAACAGCGGGAAAATTTGTCAAGAACTCCGGCTAATCTACTGTCAGAATTCTAAACTCCACCACTGGCTTTTGCTTCTCGTTCTCCTGGTTTCCGAGTCCCATGCTGACATTTAGTAGATTATTAATGCCAATATCTTCATGGGCTTATCAGCAACGCAGTATCTTTACAATTATTAACTGGGAGGGATATACGGCGCATGGGCCTCGCCGTCTATTTTTCATACATTATAAAAATGATTGAAAATAAATAAATGTCACATGTCACTCAATTTAATACGAACAGCCTATGGGAAAACACTGATTTAACTATTTACCTGACAACAAAATCTAAATTTTGTATATATTGAAAGCATTTGCAGACGAAAGATTAAATGCGCGCTCAATTAGCGGCTTTTGTCTTTAAAATGGTGGAAAACAGCGTTGGAAAACGAGATGGATGCTGGTTAAACGCCTTTGGCGGGGCGAGAAATGGGCATGATTTACGATGGACAACGCAACACTGTGTATATTATACCAAAGTCTCAACTGTGGTTCTTTTATCAAACTCACTTGACTTAAAATTTCAAAATAAGTAGGCGGTAGTTCTTACAGCGCCCTTTTTACGTCATTCGTAGAAGGGTAATAGTAACATGGAATACCCTGCGACATCTTCCATTTGGTCCAAATGACTCGAAAAAGCAGATGGGAAACAAGTCTCTTTAAGGTGATCATAAGTGTACAACGAGCGTTGTAGTTAAAAAGGACAATTACTTATAAAAAAGTGATCTCCTCTTATCCCACGATGTCTGTTTCAAAAGCTATCTTCTGCGGGGCGTTCTCTGTATTTGTAAGGAATACGAGTTACCCGGCTGAGAAATGAGGCTCAATGATTTGCAAATTATGATCTTAACCTTAAACTACGGAATACCGTTAGGGCCATCGCCTATGAATTTGTTGATTTTAAACGCGAGTATCACCATCGTACTATCGCGTTATCATCATCGTACTATCGCGTTATCGTCATCGCACTATCGCTTTATCGTCATCGTACTATCGCGTTATTGTCATCGCACTATCGCGTTATCGTCATCGTACTATCGCGTTATCGTCATCGTACTATCGCCTTCCGGTGCGCATGCTTATAGAGAAATTTCTGCTCCATGCGACAAGATGGATTCAGAGTCGGATAACGAAGGAAGGCATAAACATTATAAATTTTGATTATTTAGGCAATTAATAACTTTTTAAAAACTTTATAGGGTATTCAATGTTTGTTTTCTTTTACTGTATAGATCTAGTCTTATGGTACGTCCTGAAGATCTTACATGTGTGAGCATGCGCATGCGCACCGGAAGGCGATAGTACGATGACGATGACGCGATAGCACGATGACGATAACGCGATAGTACGATGATGACAACGCGATAGTACGATGATGATAACGCGATAGTGCGATGGTGATAATACGATAGTACGATGACGATAACGCGATAGTACGATGGTGATACTCGCGTTTAAAATCAACAAATTCATAGGCGATGGCCCAAACGGTATTCCGTATTAAACACTACCGAATAAAGTATTATTCAAGGACTATTAACTTTAAGCTGCTGTGCGCGACAAAAACACCTTTTGCGGACAGTGTATATCAAGATCAGACCGCACGTTCTGTCCGATAAGGATATTTTTTTTCTCCAAAATCTAACTTTGAACTAGCAACATTTGGGTCTTTACTATCGGCTTGAAAGTTTCCTTTAACTTATACGGCAGGTTAAGGGTTGAAAAAATTCTACCAAGATAGCACCGCGTTTTAGAACTGGTCTACATTTTTCGCAAAGGTCTTTGAATGTCGAAAAACGCACGATCTACTTCTTCAAGACAGACGCAATTTTTCGACACGCAAAAATCTACACCCCGAGTCTTTCAAAGTTTTCAAGGAGTCGCTACATACCTCCACATATTTCAAAAACAGTAAACAGTAACGTGGAAAAAAAGAATCAGTAAATCATATGTTTTTTCTACCGTTTTTGATTTTGACAAGACAAATATTTCAAAGAGGATGGATGATACACACACTTTTGAAAACGAAGCTTGTCATATGAATTCAAACGCGGACATTCCTGTCAAAAACGAAGAGATTTATGCATCTCATACTCGTATTCTTTTAGACCCTTTTCGAGCAGAGACTCAAGTAACATCTCCATGTCTACGTAAACCTTTCGCCAACAACGACAACATGTAAGCAGCTTTTGAAGACGGCTGCACTTAACCCTTATCAATTGTAACTGCCTTTGAAGCGAGTGTAGATCAAGATCAGACTGCACAAAATATAGTCTGATCCTAAGCCACACAATTCGCTTTGCTGAAATATTCTTCACAAAATTATCTTGAAATCGCAATTATTTGGATATTATTTCTAGACTAAAAATGTCAGTAAGTTCTATTCAGCGGGGTACGGGTCGAGAAACGAGATGCAGCTTTCTCAAAGCATAATAGTTACAATTCGTTTGTTTAAAATGTTTGCTACGATTGGTTATCTAAGTATTTAAGTGCCAAAAAGGAAGTAACCGGAGCCGATAGAGAAATCTAAGAAGAGCTTCGCATGCATGTGCCAACGCTCGGCTGCAGTTGCTCAATTTTCAGTGAAAGTTGTAGGCCGAAAAAGGAGCATAAATAAGTCAAAGATGCTTTGATAGTTACCTGCCCATGCTGTATGGGCCCCCGTTTTGATAGTTAACAACTTGTCCAAGTTCGAAGTAAACATCATCAATGATAAAAGAGATATTAAGAAATGCTAAGCATTTTGCACGATGTCGCCGCCGACGACGACGACAAGGCTATGACATTTACTCGACTTTTTCTTCGAAACAAATGAGCGAAAAAAATTCACATCCATACCTTAAATGATAATATACTTGTTTCAATACAGTTCTATCGACCCCTTATTTCATTTTACAAAGAAAACATTTTCTGCGAATCATTCTTGTGATGATGTCATTTAACTTCTAGTTCAATAAATAAACCGTTTGAAACTAAATCCTTTTTTCGCTCCTACTTCAATAAATAAAACCTTTGAAGTTTAATCTTACATAACGAGGAACAGTGTACCCCAACCATGACGGAACTATTTTCTTTACTTATTTAAAAATAAAATCTCGTCGTGATAATGAAATAGGAAGGGTACAACTGAGCTCGTTTATAGAGAAGCGGCGAGTGTAGACCAGGATCAGACTGCACGTCTGTGCAGGCTTATCTTGGTCTACATTCCTCGCTAAATTAACCCAATGATCGCTTATTGGGCAGAAAGAAGGATGAACATTCAACATGTGGATGTACGAACCTCCTGTAATAAAACACACGTGTGTTCGCTAAAACAATAAATAGCGGGAGGAAGTTGCGATTTAATGGATTTAATACGGCCGAAACAAGCAGATACTATTGCAGTTTTACCTTTCTATGTTACAAAGATGAATTCCAAAAACAGTTCAGTCTGCATCTTGTCGAAGTTAACCATCAGACTGCTGAACGCAACTCAAGGACCTTTTGCTGACACTGTAGATCAAGACTAGACTGCACAGAACATGCAGTCTGATCTTAGATCTATACTGTCCGATAAGGATATAATTATCCCCCCAAAAAATAACTTTTAAATAGAAACATTTGGGTTTTTTACTATCGACTTAGAAGTTTCATTTTACGTATTTAGCAGGCCAAGGGTTAAAATATCTTCAGATCTTATAATAATTTGACTTGCAACAAGCGAAAAGGGGCATTCGGACATTTGCGTAAAGTGTCGTCTCGGATCAGCCTGCGCAGTACGCGCAGGCTAATCCGAGACGGCACTTTACGACTACATTAGATTTTGTGCTACAGTAGACTTGTGCAAAACAGAAAATTACATGAAAACGGAAAGTGTCGTTTCGGATTAGTTTGCGCGGAGTGCACAGGCTGATCCAAGACGACACTTTACGCAAATGTCCGAATGTCCCTTTTTACGTGTTGCAGGCCATATAGTAAAGTAAAAAGAAGTTACTTAAAAGATAATCAAAATGACTACATGTATATTTGTAATGTGCATGGCTCTACTATCGCGGTTCCAAAATTAAAACATAAACATTTTTGTGCAAGATGCATCAAAATGCGTATACCGCTACTTATGCAAAAATTTCATTCATAAAGAGTCTGATCGAATCTTTCGCGTTAATTGTAAAATTTTCATCATGGGCAGTTTTGGGATCAAATTGATTTTCCAGAGCGAAAAGAAAAAAAAATGCAGACTGCTCGTTTGCCTGTAACAAGGATCAGTCTGTACCTTTAGTGCAACCTGGTCTCGAACTTCACTGTCGGCAAAACAGCATCTACAGATAATCCGTACATATTAAGAGCGAGGTATTGTACAAGGATATCAAATTACCGGTATTTCTTCCATGTTTCGAAACATGGCGGTAGTTTCTTGGCAACTGCTTTGAATTCCTTTGCGCTATTTACACTTGGAAGACAATTTTACATAGTTTATTTACCGAAGAAATTCTTGCAATAAAAATATCCGGATTTATTTAAGTTATTACATACCATGGACGGCCAACCGTGTGAAATGATTTCCGTTTATATCTTGCTATATTTTTTTTAATGCAACGAAAGTAGGAAACTTCCTTTACGGAATCCAGCCACTGTGCTTGATGGAGCTATGTGTTTCAAGAACCTAAATTCTAGGTTTTGATGTCGCTATCAATGGTCTTTAACTTTTACCATGGCGATAGCTTATTTACCCAGGTCCTTCCTGGCTTTCACTAGCAAGAAAAGAGCTTCGCCATTCCAGTAGTACCATTCCAACGACATATTCAGTCTGCCTTTTCTAAAGCGCTTGCATAAGAGTAATGGACTCAGCTTGTCTTTATGGTATTTAACGCACCATTTTCGTCAGTATTACCGACTCAGAGATACAACTAATCATCCTTTCTGGATCATCTTCAAGTTTTAGGGCTCCGTACAATGCCTCGTTCAATGATATTTTCATCATTGATATAAACTCCACTAGGGATGGAACACATTTAGCCTTTTAAATCCCGTGCCTTCCACCAGCATGCCCCAAAGGGCCCTTATAGTAGTAATGGAAGAACGTGCCAATGTGTATAAACGGTAAAGTGGGCGATTAATCGAATAATAAACCCACTTCATTCTATGTTCCGTGGTAATTCACTTTTAACAAGGCATGTAATTTACATACAGTTTTGCCGTTGATATAACGGGGTAAGTTCAAGAGGTTATTTTTCCCTGATTACCGTCTCTCTTAGCATACTGGGTCCATATTCACCAAACATTCTTAAAAACATTTTTAGTCTTCTTCTCAATTATTTTTTTCTAAATTGGAAAGTAACGAAACTTCTGATTGGCTGAACCAAACGGTTCAGCCAATCAGAAGTTGTGTTTTTTTCTAAATCTAAAATTAGACTTAAAATGTAATTCAGAACGATTGGTGCATATATAAACGATCTCTCTTGGCATACTGGTTAAACGCACGAGATTGGTAACCCAAGAGTTTTCGATCCAGACTGGAGCGCGTGATGATGAAAATGAGCTATGATCTAGGAAAAGGGGGTTTTATGCATCACCGAGATGCATTTTACCAAGCAAGTCATTACATAATTATGGATCAATAAAATTTATTTAGTCTAGCAATCGAATGGGTCTGTGGGGTAGAGTGGTCGTTGAACGTGTAAAAATTTACAAATAGTAAAAAGTTTCGATCCATGTCAGCCTGCGCGGACTGCGCAGGATGACATGGATCGATACTTTTTGCAGATGCATTTAGCCCCCTTTTCACAGAGTACTGTTCAAATATCATTGAACGAGGCACTGTTCGTCCATGCCCTGGAGCTAAAAAATGATCGAGGAATGATGATAAAAAGTACCCTTGTGTAAAATGTGAATAAATCAGTGTGATTGAGATAAAATACGTGACTATCATTACAAAAAAAAACTGCAGCAAGTGGAAATACAGCACGTTAATGGCCATTTCTACTTTAACCAAACTGTTTTTTTTTTAGCGTAGCGGGTATTTGACCTACTTCTTGGTATTGATAAATCCAGATAAATAAATAGTAAGTTGCGATTGGTGAATAATGAGGACTTGTTTATTCTGCGGGCCCTTACAGGCCTTTCTCGTATATCAGCGGGCAAATTTATGACAAAGAAAGACAAGCGTTGCTACCGCTCATATATATTATTTCAAGCGTCACCCTATAACCCATTATTGTATATTTACATATATTTTCAGACACATCAGTTTAGCAGCAATTACTTCTCTTCCAACGATGACATTGATTAGCATTAAATTTTAATCTAGAAAACAAAGCATATCTAATTGAAAATTTCAATTTTCAACAATATGCAACACAATGAAAACAATGTGATTAGACCTACTGGTGTGACTACAGTTTTCATGATTTCCCTTCATACTGGATCACAACAAAGTTTTAACATTCGAATACCCGTAATTCTTACGCCGTCTATCCTTTAAAGATACACCTATACTTGTTTTGAGGCAGTTTTCAGCCAGTTTTAACTCATCTCATCCTTATTTAATAAAACTAGAATCATACTTGTCTCTTCATGCTAAATGTTGCTCCTGATGGCTCCAGGATTGCACAGATTATGACGGATAGAAAATGGATTTCATGCTTTGGAGGCCTTCAAAGTAATCGCTGTTGTCGTTTTCGGTTATAAATGAGGACAAAGCCTTTGTGTTTTTCTATCCCTTACACCATATATATATATAGGTAATTTGTCTATGTTTACACACTTGAGCCATTCTACACACTTTCAAGTTTTACCAGCGTTTTTTCTCTCTAGCTGTAAGGATAAAAACGTATCGCTGAAAAAAAAATTTTTTTTTATACTGGTCCACTGCGATGCAGATAAAATTCTCTTTAGGTTGTTGCAAAGTGTTGATTGTTGGCTATAAAATAGACCGATTAGGAAGTAATTACGCAAGGTGCATAAATTGTGAAAACAATATCGCACACAATTATGATGGCGCCTGCCTCTTTATCGCCGCGGCATTGCTCTCGAGTGTTGCTCTTTACACCGTTGTTCTACAAATACGACATTAAGCACTCCTGCAGTTGAGAGCTCTTTGGTGATATTCTGGGAAAACAAGCCATTGGTTATTACAAGCACTTGCCTGATTTTTTAGCTTTTTTTTTTCTCTCATCGTTTTCAAAAGTTTTTAAACCATGCTATGTGAAAAAGAGTTTAAATGCGTCTGCAGAAAGTATCGACCCATGTCAGCCTGCGCGGTCCGCGCAGGCTGACATGGGCCGAAACATTTTGCTATTTGTAAATTTTCTGCATGTCAGAAGACCAGCTTACCAAACTGGATTAAGTCGGTTGTTAGACAAAAACGGATTTTATGGATTCCAAATTATGTGATGACTTAAATGGTATAATGCATCATGAAGATGCATGACTCATTTCCTGTCTTTCGAACTTTTCAGAAGGCTTCTTCCTCAAGGTCAATGAAACTCGAAATTATGCGGTAAAGGGTTAACAATGTAAACAGAGGCGACACAACATTCTGCGGGAGTTGTTTGAGAGTATAACGCAGTATGGTTGAAAGGCCAGGGTAAATAAACGGAACTACATGATGGTCATCAAAACCAAGTTGGCCATGACGATTTATGTTCCGTTACACATACAGGCACACGACGAACTCGTAAAGTAGTCATCCTATACGTCGAGATGTCCATTCCAGAAAGTCTTGAAGAAAATACACAGAGTGATTTATTTCAGAGAATGTTTTCCCAGGTTATAAGTAAGCTAGAAACCTTCTGTTATACTTTTCTGCTAAACAGAACCAAACATTGTCCGGACCCTATCATTTGAACTTTAAACGCGTACCGCCAGGCCCTGGTAGCGCAGTCTACAGCGTACAGGACTTGAAAACGGAGGAAGGGGGGGGGGGTGTGAAAAGGGGGGGGGTTTGGATGGTTCGGATTCTCAGCTCGGCCTATTTCTTTCCAAGGATTGATGATAGTCATTGCGACAGGATTCATTCCTCTCTCACCGCTAATCATTGTATCGACGACAATTATGTATGAAAGCCGCTAGTGGCTTGGGAAGAAAATGTGCGAAGTAATGGTATAAAGAAACTTCAGGAAAGCAAGTACTGGTCGATGCCATATAAATGACATAATGTTGAAAACACCGCTAAATAACAAGCAATCCATCATTCAAACGCAAAGCAAAGGTTTACCAAATAATTGGGTATCACAAAGAGTAGACCAAGAAGACTACACGGACATGCAAGTTGATCGTGGTCTAGTCTTTTTCGGAAAGGATATCATAGAATGCTAAACACAAACTGTGTAGTTGCAACGACACTATCACTTAGCAGAGGTGGATCCTAGAAAATATAGTAAAATCAAGTTTTTTTCTAGTACGTTACTTGACAATTCACCCACTATTATATTCTCAAGCAATAAGTCTATATAAATTGTGTGATTGACAGGGGCTCCAACAAGGAGTCGGTATGGGGCTAAATATATCCCATCAACGATACAAGCCCAAGTCGGGAGGTCTGCGAATTATCCCTTTGCTTGTATTCTTACGACCCTGAGAACGGATGGGGTTCGACAAAATCGTCCTAAAATGTGAAAAATCTTTTTCGTTGGAATTTTCTTCTTTTCCAATAATGCTTTTTTTCACAAACAAAATGGTGTCATTTCAGCAACAGTTGAATTGTCCTGTCCATTTGCTTTTCATAAGAACCAGTGTGACATTTTTTAAAGATCTGGTAAAGAGTTCTCCGCCTATAATACATTATAGAGATTGTGATTTACAGCCCCACCTGGCGGCATTCCCGGGGATTCCTGGCGAGAAGGGGCGGGTATCATTCCACGGCCCTTCTGATAGCAATTAAATGCCAGATTTTATTCCGAAAGCGAACCTGTTTTACTTCTGTTTCTGGTAACGCGATGCTTCATTTTTTCTCCCTCTCAGAAAACGGTCAAGTTCTCCAAAATAAAACAAGTATTGCAATTTATTGAAATTCATACTCGATATAGTTCTGAAACGCTTTATTGGTATCTCATGGGAATTTCTGTATTACACAGAGAAAGATAAACATGTCCTGTGCTTACAAAACTTGAGTTCATGCTCAACTGCATTTGTGCTCAAACTTACATTTTCATTCGGGTTTCTGCAACGACAATGAGAATTAAAGACTTTGATTTGATAAGAATGGAAGCCAAGTTCGAAAAGTTAAAAAACTGCTCGGTGCGGTATCAAATCAATTCTGTGTATTTTTTAAATTTCATGCTCAGCTAAATTGAGCATAGGTTTTATAAGCACCTACAAAGACAGATGGTTAGAGACAAATTGAGCAGTGTTACATGCATTTCCAACGCACATTTCACATTTCTGTGATTCTGCACATGGTTTGCCAAACTGTTTTAAAATGACGTACAAATCTTAAATTAAACCGATGCACAACGGATACTGATAATTTCAAGTGTTATCTTTATAGCTTTATTAACTCTTTGCAAGTAAGGCCAGCGTCACGTGCTTGCCTGCACAGTCTGACGTTAGATCTACTTCGTCCGATATTTCATATACATTCTAGCCAAAACTCTAAAGACTTTGTTATATTTAGTTCTGAAATTTCAGATTCTCTCTACTATTTGAGCTATATATGCACTTTGAAAAAAGAGCTTAATGCACCAGCAAAAATTTCGACGCATGCCTGTCTGTGCAGTCCGCAGTCCGCGCAGGTTGACATAGGTAAAAACTTTTTGCTGTTTGTAAATTTTCTGCATGTCAAAGGATCATTCTACTCCTAGCTCCAGTCGATTATAATACTAAACAAATTCTATGGATCCATAATTGTAAGATTTCTTGCTTGGTATACTGAATGGAGATGGCATGAAACCCCCTTTAACCACAGCATAGCTCATTTGAAGTAGATCTTGATTGTATGATTGTATGCTGTTCAACGTCGTTTTCAACATTATTTGAATATCGCGACGGCCAGTGCACCTATCCATGCTTTCCTGGAGTCTCTTTTATCAGTACTCCGCACAATTTTCTTTCCAAGCCACAGGCTGCTTTCCCACGTAACCATCATCGTAACAATGGTTAGCGGTGAGAGAGGAATGAATCCTGCCACAATGCCTGACAAGCATCAATCTTGGGAAAGAAATTGGCCAAGCCAGGGATCGAACCCACGACCCCCTGTTCTTAGGTCTTGCACGCTACCGACTGAGCTACCGGGGCTCGGCTGAAGTAGATCTAGTCAAATGGCTAATCCATAACTTGAAAGTCTATCATGAACAAACAACTGACTAGTACTACAAGAGTGGTTTGACCCCTTCACCACACAATCATGACTTTTAACGATCTATAGAGGAACACGGTTTTTGAAAACATTTTGGGAAAAGGAGAAAATGCTGGTAACCAGCATTTTCTCCTTTTTCCCAAAATGTTTTTTACCCTTTCAACGACAATTTTCACTATTTCACCCATATTGTATTTGTCCCCTGCGAATGATCTGGATTTAGACAATTCCAAAATTTTATTATTTGAAAAAAGAGTTAAATCAAAGGGTCTTAATTGCTAACAATGGTGACTGTAATCTTGTTACGACAAGGAGGATCAGCGCCGGATGCACTTTTGTGTGATAAGTAGAATGATAGTCTAATTTTAGAAACATCTTTACTTACAACTAGCAGCTGGTACTGCAAAGTCCTAATGTTGAATATAGATGGGCGTATTAATACGAATTTATAGTATGAATCGTCAAAGGAAACGTTTGAAAGTCTGACAGTTGAATCGGTGTCATATCTATGCAAAAAAAGAATAATTTCATTTCAATATTTATTCAGACAAGCTATGTTGGGTTATGGGAAAGGAAAATCGCAACATCCTCTTATCACGTTTTATCTCGGCAACTGCGAGACTTCACTTACAAAATGGCAGACAGAATGAGTGAGAGCGGCGTGACTTCAATTACGCTTGATTAGATAGACAATTACAGCGTGGTTGTCCTGTCTCGTACAACAATGTGTAGGCTAGGTCATGACAGCCAAATTGTCTGTGCAAGGATAACTCTTGCAGGAGGCAAATCAACTCTTTCACTACCAAACAAGTAAATTGTATTTTTATAATAGCAACAGATACAGTTGTGCTGCACGATGAAAAGACACTTCGGTCAACTCTGGAATGAAATAGTGGACAATGTAAATCAGAGATCAGACTGCACGTTTTGTGAAGTCTGATCCTGATCTACACTGTCCACAAAAGCGTCTTGTGTCGTCTATTGTACGTCTATTGTCTATTCTTGTGCCGTCTATTGTACGAACAAACTTAATTGTAGTTCAAATGATATGACTTACCATGGAAAGGTACTGAGCCTTGTTGGAAAAGGACAAAATCCTGGTTAAATATCCAGCATTTTTTACATTTTCCCACAATGTTTCAAAAGCTTTCCCGATCAGGACCGTAAAACCACAGATCGTTTTAAGAAGGAGTAAGTCAAACGCACCGCATTGTACCAAATACGCAACAATCAACGTTACGTCCATTGTCACTTACTTGGTACAATGCGGCCTATTGTAATGGACTAAAAAGGCAACAACAGGGACCACTTTGAGCCACTTCGAACTATCCCCGTCTTCTTACGAGTAATGAAGCAAACACAGTATTTTGTCAAGTTGTCAATTATAGCACAAGTATAGAAAGAATTCAACTAAAGTGTCACAGGAGAGGCTTATTTCATTTCAAACTTTGGTCGAAGTATGTGAAATTCACTCAGTACCCATATCAGACTGCGCAGACTGTGCAGGCTGACATGAGTCAGTACTTTTTGCAGATGCAGATGCATTAAGCCCCCTTTTCGCAGGACATCATTCAATTATACAGAACATTCTTTATATTCTGTAAAGTAATCTGCGATTGTAGTGTAGCTTCAGAGCCCCTCACTCATCAAAGGATAAATGTAAGAAAATAACTACCTTCTGTGTAAATTAACCCCCCCCCCCCCCCCCCCCCCCACTAAACCTACACGGAAATCATTCCATTACATTTTCTAAAATCAACCGAGCACTATATCGAACAAAACGTCCCCCTCCCCTTTCGGCTTTTCAATTTAAAATACCGAAAATTCTGCATCATCCTCAATTAACGGTGTCAGCTTGTGCATTTACCATCAGTCCTGGCACAATTCAAGTTCATTTCAAGCAAAGCAGGCTAACTGTGTTAACCTATGGTAGTTCATTTTCAAGCCAATACTAACAACAAAATAAGCAATCTTTAATCCCCAGAAGGTGGGGCAACCTGACTCCCTTTTCATGTAGAGGGGTGATAATGATCGCCATTAGCACCTTCATGTCCCAAAAGGGGACTTCGAGCAGAGTTCGTCATATCTGAGGAGAATTTTAGAAAGGGGCGATATATTTTTGTGAAAGTTCCAGAAATAATTTTAGTTAGCAAAAGTTCTATTTCCCCATTTTTTTTTTCTCAGGCCTTTTTATGTTTTCACCTGTTAGTCCAAAGTTTAACCCCATTTCCTTCATTACCTTCACATTTCAGGAACTGCAGGTCAGCTTGTGAACGTATTTCTGTCTATTTTTTACTGGATCTGGAAACATCTTTCTTACTAGGCAACTGATTTTCAATCCTTCATACAAATATCTTGATTATATACGCATATGAAAGGGATTGCTTAAAAACCATGATCACACTTTAAACGTCTATGCTTCGGTTTTTTTCATTGGAAATATTTATTCTCACTTGAAGTGACCTTGGAGGAGGTACAACAGAATCTCAGCTCGCTAGCTCTAAAGAAACAAAGTAAGGTATAAATCAGCGTAACTGTATTATGACTGAAATGCTGTTGATAGCTGAACAGAACAAAGTCAGCGGTAAAACAAACTGGGTAGAAACTGACAGAAAACCAACATAGGTATTCGCGTATTTTTTTTCAGTCGCTACAACTTGTCATTTTGGTCGCCGGACGGAAACTGAGAGTCGTGACCTATATTCATTTCCAAACTTCACTTTGGACATAAAGATGGCCTTCAGTAGAAGTCCTTGACAACCCCCCCCCCCAACTCAGACCTCTTCTTTTGTTGGTAGAATAAACATCCGGCGTATTGTGTGTGTGACAGGCTGACTTGCTTATTTGCAACATTTCAACAATTTTATCTGATGCGGCCCTTTAAGAAAAGTAACATAATGCTTAATAAAATATTAATGAAGAACCTAGTTATCGAGAGAAAAAAGACCGTATGAAGGCAACTTACTAAAATATAACGGTCTCTCTTTTTTTTTTTATAAATTTAGAAAAAAGAAGATATGAAACAAGGAGCTCCTTTGACCAGTAGTACCTACTAGGGACTTTATCTTGACAGCTGATCTACGATATCTATCTGCCGCGCATATAACTGCCACCGCAACAGTCCTACTGAGTACAGGCTACAAGTCCAGACATCGACCACCCAAGAAATAACTACTATATTGGTTCCTATCATATACTTCCGGTCTGCTCATGACTCCAGAAGTCCCCTGAATCCATTATCATACGATCCCATGTTTTTCGACCCTGACGGTGGATATCAAATACTTTGTGCAAACGCAGAAACTATTGGTAACCAATATTTCATTCCTTTCCTGTTATTTTTTTCTTCTCTTTAAACCCCAAATCTCTTCATCTGAACCACATTATATCTGCCGTCTGAAAATATTTGTAATATAATTGTGTAGCCTAGTACATTGTTAATTCAAACAGAAACTGACAGACAGGAGAAAGATTTGGATATGATGGTGCTCAACACCTTTTCTTAACCGTTGTTTAGATTAGGAAACACAGATGACTACTGTGCCACCATTATATGGCCTGCAACACGCGAAAAGGGACATTCGGACATTTGCGTAGTGTCATCTCTGATCAGCCTGCGTGGACTACCAAAAGACACTCTTCGTTTTTATGTAATTTTCTGTTTTGCTCTAGTCTACTGTAGCACAAAATCTTAATTTTGTCGTATAAGTCGTAAAGTGCCGTCTCGGATTAGCATGCGCGGATTGCGCAGGCTGATCCGAGACGACAATTTACGCAAATGTCCGAATGCCCCTTTATCGGTTGCACAATAGTCATCTGTGTTTCCGTATTTAAACAACGGTTAAGCCATGACTCCAGATCCCATGCATTCAGCAATTTGGTTATGATGCCTAACAGGCATTCAGACAAGATTATACCGCTCTTGTATTTGGGGAAGACACTGTGTAGAAAAGAGCAGTAAAGCGGCACCCCCCTTTTCCTTCCTCTCTCTCTCTCTCTCTCTCTCTCTCAAGACAATAAAATGCTTATGCGGTGACGAATTATGGACCTTATGTAACTAGAAGCATTGGTTTAAAAATAATATAAGTATTAAAGATATGGAAAAGTCACGATACGTGATCTTCAGAGATAAAAGTGAGGTAAAAATGTGACATGAGACCATTAAACTGTTGGAATGTATCAGTATGGCACACGGGCCTATAAAAACCATGGAATTCTATACATTTGGGAGTAATGTTCCTAGTGCTCTGTGAAATCAACGATCCTTTTGTCAAAGTGCAATAAAAGTCAGTATAAAGAAATCTTGAAAACCAAGGTTTCCTTATTGTCCACCTGTCTTTGTTTTTCTAATACGGAACAAGGTCGGTCTTTGTTGCCACGGAAACGATGTAAGACGCGATTAAAAAAGTGAGTGACGGAGGCAAATGGGGTGGAGGATACGAGAGCATCTAAAACCCTTTACGATACAATCGAAAGTTTTAACGACTATAAGAAAGAAGCCTTTTGAAAACATTTCGGGAATACGAAAAGATGCTGGTAACCATCATTTTTCCTTCTTCTCACAATGTTTTCGACCATATTACAGGCAAATTTCATCATTTGAGCCAAATTTGAAATGTCGTCTGCAAACGCTCTCAATTTGGACATACGTGTATGTACATTTTTGTCGTCTGGTGAAGAACTAAAAGGTAAAGAGACAACAAGATTCGCTTCCAGTTTATCTAATGCAGGTTAATGTTTAGAAATAAGGGTGATTTGTTCAGCAGTAATTAACTGTTTTTTTTTTTAAATTGTTCGTAATGTTACTGTTAACCCTGAAAAGGTACAAGATGAAAAGGTGAGGAACTGAAACATAACCAAAGTTTTTTTTTTTTAAATCTAGTCCAGACGCAACATCAAGTTCAAACCAGTTAACGGAATAACCAACCATTTCTTCATGTCAAACAATGGAGTACTTTCGTCCAAGGCTTTCGTCACAGGAGACCTTCATCACAGGTGACAAACTAACATGTATGTTAGAAAGTCCGAGCATATCACATCAATGGGGTGATAAAATAGCATTACCTAAAACTACAGTATAAGTTCAACATGAAGGATATAAAGTAACCTGTTCTTGATTCATCAATTCGAAACGTAACCATGAAACTTTAACCCTTTCACCACACAATGCAGATTTTAACGACCTTGCGAAAGAATCCTTTTGAAAACATTGTGGGAAAAGGAGAAAATGCTGGTAACCAGCATTTTCTCCTTTTCCCACAATGTTTTCTACTCTATCAAAGACAAATTTCACCATTTTTGCCATATTTGAATTGTCGTCTGTTAATGCTTTCAATTTGGACAAGTCTACATTTTTTGTCGTTTGGTAAAGAGTTTTGCCATCTGATACTACATTTCAGAGAATCATATACCGAGTTCTATAAAATATCCGTTTCTGAGCGCAGCATATTAATCTAATAAAACAAACTAACAAAAGCGGGCAAAATCAATATATGAATCCCAAATTGAGCGACAAATCAACTATAATTCAATTAAATAGGATGGTTTTTATGATGTATCAAAGCACGTTGTCATTAAATGAGGAAAACGTCGGACGCTCTATAACAAAATGATACCAATGGCAGAGCCAATACCTCCTGATGTGAACCTGCTACTTTATTTGAATTGGCTAAAAGAGAGAAGCATAATCGTTGTTATTCCATGCGTAGTTTTAAAGTTACATCCTGAATTGGCCTTACCAGCCAGAGAGAAAAAACGCTGTAAAAGTTTGATAGACCGTAGCATGATCCAAAATTTAGTCAGCTGTATAAAACATAGATGAATTACAGAAATATATGATGTACGGGATAACTTCATATACCGGAAATCTTATATTTAAAACCGGAAACGTCACAAGTGGTTTCTTTGATGGCCCAAAGAAAAAGAAATGCATTTTCTATCAGTCGTAATGTATGCAACTTTACAACCGTCAGGGGCAACAATTGGCACGAAGATAAAAGTATGACTATAGTTTGATAAAATAAAGATGAAACGGTTTTAAAACAGGAGTATAGATGTATCTGTAAACTTACCCCATTCAATATCGGACCATGTAAGTTCAAGATCAGATAAGAACTTTTTGTACAGTCTCATCTCTGCATGCATACTATTATGGTCGAAAGCAATTTTAGTTGCCCTAAAAATTGTGAAGTATAACTATAGTTCTGGAAATCTATTCTTCCTCAATCATAACGCAGATTTTGGTATGGAACTCCTTTAGATAACAAAGGCGCCAAAAACGATGCATAGCTAAAAGCATTCGTGGTGCTCCTTGGTTTCACGTTAAACTGAGGATGTGTCACAAAGTCATCATTTTTATATGACACAGTCTATTTTTCTGAAATGCCAAAGTCTGTGTATTTTACCAAAGTGAATTAAAGGGGCCGCCACTGAGCATTCAACAAAACACAATAGCCTGTCGCAATGATTACAGAAATGGAACATATAAAACAAATATAATTATCGTTGCGGTTATCCTGATGGATGGAATGACTAATAATATAGAATGCATGCAAACCTTACCCAATCATTACTTAGAATGCATTTTAAACCTTTTACATTCTAGTACAAGAAAAAAACTGCGACAGGTAAATGTATTTGTAAACGTCAAGCAGGTCAGTTATAGCAGCAGTTTTAGACAAGATAATAAAGGGTCTGATATGAGTTGGCATTTGAGATAGAATTCTATTAAACAAGTCTAGAAGAAAAGTTACTAAGCGCTACTAAGCATTTGGCGAGATAAATAACATATTTTAGTAGACGATTTCGATAAAAATTTTACCACAAAAGCCAACGATTGCCAGTTTCTTTTTATCACATAACTAAGAATGTTAGTTCATGATGTGTTAAAACATGGGCCTTCGTGTACATTGTGTATGAAATTTATATAAAGCCTAGCCTGTATTTTCGCTTTATTGACAGGTACATGACGGGCGAAAAATTATTCCAAAAGAAACTTGCATATAATGATTTTGTTTTGAATCTAAAGATGATAAAATTGGCAGCTTTGATAAAATTGGCAGCTTTGTCATGATCATAAATTTTGACAGGCCTACTTTCACAGAGAAATCTGGGTCAGCAATGTTAAAGAAATGAGGAGTATGATTTCAGAGTGTTGACCAAATACGACACTAATTGCTTACCTCAAACGTGTGTAAGATAAGAAAATTCGTAATGGCTGTATTGCACCGAAAATAAGGGTAGTTCTGTGATTAAATATTTCTCTCCAAGTGCAAAGCGGAGTATACCATCATTGAACTCCCAAACAACGCAATGAAAACTGCTTCTATACTTCTTTCCTATGACAGTAACGTTCAAACCAATATATCTCAAAATAATCGATATTCTCAACTAATTTCATGTTCAAAGACAATCGAGATTTCCACACTATCTAGCGGATTTGACTAGCAAATCCGTTTACTTTGATCGGTCTGACCGGAACCAAATACTCTCATTTACATGCTTGCACTGTACTCATTTTACTTTCAGTTTTAGGTAGTGCACCCTAACCTTGCTTTTGTCGTTACCCAGCTGAAAACCGTGTCGGATTGATTGGTCAAATTACATTTCGTTTATAAGCAATAATATCACAGTTATTGCGCTGCTCACTTGAAAGAATAACTTCGACTTTCCTTGTCCTTGCTAACTCGACTAATCAATTACATATGAGCCATGCTCTGTGAAAAGGAGGCTTAATGCATCTGCGAAAAATATCGACCCAGGTCAGCCTGCGCAGTCCGCGCAGGCTGACCTGGGCCGAAACTTTTCGCTATTGGTCAATATTCTGTATGCCCAAGGACCAGTCTATCTAATGATTAAGTTGGTTGTTTAAAAAAAAGGTGGATATTATGGATTCATAAGTATGTGACGGCTTGCTTGGTACCATGGATCACGGAGATGCATTAAGCCCCCTTTTGTCAGAGCATGGCTCATATCCATGTATTACATGGAATGAAAATTTTATTTATCATCACACTATGTCATACCTTAACTCTTTACCAAATGACAAAATCTTAGTTTGGTCCAAATTGAAAGCATTTACAGACGACAAAATAACGTGACTCAAAAATGGAAACTTGACTTTGGAAGAGTAGAAAACATTGTTGGAAAAGGAGAAAATGCTGGTTACCAGCATTTTCTCCTTTTCCCACAGTGTTTTCAGAGGTATTTTCCTCGGGGTCGTAAAAACCAGGGATTGTTTGGTAAAGGGTTAATTCTGTTACACAAACCCGCTTTTCAGGACTTTGAGTCCTTTGATTTTATCAAGCACCTTGACACAAAAGTAACACATCCCGGAACCTGCTGATGGTGGACGTTATCACCGTCAATGAATATTAATAATGCTGTTACGGGTCTATTTTACCCGACCACCCTGCTCGTAAATCATAGCTTTTTGTGGTAATTACATTTTTACAGTGAAGCTGACTGTCAATCAAGAAGGCATTTAAAGTCCCGCATCTAATGTTTCAGTTTTACGAACCTTGCTTGTTAACTCTGGTGATGCCTTAAAATAAATGAGCCTTGCTCTGTGAAACGAGGGCTTAATGCATCTGCAAAAAGTATCAACCCAGGTCAGCCTGCGCAGTCCGCGCAGGCTGACCTGGGCCGAAACTTTTTGCTTTTGGTAATTTTTCTGCATGTCAAAGGAGTAGTGTACCTCATAGTTCAGTCGGTTGTAAAAGACTATATATTTCATGGTTTTACAATTACGATGATGGCTTGCTTGGTATCATGGATCATGGAGATGCATTCAGCCCCATTTGCCAGCGCATGGCTTATATATGGCCTGCAACCCGCGAAAAGGGACATTCGGACATTTGCGTAAAGTGTCCGGTCTCGAATCCGCAACGACACTTTCCGTTTTTATGTAATTTTCTGTTTTGCGCAAGTCTACTGTAGCATAAAATCTAAAGTAGTCGTAAAGTACCGTCTCGGATTAGCCTGCGCGGACCGTGCAGGCTTATCCCAGACGACAATTTGCGCAAATGTCCGAATTCCCCTTTTCGTGTCTTGAAAGCCAATTATATCTATTCGACCTTTTTCCCTCATCATCAAAAACGCAATGTCATTTACCCTTTATCACATAATCACGAGTTTTACCGACCCTGAAAAAAATGTCATTTGAAAACGTTGTGTGAAAAGGAGAAAATGCTGGTAACCAGCATTTTCTCCTGTTCCCACCATGTTTTCTACCTTATTAAAGAAATAACTCGTATACTGAACCACATTTATTCTGTCGTCTACAAATACTTTCAATTTGGTAGAGTCCAATATTTTGTCGTTTGGTAATAAAAAAGAGCAATAAACACATCTTCAGGCCATTGTCTTGATTGAAATAATAGATAATGTAGATCAAAATTATACTGCATGTTCCGTTCATAAGTGTGAGAGCTAAAAATAACTGATGCATTGCACTATATCGGCCTTAAAGATGCATCCTTACAGCTAGCGAAAAAAAAAACGCTATTAATACTTGAAAGTGCGTAGAATGGCTAAGCTGTGTAAACATTTACAAATTACCAATCTATATGGTGTAAGGGATAGAAAAACACTAGCGATTTGTCCTCATTTAAAACCGGAAACGACAACAGCGATTGCTTCCAAAGGCTTCCAAAACATTAAATGCATTTTCTATCTGTCGTAATCAGTGCAATCTTGCAGTCATCAAGGGCAACATTTGGCATGAAGATACAAGAATAATTATAATTTCATAAAATAAGGATGAAATGGGTTAAAAACTGGCTGTAAACTGCCTTGAAAGGAGTATTGATGTATCTTTAACTCTTTACCAAACGACACAATTACAGACTGGTCCAAATTGAAACTACTTGCAGACGACAAAATAGACATAACTCAAAAATTGAAATTTGCTTTCAGCAGGGTAGAAAACATTGTGGGAAAAGGAGAAAATGCTGGTTACCAGCATTTTCTCCTTTTCCCACAATGTTTTCAAAAGGCTTATACCTCAGGGTCGTAAAAACCAGGGATTGTTTGGTAAAGGGTTAAAACATAATTCAAACGTATCCAACAAAACGACAAGTTCCAAAAAAGGACACAAGTTCCGTACGTCTACAATAATTCGAAAACAACAGGGGGAGACCCAATTTCAACCCTGACTGGGTTTTCAATTATCGCGGCACATTACCTTCCTGACAGTAGCGCTGATGAGCATTGGCACACGACAAGATCATTTCAGCACGCCTCGTTGGCTCCACGCACGACATCACTTACCTCCCAATATATACACGCCCCCTTTTTCCTATACTCAGAGGTTTTTCCATTGCAATGCCCATCCATTCGTCCAGGGTCCGTATTCACAAAACATTCGTAACAAAGTTCCTAGTGTTATTATCCATAACTTTCTAAATATGAAGTAACACAACTTCTGATTGGCTAAACCATCTGGTTTAGCCAATCGGAAGTTGCGTTGCTTTCAAATCTAGAAATTTTGGAGAATAAGAGAAAGAACGTTCCTTAGAATGATTGGTGGATACGGACCAAGGTTTGGACTTTGCCTCTAGCCTTAGGTAGGCTAACTCGGTGGTAGCGAACAGTGATAGTTATGCAGGTGTTGTGTGTTTGAACACAGCCTAGCCTTAAATCTTTCCAACGATTGGTGAAATTCAAAACTTTTGACAGAAATTATTCCTCTTTCACTACTTCATGTTTTTTTTTTTGGCTTTGTGCGTGTGCAAACATAGCCAGCAATGTAAGTGGTGAACTGGTCACCATAACATAGCTGAATTTCTGAATAAAACGTTCAGAAACATCCAGCAGACAGAAACATCTTTGGATTATTCTATATCTAAAATAAGGTTACTACAGTATAACAAAGAAATTACTGTGGGCTTTTTTTTTTTTTAAATTAAAGCATACCCACATCGTTTTTCTAAAAGTTTAAGAGATTGAGTACCAACGAGGAAAAAAAATGTGCTAAACCGGCACAGAATAGTTGTGGAAAATTCCAATCTTAGAATGGAACGAAACGTAGCAAAAAAATATAATGTAATGTATCTATCACGTATCATTCGGTATAGATTAACAATCAAACTGCACATTTAGTGCAGTCTAATAATGACCTTCAGTGTTTCAGTCTTCCAGCATAAACACCAGCAACCCTAAAAAAAAAACTATTCTCCACATTCTACGGGTTGCAATAACCAAAGAAATCGCTCTTAAAAGGCAAAAAGGAGTGCAAACACAACTCATATTTGCATGTTTGGTTCTCCACGTAATTGAGTTTAAGGACCACAAGATATCAAATTGATGATCAGTCCCTACTTGTGTTCAGTTAAGTGGAAGAATTGACAAATTCAACTTGCTATTCCATTTGTTTTCAGTTCATCAAGCTGAATGGACCTTTTTATCGGAACATCTGTTCGGAGTTTGCCTTAAGGCGTCCGCGGTGTTGTACTTCAGTTAGGGGACTGCTTGCATTGACAATGTCTGATTTAGCCTTGGCCTATGCGCTAAGACAACCCTAGCCCTATGTGTTAACTCATTATTCCCTAAAACTGCGCTACATAGATGTATTTGCTTTATAGGTTAACTCTTTATTGCCCATTACAAAATTCGCAGCAGCAGGCTTAAAAAATATAGCATTAGGCTATACGAAACACGTCTGCTCATCTTATCTTAACGTTATATAGATCTGGACCTATATTCTGTCAATAGAAGGTGCCTCATGTACAAAGTATATCTAAATACAGATATAAACCCCTTATGTAGCACACAAAACTTAAGTAAATTTAAGGACACTGTATATCAAGATTAGACTGAACAGACAAAAAGTGCAGTTTGGTCACTGATCTACATTGTTGAATATTTCGTGAAATAATTAATAATGAAGAATAAGAACATTCGAGTTACAATATCTTCTGACTTTTCCACGATTATGTACATAATACTTGAGTGGTCTTTGGTGAATATGGAGTTTAATGTGTCTTCCTTATCTATCATACCAAGTCAGCCATTGCACAAGTTTTTTTTTTATAAAAATAACAACAAAAAGCCTCGACACAGGTCAGCCTGCGCGGACTGCGCAGGCTGACCTGTGTCGAGACTTTTTGCAGATACAATAAACCCCCTTTTCAGAGATCATGGCCCTATTATTTTTTGTGGCACTGCAGGGGTTAATGAATGGCTGTATAATTCATCTATAAATTAAGGTGTGGAACAATACTGCTTTCATATTAATCAGATCTGGAATGATTATGTCATGAATCAATCAAACATGCCATTTTACTTTCATGAGCGTGCACAGACAATACACCTGCAACATGCACCTCGCTGTAGCAACATCACGATTTTTCACTCCGTAAAAAAAAAATCCACAAAAGAGTTCTGGCGTTTTACAACAAGTATTTCTGCTGCCTCAAATATCAAAAACGTACAGGAGGAAGGGGAGGGAGGGGCAGGGGGCAGGGGCTGCAGACAGGTTGATTGATTGAATGGTGTTTCACGCCGCTCTCAAAATTATTTCAGTCATATCACAGGTCACATATTCATGTATGTCCTGGGTTTCGCCAGTATTAAGTTAGAGCTCTAAACTGTCTTGCACAAGGACACTCCCACGAAAAACACAGTATTTCCAGAGAGGCTCCAATCCGGTGCCTTCAGGTTACGAGTCCCAAACTTTACCACTGAGCCACGCAGGACCCCGGGGTGCAACCTGGCAGATCATGGCAAAGGTGAATGAAAAACTGCCAAAAAGAAAGGATTTCGAATTATTTTGCATCATTAAACAAGGTAATACATGCACGCTGATCTTGGTCTACCAGTCTCTTATATTGCCAATAAATTGGGCGGTACCTGCGATACGATTTGTATCAGTAGGGTCATTTGCGGCACAAACATCACGGATACATTTGAACTCTGCTGTGGGAAAAGGGGATTTCATGCATCTCTGTGATGTATTATACTAAGCAAATCATAGTATAATTATGGGTCCATAAAAACCATTTTGTTTAAACAACCGATTAAATCGGATGTCTGGTCCTTTGACACGCAGAAAATTTACAAATAGCAAAGTGATTCGACACAGGTCAGTATGCACGGACTGCGGAAGCTGACATGAATCGATACTTTTGCAGATGTATTAAACCCCCTTTTCACACAGCGTGGCTCATCCCCCCCCCCCCCACTTCTTCCCTTCCGTTTCGGAGAAAAATATTGTCACTGAACAAAAGTAGTTGTCACAATTCCGTTGTCAGAACGTACACTGTCCCCTTTAAATTTCAAAATGATGTAATGATAATCATCGTCAATCACTGTGACTGTCTGATACCTAGATACAATGACAAAACAGCTGTTCGCGCAGGCTGACCTGGGTTGAAACTTTTTGCTGTTAGTAAATTTTCTGAGAGTCCAAGGACCGTTCTACCTGCAGATTCCGTCGAATGTTGGACAAAACAGGATTTTATGGATCAATAATTATGAGATAACTTGCTTGGTATAATGCATCTTGGACGCGTCCATCAAAGATCAGTTAGGACTTATTTGAATTAGCACTCGCCAGAGCAACTTAATTATGATGTTGTGTTAAGCAATTTAAAGACAAACGGAGACGACCACGTTGGAAAACTTTGCGTTGAAAGAGAAAAAATTGTACCTAACTGTACAATATCTTCACGTGTATTCATTCATATTAAATCATATTTAATTAGCTCTTTCCATACCATAGAGGACACCAGAAGCTTTTGTGGACAGTGTGGATTAAGATCAGACTGCGCAGAACGTGCAATCTGATCTCTGATCTACACTGTCCACTGCTTTATTTTGAACTATGAACGAACCGTCTAATGATCTTGTGGCGAAACTGTTGATTGATTGTATGGTGTTTAACGCCGTTTTCAACATTATTTCAGTTATATCGCGGCGGCCAATACACTTGTCCATGTTTTCCTGGAGTTTCTTTTACCAGTACTCCGCACAATATTCTTTCCAAGCCACTGGCTACTATCCCGCATAACCATCGTCGAAACAATGGTCAGCGGTGAGAGAGGAATGAATCCTGTCGCAATGACTATCTCAATTCTCGGAAACAAATTGGCCGAGCCGGGAATCGAACTCGCGAACCCCTGTTCTCAAGTCCTGTACGCTACCGACTAAGCTATCAGGGCTCGGAAGCGGAACTGTATCTAAAGCCATTGAGAAAATGCAATTTATTCATTCAGTAATGAAAGAGTTGAATCTAATAGAGTATCTATATTTGGCATGCAACACGCAAAAAGGAGCATTCGGACCTTTGCGTAAAGTGTCGTCTCGGATCAGCCTGCGCAGTGCACGCAGGCTAATCCGAGATAGCACTTTACGACTACATTAGATTTTGTCCTAAAGTAGACTTGCGCAAAACAGAAAATTATATCAAAACGGAGTGTCGTTTCGGATTCCGGAATGACACTTTAAGAACGCAAATGTCCGAATGCCCTTTTTCGCGTGTTTCGGGCCATTTTACAAAGATATTTTCAGAAATTTGTTTTCAGGAGGGTGATGAGTTAATACGTCATGCCAGGCCTGCCAGCATGCTAGGAATTCAACACCTTATTTCACAGGGTTTCGATTTTGAATACATTGCGGTTAGATAGTGTCTTATTGCCCGATCATTATCCGTGTCGCTCGTGTCATCGTATCTATGATTGATGACCAGACCATCCTCTACAAATACCCGTCTACTATAAACTAAACCAGTCAACAGAATGGAGCGGATGGAGCCATCGTGATTTTTTTCCCGTTTCAATGTTAATTTCAGTTTGTGTTTGTTAGTTTAATCGACCGGAAGTGCAATCCGCATCACCGTCAACAGCAGCATGTGTTTGTTTTTTCCCCATTTTCCTCCATCAAAAAATGACCGCCAACTTTAAATCATGAAGTCAACAGAACAAAGTGTTTTAATGGACCGTAAATATTCTATTGTTTCAGAGTATTTGTCTGTTGTTGCTTCGGTAATCAACCGGATGTACTTTGCACTTTACCGTCAGTTACTGTATTCCATTTTTTTTTTTTTTTGTTGGCCCCTTTAAGAATATTAGATAATAATAAACTATGCCAGTCGATAGTGAAGAGCGGCTGATGTCGTTATGAATATTTCTACTGGTTCAATATCATCTTCGCCAGGTATTAATTCCATAATCAGTTGAAAAATGCAAGACTCATCACTTTTTAGAAAATACTTATCAACTATAAACTACATGTATACCAGTCAGCCGAACGAAGGAGATGCATTAAACCTCCTTTTGGCCCAGAGTATTGCTCATTTTGAGAGTGATCACACGGAGATTCAAGCATAATACCGCCAACAGTCAGTATAGTTTTTTTCCTTCATTAACATAAATAAACTGACAAAACGCAACCACTTTTCTACGCCGTTCAGCAATTGTTTCACTAAATACTTCGCAGATCATTTAATCAATACTGAACGTTTCCAAGCGCCACACTGTAACAATTACATAAATTAATAATCTACAGCATCGTCTTTTATTTTTGTGTTTAATGTAAACTGAAGACGACACTGCTCGTCTAGCCGTATCAGCAATTATTTTTTGCACATACTGCGCCGCTCTGTTGTTATTAATACTGAACTTCTTCCAGGTGTCATACTATTACCGTATTTCAAATCACATCCTGAACAATACCTTTGGGTTTTTCCGCCATTGATACTTTCGTATTAATTTCAACGTGTCGTTTACATCATTTATAATGTTTTCGGACAATGATTTTCATCGTCGGCGTGCCTTTCACCAAATATCGAAATTTGACTTTTTCCTCCTGGTCTGTTGGGTTTTTTTTTTAATGAACACGATTCCAATGCGATTGTTATCTCTTTACCATAAGACAACACTTTAAATTTGTCCAATTTGAAAGCATTTGGAAACGACAATAATCAAATGCAGCTCAAACAACGGAATTGTCTCTCAAAGTGTAGAAAACATTTCCGACAAAGAGAAAAATGCCGGTTAACAGTGTTTTCTCCTTTTCAAACGATGTTTTCAAACAAATTTCTTCTCCATGATTGTTAAAACACGGTGTTGATGATTGGTAAAGTGCTTTCAGACTCAACTCTGGAAAATAATGACCTTAAGTCTGTTTTCCGCAATGTTTTCAAAAGTCTCCTTCTTCACTTAAGGGTAGGTGCTTTAACCCCACTCCCTACAACAGCCGGTCTGAGATTAGAAATTTCTAATTTTTTTTTAAACTGTGTAGATAGATAACGTGTATATATTTGGCGCTCGAAGCGTTAAAACGCCTCCAGCCTCGAATACATCACGTGGTACCCGCTAATAGCTGTAACTCGGAAAGTCTCGGATTTCAACGTTGTGTCATCGCGGAGAAATCGGAGAGATACAGCACTTACACCCGCAAAATAAATTGAAAAATTCTGTAGCAATGAATACGTCTTCTATAATTACAGTGGGACACAATTTAGGTTTACAATAACACTATTTAAAAGGCAACACTTTATATAGGATCATTACGATCCATTAGAGTGAAATATTGACAAAACTTACCCCATTCTTGACAGTAAATCTCAGCTGGACACTTGAAATTAGAGCAACATTCAGCGGTTCATTTTAAAGCCTCAATAGCGGCCAGTAGTAGACAATACCGGTGTTAAAATGTGATTACATTGAAATCATACCTTTTAAAAGTATGGAAATTATTTTGACAGCATTTGCAGACGACTAATCAAAAAAGGTTCAAATGTTGGAGTTTTCCTTTCAAATGTTAAAAAATATTGTGGAGAAAAGGAAAAAATGCTGGTTGCCAGCATTTTCTCCATTTCCAATAATTTTTCAAAAAGCTTCCTTATCCTGGGTCGTTGAAACTCGGGATTATGTGGCAAAGGGTTAAAATAGAATGAAATTTCAAGATACGCAAAAAAGAGATTGAAAATATGTATTACAAATAGAATGGGTTGTTGGCCAAATATTTGGTTAAACCCTATACCACACGACAAAATCCTGAAGTTTTCAAAATTGAAAGGATTTGCAGACAACAGTTTCTATTGTGGCTCGTTTTACAATCGGTACATCCGTCTATTTTTTTTTTTTTTTAATTACATCAGATATGACGTCATTAAACTAAACTGCATACGAGTACTCGTAATCGACGCATGTCAATGATCATGTGACATTCCCATAATTCTTTGCGAATCTCTGGCGTGAAATCTAAAAATACCTAGAGAATCTACGAAGCCCAATAAGGAAATACCATCGAAAAACAGTTTTGTCTTACTTTGGTCTTTCTTCTTTGTTAATGATTTGCCAGCTATCGACTTACTTAAGTCAGTAATCAAATCATCTTTTGAGGTTTGATGAGATTATAAAAATCTTCAAAATCCTTTAATACAAAATAATGGCAAAATTATTTCAGAGATGTGTAACTAAGAAGGAAATAAAGAAGTAAGTACACTTTTCTTACAAAGGTATTACAAAACGCAGATCTATATATAACCCCCATTTGACTATCGTCGACCGATCTCGACTCGGATTAGTTACAGTGAAAGCGCCAGCCGTCTGGACGCCGCGTAATCCGCTAACCACATACTAGTACCACGGTCAGCCTAGTTTGCCCTTTCCCAAATAATCCTGAATTTTAAAGACCCTGACCAAGAAAGTTTTGGGAAAACATTGTGGGAAAAGGAGAAAATGCTGGTAACCAGCATTTTCTCCTTTTCCCACAATGTTTTCTAACCTTTTCCTGAACGCATTTCATTCTTTGAACCACGGATAATATGTCGTTGGCAAATACTTTCAATTTGAACAAGTAAAAAATTTTGTCTTCCAGTAAAGAGTAAACAACTACACACGACTTTGTTCGTCTTTTAGCAAACGCCTAGAAAAAAAACATTGTAGCAAAATGAGAAAGTTGCTCGTGACCAGCAATTTGCTTCTTTTGTCACAATGTTTAATGGTGTTCAGGTAACACCTGACATCATATCATTATTCGTATTTTACTAAGGATGCGTGTTTAGTTGTCTGCTGTATTTTTTTTCGTGAAGTAACGAATAAACCAAGCATATAAGTGACCTTAATATTTTGTGGTCAGTTCTCAGTTGCGCGAAATAACGTAAAGCTGATCACCATTTTTAATGGTCAGTTGGGCGGAAGAAAGCCAAACGCAACAGTCACTAAACTTTGTGTTCTCTTGATCCGTGAATAAACTAACAAGAACGTAATGCTACTATCCAAATTTTATCCAGGATATTGTTTGAGCCATGCTCTGTGAAAAGGAGGTCTAATGCAACTGCAAATGTCAACAGGAAGAAAATGCGTTTATCGTTATAATGCTTCCATGGGTGCTTACAATGAACCACAATCCTACATGTAGAACTTTAAGTAGAATAGGTCCAGTCGCTAATAATTTCGTCACGGTCTATACAGATCTGCAGCATTGTAGATTTTTGATCTGTACGTTAACTATTGTCATTTCTTACAATGTAACGTCAGAATATACCAGGGAAAAACCGATTAAAACATTCAAACCCAGACTACCCTAAGATAAACTTTTGGTGCTTTTACAAAAGGAGACAGTGTATAATAAATACCAGACATCACAGAACAAGCGTTCAGATCTTGTACCGACACAGTCAGAAAGCGATAGATCCCTGTTCTGTGGCTTGTAGACGAATAGATTTAAGTCATGTTCTGGCAAAAGGGGTTAAATGCATCTCCGTGATGTATCGTACCAAGCAAGTCATCATATAATTATGGATCCATAAATTCCATTTTGTCTAACAACCAACTAAATCATATGGTAAACTGATCCTTTGACAAGCAGAAAATGAACCCAAAGCAAAACATTTCGACCCAGGTCAGTCTGTGCGAACCGCGCAGGTTCACCTGGGTCGATACTGTTTGCAAATGCATTAAACCCCTACAAAAGCATAGCTCATTTACATATAGCAGATTTTCAAACTTTTGAAAAATCGCGTGCCGCATTAACGTCTAGAAGTTGTTTCGGCACTAGAATAACTCAATTCCCTTTTCCGAGAAATTCTCAGATGGATTGTGGGAAAAAAGACGAAAATCGACTTGTGATTGTCCCGGGGTGTTAGTTCATTTCCCGGTTTCTCCGCGGACCTCGTGATAAAATATCGATTTCAGCGTCCCTTAATTTGAAACAGACACGCGCAGCACCAATCGTTCACGGTTAATTCCGAGATAATCTAATAGTCATTCCGAGTTTTATTTACATTTGTAATAAACTAGAGACAAGCGTTAGTAAACACTGATATTCTAATGGTCGCTAAACAGCTGTTCCGCCGATTTCAAAGACACAACTGCCCCTCCCCTAACTTCTGTCGAGCTCTCCTTTTTTTTCGTGGAAAAAAATACACGCAAGTGATTCTCTTACTACGAGAGGTAGCAAGAAATACTTAATTGTCTTTGCTTACAATGAAAATGAATGTGAAAAAAAAGTGGTCTGATTCGGGATTCTACACTGTCCAATCTCTTTTTTTTAACTTGGACATTCCTATTGATTAAAATTGCTTACTTACTTAATATCATTGTTTTTGTCTTTTTTCCCATAACCTCTACGAGACAGAAGACTGCAAGCTATGACCAGGATCCATATTCAACCATTTTCAAGAATTTTCTTAGTCTAATCAGTCTGGCTTTAGAAAGTAACACAATAACGTCTGATTGGCTGAACCAGTTGATTTAACCAATTAAAATAGTTTAGCCAATCAGAAGTTTTGTTACCTTCAAATTTGGAAAATTCTTGAGAATTTGACTAAAAATGTTCTAAAGAATTGTTGGTGAATATGGAACCAGACTTCATTAAAATGCATGTTGATCCTGTAAACTCTCTTCGCAAAGGCCTGACACAAATGCACTGTTAGAAAATGGTCACAAGCATTTCCTTTAAAGAATTTTTCTGTGTGATGGACAGTTTAATGATAAATCATTCTTACATAATCTAATTACCATGGGGAAGCAAACCTGCCTATGTAAAACATTAGCTGATGCAGCGTGTCTAGAGGTGAGTGCAATAACATAACTCAATCGCTGTATTTAAATCATTTTAATAAATCAACCTTTAGCCTTGAAGAACCTACACAGTTAACATTAACATTTAGGCTCCTAAGCGCGACTCAAGGACCTTTTACGGACAGTGTAGATCCAAGATCAGACTGCACGTTTTGTGCAGTCTGATCTTGGATCTACACTGTCCGACAAGGAAATACCCCCCCCCCAACAAAAAAAAATCCTTTGAAATAGCACAAAATTATTCGTTTTACTAACGGCTTCAAAGTTTCATTTCGCTTATTTAGCAGGTTAAGGTTAAAAGGGTTTCTACGACCATAAACCATCAAAACATTTATAAATAATTCCATCGCTTCCAGATGCACGTGTTCAATTTTTTTTACGAAGTTCCGGTGACACTTTTCTACGGTATTTTTAACTCTTTACCAGACGACAAAATTTTAGACTGACCCAAATTGATTTTAGCATTTGACGACCATTTAAACCTAGCTCAAATGATGGAATTGTTGTTGATGGGTTGGAAAACATAGTGCGGAAAAAGGAGAAAATGCTGGTTACCAGCATTTTCTCCTTTTTCCCACTATGTTTTCAAAAGCCTTCTTTTTTTAGGGTCGATAAAACTCGGGATTCTGTGGTAAAGAGTTCTGATTCATCTTGAATGGTCCTATTTTTTATGGACTACTTCCTTTGTTCTGGATATAAACCGAAGTCAATCAAATCAATGCGCATAAAATTATTAAACACATTTGCATGTTCGATTCGAAAGGCCGCTTCCGGTTAACCTTTTACCACAGAATCCAGTTTTTTGACAACCATGTGGAGGAAAACTTTTGAAAAACGTCGAACGAAAGCGAGAAATGTCCCTTTTCCCGTTTCGTTTTCTATTGTACCATTCTAGCCATATCTAATTTGTGCTTTCAATTTGGACTGGTCTTATCCTTTTTTGCTTGGTATAGAGTAAACTCACTGTCTGGTAAATGCTGGTTACCAGTATTTTGTCCATTCCAACCTTTTTTTTTTTTCCCAAAAGCCTTCTTCTCAAAGATGTTTTTTTTTTTACAAATTAAAGAGCTAATATTCTATCTCGCGTGACAGAGTGAGTAATCCTATAAGACTGTGCAAATCAAAAATCCAGGCTCGACCAAAAAGTAGTCGGCGATGCAGATTCAAGATCAGACTGCACATTCTTGGCAGAGTGATCTTGATCAACATCGTCTCAAAAACGAACAGAGTCACGCTAAACAGCCAAAGGATAAATTTAGGATCTACTTTTCGTAACAATGTCATAGCTGTTATGCGTCGTCCCTTTCGGTTGCGGATGGTGACAACAGCAATCTTAAAACCTGACTGAAACCTTAAGCTGGTAAATAAATTAAAGACAATAGTGAAAACCCAGTTTACGACATAAAAAAATTGCCTGTCAGAGAAATCTCGCCGCATCGGACAGTGTAGATCCAAGATCAGACTGCACGTTCTGTGCAGTCTGATATTGATCTACAATGTCCGCAAAAGCCCACATAGTCGCGCTGAGTAGTCTAAGTGTTTAAAAAAAAGAAAGAAAGGAAAAAGAGCATCGTAGCCATCAAAATCTGCATTCTTTGATAGACTTTTCCTATTATTTATCAGCAACATGTCAAAGGTTAATGCATGTTTTTGCATTAGATTGAACATTAATTAAATCAGCAAATGCTTTAATTAGACAATCGAAGTAATTTACGCGCTATCAACTATGCAAATCATACCTGAACGTGTATCTGCCGTTAAATGGTCGTAAATGCAACTTAGCGGACTCTTGAAGCCTTAACGTTTTACTGCACAATTCCGACTTTTGATGACCTTGGGGAAAAAGCCCTTTGAAAACATTGCGGGAAGAGGAGAAAATGCTGGTGACCAGCATTTTCTCCTTTTCCCACAATGTTTTCTACTATTTCAGAGGCATATTCCGCACTTGGAAACACATATAATTTGTCGTCTGTAGAAGTTTTCAATTTCGACGACGCTAACATTTTGTCGTTTGGTAAAGGGTTAAATAAATAAATAAAAAGCACATTTTCAAAGACGTAAATACTGCAACTTAAAGATTGTTCTCGTCAAAAATGCAAGGTAAAAGTACAGTGTCGATCATTTGAAGATCTGACTGCAAGTTTTTTGCACGCAGTCTGATCTTGATCAATATTGTCTGCGAGAGGAAATATAGTTGTTTTCAGAATTCTAAGGGTGAGTCGTTAAAGCTTTTTAACACCTTTTTTCTATGTCACCATTTTGATCTTCATATCTTGAATTCAGTGAGCCTCAAAAGGAAAATGCGTTTCATTATTCAGCTTCATTTATACAGCATGCATATATCTTCATAAAAAAAATCTACAATGAAATCTCGATGGTTCAAACATGCTAAAATTTGAATATATCGGTCAGCCCAAAGTTTTTCAAAGTCTTTCCCGGAACAGACATCATCATTTATCAAGAAATAAATGTAGTAGAAGCTCATATTTGCAACATGAAGTGCTTCTTCCATGTTTCAGAGAAAACGATCAAATGAAAAAATAATTGGCCGAATCGATGAACACATAAGATACTAGTAGACGGCTTTCAATAATCCGTTTTTACCTATGAATTTAGTTTGGACAGTCCGATGAAAGTCTATGTAAAAGTCAACTAATCAATTATTGTACAAATACTCGTACTATGGCTTCACGTCCAGGCAATTGCAACTCTAGAAAAAATTGTGGGAAAATGAGCAATTTCTTGTAAACACATGTTTTTCGACATTTTTCTCCTCTAACAGTTAACTCTTCAATTTCAATGAAACAATATTTACAACCATTGAAAAAAAATCTTATAATTTAATAGGCAGACATATCTAAAAAGACTCCACAACAACTCTTTGCCAAACGGCAAAATATTAAAAGCCCAGTAATGGCCAAAATATCAAAGCAGGCGTCATAATACATTTAAATTTAAATCAAACCATTTTAAAGTATGAAAAATACTGTGGAGATGATAGTTTGTTATCGTGTGGTCGGGCCATATGTTAGTCGCTGGCAGAAAAAAGAATTTTAAAATCAGGCAAAAAATAAACAAAAGACACAGCTACCTGGCAGGTTTTAACCTGGTTTTGAAATTAATTTCTCTGTCAGCAACTAACACTTGGACCAACTGTACATGACAGATTGCTATCTTCACAACAATGTCCATACTTTTAAATGATATGGTATAAATTCAAATGCATTTAAACACCCGTTTTGTTTACTTTTGGACTTTATTGTCACTTAAAACTGGTCCAAATTGCAAGCATTTGCAGACAAAAAATTTCACGTTGCTCAAATTAATAAATATTTTCCTCAAAAGGGTAGAAAACATTGTGGGAAAAGGAGAAAATGTTGGTCATTTTCTCCTTTTCCCATGATGTTGTATAAAGTCTTTTCTTTTCGGGGACATTAAAACTTGGAATTGCATGGTACATGTATAGAGAAAATGAATTCGTCAAAACAAACCGGACTTTTCCGACAACAACAAAAACAAAAACAACAAAAATATAATGGATCGATTAACATGACTCTATAATGGGATCAATCGTTTACGGACGGAACGCAGCGTCCATTATTTCATAATTATTTCGCCATTTATGCAAATTTCGAGACATAACACGCGATCGGCGTCGTGTTCCGGGAAATAGTTCTACACCCGATATTACCGCATTAAACTCTCTTTCCACAGAATCCCGACTTTTAACGACCCTGAGAAAGTAAGACAGCTTTTGAAAACATTGTGGGAGAAGGAGAAAATGCTGGTAACCAGCATTTTCTCCTTTTCCCACATTGTTTTCTACCCTTCTCAAAACAAATCTCAAATTTGGAATCCTACTGATTTTTATTTTGTTGTCTGCGGATGCTTTCAATTTGGACAAGCCTAAAAATTTTGTCGTTTGGTTGAGTTAATCCTTGATCAGACGACAATATTTAAGAACTGTCCAAATTTCAAGGAATTGCAGACGACAAAAAATTGTGGCTCAAAAAGTGAAATTATTGCATGAAAAGTTAGAAAATATTTTGGAACAAAAGGAGAAAATTCTGGATCCCAAATTTTTCTCATTTTCACACAATGTTATCAAAGTCTTATACCTCATGGTCGTACAAAAACAAGCCTTGGTGATTGTTTGAAAAAAAGGGTTCAGTCAATATCTTGGTATAATTATAATTTTCTTGCAATATTGTTTTGTTATTCGTTACATTTTATTTTTATCAAACACCGACTTTAGAATATTTGATTTTGTATTGCAAAAATTGGATAATGCAGAGGTACCTAAATGCGCAGAAAATAAAGGTTTCGTTCTTGGAGGACATAACATACTAGTCGTAATCTACATATACATGTACATATTTTTTATCAATTATAATTTATCTAATATTCGTATATTTTTATCATACAATTTATTATCAGCATTATCAAACTTGCACAAATTATATGCACTTATTTATCTTTACAAAGTATAGCCTTTCACCGTTTAACGAAAGATTGGGTGTTTTAGAAACCCTGAGAAAGAAGCCTATTGAAAACATTGTGGTAATCAGCATTTTCTCCTTGTCCAACAATGTTTTTTCCTTACCCTTTCAAAGACTTAATTCCACCAAATTGAGCTATATTTTTCGGTCGTATGCATGTGTTTCCCTTGCTAAGAAGAATTAAATTTTGCCGTTTGTTAATGAGTTAAATTTAAGGTAGCTACTGCATGAATTCATCGCAAGTTTAAAAATAAAAATCTCAATGAAATTCTAAACTGAATCTCCGATTGAAGGAGGATGGATAGGAATGAAAATTTCCAAATTTGCAAAAATGAAAAAAAAAACCCCCAAAATAACACGAGGAATAAAAAGTCTTTTCCACACGAAGTAGTACATTAGAGAATAGCTTTAGTTAGACAGGTTTATTTTTTCACGAAAAAAAAATCGTATTTTTCAGTCACGTGAACCTATGAATGCTAACTCTAAAGTCTTACTTCAGAGTTTGTAAAACGATATCGAAAATTAATACCGGATAAATATAGATCTATTTATGAAATCGAATAATACCCATTTATTATAATTCTCTCACACTTAATAAACTGTATTCCCAAGGCGAGTTCTCTCTTGACCGCGGACAGAAACGGTAATAAAAGCAGAGGGAAATATTTGAAACCAGCTTTCAAGTCCGGTATTTCTGTTGTATCGAATTACACTTAATTAAAGACAGTGAAATACTTACAATATTTCTCTATCAATTAAATGTGTATTTAAAATATCATAAATACCATCTGAGAATGGAGTCTTATTTTAAACAAATTCCGTTTCTTTTTCCAATGACAACTTTCTATGAGAGACACATTAATTTAAAAGTGAATGATTGACCTTTCAAAAACAAAATTAAATCAATCACTTAAAACCTAGTTTATGAGAACCTTATTTATTTCAAAACAGTGTAGCAACCTTCATCGTTCAATTGTGTATCAAAAAGAAGCAATTCGAGGTAAGACTCAGGAAAATGTATGTATCGGTTGACCAGCTTTCCTCGAAATGAGGAATCTCTCCTTTTGCCACGATGGTTAATGTTGTAACCTTCTATGAATGGTGTTATATGGCGCCTCGACCTCTATGTTCATTTAGCGCGCATTAAAGATAATACATTATCGAAAGTTGAAAGAAATAAGTGATGATTTACAGTTGATAATACTTTATGAACAAGAATTCGAAATTATAACAAGAATGTGTAAATGATCTATCATATCAATATAAGTGCCTGTAGACTTAGTAACCATGTAACCTTTAACGTTTTACCACACGATAAAATTTTAGACGAGTCCAAATCGAAAGCATTTGCAGACCACAAAATAAATGTAATTCAAAAATTTTAATAAAGGCGCTAAAACTTTACATTGACGTCGTTATTTTTGTTTGACGTGCGTCGCAGTGTGGGTACTTGTTGGGGTATTTATGCTAAAATTTTCTTATTTGTAAAGACTTCTGTGCGATTTTTTTTTTATAGAAATGTTTGGATTATATGTATATAAAACATATCTGATAATAGCGTTTTTAGCGTTTTATTTTCTTTTGCTAATGAAATTGTCACGAAATTCTGGGACAACTCTCGCATTTTGGAAAGGGTAGAAAACATTGTGGGAAAAGGAGAAAATGCTGGTTACCAGTATTTTCTCTTTTTCCCTCAATGTTTTCCTCCTCAAGGTCGTTAAAACTCGAGACTGTATGGTAATTGGTCAGTTCCTGTTGATGATTCTTGTATCAAAGGGCTGTTTACAAAACAGTCTGCTGCAAATTTGCTACAAGATGCTAATATGGGTTAAATATTTATAAAGGTGCGCAAAATTCGGCAGTCCTTTGTCAAACGTATTTCAATAATCAACTCTTTCCCAAACGGCAAAATTTAGATTTTTTTAAAAAATTGAAAACAGCTGCAACCAACAAATTTGAATTCAGTGCAAGCTGAAGTTCTCTGATATGGAAGAAAACATTGTGGGAAAAGGAGAAAATGCTGGTTACCAGCATTTTCTCCTTTTCCCACAATGTTTTTTACCTTTGCAATAATGAAATTTCAATTTTTGAGTCAATTTCTCATTTTCCCTCACTATTTCCCAAGGCCTTTTACCTCTGGGTTGTTAACACTCGGGATTGTTTGGCAAGGTTTTTAATCAATGTGCATTAACATGACAAATCAGTTAAATCAAGGGATCATTTTAATGGTTATTCTGTTGAAAATATCTATAAAAATTTCTTTATCAATTTGATCAACATTCTTATTACACGAAAACATAAGCTTGATTACTATGGTTACGCTTTAGAAAAGCGCATGCATACGCATTTATCTTTTACCACTGTCCTTGTTTGGTCAATTTTTTTTTTTAAACTCTAAAATATTTTCTGATAAGAGAAAACCCATTTGCAGCAATTCAAATTTTGTTTTTCGAATATGTCATCAAATATCGGACAGTGCAGATCAATGATTTGGCTGTGCGTTTTGTGCCGTCCGATCTTGATCTAAACTATACGCAGAGATATTAACATGTTGTCCATAGCGTGAGGACTAATCCCTTTATTTAGAATATTTCCGTTAAAAAAAAAAAATTGGGAATAGTTTGGAAAAACAGCTCTGTTTGCTCATCAAATTAATCAAAACTGGTTCTTTTTCTAAGACTGTTTTCACAGGGAATTCAGTAGCTGTTACGTATGTCTAACCCTTTCGGCGCCATAGGCGAAAATAGTGACTTTTGCGGACGGCATAGATCAAGATCAGACTGCACAGAACGTGCAGTCTGATCTTTGATCTATCCCGTCCGCTTGTGTAGTCAAGCCCATACAATCAAAATCTTAATAAGTTTCAATGGATTGTATTTAGAGCCGTCGAAAGAGGTCGAGTTTATTTATTTGGCACTGAAAGAGTTAAGATATCTTGTTATCTTAGACTCTTTGTAGAAGCGAATTTGCAACAAAGCAGTTATGAAGGGTTCCGGCAAAATATGAATAATCAGGCAAAATTCCAAGTTGATACGGGTGAAAAAGTGAACATGCTCGAACAAGCTCTTTTGCCATAATATTTTAAAAGTTTGTTGATCGAAGAAGATGCATTAAATTCAATCAACTTCGAATGACGGATGAAGTTTTTTTCTTTAAATCGTAACCCGTTGATTTATAATTGTAAATTGTCATTTAAAACATCGATACAGAAGCAGAAAGTGCACAAGATTAGCCCACATGAATTAGTGGTTGATTTCGGTCTTAATTCTAAGAAAAAAGGCAGCAGAATTTCATTTGAGAAAAAATACTCTCCAACTAACAGCATTTTGTTCAAACCAAATTTACATATTTAGAAGGTAATTGCCTTAAATCGATTGAGTAAGAGACAAGAAAATCAATAAAGGGACAAACAATATTTATAAATGTCAAACTTATTACAAACTATAAAGAAATCTCCATAATCTTCGTACGAGAACGAGCAAAAGTTCGGTCGAATTATCAGTTGCCTCGGATTTTCGAAAAAAAAAAAACACTCGAAACGTCCCTAAACTCTGAAAAAATAAATATATATATATTTTTTTTCTTTTGAGTCCCCAGTCTTAGATCATAATTATTTATCCGAGAAATACTTTTCAATTGGATCTGCAAGTCGATAAAGCCGCTAAACTATTTTCAATCGACATATCTTCTCCAGACAATACTTCGAATTATTGCATGATCGAACGATCGGATATATCACTGTATAAATAATAATAAAAACACTCTTATAGAGAATCAAAAACAAACAATTTCCATCATTATATATTTATTTCACAAACAATCACTGTCGTTTCTCCTATACAAACAGAAGTCGCTGATGTGCACTATGGAGCCGGGGTATCAGCCAGCCCCCCGGGGATCCCTGTAGTTTGATGGTAGATAACGTCATTTCCCCAGCATGGTGCCCCGCGGGGTCAACGTCGTCGCGTACCATCTCTTCATTTTCCCTGTACAAATCAGCTAGATCCAATAGGCAACTTGTAACAGCCATCGATTTCATATTTTCTGAATTAGGTAGGCGGAGTTCAGACATAAGGGGAGGAGTTTTCTGACTGGGCTAAATTAATTCTTTACCAATGAGTAAAAAGACACTTCCTACGGCTAATTAGTGTAGCGTCACGCAGCTCCCCGATTGGCTAGACTAACTTTACAGTGATTTACAGCACTTTGTTGATTTTGTAGATTGTTGGGAATAGTATCGCTCTATTTTCCAGCTATTTGGAATAAAAACAGGAACTGCATGTGTGCGACACACTTCAGTGAATGTTTCGCCACAGCAAGACGTACCGCGAGCAGGACTCCTAGAGGAGCAATCGACGTCAACATACTTTCAAGAACAGTTTAAATCTTTGGATTTGCGTGTGGCAGTAAATTGTTAGCGGATTGAATTGGTTTATGTGATTAACATATGTGCTTTTTACATTCATAGTTAACACATACTTACAATATCTATAGCGAACAGACAGTTGTAGTTCATGTGCGTTGTTAGAAAACGTTTAGTAAACAATGCTACTGGACGGTAACTCTCCGGACATGCTTGCACAACAGTCGAAAGTGCTGTTCGAACTGAACAAGTTTTATAATGAGAGGGTCCACTCGAGACAGAGTAGTGTTATTAAGACAATACGTGAAGTTTGTAAAGTAGTACAAGACGTTCTAAAGGAGGTTGAAGTACAAGAACCCAGGTTTATCAGTAGTCTGAACGAAGTCAATGGCCGTTATGAAGGACTTGATGTGTTGTCACCCACGGAGTTTGAAGTGGTTCTATACCTCAATCAAATGGGTGTGTTTAATTTTGTGGACGATGGAACAATCCCGGGTTGTGCTGTATTGAAATTAAGTGACGGTAGAAAACGATCTATGTCGTTATGGGTTGAATTTATCACGGCTTCGGGTTATTTATCCGCTCGGAAAATAAGATCGAGGTTTCAAACCTTGGTGGCACAGGCTGTCGACAAGTGTAGTTACAGAGATATAGTTAAAATGGTGGCCGATACCACGGAAGTAAAGCTGAGAATCAAAGAGAGGTTTGTGGTACAAATTACTCCAGCATTTAGATGCGGTGGTATATGGGCTCGCAGCGCGGCCCACTGGCCCATTCCACACATTCCATGGCCCAATCCAAATTTAGTAGCCGAGGTTAAAACGGAAGGATTCGATCTCTTATCAAAAGAAAGTATTTATATGAAGGACAAACAAAGTGCTGCGGAAGGCGATGCTTGGGTTATGTCTTTCAAATACGCAGAAGACAGACTTCTATACGGAGGTTGCAGACGAAAATGTTTGAGTATATTGAAAGCTTTACGTGACCGACACTTCGACGTTCCAGGCCAGCCGATCAGCTCATACCACTTAAAAACCCTATTGTTGTATGAATGTGAAAAACATCCCCGGGAACTGGAGTGGGACGATACGTGTCTAGGGGACAGATTGAATGGCATTCTTCTACAACTGATCTCTTGTTTACAGAACAGGCGATGTCCGCACTATTTTCTACCCAATGTGGATTTATTTAAGGGCAAATCGACAACAGCCATGGACAATGCTGCCAAACAAGTGTGGAGAATTCTCCGCGAACTCTTGACAAACCCCAAAAGTTTAGAGAAATTATAGATATACATAAAACAGATTTTAAAAAGTTAAACTTGAGGATTGTATTCTGCACAACAAATTTGCCTTTTGTTAAACTGAAGGATTTTTCTGGGACAATAAAGAACAGGTGACTACCAAAAAACTTTTAATTTTTCAAGTCTTGGGTTTTTATCTTAAATTTTCCTAATTTTCAATGAAAGCTCTCGGTAAATTCGGGGTAATTTCGTATGTTGCCAAAGACCAGAAATAAGCTATAACGAACTACTCGTATATGAAATAGACACACACTTAGTGTGATAATCATAACATCTTTTCCTTTGGATCAAATATATATTAGAATTTTCACATTAATAGCATGATTTTAATATTTGTCTTTTCATTATATCTTAAGATTTCTGGCGGAAAGTATAAATGTCAATTTCCTTTTCGATTTTTTTATTCGTTTTTTTATCGCAACTTTGTCACGGAGACCTTGATGTGATCCAGCAATTTCAAAGTTTGAAACATTACCATCCCAAAAACTAAAACAATTTTACCTTGCAGTAATTGAAATTATTGAGATAACCAGCACAATCTTTTCTAATGCATTCCAGTACTAAACATATATTCATGTTGACTCTCATAATTTTCTAAGTCGTCTGCTGAAATTTGTTTCAGGAAGCTAATAAAATTAAGTAATTTCCGGGGCTAAAACATGGCAGTAGTTTTTTTTTTCGGGAGAGGGTTAAAAGTAGTCCACAATCTAAGTTAATTTTATTTCTTTATCAAATGACATAAGTTTAGACTTGTCTAAATTGGAAGCATTTGCAGACGGCAAATTAAATGTGGCTCAAACGTTGGAATTTGTCATTGAAAGAGTAGAAAACATTTTGGGAAAAGGAGAAAATGCTGGTTACCAGCATTTTCTCCTTTTCCCAAAATGATTTTCGAAAGCCTTCTCAAAGAGGGTCGTTAAAACTCGGGATTAAGGATTAAATCTACATGTGTTTCTTATTCATACTACAGCTTCTTTAGTGAATAGTGTAGATCAAGAACAGACTCTACAAAATGTGCAATCTGATATTGTATCAACATAGTCTAGTTATATTTCCAAAATTTCTCAATAAAAGACCACCGATAAATTTTCACCTGTATATGTCTGAAAACTTTGAACGGTCAAGATCAGACTGTGCGTCCTATGCACTCTTATCCTGATCGCCTGATCGCCACCATCCACAAAAGCAAAGTTCTGTAGTCTAAGAAGGAGAGATACTATTTATATTTACATGTCTTTGTTGTGCAGAATACAAATCTGGTGCCTAGTTGAACAGTTTAAATCATTGAGTGCTAAAAATGGTGTTGACAGTTTGTTTATTTATTTTGATGAATTAAATTCTCAAATCGCCATAATATTGCGACAAAGAGGAATTTAAAGTATTGTGTTCATTTTGAACCTGTGAATAAACTTGTGGTTTTTGTTACAATGTACAGTTTTGCTCTTACCAAATTCTACATTATTTATGTGTGCGTCATACGGTTGAGCCCGAGATTTTTCGTTCCAACCAGGAGTGTAAATGTATGGGAAAGCAAGGGACAGCATGCGTTACGTATGTATAATGTTGTTACGTTTTTTTCCCTAACTTATGTAGAAACCATGTCGCCCGCATCCAGCAAATGAACGCAATCACTGGTATCGCAATCAGCATTATTTCATTAGAGTTGTAATAGCATTTTTGTGTCATATAAGTTAAGAAGTCAATCGCTGGGACAGATGGAAATCCAGAAAAGACATGGGTAGGTGAACTGTGGCTAATGTCACCAAAAATACAGTGAAAAGCGGTGTAAAAACAACTACTGACCTTTACAATGAAAATACACCAAGTCTTGATCGGCCACCATGTCCCATTAATGCCATCCCATCAATATTTATAAAAATGGACAAGAACAAATACTGTAGATTCAGTTCATACGTTATGCGTAGCATCTGATCTGAGTATACAATGATTGCTCTTAGAGTGAAAATAATATTCTTAAACAGGTACATTGACAGTGCAGGAAAGCTGATACCAAAATAATAGCAACTAGAATCAGAAGAAAATTCTACTGTTCAGGCTAAGATTGCAAGTTTTGGTTCGGTCTAAAATAACGGTAAGAATTCAGCATTATTAACATTTCATTGCTAAATAAATGGAATAGCATTTCCCTGGCAATAGTAAATGTTTCTGCTATTTTTTCCCACTTGAAAAATTTCAGCATATCTGACAGTGTAGATCAAAGATTAGAGTGCATGTTGCATGCAATCTGATCGTGATCTAGACCGTGTTTTGAAGGCCAATGGTATACATTAAGACAAATATTATGATGAATGATTAGTCTCTTAAAATGGACTTAACTTGTTGCTCGATTTTAGCAACATTTTCTTTTTTATTCAAAGTAGATGTAATAAAAAAGAAAACATTTTTCTCACCAAGAATTTCTTTTTTAATTTTTCAATTGTTTTTTTTCTTGTATGTAGATCGTTCTTGTGAAAATTACTGTTCGTAAAATATACTGTTGTTTATGAAAAATTTACCACTTTCGTTCTTAATTTCCTACACGTCACTAATTAGACCTGCTGTATTTAACTCTACCAGACCACAACATTTTAGATCCATCCAAATTCAAAGCGGTTGCAGACGATAATGAGGGGCTCTTCGGATACGATTTGCCCGTGAGATAGTGAAAACATTGTGGAAAAGAAGCAACATTTTAAACTCAACCAAATTTAACGCGATTACAGACGACAATTGTGTTGCTCTTTGGATGCGATTAAGCTTTGAGAAGGTGGAAAAGATTGCGGTAAAAGAAGAAAATGCTGTCTGCCAGCAATTTCTTTTCACACCATCTTTTCACATGTCTTCCCGCAGACTTGTAAAAAAAAACCGTAGGATTGTTTAGTAAACATTTTAGTATACCAGACGTCATTTTAGACTTTGTCCGCCATTTGAAGGAATGGAAAATACTACTTGGACCGTATTTACCAACCAATCTTAGTCTTATTCGTGACCTCATCCTAGACTTGGATTAGCCAATAAGAAGTCGTGTTTCTTTCGAATCTAGACAATTCTTACGATTAAGGCTAAAGATGTCCCTAATGAATGGTTAATAAATACGGACCCTGGTCTTTACACTGCTTTGGAAAACACTGCTGCAAAAAGGAGCAATTTCTTGTTACATGCACTTGATTATTTTCTAACAATACTTTCCAAAGAAGTCATGTCCACTGCAGAGGCGAAAACCCCTAATTGTAGATTAACCTGCTAAATAAGCGAAATAAAACTTTCAAGCCAATAGTAACAAACCCAAATGTTGCTGTTTCAAATGTAGTTTTTTGGGGGAAAACATCACCTCATCGGACAGTGTCGATCGAAGATCTGACTGCACACCGTGTGCAGTCTGATCTTGATCTACACTGTTTGCATAAGGTCCTATGGGTTAAAAATGTCCTGAGAAAAAGGGAAACTGATCCAGACATCATGAAGTAGATTTATTTACTTTGTATGAAATGTGCAGAGGTCGAGATGGGAATCACTTAGTTCTTACAAAACTCATTGTTTCTATACTTAACCTAGGTTGCGCGTAATTAATTAGAGTTCTCTCGATGAGCCAAATTCAAATGAGTACTCACAACATTGGTTTACGGTACATGGTCTTTATAGTCTTAATTACTCTTTTGACTGTTATACCTTCCCTAAAACCTTTCTTGTAGGTTCTCATTAGATTTATCGCGACGAGAAAATTCAGATGAATACCCACAACAAAGGTTGTAGAGAAAACTTACCTGGTACAGTTCTTTTGGAGCTCAACAATAATCATCTTAGATGATTCTCGGGATAATAATCTAAGAGACCGGATCGACACTTGTGCAAACGGCTTTACCCTTTACTAACCAACCCCGTCTTCTAAAGACCCCAAAAAAGAAGCAGCTTTTGAACACATTGAGGTAAAATGAGAAAATCCTGTAAACCAGTATTTTATCCTTTTCCCACAAATTTTTCCATCCTTTCAAGGATGATTATCATCACTTGAGCAACATCTAATTTCTCGTCTGCAAATGCTTTCACTTTGGACAAGTCCAAAATTTTTGCCGCCTGGCAAAGAGTTGGTAGCAAACCACAAAGGAAGTGGTTATAAAACTGATTTTTTCAGAGAAAAAATGCACCACCTGATCCGTTAAAAATCGTACATGCTTTAAAAGAAAATGAACCTACATGTAATTTTGAAACGCTAGCAGATATATTTAAGCCCGACCGGACGGCGCAGGCTGACCTGGGTCCAGACTTTTTGCTGATGCAAACAACCCACTTAATTACATGGCATGGCGCATACGTTTTTTTTTTCTTTTTAAAAACATGAACTTATTTCTGAAACGCTTGCAGATAAATTTACATTGTACCTCCATATATGGGACTAAGTAATGACTTATAATATTGATTTTAGGAAATCGGGGAAAAAACATGATTTCGCAACTGATACACGCATACCAAATGAAGGAGGATTTTAATTTGATGTGAGAGAGTTCAAGTCAATTTGCAATATTTTCAGAAAAACAGTAAAACTATATCCATACCTAATCCTTTACCGCACAATCCCGAGTTATAACAACCTTGAGGAAGTATGCTTTTGAAATCATTGTGTGAAAAGTAGAAAATGCTGGTAACCAGTATTCTCTCCTTTTCCCGCAAGGTTTTTCTACAATTTCAAAGACAGATATTATCTTTTCTGCTTTGAATTTGGACAGGTCTAAAATTTTGCCGTTTGGTACAAATTTAATGCGGAATAATTACTTTAGGAAGCTTCAACTTTTTTTCAGCGGCTAGAAGTGAAAACAGGGACAGGCTGATCTTTGATCTACATTGTCTGCTTTGCCGAAACATTCTGTACAAGAACTGGTGACCAGCATTTTTTTCCCTTAATGTTTTATGCCGTTTTTCAGACAAAAATCATCTTTTTTATGACATCTGCAAATTATTTTGCCGTTTGGTACGAAAGTAATATGGAATAATTGCTTCACAAAGCTTCAACTTTTTCAACGCCACAGGTGAAACTATGGGGCAGTCTTATCTTTGACTGCCTACAATCTCGGCATTGCCTGGGCATTCTGTAAAGAAGCAACCTTGTAAATGCAATCATTTGGGTCTTGGGTCTTATTTCTAGGCGAAAGTGTTCATTAAGTGTATTTCGACGACATAAGGGTTAACTCTTACCACAAAATTCCGAGTCTCAACGAACCTCAAAGAGAAGTCTTTTGAATACATTGTGGGAAAAGGAGAAAATGCTGGTAACCAGCATTTTCTCCTTTTCCCACAATGTTATCACCCTATCAAAGACAATAATAATTATCTAAACTACATTAAATTTGTCGTCTGCAAATGCTTTCAATTTGGTCCAGTCCAAAAGTTTGGTAAAGAGATTAGACGAGACAGTTCAGACAGTACAAAACTTTATTCAAGATCAACCTTCTATTGGCTAAAAACATAGATTTCCTTTCAAGTTTAGGATTTATCTTATTGATTTTTGAAAACTTTTTTTTCCTGCATCTAATTTTAGTATTTTTTTTTCATTTTCCCCGAAATCGATAACGTAATTAACAAATCTAATTTCAACCTTGACGTTACGTGCTTTTACAATATCCGGGCCGTTTTCACCAAATAAAAAATTCATATGCCTTCATAATACATATGTGTATATGTATATACTTTAAAAGATTAAACTATAACCGTTTTCAGCCAGTTTTTAACCCATTTCATCTTTATTATGCCAAATTATAATCATTCTAGTATCTCCATGCCAAGTGTTGCCCCTGACGGTTGCAAAGTTGCATAGATTTTGACCAACAGAAAACGCATTTCATTTTCTGGAGGCCATCAAAGAAGTCACTGTTGTGATGTTTCTGGTTTTAAATCGAAGATTTCCGAAAATGTATTTATCTTACACCAAATATATCGGTAATTTATCTATGTTTACACAGCTGAATACTCTGAACCACTCTAAAGTTCATCCAATTTTAACACTATTTTTAATCTGTAAAGATGTATCTTTAAGTGTAAAACTCTCCATGCAAGCAGGCAAGACATCATCACAGGCTTTCTAAAGAGCATAAATCAAATTGCTTTAGTAGATTAAGATCAGACTACAGAAAGCTTCTGTCGTCCGCCCTTGACATCTAAAGTGGCTAAAGCACAATGAAATGAACCATGCTTTTTGAAAAGGGGGCTTCATGCATCTGCAAAAAGTATCGACGCAGGTCAGCCTGCGCAGTCCGCGCAGGCTGACCTGTGCCAAAACTTTTTTGCTATTGGTCAACTTTCTGCATGTCCAAGAACCAGTCTACCTCCAGTTCCAGTCAGTTGTTAGACAAAATGGATTTTATGGATCAATAATTATATGATGACTTGCCTGGTATGATGGATTACGCAGATGCATTAAGCCCCCTTTTGCCAGAGCGTGGCTCATATACTTTCGGTTAAAGTGGTTCTTTTTAATTGATTATTAATGACAATGGTTTTTAAAATCCAATTTAAGTATTTCTATATACTTGTATTTTTAACGAAAAAAAAGACCTTGCATTTGTTTTCTGAAACGGACCTTTTAATGGGAAAAATTCCTAAAGCTAGCCTTACAGTACAAACGTATCGTGTACAAATTATCAGCCCGTGAAGATCCGATCATTGTAAGTTATAGGCCGTTTATTCCCATTATATCAGATGTTCGGATATTCAGTTGACTCTCGATCAGACTGCGCATTTTGTGCAGTTTGATTTTTATCTAACAGTGCACATAACAGGTAAAATCATGCTATGCTTTTTAAACCTATAACAAATAAGTAATTGAGGGAAATAGCATTTCATAACGAAAAAATAATCTTTTTTCAAATTGCTCGAAAGAATCTGCTCCACTTTTGCGGCACAACGCGAATTCTCGATTTTTCGAACATGTGGTAACTCGAAAATAATTCGAAGCGTAGTGTAGCAGAATAGCTGCTTCGGCGCTTTTTGTTTTTTAAATTAAAACTGAATACTTTATTGTAAATAAATAAATTTGTATGCAGACTGAAATAAAACACACATTTTATAATTTGGTGTGCAGACATAGATTACACTCAATACGCGCACATGGTAATCCTATTCTTCTGGTCCATATTTCTAGTTTCGACTTATCATGGCATATATAATTTGTTTGTACTGCTATTTGTACTGTACTACATTTCTTGGTCTCTTTTGATATTCAAACTCTCGTAAATAAATATGTATGTATATTTTCATAAACAAAATAAACCAAAATAGTGTAATAAAAGATATCTTCATTAATAAAAGATATCTTCATTCCCTAGTCCTCTCACAAATTACATTGAAGAAATATTTTTCGCGGAAAAAATGTCACTTATTAACAGGCTGTCTTTGCTGAAACATCGCACACGAAAAGTTCTATGATATTTGTTGGCCAATCTGATTTTCGGTAAATCAACAAAACGTTTGTGAAACAATTGTTGTGACTTTATATATTATTTTTGCTTACCATGCTTTCATCTTAATTATGAAAATATAAATATTGCAGAGAAAGAGTTTTTCGTCAAATTACCTACTCTTATCAATTTTGGGTTAAATCAATAAACGACAGTATTTTATTTCGATTTAACCCTTTACCAAATGACAAATTTAAGACGTTTCCAAATTGAGAGCATCTGCATACGACAAATCAGAGAGTGGTACAGAAGAACTGAGGCTCTTTGACTGGGTAAAAAATATTGTGGGAAAAGTAGAAAATGCTGGTTTCCAGCATTTTCTACTTTTCTCATAATGTTTTCAAAAAGCCTCTGCCTGAGGGTCGTTACAACTCGGGACTGTTTGGTTAAAGATTAAACCAGATCATCGAAAATGAGAGACTATCCCCACTAAAGTATTTTGGACAACGATGATGTACGGTTCTCGAGATAGTAGACCGCCGCTTATCAGCCAAGTTTTCTGTAGCAGTGATAACAAAAACGATGACAAATGTAAAATAAATGAGCTTTCTAAGCAACATCATTAAACAGACAGTGAGGGTTATCAAGAATTAACATTATACTGTCCATTGTTTTGTGTGAAATATATTGTTTTAATCATTCTAACCTTTATTCAACGTTTTGACAAAGTTTGGGCTAGTCTATGAGAGCACAAACAGTGTAAAATTTAAATCTTTCTCTGAGTAATCAGTTCATAATTAAATTAAAGTAATCTTTATTTTTGCTTAAATTTTTATTTATTTATAGACTTTTAAAAGACAGACAATCGATCAAAAAGAACCATCAAAAACAATGACTGTTGCTTGAAGTAATTGAAAAATCAACTGAGTAAGCAATTTTTACCCTGTAATATTTAAGCCTTTTTATCCATGTTGCTCCGATTCTTTCACATTCACATTGTTTCACATTCACTTATTCATCTGTTTATTGACTGATTGATTGATTGATTTACTTCACTGCTTACCAAACAATGACCAGTTTTAACAACTCTGCAAAAGAAGTTCTTTTGATATCAAAGAGGGGAAAACCAGCATTTTCCCCACAATTTTTCTCCCTTTTGAAACCCAATTCCCATTTTAGCCACATTTAATTTGTCTTCTACAATGCTTCAAATTTCGGCAAATATTTTTTTTTTCGTATGATCAAGGTTTAGACAGATCAACCAGTTATACTCTTCTGAAGACCGAACATTATTTATGCACAAAACCATTTCTCGAGAGAATTTTTATCGCAAAACTATCTCATATTTAACCTCGGCATCTCATTTAAAGTTTATTGGACGTGCATTCTTCAAACGTCGAATAAATCTGGATTTAAATAGGTGCTAATTTGTTTTTATGTTTATTCCCACACATGTTTCAAAACGTTCATCCCGGTGAGATCTTCAACATTCACTGATTTCCAGTTTTCTGGGATCTTCGAAGATCTACAATACAACTTCTTTCATTTTTAGTTCAGCTGTTTTCGAAGAAAACGTCGAGGTACTGTCGTTGCTCCGGCGACGTCGTCGTCGTTCTGACTTAAGATATTCACTTCAAACTTGGACAAGTTGTTAACTATCGACAGGAGAACCTATACAATACGGGCAAATAACGTTGAAATTATTTCTGACACAGTTATGCCCCTTTTTCGACTAACAATTTTCACTGAAAAATCAAGCATCTGCAGCGTTGGCACCCCGCATGCGGTGGTCTTGTTTTTCTTCTAGTAAATGTTTACCCCACAAACATTACAAATCAGGGTCTCTGTATGCATCTCAATGCTACAAGTATTAAAACATCAGTAACAATAAAAGAACCTTTTTTTTTGTTTCCGACCTTAATTTTGCTCCTATTTCGACCATGTTTGTTCATGTATTTTGTTTTCTTTCACATAATGTGATTGTACACGTGCTTTGTGTAATCGTTATCGACAGCTCTCACGTTATCGGAAATGGACGTGTTTACAAAGCTCTGATGAAATTTCTTAAAAATTAGAGAATAATTCCTCCTTGGAAGCGCATACGAGTACAAACATCATCTGATGAACGCTTTCGATAACTTAAATCCTGAAATTGCCTTGGAGTCATAAGGATTGATTCTGGCATTTCAATGAAGTCAAATCAACGTACAAGCAATTATTATTATTATTACTATTATTATTATTATTATTATTAACATAATTATTATCATTATTAAATTTGTCTCTCAGAAATGAATAAATGAATGAATGAATGAACGAACGAACGAACGAATGAGCATACGTGACATATTTTGAGGTTAGAAAAAAAATCACTGAAATAACGAAATCTTCAAAGGCCTATATGTAATTACGCGTGCCTAAAATTATCTCTTTCCATTTTATTTTTCTCCTTGATTTAACTGAGTGTACAAATGGATTTTATTAATTAAATTTCCAAGCGCTCTGTATTGATGATCTTAAAATACGTCAGTGCGTCAGGATAAGAAAAAATCAGTAGCGATTTTGTTCCTCATATTAAACCTGTCTCGCGCAAAGCATAGCTACTAAAATTAGGTGGACTGTACAGAGCAGGATCAGACGCTACATAATGTTCATTCAGTCTTCGTTTATTATTACCATACGATATAGATCAAATAATTAACTGTGAAAAAATTAGGCGGACTGTACAGAGCAGGATCAGACGCTACATAATGTTCATTCAGTCTTCGTTTATTATTACCATACGATATAGATCAAATAATTAACTGTGAAATCGTCTGGCCAAAAACATATACCCTCGAAATAGTAAAATTTAATAAATCTCTTACTGGCAGCAACCATTGACATTTATTCATTGCTTTAATCCTGTACCAAACATTCTTGTGTTTTAACGATCCTGAAGAGGAAAGCTTTTGAAAACATTGTTGAAGAAGAAAATGCTGGTAACCAGCATTTTCTCCTTTTCCCACAATGTTTTTTAGACCATCAGAAGACCAATACCATTACTTGGACAGCATTTACTAGTACATGAACTTGTGATGTGCACATGCTGTTTACTTGGACACGTCAAGCTTTTTGTGTCAGTTTAAGAGTCAAGGGTAGAATCGAAAAGTTAATTCTGCAAGCAATTGAAACGCCATAAAACTTTAAAACTTAAAACGACCCTCCCGAACGTCTGTCATAATTTCATTTTTTTGCACCGAAAATTTATTAAAATAAAGTAGAACTTTCAATACAATTTCTGCAGCAAGAAATTGCAAATCTTTATAGTTCAAACTTTCGATAACTCGAACGTATAAACTTTTCGAAGGATTGATTGGAGCAGTCATATCTTTGCGAAAAATGAAGCAGCAACTCTTATTACAGTGTACTTATGCAAGAAATCAGACTCGCTGCTGTCAATCTTTCGTCTTAACCCTTTACCAAACAATCCCGGGTTTTAACGACCCTGGAAAAGATGCCTTTTGAAAACATTGTGGGAAAAAGAGAAAATGCTGGTAACCAGCATTTTCTCTTTTTCCCACAATGTTTTCTACCCCATCAAAGACAAATTGCACCATTTGAGCCACAATGAATTTGTCGTCTGCAAATGCTTTCAATTTGGGCAAGGCTAAAATTTTGTCGTCTGGTAAAAGGTTAAGCGCATTATAGAATGTGAAAAGTGTGCAGTTACAGATGAACCATGTTCTGTGAAGAATGAGTTTAATGTATCTGCAAAAAGTTTCGACCCAGGTCAGCCTGCGCAGTCCGCGCAGGCCGACACGGGTCGAAACTTTTTTGCTATTGGTCAATTTTCTGCCTGTCAAAGGACCAGTATACCTCACGATTCAGTCAATTATTTTACATAATGGGTTTTATGGATCCACAATTATATGATGACTAGCTTTGTATAATGCATCTCGGAGATACATTAACCCTCTTTTCCCAAAGCCTCACTCATATGTATTAACGAGAAACTAATTGCAAATGGAGAAATTGGTCGTTACGTCTTTGCGAAAATGTTCGGAACAGTCGGTTATAGGTAGTCAAATCTACCAGATCCGAAATATTGTCAGATTTTCTGATCAAACGACTTACTAATACGGGCTTTCCGATAAAAGTGATTACCTTGACTGAAACACTGAGGTTGTAGGTAGTCAGGTGTTTTTGACTGATCTACTAGATCCAAAATATTGTCAGATATTCTGAGCAAAGGGCTAGCATTTCGCAGTATATCTTTCACTGCCGACAAGACATTTTCTGTTTGTTCGGCATTTCCAGCATTATTATGTTATAAAATCTAAACGTGTTGCTTATACGGGCTTTCCAAAAAAAAAAATTATTAGCTGGACGGAAACAGTGACGTTGTAGGTAGTCATGTGTTTTTGACTGATCTACCAGATCCGAAATACATGTATAGTCAGATATTCTGATAAAACGGCATGTACACTGTATTTTGCAGTTCTCAGATCTGTCACTGCCGACATGAAATTTTGCATTCGTTTCAGGGATACCAGCATGATTACGTAATCAATCAAAACGTGTTGCTTATACGGGTTCTCCAAAAAACGATTGGTTTGACGTAAACTGTGACAGTAACGAAGGACCATCACAGAGCTCGCTTAACTGTACAACAAACAATCCCGAGTTTTAACGACGCGTAGGCAAAAAGCCTTTCAGTTTTTTGAAAACTTGGTGGAAAAAGGAGAAAATGCTGGTGACCAGCATTTTGTCCCTTTTCCACAAAGTTTTCTACCCTATCAAAGTCGGAAATTTTGCAAATATATATTTCAACGGTTCTGATTCCTCACACGATCATTGAGAACTGCTGCTTCCCTTTTTAACATGTTTCCTACGTATCGCAACCTCTGATTGTCTATACGAAAGTTAGACCACAAGCTCGTAGCAAAGTTCAACAGTATTCAATTTTATTTTTTGACAATAAAGAAAATGACCAAAAATGAGAGTGCAATCTCTCCGTCTCTCTCTGTGTCTCTCCTTGCGAAGGAACGGGGCCGTAAATTTCGCGTTGACTATTTTTGTTTGAGAGAAAATTCGTGTGCGGTTTTCACGTAAACGACATTTAGAGAGAGACAAGTCTCCGTGGGCCGCTAACCTTGTGATAAATGTACAACACAGACACAGGTTGACTGTTTTCCTCATCAGCTAGTTTTTTTTTTTCTTCTTTTTTTGGAGCATGTATGCACATTCAAATTCTTATATTCAAATCAGAAAATGGAAACATATCTGACATTACAGTTACATCGTCACAGTCAAGTAGGGCCTACGGTATTTTCTGTGCTTTTTTTTGTCGAATTAACCATATTCAGTTTATAACAGGATCCTCCTATAATACATTTCCACCTGCAGGCGGCATTTCTTAATTACTTTTGAAAACATTTTGGTGGAAGGAAATATTGATCGTAACAATAGTTTCGCATGAATTTATGAATAAATTCATTTTCCCACAAAGTCTTCCACTTCAGCGTGTGATAATGAATCAAATACATGTAGAATTTCCTCTATATTGATAAAGTTTTGGGGGATGATGCTCATCCGTAACCAAAACAATGCAAAATACATCAAATTGACATTTTCGGCGAACAAAAGAAAACCAAAATATGTCACGTGTACAATCCATGCTTTAGAATTTAGAAGCTGTCCCAGCTCATAAACAATCAGACAGTATTCATGCAAAGGCAAACTATGGGCTCTGTTCGTTCCGATCTTCGATTTTACCCTGTACAAAAAGGCATCCTGGTATAAAGAGTGAAAACAGGTTCAGCGTATTAACATGACACGTAAGATTAATTAACGAATAAAACAACCTAAAGGATACACGAGTCGGTGTGCATCCGACGGAACACGAACTAAATAAATGTGCATTAAAGGTCTTAGTGTATCCTTACAAAGAGTCCACCGTTTTTTTTTAAATGATTTACAGAAACTTTGAAGTATTTGCCGCGAATCGTCAGATGTTGTGCTTGCAAGAGTGACCTCCCTTTACACTAATTGGTAATAATTTTCAGCTGTTGAGTTACAGGAGCTTTTGCGCACAGTGTAATCAAAAATGAGGCTTCACAGAACAGGCAGTTTGATCTTCAAAATGTCTTCGTCTGCATGAGTTATTCCAGTTAAAACTCTCTTGAATGTATTTTACGTAGATACCTTTATGTAACTCAAATTGTTTATGTCAAACAATTGTTTGACGTATTCGTCGATTTCTACACTTTGATGCTTCCAGCGCCATATGCACAAATAGGAGTCATTGCGGACGACATAGATCAAGATGAGACTGCACAAAACGGACAGTCTAGATCAATATTGCCCGCATTTTCGGCCAAGCTTTTTACCCCTAATAAGCCTAATAAACCGACAGACAATTTCAGTCTAGAAATAAGACCCAAAATATGGCAATTTAATCGTTTCTTTGGTCCATATTGATTCAGGTAAGCGGACAGTGTAGATACAAGATCAGACTGCACGCAAAAGCACCTGTAGTTTGAAAAGCCCTGTAAGGGTAAAGATGAAAAAATCGATTTCAGTTTTAGTGGATTGTTACTATTTTTTCAGCCTTCGAAAAAAGTCGATTTTAGATATTTGGCAGTGAAAGAGTCAAGAAAAGGTATACATCTATACTCGTTTTCAGTTTTTTTTTTTCCCAGTCAGTTTTTAACCTAAAGTCATTTTTATTTCATGAAACTATAATCAGTCTTATATCTTCATGCCAAATGTCGTCACTGATGGCTTCAGGATGCACCGATTACGACGGATAGAAAATGCATTGCATGTTTTTGAGGCCTTCGCTTTTGGAGCAATCGCTGTTGTCGTTTCCGGCTTTGAATGAGGACAAAACCCTTGTGTTACCAGCATTTCTCCTTTTCCCACAATGTTTTCAAAAGGCTTCTTTTACAGGATCATTTAAACACGGGATTGTCTGGTAATTGGTTAGTGGTTGGTGGTAATTTGGAAATATTTTTCGTCGAATCATTCAGATTTTAATGTACATGTAAACCAAGGGGAGGGCAAAAAATCCTGTAACGTTGACCAAAAAAAAACGCTCATGCCCACAGAAGCACGCCGGTAATTATCAAACAACAATGAAAAACGAAAAAAAAAGCAAAACCGTGGGATTTTAAGAGAATTTTCATTAATCACCTGCTTATTAAAATTCTCTAACTCATATTTCAAATTCTACTTCCCTTTGTCTTAAAATAAAGTGAAATGTGTTGGGAAAAAAGTAAGTGATAAAGTGATTGCAGTCATTGTTTGTTCCTACAAACCGTTCGTTACTTTCTTATTTAACCTTTTACTATACACAAACTTTTAACGACATCGAGGAAAAATGCTTTTGAAAACATTGTGGGAAAAGGACAAAATGCTGGTTACCAACATTTTCTTCCCTTTATTCCCTTTTCATAGACAGAAATAATCTTTTAAGCAACTTCTTAAATGTTATCAGTAAATGCTTTCAATTCTGACCAGTCTAAAATTTTGTCATAAGGGTAAAGACTTAACAACTTCCTTACCCCCCTCTCTCTCCCCCCTTGTCTTTCTTTCTTTCCAACTAAGCCATCAGTCTTGCATACCATAGCAGTATAGTAAGGATGTCTGCATAACCATGCCAAGTTTCATGAACTTCTCTAATTGATGAAACGAGGATATTCATTTTCTTCCCGTATTAGCTCGGCTGTTTTCGAAGAAAACGTCTATAGGTATTGTCATAGCCCTGGCGTCGTCATTGTCGTCTGCGTCGTTTAGGCCGTCGTGCAAAAACTTCGACATTTTATAATTTTCCTGTTACTACTAAAGGTATTTACTTCAAACTCGGACAAGTTGTTAACTATCAAAACGGGAACCAAATCAGCTAGGACAGATAACCATCAAACTTTTTGAAACAGTTATGTCCCTTTTTTTTTTTAAATGTTACCATGATCTTGACCTTAGCTTAAAACTGAAGGAGGAGTATTCATAAATCTATTCCACAGGTAAGGTTTAATGAAAAAAGCATTCTATTTTAACCACGCTGAAAGGGGGGGGGGGGGGGGAGGGAGGGAGAGAGAATAAGCACGACACGAACGGGCCCGCGGACGGATAGAGAGCAGACCCACAACTGGCTGGTGCAACTGGAAGGGAACCATGTATAGAGATTCATCAGAAAACATTTCTCCCTGTACCACAATGTCTTCAATTAACTTTTTCCAACAGGAAGTCCTAATGCCAAAATGCTCCTACAAAGTGCACGCGGCTCTAGCGCACACTTCAATAGAGATTCATCAGAAAACATTTCTCCCTGTACCACAATGTCTTCAATTAACTTTTTCCAACAGGAAGTCCTAATGCCAAAATGCTCCTACAAAGTGCACGCGGCTCTAGCGCACACTTCAATCCAGGTAAATGTAACCCTACAAATACCAAACAATCTTGAGTTTTAAATAACGAGTCAGAAGACATTTGAAAACATTGTGAGAAAAGGAGAAAATGCTGAAACCTAGCATTTTCTCTTTTTTCCCACAATGTTTTGTACTCTTTCGAAAACAAATCTTTTCACTTGAGTCATAATAAATTATCTAACCTTAAAAATGTAATCTGCCAATGCTTTCAAAACGGACAAGTCTAAAATTGTGTCGTCTGGTAAATAATCAACTCTTTGTCAAACAATCCCGTATTTTAAAGACCCTAAAAACTTTTCTTGTTTTCCCATAGTGTTTTACCCTATCAAGGACAAATCCCATCATTTGTATAACACAGAATCTGTCGCATGCAAATTCTTTCAGATTGGACAATTCTAAATTTTTGTTGTCTAGTGAAGAGTTAAAATATTATTGTAATGAGCGCATAAATCACCTTATTAACCAAAACTTCATCAAAATGAAAATGAACAGAGCACAAGACCGTGAACAGACGACATTATTTATAATAATAAAAAAGACATTTTTGTAATCCACCGAAAAAAACACACAGACACGATGGTCTACAATTTGACCCTTTACCAACCAATCCTGCCTTTAAGCTACCCTTTTGACAATAGCCTTCGAAAACATTGTTGGAAAAGGAGAAAATGCTGGATACCAGCATTTTCTCCTTTTCCGACAATGTTTTCTAGCTCTTTTAATATAAATCCACTTCTATTAGCGATTTCCCTTTTGTGGTCTGCAAATGCTTTGAGCTTGGACAGGTCTAACGTTTTCTCATCTGGTTAAAGATTACAAAGGGGTTGTATTCGTGATATATTTTTAGCATTTTCTTCCTTCTCGTGCTGAACATTTTGCTGTCTGGCGAAGAGTTAAAATAGATTTCATTAATGATATCAGCCATTTTCTGTGACAAGGGGATTTAATGCATATGCAAAAGGTATCGATTCAGTTCAGCCTGCGCAGTCCGCGCCGGATGATCTGGGTCAAAACTTTTTGCTTTTGGTAAATTTTCTGTATGTCAAAGGACCAAAATACCTTAGGATTCAGTAGGTTGTTAGACAAAATTGATTATTAGGATCCATAAGTATGTCATGACTTGCTTAGAAAAATGCATTACGGAGATACATTAAACGCCCTTTTGTTAAAGCATGGCTCATACTAGTATATTTTTACCGTTTTCTTCATTTCCTTATTTAACGTATGGTCGTCTGATAAATGGTTAAAAAGGATTTTTTTTATGTAAATTGATATTTTTCCCTATGTTTTTCCCTTTCTTTACTTTAGTCAATACATGCTGCAGACGCCTTGTGTTAGCTCTTGCAGCAGACCACAGTTTTTAGCTCGACTATTCACAGAACACTGCCAGCTATACGAGTAACTTTCATGTTGGCGTGGGCTTAAAGTTACTTGCTAGGGCTATAACTCCTGTAACCATAGAAGGTCATCAATTCAGCGCAGAGGGACGAATAAGGCACTGGGCAGAGTAAAAGAACTAATACTGGTTTTTCTTGGTTTTTAAAAATTATCTCCCTTTGAACTGCTTAAAAAAAGAAAAGAAACTGCTGTCCGGTCCATAACTCTTTTACTTAAGGGAAAATCAAATATTATTGTACACGCGCTTAGGAGGCAATCAGGCCGAGCTAAATGTTGAAGAACCGCATTACTGTTCAAATAATTTCCCATGGAAATACAAACGTTTGGACCGGTGCAAGTTCACCACAGAAGTTATACTTTTGCACCAGTGAAAAGGAATCAGAAAGGCAGAAAGTAGAACGAATTCTACTAACGACTTGAAATAATTCCATAGAACGATGCGAAAAGTCGAACATCATCCGATAGCTCTTGTTAAATCCCCTCCTCTTTCTACTTGATCATTACATGAGTTTTTCACAATCTCAAACAAATAGGCGTGAAACGTCGTAACTTTGTTACAGAACTTGCAGTCTGATCTTGGATCTACATCGTCTGCTACCTAGTACTATGAACTATGGCAATAGTTGTCTTCAATAGTAGTAGATATCTACTATAAGAACTCGGAAAAAAAGTAGAATGTTTGAAGTTGGTATTGAAAGAGTTAAAAGAATTAATACAGGGAGTTGGCTAATCTCAAGCACTAACAAGTAACACATTTATAAATGCACATTTTTCACACAATAATGCGCCAAGACCGAAAGATTGACAGTACAAAAATCAACATAATTACGGAAAATCACGCAAAAGCCATAAATCTTGCTGAAGTGAAAAAGCACTATTTTGAAAACAGTTATAAATCAATTGTGGAAGCCCAAAGTATGATTGGAAAGAACAGGCAGACAATGGTTCGTGTCACGGACCCTCTATTTAAAGGATCTAATTTCAGGACCTCGTCTAACCTTTGGTACATAGCGTCATTGACTTTCAAACAGCGCTCTTGATCGTTACGTGTCGACTTCATAAAAACAAAATGGCGCAATAACCCTTTGAAGTGGGTAATTTATGAAAGCCTGAAATATGTGCACCTTCCGCGCTATTACACACAAACAGTGAGCGAATCAATTCGAGTTATGGCATTAGGGCACTTGATAGTTTTGAAGGTTTCTGAACCACGGCCAGTTCTGTTTAAACTCTTTACCAAACGATAGAATTTTAGACTTGTCGAAAGCATTTGTGGACGACAAATAAAATGTAGCTGAAATGATTGTAATGGTCTCGTACAGTGTAGAAAACCTTGTGGTAAAAGGAGAAAATGCTGGTTACCAGCATTTTCTCCTTTTCCCACAAGGTTTTCAAAAGGCCTTTTCCTCTGGGCCGCTAAAACTTGGACTGTGTGGCAAAGTGTTAGCACTATGTAAGGTATATGCTTGTTATATGGAGATAAATGTATTTTTTCCAGTGCACCGCTCTGCACATATGACCTATTATGAAATATTTGCGTACCTGTAGGCAGGAAAAAAGAAATCCATGAAATATATACAGACTTTATGGGTTTTTTTAAACAATGCTACATTTTGCAGGCGATTGAACAGTGCAATACTTTGCGCATTAGCTACATTATCCAACCAGCCTTCAAAATTAAATCTTGAATTATTTCAAATTGCAAAGGTCATGCTACTATGGAATTTTGAAACTACGTTTTAAAGTGCCAGATCGCTCGTTCTTTCACTCACTTTTAGCCTGATTTTAAATTCCATTTTTCTGCCAGCAACTAACACTTGGACTGACCACACAATAACAGATTGTCATCTTCACGATATTTTTCATACTTTTAAAATGATTGATTGATTGTAATGGAGTTTAACACCGTTTTAACAGCTTAGGCCGTCAGTGCACCTAAGCATGTGTTTCCTGTTTTTTTTTTCACACTGGTACTGACACAATTTTCTTTCGAAGTCACTGACTACTTTTCTCACATGCATCAGATGTGAGAGGCCAAAATTCGCCGGAAAGAAAGTTTGCCTCAACCGGATATCGAATCCGTAACCACCAGGTTACAAGCCACATACGCTAACCACTGAGCTACCCGGCCGTGCATCTCGTGCTTTATTGACAGTGAAGAAGATAGTTTTTAAAAATATTGTGGAAAAAAGAAGAAAATACTGGTAGCCACCATCTTCTCCCAAACAATAAAATTCAAGACTGGTCCGACTTAAAAGCGATTGTAAACGACAAATTAATTGTTGCACAAATAATTAACTTTTGAAATGGCAGAAAACATTGTGGGAAAAGGAGAAAATGCTGGTTACCAGCATTTTCTCCTTTACCCACAATGTTTTCAAAGAGCTTCTTCCTCAGGGTTGTTGAAACTCGGGATCGTGCGGTAAACAGTTAAACAGCCAGAACGCTTCTCTGGAATTCCTACCAATTTCTAAAACCGTTGTTTGTAGGTCCTATCTATAGTTCATCATAAACATGTGCTTTATGAATAGGAAAGCGGAAACTATAATTTCATAGATTCGGCAACACTGTAGGTTGTCTTGAGCACTTCACTTCATAATTCAAGGCACTTAGTTTTAAGTAGGGCCGTGGCATTATAAAAAGGCTCTTTTAAAACCAATTTCCAACCTTATACTAAAGGCTGATCTTTTCTAATAAGAACGTGTTTTTCCCCAACCAAATTAAGTCAAAGATATTACAATCTTACAAAAAGTGCCCAGCTGCATCTCAGAGGATCGAACCCTTTACCTTTGTCCAGCACAACTGAAAAGATTCATGGCGTCAACTATTGTTTCTAAGATCTCTACAGATTTTAAATGTGTTGAATGCGTTGATTAATTAAGGAATACAACTACGTATAGAAGCAAAAAAAATAATAAAGAATTCAGCGTAAAGTTTGATCTTCGTCAATTCTCTCTTTACAAAGGAAAGAAACCTGTCACGTGGACAGAGCGCAAAACACAAATTGTTGAGCTTTTCAGGCTCTTAAGTTACACCTAAACATCTGCCATTTTAGGGTCATTTCAAGGGCTTGCATCAGAACGCAAGGATTAGACCCAAGATCAGACTGCAAGTTATGTGCAATCTGATCTTTAACTTCACCGGCCACAAAAGCAACTGCAGTAGCGATAGGCACTTTAAAAGATTAACTCGGAATATATTCGATTATCAATAAAATACAGCCCGGCTTGGCTGGTATCGTTTTTAGGAGTCGCGGATTTAGTGCCAATGAATTGTTTCCACTCAGATGTCAAATCACGCAGTTAATTTGTAGTTTTCTTAATTGAAGGGATGCCGTTTCTCAGTGCTCCAGTTGGGCCTTTCAGCAGGTGTATCTAGTTATTTCGAGAGGATTTTTTCCTAGACCAACTTCGAATATAACAAAAATAGCACCAGACTGGGGCTCTTCAGGCTTGTCTTCTGGCAACAAGCAAGGAATTCCCTTTCTTCCCCGCATTCCATATACATTGTATACAGTATAAACACATGGGATTGAAAACTAGACTTATATGGGCCATGGTCTGGTTAAAGGGGGTTGAATATATAGAGAATATTTGTTTTTTTCGGTGAAAGATCGAAATTTATTTCATCTCGTGAACATCATCGGTAATATTTTCACGCGTGGCGCAGCCACGCGTGAAAATATTACCGATGGTGTTCAGCCACGCGTGAAAATATTACCGATGATGTTCACGAGATGAAATAAATTTCGAACTTTCACCGAAAAAAACAAATATTCTATTTATTTCATGCTTTTAACCCTTTCTGGGAGGAACTTTATCAAAATCCAGTACAGTCTTTTCAGTTATTCCCCGTGGCGTACCCCCTCCGCATAGCAACGCATTACAATATTACGTCAAGCGCGAGAAATGTAAGGTAAATGACGTCAAATTTCCATCTGGTTGTGAGTCACGCGCATTTTACCTAGGTAACTAGAATATAAAAATCGGTATTTTCACTGGTCATACCCGTGGAATATCGAAAAATATTTTCACCGCTATTTCTCGATATCCTACCGGAAAGCATGAAATAAATTTGAATGGTGAATTATACCAAGAAAAAATAATGTCATATAATTATGGATCCATAGAGTTTGTTTTGTCAAAAGATACAAGTATATATCGTTGAAAAAACCTAAAGCTTAATTGTGTTTTCTGTTTCAGCCCTGTTAATTTATTTTTCTTCTTTACTTCCACTGCTTCCCCCTCAAAAAAAAACTTTATTGCCACATAATATTAAAATGTATTGTATAAACGCTCAGAAAAAAAGTCCGTTTTGTCTAACAACAGGCTGATTCATGAGGTGGACTGGAGTGGTCCTTGAACATGATGGAAATTGACCGAAAGCAAAAAGTTTCGGCCCAGGTCAGCCTGCGCAGGCTGATCTGGGTCGATATTTTGTGCGAAAGGCATTAAACCCTTTCCCACAAGGCATGACTCATATATTTTTGTGTGTTTGTTTGAAATTTTTACGCCTCTTTATATAGTATTTCAGTACTGTCACGGGACAGCTCACTTATTTCAAGTCTTTCCTTGGTTTCGACCGAGCCAGACTTGGGCCATGCAATAACAAAGACACGCCCACGTGACCAGGAGGAATCGTTCCAGGATTTCCTGAATACAAATTAGCCACGCTCTGGCAAAAGGGGATAATCTCCTTTTCCAACAATGCTTTTTTTTTTTTGTCTTTTGATAGCAAATCCATCCATTTGAGCTACATTTGGTTTGTCGTCTGCAAGTTCTTTGGATTTGAATGGGCCCAAATTTGTCTATTGGTAAAGAGTTAAGAGTCGATGTAAAAATCCCAAATATTAAAATTTCACATTTTTTTTCTAAAGGATTTCACAGACAGCGAAGATATAAGATCATCATGCACGTTATGCGCGGTTTGATCTTAAACTACACTGTCCACAGAGGTGTTAATGGTAAAACATACCAATCTAAAGGTGTAATTACCACGTCTGATGACTTTACATAGCCTTGTTTTCTAAAGGATTTCACAGACAGCGAAGATATAAGATCATCATGCACGTTATGCGCGGTTTGATCTTAATCTACACTGTCCACAGAGGTCTTAATAGTAAAACATACCAATCTAAAGGTGTAATTACCACGTCTGATGACTTTACATAGCCTATAGTAACTGTCTATTCTCCGGTGTAGGTAAATAAATACAAAATATAAATCAACGTCAACACCGGGTGAGTCCTTGTTGAAGGAGAGAAATTATGACATGAACCCTTGAAATCTGCAAAGCACCTCTTACATCCCTTTTGATAGACATTGTGGATTGAGATCAGATTGTGCAGGACGTGCTATTTAATCTCTGATCTGCTTAATCAACTGTCTTATGAGATAACCTTGCCAAAACCGGCTGAACAATACATTTGCTTGGCCCTTTTTAAACCGTTATTGGCATTTGCACGTGTGTTGTAAAGAGCGCGATTGCGGATTGGTTACTTTGCGGTCACGTGATTCTGTCTTGTTCATCGTCATGGTATGTTGAACTCTATTGAGCTCAGTCTTTTTAGTTTTGGAGACTTCCAAAGTTTTCGAAGCTGCTAAGTTAGAGATACCTTATTTGGTGTTAAGCCGTGACCTTTGTCGACTTCGGCGGTCAGTGCGCTTAGTCATGCACACCTAATGTTTCTTTGCCAAAACTGCAGAACATACTTTTGCATCCACCGCCTGCTTTCCTATGCAAAAACTGTGAATATTGAGTCCATTGGTGGAATAAAATGATGTCGCAACGATTTTAATCACTCGTCGGAAAGCACTTTGGCCAAGGCACCATTTGCTCAACAACAACTGGACAACTAGCCAGTGTGCCTATGCAAGTTCTTTTCAACATTCAGTCAACCGCTTTGAGTTATCGAGGATGTGTTAGCGCCCTGCTCCGTGATGAGATCATTCTGTACCAAGCATTCTATTTCTGTGTCTACTTCAAGCATACTTCTGTAAAAGTAGTCGAATGATCACGATCTGCCAATAAATTAAAACTATGCCCAGTTCAAAGTCAATTGCAATGCCGCTGAGAATTTTGAAATAAATATGTTGACATTTTAATGTTGTTATGAAGCTACCACTTGAATTTTCAAAGCTACAACAAAAATGAAAGGATGCAGAAAAAACAGGATGTTTGTCATTGACAACTCAAAACAGCTCGCGGAAAAGAGTCTCTCGTACAAACGTAAATCATCCTTTGGCTATACTCGGACTTCACCTTAGTGGTATAGCACAGGTGTTATAACTTGTTGAAAAGTGTTGCGGATTTGTTCTTTGGAAATATCAGAGTAATGGTTTGGAGCAAGACCATCAGCATACAAAGAAACACTAGTGTGTCAAATAGTTTCCAAATAGTAAAATTTGGGCGTTCAAAATGAATCGCGATTGTTCAGCTTGGTACAATGTACTACGGCTTTCGTAATGAAGAAACAGTTTCAACCCTTACACCTTTGTCATGTGACCTTTTCAAACCTTTGGGCCGCCATTCGACCAATACAAGCTGCAAGTCCGTGCAGTATGATAGTTCCCCCCCACCACCCCTTCTAAGTTTAACAAGGTTTACTATACCCATTTCAAATCAATTACTGTATCCTACAGGAAGGCTTGTTCTGTCTATTATTTTCAAATTCGGCAAGTAAGGTTAAGCAGGAACGATTAATAACGTCCATTATCACAGTGTCATAAAGCTTGAGGTAATTTTTGATAAATGGTCGAAGGCGGACATTTGTAAACTATTGGGAAGAAGTACAAAAAAAAGACCCTTCATGTATATCTTTTTTGTTGTTCTAGTTTCATTAGTAGCTTGTCCTTTGTTTTTCTTTGGCTCTCTTTCATCTCTTCTATCCCATACCATGCTGATTCTTCCACAACCCAGGGGTGTAGCCAGTGATATAGTCAAGATGAAGCCCGTTCGTATGGAGTTGGCAACGTGATCAGGCCTTCAGCGTTTCTATCGCCAGTTTTTTCTTTGAAAGGCATACTTTTAAAATGGATGTTAACGCGCATCCTGTTAAATAACTAAAATAAAACTTTTCAGTGCGATTGAAAAAACTTAACTATTGCTATTTCAAAGTTATGTTTTTTGGAATAATATCTCCTTATCGGACAGTGTAGGTCATAGATCAGACTGCACGTTCTGTGCAGTCTGATCTTGATCTACACTGTCCGCAAAAGGTCAGTGAGTCCCGCTTAGCAGCCTTAGGGTTAAAAGCCCGGTCTTCGAGGCTTCAGCCTGTCTGTGTACCTGCAATCAGCTGACAATCATGTAAATATCTTTCTTTGTCAGCACTTATGGAGATAGTACGACTGAAATCATTAACAGAGAAGAAAAGGCGTAAATTTCGATCGGATAAAATATTAGTACTGATCTTGGTCTACACGCTCTTCAAAATACATCCATGGTGAAGTGTGACACAGCAAGGGTCAACATTATTTTTGTTAACCTTTTGGTATTCTTAAGGCCCTGCATCTAAATATCAAAAATGACACGATGACTCGGAGGCAGGTTCGCCTCATCCGGTTTCAAGCCACATGAAAAAGTGGCGAACATGAGTAAGTCGAGTTTGTTTGTCACTGACCTTGTCACTGACCTTAGAATAAATTTGAAAGGACAGAGGTTAAGAAATGTTTCATGTTACACAACAAAGGCAACTCAGACGGACTGTCCTGTAACCTTTATGAATTGAATTATTGATATACGAACAATGAGAAGGACGGAGCCTTCATCTATTATCAACTCAACCCTAGACAGTGAGGTGAGATAGAATCGCTCAAAAGAGAATATACATAGGAAACTATTTGACTGATTGGTATTTGTTTATTTATCGTCGCCACCGGTTGCCCATATGGACGACGCCTCAAGAAGACTACTTAATTTAGTTTTGTTATGGGGAATAGTGCAGGGTACAGGACGAAACTCACCCTAAGTTACGCATGGTTCTTTAAAGTGCTCATTGTAAAGCATCGTCACACGGGACCTCGGTTTAACATCTCATCTGAAAGACTGTTAGTAATTTTATATGGCCAGCCATGGGGCTCGAACCCACACCCTCGTGTGGCCCGACACTTGACGTTCTCGAGTCCTTCACTCTACATTCGGGCTGGTCACACTTGCTATACAAAGAGCTTTACTCCTAGTTTTCACATAGTATTGCTAACAGGTTAGACCAAGCCCAGATTGCTCTGAAAGTGAAACTCGGTATCACACTATTTTCAAAAATGTAGTTCAGATATTTTGGCGAATATATTATTCTTGTAGTGTCTTTCCCACTAAGTTACCTCTTTAAAACTCAGTCTCGAAATTAAGATAGCTTTAGACAGAGAAGACTTTTGAAAACATGGTGGGAAAAGGCAATATTGCGATCAGTGATCAAATTCATCATTTGAGCTACATTTTAAATTGTCATCTGCATTTGCTTTCACTTTGGTCGTGTCCAAAATTTTATCATATGGTAAAGACTTTAAACGTTAGCTTTGTGCATTGAGCAATGTTAGGGCGAAGCTGACGGGACGAAAGCAATAACAGCATCAACGTACATATAATATCTTTCTCCGTAACATGACAGACGAACATGTCTACGCCCAATGGAAAGTGAATTCTATCGTCTGACCAGATGGGACCGCTAACTGGGTTATGAAATTTTATCTTTTACTTTTTCAAGGCCAGAATTCAGCAGTTCTACCAAGCAGGTCAAAGTGATAAACAAGTAGCATCAACGCTGACTTTTCACATGGACACAGAAGAAAGCGCTCATGATTTTTGCCAACTCTTTTCTGACTATGACACGTACAAAGATCTATAAATTTTGATACAAAGTTTGCTCAAATTAGAGTGGTATATGAATTATTTAAGAGATAAAGGGCAAAACGATACACCACCAAAATGGTAGGTATCCTGTGCACGGCGGGAAATGGAACGCTGATATGTTCCAGATATTGCTTCCAATTATTTGGCGCCGATACTTTGTAGTTATGAATATGAAATGTATGTTGGGAAAGGTGCCCGTCCGTTAGGCTGTCTTCTATCATATGACGTAGTTTAAAACATTAACCATGTACCAGATGACATAAAAATAGACTCGAAAGCATCTGCAGTCGACAAATTAAATGTGGCTCAAATGATAAAATCTGCCTGCGATAGAATAGGAAACATTGTTGGAAAAGGAGAAAATACTGGTTACCAGCATTTTCACCTTTTCCAACAACGTTTTAACAGCCTTCTCCGTAGGGGTCGTCGAAACTCAGAATTACGTGGTAAAGGGTTAACTTGGTGCTTTCTGAAACAAATTTGCAGCAGACATCTTTGAAAAATATCCCCGTTAAGACATGAATTTTCAATATGAAACAATATTTGACACGGGAATGCCATCTGAAAATACTATAGTAAAAAGGTATATCGTTCCTCTTTTGCCATGTAATGCTTGCCGAAGTACAGATTTATGGCAAGATGTAAAATGTCTTCCGAGGGACGTCATAATTAAACGAAATAACATATCTTTCTCTAGACGGTTTCAATCAATTTGACAATTGTATAAGCAGCTATATAAAAGGATAGGTATGTTATGCAACCCAGTGGTCACTTACTAATTTAGGATCAGCATAATCACATTTTTTACAGACTAATGGCTTTCCATTTCCTCTTGTTATCTCAAAAAACCATATGTTTTTTTTTTAAACAATTTTCTTCTTATTATGACAAAAAGGTTGGCTTTTTACAATCTTCTTGCTTACATTTGCTATAATGGCCTTTTACAATCTTCTAGCTTACATTTGCTGTATATCTTATTCTGCAATAGCTGATCGCCACTAACTTATGTTTGCTTACATAATAATATTTATGGACCATGCTCTGCGTAAAAGGGGTTCAATGAATATCCGTAATGCATCGTACCAAGCACGTCATCAATAACTGTGGATCAATAAAATCCATTATGTCTAATAACCAACTTAATATGGAGGTAGTCCGGTCCTTTGAAATACAGAAAATTGACCAATAGCAGAAAGTTTCGACCCAGGTCAGTATGCGCCGACTGGGCAGGTTGACCTGGGTCGATACTTTTTGCAAATGCATTAAATCCTCTTTTCACAGAGCATGGCTCATACATTTATTATGCTGCATGATCAAAATTGAGCCCACATAAGTCCTGCAACATGAGAAAAAGGGCATTCGAACATTTGCGTAAAGTGTCGTTTCGGATCAGCCTGCGCATTCCGCGCAGACTAATCCGAAACGACACTTTCCGTTTTTATGTAATTTTCTGTTTTGCGCAAGTCTACTGTAGCACAAAATCTAATGTAGTCGTAAAGTGTCGTCTCGGATCAGCCTGCGCAGACTGCGCAGGCTGATCCGAGACGACACTTTACGCAAATGTCCGAATGCCCCTTTTCGCGCAAGCTTTTGCAAGCCATATCACATAAATCAGACCGCACAGATTGTGGAATCTTATCTTCATTTCAGTGTCCACAAAGAACACCAACGGTGGTCGTCTATTTCCCAACAGTTAACTAACCTCAACCTGTTTAATAAAGCATTCGTCAAATGCGATAAGTATTTACGGAAACACCAGTTTATGGTTAACCCTATGGGACCCAGATCGAGGTTGATCGGGGTCAACAATGCTCGTAATCGTTCATTTTCATTCGTTAAACGGGATCAATGTGTCAAAAGAGATTGATAAAGTTAGTCGACTTAAAGGTACGAAGGAGGCCAGGGGGCGCTTTGACCTTGGGATTTTTCTTAAACCTGTCTACAATGAAACCATTGATAATTCGACGGTGTCAGTATTTGAAATATTGAACATGCATCCACAGTAAAACTCAACTGACTGTTTCCTGACATGTGATTTATGCCAAGATATCTTTTATATAACCCCTTAGGTTGCCAAGCGCGAATCATTTACCTTTTGCGGGCAGTGTAGATCAAGATCAGACTGCACAGAACGTGCAGTCTGATCTTGGATCTACACTGTCCGATATGGAGATATCTTTCCTCCAAAAATACCTTTCAATCAGCAATATTTGGTTTTTCACTATCGGCTTGAACGTTGCATTTCCTTTATTTCGCAGGATACGGGTTAATACAATGTAAATCATACATGCTTATTTATAGCGATATTAACATCAGTATATAGATGTCATTAAAACTTAAATATTTATAGCTTGTGTCTCTGCTACAGACAATTGTTGTCCAAGTGATAACCTTCCATCATCATGCTGTATCGAATACATGTACACAATACATCATAGTTCCTGTCACTCGGACCAAAAAACGGGACTAGGTGGTCCTAAAATTCATACAGCTGACATTTCAGCATGTGATCTTTAACGATTGCATCTCTGAAAATCTCTCTTGGTTAACCATGACGAACTATAATTGGCGGGATAGCTTCATTCCTGAATTTGAACAACGTAGAATTTGAACAAACTTGGTGAGGTCCATAAAGTGATACTACAACTCAAGCACAGGTCTTACAATTTTGAACAAAAAGTTTCTTCTGTGTTCAAAATCTGACTCCCGGTAAAAGATTGTTTTTGGTACAAGGCTTTGCCTCCCATGAAGGTCAATGGTAGGTCCATTCAATGATACTAGGCGATGTAGGATACCAAGACGACTACATTGGCTCCTTGTAGCATCAGGGTAATCTGTGGTTTCTCCAACATGAATCCAGGCGAAATATGCTACCCTAGGACTTGGGTCGTTTTGTTGCCAAACGTCACCAGCTGCGCTCTGACAAAAGAGGGTTTAAAGCATCTCTGTGATGCATTACGCCAAGCAAGTTTTTTATAAGATTATGGATCCAAAAATCTATTTTCTCTAACAACCAACTGATTCATGAGATAGACTGGTCCTTTGGCACGTAGAAAATTGACAAATAGCAAAAAGTTTTGACCCAGGTCAGCCTGAGGAGTCCCTAGGGCAATACTTTTAAAAGGTGAATTGAACTTCCTTCTCACAGAACATGGCTCATGCATACTGAGCAAAGTTGATAATGAAACTCCACATATTGCTCCATTTGAGTTACCAAAGGTTTAAACCGTTTGATTTCAAACAAGATCAGTTTTGGTGCTACATTGGTCACACGAAAAAGATAGTTCGAACAGTCCTTCTGCAATGGAGGATGAGCACGATATTCAGTTTAGTTGGTTGAAGGGCTTCTGAGAATATCCTTTCAAGTTTTCAATACTCATTGTGGCGCCGCATGAGCGGCCGCACTATATTTTTATTCGCTTTTGAAAAGTGCCTGTGGAAGTAGCCATATTGTTTACAAGGCTTCCAGTAATTTCGTCAATCTCCGAGCAGAGTTGTCGTTCGTTACTCTCACCATACATCTCTGCAATGGGCTAAATGACAAGAATCTTGTCAAACCGAGGAAAACATGTTTTGTTACTGTTTAACTGTTTCATGTGTAACATTATAAAGTAGACAAAGGAAATATGATTCTGGATACATTATAGGTGCATTCAAACTGATGAATTTACCTGTATACAATGGAACTATTTTTTCGAGCTTCTTTACTGATCAGATGCGCCCATGAATGATGACAACAGTTTTGACACACCGATGGATCTAAGCTTGTAAGATGAAAAAACAAGTTATCGTCCTTTAAAAGACATTTAAGCTTTTCAGAAAATCCCTCTTTTTCATATTTCTTACCACTAAGTCTGATTGGCCGTATGCTGTTTGAACAGCAAACAAAACAATCGATATTGGTCTTTCTTTCACCGGCGTTTGTGTTGCCATTTTGAGTTATGGTCATGTGACGAAAATATCACGTAATGACGGACTACTTTCTGAGCCAACTACACAGGTGAATGGGAATGATCCGTAGAGCAAGAGAGTGTAATTTCGTACCTAGGTCATTTCGTACCTAGGCCATTTCGTACGATTTTGGTCATTTCGTACCCACCTATACTTTTTATTTTGATCATTTCGTACTCACTTTGATCATTTCGTACCCACTTTGGTCATTTCATACCCAGTATGAATTATGTTATGATATCAATTATGTTAAATTTCGCCGAAGAATGGCTATGATTGTGTTTTACCATTATTGGTTCTTTCTTTTTTAAGTTTTAATTTGCATTCTAAAGATTGTTTAGGACTTCTCAGTTCACTTCTCACCGAGTTCTGCATAAATTTACTTTGGTCAATTTGAAATGCGTTAAAATATTCTGGAGAGAGGCCACATTTTCGCTGTGTTCTTCATAAATCATGTTGCAAAACCATGACTCTTTCTTAGATTTTAGCTCTTTACCAAACAACATAATTTAAGACTTTTTAGAGCATTTGCAGACGACAATTCGAATGTGTTTACCATTTTCTCCTTCTTTCACATTGTTTTCAAAATGATACTCTCGCAAGGTTGTTAATACTCGGATTAACACAATGCCTTAAATGGTGCAAACTTTAAAAATCTTCTTGTCCAAAACCAGATGGCCCAGAGTTTAAATATTTGTCATGTAGTATCACCACGTGGACCTCTACGAAGTTTGTTCGAGTGATACCCTTGGCGTAAAAAATTAACCCGCTGTAATGTGCCCTATTCCAGAAACAACTCATTTGCGGCGCCATTGATATTATGCATCAATATTTTCTTGTATCTATTTATAGTTCCACCAGTGTATGACTAGTGTATGCACGAGACAATCAAAGCGTTGAGAACGCTGAAGTGGTATTTGTCAAGGAAGCCATTGTGTGGCATTAATAATTTGAAAGAAAAAGAGAAATGTTATTCAAATATTGGCCTGAAAGTCAACCTACTAAGCAAATGAATACCTTTTTGGTTTAAGGGAGAGTACTCATGACAAAGTTAGGATTATTTGTGTATTGGTGGTCTCCCTTTGATCATAAGGAGGAGTCAGGAGTAACGTCCCTTGACAGTAGGATGCATGATGGATAGAGGGAGAAACCATGTGAATATATTGAATAAAATTAAGTTTGTACCTGAAAACTATGATTTTGAAATATCTTTGGCCGTTAACAATTAATTCCCAACATTATAATCAATTATTTCGATCTATTTATATGCATGCCCAATCAAACGGAGTAGCGCGCAATCATGGGATGAACAAGCCATGGGATGAACTGGTTTTGGAACGAAAAAGCCCAGGACCAAACGATCAGTAGACAAATTTTGTATCATTGCGCCAATAGAAGGCTATGAGCGAGTGAAGTTATTTTAAATCAAAAATTAGTATTTCCATGATCGATGGCCTCTCCCAGTGTATTTTAACATGCCATTTCCAATGACATATCTGAGTGCTACCGAAAAACTCATTTGTCGGAGAAAAAATGAGTTTGATTGGGTTTATTTCCTTCGGCTTTGCACAAAATACGATACATGGTCTTCAAAATTCAATACTGAACTCATAGTGGTATTGTCTTCGACAAATACAAGAAAAACCATTTGAAGACATTAAAAGAAGACCACCAACGGATCATTTGCGTGAGGTGTGGTTGAAACTGGCCTAATGATAAACAAGGCCAACAAAATTGCTGACCACCTACAACGCGTATATGTACGTACATATACGTTGCACGGCGCATGACGATTGCTTGACCATGATCGACCCTCTAACCCCATTTATAAGTCATCTTAAGCGCATCCCAAGTATGAAAAAAAAAACGAAAGGATTAGAACAAAGACATTTTTAATGGTTATAGAATAGTTTTTTTCTGATAACCCAGCGAAGAATTTGAATAACACGCTACATGAACTGTATTTATAAGGTGACAACAGTTTTTTACCAGTGCACTAACGTTCGATAGAAAAACTCCGGATCAAACGGATATTCAACGACTTACAAATACAAATGAGCCACGCCATGTGAAAAGTGGGTTATAATGCATCTCCGTAATGCATTATGCGAAAAGGGACATTCGGACTTGTGCGTAAAGTGTCGTCCCAGATCAGCCTGCGCAGTTCGCGCAGGCTGATCAGAGACGGTACTTTACGATTGTGTGTGATTTTCTGTTTGACGCAAGTCTAATGTAGGACAAAATCTAATGTTGACGTAATGTGCCGTCTCGGATCAGCCTGCGCAGTCCGCGCTGGCTGATCCTAGACGATACTTTACGCAGATGTCCGAAAAGCCCCTTTTCGCATGTTGCAGACCATATGGAGCAAGAATTAGCGTTACTTTCAAATTTAGACAACTCCTCAGAACCAGTCTAAGAATATTCTTAAGATGGTAGGCGAGTACGAACCGGATAGAACATTGGCTGTGTCCAACGTCAGACTCACAAACACCGATTTACAAACCTTTTACCTTACGGCGCTACGAAGCTGGGCAAAAAATATTGTATTCAGAAGTTATAAAAAGAATAAACGAACTATGCTGTGGCATAAGGGAGTTTAATGCATCTCCGTGATGCATGATACCAAGCAGTCATCACATAAAATCCATTTTCTCTAACAACAGACTGAATCATGAGGTAAACTTGTCCTTTGACAGGCAAAAAATTGGCCAATAGCAAAACGTTTCGATCCAGGTCTGCCTTCGCAAGACTGCGCAGGCTGACCTTGACTGATACTTTTTGCAGATGCATTAAACCCCCTTTTCACACATCATGGCCCAAATAGATCAGTAAACATGCCCATGGAAGTTTAAAGAACTTTCAACTTTCAGTTAGACCAACTTGATATATAGCCTCATTCAAATATTCATCTTAATCATACACTGGCTATAAATATTGTATGTAAACAATGCCAGAATAAAGGTTACGTTATGTTAAGCTTATGTACCATGCAGGCTTATAAATAAAATTTACATCAAAATCTGCACGCTCTTTTGATAATTTATGTCTACACTGTTTGGCCATATAAAGAAGAAAAACTCTCATTGCACGCAAAGGGTGAAATTCGGTATTTGCGTGGACACAGGAGACAAGGATCAGACCGGAAGTTCTTGGATCCTGTCTGCTATTTTCTGCTTATTCTAGTAAGATAAATCTGTCATGAATTGATAATCATTTCTTTTTATCTTCTCATGTCCACCTTTGTGTTGTAAAGAGTTAACTCTTGACCACACAATCCAGATTTTTAACGACCTTGAGAAAGAAAGCTTTTGAAAATGCTTTAAAGTTTGTTGTGTAGTTGAGAGTTGCGGTCTCTTTTCCTAACTAAAAATCCATCTATCCAAAGCTGTTGAGCATTGCAGAAAAGTATTTTGGTGTTGACGCCAATTGGTGTCTTACATCATATGTTTGTCAATATTAAAGTGCCTGTACATATCTTTGCCAATATGTGCCTATACATAGCCTAACAAATATGTGTCTGTACATAGCCTTATCAATATATGCTTACAAAATTTAATAGCCTTATCAGTATGTACCTATAAATAGCCTTATCAATATCTTCCTACACATCGCCTTATAAATATATGTGCCTGTACATAGCCTTATCAATATGTGCTATAAACAGCCCTATTAATATGTTCCAATACATTGCTTTATCAATAAAAATTATGTTCTTATACATAGCCTTGTCAACATGTGCCTATACATAACTTTACAGCCCCGGAAAAAAAATGCACAAGAATGCACGAGATTGCAAAACGTGATTCTTATACTTACGATGTCGATGGGAAATGGAAAAAATAAACTTCAATTTAATTTTGCTGAATTGGTTTCTTTGTCGAAACCGTGGTTAGCATCACAAAATACAGGAATAAATCGGTAAAACAGAAAGTAGACTGCGCACTAGGTTATCGGATAAGACCTGCCTGGCTCCGCCCTCAATTTCGCTAATGGGATTACAGTTTGTTGTCAGTATAGACTATATATTATACATCAGAGGGGGAAAAAAGAGGGGCATGTGGAATACATCAGGGCTATATGTCGGCAAGTTGAAATACATAAACGTCCAAACATATAAAACAAACGATGATGGATCTTTTCTTCAATTAGTAATGAAATCCATTGACATTGGACATGGTTTACACAAACACAGAGCAATTCATCAAAATAAAAGTATAACTACATTGCGTACTCGTGGTCGAGGTATACAACATTCTAAGATACTACAAAAACATTACGTCATGTCATCAAATGGAACAGACATTATCCACTTGGAGACATTCGTCTGGAGGCCTAATGCTAAATCAGCAACAAATTTTAGTGATAAATTTTAAATTTTGAAAACGTACCACTTCAGATTTTGTTCTGCACAAAGTAGTATGTGGATCAATTTCAGAAAAGATCTAAGCAAAATATATGTATGAGCGAGGCTATGGCAAAAGGAGGTTTAATGCGTCTCCGTGATGCATTTTCCCAGGCAAGTCATCATATAATAATGCAACCGTAAAATCCATTTTGCCCGACAACTGACTAAATCATGAAGGAGAATGGTCAATGAACAAGCAGATAATTTCAAAACAGCAAAAAGTTTCGACCCAGGTCGATACTTTTTGTAAATGCATTAAACCCCCCCCCCTCCCCTTTCTACAGAGAATGACGCAAATTCAAGCTTTTACTTATTCATACAACGCCAGTCTAAAATTGCTCTGAAATCCTTGGTCGTATTCACTTGTTCATAATGCTAATCTAATTCTAATTTCCAAGCCAACACATACCATTGGCTTAGACTAAGGAGAGGGGGAAATAGATGTTATAAATTTGTTGACATACAGTTATAATTCATCATCATTTTTCAGTCTATTCCCATGATCGTCATCATTATTTTTGTTTCAACTATATACAAAAAAAAAAGAAGGATATCGCCCATTGATTACGGGACGCCCTCGCAATATCTACAATCATTAATTTATTTTATTTACTTTTGTATAGAAAGAGAAAAAAAATCACCAATTACCTGAATACTTTTAATTCTTTTCCGTTTGCAATCGATTGGTCAAAGCCAGATATAAAAGTTAAATTCTACTTTTTAACTCTTTCAGTGCCAAATATATTAACTCGACCTCTAAAGACGGCTGGGAAAAAAAAACATCCACTGAAACACAAAGAAAAAAAGTCTTAAAGGTTTGAATAAATAGGCGGACGGTATAGATGCAAGATCAGACTACACGTTCTGTGCGTTCTGATCTTCATCTATGCCTTCCGCAGAAGCCCATATTTTCGCCTATGGCCTTAAAAGTGTTAAAGCGTATGGTACCAAAGTCTGGCATGTTCTTTGTGTTATCCGAGCATGTGATAACCTTACGAGAACAACTGATATTGAATGGACGGGGATTCAGTTCAAATAATGTCGACGTCTGGGGACACAATGGTGCCATTTACGTGGGCTGATCCCTAAATAACATTTGATATTGTCCCAACGCCCATTCGGTTAACCTATAACAATACAGACTCTTTTTTGTACAATCCACTTAGGTAATAAATGAAACAAAGCAGCAAATATTTTGAAGAAATGTTGTTAGAAAAGGAACAACTGTGTGTAAAAAGTAATAATTGCATCTTATTAACCATGCTTTCAAAAGTTGTGGCCAAATAAGCATGTGTTTGAACGACCCGAAGAAGAGGAAAAGGCCTTTTGAAATCATTGCGGAAAATTTTCTCCTTTTTCCAGTTTTTTCTCTACCCTGGCATAAACAAATTTCAGTTATTTGCGTCAAATTTTGTTGTTGTTGTTGTTGTTGTTGTTGTTGTTGTTGTTGTTGTTGTTGTTGTTGTTGTTGTCTGCAAATGCTTTCAATTTGGACGAGTTAATTTTTTTTTTTTTTAAGTGCAGTTACAGAAAGTAGATGGAATGACTTCAGTCAGTTGTCCCTCAGATGAAGTTTACCTTGTGAAAGGTAAGGGGCAGAGAAAGGGGATTAATTTTCACAAGACCACCCCAATAAATCAATTTCATTATTTAACAACTCTCTTTAAGAGCATACTGTAACTTTCCTATTCAAACATCATATCGTTTAACTTTCAAAACTGACTTATATACGTTTGCATGCTTCGTGAGTTCGTAGAACTAACGCCCTAATGTGATCTAAGTATAGGAACTTGGCCCCGGGTCTTTTACTAACTCCGTATATAGCACAACATAGGCCAGGCTAGCTCTGGGCTTATTTCTTTCCATCCGAGCCTCTGTTTTAGAAACCACAAAATTTCCCTAAAGACACCCCTCCCGCCTGTGGGAATCAATCCTGGGACATAAGAATTGGTAGTCGAAAGTTTTTAGACTAACAACAACGTTCCTCTTTCGTCTACATGCTAAAAAACTGCGTTTTTTTTTTTTACTCTATACTGAACCTGCTCCTGGTGCATTACAAAGACAAACGCCATAGTAACTTCTGTCAAGAATCTTTCAAATTAATTAGTCATTTAAGGGATGCTGTTTTCGATGTTACTTCATAAACGAGACGCCAAAAGTATACTTAAAGATACATCTTGACAGCAAGAGAGAAATATATCGAAAATTCTCGATTTAAAACCTGAAACGACAACAGTGATTTCTTTGATAGTCTCCAGAACATCAAATGCATATTCTATGGTCGAAATCTATGCAACCTTGCAACATTTTGTTTGAAGATGCAAGAATGAATATAGTTTGATAAAATAAAGATGAAATGGGTTAAAACTAGCTGAAAACGAGCACAGATGTATCTTTAACTTAGAGATGCAATTTCAAAATTCCATCACAAAGTTCAAGTATTTAATGGTTTTTCACACAAAGTCAACTTGGGAGACGTTTACGGTCCAAAATAATACGGTGTAACATTACTGTCTTTCTTTTATGGGAAATTTTAGCCTCGGTTTCGGGAACGAAGCTGCTACAAAGTATAATTTATATCCATTAAAATATATAATGCGTCAAAATATAATCAGAGACGGGAATTTTAACTACCTTTACCCTTTTGGCGGAAAAGATGATTGACTCTTTAGCAGACGACAAAATTTTAGACTCGACAAAATTAAAAGCATTTGCAGACGACAGCCTAAATGTAGCTCAAACGATGATTTCTGTTTTTTTTTTTTTTTTTAAGAAGTAGAAAACATCGTGGGAAAAGAGAAAATGCTGGTTACCCTTTGGAAGCAAAAGATGATAAACTCTTTACCAAACGACGTACTCCAGACATGGGTTGAACAGTGGGATCCAAGGAAATTTTATTTATATTTTTTGTAGATGGGTTGAACAGGGATCCAAAGAATATCTTAAAATAAACTTTTTTTCTTTTCCGAATCGTCTGGGAACTATTTTCTTTCCACACCGTTAACGTATCGTATGAAAAAGCAATTCTAATGACATCACGGCATGCACACAGTGTCTTTGGATGCACAGTGAGTACCAATCCTATTAAAAATCAATGGGCAAATAGATTTTCAAAGAAGGGCCCATGGCTGCCTTTCACTAAGCTGCGTACGCACGAAATTTGCTTACGCAGATTAGGTAAGCAAGCATCAAGTCTAACAAGTTTCACTTAACTGGAAAAGGGTTTTTTCTTTTTTTTTTTCATTAAATAAATAAATAAATAGAAAGAAAAAGAAAATCCCCCCTTCTTTCACTTGTTCAAAAAAATATAGGCATAGAAAATGTGGCTATTTGTATTCATGCACAATACCATCGTTTATGTTGATATTAAAATTTTCAGATCGGTTGTTTTAGAAGAAAACTTCGAGGTACTGTCATAGCCCTGTCTTCGTCTGTGTCGTCGTGGTGGAAAAACTTTGACATTATTATAAAGTATCTCTGTCATTACTAAAGATATTTACTCCGAACTCGGACTAGTATTAACTATCAAAAGGGGAACCCATACGACAGGGGCAGGTAACCATTCATATATTTTTGACAGTTATGCCCCTTTATCGACTTTGAATTTTCATTGAAATTAATTTATTTCTAAAAGCAACTGCAGCCAAGCGTTGGCACCTGCATGTGGTGCTCTTAATACAAGGTTGGTTTGCAAGTCTCATGCAACAGATTTGTTTCGAGAAGTAACAAATTCAAAATCTCAGAAAACGCAAAATGGGTATTTATTGTACTTACGGAATACGCCAAGGTAACGAAACCTTTGATGTGGTAATCCGAACTCTTTACAAACAACAAAAATGTCGACTTGTCCAATCGAAAGCATTTCATACGACAATTCAAATATGGCTCAAATTATTAAATTTGTCATTGATAGGATGGAAAACATTGAGGGAAAAGGAGAAAATGCTGGTAACCAGCATTTTCTCCTTTTCCCTCCATGTTTTCAAAAGGCACCTTTCTCAGGGTCGTTAAAACTCGGAATTATGGGGTAAAGGATTTTTTTTCAAATATTCACCGAAAAAAATACATCGACTTACAAGGAAAATGAAACTTGATCCTTAACCTGCTCAATCACTTCAATGACGCTTTCAAGCCGATAGTAAAAACCTAAATGTTGCTACTTCAAAGTTATTTTTGAGAAAGAAAGCATCTCCTTATCGGACAATGTAGATCCAAGATCAGACTGCACGTTCTTTGCAGTCTGATCTTGATCTATACTGTCCGTAAAAGGTCCTTCAGTCGCGCCCAACAGCGTAAGGGTTAAAAGTATACGAAAAGTATGACTAATGCTTTACGAGCCCTCATAAACCACTTAATTAGAAGTCACCGTGTCACATTAATCCATTGATGTTTGGTACAGTGTTTCGCCCCTGGTATTTTAGTGAAAAAGGACGTATATTTATTTATACATCATTACTTAACCTCTAATGCACTACTTTATGAGTATACAGTAGTAACACCGGTGTGCTGAACATATTTTACTCTAATTCGATAAATGAGAAGAATGTCTCGAAATATCGGGCATCCAGATTCATAGACAAGGGTCCGTATTCACCTACTATTCTAAAGAACATTCAGTCTTTTTCTCAAGAATTTTCTAAATCTGAAAGTAACACAACTTCTGATTGGCTACATCAAATGATTTAGCCAATCAGAACTTGCATTACTTTCTCAACCTAGAATTAGAATTAGAATGAAATTAAGATTGGTTTGTGAACACGGATCCAGACTGTACGTTCTGATCTTAGTCATACAATATCTGATAACCTCTATTGCATAGTGCTACCGACTCTTTGATCAACATTTAAGATAGAGAAAAGTTTGAAGTTCCGATATCGGGGAAAAAAGTAATCGATTCAAATCAACTTGATTCAATAGAACCGCATGCGGTTTCCAACACTCGGTTGCAGTGGCTTGATTTTCAGTGAAAACTTGAGTTGGAAAAAGGGGCATAACTGTGTCAAAAATATTTTGATGGTTGCTGCCCCTGTATCTTGTCCGAGTTTGATGTAAATACCTTTAGTAATGAGAGATGCTATAAAACGTCATTTTTGTTTCAAAACGACGCATACGGCGACGCAGACGAATAAAGGCTATAACAACACCTCGACTTTTACTTCGAAAACAGCCGAGCTAAAACTCTGGTATACCTCACTACCCGGAATGACACCTTTAACTGTTGTTTTCGATAAAGTGAGTTCCATGTCACCAGGTTACATTTTCTGTTCTGTATAAAATGTCGTGTTTATGTCATCTGCTTTCTGTGATATGTCTATAAATATACACTGCATCTTATCAGGTTAGCCGTATCATTGTGAAAGTTACCCGTATTTTTTTACTTCTACAAAGCCAAAAAAATCAAGAGAACAATTTCAGTCGCCCAGTTAGATTAAAACATTTCCATGTTAAGACTGTCATGCTCAGAATTGTAAAGTGAAAATTCGAGACCAGACTTCAACTGTCATGCTCAGAATTGTAAAGTGAAAATTCGAGACCAGACTTCACGTTCTGGGCAGTCTGCTCTTGATCTACATTGTCCGCAAAAAGTAACCATTTCTGAAAAACAATTGTAAGAGATAAATGACAGCGATAGTTCATACTTTAATCCTTAACCACACCATCCCGAGTTTTAACGACCCTGAGGAAGAAACTTTTTGAAAACATCGTGGGAAAAGGAGAAAATGCTGGTAACGCAAAAAGTAACCATTTCTGAAAAACAATTGTGAGGGATAAATGACAGCCGTGGATGATACTTTAATCCGTCACTACACCATCCCGAGTTTTAACGACCTTGACGAAGAAGGATTTCGAAAACATTGTGGGAAAATGAGAAAATACTGGTAACCAGCATTTTCTCCTTTTCCCACAATGTTTTCTATCCTAACAACGACAAATCCCATCATTTGAGCCACATTTTATTTGTCGTCTGCTTATGCTTTCAATTTAGTCCAGTCCAAAATTTTGTCGTTTGGTACAGAGTTAAACCTATCTGTTTAACTAACGACGTAGCATCTATCAGTTATTTCATGTTTATTACAATAAATCGCCGTGGTAGGTCCTACCTTGTTGGACCCTTCTCGCCGCACGTACGCTATCTACCAATAAATGTCATACATTCTACGTTTTGCTATGGATCGGTTAACCCTTCAGCAGACGACAAGATTTTTACACTGGTTCAAATTGAAAGCATTTGCAGACGACATATTAAACGTGGCTCAAACGCTTAAATTTGTTTTTAGCAGGGTAGAAAACATAGTGGGAAAAGGAAAAAATGCTGGCTACCAGCATTTTTCCCTTTTCCCACTATGCTTTCCAAAACCCTCTCTATTCGTTTAAACTTCGAATTCTGTGGTAAAGGGTTTACCCATCATCAGACGAATTAATTTTTGACTTGTCTATCGGAAATTGAAAGAATTTGCAGACGACAATTCAAGATTGGATAAAATGAGGGGATCTGCCTTTTGACGGGAAAATGAGAAAATGCTGGTTACAAGCATTTTCCCATTTTACCTCAATGTCTTCAAACCGCCTCTTCTTCTTCCGCTGGGACGTTCGAACACGTAATTGTTTGGCAAAGAGTCAAAGAAGTTTGCCCACTCTGTAAAAGCAGAAAGACTAAAATGTGTTCCATTTACTGCCAATTTCACTGAATTTTATCGTTCCTTATTAAAGGGGCCTATTAAGATTTCTATTTTTTTGTAAACCACTGATAAACACAGCATTTCTCTGCGAGCCAAACGAAAATGTCCAGTTACATTCAATGAAAACATGCCCATTTCTGCGTTCAAGTACCTGGACGGTCGTGACACAATCGGTAAATGAGTCGGGTTTTTTTTAAGATCAGATATGACGTCATCATTTTTATTTGAATACGATCCCATACAAACGACGTGTGCTATTGACCATGGAAAATAATGGTGCGAAATTTTGATATATCTTAAGAGGCTGACCTGCTCGTGTCTTTTCTAGATTCAGAAGTTAGGCTAATGCAGCGCTCTTTCCAACGACGCTCCCACGTGAACAGTGAGGATCGAAAACAGTGCATCGCACGCGTGTGCAACGCTCAGCTGCAGTTGCTTAATTTTCAGTGAAAATTGTAAGTAGAAAAGGGGACAAAACTGTATCAAAAATACTTTGATGGCTATCTACCTTTGTTGTACACCCCTTCTGATTGTTGAGGAGCTGTCCGAGGTCTGATGTAAATATCTTCAGTAATAACAAAGATTTTATGAAAAGTGGAAGTTTTTGAAAATTCTTAGTCGAATGGGGCACAACTGTGTCAAAAATATTTTGATGGTAGCCAGCTCCTGGCATATGGGTTCCACTTTTAATAGTTAACAACTTGTCCCAGTTTGAAGTAATATCTTCAGTTATAGCAATGATATTATAAAATGGCTAAGTTTTTGTACAACGACCTACACAATGAGGACGACGCAAACAATAACGAAGACGTCAGGGCTACGATACTAGTAAAACCTGGACTTTTTCTCCGGGGGAAAAAAAGAGCTAAAATTACATAAAATTTTACTTTCGTCTGCAGTGATACTCTTTATACTAAGGCACTGTATGAATAAAAAATACAACGGATGCTATTTTTTGTCCTTTATCAGCTCAGCAGTTGTTGAAGGAAACCTTGAGGAACTGTCATAGACCTATCGTTGTCAGCGTCATCGTCGTGTGAAAACTTTGACATTTTCTTATATCTCTGTCATTACTGAAGGTAATTATTTACTTCAAACGTTAGCTGGTTGTAAAGTATCAAAAATGGGAACCTAAAGAAAAAAGTTCTGCCCCTTTTTCGACCAACAATTTTCACCAAAAAAGCAACTTAAGTCGATCTTTAGCAGCCGCATGCGATACACTTGTTTTTCAGTGAAACTTCTCACACTGTTATTCATATCGTAGCAGTTACCACGTTTCATAATCACTCTGAAATCTTAAGGTATCTAATGATGCATTGGGTCAGCCGGTGAAGGTGTAGTCCCACAGTAGTACAGTCTTGGGTTTGGGTCAATGTTTGGGTATCTATTTCATGATGGCGTATTTTTAGTTTCTCCCAAAAAGACTTCAGAGTTAAGTTTTACTCATTGGTTCTACTTGGTCATGCAGAGCTAGAAAGAAAACGTTGACAGTTTCAAGCCATATGCCTTAAAGACATGAAAACCATTTCTTTTTAAAAGGGGTGAGGTATTCTGAATTTTCTACTGGAATCCCGCCATTTGATTCTCAGAACAAGGTCAACCACTATGATTGTTTCTAATTCTCCAGCAATTTAAAAAAAAACTAGAGCTGTCACTGAATGTGACTTAATACCCCCGCCAGCGCTTTGACAGAAACAGGCAATTATTTGTACACAGACGGACACACGGACGGACAAACGGACAGACAGGCTGATTCCAGTATACCCCCGAAAACATTCGTTTTGCGGGGGTATAAAAATGTGTAGGAGGAAAAAATACAACAAAAGCCGACACGCCTCGTGATTCTTATACTGAAGAAATGACTGATGAGCGTATGATTCAGAAAATAACAGTGTAAAACAGCAGGTCTGATAACAACCTATCAGCAATTATACTGCTATTTATTTAAATAATTACACCGATAAAGCCTTTAACCAGAACACAATTGTCCCATCATTCAAGTAGTTATACAACTCTTACTATAACCTATGTGGATCCAAGGGCAATTTAAGGTATGTTAAAGAACAACGTAGATCCAAGATCAGTTTGCTAGTCCTCCAATATTTCGTACGGTAAGTCTTCACTGAGTTCGGTTTACTTCACTTGAAATTATTGGGCCATGCTTTTTGAAAAGGGGGATCCATGCATCTCCAAAAAGTATCGACATGGGTCGGAACTATTTGCTTTTTGGTAAATTTTCTACATTTCCGAGCATCAATATACCTCATGATTCAACCGGTTGTAAGACAAAGTACTTTTTATGGATCCATAATATAATGACTTGACTGTTTTAATGGCGATGCATTAACCGTCCGTCCCCCTTGCCAGAGCATGCCTCAACTTATGGGGACAAACTGGTTAATTAGAATCCACCAGTTGATTTTAAAGTTAGTGTACAAAGTATAAATGGTTCATTATTATTAGCTAGGGAACAGAGTAGACCAAGATGAGACTAAAAAGTACAACCGTCCGCATACAATAAATTGTCCGCACAGCCTTCGCAAGCTTTTCACAATTATCAACCCTCTCAAAAATAAACATCTTACTTCTGTAGCAAAACGACTCTAAACAACATTCACAAAATTGTAGAAATACCAAAAGGTGTTCGTGTAGCCCTGTTAAAATAATTATAAAGCCCTTTTGAAATAATTACGGATATCTTAAATGTCGGTATAACTTAATACATTCGGAAACAAACAAGAAAAAAAGTACCAGGCGACTGTTGAAACATTCCTGTAAGTTACGGCAAATGAACATCAGCTAAATTGTGATATACGTGGATACAAGGGAAAGCAGAAATTGTTCTATAAAATCATTTTTCCTTCTGTCATAATGTTTTCCAGAGCAATCTGTTGCAAGACATAAAAGTCGTCTGCCGTATGTAATATGTTAAGAACAAAGAGGATAACCTTACTTCACTCTTTAATCTGACGACGAAGTTTAAGACTTGTCCAAAATGAAAGCATTTGCAGACGACAAATTACATGTGGATCAAGGATGAATTGTGTTTTTGATAATGATAGAAAACATTACGGGAAAAGGACAAAATGCTGATTACCAGCATTTTCTCCTTTTCCCAAAATGTTTTTAATAGGCTTCTATTCTCCGGGGCGCTAAAACTCGGGACATGGTGGTAAAGGGTTAACTCTTTACCATAGAACAAGATTTAAGACTTACCCAAACTGAAAGCATTTGTAGACAGCAAAGCGTATGCGACTTTTCTATGAAATACTAGAAAACATTGTGGGAAAAGGAGAAACTGCTGGTTACCAGCATTTTCTCCTTTTCCCACAATGTTTTCAAAAGGCTTTGTTCTCAGGGTCGTTAAAACTCGGGATAGTTCGGTAAAGTGTTCAAAAAATCATGTGTTCATTCCAAAGACGTTTTCCAGCATGCCATACGTGCCGTCAGCACCCCGGGGGTCCATTAGGATAATTGTTAATCACTTAGCGATTTATGCCGTGAATTTCAGAACCCATATAAAAACATTTCCTTGAGTTTTGTAGGCAGAAAGCATATGCTAGCCTTCCAGCCGTGGTGTACTGCTCCCAATTAGGTTCCCAACAGCGATTTGCACCAAGGCACGAGCCTATAGCCCAAAATCCAGCATGCCTCGCGACCTCTGATGTACATTGCTTAGATGGCTGATCTTGGTCTGTTATCTGCGTAAAGGCAATCATTTACTCAAGTTCCTTGTCTAAATCTTCAACCTTACTCTTAAAAATAACTTTGACAGAAAAAGGGTAAAACCAACAATCACAGTATAACATAATTAATTTGAATTTAGCAAAATTGCATTATTTGAAACAAAATGTACAGTACCGGTAGATATACAACAAAACTTAAATTACTGTTGTGAAATTTTGTGGAAACTTGTACTTTAAACGATTTTGAAAAAGAGAATCGACACAAAGGATAGCCAAAGTGGCCCTAAAGTCGCTCACCTTAGAATTCATTGTCTGAGATATTCAACATCTGTAACTCTGCGAAAAACACAGAGACGATTTTTGACCCAGGGGTTGTTATCTAACCAATCTTTTATCAGTGCTTTGGGCGACACCACAGAGCATAAATTCAAACCTTTGAGCCATCTTTCTTGGGCATAAGTACTTTTCTAAACTTTTCTTTCTATACATGTACGTCTATATCTAATATACATCACAATGTGCACCGTGGTTCGATGCAAGAAAACTGCGTTTTTCTTTTGTAACTCTGAGTAAAATATCTGATCCCGGGATGAGATCAAACTCTGGGCTAAAATTTTCAAAAAATCGTGGTGGAAAGGTATAAGAAGATACTTTGACCACAAAAACCAAATAATGTAGACGTAATCATTAGGTTCATACATTTAATTTTTCTAAGTTTTTTTTCCAAATTAAGCGAGATCGTCTCTTCTCCCTTTAGATGATGGACCTGTAGACAATGCTACATATTACGAGAAGTTGTCCTTTTGCCACAGCGGTTATGGATTAATATTTTTTGTGCATGTGTTCAGGTACCCATTGGATGAACCCACAGGAAGCCAAATCACAAAATAACGAGTCCAAAGAACACTTTTCAATTCAAATACCCAAATCTTAATGAGTCCTGTGACTTGCCTAAAGAACAACTTTAAGCACTAAATAGTAACTCGGAGTACAGAACTAGGGACTCGCAAGCCTGCAAGAAAATCATTTATTACTGTTTACAAAAGAAGACAGAATTTCAATACCATTTTTCAATTAAACACCCTTATTAGGAAATTAAACTGGAAGTTTCAACATTATTGTTGATTAAGAGCAATCCCATTCCATTAAACAGATTTAAATTAAAACGTCTATAACGTGAGATAACATCAGCGTTCTTTGTATCACACCAGACGGCACATCCACTATCACAGAGTTTCAAAGACTTCTCCTGTCATCAATACGTTTCTATTTGTTTATCAAGGACTCTTCAACTGCCCTCAACCCCTTAACCTACTAAATAAGTGAAATAAAACGTTCAGGGCGATAGTAAAACCCCTACTTTTGCTATTTCATAGGGACTTTTTTTTTTTGGGGGGGGGGGAATATCTCCATATCGGACAGTGTAGATCCAAAAACATACTGCTCGTTCGGTGTGGTCTGATCTTGACCTACACAGTGCGCAAAAGGTCCTTGAGTCAAAGAAGTAAGGCACAAGAACCAAAGAAAGTCGACTGCAGGGAGGCAAAATGTGCTTAAAAGAGACGAGAAAACAAGTGACCTTTTCAAGTCACCCGCTTGTCGTCAACACCCGTGGAGCGCTTTTGTGTCGCCAATATTTGCAGACAGCAAATGAGCAGTAATCCGGTTCTCAACAAGCGAATTTTTGTCAAATAAGATTGCGCCGCTCTTGTTATGGGTACAATAGCTTTGATACTTAAACCCTTAGGCTGCTAAGCGCGACTTACTGAACTTTTGCGGACCGTGTAGATCAAGATCAGACTGCACAGAACGTGCAGTCTGATCTTGGATCTACACTGACCGATAAGGAGATATCATTCCCCAAAAATACCTTTGAAATAACAAAATTCGTGTTTTTTACTATCGGTTTGAAATTTTCGTGTCATTTATATAGCACGATAAGGTTTAATGCAGTGGCCCCCAGTTGAAGAGTCATTACTCTGTGTAAAAACCCATTAAAGTGCCAGGAACTGTCATGTTTCATATCACTCGAAACCAACTCAATTTACGAACGTTGTAATAGTCTTTCTTTCACCATTATGCGTTTTTGGGTGAAAACCCCACGATCCCTATCACTCCATTAGCGACTATGCAGTAACACATAACCCCCTGAAATAAATCTTCAGCAAACGGTTTGAAAAATATCCCGGTAAAATTTGGAATATCAACTTAATATTTAGTACGTACTAATTAACTCATGCACTGTGAAATATGGCCTAGTGCATCTGCAAAAAAAGTATCGACCAAGGTCAGCCTGAGCAGTCCGCTCAGGCTTACCTTGGTCGAAACTTTTTGCTATTGGTCAATTTTCTGCATGTCGAAGGACAATTCTACCTCTTGATTCAGTCAGTGGTTAGACAAAATGGATCCATAGTATGTACTGACTTGATTCGTATAATGTATTACGAAGACGCATAAAACCACCTTTTTTCAAAGTGCAACGCTTATGTGTATGAGTGAAAATAACATGAGAGAAAAGAACAGATATATCACTCGTAACAAACTTCTCCTTTTGTCCGATTTTGTCAAACAAGACGGCCATGATGGCCCTGTATCACTCCACTGGCTAATTAGTAAAAACTCTACACACCAAACATTACAATACTTATCCAATTGGTTTTGAACTAGTAGACATACAAAATTTTCTCTATAAAATTCCTTGAGAAAGTTATGACCCCAGGGCAGAGCCATTTTTGACCAGAGAGCTATAATTACTTGAATCCACAAAATAAAGCTCTATACCAAATAATAAAGGTATAGAATGTGTGGTTATAAACAAGAAAATTTTCAAAGATTACTCAATAACAGGCCCTGTAAAACATGAGACCCCTAAGACAAGGCTAAATTTGGTAGCCCTAGTTCTTATGGTTGGTAACAAGAAAATTTCTAAAGTTTTCACTATAAAAGCCCATATAAAACTTGAGACCACTGGGGTGGGGGCAAACTTGACCCCAGGGCTATAATTTGGGCCCTCTTGGTAGAAGCTAACTAGATACATCTACATGCAAAATTTGGTAGCCCTAGGCCTTATGGCTAGGTACGAGATGATTTTTAAAATTTCCTTATATAAGCCCATGTAGAACTTGTGACCCACGGGATGGGATCGATTTTGACCCTAAGGCTATAATTTGGGGACTCTTGGTAGAGGCCCACTAAATAAAGCTACATGCAAAATTTGGTAGCCCTAGGCTTTATTGCTAAGTACAGGGAGATTTCTAAACTTTCCTTTATATAAGCCCATGTAAAACTTGTGAAATTGAACCCTAGGGCTATAATTCGGGCACACTCGGTAGATGTCTACTAGACAAAGCTGCATGCAAAATTTGGTAGCCCTAGGCCAAATGGCTAGGTATAGGAAAATTTCTGAAGTTTTCTCTATATAAGCCCATGTAAAACTTGTGACCCCCGGGACGGGGCCAATTTTGACCCTATGGCTATAATTTGAAGAAAATTGATACAGGTCTACTAGATAAAGCTACATGCCAAATTTGGTAGCCATAGACCTTACGGCTTCAGACAAGAAGATTTTCAAAGATTTCCAATATTTTTCAGTTTTGTTGCCATGGCAACCAGAGTTTTTGAAGGAATCAAACTCTTTCAAGAAATTCTGAAGAGGACCATGGCAGGATCATTTCCGTGAAGTTTCATCAAAATTGGATGAGTAGTTTCAGAGAAGAAGGTGTTTGAAATAAAAGTTAACGCACGCACAGACGGGCGGACGCACGGACGCACGCACGACGGACACCGGGCCATGACATAAGCCCGCTGGCCTTCGGCCAGTGGAGCTAAAAAAGGAGCACAGCCAACGCTCGGCTGCAGTTGCTTAATTTTCAGTGAAATTCAGTCGAAAAAGGTGCATAACTGTGTCAAAGAATACTTTGGTGGTTACCTGCCCTTGTTGTATGGGTTCCCCTTTTGATGGTGTACAACTTGTCCAAGTTTGAAGTAATTATTTTCAGTAATAACAGACAGCTTATAAAATGTCAAAGTTTTTGAAAAAGTCTGTTCTTGCACAACGACGCAGACAACGGCTACCACAATACCTCAACGTTTTCTTCGAATACAAACCAGCTAAAAAAAAGTCTGCAAATGGCAATGCGGTAAACGACACCATGGTTATATTTTCTGAATTCATTACATCCTGGGGACAACTTATGCGTCACAAAGTAAACCATAATTAACTGACAATACTAAACTTCCTCTTCCCACAGTGTTTTAACATATGTTCCCTATGCTTATTTATTTTTTTGTAACAGGTAGCCATCTACTTATTTTTTTCTGGAGGTAATCAGTTAATTCTGTTCATTGTATTGCACTGGTCAGTCAATGCCATGGTACCACCTAGTTTGCGGCACTGATTGAAACCCAAGAGAAAACACCAAAACCAGTCCGCAAAACTAGCAAGCTGATCTTGGTATGCTCTGTTTGTGGCAGCCATTTAACGGTCGCCATTCTCACTTTATCGGATCAAAAATGAGCTATATTCCTAAGAATTTTGATGATTACCACGAAACCGAAATAAATGTCTATTTGTTGTGTTTTACATACACTAACTAAACAAAACCTCCAGCGAGAGGAATTTTCAGCCTGTCAGCACGTAAAAACGAGAAGATTTATACACCTCGACAATTGGAAACATATTTTCTGTAAAAAGAAAAAAACGCCGGAATTCCACCAGTATATCATATCAGACAGGTTGAACTTGCACCGGAAGACGTTAATGTCGAGGAGCCTGGCTCACCACTCGATAGTCTGTCTCTGCTTTAAGCTAACATTGGGCTGTACAGCGTAAATTAGAAGGAACGGCGCCATGGGGCTAAACTATGCAAGTAGGAATGAAAAACATGGGATATATCCCTTGCCTTGTGCTATCAATTATCTAAATGGCGGAGGGTCTATAATACATGATGGAGAGACAAAATTATGCAATCAGTGTCAACGTCAACGAAATGTATATAGAAACATTACTAGTGTCAGAACGAGAATTACGGGTCGGAGGTTACACCATAAAAAAGTGGAGCCAAGTTTTCAGCAACCGTGAAGCTGGGAAAACGTCGACAGCCTGATGAAAACTAGGAAGGTTTTAATTGTCTTGAATCTTTGCCATTATTGAAGTGAAAGCTGCATCTTTTCAACAAACCTAATAAATTCTATCAATGCATCTTCGAAATAAGAAAGAAATGCCATAAAAAAGCTGCCGTAAATAACACCGAAACTCGATGAAAAATAGTCACATGTCGAGTGCTTTGCAAGACTGTAAGCATTTATGTCATACCATTTTCTTTCTAATCACCTGTTACTCTGGAATTATAATTTGTTTACACGAACGATGTGCATTGACACGAAAGTTTGAAATAAACATATGAAATTGCTTTACTGAGATGGCTCTAACACGGCCAAATAACATATGTAAACACAGATGATGTATTCATCAACCATTCTTAATTTCGTTCAAAGTCTAGTTCTAGATTCAGAAAGTAACAGACCTTCTGATTGGCTAAACCATGGTTTAGCCAATCAGAAGGTGTGTTACTTTCAAATTTTGAACATTCTTGAGAATAAAACTGGGATGTTCTTCAGAATGGTTGGTGAATACGGACCCAGGACAGTATCAGTAAGAAAATTTACTATCGTATTTCAAACAGTTAGTCTGTCATATTGTTATTTCTACAGAAAATAATATTACATTCCATTGCAGTACAAGGAAATTAAAATTTCCAATTCAAATCAAATTTCTCCATAGCAGTCACTCCATTTCTCAACAGAGCTTAACTCAGTGTAATAAAACAACCCAAGAACAGCCCGTGTCACTTTGTGGGTATTTACCTCTACATGCCTACGAAAAGCCGATAAGCATTATAGTTTTTTTCCCTGCTCCTTTCAGCGCGCATCATTCACGAGTGGAATCGCTAAACACTTTTGACTGACATTTTAGATAAACAATGGATGGGAAAGGTTTCACACTATTTCAGATTTGCTGAAAATGAAACATCCTTCAAGAGTGATGAAAGTTAGAGAAGTGATTACGGGTCTGATTGAACGTAGCATGTGCAATTTGTTAAAGAGCTGTTAATATGGTCTGATGAAAGATCAGCAACGAATTCTGTTATAGCGACCTGGAGGTTGAGGGCAAGTGTCTACAGGTAGTGGGTTAGATGTCTCGAGCTTAAACTCTTCACAAAACGACCAAATTTTAGACTAGTTCAAATTGAAAGCAGTTGCAGACGACTAAATAAATATGTCTAAAAATTTTAAAATTATGTTGGAATGGGTAGAAAACATTGTGGGGAAAAAGGAGAAAATGCTGGTTACCAGCATTTTCTCTTTTTCTCACAAAGTTTTCAAAAGGATTGCTTCTCTGGGTCGTTAAAATTGAGGGTAAAGATAATGGCCGTCCGCGGACATGATGACAGGGCAAACTGGCAGGACGTGTGCTGCTTTTTGATAAACGTTGAAGATCCTTAGCATCCCTCTATACCATGTGGTTGTGGTTTTGGGTTTTTCTTTTTTTGTGTGAAAAAAAGTTCGTCCTGACCTTACCAAAAGGTAAAGGCACTGGCGTAGCTAGCCCAAAATAAATTGTACTCGAGGCACGTAGTGCCGAGGGGGGGGAAAGATTTCCTAGGAAGGTCTTGGGGTCTCCCCTTAGAAAATTTGTGAATTTTAGAAGCTATTTTGTGGCCCCTGGTTTTTTCTTTCAAATTTTCTCTTTTTTTTTTTGCAAAGTGTACGCAACTTCGTTTTTGCTTACAGAAAGCTAAGCCGCTGAAAGGTACTAAGGATAAAGCATAGTTTGGGCACAAAACAGAACTATATACTACAACCGTACAACGCGACGCATTTATATAGCAAGGTCGTAAACGAAAAGAACTCTTTTCAGAAAAAGTAAAAAGAAAATATTAACAACAATAGTCACCATTCAGTTGTACTCGATTTCAGCTTTTTTCCAACATAACAGGGTCCGATTTTGGTGAAATTACCACAGAATTATAGAGCTTAAGATGCCGTTTCCAAATATGATCATCAGATCTATATGGTCCGGAATGGCAGAGTCTGTCTTTGAATGTCGTATGGCCGTAATGTAATGTGCCTTTGTTGCTTAATTTTTCAAAGCATACTTGTGTTTTTTTTCCTCAAATTCATACTTGCAATCCTGTGGAGCATTCATAATATGGAACAGAATTTTCCAGCCTCAAAAGAATTGAACAAATTATAATAAATAGATCTACAAGGTCCACCATATATTGATAAGGACCGTATTAAAACTGTAAGATCACACATCTTGGATGTATATCCTGTGATCTACGATAATGCAAAAGCTGGCAGTTGTAATGGTTGATTAAAGCTAAAACATGGATAAAAGTGGAAACAACATTTGTTGTGGTAAGAGATCGCGTCAGAAACCTGTTTAAACGGCTATTCATTAAGTTCGGGGAGTAAATGCAATACTACCAATATAAATATTCAAGTGAAATATGTCTGTCTGTCTGTCTATCTATCTGTTTCTCTGTCTCTCTCTGTCTCTCAAACTCAAACATTTTTAAAACAACTCATGGACTTCGACATGCGGGGTAGCGTGACAAATCCACTAAATACACATAAACGACCATTAACGTCGTCATTAAATCCACAATCATTTTGAATAAAAGATGAGAAGACAGTTAAAAAGATCATCGGGTCTCTAATGTATAACTTTCGAAACGACGGAAATTGTCAGTCCATGGAATTCGAGGCTACTTATTAAGGGCAATCACGGAGATTCCCTCACTGATTATCAGCTAAGCTAAACGACCGTTTTCGTCAGGACTGTACTATTAGGCACTTCCTTTTCCCAAACGAAAAGCCAATCGATGGAATAATTATAGTTATTATGCCATTAAAACAATGGTAAATAACCTCCGATGATCTCCAGGTCTGAGTTTGTAATGGGAAAAATAGAAGCCTGGATTTTACCCTATAAACTCTTTACAAAACGGCACTGTTTTCGACTCGCCCAAATTAAAAGCATTTGCACACGAGAAATTGCTTGCAACTCAAATCATGATTTCTGTCTTTCATACAGCAGAAAATATTTTGGGAAAAGGAGAAAATGCTAGTTACCATCATTTTCTCCTTTCCCACGATGTTTTCAGAAACTTTCTCTGTTAGGGACGTGCAAACTTGGGAAAATTTGGCTAAAACCGGCGCTATTAGCTTTAGTTTAGATAATGATCGAACTGCATAAAATGTGCAGTCTCATCTTTCATCGATAGAGTAGGCTACTTTGCCGGCAGTTATTTGTACTTAACCTTAAAATAGCATATCATGATCCTTTGCACTGTATTTACCCTTTGGCTGCTTAGCGCGACTCAATAACCTTTTGCGGACAGTGTAGATCAAGATCAGACAACACAGAACTTACAGTCTGATCTTGATCTACACTGTCCGATAAGGAGATTTTCCCCCTAAAAGTAACTGAAATAGCAATATTTTGGATTTTACTATAGCCTGGAATGGTTGATGTAACTTATTTAGCAGGTTAAGGGTTAAAATAGTGAATTTTATACATTTTGCACGGTAAGGGTTAAACTAATCGATTTGTATAATTTTGGTATAGGGTTAATTACGTTTTGCAAGTTTAACTCATATTTGATAGTCATATTTCACATCGTATACTATTATCATTATTTATTTATTTATCTATTTAATATTTATTTATTTATTTACTTTTTATTGTTACCCCCCCCCCCCCAAGCTGACTACTTCAAATTTGGTTTAGGAGGTCATTAGTTAATCCCATTTCCATTTTTTCGGGATTTTTTTTGAACCAGTCCTTTTCTAAAATCCTTACTTCACGGATACTGTACTCGAACAGCCGACACCTATTTATTTGCTTAATTCTGAAGCGGTTAATTATTACGTTTAACATATCGATATATACCATTTACATCAAAAAGTTTATTCATATCTTTACAAAGCTCATAAATCAGTGTATAAAGGTCGGCAAAATTTATCACCAACAATTGACAAATTCCCGTTTCTGAACTGTTTTGAGCAAGTACTTTTCTGACGACATTGCTATACAGTTACTATACTCTAACGACTTACAACTACTAATTTGTTTCAATACCTAATGCTTAATTATGACGTCTAAAGTATCGTTTTAATTACGTGTACATCAAAAAGGGGCCACGTCACATATACTATACAAAAGACATAAATCACTGTATAAAGCTCAAGCAAATTTATCACCAACAACTAACGAAATACGACTCCCAATAATTTCTAAAGACCCAAAAATATCAATCCAGCAGGTTACTTCACGGTCATTTTCCGTAAATGCCACTAACAATAACAAATCAATTAAATTGTTTATCGTATATAAATATAACGGATACGTTACTTCAGTCGGCTACTGGTCCATTCAAAAGCCCAACGCACTCTTTGCCTTCACTATAAATAATTACTCCTTTTGCTACGTTGTTTCCGAAAGAGATTATCAAAATACGTCTAAAAAGATTCAGGACGTTAGGGGTCAAAACTAACCCTTAAAGCACTTAAAAAGTGACAACTATTTCAAAATTATTGGACAGATCCATTAATATCAAGATTCAAATATTGCAAACTCAAGGTTCTTTTGGTCAGAAAATCCAACACAATACTGGACAATATAGGCCCGAGATCAGACTGCACGTTATGTGCAGGCTGATCTTGGGCCTATATTGTCCGTAAAAGCAACGAAAGGTGTCCTTAACATTTCTTTGGGTTAATAGCCAAGTTTAACTATGTAGCTAGCTTGTAATTGACGTGGGCTATCAGCGCACCACGCTCTGGCGCTCACAGAAACTTTGGTAACTCTATCTTCCAACCCGCTCGATCACAAATGAATACAATATATGGTTCATTTCCTAATTTTTCATCAAATTGTAATTTTATCTTCACTTGAAGCACACGCTAAAATTTATGACTTTAGTAAACGACCACGCAGGCTTGGGGTTAGTTGAAGCACTGTTTGGACAGTTTAAGCTTTCGATCGGCTACAGTCTGGGTTCTTTGATAGATTCCATTTCTTTTTTATGTTTTTGTAGAGATCTTCATCTTGACCAAACAAAAAAGTAGACATTTCACATAATCTGCAAGTTTTCATCTATTTAAGAAGAATTTATAAAGCATCGTCATACGTTTTTTTTTTGTAATTTGTTTAAATCTTCCCTTCCTCCATTTATTTAAATATAGTGACAATTACCCGGGGCTGGTTTCACTAAGGTAGTTAAGAACAAATTTCCTAGAACTACAACTCTTATCTAATTCCAGGGAAAAAAAATCAAATAACCACTTTATATGTATACATTGCTCCCTCAAACTGATTCCATTATCTTTCAAAAGCCCATTTTCCCCAGAGTCGTTAAAACTCGGGATTTTGTATTACGGGATTTATTAATTGTTACAGGCAATTAGCTCCTTTTCCCGCAAGCTCTCCAGATCATTCTAAAAACACAGTGCTTTTCATTATGCCTTTCTCCTGGTTTATATCAATAGATTTGATTTTTATTAAGCCTGTGATATTGGTATTAAAATCTATGAATTCTAACTTCTAAAAAGGCCCGCGTGTAACGATTATTGGCAATTATGATAGGCAAGTTGACTTATTGTATAATTTACGGGACTCGTTGACTTATTTTATGTGATCATTTTATCCATTTACTAAACCCTTGTTTTATACCGTCTTTAGAATAGAAAGCTTTTGATAACATTCTGGAAAACGGAGAAAATACTAGTAACCAGCATTTTCTCCTTTTCCCACAATGTTTCCCAACCTTTCAGTGACAAATCCGATCACGTAAACCACATTTAAATTGATTTGTAGTCTGAATATGTTTCTAATATAGAAAGGTCTAAAAATTCATGTTGTCTGGCAAAGAGTTAAACCCTTACCAAACGGCAAATTTTTAGACTCCACCAATTTAAAATCATTTGAAGATAACAAATTCAGTATTTATTAGAAGGTAACTTGTATCTCTGAAGCAGTAGAAAACATTGTGAGTAAAGGAGAAAATGCTGGTTACCAGCATTTTCTCCTTTTCCCACAATGTTTTCAAAAGCCTTTTTCATCAGGGTCGTTAAAATTCCGGAGACACATGGTAAAGCGTAAAACACCTGTGGCCGTCTAGGCGATACAGCACCTGGTGGTACATGGACCACTTCCCGGCTTCAAACAACAACATATTGACATTTCCTCCTCAATAAATCCTGGCTAACCCTTGTAACATGTTATATTTTAACGCCGTTTTCAACAATACGAGTATTTTAGTTGCACCGGTGTAAATACCTATAGGTTTCTGAAGATTCTTTTAAGTAACTCTTTACAAAACGCCAACATTTTAGATCGGTCCAAGTTAAAAGCATAGATCTGCAGACGACAACTCTGAAAGAAGTACAAATGAACTGAAGTTTTTCGACAGGGTAGCAAAGAACTGTAGGGTTAATGAATTATACCAAACAAAGTCATCACATAATTATGAATCCATGAAATCAGTTTTGTCTAATTATCGAATGATTCATTAGATAGTGTGGTCCTTGGACATGCAAAAAATTTACGAATAGAAAAAAGTATCGATCCATGTCAGTCAGCCTGCACGGACTGCGCAGGCTGACATGGGTCGATACTTTGTGTAAATGCATTAAACCAACTTTTCATATAGCATGCCTCGTTCAGAAAGTAACCAAATTTCCGATTGGCTTAACCTTGTGGTTTAGCTAATCAAAAATGGTTTAGCCAATGAGAAATTGTGTAACTTTCAAAGTTAAAAAATTCTCGAGAATAGGACTAGGAACATTACTTGGAATTCTTTGTGAATACGGACCTTGCAGTCCTATGCGTTTACCGAGTGAAGAAAATGAATGCGGAATTGTTTAAGATATTTATATTTTTTTTTTTTTTCTTTGTTTCAGATTCATTTTGCATATTCATGACTGTATTAAACTTGTCAGCCAACGTATAAATTTTCGAAAACGAAGGACAAGCGAGGCATAACCCCGGCCAAATGGTCCATAAATGCCAGCCTTCGCTTTGAAATATCACCGAATTTTATGAATTTCAACATAATTTTTGTGCATATTATTTGCATTCCAATACGCAAGCATGTCTCGGGCGATTGTTCTAAAATTAACTCAATCAACGTAATACTGTCGTAAATTAACGCTTTACCAAACAATCCCGCGTATTTACGACCTTGATGACTGCCTTTTAAAAACATTGTGGAAAAATGAGACAAAGGTGGTATCAAGGATTCTCTCTTTTTTCCACGATGTTTACTACCCTTTTCAGGCCGAATTCCATCATTTAAGTCACATTCAATTTGTCGTCTGCAAGAGCTGTCAATTTCGACAAGCCTAACACTTTGTCGTCTGGTAAAAGGTTAACCCTTTTCCAAACAATAAATTTTAGATTCTTCAAAGTCAAAACATCTGCAGACGACAAATTCTGGGTCTGTAAAATGAGCTTTAGTTCCATGATAGGATCGAAAACGTGGTGGGAAAAGGAGAAAATGCTGGTTACCAGCATTTTCTCCTTTTCCCACAACGTTTTCAAAAGTCCTTTTCCTTGAGGGTCGTTAAAACTTGGGATTGTGTGGTAAAGGGTTAACATATTACTTTCTGAAACAAATATGCAGCAGACGATTCTAAAACTATCCGTCTTTAACCACTGACCAGACGGCAAAATTTTAAAAGTGTCCAAATTGAAAGCATTTGCAGACGAAAAATCATATCTGGTTTAAATGACGTTTTTTTATTATTTATGTTTGAAAGGTTAGGAAACATTGTGTGAAAAAGGAGAAAATGCTGGTTACAAGAAAATGCTAGTTTCAAAAACCTTCTCCCCAAAGATCGTTCCAACACAGGATTGTTTGGTTAACAGCTCAGTAGCAGCCAAAAGTAAACAATGGGGGTGGTAAAATGCATCTTGATTATTATCCTACCATTTAAAAGTTAAGAAATTAATGTGAAGATGACAATCTGTTATTGTATGGTCGGTCCAAGTGTTAGTCACTGACAGGAAAATGAATTTCAAAACTAGGTCAAAAGTTGGCAGGTCGCATTATCTTTGTTTTTTTTTTAACCTGGTTTTAAAATTCATTTTCCTGCAGCAACTCACAAGTGAGACCGACTGTACAGTCAAAGATTGTCATCTTCACAAGAATTTCCATGTCTTTAAATGGCAAAATTTAAATTGAGAAGCATTTTAACACCCCATTTTTTCCGCTACTGTCACTTTAAAAGTTAAGTAAAAATAATTATGTACACCTGTATGGAAACATTGTGGCAAAAGACAAAAGTTCTCCTTTTGCCACAATATTTTCAGAAGCCGTCAGCTGCACGACGCAACTTGTCGTCTGACGGAGGTTATAAATTAATTTCCTGCGCGCAGAGATTTACTCTGTTTGTAATTTGGAGTGACATTTTGGACAGATACAAGGCTAGTACAGGGTGAAAAATGAACATCTTGTCTGCAAAACGCAACCTCTGCACACTTTTGATGCTTTTCTTATTTTTAATAACCAAAAGTTTTTTGTCGACTTAGGTTTAATCTCCGCATTCTCTTAAACTCTTTACCAGATGAGGTAATTTTTGTCTACTGAAACTGAAAGAATTTGCAGACGACAAATTTAGAGTGGCCGAAAAGGTGGTATTTTTATCTGTAAGGGAAGAAAACACTATGGAAAATGGAGAAAATGCCCGTTATGAGCATTTTCTCCTTTTTCCACAGTGTTTTCAAACGCCATCAACCTCAGAGCCGTAAAAACCAGGCCTTATCTGGGAAAGGGTTAAAGTTCTCTTTAACTCTTTGTCAGAAATTGTAAGCATCAGCAACTAACAAACTGAAAGTAGCTCGGTAGGCGTTATGGACCAAGACCAGACAACCAAGATCTAAAACCCACGGCGGTTACCCCTTATCCAGCTGAATAACTAACATGAAACTTTCAAGTCGATAGTAAAATCCCAAATTTTGCTATTTCAAAGGTATTTTAGGAGGAAATTACATATCCTTATCGGACAGTGTAGATTCAAGATCAGACTGCACGTTCTGTGCAGTCTGATCTTGATCTACACTGTCCGCAAAAGGTCACTGAGTCGCGCTTAGCAGCTTAAGAGTTAATTTAGACCTTCCTACCACATGAAATATTTGGTTCTTTATACATGACAACCTCTGTGTAATAACTGAACCAAATGTTAAAGGTGGGTATTTAGATTTTTCACATCTCACCAAATTAAAATATATTTATATCACTGAAATTTATATGAAAAAACAATACAAATCATCAATAATTAAGAATCATAAAATTGCAAAAAAAAATTTTTTGATGGTGTTCCCTTAAAAGGCTACGTAGCCTCTTAAGGTGTTTTTAGATTTCGTGCCAGAAATCAAAAAAGCATTGTGGGAATGTCAAGTGACTGGCACGTGACTAATGACGCTTAAATTCAATAACATAACAAACATGTAAATATTTTCCATAATGTCTTCTTCGGACGCTATGTTTGAAGCTTCGGCTGTGTATTTCCGGTGTGTAAATGAGCAAGTTGCTCATGTAAAAATAGACCGTGTTTCCCGTCGGTGTCCACCTGGGCCGTAGTAAATCTCTAATTTCTCTTGTTGTCGGATGGTTTTCAACTAATGGGGTTTTATGAATGAAAATTAAAAGGCTTTGGGAGTATAAGGATGATTTTTTTTTTGTAAAATTTTCGTCCCACAATCTGAAGGGCCACCTTTAAATATTTGTTTAATTCACCTGCTAAAAGTAACGATCGACTCAAGTTAACCTGCGCAATCCGCACTGGCTGTCCGGAGTCGAAACCTTTTGCTATTGGTAAATTTTCTACATGTCAAAGGGTCAGTCTAAGTCATGACTTGGCCAGTATTTAGAAGAAATGGATACGACGAATTGCTTTTTGTATAACTCATTTTAAACAAGCATTTAAGTTACATCCTTACAGCCAGAGAGTAAACAAACGCTGTTAAAACTTTACAGTGTGTAGATTCTATATAGTTAGCTGTGTAAACGTAGATATAAAATCGATACAAGATGTATGGGATAAAGAAACGCAAGGGATTTGTCTTCGATTTAAACCGGAAACTGTGGTTTTAATGTCTTGGGATAGCCTCCAAAAAATGAAATGCAGTTTCTATCCGTAGTAATCTGTGCAACCTTCCAACCGTCAGGGGCAACATTTGTCACATAGGTACAGGAATGATTATAGTTTCATAAACTAAAGATAAAATTGGTCAAAAAACTGGATTAAAAGGAGTAAAGATATATCTTTAAACACCCTTTTTTTCCCTGCTTTATATATATATATGTGTGTGTGTGTGTGTGTGTGTGTGTGTCTCTCTCTCTCTCTCTATCTTTTTTTAATATTTCAACTCGTACTTCAATCGTAAACTCCAAAGCCTAATTTGCAGCAAACAACTTTAAAAATATCCTTATACAATATACATAATCAACAGAAAACTTGTGCTTAATAAATGAATCATACTCTGGTTAGGGCATTCCAGTTATGCATTACACCAAGCAAGTCATCCCATATAATTGGCCTGCAACACGCGAAAAAGGGGCATTCGGACATTTGCGTAAAGTGTCGTCTCGGATCAGCCTGCGCAGTCTGCGCAGGTGTAATGCAGAGAAATGACCCTCCCCTACAAAATGACCCATGGATCATTTCACTACGTAGAGGAATGACCCGGGTCATTATTCTACGTAGAGAAAAGACCCCAGACCGTAGAGAAAGGACCCTCCTCTAGCTGTAGTAGAATGACCCCCTCATGAAAAGAAAGAACCCCCGTAGAGAAATGACCCCCCTTTTTTCCCTTGTAACATTGTTGTTGCTGCTGATGCTGATACTATACTACTACTACTACTACTACTACTAATACTCGTACTTCTACTACCCCCTTTTTGCCTTAACATTGTTGTTGCTGCTGATGCTGCTGATGTTTCTACTACTACTACTACTTCTACTACTACAGCTGCTGCTGCTGCTGCTGCAACTACTTCTACTAAAGGGGGGGGGTCCTTTCTCTACAGTTTGGGGTCATTTATCTACGTAGAATAATGACCCGGGTCATTCCTCTACGTAGTGAAATGACCCATGGGTCATTTTGTAGGGGAGGGTCATTTCTCTGCATTACACAGGCTAATCCGAGACGGCACTTTACGAATACAGTAGATTTTGTCCAACAGTAGACTTGCGTGAAACAGAAAATCACACACGATCGGAAAGTGTCGTCTCGGACCAGCCTGCGCAGTCAGCGCAGGCTGATCCGGGACGACACTTTACGCAAATGTCCGAATGCCCCTTTTCGCGTGTTGCAAGCCATATATGGATCCATAAAATCCTTTTTCTCCAATAAACGGCTGAATCATAAGCTAGACTGGTCCTTTGACATGTAGAAAATTGACCAATAGCAAAAAAGCATCGATCCAGGTCAGTCTGCGCGGACTGCGCAGGCTGATCTGAGTCGATAGTTTTGCAGATCTATGCATTAAACCCCTTTTCACAGAGCATAGCTCATGTACAAGTGAAAATTTTACGACAAAAAGATAATGCTCGTTAAAATCCATTTCAACTTTTGCCACAATGTTTTCAAATTTAGTGTTCTGCAGGACAGAGAGGTCGCTTAAAGAAGGAAATGATCATGACATATGTATATACCTCTGACTCAAAAGTGCGATACGAGGAAGTTGAAAAAAATGTCATATAGGCATTGTAAAACAGGTATTTATGGTCTTAAATAGGAATAATGAACATAATGGCATTGAGGGCCGAATTCACCAACCATTCTTAGGAACGTTCTTGGTCTCATTCTCCAGAATTTTCTCAATTTGATAGAAACACAACTTCGGACTGGCTAAAACATTCGGTTTAGCCAATCAGGAGTTGTGTTACTTTCAAATTAAGAAAATCTTGGAGAAAAAGACTAAGAATGGTTGGTGAATACGGACCCTGGCAGAACACTAAATAAAATTAAGAAGTTAACTGAAGAATTTCACGGGAATGATTGACAAAGTAAAGAAGCGAAGCCTCTAACGAGGGCTTCCAACGCATGTCTACTCGAGTACATGTAACTATCAGAACTGTAACGAGTAAAATTCTCCTTCAGTCATACTGTTTATGAAACCGGCCAATAGCAAAACAAAGAGCCATCTGCAGGAGATACATTGTCTACGCATGTCATATTCTTCGAAGATTCGACCTGTCTGCTATGACGCATCATCCATCCCCGAATACTTGGAAAAAGTAGGGCTTATACCGAAGCTATTAGCCTATTACCCAAGCATGCAGGGGCTGTTTTAATAAATGGTCGATGCATAGGATACATGCTAGCCGATCACAGCTGAATGAATCGCACCAGGTAGCGTTTTATTGAGTAAACGTTTATTTCATTTTGAAATTCAAAGTAACGGTTGTTGTTTTGAAAAGTGGTCCGGTTCTGTACCCAGAATGCCCATATTAGATAGATGTGTATTTGTAGAATGCCATCTAGCGTGAGATAATGGCAGGAGATAATGTGTTGAATACTACAAATGAGCCTTGCTCTATGAAAAGGGGGTTTAATGCATCTGCAAAAAGTATCGACTCAGGTCAGCCTGCGCAGTCCACACAGGCTGGTCTGCGCCGAAACTTTTTGTTATTGGTACACTTCCTGTATGTCAAAGGACCATCCTACGCCATGCTTTACCGTAGTCGGTTGTTGGACAAAATAGATTTTAAGGATCTATATTTCTATGATGACTTGCTTGGTACGATGCATCACGGCGATGCATTAAACCCCCTTTTGCCAGAACATGGCCCAAATATACTTCATGGTTTGACAAGCAACCTTGGGTTAAATATGCATCAAATTGCGCGTCAAACGAACGAAAAACTGTACCAAAAAATGAAAGGAGAAAAATGCGACCAGGTATTACATCATTCCATGAGGCCAAACAAAATTTGGCAGACATGTTACATGCGCACCTTGCCATGGTCCTGAATAAATGTTGATGGAGTGAAAGATGAAATAATTTATGATAGTTTTTCCACACACTACCACCTGCTGTCAGATTTTTCTTCTTCTTCCGTCTTGCAGCATACCACACTCAAAACTTTGTGGCAAAAGGACCTTTGTCGCACACGGGTATATGCAGAAATTGCTCGTAACGTGAAGTCCCTCTTTTTACAACGATATCTTTACCTCGACTCGATGTATTTAAGTAAGTCGTTGTAGTTACCCCGATTTCACCATGATATTTTGCACTTTTCTTTTAAGGAGATGACGAGTTCAACCCTTTACCAAACAATCCCTGGTTTTTACGACCCCAAGGAAGAAGCCTTCTGAAAACACTGTGGGAAAAGGAGAAAATGCTGGTAACCAGCATTTTCTCCTTTTCCCACAAAGTTTTCTACTCTTCCAAAGTCAAGTTTCAATTTCTGAGTCACGTTTATTTTGTCGTCTGCAAATGCTTTAAATTTGGACCAGTCTGAGATTTTGTCGTTTGGTAAAGAGTTAAACCAGCCAGCCTCTGCTTGCATGCTGTGTAATAATAAGAAGTGCTAACCTCTGGCAAAAATGAGGTTTGATGCATTTCCGTTACAAAACAGTATACCAAGTAAGTGATCACTTGACCATGGATCCATAAATTCGATTTTGTCTAACAACCGGCTGAATCCAGTAGAATGTTCCTTAGACAAGCAGAAAACTGACCAAAAGTAAGAAGTTCGACCCAGGTCAGCCTACGCGGAATACGCTAGCTGACCTGCGTCGATACTTTTTGCAGATACATAGATACATTAAATCCCCTTTTTTCACAGTGCATCATGGCTCGTATAGAGATATCAGCCCCTCTGACATAAATTTAGATGAAAGTACTGAACAAAATACAGCTTTGGACATGACAGAAGGTTTCATTTTGCACGTGTCAAGAGCCGAAAATAAGGTCGTTAACCCCTAAAATACCTTTAAACTATATTTGCTTTTCAGGTCAGTGTAAATCAAGATCAGACTGCACAGTCTGGTCTTTAACCTATACCGTGCGCTTTGCTTATACATTCCAAAGTAACTTTGAAAATGCACTTATCAGAGCGTAATGTCTGAAAGTATCTGTTTGGTTTATTCGGCGTTCTAAGTATTAATTTTAAGTGGCATTTTAACCCGCTGTCATTAGTTTTTCAGTTATATCACGGCGAAAGCTCACAGGTACATGCATTTTCGAAGGTTTACAAAATTCAAGGCTTTAGCCCTGAAGCACGAAGCACAAGTACATTTCCACGTGATCGAGGCAGTCAGCAGGAACATTCCTAGAACCCACGACCTCTCGAATTACAAATGCTGTGTCTTAACCCTTTCAGCGTCATAAGCGGAAAGAAAGACTTTTGCGGACGGCATAGATCAAGATCAGACTGCACAGGACGTGTAGTCTGATATTCTATCTATACTGTCCGCATGTTTAATCATGTCCATAAGATAAGAAGAACACTTGGCTGCAGTTGTTTTAATTTCAGTGAAAGTTTTAAGTCAAAAAAGGGGCATAACTGTGGCAAAAATACTTTAATGGTTATCTACCCTTTCTGTATGTGTTCTCTATTTAATAGTTAACAACTCTGGCCAAATCTGAAGTAAATATTTTCAGTATAAACAGAGATAAAATTTTAAAGTTTTTGAACGACGACGACGCAGACGACGCCAGGGCTTCGACATTACCTCGACGTTTTCTTCGAAAACAGCCGAGCTGAAAACCTTTCTATTCGGTCCATTCGGCATACCTCGGGTGATCCGATTATCAAGTTAGATGTTGGTACGGAATCGGCCGAGTTGTGACGAATGATATTCAGTCAATACTTTGTCAAAAAACAGGAGATGAGGTATTAATTCGAAAAACCATTTTGCCGAGGATCTGTATGCACCGTGAAAGGAGACCGCGATAAAGAGTGATTAAAAGATTATTAACGCCTGGACCATGCCTAGGCTAATATATTTGCCGCTGAACTACTAAGTCTCGTGGAGCACCGTATTAGCGTTCAGTCGAAAAAAAAGGAAGTAAACAAAAATGTTAGGCCTTATTAACGTTGACTTTTAGAGACCACACATTAAGGCCTTGTCCATCTTCTGCCATACAAAGGAGTCAAGGCGCTCGTAAATTCGTCCAATATTATCATAAGCTTGTCTGCATACGTTTACACCTCCAAATTAACCACTATTGTTCATAGCAACCCTTACGGTGAAATTAAACCCTTAACCTGCTAAATTAGTGAAATGAAACTTTCATGTCGATAGCAAAACCGCAAATGTTGCTATTTCAATTTTATCTTATGGGGAAAGCATCTTATCGTACAGTATAGATCCAAGATCAGATTGCACGTTCTGTGCAGTCTAATCTTGATCTACACTGTCCGCAAAAGGTCCCTGAGTCGTGCTTAGCAGCCTAAGCGTAAATGAAACGGACTTTTTTATTCGATATAAAAAAGATCCGCGTATCTGTGATGAAAACAATTTAAGTCAGAATCTCTGATCAGAACATCGGACAGCCTAGGCCATAAATTAGACTGCACATTCTGTGCAGTCTAACCTTGATCTACGTTCCTCGCAATAGCAAGATGAACTATTTTACTTCTCCACAGGCCCGATACAAGAGACTAAGTAATGTATAAGATCTCGTAAATTAGGTTTCGTGTCAACATAAAGTTCTTTCTATGTGGACACACAGAACGTAAATCAGGGTTTTTATTGTATTGTTTTAACAGTTCAAATATTTCAGGTCTTGTAATTATTCAAGTTTTATTCGTTGTAGAATAACTAGATCTTAAGGCAGGTCTGATTTCAATATCGAAAAATACTACAATACTATCATACGAGTGTCGCTCTATGAATTGGGGTTTTAGTGATTCTTAACGATGAATTATATCAAGCATAACGGAAAATAGTCCTTTGACATACAGAAAATTTACCCGCAACAAAGTTCCGAAACGGGCCAGCCTGCGCGGACTAGGTCATAAACCGTCTACAGTATACCAGAGATTAATTGATTCATTAATTGGTGCTAAACGCCGCTTTCAACATTTTTTTGTTATATCACAGCAACAGCTTGCTTATTCATGTAAGTCCTGGGTTTCACCATTACTAGACTAGAACTCTGAAGTGTCTTGCCCAGGGACATCCACACGAAAAACCCAGTGCTTCCAGTTTGGCTCAAACCCGGGGCCTCCAAGCTACGGGTCCTACACATTACCACTGAGGCACGCCAGACCTTCAATACACTTGAGGGATAGAAAATACTTTACCACTGAACGTTTCCACCATTAAGGCTATACATATCGACTACAATAACGGTATAGATCCCGTACAACAGGTGCACTTGAAACAATTTTAATCATCTAAAAAATTCTACTGGTATGTCCATTGTATTGCCAAGTTTCTTTATCTGCAAAGTTAATTTTAAAGTGACCATACACGTAGATAGCTATCTCTACCTGAAATGTCAAACTCTTGACCAGGGTATTGTTTCAACAGGACACCCCACTATTCATCAGTTCCACCAGTATCAAAAACCGCTTTTATTACTTTCATCGTTTGATAAATTGTCCGCTCCTTTAATCAGCAAGTTTCAGACATTTATTTAAAGTACCCTATATGGGTGGAAAAACGATACTTCATCTGTCAACTCGTGACATTATAAATGACGCCTTCAAATCAAAATGTAAGTAAAGATGGATTCCTGTTCACAGTTTGCCTGGTCCAGTATCGAATTACCGAGAGGTTTCAATTCAAATCAACCCGAAAAAAAAGTTTTACAGCGTCTAACTGAGTTAAAGGCAAAAGAAAACTTAGCACAAATATATGAAAGTAAAGTCCTCCTCAATGATAATTAAAACGATTGCTAGAAAAGGATTGGCTGCTCTTTCAAACTCGTATTGGGAGACAAATTTTGATGATTGCATTCAATGGTTGCAGATATAAAAGAAACTATTAGGACTTCTAAAAGTAGTGAATAACATACGTACATGTAGGATTTACAAGGTTTTGATTCTTGAAATTGTTTTCAATTTTCATACTGCAATAAATTATGCTAGATACCTAATAGATTTACAAAGTCCGGTACGACTTGCGCCATTATCTCCTTTAATAGCAGCATACACTCGGATCTCAAACATTTTTAGGTATAATTACATGTTTTGACAGTAGTGCGCCAAGCACTTCCGGGTGATCACTGTTAAAGTAATGGAGTAGAGCCCGGCTAAAACAAGATTCAAATACAACTGCACGAAGTGAAGAGGGGATATTGAATGGCTGGGTCAATTGAGGTCGCTCTAGCAAGTCGTTAACTGTTGTTTAATGATCTACAAATATGCTCATTAATCGTTTTTATACAGCTATTCATTTCCTTCGGTTATAATCAGCCCAAGTATCTAGTACTATCCTTGCCTGTGGTTTGTAATTCGTAATCAATCATTTGTCGATGGCACTTCTTTATTCCGCACTTTAAATTATTTGTTGTGTTCTTGGGAACTTTAAAAGTTAATTAGTTACCATACAAATCCAGCTTTTAAAAGCTGCTACGAACTCAAAAATATATTCATACATGTCATGCTCTAGCAAAAAGGTGTTTAATGCATCTTTGTAATACATAATACCAAGCAAATTATGGATCCATACAATCTTTCGCGTCTAACAGCCCAATAAATCCTGAGACAGAATGGTCCTTTGACATGCAGAAAAAATTGACTAATAGCAAAAAGTTTCGACCCATGTCAGCCTGCGCGGGCTGGTCGATACTTTTGGTCGATTGGTCGATACTTTTTGTAGATGCATTTAATCCTTTTTTCACAGAGCATGACTCGGTCAATCAGTTACCAGACGAATCCAGCATTTAAAAGCTCGTGAAAAATCAAAATGTAGCTCTGAATTCGTGTTTGCCAGGTAAGCCAGCGTTAATCTGTGGTATCCGGCAGTGTAGCTTCAAGATCAGACTCAACGTTCTGTGCAGACTGATCTTAGTCTACACTGGCTGCTTAAACACTGTTAAGTCATCCTTGAAATTAAAAGACTTATTGGTGACGCAGAAAAGAAAGATGGTAACAGAAAATTACGATTGTATTTGTCACTGTTGAGATGAGATGTTACGCAAGACTTTTACTTGACTTGATTTAGATTAAAGCCTTGTCAGTTGTTTCATCAATTTTGACTTACTTCGGAAATTCTTGACAGATACAATCAGTGTTTTATCGGTAAATGGAAAGAATAACGCAAAGACTGTCTTCATCCAATTCTTATCATAGAGACCATTTTCAGAAGAAAACGAAAACGGAAACAATGTGGCAAAAAATTCCTGATTTCTCAAAGGAAAGGAGAACGTGAAAAGTAAGTGCTGATTGGAAAGTATATTTGGAGGAAAGTCGCCTCCTTATCGGACAGTGTAGATCCAAGATGAGACTGCAAGTTCTGTGCAGTCTCATCTTGATGTACGCTGTCCGCGAAAGGTCAGTGAGTCGCGCTTAGCAGCCTAAGGGTAAGAGATACATCGATGTTTTCTCACAATGTTTAATACCGTCTCTTGCAGCACTGCAAACTCCCATATGTATTGGTATTGGGTTGCAACTTCCAAGTCGCTGAAACCAATTTGCATCAAATCTCTTTGACTCTTCGTTTTATTTAAATCAATTTAGATTTGAATTATGAAAACAGTCACGTGAAAACATGGAGGCAAAATTAGAAGTTGCCCGCAACGATCAATTTCTCCTAATGTCACAGTGTTTTCCAAAGTGGTCTATTTCAAGACGAAGAAGACGGTTGCAGGTGGTAATGGATTTAATGGTGTAGAGTTAAAAATATGTGACGGTCTGAACGTGTCATATCACTCACAGCGGAGAGCCAGACGAAGGTAAATGATACAACAGCTGTTTTAGCCAGTCACCTTGTAACCTCACACCATTTCCCGCCTTTTTTGTTTCGCAGAAGACTTTCGAATCAAGATTCACGAAGAGAACATGATATTACACGGTTCGTTATTTTCCCTTCTCTCTCTCTCTCTCTAACTGAATAGTGGATAGTTATTGCCTCATGATTCGTACTATCACGTTGGTATCCTTTGTGCTTTATGTGGGAAAGCAGACAGTGTTTGGGAAGGCAAGCTGTATAATTATGGTAGTAGTTAGTTTAAACATATTTTACATTGATTGAGAAACAAGTTCTTACAACTTATACCAATCTCTCTCAATTCTGTTCCTTGGGAAATACACCAGTACTAGCGCCGAACGTGTGGGCCAATGAACAATCCCGCTCCCGGGTATCCAACTCGGGACCTGCTAACGAGGCAGACGCTCTACCTCACAACCATAGACGCCAGTTCACGGTATTGGTTAAGAAACATATACACAAAAAAAGTGCGATGATTATTGCGTTGGCCTCCAGAAAATAGCTGTAACACTGTTGAACACATCGTTAACCACCTAAGCACTTTATCATAACAATTTACAATAATGTACTTGTACATTTCGGCCTTGCTCTGTGGAGCTGCAAGAATGAACTGAAAAGGTTCATTTCATTTGTGGTTAACTTTCACAGGAAGCATTTTCTTTCAGATATGATAAAAGTATTTGAACAATTAGTCTTAGATTCACGATGACTTCATAGTTGAATTATGACCACCCTGTTCATAATTCAAAACTAAAAGGAAAAGTATACAAATACAAAAGTTGTCACATAAAACAAAATTATCATCGAAGGCGTAGACATTACAGGATCACATATCGAGCTTCATCCCTTTAGCAGACTACAAGATTTGAGACTAGTTCAAGTTGAAAGCATGTGCAGATGATAATCTCATTGTGGTGCAAATGACGGGATTTGTCTTTGAAATGGTAGAAACAATTTGGGAAAAGAAGAAAGTGATGGTTGTTTCCATAAGCCTTTATTGTCAAGGTCGTGAAAGTTCAGGTTGTGTGGTAAAAGGGATTACCGTATTTGATACATTTGGATGATATAAGCACTTAAACATGGTGACAAACGGAGTAATTGCTAACACTAAATACGTTTGCCATTTGCCACAATGTCTTCCTATAATGTTACGTCGTAGTTGTTTAATTCACACATACGGCATTGCTTGTATACCGAAGTAAACCTTTCCTTCGCGAATGACTGACTAGTCTTATGGACGCCGTTAACCACAACCAGACTGCACAGAACATGCAGTCTGACCTTAAACAAACACTGTCCACAAGCTCACTCTGCACGATCACACAAAGTATGTGTCCTTTTGTAAAGAGTCAAATGCACGTCTGTTACAGCATGTCTCAGGCGGTAGAGAGTATAAGGGTAAATAAACATAATCCCCAGCATTTCTAGGTGGTCTAACGAACCGTGATTTATAACAATGAGAGGATAAAGAAAAGAGTCTAATATTATCTAAATTGGATAAACAATTAAAGCGCCATAAAACTTTTTTGGTGGTTTTTGATTTCAAGTCATCAGATGTATCTTTCACGAAATTGTTTTCCTCACATCTGGCGTCTGAGTATCAGTTAACCCTGTGGCTGCTTAGCGCTACTCTAAGACCTTTTGCGGGCAGTGTCGATCAAGATCAGACTGCACAGAACGTGCAGTCTGATCTTTGATCTACACTGCTCGATAAGGAGATATAATTCCCCAAAACATAGCTTTGAAAGAGCAATATTGGGGTTTTTACTACCGAAAGGAAAATTTCATTTCAGTTATTTTGCAGGATAAGGGTTAAACTGGCAGCCTGTTATTGATGTGTATCGTACGGTTTCAGATGAAATGGGTACCAGTTTATGTTTTAGTTCTTGGCAGATGGACTCAAGTAAGAGGCGCCCGGCCGGGTAGCTCGGTGGTTAGCGTATCTGACCTGCGACCTGGTTGTTGCGGATTCGATATCCGGTTGAGACAAACTCTCTCCCACGATTTTTTCGCCTCTCACCTCTGATGCAGGTGAGAAAGCAGTCAGTGGCTTGGAAAGAAAATTGTGTCAGTATTGGTGTGAGAAAGCCAGAAAACATATGTGTAGGTGCACTGACCATCGTGGTCTAACCTAGGCTGTTAAAACGGCTTTAAACTCCAATAGAAACAAAGCAAGACGCTTTGACTAACAGCCGTTTTGATCCCCCTCTTGTCAAGGTACTTTTCGTGGTAGCACTTCACTTTTTGAACGGTTAAATCCCCCCCCCCCCCGAAAGAGACGGTATAGTTAAGCATACGCCATTTCGGAATGAAAAAGTTTAGGCATAGTGTTTCAGACAAACACATTTTGAAAAGACTGAAATTTGACGTTCTGGCAACGGTCATTTTGAGCAGGACTTCAAATTTTCTGGAAAACGTAAAATGTTTTGGCTGGAGACGTTTTGAACCACACGTTTTGAAAAAGTAATTTTCCCAGATAAAACGTTTTTGTCCTCGAAGTTTTGGACGATGTATTTTTTCCAAACAAAACTAAATGCTTACTGTTGAGCTTTACTTTGCAATTTCTGAATCAAATACGCGACTTCGATGAAAAACTTGATTAAATTATTTTTTTTTTTTTAACCAGAACTCAAAATCAACAAATGTATACATGTAACATGTATCATAAAAAAAAGACGCGTGATTCTAGATGTTTTTTAACGTTAACAAAAACAAGCCAGAGTACCTTGAACAATGAAAATCTCAAACTTGAACAATATTAACACGATGGCAGGGACAACCATGTAATGATGAACCATACAAGATGAAACTGAATACATTTATTGTTGCTGAACGGCAAACAATCCCCAGGCTTTTAGATCCATTCATAATTATTTTTGTTCCGTTGTTTCTGTCTAAAACATGCACAAACTTTTCGTCTGCACAAACAAACGGTGTCTGCAAACAATATCAGATACTCGATAAAGTCGCTTCAAAATTTCCTGTATTACATTTTCAATAGACAAATTTGAAAACTTCCCTGTAACTTACAAATAATCAGCATGAATTCATGTTTAACACATGAACACGCATGATCATGCTATTCAAGGTGAAACTGTGTGTTGCATGTCTCCTTTTGCAAGATTCTTTTCATAACATACTACATAATCCTTACTTTTAACAACCCTAAAAAAAAAAAACCTTTGAAAACATTACGGAAAAAGGAGAAAATTCTGGTAACCAGCATTTTCTCCTTTTCCGACAATGTTTTCTACCCGTCCAAAAACAAATTCCAAGTTCTGAGTCACGTTTAATATTTTGTCTGCAAGTGCTTTCAATTTGGACAAGTCTAAAATTTTATCGTTTGCTAAAGAGTTAAACTCTGGGTTTGCAGATGAGTGAAACAACCATGATTGTTATGTTTCAGGAGTGTTTTGTTAATTCATAGCATGACAGAGAACTGAAGACATTTTATGTCGTTGGAAAGACCAAATTATCACGTTGTTAGGGCTTCTTCGGGCAGGTTACTTCCAAAAAATACTTCTATAAATATAGAACAGTTAGGGTTCAAGGTCAGACTGCATGGTAAGTGCAAACAGATACAATGCATTAATCTTCAATGTCCATATGCAAACAGAAACTAGTATAGCTCTCAAAATGCAAAAGAATGGTTGGGGACACCATAAAGTTGATAGAAACTTGAGGTCAGATCCTATTTGAATGAGGTATGTCTATTATCATTAATATAACTGCCACATCCTGTCATAAATTTCTTATCATAAATTTCTTATTTTCTTGATTTGAAATGCAAATATAAAATCGAGAGAATGGCTTTTGTTCGAACACGATCATTGGTTTTGCAACTGCAGGAAGAATATAGGGCTGATTTACAACGACATAATATATCATACCTGTTGCAGAACTAGGATATGTCAATGTGACAAGATTTGGTTAATAATTATATGCGCCCCCTTTCAGATGTGCTTTGTTTAATGATAAATTCTGCGACGTAGATAACATTGTCATGTTGACTCATCTCGACCTTGCCTCCAAAATCATAACCGACCATCTATGCTTCATAATATCCATAGTTATCAAGTATGTTGAGCTGATGTCAAACTATTAAGTACACTCCAGTACAAATACGGTTTAGTATCTTTTGCCATGTTCATAAAATTAAAAAGGCTTATTTACATATTCTGGTACGTATCTATACAAACTGCAAAGAATGTAGGACAAACAAGTATCTACTTTGTGCCTGGTCATGGTTTAGTTATACAACGCATTGATTAACTGACCAAACAACCAAATCAACCGACTGATACAAGCACAGCAATAAAGACCCCTTTCTGTTGAAGTTGGGCATAATAACTAATCTATAGAAGCTTTTTTTTAAATGTATTAATTGACTCATTTGTAATCCTAAAAACAACAAAGGTTCTGAAATGCTTTTGCAGGCCCTCTATACATGTATTAAGCACATTGCACTTTCTGTGCAGTCTTAAGTTTAGTCTACAATGCCTCATTGTTAGAAACGCTTGTCAAATGCAACGATCAGTCTTGGGTAACTTTTTCAATTTACTAATTTCCTGTGTGCTTATATTAGTTTCACTATATCAAAATATTCGACGAAAATTGTATGTATCGGTAGTATGTATTCACATGAGGTTTGCTTTCTTCCTTGACAATGAACCCAGTAAGATGTCTGTCGTCCATATTAGAATGTTATGTACTGACCTACCTTCTTTGATATACAGATCACATACTTAACCTTTTATCACACAAGAAAAATGTAGACCTTTCCAAAGTGAAAGCATTTGTAGACGACAATATTAAGGTGGCTCTAAGGTGGGACTGTGTGGTAAAGGGTTAAACACATGTCAATAACATAAGAAACTTGTGGTATAATCACAATATGGTACAACATGGACTTACACATTAAAAAAAAAATATTTCTTAGGTACTTACCGGTAACCAGACCTGTACCGATATCACTGTTTTATGTTTTCTCATCATCATAATGTAATTAGTAAACACCAGACTCTCCTTACATATTTTACTTGAGCACATGAGCCATGCTCTGACAAAAGGGGGTTTAATGCATCTCCGTGATGAATGATACCAAGCAAGTAATCACATAATTGTGGATCCATAAAATCCATTTTGTATAACAAATGACTTATTCACGAGGTAGAATGGTACTTTAACATATACAAAATTTAAAGATAGCATAAAGTTTTGGCCCATTGCAGCCTCCACAGATGCGCAGTCTGACATGAGTCGATACTTTTTGCAGATCTATTAAACCCCTTTTTCAGAGTATGGCTTACATGCAATTGCTTGTTTCAGTTTCAAAGCAAGGCAAGTCAAGGCAGCATAATGGACAAAGTTGGATTGGTCTGGTGGTTTTCGGTGTTACTCCTATCAGGCTTTGGGACGGGACCGGGACCGGGACCATGGGGGGTGGGGGGGGGGGGGGGGGAGGAGAGAGAGAGAGGATGGTTTTGTAGACGGTGTAATTCAAGAAAATTCATGCGTGTAGTCTGATCTTCACTGTTTCCTCTTCTTCATGAGAAATTCCAAGTAACTCTGACATGGATCATTACAAAATAGATCTTTGAAGCTGAGTAAAAGTAAAAATCAGAGGCCAGATATTGAGAGCAAATCACACAGTACAGATACTACAGAGTGTAGGGACCAATGTGAAAAACATGAATGGAAAAACTGCAATAGCTGGTCAGCAAACAACTGGTCCTTTTCTCATGTTGTTTTTCCAAGACATGTATTGCATAGGTACGTAATCATAATCTGTGGGGTAATCAGTTTCCCTTTACCACACAATAACTAGTGTTAAGGACCCCGAGAAAGATGACCCTTGAAAACATTGTGGGAAAAGGAGAAAATGCTGGGCAAAACTCTTCCTTCTCAGAGTCATTAAAAGCGGGGATTGTGTGATAAAGGGTTTCCTATTTACCATTACAATCTCATATTTCTGATCATACCTTGAAAAGACAGTTGAAAATATTGTGGGAACAGGAAAATAAATGATAACCAGAAATTTCCTCTCCAGCAATGTTTTCTGTTTCACTGACAAATTCCATCATTTAATCCACAATAAACATGATGTCTGCAAATACTTTCATAATGGACAAATTTTGTCATCTTAGGAAGAGTTGAACAGTAAGTTTTACGAGAAAACTAAACCAGGAGGAGTTTCTACCGTCTACACTACCACCACCAAACATGGTTGCTAACTTACCTGAGGGTCAATTTTCTTGTTCTCTGGATCTTCTTCATCCATCTCAAAATACAGATCTGTCTTAGTAATAGACATCAGACCAGTAACAGCAACTCCAGGAGCTATCAGCTTGCAAGGTGTAGACATGGCAACTGGACCTTTTTAAACAGAACAAAATCAAGCCTTTAATTTGTTTGTATTGGAGTTTAACGCCGTAGTAACAGCTTAGGTCATACAACTGCGGTCTGTGCATTTCCTGGCATTCTCACATCAGTACTGACAGAACTTTCTTTCCAAGTCAATTACTACTTTTCTAACATGAATCAGTGGTGAGAGGCAAAAAATCGCCGTAAAGAAAGTTTGCCAGGTATTGAACCTGCAACCACCAAGTCACGTTTAAGATTTGCTAACTAATGAGCTACCTGGACAGGCTATCAAGCCTTGAAATGCAACTTCAGGTTTTGTGGACAGTGTACATCAAGATCGAACTGCTTTAAATCTAAAGTGCACAATCCTGACTTTTAATGACCCCGAGGAAGACATCTTTTGAAACACATTGTGGCAAAGGGAGAAAATGCTGGTAAATACAATATTCCCACCTTCCCAGGATGTTTTCTAACCTTTGAAAGACAAATCTTGTCATTTGAGCTATATCTAATCTGTTGTCTGCAAATGATCTCAACTTGGACCAGTCTAAAAATTTGTTGTTTGGTAAAGAGTAGTTATACACAATAATAATGTGTCCACACCCTCTGACATCTTGTATATTTTTATATGAATTTTGTATATTACATGTAGGTGCACACAAATTTCAGTTCTTTTATTATCAGACATGCACATCTCTCCTAGATATCCAACTTATTTGTACTATAGTCTAATCAATCATGGGAAAATACACTGTTTTCAACTTTTTAAACAGTATTTAACTCATACACCAGAGACAACACAACTTTCTACGCTTCCATGGTATAATCTACAACAACAGGAAAAATATACACTGTCTGAAAACACTTCCAGTATGACTTGCTCCAGACGGGATCAATTTATGACACTTGCGTTACAAGTCGGATACCTTGACCACCAGACTATACAGGACCCATAAAAACTTGAAACATTCCCTGAATATTTTGCTGTCAAGCAAGAAAATAAGGGCTGGAATTTTGCCCAAAGGAAGGAAAGTCTAGTTAAAATCTTGCATTTCACTTCCTCAGTATCAACCTTTTACTGAGCATTATTAGTTGTATGGTCAGGTGGCAGGGGACATGGAAGCTTGTTCACGACTGTGGCGAATCATGTCGCCCCAAGCCGAAGGTGGGGACATGATTTGGCACAGCCGTGAACAAGTTTCCATGTCCCCTGCCACCTGACCATACAACAAATTTATTATGCGTCAAAGTTTTACCATTTCAACATGTATTCAGCAAAATTTTCCTGTTTCATGGTGTCACGAATTAAGCTACGCTGACGAAATAGAATTTCCCTCCTGAGTGCCCTAATTCAACGAAGACTGATGTCACTGGAAACCGTTAGGTTATCCTTTTAACGTTACAATATATGAGTTTCTAACGACACTTCACAATTTGCTTACCTGACGAAAGGATGGCTCATTTTAACTCAGGGTATTTATTTTAGAATGACAACAAACGATAGTACATGTAACTTTATTCATTTATTTACAAGAATAATCCATTCTTTCCACTTTAATGACAACCATAGAGGGAAACTGGTAATAATATGGTGCAGGCTACTCAGTATGTTTGTCTTGACGGCAGCTCGTATCGATCACTGCCGCCATTTTGGATGTTGTGATGAAAGTGTGGTAATGTATACAGGGCTCCCGAAAAGGAAACTGCTTTTACATGAATTTTGCCAGTGTACAGGAATATTTGTACTGGGCATATTATCCAATCAGATTGTGAGAAATTTTTTTGCAGTATAATAATATGGTTAAACAAACCCAAGGAAGGTTTCTGAAAACATTGTGAGAAAAGGAGAAAACGTTGGTAAGCAATCTTCTGTTTCAAAGACAATTCCCACCATCCAAGTCACATTAATTTTGTCTCCTGCAAATAGTTTCAAAATGGAAGGATCCAAAATCGTGTTGAACTAAGCAAAAATTATTTTCAATTATTATTACTTAAATACTACTCGGCATACCTGAGTATTCCCTTTCAAATTCAGTTTCCTCCATAAGCAGTTCTTCATCTGTAAACTCTGGCTGCTGGTTCTGTGCTCGTTTATCTGCTAAGTGGGCATGGAATGCCTCCCTGGCCTGGTTAATGGCATCTTCTGTAGCACCTGCAAAATATATACATGTATTAACTTTAGGCTGCCAAGTGCAACTCATTGACCTTTTGTGGACTGTGTAGATCAAGATCAGACTGCGCATAAAGTACAGTCTGATCTTTGATCTACACTGTCTGATGAGGGCATATTTTCCAAAAAAAATTACTTTTGAAATAGCAAAATATTTGATTTTTACTATCCCCTTAACTCTTTACCACACGACAAAATTTCAAACTTGTCTAAATTGACAGCATTTGCAGACGACAAAATAAATGTAGCTAAAAAATCAAAGTTTGTTTTGGGAAGGGTAGAAAATATTGTGGGATAGGGAGAAAATGCTGGTAACCAGCATTTTCTCCTTTTCCCACAATGTTTTCAGAAGACTTCTTCCTCTGGGTCGTTAAAAGTCGGTATTGTGTGGTAAAGGGTTAACAGTTTCATTTCACAGATTCAGCAGTATAAGAGTTATCTCATACAGCCCTGACTAAACCTAACGGACATTTTTAGTCTAGAAATAAGACCCAAGTAGTTGCAATTGCATGGCTGCTTTTGCTGGTAGTCATTTCAGCACTGAGGACAGTGTAGATCAAAGTCAGACCGCCCATTTTGTGCAGTCTGAACTTGATCTATACTGGCTGCAAATGGCAAATATAGTTGTTGAAGGTATTTTCAAGGGTTAGAATTATTGACTGAACTGAAAAAATGTCTAACAACAGAATGGCATGGCTTGGCTTGGCTGCAGTTGCATTTCAGTGAAGATTCTAGTAAAAAATGGGGCATTATTATGTCAAAATTATTTTGATAGTTACCTGCCCCTGTTGTATGGGTTCCCATTTTGATAGTTAATACTTTGTTCAAGTTTGAAGAAAACATCTTCAGTAATAATAAAGATAAAATAAAATGTCTAAGTTTTTGCACCACAACACAGATTATATCGATGCAGACAACTATGCCAGGGCTATGACAGTAACTCCGAGTTTTCCTTGAAGAAAGCCAAGCTAAAAATCTTCATCATCCATGAAGATAAACATCATTGAAACAAAGCAGTTAGTAGAGTCTGCAATTAAAGTAAAAGACAAACCACAAAAATATCGCTGTATATCAAAAACCATATTCAATCTGTTTCAAGGACATTGTAACAGTTTTTCCCTTGAAAGCTATACTTTTCTGTTTTGCGCGTGAAATTATTTTTCTTATCTGAGGATAAAAACACATCAAGTACATCATAATAATTCATATTTGTGTACATTAACCAGATTTATGCCATATGAAAAATAACCTAAGAAAGGTTTTAAAAAACATGACAACAGCCACTAATGGCATTATAGGCGGTAAATTAGGGTTTTGCAATGACAAGCACAAATCAGCATTTAATATCATAGAGGTAATAATAGGGACATCTAAATTCAGTGGTGTCATCAAGGCTGTAGATAGAGGCAGTAGAAATGTATTCATCACTTAACCCTTTACCACACAATCCCGTGTTTTAACAACCCTGAAGAACATGGCTTTTGAAAACATTGTGGGAAAAGGAGAAAATGCTGGTAACCAGCATTTTCTCCTTTTTCCACAATGTTTTCTACCCTATTAAAGACAGAAATCGTCACTTAAGCTACATTTCTTTTGTTGTCTGCAAATGCTCTCAATTTGGTCAAGTCAAAACTTTTGTCAGTGGTAAAGAGTTAAGAACAAATGTATATGTAACTATGTTGCAGGTGCACATATGAAGATTCTCATCAAGACAATTTTTGCTTGTAACCATAATGGGCATTTAATCTTGTACCACAGAATTGTGTGTGTTAACAACTCTATGGGAGGAAGGCTTTTAAAAGCATTGTTGAAAAAGGAGAAAATGCTAGTAACCAGCATTTGTTTCCTTTTCCCACGATGGTTTCAACTCTGTACAAGACAAATCAATCATTTAAGTCATCTTTACAGCATGTCTGCAGATGCATTCGATTTATACAAGTCCATGTATTTATTTTCTGGTAACGAGTCAAACAACACAATACATGTATTTTACCAAAGAAACTCGTACATCCCATGTGTACAGACTTTTGCGTCGGGACTTAACCGATAGAGAAAGAGGTTTAATGGTTATCTTCCATTCAGTTCAGTTCTCGTTACATCCAATTATTTGTAACTACAACTTACCATGTTCAATTGCTGCTCTAAGAGTTGCTTCAGGATGTGTAGACCCTAAAGGATTTCTTATGAACCTTCTCCTTCTTCTACTATCATCCTCCCATACATCCAACTTCCAAAACTCTTGTAGTCTGTAAATGATACATACCAATTATTGTGTTGTAGAAACTTACCTGGCACTTGCATTTTCTTTGAGCGGCACGGGAAACTTTTATATCACATGAGCAAAGGTTGAAAGAAGTGTCAAAATTTTGTTATTCAGCGAGAAGCAAATAAAAGCCCAAGGAAAGTCACAACAACATGATACATGTATTCCTTTAATTTCATACTTACCAAATTTAAGGACAACATTTTGCAGTTATGGACAACTTCATTGGAATATGATGAGACATAAAAAACAACACCAGTTTATCTGGACAAAAACTTTTGATCACAAATGGCTTATGAATACATGTATTATTACATGAAATTTTGACAAATCCAATCAGAATTTGACTATGTGTAGATGTGGATTTTGCTTTCTGTCTAGTCTGATTTTATCTGTAGACGATGTTTGTATTTGAGCCGCAAAATTTATAAGTACATCACAGAAAACAATACACCAGAAGCAGTTAAGTACTGCACATTTCCAATTAACTTCAATTAATGCCTTCTTCCCTTTCTAAGACAAATATCATTATTTGAACATCATATAATCTAGAAATCTGTAGGTATAGTCCCACCATTTAGCAATACAGAGCCATTGTAATTTTCAGCCATAAACTGCTAAACTGCTTTACAAATCAAATAAAAATTTCCAGCCGATAAAATTCCTACTAATGCCGTTTTGAAATTCTTTTTGCAGGAGACACCTAACTGTATCAGACAAGATGGATCCAAGATCAGACTACTTGTTCTGTGCAGTCTGATCTTGATCTACAGTCAGCAAATGCAATGGAAGTCATGCTAGGTATTTTCAAACTAGAACAAAACAGTAAATGCATACAAAGCTAATGGTAAGTGTTTAACCCTTATAGCGCTTTTCAATACTATAGCTGCTTTTACTGCCAGTGTAGATTAAGATCACACTACACGAAACATGCAGTCTAATCTTTGATCTACACTGTCCACTTTCTGTAGACAATTTGAGGTAAAGCAACCATAAAATTACATGTACAATCATTTGGGTTTTATTGTGATTGTATGGTGTTTAATGCCGTTTTCAACATTATTTCAGTTATATCGCGGCGGCCAGTGTACCTATCCATGCTTCCCTGGAGTCTCTTTTACACAATTTTCTTTCCAAGCCACTGGCTGCTTTCCCACATAATCATTGTCGAAACAATGGTCAGCGGTGGGAGAGGAATGAATCCTGTCGCTGTGACTATCATCAATCCTCGGAAAGAAATTGGCCGAGCCAGGGGTCATAGTCAGGGATCGTACCCTGGACCCCGTGTTCTCAAGTCCTGCACGCTACCGACTGAGCTACCGGGGCTTGGCTTGGGTTTTATTTCTTGGATGAATATGTCTCTTGGGTTTATTCAGTGATCTAAGGGCTAACTCTAAGGCTGCTTAAAAGGACTTAAGGACCTTTTTCAGACAGTGTAGATCAAGATCAGACTCCACAGAACATGCAGTCTGATCTTGGATCTACACCATCAGATAAGGAGATATTTTTCCCCCCCAAAAAAATACCTTAGAAATAGCAATCTTTGGGGTTTTACTATCGGCATGAAAGTTTCATTTCATTAACTCTTTATTAAACGACAAAATTTTAGACGTCCAGATGCAGAGCATTTGCAGACGACAAAATAAATGTGACCCAAAAATTTAAACTTGACTTTAGAAGAGTATAGAAAACATTGTAGGAAAAGGAGAAAATGCTGGTTACCAGCATTTTCTCCTTTTCCCACAATGTTTTCAGAAGGCTTCTTCCTCTAGGTTGTAAAAACCAGAGATTGTTTGGTAAAGGGTTAATTTAGCAGGGTGAGGGTTACGTAATATACCTTGCATCAGAATCCCCCCATGCTCCATGCTTGTTCGTAAGTATGTTGATGACTTTGTCCTTGATCTTGGAGGCTACAGAGTGGTCCCGACGTTTAGCGGAGGTTATAAGATGATCACAGAGTTTCTCTTCCTCTTTTCTGTCTAACATCATTTGAGCACATAAAGACTGTATTGAGAAAAAAGAAATCTTTGCAATCAATTTCACCCCTTGAGCATACCAAATTAATTCAATAGACATTTTCAGTCTAGGAATAAAACCTTAAGAATTACTATTTTAAGTTGCTTTTGTCCAGTTTGTCTCAGTAAGGCAGACAGTGATGATCAATACCAGACTCCACATCTCATGCAGTCTGACCTTGATCTACACTTGCTGCAAAGGCAATTTAAGTTGTACAAGGCTTTTTTTTAACCCTTTACCACACAATACCAACTTTTAACAATCCTGAAGAAGGCTTTTGAAAACGTTGTGGGAAAAGGAGAAGAAAAGGATCAGCTCTACCCTTCCGAAAATAAATTTCAATTTTTGAGTCACATTTATTCTGTCACCTGCAAATGCTCTGAATATGAACTAGTCTAAAGAACAGATATTATCATTCATACTACATTTATTTTATTGTCTGCAAAGGCTTTCAATTTTGGCAAGTCCCAAATTTTGTTCTTTGGTAAAGAATTAAGGGTTAAATTGCAGTCTAAACCTGTAAATGCCTGACTATACTTCCTTTTGCAAACTTTGTAGATTAAAATCTGAGTGAACAAAATGTGAAACTTGTAACACTTGTATAATTTTACTTAATCTGTCAAATGCTTAGCATAATTCACTTCACTTTTTCAAACAGTGAAGATAAAGATCAGACTGCATAACACAAGGCATTCTTATATTCAATCAACAGTATTTTATAAGATTTTGCTGCCAAAAGAGCCCTAAACATATAATACAATTAACTGTTTAGTGTGTTATTGACAGAAATTATACATCAACCCATTTGACATCCAATAGCTCATGCTTCATGTTTTCTTTTTAACTCTTTCAGTGCCAAATAAATAAACCTCTTTCGACGGCTCTAAATACTATTCTTTGAAACTTACAAAGATTTTGATTGTATGGGCTTGACTACACAAGCAGACGGCATAGATCAAACATCAGACTGCACATTCTGATCTTGATCTACGCCATCCGCAAATGTCACAGTTTTCACCCATGGCGCCAAAACAGTTAAAGGAATATGAGTTGCAAACAAAGTAAGAATTCTTATCAGTATATTTATCAAGTCTAAGCCTTAGACTTTTCTGTAGACATGATGACTTGAAATGCTCTTCCTTTGTGATTCAAGAAGCATAGTTTATCAGATACACATAAATTTAATGTAATACATGTAGGTTAACACTTCACACATATTTGATTTCTATCCCTAGAAAGCCTTTCAGAATTTTGGATGCTGTTACAATGAGTGTGGATCAAAATAAAATTGCAAAGAGCAAGCAGTGGTATCTTGAATCAACAGTCTTTCGAAAAACACAGACCCAAAACTGGCCCAAAATTGCTGTCCTCCTACTGTTGAAATTTCCATCTTTTTAATTTATTTGACACTTGTAGAGTTAACAAACAGTCCTGATTTTTCACAACTGTGTGGAAGAAGGCTTTAGAAAATATTGAAGGGAAAGGAGAAAATGCAGGTCTGCTTTTGCCACAATGACTTCTATGCTATCAAAGACAAATTCCACCATTTAAGCCACATTTGTAATGTGTGATTGCTTTCAATTTGGACAAGTCTAAAGTTTTGTCTTCTGGTTAACAATAAATCAAGGATTTCACCATACAGGTTTACCACATAATTAATATAAAGAATATATTAACAAGGAAGCTACAGTAGTTTGCAGACCTCAAATTCTGCATGTCTTTGCACATCTTCAGCTCTCATTCTATTCAATATGAAGTCTGCTTCATTGGCTACTCTGACTATGTGATCTCTGGTAGCATGGGCTAGTAATCTGAAATCCAAAATCAGTAGCAAGTCATCCTTTCTTCAAACAAATTTGTAGCACACAACCTTGAAAATATTCTTGTAAAATATGCATGGGTTAAATGAATTGACATCTCTTACATGCAAATACAGTCAGATCAATTTTTTTTGTTGCTTTTCTGACCCATTGCATGCTACGGACAAGTAGACTTGCTTTTATAATTTGATCAAAAGTCAAAATGCTACTATTAAATATTATTTGCAATGTCATATATATGTGTCTTAGTTTTGCAAACATGTAAAAAAAAGTCTTTAGTATTTTTCCTTAACTCTTTACCACACAACGAAAATGCAGACTTGACCAAATTGGAAGAATTTGCAGATGACGTCTTGAATGTGGTTCAGAGTACAAGGTTTGTCTTTGATTGGGTTGAAAACATTGTAGGAAAAGGAGAAAATGCTAGTTACTAGCATTTTCTCCTTTTTCCACATTGTTTTGAAAAGCCATCTTCCTCAGGGTCATTAAAACTTGGGGTTGTGTCTTATTACAACTGTAGTAAAGGACTTATCTCTGAAAAAACAGACAGGTTTTGTTTCATTGTATGATTGTAAGAACTGCTGCTACATTACTTTCCCACAGGTTTGTCTACTAAAGCAATTCTTTCAAAGTCAAGCTTGTGTGATACTTTATTTTGAAATAATTGTATCCAACTAAATCATTTGCAATCATGACAGTCTTACCTTCCTTCATTAACAAGTTCTATAAATGCTAGACCAGCATGTTTCTGTAGAGAGTTCTGCCATTCTTGTGAACACAACAACATAACTAATTCTACTACTGAAGTGCTCTGTTTCAATGTCACCAAACCTAAAATGAAAATGACAAGTATAAAGATTGGACTAACTCTTTGCCACAGGACAAAATTTTAGACTGGTCCAAATTGATAGCTGTTGCAGACGAAATGTCAAATGTGGCTAAAATGATGAGTTGTGTCTATGAAAGGATAGAAAATATTGTGGGAAAAGGAGAAAATGCTGGTTACCAGAATTTTCTCCTTTGCCTACAATGTTTTCAAAAGCCTTTCTTATCAGGGTAATTAAAACCTGAGACTGTGTGGTGAAAGGTTCAGACATGAATATATCTGGCAAGAAGGCCATGATGGCCCTAAAGTCGCTTACCTGAGTCTTTTGACCAAATTAATCCATTTTCTATTGTACACAAGTTTTTCTAAGATTTGACCCTTTGACCTATTTTTTAACCCACCCCACAACAGGAGGCAAATTTCATCCCTGGACCAAAATTTGTAGCATTTTGGTACAGATCCACTAGACAAAGCTACAACCCAAATATGAAAGCTTTAGCCTTTACAGTTTGGGACAAAAAGATTTTAAAAAAATTTCCTTCGTTATCTCCATGTAAAATCTGGGAACCCACAACATAGGGCTCATTATGACACTATGGTTATAATTTGAAGTCTTTTAGAAGGGGTCCACCAGACAATGCTACAAGCCATATATGAGAGCTCTAGCCCTTAAGGTTCAGGACAAGAAGATTTTTAAAGATTTCCTTCATTATCTCTATGAAAATCCGTAAGCCCACAACAAAAGGCCAATTTCCACACAAGGGCCATCATTTGAAGTATTTCGGTAGAGGTCCACTAGATGATGCTACATGCCAAATATGAAAGCTGTAGCCCTTAGGATTTAGGACAAGAAGATTTTTAAAGATTTCCTTCTTAATCTCTATGTGAAATCCGAGACCGCACAACATAGGGCCAATTTCCACAACAGGGCCATACTTTGAAGTATTTTGGTAGAGGGTCACTAGATGATGCTACATGCCATATATGAAAGCTCTAGCCCTTATAGTTTGGGACAAGAATATTTTTAAAGTTTTTTCTTTCGGGTGCCATGGCAACCAGAGTTCTTCATGGAATTCAAATCTTTGAAGTATTCTGAAAGTGCATCACCTAAGGATCATTTCTGTGAAGTTTCACTGAAATCTGTTGACCGGTTTCAGAGGAGAAGATTTTTTTATGAGAGCTCTAGCCCTTAAGGTTTGGGACAAGAAGATTTTTAAAGATTTTCTTCTTTATCTCTATGTAAAATCCATGACCCCACAACAAAAGGCCAATTTCCACACAAGGGCCATCATTTGAAGTATTTCGGTAGAGGTCCACTAGATGATGCCACATGCCAAATATGAAAGCTGTAGCCCTTAGGATTTAGGACAAGAAGATTTTTAAAGATTTCCTTCTTAATCTCTATGTGAAATCCAAGACCCCACAACATAGGGCCAATTTCCACACCAGGGCCATAATTTGAAGTATTTTGGTAGAGGGTCACTACATGATGCTACATGCCATATATGAAAGCTCTAGCCCTTATGGTTTGGGACAAGAAGATTTTTAAAGTTTTTTCTTTCAGTTGCCATGGCAACCAGAGTTCTTCATGGAATTCAAATCTTTGAAGTATTCTGAAAGTGCATCACCTAAGGATCATTTCTGTGAAGTTTCATAGAAATCTGTTTGCCGGTTTCAGAGGAGAAGATTTTTTAAGTAATTGTTCACGGACTGACGGTCGGACATACAGACGGACGGACGCCAGACGGTGATCGATCACAATAGCTCACCCTGAGCACTACATGCTCAGGTGAGCTAAAAACATTACAGTAAAGGATACATGCAAGAACACCTCTAATGCCAAACACAGGAAAATAGGATATTCAGGTGGAAGATGAGCACAATAATAATAATTACTGTTGAAAGTTTCAGCTATTTTGTCAAATTTATATCAAAATATTGGTGGGTGTTAATCCAATATGCACATTCCATGCTGTCTTATTTCAATCTACACTATACCTAACAACTATTATACACCAAAGCATAAGCATAATTAGATCCTTCAAATTCCTTTATCCATTCAATATATATCAATGGAATAGAAAACAAGTATGATGCACTTATGCTAGGAAACAACAAGAGCACCGCATGTGGGTGCCAACACTCAGCTACAGTTGCTTAATTGTCAGTGAAAATTCTAACTAGAAAAAGGGGCATAACTGTGTCAAAAATACTTTGATGGCTACTAAACCTTGTTGTATGGGTTCCCCTTTTGATGGTTAATAAGTATTCCGGGTTTGAAGTAAATATCTTAAACCTAAGTAATAACAGAGATACTATAAAATGTTAAATGTTTTTGCACCAAAACGACGCAGACGCTGACACAGATGCAGAGAATGACTGGGCTATGACAATACCTCTATGTTTTCTTCAAAAACAGCCAAGCTAAAAATCACAAAAAACAAACTCACCTCCAATTAACAGTTCTTGTCCATGAGACCCAATCAGTGTTTTTGACAAATAAGGAGCAAAATCCACAAATATTTCTCTCAACAAGGGTGCAACTGATCCAAGAGCCTTTTCAAGTCTCTCTGTCAAATTACCAGAATCAAGCGCTGCGAGGTTAACAGGGGCTGGAATAGGGGTATTTTTCAACTCCAACTTTTCTGGCTTCTTGGATTCTCTGTTATCAGGTCCATCGCCAGGCTTGCTTGTTCCTGCTGATATAGAGGCTATTGGCATCTGTTCCCCAGTGACAGAGGAGATAACTGTAACAGACTCTTTCTCAACATTATCTGAGTCCTCTCCCTTTGATTCTTCTGGTTTCCCCTCAGTTTTGTCACTTTCTTCTTTAGATTCTTCTTTTTCTACAGTATCCTCATTTGGAGAATTTTTTTCGTTTGATGATTCTTCCTGCTTGTGATTTTCACCAACATCATCTTTTGATTGACTTGTCTCTCCTTCAGCTTGGCTCTGCTCTGATTCAGTTTTTGTATCTTCTGCACCTTCAGCTGATTTATCCTCTGTGTCTTCTTTAGCAGACTCTGCCTTATCTTCAGGCGTGTCTTCTTGTTTATCCTCAGCTGTATCATCTACAAATAAATGAATCATGCTCAGTGAAAAGGGGGTTTTATGCATCTGCAAACGTATCAACCCACGTAGCCTGGGCAGTCCGCCCGATTCGAAACTCTTTTCTATAGGTAAACTTTCTGCATGTCTTAGGACTACTCTACATCAGGATACTGTGATGACTTGCTTGTTATCATGCATCTTGGAGATGCTTCAAACCCCTTTTGCCAGAGTGTGATACATTATAGCAAGCTAGTCATCACACAATTTAAGACCCATAAAATTGATTTTGTGTAAACTGTGCAAGCTGACATGGGTCTATATTTTTTCCAGATGAATTAAACCCTCTTTTCAGAGTATGGCTCAGATATCAAAATTCTATTAACCCTTTACCACATAATCCCGAGTTTTAACGACCCTAAGGAGTAAGCCTTTTGAAAACAATGTGAAAAAAGGAGAAAATGCTGATTTTCTCCTTTTCCCACAGTGTTTTCTACTCTACCAAAGGCAAAACTCATCATTTGAGCCATATTTTGATTGTTGTCTGCAAATGCTTTCAATTTGGACTAGTCTAAAATTTTGTTGTTTAGTAAAGGGTTAAACAAAAGCATCACTTTTTATTTTCCCTCTCATCACTTCATGACAAATGTCAATTTCGTGATATATTTGTGACCTGAATGTTACAACAATTTCTAAAGATGCATTTTCTGTAATGGAATTAATATGATGACATTGTCAGTTGTTCTTGATTCTCATTCTATCTTTACCTCCTGAATATAACTTTTTTATCTTGTAGCAGACAGCTTTTAAAATCACTCGGCAAAGGGAGAAGTTACATGTAAGAACTAACTTTCCCTGTTTGCAACCATGGTTAATTCAATATGTATTAATTGTATTAAATATAAACCCTTTGCCACACAATCCCAAGTTTTTGGCAACCCTGAAAAAAAAAAAAAGCATGTTGGAAATATTGTTAGGAAAAGAGAAAATGCTAGTAACCAGCATTTTCTCCATTTCCCACTATGTTTTCTACCCTATCAAAGACAAAATCCATCTTTTGGACCACATTAAGATTGTGGTCTACAAATGCTTAATTTGGACTAGTATAAATTTTTGGCATGTTGTCATGAGTTAAATCATAATTTATGTTGATCATCAATCTTATATGGATATTTTCAGAGTTGTCTGCAGAAAGCAACAAAACTTATACTTTCCCAAATTGAATGCTTTTGCAGACTACAAGATAACTGTGACTCAAAAATAGAAATTCACCTTTGGAAGGATAGAGACCATTGTGGGAAAAGGAGAAAATGCTGGTTACCTTTCTTTCAAAAGGTATTTTCGTCAGGGTCATAAAACTTGAAATTGTTTCGTAAAGAGTTAATATGAAAACCATTCCTTTGAAACAAGCAAACCAGAAAATTATGATGATAAAAATGATCAAGGTATGACATGTAAAGAGAAATGATCAACAAACCTTCCTCACTTTTGTCAGGCCCACCATCACCAGCACCTCTCTCTTCTGTCTTGTCCTTTTGAGCCGATTCAACTGTCTCCTCTATCTCTTTCTCTTCATTGGTCTCCTCTTTCTTATCTTCTCCAGCATCTTGACTTGTTTCTGTCTGGCTTTTTTCTTCTTCAGCCTCTGCTTTTCCCCCTTCTGTATCAGCTTTTTCCCCTTCTGTCTCTGATTTTTCCACATCTGCCTCAGGCTTTTCCCCATTACTGACTGTCTCAGAGCCTGATTTTTTTGGGGTCACTGATTCATCTGTAGTAGTTGAATCTGTGTGGGATAAAGAATTTATATGTTAAGTCTTTACCAGATGACAAAATTTAAGACTTGTCCAAAATCAAAAGAACTTTCAGGCGACAGGTTAATTGTGGCTCAAATGATTGGGTTTGTCTTCAATTGTGTAAAATAAAAAAAAATGCAGGAAAAGGAGAAATACTGATAACTAGCAACTTCTCTTTTCCCCACTACTTCAAAAGCTTCCTCTCTCAGGGTCGTTAAAACTTAGGATTGTGTGGTAATGGGTTTAACCCTTTACTTCACAATCCCGAGTTTTAATGACCCCAAGGAAAATGACTTTTGAAAACAGTGTAGGGAAAAGTTTTTCCACAATTTTTTCCAGCCTTTCACAGGGAGATTTCTTGATTTGTTCAACATATTATATGCCGTCTTCAAATGCTTTCAATTTGGACAGGTCTAAAATTTTGTCGTTTGGTAAAGGGTTAAAATGAGTTGTACTATAAAAATATACTCAAGCCTGTTTTTTTTTTCATAGAGAAAACGTAACAGTATGTGACAAAGGTCACTATCTATCCATGAAAAAAAAAGAAGTATTTGCTTCATGTCAAACTTTTAAAGCAAACCAGATTGCAGTTCTTCATCACCCTGCTTATTTTCAATTCATTATCTGTTTCAACACAACATATGTAAAACTCCACCTCTTTAGACTCATGAAATTTCAATCTACTGGAAGTCATGCATCCTTGGTCAATTTTCAGTCCTGAGGTAAGTGTAAGGGGCCAGCTTTACTACTCAAGTTAGTGATTAAACTCCCACATTGTAGGTGAAAAAAAACCTTTTAGAAGCATATGGAAAATACTTTAAACAGGCAAATGCTCCTTTATCCACAATGTTTTCAAAACCTGTCTAGAGCAGGGTCATAAAATGCCAAAATTGTAGTACAAATTGTGTAGTCTTTATCACAAAACAAAATCCTAGACTTGTCCAAATTGACAGCATTAGCTGATGACAATTTAAATGTAGCTCAAGTGATGAATTTGTCTTTGATAGGATAGAAAACATTGTGGGAAAAGGAGAAAATGCTGGCTACCAGCATTTTCTCCTTTTCCCACGATGTTTTTGAAAGCTTCCTTTAGTAGGGTTAATAGAACTTGGAATTGTTTGGTAAAGATTAAACAGGGCAAAAATCTAGAGATCTCAGTACCTAGAGATGTATCGACATTCACATGTACATCAACAGGTATTTTGAGCTTAACCTGACTTTCATCTACACTGTCTACGCTGTCTTCCGCTGTCTGACTGTCACCAGACTGGCTCTCAGATACTGCTTCCTCCTCATCAAATTGGTTCACTACAAATTATAAGTTCATCATAATTACTTAATAGTTACCCTACACAGATCTATTCTAAAATCTTACAGCAACAACTTTTGAAACCATGACAAGAAAAGAATTCCCTTAAAATGATCAATGTCTTCAATTGTCACAATGTTTCTCATATATAAACTTCTATACCAAAAATTAAAATTTTGGACCTATCCAAACTCAAAGCATTTGCAGATGATACATGCAAATTAAATGTGAGGTGTGAATGCTGCAATTTTCGGTTGAAAGGATAGTAAACATTATATGAGAAGAGACAATGCTGGTTACATGCATTTTCTTCTTTTCCAACAATGTTTCAAAAGCCACTTTCAGAAGCGTTATTAAAACTCAAGATTATGTAGTAACGGGATAAAGCTTAATTCTTGTATATATTTCACAAGACTTTTTTGAAGTCATCTGCTGCAAATTTTTCCAGAAAAAAATGTTTTGATTAAAGATGACATCAAACAACTACTTATTTGTTGTAACTCTCCTAATTCAGTCAAAGTATCAATTTTCCAACAATCAAAGTGATAACTCTGCCTGAATTGAACCATTTAACTTCTTTATCAAACAACAAAAAAATTGGAGTTGTCCAAATTGAAAGCATTTGCAAACAACAAATTTAATTGTAGCTGGAATTATGCTTTTGGAAGGGTAAAAAATATTCTGGCAAAAGGAGAAAATGCTGGTCGTCGGTATTTTTTTTCTTTTCCCACAATGTTTTCAAAAACTTTCTTTCTCACGGTCATTAACAGTCAGGATTGCGTGGTATAGGGTTAATTATTCAAGACTTAGTGCTATGAAAAATAAGGAAAAGAAAAATTACCCACAATGCAAAATATCTATCAGCTGTTGCAGTTATATAAAGATCTGCCTGAATATCTGGCACTTGATCCAAGATCAGACTGTAAGTACTATGCAATTTGATCTCAAATCTTAGCAAAGGCAACTACAGTTGTCCTTTGAATTCCCAAAGTTAACCCTTTAACAAACAATAAAATTCTAGACCTATCCACATTGAAAGTATTTGCAGACCACCAATTAAAAGTAGCCCAATTAACGGTTTCTAACTTTTAAAGGGTGGTAAACATTGTGGGAAAAGGAGAAAATGCTGTTTACCAGCATTTTCTCCTTGTTCAACAATGTTTTCAGACCACTTAATCTTCAGGGTTCTTTAATTCGTTTTGACTGTATCGAAGTTTAACACGCTTTTTAACAGCTTAGGTCATTATCACAATGGTCAGTGCACTGACACATGTTTTGTGGCTTTCTCACACCAATACTGACACAACTTTATTTCCAAGCTACTGACTGATTTTCTCACATGCATCAAAGGTGAGAGGCAAAACAACAGAAAGAAAGTTTGCCTCATCCGGGTATCGAACCCACAACCACATGGTCATTAGTCAGATATGCCAACCACTGAGCAACCCAGCTGGGCTAGGGGCTTTTTAAACCTAGTGTGGTTTGGAAAAGGGTTAAAGGTAAGTTTTTAGTAAAGAATATAGATCCTGATATGAATTTGTCAAAAGCAAGCAATTACTTTTGAAAACATGTTAGCAGAATAGTTTCTAACTCACTAGAGCATCAAATAAAACAGAAAACAAAATCAAGATGAATAAAAACGGATCTACATAACACACATACACACACAAAAGTACCGTACATCTTTTGAAGTGCTTGAAAGTCTCAGAAATAGCCTTTCCTTAAAAGCTCCAAGCCTTTCTAATTGGAACAAAAAGATCTTCTAAGTTCTCATTATACAAACCCATGTAAAACTTGTGACCCAAGGATTGAACCAATTTTGACCTAAAGGTTATCATTTCAACTTACTTGGTAGAAGCCAACTAGAAGGAGCGTATAAAAGGTCAAAACTACACTACTAATGCACTATTAATACACCAGTAATACTTTTATCTAAATAAATCAAAACCAAAGAAGAGTTTTGTATAACAAAACACAATATTTTCTGTAAGTTATCTATCACAACATAAAATATAAGCATATGCAACAAACATACAAATAAGATGCCAAAACTATAGACAATGCATTCTATTATTAAACTAGCTCTTTCAATATTCATAATCTGTTCAATGAAAAAGTACATCATTGTGGTAAAGGAGCTTCAATTTTCTACACCGAATACCACAACTTTGATGATTTCAATAAAAACAAGAGTGCCTCATGTGGGTGCCAACACTTGGCTGCAGTTGCTTGATTTGAGTGAAAATTGTAAGTTGACAAAGGGGCACAACTGTGTCAAATGTACTTTGATGGTCACCTGTCCTTGCTGTAGAGGTTCCCCTTTTGACAGTTAAGTCCACATATAAAGTAAATTTCTACAGTAATGAAAGAAGATATTACAAAATGTCAAAAGTGTTTGCACGATGATGACAACCCAGACACAGACGACAACAAGGCTTGGACAATACCTCCGAGTTTTCTTTGAAAATAGCCAATTTAAAAATTATGTACAGCTTGAGCCAAATTTATCTAGAAAAAAGACAGAAGTCCAAAAGTGTTTTTTTCTTGTTGCATGCTGCTCTTCTTATGGCTATGTATAAAGAAAAACACAAGACAAATACAATATTTAACAACATCATTTCCACCTTCTGAACTTTCTTCTGTCTTGGTTTCTTTCTTATTTTCATTCTGACCCTCAGGTTCCTTCTCAGCCTTACTATCAGTTTTATCTGAATGGTTCTCTTTATGGTCAGCTTCAGTGTCATTAGACTGGTTTTCAGAACTTTCAGACTGGTCCTCTGTTACATTACCAGATGACTCAGATAAAACACTTTCACTGTCCATTTTGGAGTCAGATTTAATAGACTGTATACTATCTGTATCTTTCTTAGAATCTTTCTGTTGACTGTCTTCCCCAGCATCTTTTTCAATCACTTTTACATCCTCAGTGCCTGATATCATCTGAGAAAGTAAACCACCACCATCATCCACTAGGGCCACATTCTGTTTTGCTTTATCCAAACTCTCCGACCTTTGTCTGAGGACTCTATGCTTCTCTTTCTCGGCAGTTTTCAGCAAAGCTGCACCATCAAGGTGGCTGTTGATTTTGATGTTTTCTATGGTAGTTCCATCCACCAATAGAGACATGGACGGTCTCAGGTTTTGCCAGTTATTTGCAGCTTGTAACACAAGGCACATTGCATTTAAAAATTTAATCAAATCATCATTTATTAAAATATGAAGATGACTAAACTAAACATTCCTACTTAAAGGTATAATCATTATCATATAAACAATCATAATGTAACTTAAAGCTTTAATATAAGTATAGTCACAGGCTGAAGGGGATCAACTGCTTGCCTGATGAAAAAGCTTTATATGAAAAATATTTGCAGACAACAAGCTAATTATGGCTCAAATGATGGAATTTGTGTCTTGAAGGGCAAGAAAAGTAGAGAATGCTGGTAATCCTTTTCCCAAAATGTTTTTGAAAACTTTCTTTCACAGGGTTCTTTGATAAAGGGTCAATCATTATTCCAATACTCAAACTTAACACATTTCATTTCCATTAATGAAATAGGGACACAGAGTAAACATTTTGTACGCTTAAATAAAAAGTGCTTCATAGTTTGATTTGACATTTTTTAGACATATGGCCAATATTTCAGTACACTATGACTACTATTTACAAAGTTACCAAACAATTTCAGATGGTACTCTCACAATTTATCATATGGGTTCAGTAGCAATTTTAAAGGATATCCCGTTTAATATATTTCAGCCATGCTCTGTGAAAAGGGGGCTTAATGCATCTGCAAAAAGTATCGATCCATGTCGGCCTGTGCAGGCTGACATGGGTTGATAATTTTTGCTATTGGTCAATTTTCTGCATGTGCAAGGACTATCTACCTCATAATCAAATCAGTTGTTATTATGTGATGACTTTCTTGGTATATTACATCAGGCAGATGCATTAAATCCCCCTTTTCCAGAGTTCCACTCATTTCTGTGTTACATTATTTGAAAAATCATTAGTATAAGCCTAGTTTCTTCACATCAACTGTAAAAGAAAGAAAATTTCCTTTTTAAATGATCATTGTAAACATCCTTTTTTTAATAATTTCAAAAATACAACAGGAAAACGACCTACTGTCATCAAAAGCAATTGCGCCATTTGTTTTAATGTTTTAATAAGAAATCAACTCCTTGGTTGTATTGTGTGATAATGGGTTAATATATAGCTTAACTCTTTACCACACAATCACAAGTTTTAACAATCCCCAAGAAAAAGGCCTTTTAAAAACATTGTGGGAAAAGGAGAAAATGCTGGTCACCAATATTTTCTCTTTTTCCTACAACCTTTTCTTCCCTTTCAGAGACAATTCCAATTATCTATGCCACATCAAATTTGTAGTCTGCGAACTTTGAATTTGGACTAAGCGTACATTCTATCTAGTGGTAAAGAGTTAACCCTTTGTCAGAAAATATTTCTAGACTTGTCAACATTGATAGCATTTGCAGACAACAAATTTTAAGTAGCTCAGATGAGGGGATTGGTCTTTGAAGTGCTAATAGGTGTAGGAAAAGAAGAAAATGCTGGATATCACCATTTTCCTGTTTTTCCAAAATGTTTTACAAAACAGTACTTCTTGGGGCATAAAAACTTCGGATTATCTGGAATAGGGTTAGGCCACAATTATGGACAAAAACTTTTGGACATAAAATGATCTCAGAGCATTGATAGATCACAACAAAACACAATTTATTTTTTCAGTCTATATAACAAAAGTATTCATCTCAGATCCAATCAAACCCACATACCTGGTGGACTGGTGACTGAGGGCTTACGCCCAGCACTGCTGGGTGTTTGTGCAGGACTAGGTGGTTCTAGAATATCTCTGTATTTTGACACCATCAACACTGATGTGAAGTAAACAATGGCTAGGGCAAGAAATTGTGCTTGCTTGGTCTCCTCCTGAAACAAACCAAACAGAATTTAACCCTTTATCACACAATCCCGAGTTCTAACAATGCTGAAAAAGTAGGCTTTGAAACCATTGTGGGAAAAGGAGAAAATGTTTGTAACCAGTATTTTCTCCTTTTCCTACAATGTTTTTTAACTATTCAAAGACAAATACTAACACTTGAAAAAAATATGACTTGTCTTCTGTAAATTCTGTCAATATTGTCAAGTCTAAAATTTTCCCATGTGGTTAAGGGTTAACCCTTTACCAAACAATCCCTGGTTTTTACAACCTAGATGAAGAAGCCTTCTGAAAAAATTGTGGGAAAAGGAGAAAATGCTGGTAACCAGCATTTTCTCCTTTTCCCACAATGTTTTCTACTCTTCTAAAGTCAAGTTTCAATTTTTGAGTCAAGTTTATTTTTGTCGTCTGCAAATGCTTTCAATTTGGATAAGTCTAAAATTTTGTCGTTTGGTAAAGAGTAAAACAAATGCAAGCAGTCTTTGAAATTCCGAGTTCTATCCCATACCCCCAAAAACACAACTATTAATACCCCTGTAGAAGAATTTTGTGAAAAAATTGTTGAAAAAAAAGAGCAATTGTCTGAACTGAGTTGCTAAAGAGCAGACATTATACATACTCTTTTGTTTTTGCAAATAAAACTGCCTAGCCTAAACTAGTTTTAACTCTTTACAACACCATTCCAAGTTTTAACGACCCTGGGGAAGATGCCTTTTAAAAACAATATGGGAAAAGGAGAAAATGATGGTAACCAGCATTTTCTCCTTTTTCCACATCGTTTTCTATTCTGTCAAAGAACCTTGGTTCATTTTCATCACTTTCCATTTTGTCATCTGCAGAAGCTTTCAATTTGGAAGCATCCTAAAATTTGTTGTTTAGTACAGAGTTAAAGCATTTGAAGACAACAAATTAAATGTGTTCCTAATGATGGCATCTGTCTTTGAAGAGTGGAAATATTGTTGGAAAGAAAACAAGAGCAGCGCATCCAGGTGCCAATGCTGGGCTACAAGTGCTTGATTTTCAGTGAGAATTCTAAGTTGACAACTGTGTCAAAAATATTTTGATGGTTACCTGCCCTTGTTGTTTAGGTTCCCCTTTTGATAATGATCAACTTGTCCAAGTTTGAAATAATTATGTTCACTTATAACAGAGATATTACAAAATGTCAAAGTTTTCAAATGACAATTACACAGACGAGGTCAGGCCTATGGCAATTACTCTTCATTCTCTATGAAAACAGCAGAGCTAAAAATGCCAGCATTGGTTCAGAAGAGTTTCATACAAAACATTACTCACAATGTCCCTGTAAACAACTGCTCTCAGTCTATTTATATCCATGTCTTGTAAGAGTTTGTCAGCATCTTTAATGGGAGATAACTGCTCATTCAAGTTTTCGACTATATTCTGAAGAAAGAAAGGTAGAAAATACATGCATATCTAAATCTCAGAAAGCTGAACACAAAATAGGCTGCTTTTACAACCCTGAGAAAGATAGCTTTAGAAAACATGGGAAAAGAGGAAACAAGAGGGCCATGATGGCCCTAAAGTCGCTCACCTGAGTCTTTTGACCAAACATGACCCATTTTCAATCTCTTTTGAAATATCATGACAAACAATTTACTAAGCTTTCATAATTATTGGACTGAAAACTTGGCCTCTAGCATATACACAAGCTTTTTCTAGAATTTCTCTCAGTGACCTACTTTTTATCCAACCATAGCCAATTTTCCCATTGTAGATATTATCAAAACAAAGATCTTGACCACCTTTCATACGTATTGGACAGAAAATGTGGCCTATAGAGCATACACAGGTTTTTTCTAAGATTTGAACTACTGACCTAGTTTCTGACCCAACATGACCAATTTTCGAAGTCATGTGAGATGTCATCAAGTAAAACATTCTGACCAACTTTCAAGAAATTTGGACTGAAACTGTGACCTCTAGAGCGTACACAAGGTTTTTTTTAAGATTTGACCCAATGACCTAGCTTTTTGCCTGACATGACCCATTTTCAAACTTGTCCAAGATATCATCAAGACAAACATTCTGACCAAATTTCAAGAGTTTTGGACCAAAAATGTGGCCTCTAGAGTGTACACAAGGTTTTTCTAAGATATGACCTTGTGACCTACTTTTTGACCAGACATGACCCATTTTAGAACTCGTCCGAGATATCATAAAGACAAACATTCTGACCAACTTTCAAGAGCATTGGACTGAAAATGTGGCCTCTAGAGTGTGCACAAGGTTTTTCTAAGATTTGACCTAGTGACCTAGTTTTGGCCCAGCATGATCAATTTTCGAACTCATCCGAGATATCATCAAGACAAACATTCTGACCAAGTTTCATGAGTATCAGACTGAAAATGTGGCCTCTAGAGCGTACACAAGTTTTTTCTAAGATTTGACCTAGTGACCTAGTTTTTGACCCGACATGACCCATTTTCGAACTCATCCGAGATATCATTGAGGCAAACACTCTGACCAAGTTCTGACCAAGTTTCATGAGTACAGGACTGAAAATGTGGCCTCTAGAGCGTACACAAGGTTTTTCTAAGATTTGACCTAGTGACCTAGCTTTTGACCCGACATGACCCATTTTCAAACTCGTCTGAAAAATCATAGAGGCAAACATTTTAACCAACTTTCATGTGTATCGGACTGTAAATGTGGCCTCTAGAGCATACATAAGGTTTTTCTAAGATTTGATCTAGTGACCTAGTTTTTGACCCGACATGACCCATTTTCGAAATCGTCTGAGATATCATCAAGACAAACATTCTGACCAAGTGATATGAGTATCTGACTGAAAATGTGGCCTCTAGAGCGTACACAAGGTTTTTCTAAGATTTGACCTACTGACCTAGTTTTTGACCCGACATGACCCATTTTCGAACTCGTCCGAGATATCACCGAGACAAACATTCTGTACAAGTTTCATGCGTATCGGACTGAAAATGTGGCCTCTAGAGCGTACACAAGGTTTTTCTAAGATTTGACCTAGTGACCTAGTTTTTGACCCGACATGACCCATTTTCAAACTCATCCGAGATATCATCAAGGCAAACGTTCTGACAAAGTTTCATGACTATCGGACTGAAAATGTGGCCTCTAGAGTGTACACAAGGTTTTTCTAAGATTTGACCTACTGATCTAGTTTTTGACCCGACATGACCCATTTTCGAACTCGTCTGAGATATCATCAAGACAAACACTCTGACCAAGTTTCATGAGTATTGGACTGAAAATGTTGCCTCTAGAACGTACACAAGGTTTTTCTAAGATTTGACTTAGTGACCTAGTTTTTGACCTGACATGACCCATTTTCGAACTCGTCCAAGATATTATTAAGACAAACATTCTGACCAACTTTCATGAGTATCGGACTGAAAATGTGGCCTCTAGAGCGTACACAAGGTAAAAGTTGACGATGGACGACGAACGACGGACGCCGGACACAGCATGATCACAAAAGCTCACCATGAGCACTTCGTGCTCAGGTGAGCTAAAAAGTGAAAACCAGGTTTTTTTTTTTTTTTTTTAAACGATGCACCCTTACAGCCAGAGAGTAAACAAAGGCTGTTAAAACTTTACTGTGTAGAATCTAGATAGCCATGTAAACATAGATAAACAAGAGCGGCAAATTGTCGCAAGATACGCCAGTCCCACCGCCAGCTGTCGAGCGGGTAAAATAATCGTAAAGGGCAGGTAATGCAACAAACATGTTTACCAAGTCTCAAGTCAATTTGACTTGAGGTGACAAAGTTCCGTTCCAGACAAGCAAGAAATACTGGAAAAATGAAGATCAAAGTGGAATTACTCGAAATCCGCACTAGGTAGAGTTATTGTTCTCGCGCACTGTACTCCGTAATATTGCAACAAACATGCATACCAAGTTTGAAGTCACTCTGACTTGAAATGACAAAGTTATATTCCAGACTAGCAGAAAATGCTGTAAAAATGATGATCAAAGGGAAATAACTCAAAGACAGCAAGAGGTAGAGTTATGGTTCTTTCGCACTGCACTCCGTATTATTGCAACAAACACACATGCCAAGTTTCAAGTCAATCGGACTGGAGATGACAAAGTTATCCTCCGGACAAGCAGAAAATGCTGTAAAAATGACAAAGGGAAATACCTCAAAGACAGCACGAGGTAGAGTTATGGTTCTTTCGCACTGCACTCCGTATTATTGCAAGTAAACACAAATACCAAGTTTCAAGTTGCAAGTAAACACAAATACCAAGTTTCAAGTCAATCGGACAAGAGATGACAAAGTTATATTCCGGACAAGCAGAAAATGCTGTAAAAATGATGATCAAAGGGAAATAACTCAAAGACAGCACGAGGTAGAGTTATGGTTCTTTCGCAGTGCACTCTGTATTATTGCAACAAACACACATGCCAAGTTTCAAGTCAATCGGACTGGAGATGACAAAGTTATGCTCCAGACTAGCAGAAAATGCTGTAAAAATGACAAAGGGAAATACCTCAAAGACAGCACGAGGTAGAGTTATGGTTCTTTCGCATTGCACTCTGTATTATTGCAACAAACACAAATACCAAGTTTCAAGTCAATCGGACTGGAGATGACAAAGTTATATTCCGGACAAGCAGAAAATGCTGTAAAAATGACGATCAAAGGGAAATAACTCAAAGACAGCATGAGGTAGAGTTATGGTTCTTTCGCACTGCACTCTGTATTATTGCAACAAACACACATGCCAAGTTTCAAGTCAATCGGACTAGAGATGACAAAGTTATGCTCCAGACAAGCAGAAAATGCTGTAAAAAATGACTATCAAAGGGAAATAACTCAAAGACAGCATGAGGTAGAGTTATGGTTCTTTTGCATTGCACTCCATATTATTGCAACAAACACACATGCCAAGTTTCAAGTCAATCGGACTGGAGATGACAAAGTTATGCTCCGGACAAGCAGAAAATGCCGTAAAAAATGACTATCAAAGGGAAATAACTCAAAGACAGCATGAGGTAGAGTTATGGTTCTTTCGCACTGCACTCCGTATCATTGCAACAAACACACATGCCAAGTTTCAAGTCAGTCGGACTGGAGATGACAAAATTATGCTCCGGACAAGCAGAAAATGCTGTAAAAATGACGATCAAAGGGTAATAACTCAAAGACAGCATGAGGTAGAGTAATGGTTCTTTTGCACTGCACTCCATATTATTGCAACAAACACACATGCCAAGTTTCAAGTCAATCGGACAGGAGATGACAAAGTTATGCTCTGGACAAAAAACTGGACACGGCCCACCCGCCCGGACAGACGCCCGCCCGCCTACATGCTCGTATGCCATGGGTGATCCCATAATATGTCCCATCTTCGACGGGCGTATAAAAATTGATATAAGGTGTATGGGATAAAGAGACGCCAGGGATTTGTCTACGATTTAAACCAGAAACTGTGGTTGTAATGTCTATGGCTAGCCACAATAGAAAGAAATGCATTTTCTATCCATCGTAATCTGTGTAACCTTGCAACTGTAAGGGGCAACATTTGGCACAAAGGTACAAGAATGATGCATCTTTAACTTTTATCACAATGTTTTCCACTCCATCAAAGAAATATGTATCAGCCACTTTGTTCCAATTTTGATTTTGTCCACTGTTGGTGCTTTCAGTTTTGAAGAGTCAATAATTATATTGTTTGGGAAAGCGTTAATCAGTGTAAGACATCACAAATATACAGTCTGATCTTGGAAATATGTGTACATTGAATGGCCTATTATGCTAGTTTCACAGATTTTAAAACATGACAATAACAATTGAGCTGCGCTCTGTGAAAAGGGGGCTTAATGCATCTGCAAAAAGTTTCGACCCAGGTCAGCCTGCGCAGTCCGCGCAGGCTGACCTGGGCCGAAACTTTTCGCTATTGGTCGATTTTCTGCATGTCAAAGGATCAGTCTACCTCATGATTGAGTCGGTTGTTAAAAAAAGTGGCTATTATGGATCCATAAGTATGTGATGGCTTTCTTGGTATGATGGATTACGGAGATGCATTAAGCCCCCTTTTGCCAGAGCGTGGCTCAATTCATTCAAATGTTCCTTGGTTTCACAAGTAATAGGCTACAGAGATACAGAAATCTGCTCAAGGATATTCCCATATGACCAGCACCACCAAGCCAAAAGTGGGGATCAAATAAGCATTTCCTAAATACAATGGTATCGCCTCAACCATTGAGTTAAAAAAAAAAAATAACGAGAACTTGTTTCACAATAATTGTAATATGAATAAGTATAGTCACCTTTTGTGTGGGATGAGATCCATCAATCAAAGCCTGTATTGGATCAGCTGCACCATTCTGGTTTTTAGAATCACTTCTATGAAGTGCTAAAGGATTGGCTGTGCTAGTAGGAGTGGGTGGGGTAGGGGGAATCTGTCTGTGACGACATTCCAGAGTATTTCTAACTGCAGCTGTACATACTGCAATGAAAGAATTAGCGTCATAGAGTAACCAATAAATTTTGTTGAAATTACTAAAAATGTCAACAGCAGACAAAACCTTTTGCTATTGGTCAATTTTCTGCATGTCAAAGGACCAGATAACTAATGATTCAGTTGGTTGTTCCACAAAAGAATTTCACGGATCCATAATTATATGAAGACTTGCTTGGCATAATGCATTACAGAGCTGCATTACACCCCCTTTTGCCAGAGCAAGGCTCATTTAGTTTTTGGCAAGATAGCCACATTTTCTAAATATAGAAAAGCAATATTTAGAATACTTCAATCTTTTGGCTCTGAAGGACTCAAAAAGAACCTCTGTGAAAAATTGGGTAATTAACCCTTTACTACACAATCTTAAGTTTTAACAACCCTTCAGGAGGTTGTGGGAAAATGACAAAATGCTGGTGAACAGCATTTTCTCCCTTTCCCACAATATTTTCTACCCTTCCAAAAATAGTTTCTAATTTTAAGTCACATTACTTCGTCATCTGTAAATGCTTTCCAATTGGACAAGTCTAAAATTTTGATATTTGGTAAAGAATTAACCCTTTACCACACAATCCCGACTTTTAACGACCCTGAGGAAGAAGTCTTTTGAAAACAATGTGGGAAAAGGAGAAAATGCTGGAAACCAGCATTTTCTCCTTTTCCCACAATGTTTTCTACCTTATCAAAAAAAAATCGCTTCATTTGAGCCACAATGAAATTGTCGTCTGCAAATGCTTTCAATTTGGACAAGTCTAAAATTTTGTTGTGTGGTAAAGCGTTAAGATCAAAATGTCAAAATATCAAAATGTTTTCAAGGCGAATCCAACCACAAAAGTATGTAGAAATACTTAAAATAAAGAATTTCTGTTTTTAATTACCTAATCTAAGACACTGTCTCAATATACCACCAGAGGGCATGTTTTTCTCCTGCTCTAGTTCAGCAAAGTTTGTAGAACTGGCAAAGACCAATATATCTGTTAAGTTCATAATGCGTAGAAGTATAGAAACTGCCTGCTCTATGCTCAAGCCTTGAGTTGGCTCCAGAATCTCCACCTCTCCCTGAAGTACATCAAATAAACTCTTAAAGTGCTTTTCACAACTACAATTGCCTCTGCGGCCAGTATACATCAAGATCAGCCTACAAAAAATGTACAGCCTGATCTTTGATTTACACTGTCTGCTTTACTGAAACACTATTGACAATAGCAACCATGAAATTGAAATTATTTTGGTCTAGACCTCAAATATCTGTTGGGTTTATTCAACACTCTATGGGTTAACCTTTCACAACACATTGCTCTGTTTTAACAACCCTGGGGAAGAAGACTTTTGAAAATATTGTTGGAAGACAGATTTCATTTTTCAATTCACTGGGCATCGGCAAGTGTTGTCAATTTATATGAGCCTTAAATGTTGTTAAGTAAAGGGTTAAAAAAAAAAAAGGCATTTTACCTCTCTACTAGACAACAAAATCTTAGACCTGCCCATATGAGTGCATTGCAGATGACATTATACACTGGCTCAAGATGATATAATTTCTTGTAGAAGGGGGAAAGGGGAAAATGCTAGCAAAGGGGCATTATCTCCTTTTGCCACAATTGTTTTCAAAAGCCCTCTTCTGCATATCCAAACTAATCCAAAGTAGTCAAGAAAATCATTGTTTGTTTCACAAGGGTGGGGCAAAAAAGTGTATCTAGACTGATGACACTATGTCTCAAAATTTTGACAAAGACTTTTTGCCCTGTATAATTCAGTTTTTAAACTTGTCTGAGATTTTACATAACTGGTGTATTTATATACAGGGTAGATTAAAATCCTACTGCACAGAATGTACAGTTATTACTTCACTTTACATTGCTTGACATTTTGCGAGGTTTTCTGCCAAAGAAATGTATGAAATAGAAACAATCGAGACCTTTTCCTTCTGAATATTTACCACACAATTCTGAGACTTAATTAACCCTAAGAGAGAAGCCTTTTGAAAGCATAGTCGGAAATGAAGAAAATGCTGGTAAGCTTTATTTTCTCTTTTTCCCACAATGTTTTCTATCCTTCCACAAATAATTTTCAATTTTTGAGACACGTTTATGTTGTTGTCTGCAAATGCTTTCAATTTGAGTCAAATCTATTTTGTCATCTGCAAATGCTTTCAATTTGAGTCAGATCTATGTTGTCATCTGCAAATGCTTTCAATTTGGACAAGATGAAAATTTCGTTATTTGGTAAGGAGTTAAAACATTCAACAATCTCAGGGAATTAAAAAAAAAAAAAGACAATGTTCTTACATTAGAGGAGGTGGCTGCAGCAAGTAGTGGCAACAATCCTCCGCAGGATGTGATCAGATTGTCTGCCAGTTGAGATATCATGTGTGTTACATTCACAACGTAGATATTGTTTTCTCCAGAATTCACAAAATCTATCACAGTCTTCGTTGTATGGCTGTAAGACAAAAACAAAATGTCAAAGTAACCACGATGCCAAAATGTATTTCTTAACAAGCTCAGATCATTTCAAGTCCAACGATGCTTTAACTCTGAAAAAAAAAGGAAAAGACATTTTGGGGAAAGGATTGATAGCTTATCACAGGCTATTGCTCCTTTTACAACAATGCTTTCAAAACACGTCTACTTCAGTGGTATAAAAAAAGTGTCACTGAAAAATATTTAACACACCTGCCCAGTGTTTTGATAGAGAAGACAGACGTTTTCAACATATTCAAATTATGTGTAAGCTCAAAGGGAGATAATTCTTCAAGGCTTACAGCAAGGCATCTAAAAACAGCTTACACATCTAAAATTGTGGTTGATAGTTGTACAAAGTTTTAAAACAAAAACAGTGAAACTGTAGGAGTTTACAACGAAAATATAGCTATACACATTTCCACAGTGAGACAGATAAACATGTTGACAGAATACTGATCAAATGAGCAGATGGACTGGTGATTCCAGAATTTCCCCATTTGGATTAATTTTGCACTGGTATGAAGATCTTGTATTTGTATCATAATAGGTTTGCCCTTTACTTTTCATGTCCCTACCATAATCTATTCACTGAAAAAATGTGGTTAAGGCAACATTTGCCAGTAAAAGGGCTTTTCCTACAAAGTTTCTTATTTCGTTAAAAAAAAAGAAATTTTTTCTTTTCTTCAAATGTTTTTTGCTTGAGTCCCTTATAAGCTTTTGTTGGTTGGTTGGTTGTATTGGGGTTTAACACCACTTTAACAGCTAAGGTCATATCCTGGAGGTCGGTGACTCACATATGTTTCCTGGCTTTCTCACACCAGTACTAACACAACTTTCTTTCCAAAGCTACCGACTACTTTTCTCACATGCTTCAGCAGAGGTGAGAGGCGAAAATACGCCGGAAAGAAAGTTCGCCTCAACAGGGTATCGAACTCACAACCACCAGGTCATGAGTCCGACATGCTCACCACTGAGCCACCCGGGCGGGCTATGAGCTTTTAATAGATAAGGATGTGTCTAAAAACAGCAAATGGACTGCTGGGTTAAACATTTACCACACCATCATGATTTTAAATGATCCTGAAGAAGAAGGCTTTGGAAATATTTTGGGAAAAGGAGAAAATGCTAAATGCTAGTAACCAGCATTTTTCCTTTTTCTTACCCCATTTTCTGCCCTTTGACAGACAGATTTCATATTTTGAGTTACCTTGAAGTCGTTGTCTGCAAGTGCTTTTGATCTAGAAAGAAAATTTTTTTGTGTGTGATAAAAGGTTAAATACAGATTTATCTTACCTCTTCCAAACCTGCACATCTGTTTCTACAGAGAAAAGTAAATCTGATAACAGTTTCTGATGTAGGTATGACCATCGAAACTCAGGAATTCTAAAGGGAGGTGCTCTTGGTCCTGCATTGAACATACGATGCTCACTACGCATTGATTCAGTTCTGGTTGGAACCTTTCTTGTATACCCAACCTCAGACTCAATCTGTCCATTCACAATTGGTTTAGAGGCTGCATCAGAAAGGGGCGTTTCCTTCGACTTTTCATCCACCTTTTGTTCTGGCATGTCTCCATTTTCCTCTCCACCAGCTGCTTCATTGACCTTTTCTTGTTCTGTGTCTGGCAACTCTGTTACTTTGACAGTACTTTTAGGTATAGGTTTGTTCATTTCTTCATCAGAAACACCTGATATAGTACTAATTGGTTGTTGCCTTCTCTCTTCATGGTCTGCATTGTCATCAACTCGACGTCTATCATAAGTTTTGTACATTTTAGCCATGTGCAGCTTGAAATCCTCATATGCTACCTACAAAATACAAAATTGTTATGTTAGGTAAGTTTTTATTCATGCTGTATGAATGTTAAATTATACACATAGTCAAGCAGTGAATTTATATATAAATGTTTGGGAGTGCAATGCTGAAGACCAAACTTATTCAAACTCTTACTATTGTAAGTATAAATTTTCCAGAACTTTTGAAAACCTTCTATTCAAGCCTTAAGATCAAATGTTAAAAAAAAAAATGATTCCATATTTTCAGTTTTTCTTGAGCATATTAATTCTAGTAAAAGTTGAAGAAACTAATTCAAATACTTATATCCCCACATTGTTGTGGATGACAGCTTCTTTTTTTCATAATGTATCCAAAGCTGTAAACCAAAGGTCATAAAAACCCTTTTTCGTACAATAATGGGTTACACAGTTTAAAATGGGAAACTAAACGCTTGGCTGCAGTTACTTTTGGAAATAGATTAATTTTCAGCAAAAATTCTGTGTAAAAAATTATTTTTGATGGTTACCAGCTGCACTGGTATGGGTTCCCCTTTTGATAGTAAACATCTAGTCGGAGAGAGAAGTAAATATCTTCCGTAATTACAGAGATACTATAAAATGTCAATGTTTTTGCACGATGACGATGCAGACAACGACAGGGCTATGACAAGACTTTGATATTTTGTAAGAAAACAGCCAGGCTAAAAAACTGAAGGAGGCTCCTAACCTTGGAATGTAGTATAGCTAGTGTATCAATCCATACTCTCCAGCCTCCATACTCAAACTTGATGGCATGATGTAGTAACATTCTAAACAGGGCCATCACCATTTCTGTGATCTTATGTTGCTCCTGACTCTGGGGGTAGACATAAGCCATTGAAAACAGCCAGTCTTGCCATACTGACATCTGTAACACAGTCCTGTAGGAAAGAGAACAAAAAGTGTGTCAATGGGGAAAAAAAAGACCATTTAGCTCTTGCAGACAATACATACTTATAAATTAAAACTTAGATATGAGCAATGCTCTGTGAAAAGGAGGCTTAATTCATCTGCAGAAAGTATAGACCCATGTCAGCCTGCGCAGTCCACACAGGCTAACCTGGGTAGAAACTTTTTGCTATTTGTAAATTTTCTGCTTGTCAAAGGACAAATCTACCACATGACTCAGTCTGTTGTTTGTCAAATGGATTGTATGGATCCATAATGATGTGATGAATTGCTTGGTGTAATGCATCTCAGAGACGCTTTAAACCGCCTTTTGTGTTGCTCAAATGTTGATTATCACTATTTGTTTCTAGAGATAATGATTTAAGTTGTAAATGTTCATACAAAATGAGGTTTTAACAGTTCTTCCACAGAAGACAGCTTTTGTAAACCTTGTGTGGAAAGAACTAATTGCTTGCTACAAATGCTCTTTTTCCTTCATTGTTTTCTGGTTTTATAAAAGACATTTACCCTCTCCATCAAAAGAAGCAGTTGTCTCCTACATCACACATGCACTTAACTCCTTAACGAACAGTCCCTGTTTTTACAACCCTGAGGAAGAGACATTTTGAAATCATTATGAGAGAAGGACAAAATGCTGGTAACTAGTATTTTCTCTTTCTCTCACAATATTTTCTGCCCTGTCAAAAAACTTGAGTTCATTTGTAACACTTTCAAATTTGTTATCTTCAGATGCTTTCAATTTGGAAGGGTCTAACATCTGTTGTTTGGGAAAGAGTTGAAGTCTAAATTTGCTAATAGAGTAAACAGTTTAGACTATGAGATTACCTTCTGTTCTCTTTATTGTTCTTACACAAGATAGTGAGATCAGACAAGAACAACTTTTTGACTTCCATCACCTCTGGTGTAGGCTTGGATTGTCTAATCATTGTGGCTACAACTTTAAGTATTGCTGAAAAAAAGTGTCAATAAGCCATTAGTTCCTTCTCCAAAAAAGGAATCATTTAGCTAAGCTTTTCAGTTTTATTCTCCTCAGACCTATTCATACAAGTAGTTCATGATTTTAACTAATTTCAACGTCAAACAGGGATGCATCTAGAAATTGGCAATTTCTGAAGTTGGGGGGCAATGAACATAATTTGGGGGGATGCATATCAAGACTATTTTATTTGTTTTGGGACTGTTTATACTAGATCTAATCAATTTACAGGCAATGCATACGTTACCCTTTAAAGAATTACATTTTTTATCCGGACTATCATTACATAAGTCTTTGTTTGAAGCTGACAGCCTAATCAGGTGAAAGACATGTCGGTACGTAAAGTTATGTCATGCATGGCTATTTTTGGGAAGGCAATGTCACATACCTATCCAGCTTCAATGTTCTTCAGTTACAACATCCAATAGTGAAATAATTGCACTTTTAGTCCCTAATACACCAAGCACAAAACATATTATTTTGGAGTCAACTTCGAGTCACCGTCAATTGGCCTTCCAGGACTCCATAAAAGCTTCTTTTTTTGTGACCCTAGTCTTCACATCATCGCTAGTAGCAGAATCACTAGTGTAATCTTAAGAAATTTCCATTATTATATTGGCGATTTCCTCCCAGCAGTCATGGTGAAATAATGTAGCAAACAGTCGCCATTTTCCACTGTATCAGAATGAAATGTGGCTTGACAAGACAAGGTGTACGTTCATTTCTATCGGAACTCTCATTTTAAAAAAATGTTATTACCCATATGTAGTTATCTATCACAGAAATAAAATGTCCGAAAATTGTGATTGAGATCGCTTTGGATTATTCTATTTGAAAACCATGGTGTACAAACACCCAACTGATGTCAAAGATAGGAATTACATTGGCAAATCATCGGAATTTAGAGCTTGTGCTAATGACATCATTCTTTTTTCGCGGGCTTTATGTAGTAATAGTAACCATATTTGGAATACATGTTATCCATATATGGTAAATTGGGGCGGAGTCACTGAAGAGACTGATAAGTGATCATAACAATTCGGCCGATTCCGTACCTACATCTTACACTTGATCTCCGGATCACCCGAGGTATGCCGAATGACTAGGAATAACGATTTCGGTGAATTGATAGTTTAACTGCCCTCATTCGATTTTTTTATTTGTTTGAATTATGCACTTTTTATGAGTGACAGACAACGAGATGAAGACTTTGTTAGATCTAGATCTAGTTGAAATTAAGTCATAAATTTGCGGGATTTGCCCGCGGAAAATTGATAAATAGGGGGGCAATCACAAAAATTTGCGGCAATCCCGCAAGGCTGCGCTCTAGATGCAACCCTGGTCAAATATATAAACTTGATCTTTTTCCACCGCTGAAAATACAATCTACTGAAACTAAGAAAGATTTTCATCTTATAAGCTTGACTGAACAAGCAGACAGTTTAGATCCAAGATCAGACTGCACATTCTGTACAGTGTGATCTTGATCTATGCCATCTGTGAAAGTCCTTGTTTCTCCCTTTGGCATTGAAAAGGTTAAAAAATGTGAATAAAGCAAAAAGAGCTGACTTCTAGCCTTGCATTATATTAGACATCAACTCCAGACATTTTTTTTTCATCAGACCACTTCTGAAAAGACTGAAGCAAAAAAAGAAGTTGCTTGTAGTTAGCAATTTCCGCTTTTGCCTTAGTTTTCACATGTATTAATGCCTCTAAACAAGGGTTCATGTAGAATATTCATGTTTTGAAGACATGTTTTAAAAGTCATCTGATGCAAATATGTTTCGATACAAAGAAAAACCTTATAAAAAGTACAACTGGCATAATAAAAGTAGTCATACAATACATACCAGAATTCTCTATCCTGAAGTATCCCTCTGGCTCCTCATGGGATACCTTTCTGGATTCAAGGGAAACACGTTCAGTCAACACCTGCATGCAACAAAAACATAGAGTTATCCAGTATTGTCATGTAAGTTTTGGAATACAGACTTTCTATATCTTCTACAATATGATAAAAAATAAAACTTTGAGAGATGCATATATATGTTATAAAATTCTGATCCAAAACAGTTTCCATCTTGACTTAACCTTAAGATTCAAATGTCAACCTCTATGACATGGAATGCTTATGAGCACATCAAAACTCCCTCCATAACTTTCGAGTGAATCGTTAAATTTTCTGGCAATAACAAGCATACAATTGCAATAAAATGGTCTTTCCTATGTACTAAAAAGATGCAGTTCATTGATTTGGCACTCTAAGGGCTAAATCTTCAGTAACAAATGATGAAACAAATGATGACAAAAAAAGAAACACAGCTTTTGAAAACTGATGCTAACTCAAAAATAAAGTTGCTTCAGGGAAATTACTTTAACCCTTAGGCTGCTATGCACTAAGGATCTTTTGCAGACATTGTAGATCAAGATCAGAATGCACAGAACATGCAATCTGATCTTAGATCTACACTGTCCAATAAGGCAGTATTTTCCCCCAACAAATAACTTTGTAGTCCCAAAATTCTGATTATTACTATCAGCTGGAAAGTTTCATTTAACTTATCTAGCAGGTTAAGAGTGAACAAATAGTGAGAATTAAATTTTCCCCAGCCCTTTCTCAATCACTCCAATAATCCACAAACCAGTGTGTTAAAAAAAGAAAACGACACTCACTTCAAACAAAACATTGTAAGTTGACATGGTGATATGTTGGTCATTCAGTAAAAGTCTCTCCCCAAGTAAAGAAAACAGGTTGTGGTTGGACAAAGCATCTTGTTTTCTCCTGCAACATACAAGGGAATAATAATAGACTTCTCTTACTTACAAACTCAAATGCTTTATCATTTAACAAGTAAATAAAATCCATTGACAAAATCACAATCATTTTCATTTTAGGTAGCAAGCCATAAATAGAAAATGCAGTACATGAAATAGGGCATGGACATATTGTATGCAATCCAATGTTTTCTCAGTCTTAAAAACTTTCAAACTTCATTTCAGAGACTTAAAACCTTTCAAATTTCTATTTCTTTTTATTTCTCTGTTTCAAAATGCCTGACAACACAATTATTTCTCAAAAAGACATGACCATAAGGACTGAAACTATTAATGGCAGACAGACAATGGCAATACAGTTGGGAGTTCAAACAATTCTTGATCAAAACTGTTTTAATCAAATGTCAATGATACTCATTACTATCTCCATGGGAAATGAAGCTAACTTACTTTGGTGTGCTCCTCATCAACCAAAAGCCAAGAAGCTTCAAGGTTCTCAGTCTCAGCTCCTCATTTGGGGATGCTAGTAATTTGAACACAGTTCTGAAATAGAAAACAAGAGGGCCATGATGGCCCTGTATCGCTCCACTGGCTAGTAAGTAAATGCCACACATTACAATACATGGCCAATTTGTTTCAAACTATAAGACATACAAAATTTTTTCTATAAAATCCTACGAGAAAGTTACAACCCCAGGGCAAAGCCATTCTTCACCACAAAGCTATGATTACTTTAATTCTAGCGGAGGTCCACAAGATAAAGCCTCATACCAAATAATACATGTCTAGAATGTGTGGTTAAAGAAGAAGATTTTCAAAGTTTCCTCAATAAAAAGCCCTGTAAAACGTGAGACCCCCGAGCCAGGGCTAAATTTAGTAGCCCCAGGTCTTATGGTTAGTAACAAGAAGATTTATAAAGTTTTCAATATAAAAGCCCATGTAAAACTTGTGACCCCTGGGGTGGGGCCAAACTTGACCCCAAGGCTAAAATTCATGCCCTCTCGGTAGAGGCCCATTAGATAAAGCTACATGCAAAATTTGGTAGCCCTAGGCCTTATGGCTAGGTCCAAGTAGATTTTTAAAGTTTCCCCTATAAGAGCCCATGTAAAACTTGTGACCCCCGGGGCGGGGCCAAATTTGACCCCAGGGTTAAAATTTGAGCAACCTTGGTAGAAACCCACTAGATAAAGCTACATGCCAAATTTGGTAGCCCTAGGCCTCATGGCTAAGTACAAGAAGATTTTTAAAGTTTTCCCTATATAAGTCCATATAAAACTTGTGACCCCCAGGACGGGGCCAAATTTGACCCAAGGGCTATAATTTGGGCATTCTTGGTAGATGCCAACTTGATAAAGCTACATGCCAAATTTGGTAGCCCTAGGCCCTATTGCTAGGCACCAGAAGAATTTTAAAGTTTTCCCTATATAAGCCCATATAATACTTGTGATCCCCAGGGGGGGCCAAATTTGACCCATGGGCTATAATTTGAAGAAACTTGGTAGAGGTCCACTAGATAAAACTACATGCCAAATTTGGTAGCCCTAGGCCTTATGGTTTAAGACAAGAAGATTTACAAAGATTTTCAATGTTTTTCTGTTTTGTTGCCATGGCAACCAGAGTTTTTGAAGGAATCAAATTTTTTCAAGAAATTCTGAAGAGGACTATGGCAGGATCATTTCTGTAAATTTTTATCAAAATTGGATGAGTAGTATCAGAGAAGAAGTTTGAAATAAAAGTTAAAGCATGCACACATGCACGCATGAACGCACAACAGACACTGGGACATGACATAAGCCCGCTGGCCTTTGGCCAGTGGAGCAAAAAATGGCTGGAATAAAATTTAGCAGACAGAAAGCAATATCCGATGTATTACAAACTGTGTATAATATATAAAATAAGTTTTTATGGTGTCTTATATTTCTTAGCTTCTATAAGTTCTAATTTACGTTTTATATTAGAAAATATTTTTGCTACCTCTTGCCAAAGGATACTTTGCATGACTTGAATACATCCCTTGATCCTTCTTCCGTAGTTTTTTTATTACAGATTGAGTATTACAAACTCTAATATCCACAAATATGTACTCACCTTAGCATCAATAAACACTACAGCTCATTAACTTTCATAGAAAACTTAAATTCTAAATTTCTAAGTCCTCTTACGACTAAGACTCTATATCCAAGTGAAATGACTACTATGTTGGCTAAAATAAATATCTGAAGGCAAGAAAAATGTTAATTCCCAAGGATATCAAAACACTATGGCAACCCTTTGTAAAAAGCAACTGAGTCTTTTTCCTACATTTTAAATAACTGTAGAGTGTGGGTGTGTAAAAAAATTGTATCCTTCCAGTAATGAGTCAGATAATACTTTACCAATCTAGCCTATGTTTTAATGAGCCTGAAGAATAAAGCATTTGAAAACAACGTGGGAAAAGAAGAAAGTTCTGATAACCAACATTTTCTCCTCTTCCCACAACTTCTTCATTATTTCCAAGACAAATCTAATCATTTGAGTCATGTTTGAATTATTGTCCACAAATACCTTCACTATGGACGAATCTAAAATTTATCATTTGGCAAATTGTTAATATCTTGATTATATTAACCCTTTACCACACAATCCCAACTTTTCACAACTCTGAAGATGAGGGCTTTTGAAAGCATTGTTGGAAAAGGAGAAAATGCTGGTAACCAGCATTTTCTCCTTTTCCAACAATGTTTTCAACCCTATCAAGGACAAATTTCGTCATTTGGACCATCTTTAATTTGTTGTCTCCAAATGCTTTCAATTTTGACCAGTCTAAAATTTTGTCCTTTGGTAAAGAGTTAATCTAATGTGGCTGTACATGTATACCTGACTCCCTGTTTGCTGTCAAAAGAAGGAACCATAGAAGATGGGTGCTCCGCCATCAGACTGACTAGCAGCTCTAACACATCCATCAAGTTGTCATCCTACAAATGATTGGTTCAAACACCCATTTAACCCTTACCACACAATCCTGACTTTTAATGAACTTGAAGGAGGAAGCCTTTTGAAAACATTGTGGAAAAAGGAGAAAATGCTGATAACCAGCATTTTCTCCTTTTCCCACAATGTTTTCTACCCTTTAAATGACAAATACCTCACTTGAGCCACATTTAATTTGTCATCTGCAGGGCTTTAATTTGTCAAAGGCAAAGGCTTTGAATTTGGACAAGTCTTAAGTTTTTTTGTTTGGTATAGAGTTAATCAAACAGAATTCAGAGTTACTGTTACAACATTTAATGCATAATGCAGAAAATTTCTGGTTCAGTACACAAAATTACATACAAAGTTAAAACCAACAAGTAATGTAAAACAAAAACAAGAGTGCAATGATAGCCCTGAATCGCTTTTCTAAAAAACACTGTTTTTACCTAAAAAAAAAGGTTTGGCTAACTTAACATAGCATAATGGCTAGCAGAGCTAAAAAACCTGTGGTTGTTTAAATAAAATTTATAGCTATAGTCATTTTAAGGAAAAAAAAAAAAATAGATTTGAGCCATGCTCTGTGAAAAGGCAGTTTAATGGATCTCCATGATGCATTATACTAAGCACATCAAATAATTATGGATCCATTCAATCGATTGTGTCTGAAAACCGAAAGCATCATGAGGTAAAATGGTCCTTGGACATGCAGAAAATTTATGAATAGCAAAAAGTTTTAACCCAGGTCAACCTGCGCTGACTACACAGACTGACTTGGGTTGATACTTTTTGCAAACCCATTAAGCCCTCTTTTCACAGAACATGGCTTGTTTTCTTTTGTAGATCTTACCTCATGCAATGTACAGAGATAGTTTAACATGCTCTGTAGTTCATCTTCTTGTACACCATTACCTTTCATCAACAGCTGTTTGATGTATAATAACATGAAGGATCTTAACTTTATGATTTCATCCCGTTCTGGTCTTGGTCCAGCTGAAATGGAAGTCAGATACATGTACATCATATAAGACCTGGTTTCTTAGTCATCAAATTTAACAACCATTCCTACAGGACTGGTGTACTTGATTCAATTCCAATCTAAACTCCAAGACATCCCACTGAGTGAGACCAACTGTGTCAGCCAATCAGTTTGCTTTTCTAGAAATTTACAGTCAGAAGAAATAATCATAAAAGTTATGGCTACTGTATCATGAACCATTTCAGATTGTAAGATGTTGAGGAAAAATCAAGATGCATTTTCAGACAGCTGAAATCAAAATTAGACTGCAGAGAGTATACTGTGTGACCTCAAATCTACATTGACTGTATTGCCTGATATTTTGTTGGACATTCTTAATAAAAAACAAAACTTGTGTTTTGGATATTTGAGCCTGTTTTAATTTCCATAACTGTACAGTAAATAACAACACTAAAAACCCATTCCATTCACATATCTATTTTTCCTTACACTGACTTAAAGATTTGCTTCAGGACAGCCAACAGTACATGCAATTTCACTAAATATATTTTGACTCACTGTGTCAGCTAGACTTATTTTTCAGGACTTTGAAAACATTACTGAGAATAGGAAAGAAACATTTAGCTTGTAACTGTTCATGTATGATTTCTTACAATCCTGCAAGTATCAGCTTCCAAAAGGTGATCTTGAAAGACAAATTTCAAGGGCAAAGTCAATCCCAGTTTAAGATATAATTTTTTCTAAAGAAATAAACTGACCTGCTCCTTTGGCTATAATCCCACTCCTGTCTTTAGGGTTTACCACCCAATAGTAGTATTTCAGGGTATGCATTGTCTGTAACACTGCACTCACTCTTCTGATATTGCTGTATATTTGAGCATCACTAATAAAATCTGTTGCCAAGTAACAGTAGAGTTTAGTTTGTACCTGTGAAAGGATAAACAAACACTTAACCCTTTACCACACGGCAAAATTTAAGACCTATCCAAATTGAAAGCATTTGCAGAAGACAATTTCATAGTGGCTCAAATGACACAACTTTTCTTTGATAGGGTAGAAAACTTTGTGGGAAAAGGAGAAAATGCTGGTTACCAGCATTTTCTCCTTTTCCCACAATGTTTTCAAAAGGCCTCTTCTTCAGGGGTGTTAAAAGGCATCATTGTATGGTAAAGGGTTAATCTAGTTATAGAGGAGTACACTCTTTGATATACTGAGTTTCTGATACAAAATTCAAGATTTAAACTTATTTACACTTTGAATGCTAAAAGTTTGACTGCACTTCCAGACAATGCAGGTCAATATCAGAACACACAAACTGTGCAGTCTCATTTTGTATCTACACTGTCTGAGATGCCGTCGCCAGGATGCTTGTGGCAAAAACTTTTTAAAAAAAGATAGCAATATTTGCAATTCTTCATGAGAAAAAATATCCTTTTCAGTTATTCACTTGTCTCCATAGCCTTATACATGTATTTGCCCGACACATTCTATTTCTCTCCATAAAGTAGCTTTTTTTTTCTCAGTAACATAAACATTGGGTATTGTCAAAGACAACTGTACCCTCAACAAATCTGAAAGTAAATAACAAAAAAATCTTTACAGCAATAGCACAAGAATTTATTTCATTAGTAAGAAAACTTTATCATCCAATCAAGTACCATAATCTGTAGGCAAATAAAAATATTTTATAATCCCCACCTCTGATACCCTTGGTAAGGAGAGTTCACCAAGATTAGTGTGCACATCAATGCTATCTGATCTTGTCAGCTCAGCTCATCACTCAGTCAATAATTCAAGCTTCACTATCCTCATCTAACCCCAAGCCAAACAATTTCCTGGTTTTACAATCCCTGGAAAGCTAGTTTTGAAAACAGTGGGAAAAGAAACAAGATGCTAGTAATCAGCATTTTCTCCATTTCCCACAATTTTCCTATTCTTTCAATGAAAAATACAATCTTTTGCATCATATTGAATAATTATGTTGCCTGCAAATATTTCCAGCAGGGAAAAGTAATTAAAGGTCAACAAATCCTAGACAAAGATTTGTGTTGATTATTGAATTCAGCAAGACAAATGGTTAAAAAACATGTTGACCCTAAAAAGTTAAAACTTGTAAAAAATATAATATAACTTACCTTACCATGCATGAGTGAGTCCAGAATATTACATAACTTACCTCCATGCATGAGTGTATCCAGAGGGCAGGATTAAAGAGTATGTGATCAAACAAATGCTTGAGTAAGGTTCCTCCAGTTGGTAGTTTCACAAGATAATTGGTTAGCTTGAGGAACACTTCAAGGACTAGTGGTGTAATATGATCCCTGGAGGACTGAAGGTAATAAATCCAAAATATAGGACAGGGTTAAAAAGAATGTGATCAAAAAAGAGCTTGAGTAAAGTTCTTGTAGTTGGTGGTTTCACAGGATAGTAAATGTGGCTGTTCTGTTGCAATTATCCAGAAACATTAGAATTTCATATCAAGTCACAAAAAATTAATCTTCATAGGCAAATTTAAATCATGAACAAGAGCACCACATGCAGGTGCCAATGCTTGGCTGCAAGTGCCTGATTTCCAGTGGTAATTCTACGTTGAAAAAGGGGCATAACTGTGTTAAAAATATTTTTATAGTTACCTACCCCAGTTGTAAGAGTCCCCCTTTTGAATGATAAAAACTTGTCCATAAAATTTGTAGTAATATCTTCAATAATAATAGGTATTTCAATGTGAAAGTTTTTGCACAATGATGATGCAGACAAAGACAGACGATGACAACGCTGCTAAGGCTATGACAATAACTTGTCAGTTTCTTCAGAAACAGCCGAGTTAGAAATAAAAAGTCTGCTTTGTAGTAAGAAATATATAAAAAGGCTTTTCCATGCTTTTGAACCTTTTGAACAAGTTCTTAATTTGTCACGATGCTTTCTAGACTCTCTTCATCTCTAAGTTACCATAACAAACATCCAACTTGTCGTCTTTTAATGATCATTTATACAAAATTGCCCAAATACAGCTTGTATAAAGAAGAAAGAACTTATTCATTCTGCAAGGCCTAAGAGGCTGTATAATTGAAAAATAAGATAAAGGGAGGTTTAATGCATCTGCAATCTGTGCAGGCTGACCTGGGTGGAAACTTTTAGCAATCAGTCAATTTTCTGCATGTCAAAGGGGCAGTCTACCTCATGATCCAGTTGGCTGTTAGACTTGATGGTTTTTATGGATCCATAAATATCTGATGACTTGCTTAGTATAGTGGTTCATGGAGATGCATCAAATATAAAATGTAAAGAGCAAAAACAAGAAATACATCCAGGCTTTATCCAATTTTTTTGTTGTAATGACTTCTTCATAGAAACAGTAAACAAAGAATTTTATACTGAATATTTTTGCTAATTACAAGAACATTCTTGACATACCTTCTCCAGTAGATGACCAATGACGAGAAACCCTTTATTTTGTATCATCTGTTGTTGAATGGTGCTGGAACTCTCCAACAGATTGTAAAGTAAACCCAGCAAGTTTGCACTGAAAATACACACAATCTGGGTCACTCTTCACCAACCATTCTTACAGTATGTACTAGGTCTAAATTCCACAATTAAGGAAAAAATGAACACCTCACCCAGTTTGATGGCTAGTCTTGAAATTAAGAATTTGAACTGGATTTAGAAAGACTGCTGCATACTGTCTCTCTATGTTCAGAGTTACAAACAAAAATTTGTTTTCAGTTGGCTTTCTAACAAATGCTAAACAATTTCTCTATCTCATTATTTGAAAAAGATATTTCAAATGTTTATCCTATCATAACAATTGGATGACCCTGTACATAAAACAGTTCCTAAAGAGACAAAAAGAAAAAAATGCTTTCAAACATCATAGCTGAATTCAATAGCAGCAAAAATGAAAAAGACCAACTAAAAACTAGTCTGATGGCAGTTCCTTTTATGAGCAACAACTATTTTTGGCATGCTAGAGGAACAAAAAGACAGAAAATATCAACACTGGCTCTCTTAGCCAGCTTTTCTGTAACATTAACAATACAAATAACTTTTACCACACAGTTCCAAATATTGTGAGAAAAGGAGAAAATGATAGAGACTAGCATTTTCTCCTTTTCTTCACAATACTTCCTCCATTTTTCCACAATGTTTTCCACTTTTTCAAACGAAAATTTCATCATCTGAGCCATATTCATACGAGGGTTGTTCAATATGTAATGTGTATTGTACGATATCTCAAAAGCATTCGACTCAAATAGTGAAATGAACATTACATCCCTTCAAAGTATTCTCCGTGGTTTGAAATACATAATTTCAATCTCTGAATCCATTTCTGAAATGCGTCACGGTACGCTGATTTAGGTAGACCTCTGAGGCACTGACTGATGGCTGAGCCAAGGGTTTGTCGGGACTTGTAACGACGACCAGATAAGAACTTTTTAAGTTTTGGAAAAAGGAAAAAGTCACATGGGGCTAGATCTGGAGAGTATGGTGGGTGTGGCAAGACGGTAACCTTCTCCAACTTCAAAAATTGCTTCACAAGTTCAGATGTATGTGATGGAGCATTATCATGAAGTAGACGAACATGCCTAAATCCTGACACAGGGCGTCGTTTAAGATAATATTTCTTGACCTTTTTTAGTATAACATCTCGGTAATGCCGACCTGTAACACTTTTGCCCTTCGGCACCGGAATTTGTATGGCTATACCATCACATGAGAAGAATATGCAATAAAGAACCTTCTTTGTGCTTATGCTTCTTTTGGCAACTACAGGCCTTCTACCGTGTTTAGTTAGCCGTATTTTGTTTCCGATTTTTCTTACTGGTTCAAAATAGTGAACCCATGTTTCATCACCAGTAACAATGTTTGCAAATTGTCTTTGAATGAATTTGGGAAACATTTTGAGCAATTGCTTAGCGGTTTGTACTCGTACCCGTTTTTGGTCATCTGTCAACATATGTGGTATCCATCTGGCAGAAATCTTTCATACTTTCAAAATACGCTTCAAAATTAAATGCACCCGCGATAGCGATATGCCAACAGCGTTGGCAACATCACGCATCATGTATCTGCCATCACTTTCAATTATTTCCCTGACTTTTGAGACATTTGCCTTGCCTGTTACAGTCACAGGTCGGCCAGATTTTGCTGCATCTTTGACGGACTCTGTGCCAGTCAGAAATTTCTTTCTCCACCTACGAACTGTCTCATAAGATACCTTATCAGACCCATAAATTTCCCCCAATTCAGTAAAAATCTACATTACCGAATGACCGAGTTTTGTGCGAACTTTTATATAAGCTCTAATTTCTTTAATATTCTTAATCCGTTTCCCAACCATTTTTACAACAGTGGTCAACGACTAGCTCTATTGAAATGACTATAAGTTTAAAAGCTGAAGGCTCGTGTTTATACCGTTGGAAAGGTATTGAATAGAGCTATTCAAGCGTATCATCATCCACGAAATCGTGCAAAGCGTTATCGCGCTGTGGTACAATACACATTACATATCGAACAGCCCTCGTAATTCAATCTGGGAACGATTTCAATATGGACAAGTCTCAAATCTTGTCATTTGGTAAGAAGTGAAATCCTAGCCAACTCCTTGACCAACTTTTAAACAACAAGACTAGTGACAATGTTATGCATACTTAATTTCTTAACTCTTTACCAAACTACAAACTTAAAGACTTGTCCAAACTGAGAGCATTTGCAGAAAACAAAATAAATAAGAAATATGAAATTTGTTTTTGGAAGGATAGAAAATATTGTGAGAAAATGCTGGTTAACTTATCCCACAAATTTTTCTAAAGTCATCCTCAGGGTTGTTAAAACCCGAGATTATGTGGTAAATGGTTAATCAATCTTCTTCTCTACCACAGTCTCCAGAAAAAGCAGCAACACCTTTTTTTCTTGCAAGCTTTCTCCCTCTTATTTGAAAAACCAATATGCATGATTGAGCCATGCTCTGGCAAAAGGGGGCTTAAAGTATCTCCGTGATGTATTATACCAGGTAAGTCATCACATTATTATGGATCTCTAAAATCCATTTTATAGAACAACCGACTGAATTATGAGGTATAGTGGTCTTTTGAGCTGCAGAAAATTGACAAATAGCAAAAAGATCGGCTAGTGTCAGCCTATGCCAACTATGCAGGCCAACCTAGTTTGACACTTTTGCATGGGCATTAAAACCCCTTTTCAAAGAGCATGGCTCACATTCAAGAGGCTCATTCATAAATCATTTTAGTTGCTATAGTAAGTTTCAATTCCAAGACATCTGAATGGCTAAGCAAATAAGATGGCTAGTCTTGAAATTCAAAATTACTGCAATATTTACAATGGTTGGTGAATGAAGATCCAGAATGATCAGTAAAGGCTTTTTAAGAGGAAATCAAGGTTGTAGGTACAAGACAGGATGCTGAGGCAATCATGTTATGTCATGACTTTCATAAATTCCAAGTAAATTCCAAGTATGAGGTTCAGCCATGCAAGGATTCAAACTAGCAACCCCTGTATCACTAGCTCTGTATGTAAGCTCTAAGCTGCCAGGATTTGGCAAAAGCAGTAGGAGGGAACTGATCAGGCCAAGGTTTCAAATATGAGCCACACTCTATGAAAAGAGGGTTTAACGCATCTGCAAAAAGCATTGACCCAGGTCAGCCTGTGCAGTCCACATAGGCTGATCTCGATTGAAACTTTTGGCTATTGGTCAATTTTCTGCGAGTCAAAGGACCAGACTGCCTCAGGATTCAGCCGGTTATTAGACAAAATGGAATTTAAGGCTCCATAACTGGGATGACTTCCTTGGTATAGTGCATCATGGAGATGTAATAAACCCCCTTTTTTACCCGAACATTGTTCAAATATATAGAGGATATTTGTTTTTTACAGTGAAAGATCGAAATTTATATCGAGTGAACATAATCGGTAATATTTTCACCAGTGGTGCAGCCACGAGTGAAAATATTACCGATGATGTTCACGAGATGAAATAAATTTCGATCTTTCACCCAAAAAACCAAATATTCTATTAATTTCATGCTTTTAACCCTTTCTGGGGGAACTTAATCAAAATCCAGTACAGATCTTTTGGGTTATTCTCCGTGGCGTATCCCCTCCGCATAGCAACGCATTACAATATTACATCAAGCACGAGAAATGTAAGGTAAATTATGTCATATTTCCATCTGGTTGTAAGGCACGCCCATTTTACCTAGGTAACTAGTGCATGGGAACAACTGTTTCCGCCTTCAATTGAAGAGTTAGAATATAAAAATCAGTATTTTCACTGGTCGTAACCATGAAATATTGAAAAATATTTCACCGATATTTCTCGATAACCTACCGGTAAGCATGAAATAAAATTTACCATTTGAGCTCCAAATGACAGAAATTGACATTTTCAGTGGGTATAACAGCAATTTCAAGGGCACTTTCATCATACTACCTCACATAATAATTATCTGAGTATCGTTCCAAGACCAGACAGCACATACTGTTGACACAATCTTAGTCTATACTCTTGCAAATGCAGCATGGTTGCGTTTGATACTCTGGCATTTATCAAATTATTACTAAGTTGGAGGGCAAATGGAAGGCAAGGACTGGTGCAAAGGAAGCATATAGAAGGATCTTGTATCATTAGAGGCTGTATCACTTACAACATCAGATCCTTTAGGTAATCATCATTACTAGAAAATGCAAGATGGTTGGTGATATAAAACAAGAGCACCGCCTGCGGGTGCCAATACTCGGCTGCTGTTGCTTGATTTTCAGTCAAAGTTATAAGTCAAAAAAGGGACATAACTGAGTCGAAAACCTTTTGATGGTTACCTGCCCTTGTTGTATATTTTCCCTGTTCAATAGTTAACAACTTGTCCAAGTTTGAAATGAATATTTTCAGCAATAATAGAGATTTCAGAAAATGTCAAAGTTTTAGCATGACGGCAGGGCTATGACAATAACTCTACATATTCTTCAAAAACAGCCGAGCTAACACAGAAATTTTATAGGGGGACAATTCAAAACTTGACGTGATTGAGATTAACTATTTATCTCCTGAAGTAAGCTTGCAGCAGTCAAATTTTAAAATATCTTTCTATCTTTAATAACAATAAATAATATGAAACTATATGGACAAATGCTTAACCCTTTACCACACAATCCAGAGTGTTAGCTACCCTGAGAAAACAAGTTTTTGAAAACATTGTGGGTAAAAGAGAAAATGCTGGTAACCAGCATTTTCTCTTTTTCCCCACAAGTTTTCTTCCCTTCAAAAAACAAAGTTTAATTTTTAAGTCACACTCATTTTTGTTGTCTGCAAGCGCTTTTAATATGGACTAGTCTGAAATTTTGTTGTTTGATAAAGGGTTAACTGATACAAAATGACAACATCATGGTGACCTTATCAAAAGTAGTCTTTTACAGATGTGTTATTGTGTTTAATAGTGTTAACAACAGTATTTCAATATTTCAATAGCAACACACTTTCTGGATATTTATCAAAGCACTGGAGCTAGAGCCCACTTTGTTGCAAGAGGACACTTCATCCTCATCCATGATCAACTTCAGCATGGATTGACCTCATAACCGTTAGGTTACAAAACTGACACAATAACAATTCTGTTACATTGAATAAAAAATTTGAGAAGGTTAAAAATGCTTTTTTGGGGGTTACAGCATATAAGGTAGTCTTGTCTACAGATTACAAGAATTTGCAAAAAAAAATAATAAGCAATGGAAAACCATGCATTGTACGAAATATAATGCAGTATATGTAAATCTTATGTCTAAACGTACATCATACTAAATGTACAATACTATTGATGTCTCTGCATTTGAATTATCAAAAAGAAATTACTTGGAATTGCAATATGCATTATTAAAGGATAATGTAACATGCAATGGCCTGGTCACCTATCCAGGCGCTAACCACAACTCATATTGCTTATGGTAACTAACAAGAAGAGAAATACACGAAACTGCATCGCTGTAAAAGCTAGCTTTTACAGCAATGTGGTTTGGTCAATGTCTCTCCATGCAAGTTAAGCAACATGCATTGTGGTTAGTGCCTGAATGGGTGTCCAGACCGTTGCATCTTACATTTGCTGGCAGAGTTGACATTATGATAACTGCCAGACTGGAGTTGCCTTACCCTCTTATGTTCCCCTGATTTATGGACTACATATGGCTGGCAATTGTACTGATTTAGGAACACTCTGATTCACATACTTGCAGACCCTCAATGTTGCCGCATATGCTCAGAGTTGTAGGGACTCATACACAATTTCTCCCACTTTGTACAGTTGCCAAGCTTATGTATAGCCTTATGAATCTCAGGGTTGAGACTTCTCGAAGGGGAGAGTAATGTCACGGAGAGAGGTTAAGTATATAAGCACTTCAAACCTGCCTTGCTATTGAGCTAGCTTTTACAGCAGTGCGGTTTGGTGTATGTTTCTCCGTGCAAGTTAAGCAATGGCATTGTGAGTAATAACTGGATGGGTGACCAGGCCGTTGCATGTTACAATAGTTTTAATTGACATATTAGTGAATAATATTTCTTCATAGAAAATAGCATTAGCAAACACAACTCCTAAGCACTGCACTTTTTCCTATATGACCAACCTTGTCCAGCAGATATTACAAAATAACAAGTATATTTAAATTATTCTTTGGTAAGATGATCAATGTTTGACTGTGCATTAAAACAATAGCATATAAAACATAACCTACCAGACAGTGGTATCAACTGCTGGTTTTGTACTGTCTCCCTTGTTCACAGGCAAATCTAACTGACCAAACAATGGAAATAATATCTGAAATAAAAGCAAAGAATCTCTGACATGATTAAAAATAAAAATTATACTTAACAAAGAAACACGTTCTACGTGAGGACAGCCCAATTCATTTCCTTGAAAAACAAGTCTTTTTTCAGGTGGTAATGAGTTTATAAACTCTCCCAAAAGGATATAAACCACATTAAGAATCAAGCAATGATGAATTTTAAAATGGCGTACGAGATTTACTTTTTATTGTTTCAACAGATTTTGTAAATGGTTATGTATCCTGCAGTTTTTGCTACACATCATAGGCTAGCTAATAAAAAAGATAAGCAGTTTTCAAGTTTGTTTGGTTACCCTTTACCCTACAATCCCATGTCTTAATGACCCTAATGAAGAGCAAAAAGAAATGCTGGATACCAGAATTCTTCTCCTTTTTTCACAATGTTTTCTATCCTTTGAAAATAAATCCCATTATATGAGCTAAGCAACATTTACAGTGACATCCGAAAATGCTCAAAGCATGGACATGTCGTAAATGTGGATATCTGCAAAGTAAAACATGCATTTCAGTCCACTGCATGTTGCCACTTGGCCATTCAGACATGAATTTACACAAGGGTGTCTTCCGGCTCCTAAATGGCTGCACAGACTTGCACATGTCATTACTTTTTTTCAGATATATTAAACCCCCTTTTCATAGAGTATGACTCATATATACTTTACTATATGATGCCGGTAAGAGGCACCCCTACTTTTAAGTCAGAAAATTTCAGCAAAAATGTGTCTCATTGCAGAGTTTATACAGCATTGAGTTGTTTCATGCCAGCCTTAGTGCAATGTTTTGATTGCTATAGATAAGGGCTTAACTAGCTCCTAGAAAAAAAGCAATAGGCTACAATTCTGCTAAAAGAGCAATCTATCTAGCTCATAGCTATATCTAATCATTTACTTGGTGTGTGGTAAAATGAACATAAACTAAAAGCAGCGAATACGAGGTCCATGTATATGGACATACATCACAGAAAAATCTTAAATTAGATCCTTTTCTTCATTCCCTTCCTATAACCACTAAAGTCAATCTTTAAAACAATTCTGACAATTAACAAATTACCTTCCAACAACAATTTTTGGTCTTGCAGCTGACCAACCTTGCAAGCATGGAAGTAAAAGAAGATATCATTCATAATAATTTCTTCATTTACCACAATGTCTGCACAAAATGTAAGAGTGCATTAATTCCCAAATTCATGTTGATAATTCATATTTAAATAACTGATTTTTTTAAAGATGTCTGCATATCTGTTTTAGCAGGTAACTGTTTAAAAAAAAAAAAAAAGAGTCATTTCTACACACCTGTACTCCTCCAAGAGAATGTAATGTGCTGTGGACTGAGTGTGTTATAACTGCTTTCACATCCTTCAAGTAAACAAAAAATAGCTTTTAACCAGACTGAAAAAGATGAGACTTGTCAATATTGAAAGCATTGCCGAAAACAAATCAAATGTTCAAATAACAGAATCTGGCTACCAACATTTTCTTTTCCAAAGAAGCTTTCAAAAGCCTTCTCCTTAAGCGATGTAAAAATAAGCAACCAATCAAAATATGAATTGCTGTTACTCAAATTTCCATGATACAAAGGCTTTCACTAAAATTTTTCACAAGACTGATGACTGATGAAAAAAATGTAGAGGAGGAAATAAAATTGTGCCAACCACCATTCCCCAACTTTTTCTACCATTTTTCAAAAAATAAAACTGTGACCAGTAGAATGATCCCTATAGGAATGAAGCTTTCAAAATAGTCCATCAAAATGAAGGCCAATGTCAATCATATGAAAGGCATATGGCTTCAAAGCCCTTACAGCTCATTTCACAACCTAACTTGCATTTGCTGCCAGTGTTCATCTAGATCAGACTACACAGAACATGTTAACTGATCTTGGATCTACAATATCCTCTTTGTTGAGATAGTTAAGCCATGAAACAGCACTTATATTTTAATCCTTAGGGCACTAAGTAAGACTCAAGGACCTATTACCGACAGGATAGATCAAGATCAGAATGCACAGAATGTGCAGTCTGATCTTGGATCTACACTGTCCCATAGGGACATATTTGCCCCCCCACCCCCCATCGCCCCAATTGGTTTCTACTATCAATCTGAAAGCTTCACTTTATTTGTAAAGCAGGTGAAAGGTTACGATAAGAGTCCTTTCTCCTTGTCTGAAAGATTTATGCTGCCTTTTAGCACACTTAGGGTTAATGACAATATCCCCACTAAGATACAAACTACAATTTCTCATGGTTTTTGCTCTACACAGCTTTTGTGAATATCACTTACCCCTGACATCATTGCATGTGGTGAGTGCAGAAAGTGACTAACATTTCCCTTCGGTGAGGACTCCAGACAAAGCTGACCATCACAGGCTATCGGGTTGTACATAAACACAATGATAGAGGTCAGTTTTCCATCATATAACAACTGTAAAACAAGAAATAACACATTTCTGAATTAAACAACATACTATTGGAATATAATTTGTCAGGACTCTTTCTCCCCCCCACAACACTGCCCTTCGGTGAGGACTTCAGACATAGCTGACCATCACAGGCTATTGGGTTGTATATAAAAATAATGATAGAGGTCAACTTTCCATCATATAAAAATTGTGAAAACAAGGAATAACATAGTTCTGAATTAAACCCATTAGTAATTGAATTTGTCATGATTCCACCCCCCCCCCACCAACATTGCCCTTAGGCGAGGACTCCAGATATAGCTGACCATTACAGGCTATTGGGTTGTACATAACATCAATGATACAGGTCAGCTTTCCATCATATAACAACTGTAAAACAAGAAATAGGATATGTGAAAATTATCCTGCAATGAAATGAGTTACGAACCTTGTTCTTGGTGATTTTATTAGGTGTTTACACAGTTACATCATCATACTAAAAGACCATTTCATTCTTGAAAAAGGAAGGAATAAAATGGCTTGCATTAATCCACCAGAAAGACCTAAGGCTAAGCAATAATATCTTTATGTGCTGAATAAGAAATGCAACCTGGCAAAAAAAATACTGATCTCATTTCTAAAAGGGCTTTTCTACGAGGGGTGTTCGAAAAGTTTCGGGACAATTGGCGTCATTCTTTTATTTATTAAGATTTTTTAATGATGTTTTTTCGGTAGTAATAGCTACAACCGTATTCTATAGGTTAATCGAAACAAATAAACGAAGATATACGCCACACGTGATGAATGGTCACTATAGCAACGTCAAGTCGACGTGAGCGGGGCATCTTGACGTCACTGCACAAAATAACCTTTTTTTAATGGCAAGTATCGATCACAATAAGTACTCCAGTATGTTTTTGAATTGTGTATGACAAAAGTATTCGCCCGCAGGGTGCCCCGTCTACTACCTGCCATCAAAAGTTACAGTGAGTCGCCGACACTAAGGCTTTCCTGAAACAGTACAGAGAACGTGGTGACAGGTTCTTAGTATTCATTATTACGGCCAAGACAGTTCTGTGTGGAAAAAACCCTAATTCACCCTTGCCTACAAAAGCAATGGTGAAACATTTTATTTTATTGAAATGAACAGAGTTATTCTCTGCCACACACTGCCGATTGGGAAGACAGTCACAACACAGTATTACTCGAATGTACGGTCTTTTGATTTTTTAACTACATTGTACATAAAATGATATTCTATTTTATATGATGACAGAATTGGTTGGTGAAACTAGTGATTGATAAACATAATTTCGCTGTTGCATGTATATAGATGCATGGGTTCAACCATAAGCTTGTTTCAGGTGCACCAACATGAGTTGATCAGGGCTGTATAGGAGAAACGACCAAAAGAACCCGGCACATTCTACTTACATCACAACAACGCCACACATTATACTTCACCAACTACCAAGAAAGTACCTGTTGATAGATAGATTAACACTATTGCGCACCCACCATACTCCCCTGACTCGCACCATGTGATTTTTGGTTATGTATTCCCCACTATGAAGCGGTACTTACGCGGTCACTGTTTCGACGACGTCGACGACCTTCCCGTCGTGGTCAGGGAATGTATAAGGAGCATTCCATCATCAGACTTCAAAAACTGTTTTAATTCGTGCGTACATAGGCACCAGAGGTGCATTTAGCATGCCGTGGAGTATTTTAAATAACCATGACTATTTCAGACGTTTGTAAAGACAAACTTTTTATTCGGTGCATCAAGGTGCCCCACTCACGTCCACTTGACGTTGCTATGGTGACAATACATCAAGCGTTTCGTGTATCTTCGTTTATTTGTTTCAACCAACCTATAGAATATGGTTGTAGCTATCATTACCGAAAAACTCATTAAAAGATATCAAAATATAAAAGAATGGCAGCACTTGTCCCGAAACTTTTCGAACACCCCTCGTATAAGGATTAAAATGTTGTTGATGACCTACCCTTTGAGCAGTATCTGTTAGTTTGACCTGGCTTTCATTGGGAAATCTGAACTGACTCTGAAAAATAAATTTGTAACCTTAGAACTCTTGAAGAGACAAGTTACGATACATTCATAAATTTAAACCTTTACCATACAATCCAAAGTTTTAACAAATCCTTAAGAGAGAAGCTTTTGAAAACATTGTAGGAAAAGGAGAAAATGGTGGTTACCAGCATTTCTCCTTTACCGCCAATGTTTTCTACCCAATCAAAGACAGAAATCATCATTTGAGCTACATTTAATTTGTTGCCTGCATATGCTTTCAATTTGGACCAGTCTAAAATTTTGTCCTTTTGGTAAAGAGTTAATAAAGAGTTAAATAAGCTGAGGATAGCATACTCTGTATTCTATTACATCAAGACAGAACACCATTTCTTCAATTCACATTTAATTTGTGGTCTGCAAATGCTTTCAATTTGCAACTGTCTAAAATTTTACAGTGTGGTACAGAGTTAAAGACAGTCTTGATAACATGATTTAAATGGTTACCCTCAGTACATGTTTTAAGGAGGAACTAGAGAGTAATAACTCTTTGAACCTAACAACAACACTATATGCAGGTGCCAATACACTGTTGATTTTAGAAGCAGATTGATTTTAACTCTTTACTAAACGACAAAATTTTAGACTTGTCCAAATTAAAAGTATTTGCAGACAACAAAATAAACATGACTCAAAAGTTGAAACTTGACTTTAGAAGGGTAGAAAGCATTGTGGAAAAAGGAGAAAATGCTGGTTACCAGCATTTTCTCCTTTTCCCACAATGTTTTCAGAAGGCTTCTTTCTCTGGGGCGTAAAAAACCAGGGATTGTTTGGAAAAGGGTTAAGAGAAAATTCTGAGTCAAAAAAAGGGCATAACTGTGTCAAAAATACTTTGATGGGTACCTGACACTGTTGTTTGGGTTTCCCTCTTTTGATAGTTAACAACTAGTCCAAGTTTGAAGTAAGTATCTTCAGTAAGACTGAGATATTATAAATGTTAAATTTTTTGCACAATAATGACAACAACAACAGGGCTATGACAATACCTCCATGTTCTCTTCAAGGACAGCCAAGCTAAAATTACTCCTACCATATGTGCATATGGTGAATACAGAAATCTACACAGTGATACATTACAGGAAAATCAATACTTTACCTTGTAACTAGATCCCAGCTCATATATAGAAGCTATCTGTTGAGAAGAAAGTGCCTCACTAAACAAGTAAAGGGCAGACAACTGTCCACAGAACATGTGATCTGTTTCACCCTCTGAGCTTCCACCAATAAAACACTTGTCAAAAGGCTGAAATAAAACATCATCTGTTATCTATGTTTCACAGATCACACCCACCACTTTATATTTCTCTGCACAAGGGAGCTTTTGGATGCACTGTTGGAAAAAGAGCAATTTACCATTACAAGCAATTTCTCTTCTTAGCACAATGTTTTTACATTTATTCATTTATTAAACCTAAAATCATTCTAATTATCCATTTTTCATATTGATGTCCTCAATGTTGCCTGCAGTGAATTTCAAATGCTAATCTTTTTTGTTCCTTTTCAATTTTGTAATAGTTGAAAAAAAGACATCATAAATGATGCTCAAATAATATATTTTCTCATTTATATTTTCTGCTCTTTATACATGTATAAAATTTCAACACTAACCATACATAGAAGGATACCTACCAATACAAAATATATAGAGGATATTTGTTTTTTACGGTGAAAGTTCGAAATTTATTTCATTGAGTGAACATCATTGGTAATATTTTCACAAGTGGCGCAGCTACAAGTGAAAATATTACCAATGATGTTCACGAGATGAAATAAATTTCGATCTTTCACCCAAAAAAAAACAAATATTCTGTTTATTTCATGCTTTTAACCTTTTTAGGGAGGAACTTACATCAAAATCCAGTACAGTTCTTTTCGGTTATTCCCTGTGGCGTACCCCCTTCAAATAGCAACACATTACAATATTACTTCAAGCGCGAGAAATGTAAGGTAAATTACATCATATTTCTATCTGGTTGTGAGGCACGCGCATTTTACCTAGGTAACCAGTGTGCAGGAGCAACTGTTTCCGCCTTCAATTGAAGAGCTAGAATATAAAAATCGGTATTTTCACTGGTCGTAACCATAAAATATCGAAAAATATTTCACCGATATTTCTCGATAACCTACCAGAAAAAACGAAATAATTTATTATCAGTAATCTTTTTGTTTGCTAAATGATGTATCAGCAAAAATTCAAAGTACCATTACATTTTTACATGCCATATTTGTGTTAGGTGGCAATGAGCATTTGCCCACTAGAGACAAACTCTTTAATCATTTACCACACAATCCCGACTTTTAATGACCCTTAGGAAGAAGCCTTTTGAAACTATTGAGGGAAAAGGAGAAAATGCTGGTAACCAGCATTTTCTCCTTTTCCCACAATATTTTCTACCCTATCAAAGACAAATTCAATCAATTTAGCCACAATTCAATTGTTGTCTGCAACTGCTTTCAGTTTGGACAAGTCTATAGTTCTATTGTGTGGTACAGAGTTAAATCTTTCACACATGACAAAATTTTGATAACGTCCAAATTGGATGCAGTTGCAGACATCAAATTAAATGTGGCTCAATTACTAGAATATGCCTTTGAAAGGACAGAAAACATTGTGGGGAAAAGGAGAAAATGCTGGTTACCAGGGTTTTCTCCTTTTTCCCATAATGTTTTCAAAATCCATCCTGGTTAGGGTCGTAGAAACTCAAAATTTTGTCAAAATGCGTTAACATCCCTATCCATTTTTGCATAATATTAATCTAGAATCATTTTTCTTACATCGGATGTGCTGACAAGCCATGACATATCTGTACCGGATGCTAACTGACCATCTACATAACATCTGATCTCTGATCTACTCCATCTGTTATACACATGTACAATGGACACCATATACCACTGAAACACAGTAAGAGAATTACACAGACAATAAATGTAATGCATGTAACATAAACACCGTATAAAATTTGCATGAAAATATATTAGTCATATAATCAAACTAACACTGAGTGTCATTTGTAACTTTTCAGGCTATTAAAAATTACATATCCGAGGAAGTAAATATGTCATATCAACAAGTAACATTTTGCGGTCAAGATAATTGAAAGGACATGAAATTCCACAAAACATTATTTTCAAGCTGAAACTTAGGTTGTGGGTACTCATTTACATTTGTCTCTATGAGTACCTTGATAAAACAACAAAACAACAACTTAGCCTTTACCAAGAAAGTACCAAAACATTCTTAATTTTAACAAACCTGAGGAAAAAGGCTTAAGAAAACAGTGAGAACTGGAGAAAATGTTGGTAACCAGCTTTAAAAGCACTTTCTTCTTTTCGCACAATGCTTTCGAAAGCCTTCTATCTTAAGGCTGTTTAATCTTGGGATCGCTTTGGTAAGGTGTGAAGAGCGCTTCCAAAGTTCCCTGATGTAAATAAGTTTCAGAAGGTAAAAGATTTTAACCCTTTACCAAACAATCCAGAGTTTTAAAGACCCTGAGGAAGAAGACTTCTGAAAACATTGTGGGAAAAGGAGAAAATGCTGGTAACCAGCATTTTCTCCTTTTCCTACAATGTTTGCTACCCATCAAAGACAAGTTCCATCATTTTAGCCACAGTTAAATTGTTGTTTGCAAATGCTTTCAATTAAGAAAAGTCTATATTTTTGTCGTGTGGTAAAGAATTAAAACAAGACATCTGAGAAAAGAATTTCTCTGATAGGAAAAAACTCACAGGATTCTCACATAGAGCAATTCTGATGAAATAATTGCAGATTTAACAGCACTTTGTCTCAATCTTCTAACATGTAGGCAGATAATCACCTCCTTAACCTTTACCAAACAATCAAAAGTTTAAACAACTTTGAGGAAGAAGGCATTTGATAACATGGTGGGAAAAGAAGAAAATGCTGGTAACCAGAAATTTCTGCCTCTCCCAGAATTTTTTTTATCTTCTCAAAGACAAGTTCTATAATTTGAGCCACCTTTAATTTGAGGTCAACAAATAGTCTCAATTTGGACAAGGTTTGAGAAAATTGGACAGGTTTGAGAAAATAGTAATTTTGCAACAGATTTTTGAAGAACGAAAGTTTGTGTCAGTGGCTAATGTTGAAATTCAAAACTGAAATATTAAGTAGAGTTGAATATGAATATACTCCAGTTAAGAGCAACTAATTAGAAGAGCAGGTGGCCTGGCAAAAAGTCTAGTTAACAATATTAACCCTTAGACTGATAAGCGTGATTCAAGGACCTTTTACAGACAGTGTAGAACAAGACCACAGAAAGTGCAGTCTGATCTTAGATCTATACTGTCCAAAAAGAAGATATTTTTGCCCAAAAATGCTATTGAAATAGCAAAATTTATGTTTTTACTATCGGCTTGAAAGTTTCACTTCGATTATATAGCAGGATAAATGTTAAATTTATCACATAGATACAAAACTTAACCTCTTTTGACACCATAAATCCCATTTACTGAAATTAAGAGAGATTTTTATCTTAAAGGTTTTGCCAAACAAGTGAACATAATACATTTAAGATCAGACTACATGTTCTGAGCAGTCTGATCTTGATCTGTGCTGTCCTCAAAAGAACTCATTTTTGTTTTTGTCCTGAAATGGTTAAACCAACCAAGGTTAACATACCCAAGTTTTGCCATGATGTGACCACGCTAACATGATGTGACCACACTAACATCAAAACAGATACACACCTTTCTTGGCTGGAACTCATACTTCACACAATGCTGGAATCCTTTGCCTTTTATCTTCATTGATGTGATAACCAGGGAATTGCCCAGAAAATTGGCGGAATAACCCACACCTTTGTTGGTGAAAAAACTGAAATATACATGAAATGAGCTCATCATTTACCATCTTAACTCTTTACCACATGACGAAATTTTGGATAGGTCCAAATTGAAAGCATCTGCAGGTGACAATTTAAATGTGGCTAAAATGATGGAATTTGTTTATGATAAGTTAGAAAATATTGTGGGAAAAGGAGAAAATGCTGGTTACCAGCATTTTCTCCTTTTCCCACAAAATTTTCAAAAGTCCTTTTCCTTAACTCTTTACCAAACGACAGAATTTTAGACTAGTCCAAATTGGAAGCATTTGCAGACGACAATATTACTGTAACTAAAAAATTGAAATTTGTTTTGGGAAGGGAAGAAAACATTGTGGGAAAAGGAGAAAATGTTGGTTACCAGCATTTTCTCCTTTTCCCTCAATGTTTTCAAAAGCCTTTTTCGTCAGGGTCGTTAAAACTCGGGATTATGTGGTAAAGAGTTAAGGTGGCTAAAACTCCAGATTGCGGTGGTAAAGGGTTAACTCTTACCAGATAACAAGAATTTTCAGTGTTGTCTATATTTAAAGCAACTGCAGGTGACAAAATCAAACATGGATCAAACGATGGAATTGTCTTTGACAGGACAGAAAATATTGTGTGAAATGGAGAATGATGCTGTTTACTAGCATTATCTCCTTTTCCCAAAATGCTTCCAAAAGCGTCTTTCCTCAAGGAAGTTAACATGGGATTGTGTAGTAATAGATTAAATACTGACACTAGGTGTTTTTGCAGACTGTTTCAATCCAGATCAGTCCGCACAGAGCAAGGAGTTTAATCTTGATTCTACGCTTTCCCACATTTCATGAGATCAAGTCAAAACAGCATGGCAATGGCAATAACTGTGTTTGGGTTTTCGACTGACTTTATATAAACTCTGATGAATTTATATTGCATTTTTCCCAGAACATTAGAGTTGTATTCTGCAAGTGGTTTAAATTTGGACAAATCTTGAATTTTGTTGTCTGGTAAGGAGTTAAACATAAACAAATGAATAAACACATTAATAAACAAATTTTCTTTTATGGCATATCAACAGCTAAGGTAATGCAGTGCCCCAGGCAGAATTGATAATGTAGTGGTAAAAGGATATGTCGCTACATGTTATATGGGAACTGTTTGACAATACATGTATTTCCCATGTTTCTTGAAATACCTGCCTTGAGTATTGAGAAGAGATTATATGTTATTTCTTTGACAGTTTGTCAAATATTATTCCAGTTACAGTCCTGACAAATTGGGCAGAAATTCAGACATAAACAAAGCCATGGACAGACAGACACATATACTATCAACATCATTCCTAAAATTCATAAAAATATCAGTGTTTACCAGTATAGATATGGTCTCTCCCTTTCCACTGTAACCCCTGTTACAGGATCAAGTCTCAGCCAGCAAGAAAACGTCCAGCCATTTTGGTAAGGCCAGGTTTTAATGGGAGGAAGGGGTATACACTGAAACGTAGTAAAAAATTTCATTCTCACAAGGTAAGACATAATCATGCAGCCAACATATTCCTTGTTACAAGCAAGTTTTTCTTTTCTGTCATTTTTTTGTAATCCTTCACCATACAACAGAGGTCTAGACTTATCCAAATTGAAAGTATTGGTAGATGGCAAAATATTAATAATTGGAGCTCAAATGATGAGATATCCTTTTGAGAGGGTAGAAAATATTGTGGGAGAGGGAGAAAATGATGGATACCAGCACTTTCTCCTTTTCTCACAATTGTTTTTGAAAAGCCTTCTTCCTCAGGGTCGTCAAAACTCGAGACTGTGTAGTAAAGAGTTAATTCAGTATAGAAGAACATTTTCCAGAGATTCAAATGTTTTACCTACGAGAAATCTGTCATAGTTTTTCGTAGATCTATAAAATATCTTTACAGTGATGGATCAACCCTTTACAACACAATCCCGAGTTTAACCACTCTGGGAATGAAGCCTTTTGAAAACATTGTGGGAAAAGGAGAAAATGCTGGTAACCAGCATTTTCTCCTTTTTCCCCAATGTTTTCTTTATCCTTTTGCAGACTAATTCCATCAATTAAGCCCCATCTAATCAGTTGTCTACAGTTGATTTGAACTTGAGCTTGTCTAAAATTTCATTGTGTAGGAAAGACTTAATCAGAACCAGAGAAAGCATGGCTGTGGTGGCCTAGCCCTCATCAGTACCAGCTTCTCAATGCAAAAAAAATAATAAATATTACATGAGCAAGACAAAACATAGTCTATCAGCCCCTCCTTGTTGTCAGTATCTGAGAGAAAACTAATTTGTCTTTCAAGTGATATAAACGAGGAAATAAGGCTACTAATCCGAGGTTTGTATGGTGTTATAACAATTTTCAACATTGTACCAGGTATATTGGGTGGCAAGGGCACCTATCTGTGCTTTCCTGGCTTTTCCTTTATCAATACACTATGCACAATATTCTTCCAAAGCCAATGACTGCTTTCCCCAATAACCATTGTCAAAACAATGACTAGCAGTGATGCTAATCCTAGGACGACCAGTAATGTAACTCTTCAACCTTTTACCAAACAATCCACTGTTTTAATGACCTTGAGGAGGACGGCTTTTGAAAACATTGTGGGAAAAAGGAAAGAATGCTGCTGATCAGCATTTTCTCCTTTTCTCACGAAGTTTTCTACCCTTTCAGGGACATCATCAATTGAGCTTTCTTCCCAAAGGTTTTCTATCTTTTCAGAGACAAAGTTCATCTACTGAGCTATATCTAATTTGTCTGCAACAACTTTGAAATTCGATGACTCTAAAATTTTGTCATCTAGTAAAGAGCTAAACTGTCCTTTAATCTCTGTGTATTGTACCTTTAACAGCAAATCCTAGAGAATTAAGTTTCCCAGAATAAAACTGAAATTAGAAACCCTTTGAAATCTAATTTCAGTCCATAATCATAGAGGCTGATTCCAGACCAAAGAAAAAGCTAGGACATTTGACGAAACCCTTTATTTCACAAACTCGAATTTAAACAAATCTCGAATTTAAACAACCTTCATGAAAAGATCTTTTGAAAACATTTCTGGAAAAGGAGAAAATGCTGGAAACCAGTATTTTCTCCTTTTCCCACAATGTTTTCTATCATTTCAGAGATAAATCTCATTATTTGAAACACATTTAATATGTCATCTGCAAAGGCTTTCAAAGTGTAAAACTTTGATGTGTGGTAATAAGATAAATACAGAAATAAAGACGCCGGGAATATTGTTTTTTTCCTAATAATAATAATTATGCAAGACATTTTGATTAACCCTTTACCACACAATTCCAATTTTTAACAACTCTACTAAAAAAGGCTTTTGTAAACATTGTGGGAAAAGAGTCAATGAGGTCAAGTCTTGACCAAACCGCAAATTTTAGAATTGATCATCAAATTTGCATATCATACAACGAATGTGCCTCAAATATTAAAACTGTTTTAGAATGTACTGCAAACATGGTATTATAAGAAGATAATTATACTGTTAGGCAAAATTTTTACTTTCTCACATATTTCACAAATTGCTCCAAAATGTCTTTTTTCCTGGTCTATTCTAATAAGTTATGAAACAGAAAACAAAAGAAAGGCTATCTTACCAATCCTTTACCAACGACAGCCCTTGAGATTAAGGCTTTCAACAACATTGTGGGAAAAAGAGAAAATGCAAGTAACCAGCTTTTATCCTTTCCCCACAATGTTTTCAACCCTTTCACAGACAAATCACATTTTTTGAGCAACATTTAATTAAATTCTGTCATCTGGAAAATTTACACTTTAAATATGGAAAAAAATATTGTGAAAAGTAACACAAAAGAAAGGCTTTATTTCATGCTTCCCAGTAGGATATCGAGAAATAGCAGTGAAAATATTTTTCGATATTACACGGGTACGACCAGTGAAAATACCGATTTTTATATTCTAGTTACCTAGGTAAATTGCGCGCGACTCACAACCAGATGGAAATATGACGTCATTTACCTTACATTTCTCGCGCTTGACGTAATATTGTAATGCGTTGCTATGCGCGAGGTGTACGCCACGGGGAATAATTGAAAAGAACTGTACCGGATTTTGATAAAGCTCCTCCAAGAAAGGGTTAAAAGCATGAAATAAATAGAACATTTGTTTTTTTCGGTGAAAGATCGAAATAAATTTCGATCTTTCAAAATTTCGATCTTTCACCGAAAAAAACAAATATCCTCTATATCTTACCGATCCTTTTTTCCCAGGAAAGCTAAAGAATTCATCTGGACCATGTCTCTGTGGCATCTGCTTGAGGACCGAGATCAACTTCACGGAATGTCGAGGCTGAAAATTTGATAAAAAAAAAAGTTTTGTAAAAGTCAAATCAAGGTGAATTTGATTTACCATTAGAAAACCTTTCAACTAAAAAGAATTTTTTTTAACTCTTTATCACACAATCCCGACATTTAACAACCGTAAGAAAGAAAGCTTTTGAAAATGTTGTGGGAAAAAGAGAAAATGCTGGTAACCAGCATTTTCTCCTTTTCCCAAAATGTTTCCTGCCCTTCCAAAATCCAATTTCAATTTTTGATTAACATTTATTTTGTCATCTTTAAATGCTTTCAATTTGGACCAGGCTAAAATTTTGTCATGTGATAAAGAGTTCAAGTGTCCATCTCAGAGACATGCAGCAAGACTGAACACAAAACTCAAGACAAAGCTTCGACAATTTGTCATTCTGGCTGTTGTTTATCATATCACTATTAATTTAGAGGGCCATTCAACTACGTTAGGTTTTGTTTTACAAGTTTGTTAGACAACATTCACATTTACTTATTTTCATTCGCTTGCCAACATGGCTTTAAAACCTAAAATATCAAAAGAAATGTATGTCAATCACGCATCTTTTTTAGCCAGAATCTTTTCTCGTTTTTTTCATGACTGTATATCATTCAAAATCATGTTGACTTTCAAGATTAATAACAGTGTTTTCAAAAATGTCTACTGTAAATTTGTTTACAAAGATATAAAGTTAATGGGTTAATTTTTACAGTCGGCTTCCTACATCTTTTGCTCTTACAGGATGCCTTTTGACCCTGCATTCTAAACAAATGAGATTATTACTTCAAACTGACAAAAATGACCAAAAAATAACAAATTTGAAGCTTCTTTAGCCAGAATACCATATACATTGCTCAAATGGATATCGAGTGGATAAGCCTTTTATTTTGCTATTAGGTTTAATTCCTTCCCTAATGAAAAATTTTACACTCATCCAAATTTACAGCGGTTACAGATGACAAATAAAATGTGGCTCAATTGATGAAACATGACTCTAAAATGGTAAAAAAACATTGTGGGAATAGGAGAAAATGCTGGTTACCAGCATTTTCTCCTTTTCCCACCATGTTTTCAAAAGGCTCCATCCTCAGGGTCATTAAAACTCAGGATTGTGTGGTGAAGGGTTAACTCAGTGATCAAGTCTTTACCAAACAGTCCAATGTTTCAATGACCATGAGAAAAAAGGCTTTTGAAAACACTGTGGGAAAAGGAGAAAATGCTCTCAACCAGCATTTTCTTCTTTTCCAACATTGTTTTCTATCCTCTCAAAGTCAAATACCAGTATTTTGTGCTGCATGAAAATTGTTGTCTGCAAATGCTTGCAATATTGAAGAGTCTACAGTTTTTTTATCAGGTAAAAAGTAAAGCTGCTGCAGTCCTCAGCTCTGAACATGATATTTGATATGTTTATCCTTCTATAAAGATTGCCTTATTCCTTAACCCTTTACAGAACAATCCCGGGTTTTCACTCCTCTGAGAGAGAAGCCTTTTGAAAACATTGTGGGAAAAGGAGAAAATGTTGGTAACCAGCATTTTCTCCTTTTCCCACAATGTTTTCTACCCTTCCCACTAGAAATTGATTTTAGAGTTGCATTAATTTTGTTGTCTGCAAAGGCTTCCAATTTGGACAAGTCCAAAATTTTGTCATTTGTTAAAGAGTTAAAAGGGAATGGCTTGCATATTAGAACCATTATAAGCACAAAACGGAACAGTTTTGAAGTTCTGAATGAGGAAAGCGTAAACAGATCTATCAAAATCAATCTCAACTTTTTGCAATATAATTGAGTGTAAATACATAACAATTCAATTTTTAGTTTCTTACGGTGAAATTCAATTTTTAACCACCCTGAGAAAAAGGCCTTTCAAAAACATTGCGGGAAAAGGAGAAAATGCTGGTAACCAGCATTTTCCCCTTTTCCCACAAAGTTTTTTCTATTTTTAACAGTAAATTCCATCATTTTAGTACTATTTAACCCATTACCACACAATCCCTACTTTTGACGCCCCTGAGAAAGAAGCCCTTGGAAAACATTGTGGGAAAAGGAGAAAATGCTGGTAACCAGCATTTTCTCCTTTTCCCACAGTGTTTTCTACTCTTCCAAAACCAAATTTTAATTTTTCAGTCACCTTTATTTTGTCGTCTGCAAATGCTTTCAATTTGGACCAGTCTAAAATTTTCTCGTGTGGTAATGAGTTAATTTGTTATCTGCAGATACTTCCAATATGGACAAGTCTAATTTTTTGTCATCTGGTAAAGATCAAAATACAAACAGGATATCTATTTTATTTCATCCTTTTATAGTAAATGCAACTGTATGCAACAGGAACTAAGGAAAACGTTTCAATTTAAATTCTATTAATATCCAACCATTAACCCTTAACCAAACAATCCCATGTTTTTACGACCGTAAGGGAAACACCTTTTGAAAACGTTGTGGGAAAAGCAGAAAATACTGGATTCAAGCATTTTCTCCTTTTCCCGCAATTTTTCTACCCTCTTAAAGACTAATCTCATCGCTTGTGCCACTTTTAATTTTTTGTCTGCAAAAGCTTTAACCCTTTAACCCATTACCACACAATCCCTACTTTTGACGACCCTGAGAAAGAAGCCTTTGGAAAACATTGTGGAAAAAGGAGAAGCATTTTCTCCTTTTCCCACAATGTTTTCTACCCTTCACAAAACAGACTTCAAATTTTCAGTCACTTTTATTTTGTCGTCTGCAAATGCTTTCGAATTGGAAAAACCTAATATTTTGTCGTTTGGTAATGAGTTAATACAAACTTTTAATGACCCTGAGGAAGAAGCCTTTTGAAAACATTGTGGAAATAGCAGATATTACTAGTATCAAGCACTTTCTCTTTTCCCACAATGTTTCTAACCTCTCAAAGACTAATCTCATAGTATGAGCCACAAAAGCTTTCAATTTGAAGCAGTCAAAAATTTTGTAATGTGGTGAAGAGTTAACCCATTAGGGCACAGGGCAATTTATGGGTCTAAATCAAACTTGCAGGAAAGTAAAATGTTCTTTTTTAACAGAAATGAAATCATTGTGGGACAAGGAGTAACTTAATGAAACATAGACCTATATAGTAAACATGCGGGAAAAGAAGCTAATAAACTGCTTGTTACAAGCAGTCATTCTTTTCTTTTCCTCACAACGTTTTATAAAGCTGTCCACCGATGGTGAGAAAAGTGTCCAACAATGTATTACGGTAGTTTGTAAGTAAGCTTTCTCAAGGACAAGTGAAAAACTCCTTTGTGAAATCTGTATCCTCATTGAAATGCATTTTGACTGATAAGCATTTAACCCTTTACAACACAATCCTGAGTTTTAACAATCCTGAGGGAGAAGCCTTTAAAAAAATATTGTGGGAAAAGGAGAAAATGCTGGTGGATAATAAAAAAAAATTTGAATTTTATAAAGACTGTGAATGCATGCGAAAATATTGGGACTTTTTTCCTTTTGTCTTAATGTTTACAAAAGGTGCCCTGAGGTAGAAATTAGTAATTTTGATGGTATTTAACCAGTTTTGTAAGTCTTATTCAAGAAACAAAGATTTTTGACCGTGAAAAAGATGCAAATATCACACAAAATACTGTAAGGTGCAGATAAAAAAACATGGCAGCATGTTCAGTGCTGTCGGATCTTGATCAACACTTTCAGAGAAAACAGATACTGATGTGCTTTGCATATAATAGGTCTAGATTTGCATTTCAAATAAATAAAACCATTGTCGCATGGCTCAATCTCATTCACCCTGTATAGAAAATTACCAATTGTCTAGACTAGTCATAAATTGTAGATCTATAGAGTGTAGCTATAAATCTGTACCAAACGATAAAAATCTCACACTGGTCCATATTGAAAGCATCTGCAGATGACAAATAAAATTTGTCCTAAAAGATCAAATCACATCAAAAGGGTAGTTTGTATCGGAGTTTGATGCTGTTTTAACAGCTTAGGTCATATCACAACGGCCAGTGCACCTAAGCATGACTGAGTTTCCTGGCTTTCTCACACTTGCTCACACAACTTTCTTTCCATGCCACTGACTACTTTCCTTGCATGCATCAGAGGTGAGAGGCAAAACATTGCTAGACAGAAGTTTGCCTCAATTGGGTATTGAACCCGTAACCATCAGATCAAAGGTCAGGTACACTAACTACTGAGCTACCCTGCCGGGGTTCAATAGGGTAGAAAACATTGTGTGAAACGGAGAAAATGCTGGTTACCAGCATTTTCTCCTTATACCACAATGTTTTCCGAAACCTCTTTCCAACAGGTCGTTAATACAAATGATTGTTGGGTAAAGCAATAAATCATACCCATTTTCCATCTGCAGCCTTCAGAAATTTAAAGAGGAGTTTCAACTCTGTCACAGTGATACTGTATGCTGCCAGGGTTCCCAACATGTCCACAAGCAAGTCTGAAACATAAATGTAATTTAGCCATACTCTGTGAAAGGGAGCTTCATGCATTTGCAAAAAGTACTGACCAATGTCAGCCTGCTTAGTCCGCGCAGGCTGACATGGATCTAAGCTTTGCTACTTGTAAATTTTCTGCATTTCCAAGGACCATACTACCTAAAGATCCAGTCATTTGTTAGTCTAAATAGATTTTATGGATCAGTTATCATGTAATGATTTGTTTGGTATATTGCATCGCTGAGATACATTAAACCGGCCTTTTGCCAGAGCATTACTTGTACGGAATTGTTTCAATAAAATAAAACTACAGCTGTCACTGAATGTGACTTAATACCCCCCCCGCACTTTGACAGAAACAGGCAATTATTTGTACACAGACAGACACACAGACAGACACACGGAAGGACACACGGACGGACACACGGACAGACAGGGTGATTCCACCAGTATACCCCCAAAAACATTCATTTTGCGGGGGTATAATAAAAACATTTTTTGTATAAAAGATTGTGCCATTTCCCACAGTGTTTTATCACCAATCACAAATAGAAATTTCCTTCCCTATAAAACCTTTATAAAAAAAAAATTGGACTAGTCCAAACTGATGGTATTAACCCTTTACCACACAGTAAAATTTTAGACTCATCTATATCAAAGGAATTTACAGACAATAATTCAAATATTTTGCAAATGATAGTATTCATTCTTGAATAGGTAGAAAACATTGTGGGAAAAGGACAAAATGCTGGTTACCAGCATTTTCTTCTTTTCCCACAATGTTTTCAAAAGGCTTCTTTTACAAGGTCGTTAAAAGTCGGGATTGTGTGGTAAAGGGTTAATATGAAGATGACAAAATAACTGCAGCACAATAGATGGGATTTCTTTTTGAAATGGGAGAAAACTTGTTGGAAAAGGAGAAAATGCTGGTTTCCTGCATTTTCTCCATTTCCTACAATGTTTTCACTATCCTCTCATTAAAATTGGGGATTGTTTGATAAAGAGTTGACATGTCTGTTTTGTGTCATTTGCATGAGTTCTTGGTATGTCTAAAAATAAATCTGGCGCTAACCTTATTCCCTTTATGATGAATTTGTGGCAGACAACTTTGATTGATTGAATGGTGTTTTACACTGCTTTCAACATTGTTTAAAGTCAGAGCACAGTGACAGCTCACATACATGTATTCATGTATATCCTCGGTTTCACCAGTACTAGCCTTGGCTCTGAAATGTCTTGCCTAGGGACACTCTCATGAAAACCCAGTGCTTCCAGTAAGGCTCAAACCCAGTGCTTCAAGGTTATAAGTCCTACACTTTTCCACTGAGCCATGCAGGACCCCTAAAATGACTTTGAGACCTACCATCTAGCCCACTGAGCTAGCAAGGCACTTAGCGAACATTTGAATTTGTATTGGAGTTTAACACCATTTTTAACAGCTTCGGTCATATCACTGGTCAGCACACCTGTGCATGTGTTTCCTGGCTTTCTCACACCAGTACTGACACAACTTTCTTACCAAGTCACTGACTACTTTTCTTACATGCATCAGAGGTGGGAGGTGAAAAATCGACCAAAAGAAAGTTTGCTTCAACAGGGTATCACTCGCAACCACCAAGTCACGCAGACACCTTTGCCCACATTCTTGATACATAATTACATGTACTTGTGAAAACAGTGTTGATAAAGAAGAAATTGCTCATACAGAGTATTTTTCTGCCTCAGTATTTTCATTCAGGCAGACCAGACTAAAAAAAAGTTGCAGTAATGAGTTTAAAGTTACACAAATGGTAAAATAAAGTCTTGCTCAATCTGCAAATGTTGAAATCCTTCAAACAGATACCTTCTGAAAAGAAGATGTTTAAGTAAGATGTTGGTAAAGTCAAGAAGACAATGTGCCAAATGAACAGGTTGACCTTTCAGAGCAGTGCCTATGTTTGTCACAGTATTTACAAATATTTCCTGATGTATGCATGCCATTGCATGTTTCTCCACATTGATTTGAGGACTTTTGAAAAACTGATACTTTCCTGTACCTTAACCCTTCACCACCTGACAAACTTTAAGACCTGTCAAAATTGAAAAAATTTGCAGATGACAATTTCAGTGTGGCTAAAATGATATTGTTTATCTTTGATTGGGTAGAAAACATGGAAGGAAAAAGAGAAAATGCTGGTTACCAGCATTTTCTCCTTCTGCACCAATCTTTTAAAAAGGCTTCTTCCTCAGGGTCGTTAAAAGTCAGCATTGTGTGGTAAAGGGTTAGAGTATTTGTCCTTTTTGCAAATTGTAGAAATAAAAAGTTGCTTAAACAACAATAATTTAACAGCCAATCTGACAAATTACATTGGTTATACCACAATAATAATTTGTGTGTAGGGTATTATTTTACCAAACAATGCCGAGTTTAAACGACCCACAGAAATAAGGCTTTTGAAATCATTGTTGAACAAGAGCGGCAAATTGTCGCAAGATACGCCTGTCCCACCACCAGTTGTCAAGGGGGTATAATAATCGTAAAGGGCAGGTAATGCAACAAACTGTTTACCAAAGTCTCAAGTCAATTTGACTTGAGGTGACAAAGTTCCGTTCCGGACAAGCAAGAAATACTGTAAAAATGAAGATCAAAGTGGAATTACTCAAAATCCGCACTAGGTAGAGTTATTGTTCTTGCGCACTGTACTCCGTAATATTGCAACAAACATGCATACCAAGTTTGAAGTCACTCTGACTTGAGATGACAAAGTTAGGAAGAGTTATGGTTCTTGTGCACTGCACTCCGTAAATTTTCAACAATCATGCATACCAAATTTGAAGATGTTCAGGCTAGAGATGACAAAGTTATATTCCGGACAAGCAGAAAATGCTGTAAAAATGACGATCAAAGGGAAATAACTCAAAGACAGCATGAGGTAGAGTTATGGTTCTTTTGCACTGCACTCTGTATTATTGCAACAAACACAAATACCAAGTTTCAAGTCAATCGGACAAGAGATGACAAAGTTATATTCCGGACAAGCAGAAAATGCTGTAAAAATGATGATCAAAGGGAAATAACTCAAAGACAGCACCAGGTAGAGTTATGGTTCTTTTGCACTGCACTCCGTATTTTTACAACAAACACAAATGCCAAGTTTCAAGTCAATCGGACTGGAGATGACAGAGTTATGCTCCGGACAAGCAGAAAATGCTGTAAAAGTGACGATCAAAGGGAAATAACTCAAAGACAGCACCAGGTAGAGTTATGGTTCTTTCGCATGCACTCCGTATTATTGCAACAAACACACATGCCAAGTTTCAAGTCAATCAGACTTCAGATGACAAAGTTATGCTCCGGACAAGCAGAAAATGCTGTAAAATGACGATCAAAGGGAAATAACTCAAAGACAGCACAAGGTAGAGTTATGGTTCTTTCGCACTGCACTCCGTATAAATGCAACAAATAGACATGCCAAGTTTCAAGTCAATCAGACTGGAAATGACAAAGTTATGCTCAGGACAAAGAACTGGACGCCGCCCGCCTGCCCCGACAGACGCCCGCCCTGACGCCCACCCGCCCGCCATGGGTGATCCCATAATACGTCCGGTCTTCGACGGGCATATAAAAAGGAGAAAATGCTGGTAACCAGCATTTTCTCCTTTTCCAAAATGTTTTTTACCCTTTCACAGACAACTTTACTTATCTGATCCATATTTAATTAGTTATCTGCAAATGCTTTCAGTTTAGATGAATCTAAAATTTTATCTTTCAGTAGAGTTAACTCTTTACCAAATGACAAAATGTAAGACTCGTCCATATTAAAAGTATTTGCAGACGACACATCAAAAATGGTTCAAAAGATAAGATTTGCCCTCAAAAAAGTAGAAGGCATTGTTGGTAAAGGAGAAATTGCTTGTCACAAGCAATTTCTTTTTTTCCTGGAATGTTTTCTAAAGCCTTCCTTCCTGGGGTCATTGAAACTCAATATTGTGTGGTATAGAGTTAAGAGTAACTCTTCACTAAATCACTCGGTGTTATAATTCACACCTGTGAAGAGGGCTTTAAAATCATTGTGGGAAAAGCAGAAAATGATGGTAACCAGCATTTTCTCTTTCTCCCTCAACGTTTGCATCTCTTTCCAAGACAAATTCAATCAACTGATCACATTTTAATTGGCATTTGCAAATGTTCTCAATACTAAGGAGTCTAAAATTCCATTATCTGGAACAAAATTATAATTCTGTAAAAAGGGGATATAATCACGAGTCTAAAATTTCACAAATTACCAAATACTGACCTTACGCATGTTTTAATTTTTCGCAAAACTAGTAACAGACGATCTTGCATGTTAAACTATCTTATTAAACATCCAAATAAATTTTCATTTTTACTTTGATGAAACATGTTTAACTGGTAGTATTAACCGCCACTGCACTGGTATGCTGGTCGACTTTGATGAAAAATAGCATTCATTGATGTTGACAAGGGTCCCAGTCCATCGCTCTCATATGACCTGCATTCTTGGTATAATATACCTTAATGTAGCTTAAATTTACAATGGCAGATATCTTATAATTATCAACACGCAAAAATCGCAACAATTCCCACAACACGAACAATTCAAGTTTTACATTACTATTACCTGCTACTATATCCCCTGCAGTCTCCAACATATTCACCACCCTCAAGATGAGCCCAACTTCTGTACATGCCTGTAGGTTTCTCCTGCTCTTTTTTAGCATGGCCATAAACACACTCCATACTTCTGCCTGAAATGGGAAAGTTGAATAAACTCTTTAGCAAACCACAAAAATTTGGAGAAGTCCAAATTAAAAGCTATTACAAATCGAAAACAATTCAAATTTGGGTGGAATTATGAGATTTTTCTTTAACAGAGCAGAAAGCAACGTGGGGAAAAAGAGAAAAAGCTGGTTATCAGCATTTTCATCTTTTCCTACAATGTTTTCAAAAGCTTTCTGTGAAGTAAAAAATTATGAAATGATAAAACTGTGTATGACAATCAATATAAATAACATTCTAACATGACACATGAATTTGGTTCTATAAAGAAAGTGCAACGAAAGCGTGGTAAAATAGACGTCATTCTATATGAAGTGACATCATTTTTTGTAAAGTTAGTCGCTCGTGGCTGTTCTGTATATCCACCCTCCGGTATTTTATCAATGAAAGTCACTAAACAAATCATCATTTTCCCCTACTTGACCAAGGAGGAAGGAAAAACTCAAAGATTTGCTGATATTAACTGTTTTTGATAAAAATTGAAAAAGACGGAACTATTTGAAATGTTACCAGTAAACATATAGAAATCAAAAGTCTTTTCATATCGAAGGTTAATTCAAAATTGGCCGTCGTTGCATTTGAAATGGAATTGGAAGTGGGTGGAGTAAGATTCAGAGCATTCGAAGCGACTGCGACTCTAATACTTGACGATACATTCATTCTTCTTTGTCATTTGAAAGGGAGGAAACATAATAGTAAATGGTGTTGTTTTCTATGTTGTGTTTGATGCCTAAGGTTTTACTGAAATTTTGATTTTTTTTAATATTCACCAACTGGGCAGTGGGGTTTTGATTCGGTTAGCAACTGGAACAGCCATGATTTATTCAAGGGAATAATCCACATTCATTCTTGTAGAGTAAGTATGGACTTCTTTCCTTTGATCAATAGTTAGTCATGTTAGAATCGAAAAAATCTTCTTTCTAATGTGGTTTATCGCAATAGATAAACCAATCGGGCTATCACCTTCGTGAATTACATGTATTTATTGTGCCTCATATTTCACAATTGTGGTTTATTGAACTATAAACCATGATAGAAAGAATATCATTTCTTAAATTAACCCTTTACTAAATGACAAAACTTTCAATTTGTCCAAATCATAAACATTGGCAGGAGACAAGTAATTTGCCAATAAAATAGTTTAAATTGTCTTTGAGGTAGGAAACAATGTGGGAAAAGGAGAAAATGCTGGTATGACAGCATTTTCTCCTTTTCCAATAATGTTTTCAAAGGACATGTTCCTCATGGTTGTTGAAAACACAGGGAAAGGTACAGCAAAATTGGCATGTATTGTTTTGTGCAGATTGACACTAATCTACAGTGTGGTGTCTGGTTGTGAGGTAGCTTGTCAGCTTTGTAACCGGAAGGTCATGAGTTCGATACCCCAAAGCAGGTGTTATCTTTGGAACGAATACTGGTGTAGTTTCAAGGAAGCAGAATCAAGAGTGTTAGTATAAGTTGCAAGAACTTGTTTCTCAAGGGATGTAAAATAGAAATGTTTTTTAACCCTTTACCACACAATCCCATGTTTTCACGACTCTGCTGAAGAAGCCATTAGAAAACAAGAATTAGGAAAATGAGAAAATGATAGTAATCTGCCTTTCTCATTTTCCCACAATGTTTCCTTGTTTTTCAGGAGCAAATTTCATCATTTTAACAGTATTTAACTTGTTATCTGCAGTTGTTTTCAAATTGGACAAGTATAAAAATGTGTTGTGCGGTAAAGAGTTAAGCACTGACCTACACAATCGGCAAAAGTAAATATAGCCGTGTTTCGTGTTCTGAGGGATTTTTTCTAGCTTTTTACTTTTAACCACAATTTATCAGATTCAGTGATCATAAATGTTAATTTTATTGATATACATCTTATTCATTATAAATACGAGGCAAAAACCACAAGCCAATCAATTTACTTTCGAAGCTGTTCTTTATTTGCAAGTTACATGTAAATAACAAAATAATAACATGTATAACAACATTATTTTTTAATTATTCAGAACATATCAGTTACACTCTGCAAAAGGGGGTTTCATGTATCTGCAAAAAGTATTGACTCATGTCAGCCTGCGCTGGCTGACAAGGGTCGAAACTATTTGCTATTTAAAATTTTCTTCATGTCAAAAGACCATCATTCTACCTCCACATTCAGTCAACTGTTAGACAAAATAGATTTTATGGATCCCTTATTGTGTGATAACTTGCTTGATATAATGCATCACAGAGATGCACTAAACTGCCTTTTTGCAAGAGCACCACTCATGTTTTATAATAGCCAATACAGTAAACAATATCAATAAATTTACACATAAATGTAAATCCATCTAAAGTTATGTACCTTAACTCTTTACCAGGTGACAAAATCACAGACTTCTCCAAATTGGAAACATTTGCAGATGACAAATAAAATGTGTCGCAAATGATAGAATTTGTTTTTGACTGAGCAGATTACACTATAGGAAAAGAAGAACATGCTGATTACCAGTATTTTCTCCTTTTCCCACTATATTTTCAAAATCTTTTTTCTATGGGTCAGTAAGTCATGGGATTGTTTGGTAAAGAGTAAACTCATCAAACTGAAATTAATTTGTGAAAAAACACTGTGGTCAAAGGAGAACTTGGTAAAATGTTTTCATGTGTAATAATGCAATAACTCTGCATCCTTTATCCAGACATAAAACAATATCTCTACAGCCACCGGCTGCAAGATTATTCTTCTATTTTTCTTCTATATTTTCTAACTTTGCAAAAACGATTTCCACCATTGGAATCACATTTATCATCTGCATATGCTTTCAATTTGGAAAAGTCTAAAACTCTAAAGTTTGGTAGAGAGTTAACCCTTTACTACACAATTCCAAGATGAAACAACCCTGAGAAAGACGCCTTTTGAAAACAAAATGGCAATAAGAGAAAATGCTGGTAACCAGCATTTTCTCCAATTCCCGCAATGTTTTCTACATACCCTAGGACATAATATGCTATAATTTGAAAAATATTTAAATTTTTGTCTGTAAATTCCTTCAATACATCTGAGTCTAAAATTTTGAAGTGTAGTAAAGGGTTAAATATGCTGAAGAAAACTTGAATCACTTTTCTGCCGAGCCCCGGTAACTCAATCGGTAGAGTGCAGAACTTGAGAACATGGGATCGTGGGTTCGATCCCTGGTTTAGCCAATTTCTTTCCGAGGATTGATGATAGTCATTGCAACAGGATTCATTCCTCTCCCACCGCTGACTATTGTTTTGACCATGGCTATGTGGGAAAGTAGCCAGTGGCTTCGAAAGAAAATTATACGGAGCACTGGTAAAAGAGACTTAAGGAAAGCATGGATAGGTGCACTAGCTGCTGCGATGTAACTGAAATAATGTTGAAAACGGCTTTAAACACTATACAATCAATCAATCATTCACTTTTCTGTATAGTATGATCAAGCTCTGATTTTACAGAATTTGCATTCTGATTCGATTTTCATTTTCTGATATCCTATTATGTGATTGGCACACACATGCCTGAAAGCCAATTTTTGCGTTTTCTAATTTTTATTAGCACTATCAAGTAAAGCAATCAAAGTTGTAATGTTACTTAGCAGACAAAGAAGTAACAGACTACATGTACTTACCTGTAAGTTTTCTGGACATTGTTCCACAACATTCAACATATGAGGGATGTTGGATGATTCTTGGATCACAAAGTTGGATTCAATATCAAACTCTCCACCAACCAACTGAAAATAGAATTGTAAAATGTCCTTAAACGTTTATACTACAGCTGCTGTCCAGGATGCAATAGCATGGACATAATTAGTGTAGATCAAGATCAGAATATAAAAAGACTAAATCTGAGCTTTGATTAATACCGATATTTGTCAGCTTTGACTTGAAGATCCAGAAATTTGATATTTATTTTTGGTGTGTGCTGTTTGATTACACAGTACTTGTTCCTCTCAGCATTAAGCTTTATGATGACAACAGCTCCTTCATCCCTTTACCACACAGTCCCAAGTTTTAAAAATCATGAATGCAAGGCTTTTCAACTGAACTAAAGCTCTTTGACAGGACAGAAATATTTTGGGAAAATGAAACAAGAGCACCTAATGCTGGTGCCAATCCTCGTCTGCAGCTGCTTTTAGTACATGAAAATCCCAAGTCGAAAAAGGGGCATAACTGTGTCACAAATATTTTGATGGTTACCTACCACTATTATATTGGTTCCCTTTTTGACTGTTGATTGATTGTTTGGAGTTTAACGCCGTTTTCAACATTATTTCAGTTATATCGTGGCGGCTAGTGCACCTATCCATGCTTTCCTGGAGTCTCTTTTACTAGTACTCCGCACAATTTTCTTTCCAAGCCACCGGCTGCTTTCCCACATAACCATCGTCGAGACAATGATCAGCGGTGGGAGAGGAATGAGTCCTGTCCCAATGACTATCATCAATCCTCGGAAAAAAATTGGCCGAGCCAGGGATCGAACCCACGACCCCCTGTTCTCAAGTCCTGCACGCTACCGACTGAGCTACCGGGGCTCGGCTCCCTTTTTGAAAGCAACTTGTCCAAGTTTGAAGTACCGGTAAATATCTTAAGTAATGACAGAAATATTATAAAATGTCAGTTTTTTTTCAAAATTTAAGTCGAAAAAAATGGCATAACTGTGTCAAAAACATTTTGATGGTTACCTGCCCCTGTTTTATGGGGTTTCCCTTTGGAAAGTCAACAGCTAGTTCTAGTCTGAAGAAAATATCTTGAGCAATGACAGAGATATTATAAAATGTCAAAGTTTTTGCATGACGATGACGCAGACAACGACAGAGACATTGCAGAGGATGAAGTCAGGGCTATGACAATGAGACAATACCTCAAACACAGCTGAGCTACTAATGCTGGTAACCAGCAGTTTCTCATTTCCTAACAATGTTTTCAAAGTCTTACTCCTCATGGTCGATAAAACTCAGGATTGTATGGTAAAGGGTTAATCAAAGGTTGACAATATCAGTTCTATGTGCTTGGCAGCATAAAGGTTACAAGTAATAATTAGGTTACACTGATATCTCTGCACGCAACAATGTTAGGAAAAATATTTCCCTATGATAAATCCCTGCTAATCAAATTCATTGACTCATAACTCCCATAGAATGTCAACTTGTTGACATTGATGTAAAAACAATCTATTATGGCATGACATTCAGAATTTTAGATAAGAAGGCTCACAGTAATTAAGTACAAAACACATATATTCAATGAAACCAGAGTTGTGGATACACTGGGAAGACAATTTTACTGAGTACCAACAACGCAGGATTTAATAAGAACTTTTGAGATATTTTTCTTTGAACCAAGAGTAACCTCTGGACCTTCAAGGAGGCAGATCTAATTCTGAACCTGTAACCTAATTCCATCTTCTACTTGGGCTCAGACTGAGGCATATGAACAGACAAGTGAAGGTTTTTGGGATAGGTTATAATTTGGGAGTTCCTACAAATATTAAACTTCAACAAGAGCACCGATGTGTGTGTCAATGCTCAGCTGCAGTTGCTTTTAGTAAATATTCTGAGTCAAAAAAGGATCATAACCATGTCAAAAATATTTTGATGGTTACCAGCTCATGTTGTATGGGTCCCCCTTTTGATAGTACACAATTTGCCCAAGTTTGAGGTAAATATCTTCAGTGATGACAGAGATACTATAAAATGCCAATGCTTTTACACTGCGCAGATGATGACACTAGGGCTGACACTACCTCGACATTTTCTTTGAAAGCAGCCAAGCTAAAATTCAGCTTTAAATCAGAATACAAAAATCAAGGATGGCATGGAAAATTTTACGTTAAATCTTTCCCCAATTTGGGCTCGGCTTGAGGCATAAGAGCACACAAGGTGTGAAGACATTGAGCTAACAGCTCAAAGTTTACCCTGTGGGTTTCCTTCCAGTCTTTTGGGGTCTTTTGAAAAAGACCAGGATCCACATTCACCAACCATTCTTCTGAACATTCTCAGTCTCATTCTATAGAATTATCTTCATTTGAAAGCAACACAAATTGAGCTTGACTAAACCATTTGGTAACTTGCCTTACTTTTTAAATCTAGAATAAGACAAAGAATATTCTTAAAAAAGGCTGTTGTATACAGGCCCACGATGAAAAGCTTTAACTCTCGTACCAGACAAAAATTTGGGCTGGACAAAAATTAAAAGTATTTACAGACGAAAAATAAAATTTTGCTAAAATGACAATTTCTTTCTTTGATAGGGTAGAAAAGATTGTGCAAAAAGGAGAAAATGCTGCTTGCAAGCATTTTCTCCTTTTCCCACAATGTTTTGAATACCCCTCCTGCAGGTTCTTAAAACTCTGGACTGTGTGGCAAAGCTTTAAACCAGAAAACAAAATAGAAAACAATACAGCATTAACCATGTCTTCAAATCCTGCATACAAATAACTTGACCAATACAGAACACAAGACTTTCATGCAAGTTTGTAACATCCTGACACAACTTTGCAGCTGGTGGCTTTGAAAACATACTTGGATTTGTTAGTTTGTATTGGAGTTTAACGCCGTTTCAACAGCTTAGGTCATATAACGGTTGTCAGTGTACCTTTTTTGTGTTTCCCAGCTTTCCCACACAGGTAAGGACACAACTTTCTTTCCAACACTTTGACTACTTTTCTCACATGCATCAAAGGTGAGAGGCGAAAAATCACCAAAAATAAAGCTTGCCACAACCAGGTATCAAAACAGCAACCACCAGGGCCCCGTTTTACTATGGTAGTTACGAACGAAATTTGCGTAAGATTTACGTAACTATAGTATGGTGGCATATTTCTGCCACGAGATACGAGATAACTATCATGATTATTTTAGAAAACTATTGCGATAAATCAAAGCTTCCTGGAAATTTTATCTAGATAAAATGAAAAGATAAAATTTCCAGGAAACTTTGATTTATCACACTAGTTTTCTAAAATTATCATGATAGTTATCTCGTATCTCGTGGCAGAAATATGCTACCATACTATAGTTTAAACTTACGCAAATTTTGTTCGTAACTACCTTAGTAAAACGGGGCCCAGGTTGTGAGTCAGATATGCTAACCACTGAGCTACCTAACCAGGCAAAACAGTTATCCTTGGAAAATATGGCTAATCAATCTAATTGTCTTTCTTGATCCTGCAGATCAAGATCCAACAGCACGTAACATTTGACCCTTTATCAAACAGTCCCAAGTAATAACGACAATGAAAAAGGAGGCTTTTGAAAACATTGTGAAAAAAGGAGAAAATGCTGGTAATCTGTCTTTGAACCACTCTGTCCATAGGTGAATTTGTGGAAAACTTTGAGCAAAACATCTTCAATGTGCCAAATCGAAGTTCTCATTAAAGACCTATTTCATTACTTCAGCACCATGAAGGCCAAATTACACAATATAGTACAAATAATGGGCAATAACCATGATCAACATGGGAAATCATCCTTGGAAACCCAGGAAAGTTTACTACAATGAAGGAACTAAAATACCATCCACTTGCCAGCAGTCTCGAAAAACTGATATTGTGTTGAGAAAACTGAAATAATCATAAGGATTTGCCTTCAAACAAAAAAAAAAAAAATTCTAAGGAAAGATGAAAATGTTGGATACCTGCTTTGTCTCCTTTTCCAACAGTGTTTTTCAAAAGCCCTCTTCCAGTGCACCTATCCATGATTTCCTGGAATTTTGTTTACCAGTACTCTGCACAATTATTCTTTCCAAGCCACTAGGACTGTGCTTTCCCACATAACTCAAGACTGTTAAAACTCTGGATTGTATAGTAAAGGGACAAATTAGTACCTACAGATCACTGCATGCCTCTGCCTAGCTCATTTGTTGTGCTTCCTTTTACAACTCCAGGGTATCATTATTACAAAATCAATATTCTTTTTCTTTTACCCATTACCCTATCTTTTTGAATATATCACAATCAAATGCCACAATGGTGAAACATTTCAATGGCAGGAAAATATTACTTGTTTTCTTTGACAGTTAACAGAAAAAAATTGTGGTATGGAGGGCTTCCCAGATGCAATAATGATTGCTCCTTTATCAAATTAACTGGAAAATTTTCAAAAACTGTCTGAACTGTACTGTCGTTGAACAATAAATTTCCTCCAGCAGAAGATTTTGTGCCTTTTGCAGAAAATAACTTTTGAAACAAATTTTGGCAACATTTGAGCAATCTGTTCTTTTGCCAATGGCTATTAAAGCTGTTTTCAAAGTCATGCAGATGCTAACAAGCTTAAATTGGTTCAAAGGGTAATGAATACAAGGCACTATTTTCTTTCCCTGGAAATAGACTGAACTCATATCGACCTCCATTGACAGGTGAGTTGTACTCCATTGACAAACGAGGCTTCTATTAATTTTATTCATTCACTAGATGTTATTACCATACCCTTAGACAGCTAAATAATAGAAACAGCCACTTTCAGCTTGTGGGGTAGAGTAAATTTTTGTGATCTTCACTGTTGCCTTTGATTCCAGCAAGGAACATCATACTTTGCATTTTAGGATTTAAAGTGCATGTTTAAGATAATCAAAGTACTGAAAGTACTGACAGACTAGCGAATTTGAAATAAGTGGCTATGGTAAAAATAAAACTTGGTTGCTTTATACAAGATTGAAGAAATATTGTAAAATTTAGGTTTGAGTCCATTCCAGTTCCGCTGGCTCATTCCGGTTATTAAGTTCAATCCGGATCCAGTTTAATCCATTGATTTTACCCAACGCACTTGACTACTTACTTGTCAAAATAAGAAAAACTATGAGAACCTTGTTTGTTAACTTTCAGTTGAAAACAAGTTATTTCGTTGAAATGATATCCTCCACCAAAAAAGACTTTTTTAATAGAAACATACAAAATGTATCGCGTTTTGCATGTACACGTGGCCTTTTTGTTATTGGTTCATTACAAAATTTTACATTAAGACCCCTTCTTCCATAACATGGCATTTCATTAAATGAAAACAAATAATGCTTGTTTGTGGCTTATGATAAACAATATAAAATGGATGTTCATAAAATTTTGTCCAGTAGATCTAGTTACAGAGATATTTGTTCATAAAGGAAATATACATCAAGTCCCCTTTATCCACGACACAGCATCAAATGAAATAATCATATCAGTGGACTATCATAAGGAACACATGTACAAAGTTTCATCAATTTTCAAAAAGGATTTTAGAAGATATATGTCCGGTCGGACGAACGGCCAGATAGACAGTGTAGATTATGATCAGACTGCACAGAATGCAGTCTGATCTTGGATTCACACGGTCCGATACGGGTATATTTTTTTCTCCGAAATATAACTTTGAAATAGCAATATTCAGGTTTTTACCATCAGCTTGAAAGTTTCCTTTTTTTCAACAGATTAAGGGTTAAACTTAGACTATATTAACTATATAGTTAATCAATAGCACAAGATGTAATTGTGTAGTAAACTGTTTAACTCTTTACAAAACAAAAAATTTTTACACAATTTAAAATTGTTTACTCTATTTCAATATTTCGGCTTTTGCCTTTATCAAGAAATTTGACGTGAAATTTTAAGTGGATTAAGCATAAAAAAATGTTTACTCATTCAAACTTAAAGCTGTTTCAGACTATAAAGGTAAATGTGGCTCAACTGATGAAACCTGATTCTAAAAGGCCAGAAAGCAATCTGGGAAAAGGAGGAAATGCTGGTTGCCAGCATTTTCTCCTTTTCCCGCAATGTTTTCACAGGGCATCTTCCCCAGTTTCGTTAAAACTTGTGATTGCGTGGTAAAGTGTTAATATACAAGATGTAAAATAACAGTTTAACATATCATTTTCTCGGTACACAATGATCTAAATAATGAATGACTGAAGGAATGACAAGGGTTCTCTGTCCACTGAGGGTTACTGTTGCTGGGATTTGCTACAAATTACCTATGTGTATCTATTTTTAGATTCATTGATAATGTTACTGTGTTGTAGGAATACATGTATGTGTATGAGCCTGATTTGCATAGGTCACTTAATTTACATATAAGCAAACATCTTGTACCTTATCAATGCTATATTGTTCAGTCTATTACTTTTTAAGTAGACATGTTCAAATCTGGATGGTAGAGATTTTGTGGTTTTTGTCAAAATTGTCATATTTAACAGAATTAAGATTGCTAACAGAAAGAATTATTTTTCTGTGAGGCAGTATTTGGCAAATGTGGAGTTTTTTGTTTACTTTGCATCTGAGTCAATCTGGATGCCTATAGGCTAGCTTCGCTAGTCTAAAAATAGCAAAAGGCAAGGTTAGAGTAACACAAAGTCATGCATAACTTCAAAAGCGGTTTGGTTAAATCTTGATCGCCTTATTGCAAAATAATGGTGAAATTGCATCTTCTTATTTCATCTTTGCCCCATTTCAAAAGATTCATGACCTTGACAGCAAAATGTAAAGATCCATTCCCTTACAAAAAATCATTCATGCACAAGTGGTGGGTTCACAAACATTCAAGAGATCTTCTTGAGATCACACGAACTCTTGTTCAACCAATACAACAGTTCTATAACTAGAGCACTAGAATCTAAATGGTTGTTTACCTCTGGCTCCATGAAAGCACCGAAGTGCAAAAGCATTAATTCTAGGACAACATCAATCTTAAACTGATCTGACTGCACTTGAGTAATTGGCTTGCATCGTAATAAAATAAAATGTACTTGATCATTGGTTCACAACATGACCAAGTTTAAATATCCAGTCTTTTCAATATTAACCTCAATGACTTCCTATAGATATAATTTGATACTAAATTTAAAGCATAAAAAGGAGACAAAAGAGCCATGATAGCCCTACGTCATTCACCTGAGCCTGTGTATCTTTGAGACAAGTTATATGAAGTACATGTACTGTCAATGTGGCCTCTAGAATGTACACAGTTTTTCTGAGAAAAGTGACCTCCTTTTTTGCCTAATGTGATCCATTATGAGATTTGTCTGTGACATCATCAAAAAAACCATTCTGACAAAGTTTCAAGAGTATCCGAGTGTAAATGTGGCCTCTTTTGGACACATAGTTTTCTAGGATTTTGCCAAGTAAAATACTTTTAGACATAGCATGACCGATTTTTTAACTCATTCAAGATATCATCAAAACAATAATCCTGACCAACTTTCACGAGTATTAAAAGGAAACTGTGGTCTCTAGATTACACAGAAGAATGGTGATCCTTTTTGCCTGTCATGATACATTTTAAAAAATCTGAAGGTATCATCAAGACGGTAATTCTGACCAACTTTCATGAGTATTGGATTGAAAATGTGGCCTCTATTATAAGCAATCACAAAGCTTTTCTAAAATCTGTGCCAGTGGCCTAATTTTTTCACCAATGTGACCAACTTTTTCAACTCATCTTAGATATCATCAAGCTATACATTCTAACCAATTTTTGTGAGTATTGGACCAAAAAATGTGAACTCTAGAGTGTACAGAAGATTTAATCTATGATTTGTTAAATGACATAATTTTGAACAGACAAAATTCATTTTCCAACTAATCAAAGATATCTTCAAGACAAAGAAACTTGCCAACATACATGGCATTGGACAGAAAATGTGCCTCTGGAGTGTATACGAGGGTTGTTCGATATGTAATGTGTATTGTACGATATCTCAAAAGCATTTGACTCAAATAGTGAAATGAACATTACATCCCTTCAAAGTATTCTCCACAGTTTGAAATACATAATTTCAATCTCTGAATCCACTTCTGAAATGCGTCACGGTATGCTGATTTAGGTAGACCTCTGAGGCACTGACTGATGGCTGAGCCAAGGGCTTGTCGGGACTTGTAACTACGACCAGATAGTAACTTTTTAAGTTTTGGAAAAAGGAAAAAGTCGCATGGGGCTAGATCTGGAGAGTATGGTGGGTGTGGCAAGACGGTAACCTTCTCCGACTTCAAAAATTGCTTCACAAGCTCAGATGTATGTGATGGAGCATTATCATGAAGTAGACGAACATGCCTAAATCCTGACACAGGGCGTCGTTTAAGATAATATTTCTTGACCTTTTTTAGTATAACATCTCTGTAATACTGACCTGTAACACTTTTGCCCTTCGGCACCGGAATTTGTACGGCTATACCATCACATGAGAAGAATATGCAATAAAGAACCTTCTTTGTGCTTATGCTTCTTTTGGCAACTACAGGCCTTCTACCGTGTTTAGTTAGCCATAATTTTTCTAACTGGTTCGAAATAGTGAACCCATGTTTCGTCACCAGTAACAATGTTTGCAAATTGTCTTTGATTGAATTTGGGAAACATTTTGAGCAACTGCTTAGCGGTTTGTACTCGTACTCGTTTTTGGCCATCTGTCAATATATGTGGTATCCATCTGGCAGAAATCTTTTGTACTTTCAAAATACGCTTCAAAATGAAATGCACACGTGATAGCGATATGCCAACAGCGTTGGCAGTATCATGAATCGTGTATCTGCCATCACTTTCAATTATTTCCCTGACTTTTGAGACATTTGCCTTGCCTGTTACAGTCACAGGTTGGCCAGATTTTGCTGCATCTTTGACAGACTCTGTGCCAGTCAGAAATTTCTTTCTCCACCTACGAACTGTCTCATAAGATACCTTATCAGACCCATAAACTTCCCCCAATTCAGTAAAAATCTGCATTACCGAATGACCGAGTTTTGTGCGAACTTTTATATAAGCTCTAATTTCTTTAATATTCTTAATCCGTTTCCCAACCATTTTTACAACAGTGGTCAACGACTAGCTCTATTGAAATGACTATAAGTTTAAAACTATGTGGAGCTAAAGGCTCGTGTTTATACTGTTGGAAAGGTATTGAATAGAGCTATTCAAGCGTATCATCATCCACGAAATCGTGCAAAGCGTTATCGCGCTGTGGTACAATACACATTACATATCGAACAGCCCTCGTAAAAGATCTTTTCTAAGATTTGTCCCAGTGACCTACTTTTAAACCTGAGGTAACCCTTTTTTAATGTCGTTTGAGACATCATCAAGACTAATATTCCAAGCTTCTTCAATGAATATTGGACCCAAAATGATGCCTTTAGAGTGTACATGTACACAACATTTTTCCCAAGATTTGTCCCACTGACCTGCTTTTAGACCTGATGTGATCCATTTTCAAACTCATCTGAGAAACCATCAAAACAATGATTCTGACCATGAGTTATGAAAAAGTGGACTAAAAATGTAGCCTCTAGAGTCTAAACAAGGTTTTTCTAAGATTTGTCCCAGTGATCTACTTTTTCATCCAACATGACCCATTTTCATAGTTGTCAAGAGATATCATTAACCCTTATTGCATCTTTCACATCTAAAGTTGCCTTTGCAGCCAGTGTACATCAAGATCAGACAGCAAAAAACCTAGTCTGATCTTTGATCTACACTGTCAGCTTTGCTTAATCTTTATAGACAAAAGCAACCATAACCATAAAATTGAAATCAATTGGGCTTAAATATTTTTGGACTGAAAAATGTCCATTGTTTTTATTCAGCGCCCTATGGGTTAAGACAAATATTCTGACCAACTTTCATGAATATTGGACTAGAAATGTGGCCCCTTAAAATGTATACAAGCTTAAGCTTGACAACACACAATGCACAAAAGACAAGGGACGAGACATGGCTGAAACAGCACAAACACAAAAGCCCCACTTTAGCACTTTGTGCTTAGTGGAGCAACAAAAGCTGGTAACTGCAAGAGTACATGAATGTACCTTCTCTTTCCCATTGCATGTATTTAGTAAATAGAATACAATTTATCCTTTAACTACCATGTTTTCTACCCTTTCAAAGACTATTCCCAATCTTAAAAGCCCATTCAAATGGACAAGGCTAACATCAAGCCATCTTTTACTCTTTAACCCTTTACCACACAACTCTGTTTTATCGACCCTGAGGAATACATCTATGAAAACGTTGTGGGAAAAGTAGAAAATGCTGGTAACCAGCATTTTCTCTTTTTTCCACAATGATTTCAGCTCTTTCAAAGACAAATCCTATCATGTAAGTTACATTAAGAGTTGTTCTCTGCAAATGAATTCAAATTGAACAAGTCTAAAATTTTGTCATTTAGTAAATTGGTTACTTTAAGAGTTAACTTAAGTCAGCCTCTGTTAATCAATCACATCTGAGCTAATGTAGGATATGTTTCTATGTATTATCATTACAAAATTCATTCCCTCAGAGAAATAAAAAGCCGAGCCTTTGTTATGGGAGCATCTACTTATCAATAAACTAGAGGAGACTGTCTAATGTATAGTAGAAACTCCACTTTTTATTGCTTTTAGATTCAATAGTTAATGGAACACTACTTGATGTATATAAGCCATTAAACTGACAATAAATCATTGTCTTTGGACCTTTCTAGCCATGCTACAGCTTGGTAGCTGTTTAAAGAAATGAGCCATGCTCTGAAAAAAGGAGGTTAGTGCACCTCCGTAATGCATTATACCTAACAAGTGATCGCATAATTTTGGATCCATAAAATCCATTTTGTCTGACAAACAACTAAATCGTGTACAATACTGCTTGGACATACAGAAAATATACCAATAGCAAAAAGTTTGACCAAAGTCAGCCTGCATGAACTGCGCAGGCTGACATGGGTTGATACTTTTTGCAGATGATTAACCCCCCTTTTCAGAGAGCATGCCTCATTAATGTTTTCAGCACAATATCTCTCTTGTATTACAATATATTATCAGCTTGCTCATGGGATTATGGTAGTAAAAATTGACAATGGCCTGAACAGACTCACAAGCTCTAGGAAGGCAACAGCAACCAAGTGGTCAGTTTCTATCAGGAAAAACCCTCCAACTGATTTTTAATCGGTCGGCGTGAGCCCGACGATTAGAGAGACACATTTAATTGTACCACAACAATCAGAAATCCGTCTGCTGAGGGCAAACTGATCTAACTGCAACTCGTGACAGCTTTTTCCTACAGTCTAATAACACTAATACCAGCTGTTGTGACCTTATTACGTTGAACTTTTAACCCTAATAAGCCATAAGGAATGGTGTCAGTGATAAAGCAACAACTTATGAATGAAACAAGAGCAAATCCAGGAGTATCTGGATTATGTTACGAGCACACCTTGTGTTGAAAAGATGATAGGTCATTTGGCCTGGAGCAAGGATAAACTTGCAGCGAAACGGATTTTGTTAGGAAACATTGCTTTAAAAGAATTTGAAAATTTAGATTGTTTTGCCTTGGAGCAAACTGATGTACGTGCTGGTGGTGAAAGCTGTTTAAAAAAAGTAATCTGCCGTTGGTAGTTTAATGTAAGCAAAGTAAAGCGTGTGAAGCAGTGTGGGACAAAGGATGTAGAGTTGTTTAAGAGTTATTGCCCTAGTGGAGAAGCCATTACATAAACATTTTCAGAATGGTCTGGTTATCCCACGCTTTCAACCTTAGAAACCAGACTGTCCATTCACTATACTGACCAGCATATATTTGATTATGCATCTTTCAGCATAGGATGTATTAAACCTTGGGCTACTAAGCGCAAATTTATGACCTTTTCCGGACATTGTAGATCAAGATCAGACTGTATACTACATGCTGTCTGATTTTGTATCTTTAATGTTCGACAAGAAGATATTTTTTCCAAAACAAAAATACCTTTGAAATAGTAAAGAATTGGGTTTTTACTCTCAGCTTGAAAGTTTCATTTCACTTATTTAGCAGGTTAAAGGTTAAACTGTTTTCATAACCCCTATTCCTCTCCTTCCAACCACGGCTCTATCATTTTATACGCTCACTAACATGTTTCTTTTTGATGACATTCTTAAGACTGGAATCAGTCTATTAACCGCTGGCCACACAATCTTGTCGGGCTTTAAAAATGTAGTGGGAAAAACAGCATACATGTATTAAGCATGTTCTCTTTTTCCTCACAGCGTTTTTTCATAATTTGAAAGACTTTCAACATTTTGTCATTTGGTAGAGTTAAACAGATCATTTTCTTAGATGGAAAAAACCCTGAAACTGCAATACAAAAAACTCACTTAACGTCATATTCTCCATGTCTGAATCAACTGACCAGGGAAAAAGCCTCTTCGGAGAGAACAGATTCAGACCAGATTCAGACCAGACTGCACAGAATATGCAGTCACTCAAATTTTGGATCTGCTATTCCTATTACTTGAGATATCGTAGTCAAGACAGCAATGACCCTGCAATAATTAGGTTGCTTTTCCACGCTTATCAGATCTATTTCATTAATTGAATGCTTTAGTGTAAAACTCTCAGTAACATGTTTGTCTCATCAGCATTCTGGTTGACTCTCATCCTCTCCATATTCCAGATTAAAAGCACAAGGTTTACTGTAGTGATGCTCTTGCTCATTACAATGATTCAATACAATGGCCCATGTTCTCCAGTGACATATATATAGTCGCTTTTGAAGACAATAAAAGATCAAGATCAGACTGTCCTTTGAATGCAATGCAGATCAGTATCACAGACATACATATTGAATATCTTAATTGTCTGTTTATGAATAATTCATATGAAAAAAAAACTCGACACTGAAATTATAATGTTTGGATATTGTTTTTCTGACTATAAAAGGCCAAAACTGAGTGTTTTAACCAAACGTTCCTGTTTCTGATGACCCCGAGGAAGAAGGCTGTTAAAAAAATTGTGGAAAAATGCAAATAACCGTCGTTTTCTCCTTTTCTCAAAATGTTTTTTTTACCATTTCAAAGATTCAAATCATCATTAATTTGGTCTATGTTTCATTCGTCATGTGCAAATGCTTTCATTTTGGACAAGTCTAAAATTACATAATTTGGTAAAGGGTTGAGGGTATGGTAGATACTGCATGCTTTGAAAGTAATGTGGGAGAAATTGGCCAGCCGATGTTTTGAACAGAACAATCTTGCCAAGGACAATTTAGCCAGCTGAAAAACGTATGGTAGGACAATTTGTCAAGATTAACGCGAGCAGCCAAAAGTAATCACTTTGATAGCCATAATACAGGCACATTCTATACGACATATTCATCATGTCCATCATTCAGTATGGATATTATTGATAATATCTGACAATATGTTACAGTATAGTTTCAAAAGTTGCAAAAGTTACAGAAAATAATACATGTATTTATATTTTCTTAATCTTTTATAAAAGGTTGGTAGATACTGTTATTCATGATGAGTGATATCTAAAGCTTGAAAATCGGTATTTCTGGTCAGAATAGTCACTTACATTCTACGTTTTATTGCTGTCGACTGGCAGACATACATCTTTAGCATTCTGTTAAACTACATGTACTAATTTGTAAGGGACGGAGAGTTTCTACGTGACTCAGTTATAAAATGTCTATCCCATACATAGTTCAAACAACTGCCATTTGATTTGTGATTTCAAACCACTGTAGTTATTCAGTGTCGACCGATTACAGTGCTGACAGCACTTTGATTAAGTCTGCATTTTCCAAAAAAGTCTTCGTAAATGGGACGGTGTAGATCAAATACAGGATCAAAAGGTTTGCAATCTGGATTCATCACAAGCTTTAAAAGCAGCCAAAGATATAACAGGCACATTAAGGGTTAACCCTTTATCTAACAATCCAGATTTTAATACCCTGGGGGAAAAAGGCTTTTGAAAATATTGAGGGGAAGGAGAAAATGCTGGTAATCAGCAATTTCTTCCCCATTTCTTTCTGTTGGTAACCAGCATTTTCTCCATTTCCCATAACGTTTTGTAACATATCAAAGACATATTTCATCATATGAGACAAATTTGTCATCTGCAAATGCTTTGGATTTGGACAAGTCTAAAATTCATCATCTGTTAACTCTTTACCAAACGACAAAATTTTAGACTGGTCCAAATTGAAAGCATTTGTAGACGACAAAATGTAAATGACTGAAAATTCGAAATTTGTTTTGTGAAGGGTAGAAAACATTGTGAGAAAAGGAGAAAATGCTGGTTACCAGCATTTTCTCCTTTTCCCACAATGTTTTCAAAAGGCTTCTTTCTCAGGGTGGTTAAAAGTCGGGATTGTGTGGTAAAGAGTTAAAGACCTTTGTATTTACCAAACAAGAAATTCTAGACTCTTCCAGATTGGAAGCTTTTGAAGGCGACAATTTCGATAGAGACACAAATAAACTGAAGTTATTTCACAGGTACAAAACATTGTAGGAAAAGAAGAAAACGCTGGTCACCAACATTTTCTCCTTTTCCCACAATGTTTTCCAAAGTCTTCTCCAACAGGGTTGTTAAAAGTCGGGACTGTGTGGTAATGGGTTAATTAGTAGTTCAGTCAGTAATGTACAGGTCTTAAAACCAGGGGGTTGCTTCTTTGAATCCCCAGCTCAGCCAGAATCTTTCCAACAATTTATTATAGTCATTGCAACAGGATTCATTCCTCTGTAACTGCTGATCACTGTTTCAACTAGAACTGTCTCAGGTGGACAATTACCCCACCTGGTGCCCTGTCACTACCCCAATCAGTTTGTCACCCTACTTTTTTCCCCACATGCTTTTTTTCCTGGGCTTTTTCGTCCTAAATAAGTGCAAGCTATCATTTGAAATATGTGTGTCATATTTAGGAACCTATACAACAGACTTGCTCTAGATATCAATTGATTATAAAAATGAAGAAAAATGAAGACTTAACTATATTTTTCTAGTATAAAAAATTTCTACCATCACCCTCAATCAGTGCTTTCTGTGCTTTGATTATACACCTCTGCATTGTGATTAGATAAAAAAAACGATATTCTTTCTTTACTTCAAATCAAAGAATCAGAGCCTTCTTCATGGCAATGTGCATCAATTATCTGCCACTTCTATGAGGCTACTCAATGTCAGTGTCTTGGCTATTCAAATAATCAAATCAGATTTCTGTCTATCCAGCGCACATCTGCGGTATTTACATGTGATAAATTTTCTCTTAAAAATCAATTTCCCTGACTTTCTCACCAATCCAATCTATAGGGTTTTCCATTAGTACTGTTCTTCCAATCATTGACTGTTTTCAAGGTACTTGTTTGGTAATAGAGTGCAATGCTTCTTTTTATCTTGTGGTGTTTGAAGCTATTTTCTGTAAATTTTAGCTTATATGCCACTGTGGCCATTATCCTGCCAGCGTTTTCCCTGATCCCCTGTTTCTTTGAATTTGAACCCCCAAATTTTCAAGATGACCCAAAATATTTTTAAGTGTAAATTCTTACTATTCATTTGAAAGGGGTCAAATGACCCCCACACCATAAAGTAGAGAGAAAACCCTGCCTACCTATAATTCTTTGCCAGGACTTAGTACTGCTCTCTTTCAAACCCATGATTAACTTTTAATCCTGACTTTTAATGACCCTAAGAGAGAAGGCTATTGAAAACATTGTGTGAAAAGGAGAAAATGCTAGTAACCAGCATTTTCTCCTTTTCCAACAATATTTTCTACCCTTCCCAAAACAAAATTAGATATTTTAACCACATTTACTTTGATGGCTGCAAATGCTTTCAATTTGGCCAAGTTTAAAATTTTGTCGTGTGGTATAGAGTTAATACATAAAAATTCACGAGATAGTAGCCATGAGGCAAGAATGGTGCAAGTTACAATGACAGTAGTCATATTTCAAAAGGATTACCGATCAAGCTTGCATTTCAGGCTTTTACTCCATTCTAAAGTAAACCATGACTGTGTGTTGCCTACTGAGCTTACATGGGTTAACCGTTATTATTCAGACAAAATTAACCCTTTACCACACAATCCTGAGTTTTAATGACCCTGAGATAGAAAGCTTTTGAAAACATCGTGGGAAAAGGAGAAAATGCTGGTAACCAGCATTTTCTTCTTTTCCCACTATGTTTTATCTTTTACAGACAAATCCCATTACTTGTGTCACATAATGTCCTTTGGAAATGCTTCCAATTTGGATCTGTCTAAAATTTTGTCATGTGGTGAAGAGTTAATGTGCTTTTGCACACTTCATAATAGTTTCACAAGATCAATTATGAAATAAACTTTATTCTTCATCCAAAACTTCATATAAAAGAATGAAAAAAAATTAGTACATTTTAAGAGATTGCTTCCATATAACACGCAAAACAAGAGGGCCAAGATGGCCCTGGATCACTCACCTGAAGTTTTGAGAGGACCATAACCAATTTTTTTTGAGGTATTGAAACTTTGGAAACAAAATCAATATTTTGCCATGCAATTTTGAAAAGGTCACCTGTAAAAGTCATTTCAAAATCTGTCACCACCCCTACAATCATCACCACAGCAATGAATTTGATGAATCAGAATTCTGCAAATAAATTTTTGGATAGATCACCCAAGGACAATTTCTTGAAGAAGAGCACATGCTCGATAGTGACTAAAAACGTAAGTCGAAACAAGGGCACCACATGCAGGTGCCAACAATTGGCTGTTGTTTTTCGACGGATAAAAATTTCCCTAACAATCTTTGAAAAGGGTCACCCTAGGAACATTTCTGTGAAATTATTTCAAAATCTGACCAGCCGTTCCAGAGAAGAAGAATTAAGAAATTCCTCTTCATGTCCCTGTAGTGCAAAAAGCCCCCACCATCAGAGCCATGTTTCTTGACAGATCACAATTTTGTGAACAATATTTGAAAAGAGTCACCCAAGGAACATTGCTGTGAAATTATTTCAAAATCTGACCAGCGGTTTCAGAGAAGAAGAATTTTTAAGAATTTCTTCATGTCCGTATAGTGTAAATAGCCCACAGCCATCAGAGCCATGTTTCTTCATTTCTGTATAGTGCAAGTAGCCCCCATTCACCAGAGCCATGTTTCTTGACGGATCAAAATTTTGTGAACAGTTTTTGAAAAGGGTCACCCAAGGAACATCTCTGTGAAATTATTTCAAAGTCTGACCAGCGGTTTCAGAGAAGAAGAATTTTTAAGAATTTCTTCATTTCTGTATAGTGCAAGTAGCCCCCATTCACCAGAGCCATGTTTCTTGACGGATCAAAATTTCGCGAACAGTTTTTGGAAAGGGTCACCCAAGGAACATCTCTGTGAAATTATTTTAAAATCTGACCAGCCGTTTCAGAGAAGAAGAATTTTTAAGAATTTCTTCATTTCTGTATAGTGCAAGTAGCCCCCATTCACCAGAGCAATGTTTCTTGACGGATCAAAATTTCGCGAACATCTTTTGGAAAGGGTCACCCAAGGAACATCTCTGTGAAATTATTTTAAAATCTGACCAGCCATTTCAGAGAAGAAGAATTTTTAAGAATTTCTTCATTTCTGTATAATGCAAGTAGCCCCCATTCACCAGAGCCATGTTTCTTGACGGATCAAAATTTCGCAAACAATTTTTGAAAAGGGTCACCTAAGGAACATCTCTGTGAAATTATTTCAAAATCTGACCAGCAGTTTCAGAGGAGAAGATTTTTAAAGTATTTCTTAGAAAATTCAATTTGGTTGCCATGGCAACCAGAGTTTTTGATGGAATCAAATTCTGTGAACAATTTTAAAGAGGACCTCCCAAGGAACATTCCAGCCAAGTTTGGTCCAAATTGGCCCAGTGGTTTAGGAGGAGTTGATGTTTAAAGAATTGTTGACAACGCAAGACGAACGGCGGACAAAGCACGACGCACGAAACACAACGGACACTGGGTGATCCTAAAAGCTCCCCTTGAGCACATTGTGCTCAGGTGAGCTAAAAAACTGAGATACCACAAAGAAAGAGCATGTTCTTCCTTTTCTACAATGTTTTCCAGTCAATTTCTAAATCATTTAATAAGTTATTGTCTACTTAAAACTTCTCTACCTTGCCCAAGCTTTTTTGATTAACAATATGAAAATACGAATTTGAAACAGACTATAATACTAACCCATCACTGTACTAGATAAATGTATTTCAAGACAGAATATGAACTGTCACAAATTAAATATAGTGATTTCTAGGCCCTATAGGTGCCAAAAGTAAACAAAGAGGGTGTAAAAAATGCATTTGAATTTAAATTATACTATTTAAAAGTATGTAAATTATTGTAAAGATGACAATCTGTTATTGTACAAATGGTCCATTTGTTAGTTGCTTGCAGAAAAATGAAATCTAAAGCCAGGTTAAAAGTTGCCAGGTCACTCTATCTTTTATTTACTTTTTACCTGAATTGGAAAATTTATTTTTTCTGCAAGGGACTAACACTTGGACTGTCAATTCAATAACCAGCTTGTCATTTTCACAATAATTACCATACATTTTAATGGTACACATGTTAGCCAAGAAGCAGTTGCTTGTATCAAGCCATTGTTTCTTTTACCAAGATGTTTTTCAAAGCTGCCTCAACCTGTGACAAAGTGTAAAAAGTCAAATTTGTACAGAAATGGGTTAACCCCTTCACCAAATGACAAAACTTTAGACTTTTCCATATTGGAAGCTTTTGTAGATAACAATATAAATGAGTCTTCAAAATAGAAATCCACCCTTTAACCCTTTACCACACAATGACGACTTTTAACACCCCTGATAGAGAAGGCTTTTGAAAACATTGTGGGAAAAGGAGAAAATGCTGGTAACGAGCATTTTCTCCTTTTCCCACGTTTTCTACCCTATCAAAGAAAAATCATTTCATATGATTCATATTGAAACTGTCGTCTGCAAATGCTTTCAATTCGGACAGGTCTAAAATTTGTCGTGTGGTAAATGGTTAAGGGCTAAAATGTAATGGGTTAACCCTTTACCAAACAAGAAACTTTTAGACCTACCCAAATTGAAAGCTTTCGCAGACGACAAAATAAGCGAGTGTCAAAGATAGAGATTCACCTTTTGAAGGGCAGAAAACATTGTGGGAAAAGGAGAAAATGCTGGTCACCAGCATTTTCTTCTTTTCCAACAATGTTTTCAAAAGGCCATTTCATTAAATTCTGAATTGGTAAAGGGTTAAAATCAACACAGATGACACAGACATAAATGAAAAGTGTTACCAGCATTTTCTCCTGTTCCAACAATGTTCTCAAAAGGCCTTTTCATAAGGGTTATCAAAACTTGGGACTGAATGGTAAAGGGTTGAAAGCAATACAGTCATGTGACACAGAAATAATGTATAGTCTACCGCTATATCAATGTCATGACAGATAATTGTACCATATTTTACATCCCTGTTGCATTATCATATTTGACAAAGAGACTCCTGCCTCTCATCAATGCATCATACCCGTCAAATGTGATAATTCCTGTTTGTTTGTTGGAAAGCAATACATTTAATTGGTAATTTTCACTCAGAATTTTAGCTTAGTCCAAATTTAATTGTTTTGGTGACGACAAGTTAAATGTGGTTCAGTTGATGAAATTTGCCTTTGAAAGGGTAGAACATATTGACGGAAAAGGAGAAAATGTTGGTTACCAGCATGTTCTCCTTTTCCTACAATATTTTCCAAAACTCTCTTCTGTGGGGCTGTTAAAACACAGGATTGGGTTTTTACAAACGTAAAGGGTTAACAAATTTTAGTAATTTCAAAGCTCATTTCTCCAAATCTTTCCTTGGCTTCACCTCACCGGGGTCCATATTAACCAACCATTCTTTCCAACATTATTTGTCTAATTCTCAAGAACTTCATAGTTAATGCAATTTCTTGGTGCATACTTTCTAAATTCACAATAAGAATTATAATTTAATGTATTTAAGAGTGGCTGATGAATATGAACCCAGGATTCAGTTTGGGCTCTGCTGAGTGCCCTACCCAAGGACACTCCCATGAGAAAACTTTGTGCATGCAGCAGATGAGGAACTAACCCAGGATCTGTAATGCATCAGCAGGTATTGAACTTGGATTTGAACCTTAGTTGCAGATCAATTGTCTTAACTCTATACCAAGTTGTAAAATTTAGACTGGTCCTAACTGAGACTATTTCCAGACAACAAACCAAACGTGGCTCAAATGATGGGATATGTCTTCGGAATGGTAGGAAACATAGTGGGAAAAGGAGAAAATGTTGGTTACCAGCATTTTCTCCTTTTCCCACAATGTTTTCAAATGACCTGTTCAAGGTCATTAACTCAACACCTGATTTCATGGTAGAATCCACTGGGCCATGAAACACACCTCAACCAATCCTTGAACATGTAAAAAGCCTTCCACCTACAGCGAATAATTGTATCTGCTATTATTGCATCCGATTTATGGATATCAGACCATATTCACAGATAGATTAAGTCATGTTCAAAACAATTTATGCTGGAGAAGTTCACATCACAGATCATACTGACTTAGTACACAACCATAATGAATAGGGACTTTGTTACCAACTATATCTTTCTTAACCATGGATTTTTTTACTAAATTTAAACAATCTTCTTTAGCATTGACATCCACAGATTCTGAGGCATGCTTACAACAAGCGAAAAATTAGTCTTAATGTTCACATCCATAAATATTAAACAATGCTAAGGACTACTGACATTGATCTAAGTTCAGAATCATGCATCATTGAAATATTAGCATGAAGTTGTAAATATTTAGCTAAATTTACAAACATGAATTTAGATTTTAGAACTGCATAACAAATGCAGGACATGAAAGAGTGCATGATCAGCGGTTGTTGCCCTGTAAATAAAGTCCTGCTTGTATTAATTAAGCAAGCATCTAAGTGACACTTAACCCATTACCACACAATCCCTACTTTTGACGCCCCTGAGAAAGAAGCCTTTGGAAAACATTGTGGGAAAAGGAGAAAATGCTGGTAACCAGCATTTTCTCCTTTTCCCACAGTGTTTTCTACTCTTCCCAAACCAAATTTTAATTTTTCAGTCACCTTTATTTTGTCGTCTGCAAATGCTTTCAATTTGGACCAGTCTAAAATTTTCTCGTGTGGTAAAGAGTTAAAACATGCTTGCTTTAGCCAGATCCTTGCTTTATACACATATATGTTAATCCTTATCCTCCTAAATAAATGGAATGATTTTCAAGCCAATAGTAAAAACCCAAATACTGCCGTTTGAAAGGTACTTTTGGAGGAAATACGAGGCGCAGTCGGAAAGTTCCCGGACTGGTCCATTTATAAGCACACTAGCGTCCCAATCATGCTAAAATTTGCTACACATATAAACGTGATCTTGCCTTTTTAGTTCGCCTATGTTTGAAAACAATTCACTTGATCATTCGTCCGTAAAAGATGCTAAACAACAGGTGGGCACTAAGTGATGGAGCAATTCAAAAATTTTAGCGTGTGTGAAATTCATGATCATAAACAGACATTATAAGTTTCATTAAATGCCACCACAACGTCTTGAGTTTTTGCATGGAGTCACACCAACGTTATTTCAAAGTAATTCTGAAGAATCAGCGTGATCCGTTTATAATCTTAAATTTGAAGAGCGTTTTTTATAGCAATGGAAGAATTTCTGGACGGTCAAACGTCAACGTCAAATGATCGCACATAGCAGTGTGCAGTCATAAAGTTATGGGTCAGAGCCGGAATAAAACGTCTATACCACTCAAACACAATAGTTCTGGATATTTTCTGTGCAACCTCCCTATGATTCATGAATTTCCATGTGTCCGTCGGCGTTAGTCCGGCTCCGACCCATAACTTTATGACTGCACGTTGCTCCGTGCTATCATTTGACGTTGACGTTTGACCGTCCAGAAATTATTCCATTGCTATAAAAAACGCTCTTCAAATTTAAGATTATAAACCGATCACTCTGATTCCTCAGAATTACTTTGAAATAACGTTGGTGTGACTCCATGCAAAAACTCAAGACATTATGGCGGCATTTAATGAAACTTATAATGTTTGTTTACGATCAAGAATTTCACACACGCTAAATTTTTTTAATTGCTCCGTAACAAAGTACCCACCTGTTGTTTAGCATCTTCTACGGGCGAATTATCAAATGAATTGTTTTCAAACATATGCAAACTAAAAAGGCAAGATCATGTTTATACGTGTAGCAAATTTTAGCATGATCGGGACGCTAGTATGCTTATAAATGGACCAGTCCGGGAACTTTCCGACTGCGCCTCGTATATCTCCTCTTTGGACAGTGTAGATGCAAGATGAGACTGCACATTCTTCACAGTCTTATCTTGATCTACACAATCTGCAAATAGTCAGTGAGTCACACTTAGCAGTTTAAGGGTTAAGTTAGATCTATGACACCTCCGGAAATTAAATATACTGTATGCTTGCTTCTTCCAGGTGGCTTACTTCATACAGTATGCCACCACTAATGACAGATTTTACTGTATATCAACCATTTTCTGTTCACAAAATGCATTCAGAATATTCAAACAAGTTTCAGTGAATAAAAGCATGAAAATGTACAATTAAAGACCATGCATTGCTGATCTCACCTGCAATCATTACTAAACATACGTGTGCATTGTACATGTTCAGCTGTTTAATACTCTGACAAATGATATGAACTGAAGACAATGAAAGACATTACTAACAGCTTGTTTATGATGAGGTTTGCCTTTTATAATCGTTTGCCATGTAAATATATCTTAAAATGACATGCTTATTCTTAGGCCTCTATGCTTACAGTGTATATAACATGTTTTCCATCATGAATACTTGGACAAATTGGCTTGTAACAATATTAATATATTTTTTTACCAGAATAACTGACATGATTGATCAAGATCACCTCCAGTGTTAAAACATGTTAAAGAGTTAACTTATCAGATAACTAATATTTTTATCCTTTGCATGATTTATCACTTTTGTTGTTGTAGCCTTTCTTAACCCTTTACCAAACGACAAAATTTTAGACTGGTCCAAATTCAAAGCATTTGCAGACAACAAAATTAATGACTCAAAAAGTGAAATTTGTTCTGGGAAGGGTGGAAAACATTGTGGGAAAAGGAGAAAATGCTGGTTACCAGTATTTTCTCCTTTTCCCACAATGTTTTCAAAAGGCTTCTTTCTGAGAGTCGTGAAAACCCAGGATTGTTTGGTAAAGAGTTAAAGGAAAATAAGTGATGACTTAAAAAATTCCAGGCACTGGTGACAGTAATCAATATTTTTTTAGTGTGAAAATATTAAAAATATGAAAATAATGTATTTGTACAAGCATTTGATGTGCCTTAACTTTTTATCTCACAATCTCAAGTTTTAACAACCCTGAGGAAATAGCCATTTGAAAGCATTGTGGGAATCCCTCAGTGGTTTCTACTCTATCAAAGACAAGTCCATAATTTAGGCCACATTTCAATTGTGGTCCACAAATGGTTTCAATTCAGACAAGTCTACCTTTTTCATAATGTGGTATAGAGTTATCAGTATTTAACCAAGATGAGACTACAAAGGTTGAGACAAATCACACAAGTTTGACATGCACGTAATGATTTTCATGATAGATTACCAAGTTGTCCATGACATTATCTCATAGGTTTTTGACCACTGTAGCTTAGAGCATTTAAAACATTCAATGGAAGTTAAACCATTATTTCTGGATCATCTACATAACAATGTCACAATGCAGTGGCTAAAGTTTCTGTAGAGTCTCTGATGATATTCAAATCTGTGAAAGACTTTCATCTGAGAAAGGTGTTTGAATATTAACAGTTCACAAATGCACAGATGCATGACGGACACCAAACCATGATATACATTGAGCTATACATCAGTTCTAGAGAAGCTGAAAGGGTCATTTTGTCATTTACAGACAACTCTGCTTCTCATAACCAACTTTTTCACTCAATTGCCAATTTCAAGGGTAAATCAAACTACCGTACTACTGGCCCTAGATCTAGGACGCCTTCCTTCATTCCAACATAAACTGACATCTACTAGAATAAATTGGTTCAACCTAGAGCACTTTTGACATGTAAAGTTCACATCCATGAGTCTGACAATGGGAACATCAATAGCTATCTCATCTCAACAAGGCATTTTCATTCTTAACATAACGAGGGCAACTTTACAGGATTTTGCCAACAATGTGGATCGAGATCAGACTGCACAAAATATTAGCATCTAGATCTAGAGCACGGCCCCAACTCTTTGAGAAACATGATGCTCAGGCCTTAAGAGCCTTGAATCTGGAATACCGGTACATAAAAACTTGGGTCTTTTCTGCTATTTAAACTAAAAAAATTCTCTCCATTTAGCAATATTAACCTTTTACCAAATGATTCAATTAGTTTTAAGGCCCTTGAAGAAGAAGCCTTAAGACAACATTGTGGTAAAAGAATAAAATACTGGTAACCAGGATTCTCTCCTTTTTTTCCACAAATTTCTCTTTTCAGGATTTTCTCCTTTTCCCACAGTGTTTTCTTTTCTGTCAAAGGTCTCTGTTGTCTGCATATGCTTTAATTTGAACAATTTCAACCCTATACCACACAACAAAATTTTGGACTTACAATCCAAATTGAAAGCAAAATTGAAGGCAACAAAATGTGGCCAAAATGATGAGATTTGTCTTTCAATGAATAGAAGACACTGAAAGAAAAGGAAAAAGTATTACAGGTAGTTACTAGCATTTTCTCCTTTTCCAACAATGTTTCCAAAAGCCTACTTTTTCAGGATAATCAAAGAGTGTTGCTTGGAAATGTTACTACGTGTATGTGTTTAATATACCCTTTACAGCATAATCCCGACTTTTGACAACACTGAGGAAGACAACTTTTGAAAACACTGTGGTAACCAGCATTTTCTCATTTTCCCACAATTTTTCTAACCTTTCAAATATAAATTTCAGTTTTTGAGTCATATTTATTTTGTCATCTGCAAAAATGTTTATGTTTTAATCTGTTGGACAAGTCTTAAATTTTGTCATTTGGTGAAGAGTTAGTAGCAGAATGGTGTAGATCCAAGATTCTACACCGTGTGCAGATTAACAAGTAGTGTCCAGTGCTCTCTGGGTTGAGTTGATCTTGTGCATATTCTTGTAAAAAACTTAAATTATCTTCAGCATGCCATCAACCCAAAATTCTTCGCGGCTGTTAAGTTTCATTCATCTATACAATCATGTATACGGATTTAACACAATTTTTTAAGTTAACATTACTTTACTCTGTAACTATCGACCCTTCACAAAATAATCTCGAGTTTTAATGGCCCTGGTAACCAGCATTTTCTGCTTTTCTCACAATGTTTTCAACCCTGTCCTACAGCTTATTTGTACTAATTTTGTTTTCTACCCTTTTACTGAGAAGTCCCATTCAAGCTACATTTAAAATGTTGTCAGCAACTACTTTCAATTTGGAGATGTCTAAAATGTTGTGTCACTGTGGTGAAGGGTTAAGTCTTAAACATTTCTAATTCCATTGTAACGAAGGTAAACCATATAGATATGTCTAAATCCGTTTTTCTCTTTTTTATCTTCTAGCAGGAAGCCTATACTTATTTGATCAATAGTCATGCCTCAAGCACTTTTGGGACTGATATTGGCTCCATGGCTCCAAGTAGAACAATCGTTGATCATTAACTTGCATTAACGTAGTATGAAATTATTGGCATAATCACTTGAAGCTATCTTTGGGTCAAGCTTTCATGTCTTAGCTCATTAATGCCAACATAATTGGTGCTTTTGCAGACATTACATAAAGATCAGGATCTCTATTTATCAACCATTCTTAAGAATATTCTAAGTCTTGTTTTCCAGAATTTCCTATATATCTGAAAGTAATACAGCTTCTGATTGGCTAAACCAAATAGTTAAGCCAATCAGAAGTTGTGTTACTTTCTAAATCTAGAATAAGACTAAGAATGAAAGTATTGAATGGTTGGTGAATACGGCCCAGACTGTGCAAAACATTATAATCAGACCTTGAATATTCTTGAACTAATTTTTTTATTCTTCAAACAAAATTTGATTGGCAAACACAGTAACTGTTGCAAAAACTTGATATATAAATATTGACACTAAAAGGCGAGCATTATCTAGCCACTGCTGTATAATGAAATTTTGTCAAGATTGCCCGCTTACGAGGGTTGTTCGATATGTAATGTGTATTGTACGATATCTCAAAAGCATTCCACTGAAATAGTGAAATGAACATTACATCCCTTCAAAATATTCTCCGCGGTTTGAAATACATAATTTCAATCTCTGAATCCATTTCTGAAATGCATCACGGTATGCTGATTTAGGTAGACCTCTGAGGCACTGACTGATGGCTGAGCCAAGGGCTTGTCGGGACTTGTAACGACGACCAGATAAGAACTTTTTAAGTTTTGGAAAAGGGAAAAAGTCGCATGGGGCTAGATCTGGAGAGTATGGTGGGTATGGCAAAACAGTAACCTTCTCTGACTTCAAAAATTGCTTCACAAGCTCAGATGTATGTGATGGAGCATTATCATGAAGTACATGAACATGCCTAAATCCTGACACAGGGCGTCGTTTAAGATAATATTTCTTGAGCTTTTTCAGTATAACATCTCGGTAATACCGACTTGTAACAATTTTGCCCTTCGATACCGGAATTTGTACGGCTATACCATCACATGAGAAGAATATGCAATAAAGAACCTTCTTTGTTCTTATGCTTCTTTTGGCAAATACAGGCCTTCTACCGTGTTTAGTTAGCCATATTTTGTTTCCAATTTTTCTTGCTGGTTCGAAATTGTGAACCCATGTTTCGTCACCAGTAACAATGTTTGCAAATTGTCTTTGATTGAATTTGGGAAACATTTTGAGCAATTGCTTAGCGGTTTGTACTCGTACCCATTTTTGGTCATCTGTCAATATATGCAGTATCCATCTGGCAGAAATCTTTCGTACTTTCAAAATACGCTTCAAAATGAAATGCACCCGCAACAGCAATATGCCAACAGCATTGGCAATATCACGAATCGTGTATCTGCCATCACTTTCAATTATTTCCCTGACTTTTGAGACATTTGCCTTGCCTGTTACAGTCACAGGTCGGCCAGATTTTGCTGCATCTTTGACGGACTCTGTGCCAGTCAGAAATTTCTTTCTCCACCTACGAACTGTCTCATAAGATACCTTATCAGACCCATAAACTTCCCCCAATTCAGTAAAAATCTGCATTACCGAATGACCGAGTTTTGTGCGAACTTTTATATAAGCTCCAATTTCTTCAATATTCTTAATCCGTTCCCCAACCATTTTTACAACAGTGGTCAACGACTAGCTCTAATGAAATGACTATAAGTTTAAAACTATGTGGAGCTAAAGGCTCGTGTTTATACCGCTGGAAAGGTATTGGATAGAGCTATTCAAGCGTATCATCATCCACGAAATCATTGAAAGCGTTATCGCGCTGTGGTACAATACACATTACATATCGAACAGCCCTCGTATAAAATCACAGATGAATTTAGTTACACACCACTGCAGCCTTCCTGCATGGGTTCAGCAACAGCTTGCTTTGTTTGAATGATGTATAATACAATTTTCAACATTATCGTAGCTCTATTGGGGAAGCCAGTGTAACTTTTCTGGTGTTTCTTTTACCAGTACTTTGCACAATTTTTCTTTTAAAGCCACTAGCTGCTTTCCCGCTAATCATTGTGGAAAAAATTATCAGTGGTGAGAGAGGATTGAATCCTGTTGCAATGACTATTATCAATCAGATCCTCTAAAAGAAATAGGCCAAACTGAGGATTTGAACCAGCTACCCCCTTGTTTCAAGCAATTTATGTTACTGACTGAGCTAATAGGCTGGTGCCACAGCTTGCAATTTACACTTCAGTGTTCAATTTTCTGCAAAGGGCATCATTTGGGTACATTGCAGGTTCCAAAAGCTGACCCTGTGATCTAGTTTTTTAACCAAAATGATTCATTTTTGAAGCTTGTCAAAGATATTGCCAAGGAAAACATTCTAACCCAAATTTGCCAATAATGCAAAGCTTCCAAAAGCTGACAGTGTGACCTAGTTTTTGACCCTGATGGCTCATTTCACACCAGTGGAGATATATTGTAAGGAAAACATGCTAACCCAGATTTGGGCAAAAATACAACCTCAAATGTAATTATAAGATGTTTCTCAGATCTTACCATATGACTTTGTTTTGACCCACCCTAGTCCATACTAAAACCTGACGCAGTTACTTTTGAATAAGGACCTAGGTATCGCCTTTACTATAAATATCTTATAAAGTTACCAAACTTTTTTTTGGTCAAGGCAAAATTCATCAAAACAAACATTCTACACCAGTTTCCTATAGACTGGGACAGAGATGTGGTCGCTAGGATGTTATTTAACCCTTTAACACAACCCGACTTTTAACGACCCTTAGAAATATGGCATTTCATGGATCCATAAAACCTATTTTGTGTAACAACCCCCTGAAACATGAGGTACACTGGTCCTTTGACATGCAGAAAATTGACCAATAGCAAACAGTTTCGATGCAGGTCAGTCTGCACTGACTGGGCAGGCTGGCCTGGGTAGATACTTTTTGCAGATGCATTAAGCCCCCTTTTAACAGTGCAAGGCTCAAATATTAAATGAGGACAAACTTCCTGTCTTTCGTGAAACTTGGTGCAGCACTGTGGCAGCAATAATAATAGTAAGTTCTTTTAAAGGTCTGACTTTGTGATTTCACTTTTATCCAAGATGACCAATATTCCAACAAGCCAAAACAAACACCCTGAATACAAATGAAAGAAAATACTGCCTCTACATATTTTGCATGTATTAAACACTTTCATTTCTATGGTACTGTGCCTTAGTCTTGTCCATACCTAACACAAAATCTTACTTTGAAACTTGAAAGCCATAACTGTAAATAGAAGTTAAAACGCTGGTCCCTATGCTTTCATCAGTTACCCTCATCTCTGCGTCGCACTGGCCGTGACTTGCATGTTGGATAACAGATTTTTCCAAAACTGATAGTTCATCTTCATTGCCACCTGCTCTATGCGTAAAGATATCAGTAATTCTATTTTTTTTTTGTTCTTCTTGTTTGTCTTGTCTACTTTAACTTCAGGAATCGGTATTAATCAAAACTAATAAAGTAATATCAAAATAAATTCATCTTGACAGCTTTAGTATGTATTTAGATGAAAAGGCAGCACTTCACTCATATTTATTTGATAAATAAGTGTTCGAGATATGTAATAAATATATTTAAATCGAGAAGAAAAAGTAAATGGCACAATTTTTTTTTTTCGTAAAATCCAAGTCTGTGAGGTGAGAAAGGGAAGCCACTCTTGATTCATAGGAATGATCTGCAGTTGTGCTGGCTGTGAAAGTGATTTTTACATCAACATTTGAGCGTTTAGTTTACAAGTGATCAAATACTAATTCCTTAATTATTTTTTTGCGTGTGATTGTAGCACACTGGTTTTGAAAATGTGCAGGAATGATGAAAAACTCAGGTGATTCTTGCAATCACGCGCTCTGGATCAGACACTGGGCCTTTTAAAAAATTAGGAGAAAATGCTGGGAACAGCAATTTCTCCTTTTTCCTCAATGTTTTTACCCCTTGAAAGGAAAATTTCAGGTTCAGGGTAACTTTAATCTTTCATCTGCAAAAGCTTTCAATTTGGACAAGTCTAAAATTTTGTCCCTTTGTAAAGCGTTAATGTGCATTTGGTCCCATCACTCAGTGCTTCTACTTATGCAACATGTACCTTTTCCTAGCGACAGGATCACAAATAATCAATTACACGAACAAGCAACATACTGATGTTATACACATTCTCACCAAGTTTCACACAGATTTTGTCAAAAAACTTAGTGTCAGCATGATTTAAGATTATGTAAATGCACAACAAACAATATGAAAGATGAACAACAGCTGACTGATGATGCATAAATGCAGTATCACAGCTGTGCATCTTCTTGCACCTCTTGCTCTGAGGAAAAACAAGATGACAAAACAGCCCTCCAAACTTACTTTTAACTCTTTACCAAATGAAAGAATTTTAGTCTTGGCCAAATTGAAAGCATTTACAAACGACCAGATAAAAGTGACACAAACATTGAAATTTATTTGGGGAAGACTAGCAAACATTGTGGAAAAGGAGAGAATACTGGTTACCAGCATTTTCTGCTTTTCCCACAATGTTTTCAAATGCCTTCCTCTTCAGAATAAAGGGTTAAATATTTTTGCCTTGACACAATAGGTTCAAAGTTGTTTTAAACAATTTGTCAGTCATTTCAAATAAAAAAATATTCATTCCCACAAAATACCTGAAAAGTTTATCAGTGCTTAAAATATTTCTTGTGTCATCAAAAGCCCAGTTATAATTTCTAATCTCCTTAACCATGTAACATGTAACGAGCTTCTCTTTTATTTGAATAATTTCTAACGATGAATTTAAATATAATCATTCATCTATCACCGCATAATCACATGTTATAACAACGCTGATGAAAAAAAGCTTTGAAAACGTTGTGTTAGATTAAAGGAGACAAAGCTGGTTATTCCTTTTGGATGCATGCATAAATAAAGGCAAACAATATGAGTTTGGGGAACATTTAGAACATTTTGCAATCTGAGTTCAAGGAAACACGAAAAGGAGTCAGGGAAAACCCTTTACCTCTGCTACAAGGATGTTAAAAGTTAAGTCATCTGCTGCATATTTGCTCAGGATAATTCATTCAAAATTCTATTTCACCTGACTTATCCTTACCATGCATCATAATAATAATCCTATATGGTGAAATTATAGATGTAAACAAAAAATTTTAACCCTTTACCACACAATCAAAGCCTTTTGAAAAAAATTCTGGGAAAAGGATAAAATGCTGGTAACAAGCATTTTATCCTTTTCCCAAAATGTTGTCTACCCTTCTCAAACCAAATTTCAACTTTTGAGTCCTGTTCGAAATCTTCAAATGTAATCATCTTAGACTGATCTAAAATTGTGTTATCTGGTAAAGTGTTACACAGAAGAAATAATAACTGCATTAACCCATTCCTACACAATCAAGAGTTTTAACAACCCAGGGAACTTCTACTTTTTAGGTAAATCAAGGGAGAAAAGTGTGCCCGACGTGGGACTCGAACCCACCACCCCCGGAACACTAGTACCACAGCTCTACCAACTGAGCTGGCCGGGCATCTGGTCGTGGGTCTACCCGTCATATACAACACTCCTCCCCCTCCTGATTTTTTGGAAGCAACCAACTCCCCTCCCCAGTTCCAACAGACCGCCGTGCTGCTAACCAGCGTTCACCAATTGACCTCATCACCTATGAAGTAACTCAAGGGAGAAAAGTTTGCCCCATGCCAGACTCGAACCCACGACCCCAGAACACCAGTACCGCAGCTCTACCAACTGAGCTAGCCGGGCATCTGGTCTTGAGTCTACCCAACGTCACATAAAACATTTTGAAAACATTGTGGGTAAAGGAGAAAATGCTAGCTACCAGCATTTTCTCCTTTTCCCACAATGTTTTCAAACCTTTCAAAGAGAAAATGCATCAATTGAGCCACATCTAATTTAGTATCTGCAAGTGCTTTCAATTTCAATGAGTCTAGAATTTGTCGTTTGGTAAAGAGTTAAAGGAATCCAGTTCATGTTTTTTTAAATAAAAAAAGGGTGTGTCCAAGAATGACATGGTTCATAATGGTCTATCTTCTACATGCACATACATTGTGTCATAAGTAAACAGTCAATTATAGGTGTATATGCGCTAGTTTTGATGCAAGGCAATGATAAAATCGAAACACTTCTCGTACAGGTAACTTCTATACTCAGGTATGTAACAGATCAATACTATTGATTTAACAAGTGAATTCGCCTGAATATAGGTCAGTTTACCATAAAGTCATTCTAATGGGTGAAAAATAAACAGCTGCTATCACTAATTTCACCATAATTTCATAAAAATACCTTACCAGGTGTAAAATAGTGTTGACAACATCCTTGTTGGAGGCTTGGTTCACCTTGATTAAACCTATCAGTAATCCAAATTTCAACTCGTCATTTCCTTCAGATTTCAGTATCTCCTCCACAGTTTTGACAACTGATTCGGCGTTCTCCTCTGAAGCCGACATTTCTTGATAGACTTCTGTTTTAATCCAAACACTTCATAAACAACTTTGCAACGTAAATGAAGACCAACACTAAAAATATGGAAAACAATGTTCCAAAATACAGTATCAGGCTGCATAAGCCGATACCACTTCCGGGTCACAGGAAGTGGTGATTTTAGACGTCTGCTGAACAAAAACAAATTTTAACCAGTATTTATTTGTATATTAAAATTACTGTATTATAATCTCGAATAGCTTTATGAGTCCTATTCGACATATAAAATTGCATGTTGTTTTAGAAGAAAAAAAAAGTCGAATGAATATAGACTGACACACAACAGATTGTGAAATAAATTAGCAAAAAGGAACCCTCTGATGCCAGGAAAAATCAAAGGACTGATAGTCCTGAAAGTCGCCTGGTGTTTAGTTATTGGAAAGTTTAAATTGGCATCAAACCAGGTTTTAATTCCATTTTTTTTTTTTTTTTTTTTTTTTAATTTTTTTTCGGCGGGGGAGGAGAGGGGAAGATCGTATATACGATCCCTGGCTGGAAGAAATCTGTCGGGGGAAAAATGCCTCCGCTAGGATTTTAACCAACGACATTTCAATCATAGCTGGCTGCTCCGCCAAGTAAGATGTCGTATAAAACGATATTACTCTGTATTGAAAATGCATATAGGCCTATACCTTGGTATGCAATAAGAGAGCTCTATAAAGCCTTGTCTGTCTTGAAAATATGCTTTTTCGAGGTAAAACTGCAAAAGAAAGAACCCATGGACTCTACACTGGGTGTATGTTTTTGATGTATATTTATACGATCTCTGCGCAGCCTCCTTTTGTTTTTCCGTGTTCTTCAAGCATTAAGATTTTTTAGTAATTTGAACAAGAGAGGAGCTTCCCTTCGCTTTTCTGTGTTCACCAGTACTGGCAATACTTAGTACATGTACTTTTACTAAGCTTTTCAAGAGTAAAAATTACAGAACAGAAAAGCATGTTACGACACCGTCATTTCTTTACAAATAATCAATCAAACCCATCTTGTATGAAACAAAGTTTAGGCATGTTCATCTCTCTGTATCGATCTATGTGTGAAAAGGCATTCAGCATAGCTCGGGTGATGGGAGCCATCAAGTCCCTCGGCTATATCTGGTAGCTTGATATGCACCTACACAGTACATTTCATCGCCGGAAATACGCCGGTTTACCGTTCTGAAAAATTGTAAGGCTCCACGTGAAAAAGAAAATTTGAGTCTCAATTTTCTATCGAAATCTTTCTAACTATATTTCAGTTGACAAACAGTTCGTACATTCATTTTTTAACGTGGTTTATCAATTGCGATTGAAGTTTTCACCGACAGATAGATAGATCTGACTAACTTCATCGAGGTTGTTTATGTCGTTGCTAAACGATTCACAATGGCGCCGCCATGTATAAGATCACGTGATTGGCAGTTCAAATGGAAACGACCGTTATACGGACGAGGTTAGATGTAGGTACGGAATCGGCCGAGTTGTGACGAGTGTGTGAAAACGTTGTCCATGTACACATGTACGTAGGTCTACGTTTCATTTTGTCCTGAAAGACAGTAGCCTATCAACTTATTAGAGAACGGCTACGGACAATGTGGTATCCCTAATACAATTGACGTCTCATCACGTGACTACTTTGGAACATACCTTAGAGGTGGCTTGGTGCAACTTATACACACTCCACGTGCAGAGAGAGAATCAAGACAATTCTCCTACAAGTCGATTCCTTTTTTCGAGGTAGTTCCCAGATTATTTTGTTCCAAGTTATACTACCTGTTACTAATTAATTGTTATTGATAATTATGGAAAATAAGGACATGTACTGATAACTCATGCATTGTGATTGGATTAATTGTACCTGCGATGCTCGTGTATATATTATGTTCAGCGCAAAGTAAGAATCGGTACAATACCGTAACTGTCCTGCGCAAAGTAGAGATTTCTACTTTGTCTGCCGATTCCGGACAATTCTAGAATTGCACAAGGGAGATATATCGTATTATGGTCTGTGCGCAAAGTAGAAATAGACGTGGACAAAATAAGAATTCAAAGGGCAGTGGTACAGCGCAAAGTGAGTATAGTCGGACAAAGTAAGAATAACGGTTAACCCTGAGATATCTTTGCAATAGATTTACTGATGGTTCGCCCTTACCCGAAAGTCAAATTTTTAGATTCCACCAGATTGAAAGCATATGCAGACGACAAATTAAATATAGCTCAAATGAAAACATTATGGGAAAAATGAGAAAATGCTGGTTATCAGCAGCTATTTTCAAAAAAAGTAGTCCGGTCCTGTACCCAGAATGCCTAAATCAGATAGGTCTGTATTCGAAAATTACCATCTAGCGGAAGATAATGAAGCAACCTATCGCTGAAAAATGCCGACGTAATTGATAGACCGAGTAAGAAAATAAATGTACAAACTATCTGTCATCGGAAATATGTTTAGAAAGATTCCCACGGGAATGTTAGTGTTCCCTTTCAATGTGGAGTGTTACGATTTTAAGAATGGTGAATTGGTGTACTTCCGGCGAAGAAATGTACCGTGTAGGTACATATTGATCAAGCTACATGATACAGCCGAGGGACTTGATCAACGGCTCATCCGAGGTTTGCCGAATGGATCAACGGATCACCCTAGGTTTGCCGAACACCGATGATCAAGATAAATGTTGGTACGGAATTGGCTGGGTTGTGACTATTGAGGAAGCGGTAGACGTTATACGGTTAGAAATATTCGACGCATGTATACTCTGTCAGCTATGTCTGTTTGGTGAAGGGTTAATGGCATTCTCAGCTCTACCTCTAGTTCTGTGTTGTATGGGCTATATTGTGAATCTTTATCAATTAATGTTTTGATGTAAAAAAAAAATCTTATTCTTGACATGGACGACAATCCCCTCTCCCTCCCCCGGTCATTTCAACAAACTCCCTACCTTCTGCTTCTGTTCAACCCTTTTCAGACAGCTTTATACTTGAAAGCTATGTTTCCATACATTTTCTACAAATCGACACGAATTTTTATTTAAACCGAAAACCTAGCCCCCCCCCCCCTACCCCCCTTTTGAAAGTTAAAGATAGCAGTGGCGCCTTATATCCTACGAGTGTTACTATATAGAATCGTTGGGAACGTGGCACGAGGACCAGAAGACTTTCAAGACAACCTTGTTAACATGATAAATTGTGCATTCATAATCAATATTTTTCTTCAGTTCTTCATGTCACATAACAGTTCTAGTTATGTCTCTGCAGAAATCACGTAACTGTTTACCAAACGACAAAATTTTAGACTTGTCCGAATTTAAAACATTTGCAGACGACATATCTAAAGTGGCTTAGTTAGTGAAGCGGAGGAAAACATGGAGGGAAAAGGAGAAAATACTGGTTACCAGCATTTTCTCCTCTTCCCTCAGTGTTTTCAAATGGCTTCTAATCAGGGTCGTTAAACATCGGAATGTTTTGTAAAGGGCTGAATGATATGCACGTATGCGTATTCTAATCGACAGTCATAGTTAGATACAGCCAGAACTCCGTAGACCTGTCTGTCCATTTAACTCTCGATTCACCCATTCATTTGACGTTTCCATCATTGTGTACTCAGACAGGAAGAACAGGCATCGTCATTTACAGCAAACTTGATGCCGAATTATGAAGAAGACAAAATTAGGGTTTCCAAAATCTGTATGTCGTAGCATTGGTTTATATATTCCGTTTCGTCCATTTTTATCGTTGTTGTTAGTTAAAAATGAAATCGCGTAAACCAGCCTAGAAATAATCTTGCCAGTAGTTAACACTTCCGGGTTGAGAAGTTGAGGCCGATAGCTGTACATTTTTCGAAGATTTTCATACAGTTGTGAGCCTTAGTTTGGATAAAATATGTCCGCTGCAGATGTTCAAAGAGTAAGAAACAAACCATTCAGTATTTGCCTCTTTTTTTTCGCAGTCAGCTCGTGAATATCAGCGATAAGTTTGCCTGAAACGCTGGTCATTTTTCATCATGAAAACAATAAAATGAGTCAACTTTCTACCCTGCCCAAATTTTTTTTTGCAAATACTTGACTGGGTGCATTGCATTAGGTCACTTACAGCAATTATTGAACGATGTTCACAAACTGTATATGTAACTCTTAGACCTTAAAATTTGTAGTTTTTTATGGGGGATGGGACGGTTTTGAGAGACATTTATTGTTATTTCTCGATCCAGTAGTTTGCAGCACAAATGACATAATGTGGGACTGCAGCCTGAGACACCTTGCTTACATGGCGAGTGATCTACAAACTGAGCGAACAACACCACTTGACATTCCTGCCACCGTTAGGCTTTTATCACTGCAAATCCTTAATGATTTTAGCTCAGTGGTGAGCGTATCGGACTCATGACCTGGTCACTGACTATTTTCTCACACGCATCAATGGTGAAGGCGAAAACTCTACAGAATTTTTTAACTTTGAAAGTAGCACAACTTCTGATTGGCTAAACCGAATGGTTTAAGCCAATCTCCTGATTGGCTAGACCATTTAGTTTAACCAATCAGAAGTTATGTTATTTTGAAATTTAAAAAAATCTTGTAAAATAAGACAAAGAACATTCTTAAGAATGCTTGGTGAATACCGACCTAGGTTGAGGCAAATTTTCTTTCCGGCAATTTTTCGCCTTTCACCTCTGAATCTGATGCAAGTGAGAAAGTAGTCAGTGACTTGGGAAGAAAGTTGTGTCAGTACCGGTGTGAGAAAGCCAGAAAACATATGTGTAGGTGCACTGACTGCCGTGATATAATCTTAGCTGTTAAAACGGTGTTAAACTCCAATTCCCTTAATCAGTCAACCCTCATGATTTTAAAGCAATAGATTAAGTAATTTGGTTAGCCCTTTTCCAGACAACAAATTTTGGACTCCTCCATATTGAAAGCATATGCATACGACAAATTTGAAAGTGACACAATTGAGCGGAGGTTCTCTGATGAGAAAGACAGCACTATAGGAAAAGCTTTCTCAGTCTTACGGTCAAAAATATGAGATCGTTTAATACAGGGTCAAAAATAATAGACTGTACAGCAGAATGTAGACCAAAGTGAAATTGGTGAAAAAAGAAATAGATTTTATCAAGTTTTATTTGAAGGACATGTAAAAGCTGTATTGTTACCAAAACCAGATCCTTGAGACTCATGCTTAGCAACATCAGATAGTTTAAATCATTAACTGTGCAAATTCAACCTTTTACCATGTTGCAATTGAAAGCTTTCGAAAACAAATTTTTAAAAGGAGCAGTGCTTGTAAAAACAAATTGCACAGTTTTACACAATGTTTTCCCTTCTTAAATAGTATTTGCCCTGTCCCTTAAATGTTCCTGATTTGTGAAATTTTTCACCTTTAACCATACGACAGAAATAAGCAGTTTTCCAAATTGGACGCATTTGTAGACCACATTAAAATGTGGATGAAATTTTCAGGTTTGGCTTCAAAAGAGTAAAGTAATTGTGGGAAAAGGAGAAAATGCTGGGAACCAGCATTTTCTCCTTTTCGAACAATCACCATGTTTTCAAAAGCCTTTTTCCTCAGGGTTGTTGAAGGTTGTTTGTTTTAGAGTCAATAGATTTTGTATGTTTAAAAGATGGCCTGCACAAAAATGAGCTTAGCAGAGTTGATGTAACAGACGATATTTTGTATGTATGTAGGTTCCATCTGGTGCCAGTGACCTAGTTAGGTCCATGAGATCTGTCTTACAGGTAACATAATTTGGGCAGTCAGGTAACAAAGATATCAACAGGTCATTTTTTTTTACTGTCCCCGGACTTTTGATTTTGAACTACAGTAAAAGCCATACCAAATATGAGAGTTTGAGGAATTTATTCAATCACAGCAGTATTGATATATTTGGCTATACATGTACCGTGATCTCTAGGTATAGTGTAGGTTCTGTACATCTGTCTGTTGCGTCTGTACCTTAAATACTTAAAAAAATTACAATTTTTAGGATTTCATCCAAATATGAATTACACTTTACTCAGGTTATGACATTTCTGTGCATCTTAATATTTAATAATCATAGGAGGATTGAGGAATTAGAACTGCTATCACACTTTTCTTAGGACATGTCAATTCAAGCTACAAACCATTGTTTACAACTTTGTACATGTAATAAGAAATTTCTCTCCATGTCCCAATGGCTTCATGGTTAAACATACTGAACTTTACCCCTATTTTACAGGGATATTTCACAGTGACAAGCTTTAAGTTTATGAAATGGGATACTAGGTGAACAGATATACATGTACATGTTCAGTATTCTAATTATTGCAACTAAGACATATATGAGCTATGCTCTGGTAAAAGGGGGTTTAATGCATCTCTGTGATGCATTTACCAAGCAAGATTCACATGATTCTGGATGAAATAGAGTCCATTTTGTCTAAAAACTGGCTGATTCAGAGGTAGAATGGTTCTTGGACATGGAGAAAATTTACCAAAAGCAAAAATTTAACCCAGGTCAACCTGTGTGGGCTGGGCAGCCTGACCTGGGTTGATTCCTTTTACAGATGCATTAAACCCCTTTTCACAGAGCATGGGACATATCAACTCTCTTTCTGGTACCATAATATAATACAACTGTAGTTTGATACCAGGACTAAACTGTTTAGGAGGCCAAAAAGAGGCTGGTCATATGATAATAATTATTCATAGAACAAGTCATGTGTTTATCTGACTGCCTAAAGCTATCTGCACACTGTAATCCAGAAAAATTGTTCCTTTGCTATTTATTAATCAAGACAGTTTTCAGTTGATAAAAAAGAATTTATAAAACATAAAGGTATGCCATAAGAAAATGTGTCAGATTTTTAATTGGCATAACATTTTGCATGTGCCTGTATCATGTGACATTCTTCAACCCTTTACCACACAGTCCCGACTCTTAACAACCCGGAGGAAGAAGGCTTTTGAAAACAATGTGGAAAAAGGAGAAAATGCTGGTAACCAGCATTTTCTCCTTATCCCACAATGTTTTCTACCTTATCAAAAATGAATCTCCTCATTTAAGTAATTTTTAGTAAATGTATTGTCTCTACAAATACATGTTTTTTGAATATGGATGAGCCTAAAATTGTGTTGTGTGGTAAAAAGTTAAACAAAGATGACTTAGTTTGACAGAATTCTGTTATATCACAGCGCCCATTCATACCTTTTTGAAGCCACCAGCTGCTTGTTAACATAAACAATCCAAAAAAAGAGCAAAGTTGTTGAAGAGATTTTAACCTAGCTGTATTCTTAGAGGGAATTAACAGTCACCTCAAGTTATGTACCAGAGGTTCAGATAACTTGGGAGTACCTTGAGTTTAAAGGTACATTAGTCACTGGGCCTTTAACTCTCTATCTTATCAGAAAATTTTAGACTTGATCAATTCAACAGCATTTGCCAACAGATGTTTTCAAAGGGCTTCATTCAAAAGGTCTTTTAACTCTTTACCACACAATCCAGAGTTTTAACGACCCTTAGGAAGAAGCCTATTGAAAACATGGTGGAAAAAGGAGAAAATACTGGTAACCAGCATTTTATCCTTTTCCCACCATGTTTTCATACCTATGAAAGACCAATTCCATCATTTGAGCCACATTGTAATTGTTGTCTGCCAGTGCTTTCAGTTTGGACAAGTCTAAAATTTTGTCGAGTTAGCTTGGGATTATGTTGTAAAGAGCCAAGGGAGGAAAGGGTGATTTAGGATCCACTGCCCTGATTTATCTGAACCTGTGAGTATCATTGTTATAAGAGCACAAAGTCATGTTAATTAATTGATCAATGTGCACATATGATATCTCTCGGCTACCATTATGCTCACAGCAAACTAAAGTTTCACCCAATCTGTCTACTGTTGCAAAGTGCTTCTCACATTCTAACACAGGACCATTTTGATAATGATGATGAAAATCAGAAAATGTTATAATTTACCATGTTGTGGGTACCAGTATGTTCAAAGGGTATGAAAATGGAGAGAAGTAAGTTTGAAAAGAACTCACCTTAATTTCAGTTTTTGAGAAGAAAATGCCAAAGATCCTTTTGCAAGGATGGACATAATATCCAGCTGGAGGGGTACCTGTTACATACAAAGCATTAAGTTCTAGTTTTGACAGTTTTGATTGTAACTTTCGATGTCTCATATGAAACTGTTCTTCTTGTGACATATTTTAGTGACTGAAAATGGAAACTGAGAAAAACCTGGTGACAGAGATTACTCAAAAAATGCAATTCCTCTGAATGTCATTATATTTGCTTCATGTATTTTTTCATGATGTCTATGTTTTCCAGGAAGCTTTTAACTAGCAAAGTCTAGGAATTGCATACCAACAAAGGAATGCTTTAGAAAAGACTTTTATGTTTTGAAAGCTTTTGCAGACGACCAGTTGAATTTAGCTTAACTCTTTTCCACACAGAAAAATTCAGACTGGTCCAAATTCAAAGCATATGCAGACAACAAAATAAATGTAAACCGAAGGATGGAGCGTCTCTTTGATAGGGTAGAAAACATTGTGGGAAAAGGAGAAAATGCTGGTTACCAGCATTTTCTCCTTTTCCCTCAATGTTTCCATAAGGCTTCTTCCTCAAGGTCATTAAAAGTCGGGATTGTGTGGTAAAGGGTTAAATGATGGAATTTGTCTTCAAAAGGGCAGAAAAGTTTGTGAGAAATTAAGAAAATGTTGGTTACCAGAATTTTCTCCTTTTTCCACATTTTTTTCAAGAGCCTTATTTCTCAGGGTCGTCAAAACTTGGGTTTCTTTTGTAAAGGGTTCAGTAGTGAACTAAATATATTTTACCCATTACCACATAATCACTAGTTTTAAAGACCCTGAGAGAGAAGCCTTTTGAAAGCATTGTGGGGGAAAAAGGAGAAAATGCTGGTAACCAGCATTTTCTCCTTTTCCCACAATGTTTTTCTAACCTTTCAGAAACAAATCCCATTATTTAAACCATGTTTAATTTGTTGTCTGCAAATGCTTTCAATTTGGATCAGTCTCAAATATTGTCGTGTGGTAAAAAGTTAAAGATACATGTACATGCTCTTCTAGATTTCTCTTTCCACAATGAAGTTATAACATTCTCACTTCAATAACCCTTAGAGTACTGGAGAGATGAATTGAGATATTGTAGAATCTACCTTAGGAAAAAACAAAAACAGTGACACTCACTTATTCAAGAAATGATCAAACCAACATCAAAATGTGTGCTAGAATGATGATATTAACCTTTTAGGTAGAAAACATTGTACAAGGAGAAAATTCTGGTTACCACTTGCCAGCATTTTCTTCTTTTCCGACTATCTTTTCACAGGACTTTATCTTTAGGATCCTTAAAACTCATGACTGTTTTGTACAGGTTTTACCCTTTACCAAACAATGCTGAGTTTTAACAACCCTGAGGAATTGGCCTTATGAAAACATGGGAAAAGGAAAAAGTGCTGATAACCAATGCGGAGTTTTAACGACCCTAGGAAAGAAGCCTTTTGAAAACATTATGGGAAAAAGAGAAAATGCTGATAACCAGCATTTTCTCCTTTTCCCACAATGTTTGCTGTCCTTTTAAGTAATATCACAACAATTTTAGCTACTGTTCATCTGAAAATTCTTTTAATATTGTCACTTAGTGTAGATATATGGTAAAAGTAATAAGTTTAAAGATTCTTGTATTTATAAATAGTGAATAAAATATTGTGAAGAAAACCAGGCCTACATCATTATTTATATGATGGATCCATTTTTTTATGTTATATTGGACTCCAAAGTGTCTGGACAAAGCATGACCTTAAACTGACCTTGATGTACCCTGTATGATACAAGTATAATTCTTAAAAAAGACTTCTGAAGATAGATTTCTGAGTATTTGTATCATTCGGCAATAGCATCTTACAAGCAATGTTAATTTAGACATGCCAATATTAAAAATATTTGCAGACACCAAATTGGGTACAAGCATTTGCTTCTTTTCCCAAAAGGTATTCATAAGGTTAATTCCTCAGAGTTGTAAAGCTTGGGATTGGTTAGTAAAGTGTTAAATCATTTGCTCAGTGTTTTCTGTATCATAATTGAAAAAGGTTAATTTTATTTTCCTTAAACTGTATCACTTTTCCCTGAATCAAATACCTGTAATCCCAAGTTTTAACAAAGCCAAGAAATAAATTTTTGAGAACATAGTGTTTGAGTTTTGAAACAGGAAATATTAAGACTTGAGAACTTTGTAATGAATAGAAAGGTTTCCCAATTTCAAGCAGTTTCTCATTCCACAAAAATAGAATATCAAAACCCTTCTATTTATAGGGAGGAGAGTGTTAATTTGAAAGAAATATCTGTATCTATAGTGATTCATTAATTGTGATAAGTCAAGAAATATACATGTGACACCTAAATATTTTTGCCCTGAAGCTGTTTCATGTGACATCATACATGCCCTCAAAACTGTAATATTGTAGATTCATTGTGCATGACAGATACATTGAGAAAGAGTCTTCTTTATTGTGAACTTCAAAGTTACTGTAATTTTTTTCTTCCTATCTCAGTTTTGGACATTTTCTTAAATACACCAAAATGATGAGCAAAATGGTGAGCAAAAAGTATCTTCTGCTTTTAGTCTTATTTTGTAGAAAATGCACAAGACAGCATTCTATTTGTTTATCACTTTACCTCTCAGATGTGTTTTTCCATCTTGAAATTGATATAGCATAATAGGAAACTTCTTGTAGTTATAATTTTGCCTTTAACAAAATGTTTTCAGGGTTCATGTACTCATATCTTGTTTTAGCCTTAACCTCTCATCAAACAATTCCAACTTGTAAAGACTCTGGAAAACAGGACATTTGAATACAATTTGAGGGATGAAGGAGAAAATAGTGGTAACCAACATTTTCTCCTTTTCCCATAATGTTTCCTTCCCAATCAAAGACAGAAATCTTCAGTTTAGCCACTTTTAATTTGTCGTCTACAAGTCCAAAATTTTGATGTTTGGTAAAGAGTTGTTTAAGTTAAACCTATCCCAAACAACAAATATTAGACCCTACCAAATTCAAAATATCTGCAAATGACAAATTTGAAATTGATACTAATGAGCTTAAGCTCTCTGATAAGAGTTGAAAACATTGTTGGAAAAGGAGAAAATGCTGGTTACCAGCATTTTCTCGTTTTCCAACAATGTTTTCAAAAGCTTTCTTCTTTAGGATTGTTTAAACCCGGGGATTGTTTGGTAAAGAGTTAAGCCTTAATTTATGCTGATTATTCGTATTTCAGGAAGATTTGATATGACTGTTATCTGTAAATTTGTTGCAGGGGGTGAGGAGTTACCAGATAAGACATGTATTCTTCCTTGATCAACAATGTTTTAATATCTTTTATTCTATTGAATGCTTATTATTACTTTAGCTGATAGCATCAGATGCTTGTATGTTGCTGCCCTTTTGTATACTTTACCAGGTTACCCTTTTGTGTGCCAAAGAAATAAAATGACATTCAAAGTGTAACTCTTTACCACATGACAAAATTTCAGACTTGTCCAAATTTAAAGCATTGGCCGAAGACAAAGGTGGCTCAAACGATGAAGCTTGTCTTTGAGTAGAAAAGATTTTTGGAAAAGGAGAAAATGCTGGTTACCATCATTTTCTCCTTTTCCATCAATGTTCTAAAAGCTTTCTTTCTCAGGGTTATTAAAACTCAGGATGGTGTGGTAAAGGGTAAAAGGCCCCCAAAAAACAATGCTGGTGACTAAGTGCATTTAAATTTGAATCATAGTAGATCTATTTATAAGTATGAAAAATATTGTGAAGATGATAATCTGTCATTGTATGGTCAGTCCGAGTGTTAGTTGCTGACAGAAAAATTCAAAAGATAGACCTGGCAACTTTGAATCTAGTTTTGAAATTTTTTTCTCTGCCATTGACTAACACTTGTACTGACTGTACAATAACAGATTGTCATCTTGACAACAATTCTCATAGTTTAAAATGGTATAATTGAATAGTCACTCACTTTGTTTACTTTTAGCAGGTATTGTTACTTAATGGAAAGAGACAAAATTATTGTTATTTCAAGACGGCTGTTGTACAGATGACCTCAGTAAAGCAGATGTTGTAGATCTGAGATCAGATACCAAATTCTTTGCAGTTCGATATTGATCTACATTGGCTGCAAAAGCAACTGTGTCATGTTGTTACAAAATCATTTTATGTGGTATACGGTATATTTGAGCCATGCTCTGTGGGAAAAAAGGTTTAACCCTTTACCACACAATCCTGACTTTTAATGACCCTAAAAAAGATGCCTTGTGAAAACATTGTAGGAAAAGGAGAAAATGCTGGTAACCAGCATTTTCTCCTTTTCCCACAATGTTTTCTACCCTTCCCAAAACTAATTTCAATTTTTCAGTCACATTTATTTTATCATCTGCAACTGCTTCCAATTTGGACAAGTCTAAAATTCTGTCATTTGGTAAAGTGTGAAACCATGTGTAAAAATATCAATCCAGGTCAGCCTGAGCAGTCTGCACAGACTGACCTGGGTCAAATCTTTTTCCTATGGGTCATTTTTCTGCATGACCATGGACTAGATTATCTCATGATTCAGTAACTGTTGATTGTAAAACAAAATGAATTTTATGGATACATTATTATGTGATGACTTGCTTTGTACAATGCATCATGGAGATGAATTAAACCCACTTTTGCCAGAGCATGATTCATTTATGTGTCTCATGCATATACTTGATCAACACTATAACCCCTGACTGAACTGGCTATTCATTGGTGTTAGAAGCAATTACATGTAATTCTTCGCCCACAATGTCCTTGTAAAAGGTATTCTACAGTACTGCAGGATTGTCTAAATTTATATACAATACCTGTTGTAATTACATAAATAGATAAAGAGATCATTGCTGGAACTGCTTTGCAATATTGCTTGGTTTTGTATACTCTAATGACAGTGTGTGTTTCCATGTTTTCAGCCTCCGCCTCCGGCCAGCAGAGCTACTGGTGATAAATCCAATAGGAACCTGAACTTGAGCGGCCATGTTGGATTTGACAGTTTACCTGACCAGCTTGTCAACAAGTCAGTGGCCCAGGGTTTCTGTTTTAACATTCTCTGTCTGGGTAAGTCATTACTTAAAGTTCTGTGTGTGTGTAAGCCATTATTTATCTGCCTACCAGACTAGTCCATATTGGAATCATCTGCTCATGACTATTAAAATGAGGCTCAGATAACAAAATAGGTCTTTCCAACTCTTTCCCAAACTACAGATTTTTGACTCTTTGGATTTCAAAACATTCGTAGACGACAAATTCAAAATTGGTACAAATAAGCTTAACTTCTGTTACAGGATACAAAAGATTGAGGAAAAGGGAGAAAATGCTGGTTACCAGCATTTTTTTCTTTTCCCACAATGTTTTTAAAAACCTCTTTCTTAAGTTCAAAGGTCTTGAAACTCAAGATTGTGTGGTAAAAAGTTTAGGGTAAAAATTAAGCTTTGTTGCAAAAGAAAAGAATGCTGATTATCAATTTTTTCCTGATGATGACTATGCCACAGTGTCATTAACCCTTTACTAATCAGACTCATGGTTTAAGCCCCGGAGGATCAAGGCTTTCGAAAACAATGTAGGAAAAGGAGGAAATGCTGGTAACCAGCACTTTCTCCTTTTCCCACAATGTTTTCTACCCTTTCATGACGAATTTCATCATATGATCCACATTTATTTTGTCATCTGCAAGTGCATTGAAATTGAACAAATTTTAATTTTGTTGTTTGGTAAAGATTTAAACTCAAATTTGCAAAACATTTGAGCCATGCTTTGTGAAAAGGAGGCTTCATGCATTTGCAAAAAAGTATTGACCCAGGTCAGCCAGTGCATTTTGCAGTTTTCGTCAAACTTTTTGCTATTGGTCAATTTTCAACATGTTGAGGGACAAGTCAATCCCATGATTCAGTCAGTTGTTAGATGAAATAGATTTGGTGGATCCATAATTTTGACGACTTGCTTGATATGATGCATTAAACCCCTTTTTGCCAGAGCCGTAAGCTGATTTTTTGTCTTAATTCTGTACCACACAATCCAGGGTTTTAACGACCCTGAGAAAGAAACTTGTTGAAAACAATGGGGGGAAAAGAGAAAACGCCAGCAACCACAATGTTTTGTACCCTTTCTAAGACAAATTCCATCATTTGGGCCTCATTTAAATTGTTGTCTGCAAATGCTTTCAATCTGGACCAGTGTACAAGCACATATATGGTGTGTGTTTAAGAGTTGAGCCTTTACCACACAATCCTCACTTTTAAAGACCTGAGGGAAACTGCATTTGAAAACCTTGTGAGAAAGGAGAAAATACTAGCAACCAGCACTTTCTCCTTTTTCCTCAATGCCTTTTTCTCTGTTACGGACAAAATGCTTCATTTGAGCCACTTTCTATTTTGTCATCTGCAAATGCTTTCGGTTTGGCAGAGTCTAAATTTTTTCATTTGGTAAAGAGGTAGCATTGCAAATCAAGGGATCTTTAAAATACTTCGATACTGAGACCATTGTTGTATTCTTACTTCACTTTGTTACATATGTATGTCTATTGTAGGAGAGACTGGGGTGGGTAAGTCTACCCTCATGGATACCCTGTTCAACACCCATTTTGACTCTACCCCCTCAACTCATGATCTGCCTGGTGTGAAACTGAAGGCAAATACTTATGGTATGTAAAGTTTAGGTTTAATGTTTACGTAAAATTGTAATCAGTTTAATATTGATAAATTGATAAATAGTTTTTCGGAATGAAAATGGTTTCTTTGTGCTGACTTTTTCATGCACACCTCTGACTATAATTTTAGTGCAAAATATATAAATATTTTTTTTAAAGTTTCCAGTTTTGTTGAATATTTCCTATATCTTTCTATTATTGAAGCTTATCTTTAGGTTACTGACAAGAATGTAGGTACAATTTTATTTCTATCTCTGATGTGTGCGTTTCAGAATTGATTGTGTAATATATCCCTTCAGATTTTTTAAGCATTCCTGCACAGGCTATTCTATAGTTGCATATTGCACAACAGACAAACGTTGGAGGAAAAGAAAAATGTTTCTTCAGTATTTTTGAGTGTGAAGTAAAAAAATAATGTTGAAAGTGACATTAAAGCCCATTTGAACAAACAGATATCATTTTCTGTAGGATTTTTTGATTCATATTCTTTCTCTAAATTCACCAGAACTCCAAGAGAGCAATGTTAGACTGAAGTTGAGAATTGTGGACAGTGTTGGTTTTGGGGATCAAATTAATAAAGAAGACAGGTAACTGTAACTTAACACAAAGATCATATGATATACAAAATCAGTGAGAATAAAAAAAACCCTGATTACTGTAACATTCTAGTTGCTACTGAAACTGAAACCTTTGAAAAAGATGAAAGGAGAAGGAGTGACTTTGGTATCAAGTAATTGATCATTTCCTTTCATTACAGTCGTTACTCAATACGGTTTCCTTTCATTTCAATTTTTTTCCTTAAGCCCTTTAGCAAACGACAAAACTTTAGACTTGAGAAAGATTTTGCAGTCAACAAAATAATTTTGATGGATAAAAATAGGAGTTGGCCTTTGTAAGGGAAAAAAACATTGTGGAAAAAGGAGAAAATGCTGGTTACCAGCATTTTCTCCAGTTCCCTCAATGTTTTCAAAAGGCCTATACCTGAGGATCATTAAAGCTCAGGAATATGCGGTGAAGTGTTTAGTTACTTGCATTAGTTTTTGATGTTCTGAAATTAGCCTATACGACTATGTGTTAATTCAGTCATTTTATAGGATCATTGACTATGTATCATTCTCCATACAATAATGTGTGTCCCTCTGATATGGGCCTTGTTTGTGAAAAAGCAGGTTTAAGGCATTTGCAGAAAGTATTGACCCAGGTCAGACTTGTGTAGGCTAACCTGTGTTGAAACTTTTTGCTTTTGGTAAATTTTCTGCATGTCCAAGGACCACTCTACCTCATAAATCAGTCTATTATTAGACAAACTTAATTTTATGGATTCATAATTATATGATAACTTGCTTGGATTTAAGCATCATTAAGATGCATTAGACCCCATCTGCCAGAGCATGGCTCATATATATATATTTTTTTGTTGTTTTTATTTTCAGCTGGAAATCGATTGTAGATTATATAGACTCACAGTTTGAAGCCTATCTGTCTGAGGAGCTGAAGATCAAAAGATCTCTACATAATTACCATGACAGTAGGATCCATGCTTGTTTGTATTTCATTGCACCAACTGGACACTCGTAAGTTTTCATATACAATATCCAAAGACTTATTTTATAAGTATCTTTTCTTGGTCAGGGTTTTGTTCTCTCTATTCTCTCACTACCAACCAACAAGACGAGTCCAAATTGAAAGCATCTGCAGACAACAAAATAAATGTGACTGAAAAATAAAATATTTGTTTTGGGAAGGGTAAAAACATAGTGGGAAAAGGAGAAAATGCTGGTAAGCAGCATTTTCTCCCATTCCTGCAGTGTTTTCAAAAGGCATTTATCTTAGGGTTGTTAAAAATTGAGATTATGTGGTAAAGAATGAAAAGAAAGAATTGTTTGGTTAAATGTTAATGAACCAATGAAATCCCTTTCCAGGTTGAAGGCTTTAGATTTAGTGACCATGAAGAAACTAGACAACAAAGTAAACATTATACCCATTATTGCCAAAGCTGACACCATCACCAAGGCTGAACTACAGAAATTTAAAGCTAAGGTATGAAGCATTCTCACATGTTTTATCAAGGCTGCTCAAAATTTGATTGGCAGACCAATGCTCAGAGACAGTTTCAGTCACAACCAATTAACTATGCAGATGTTACATATGACTGAAAAGGGATTCAGAAATCCACTGCAACACTTGTCTGATGCAGAAAATAACACATTTTTCTTGTTGAATTGACTGACTACAGGAAACAATCCTGGAAGGAATTTTTTAATATATATGCAAAAATGTAAATATTTTAAGGGACAAAGATAGTGCATTCTCTTTTTACGATACCAGTTGAACAGAAGATAACAATGAATGATGTTTTACAAGAATAAAAGTGTAGGCATATTTTTTTTTTAAATATTTTCAGTTGAGAATCACTCGTCTTGAAGTTATTTCAACATTAAGTTGGTTTGAGTAGTTGAAAATCTTAATAAGTCTTTTTTTTTTGGTGAAGAACTTATTAGTTATTCCCTTTCAAGTTCTACACATTTCATATCTGCAGCACTGTATTTTTCTTACCTCACTAGACCATCATGTTATCTTAAACATGTTTCTCTACTTTCTCTCTCAGATCATGACTGAGCTTCAGTCGAACGGAGTACAGATTTATCATTTCCCTACTGATGACCAAACTGTAGCAGATACAAACAATGCAATGAATGTAAGTATAATGATGTACTATGTTACGAGCCAAGCGTAACTAGAAAGAAAACCAGCAACAAACCTTTAACAATTAACAATATTTATTAATGAACAAAAACAAAAAAGTACAATAGGAGTTAAGTTTGAATGAAATTTGACATTTTTAATCTTAGAACAAGAAATAGAATAAGTCCCTCAAAATTAAGAATTATGTTTTGATTACAAAAAGAATGAAGTTTCTGGTTCCTAAAACTTAAATTGACAATAGTTTAACTTGCAAGTAGATATGAGCAACCTGTTTAAATAAAAGAAAATTCCAACTTACAGATGTATATCCCAAGTTAAATCCAACACTTTTCACTAATTCTGTATCCACAAAGCCACAAGTCTAACTTCAAAATCCAAAATCACCAAGTAAGTCACTCCTATTTATATCAGCTTGGAAAATTCTAGATTAGTTTTTTCTAGAAAAATGACATCATCGATTAGTAAACAGCTTGTTTACTAACAACCTATTTCTAAAAATAACCACAATGGAAAAACCAGTAAATGATCTTCATGTTTCTAGAATATTCTGAAAACAGGTCACTGTATATCCTATCTACATAACAACTAAGTATGGTGTTGACAAACAAACCTTGGGAAGGACTTATTGTCATTTTAGAGGTTATACTTTGTCCTAGTTTTAATGAAGCTTTTTCAGGATGTTTGTCTTGATAATGATCACAGGTGACTCGATAAGTATTGCAGATGACTGAATATGCATTATCTTGAGGGAGAAAAATAGGTTATCTGGTGAAATTTAAGAAAAGCATTGATAATAATTGTAGAATTTGCCATTATGGCTAAATACTAATGAACTTTCAAATGTATAGGTAAACACTGTTAGAACACTTTTTTGAAATATTTATCCCTGTATTCATTTTAGTTAGGGGGCCATAGAAATAGCTGATATTTTAGTTTCTTTATTTCTAGGGTCACCTGCCATTTGCAGTGGTTGGATCTAGTGATGAGGTGAAGATTGGGAACAAAATGGTGAAAGCCAGGCAGTACCCTTGGGGAACTGTTCAAGGTATAATCTCTTTCTTTAACTCTTTAGCAAACAATCCTGGGATTTTAAGATCTTAGGGAAATGGCATTTGGAACAAAAGTCTCTGTACCAATATTTTCTCTTTTGCCACAATATTTTCTGTCCTTTTAGAGACATATTCCATAAATCTAATTTGATGTCTTTGTGTGTTTTTAATTTACGTAAGTCCGAAATTTCATTTTTAAGTAAAGGCTGTTTTGAAGCTTGTTGCATATAGAAATGTATCCAAGATCTGACTGCTCATTGTATTCTTTCTGGTCTTGATCTACATTGTCTTGAAAAGAATGTTATGTTTCCCTTGGGATTTAAGAATTCGTTAGAAATTAGTTGCAGGCTGATTTGTTGTTTTTGTTTTCACACTTATGTGGTAGAAGAGTCCTGATGTATTTATTTTTTTCATGACAAATACAGGTGTACAATTCCCAAACAAGTCTAGAAATCATTTTTATCATTTTGTTCAATTAATATATCCTCAACCCTTAGCTCTCTACTACACAACAAAATTTGAGACTTGTTCAAATCAAAAGTATTTGTAGACAACAAATTAAATGTTACTCAAAACATACAATTTGTCATTCAAAGGGTATAAAATATTGTGAGAAAAAGAGAAAATACTGGTTTTTCCCTTTTCCTACAATGTGTTCCAAAGTTGTCTTGTTAGGGTCTTTAAAAGTGGGAATTGTGTAAAGTGTTACACTGGAAGGTAAATGAAATGAATCATCTCTGTCAGGGAAAAGACCCTGATATTTCTAATTTATTGCACTTTTTGTTATACTTTGTAGTCTGATCTTCATCTACATTTTCTGCTATCTCACCAGAATTAGCAATGAGTGAGCTAGAAGTTGAAAAGGGCATCATTCGTGGTAAAAATGTATGCTTTTAATTCTTATGAATATCATTGACTAAAGTATACTCTGAAATTTGATTGAGGTGTGAAAATGAACTGTGTTCACTTTATTTGACAGTTGAAAACGAGAACCATTGTGACTTTGTGAAGTTGAGAGAAATGTTGATAAGGACCAATATGGAAGATTTAAGGGAGACAACTCATGGAAAACATTATGAACTCTACCGTCGACATAAACTGGAGCACATGGGCTTCTCAGATGGAGAAAGTAAAAGGTAATGACTTCTTCAGTGCTATACATGAGAACTCTGCTGTCTCTTAGTTACATAGAAAAGACACATAACAAAGCAAACTTTTTTTCTCACTCTACTTGTAGTGCCTTTATGACAACTGTTTTTTTTTTCTTAAAATGAAATCCAGCATCTGATATATTAAAGGCCCTATAAAGCCCAAAAGTAAACAATACCGGCATTAAAATGTGTTTTAATTTGATTTATATCATTTAAAAAGTATTGAAATTATTATAAAGATGACAATCCATTAATGTGCAGTTGGTCCAAGTGTTAGTCACTGATAGAACAATTAATTAACTAATAAGATCAAAAGTTCCCAGGTCACTCATTCTGTTGTTTTACCTTATATCTGATTTTGAAAGTTATTTTCTTGCCAGCAACTAACACTTTGACTGACTGTATAAAACAGAGTGTCATCTACACAATAATTTCCTAAATTGTAAATGGTTTGAATTAGATTTAGATGCTTTTTAACACCCTTGTAGTTTAATTTTGGTCACTGTTGTGACTTAAAGAGAATGTGCACTTGTCCCCACTTTTAAAGCAAAGCAGTCTGTTTCAAGTTGCTCACTTGGAATTTTTTCATTGAACAGACCAGGTCTGATAGGGAGCGCATTTGAAATATCTGAAACTCCCTAAGAAACTCACAGAGATTGAGGCTGTGTTAAAAAATATGTAATCTGTCATACATGTACATGTAGTTCATTGGCTTAATCTTGTCAGGTGTCATAAGAACAAAGATTGGACAAGCCGTGGCTAACTTTGACAGAAAGTGTTTATTTTCGATTGATTTAATCTGGTCTACACCTTTTACAGAATAAGCTTTTAGCTCTTTGTACAAAGGATCACCTGGCATTTACTGAAATTGTGCTACTTATCAATGACTCTCAAAGTTGAGGTGGTTATTACATTTGTTATCATATAAATAATAGATCTTTTGTTTGAAGAATAAATATTAAATACTTTTTATACATTTATTAAATTTAGCTTGTCTGAGACCTATGAGCAAAAGAGACAAGAACACATGGCAGAGTTACAGAAGAAGGAAGAAGAAATGAGACAGACATTTGTGATCAAGGTGAAGGAAAAGGAAGCAGAATTGAAAGAAGCTGAGAAAGAGGTAATTACGTAGTCTGTAGAATTCTGTCATATAGAGAAAGGGCAGAAGAAAGATTACCATCAGATTTTAACTAAAGTTGAAAGAATGTTTATCAGTGATGCCAAGCTGCAGTATTTCAGTCTGTAATTCAGATGGTGTTTGTTTCAAAGGTTGTAAGTTTGAATGCATGTGTCCCTCTCAAATTTAATGTATTTGAGAAGTAGGCTTTAGTGAGTTTGTCTCACTTATTTTGAAATTACGTTTCATTTCTTAAAGCCTAAGGGGCAATTATCTACTCTATTGATAATCCTCAGATAAATACTGCTTGTACCAAATGACAATAAGATAGGCTTGTACAAATTGAAAAAAAATGCAGACGATAAATTAAAGATATTTATGAAATGATAGGAATTACCTTAGGAAGGGTAAAAAACATTGTGAGAAAAATAAGAGGTGGTAGGTATCAGTATTTTTCTCTTGTTCCCACCTTGTTTTCTAAATATTTTTTCCTCAGTGTCATTTAAAATTGGACTGTTTGGTATAGGGTTGAAGTATTGAGATGAATTATAATGCTGTCTTATAACCATATTTTTGATCTATTTCAGCTTCATGCCAGTTTTGACAGTTTGAAGAAACAGCATGCTGATCAAAAGAAGAAGATTGAGGACAGCAAGAAGCGTCTGGAAGATGAGATGAACCTATTCAGTCAAAGGAAAGCAAGCTATCAGACTCAGACTCTTGGCAAGAAGAAGAAATAAACAACGGAATTCTCTTCTGCATTATGTGTTCAAGACCACTGTCACAGTTTTCTTCATGTAGATGACTTTCGTGGACCATGATGCTAGGTTTTTCTGAAAATCATGTGGAAAACATAGAAATCGCACTTCTACAGCGATTTCTCAATTTTCACATTTTCCTTGTGTCTACTTTTAGATTTTTTTTCATATGATCTTTATAATCCACTTTTTAAGATGTCAGTGAAAAATCAGGAATTTTTTGCAGGGTAACCCATCAAACATCTTCTTTACCACCAATTTGGAAACTAACATTTTGAAATTGAAGGTTTTTATTTCTATTGTCAGGAATATCCCTATTAAGAATGCTCTAAAGTAATTGAAATAAAGTCATTGAAAAAAACTTGAATACTTGTACCGCTAATTCATATGTTCATTATTTATTGATTTAAGAAAGTTCAACGTGTCAATTTTCAGATTTATATGAATGTCATACTACTGGTCACCTTGATATGAAGGATAACCAGATGTGTACCAGATATGCATTTAGTTGTACATCTTTTTTTTAATTAGAGTAGCTAGAGACAAGCTGAACATTACTAGTTTGTGATGACAGTCTATCAAAGTTAGCATACATGTAGCAGTTTATTTAGTGAATATTACTTCTTTGGATCAGTAAAATGCTATTTTTCTTTTTTTTTAATGAATTATACCTTTTATGTGCAATATATGACTGATTTTGTTCTGAGTTACAATTGTGAATTGCTAGTGCTTGCTTGCCTTGAATACCTACACATTTAGCTTTCATGTGTAACTGCCTGCTTTTCAGGATAGCATAAACTTAACATATACTGAATTCATAGACCACTTAATCATTCAAAGATGCTCAAGATCTTTTCTTCTTTTTGAATACAAAATTTACCAGGGCTACGTCAATGTAAGTGCCAATCTTGAGTTGCAGTTAAACTCGTTTCGAGACAAGAAAATTGTAGACTTTTCCTAATTGAAAGCATTTGCTGATGCCAATTCAATTTTGGCTCAAATAGTGGACTTTGTCTTCAATTGGGTTGAAAACATTGTGGATAAAGGGAGAAAATGCTTGTTACCAGTATTGTCTCCTTTTCACAATGTTTTAGAAGGCTTCTTGATAGAGGTTGTTAAAATACTGGATTGTGTGGTCAAGGATAAACAAATATTTAACTGTGCCCAACTACTTTTCTTTTAGTTGTCTCTTCTTTCATTTGCCGACCAAATATCAAACGTAGCTCAAATGATAGAATGATAGAAAAAATTGTTTGGCAAAGGGTGAAAAATGTATAAAGTAACTATAACTGAAACCTGTGAATATAAGTTATATCATTTATATCAATACTATTATCATCAATAACTATTGAACATGTAAGTAAAATGATGATACATTATGCCTCTCTAACTCAAAATGTGTCAGAGAATGTATTTTTAGGGTATTAGTGTTTTTCCTACATGAGGAGTACAGGGGAAAAAATCTATAGATTAACCCTATCTTGAACACTGTTTACCTAATGTATGTCATGTAACATGGTTTGGTATGTTAACCCTCGAAGTGCCAAATAAACCAGGGCCCGTATTCACCAACTATTCTTCAGAGCATTCTTAGTCTTATTCTCCAACATTTTCTAAGTTTGAAAGTAACAGAACTTTTGATTGGCTAAACCATTTGGTTTAGCCAATCAGAAGTTCTGTTACTTTCAAATTTAGAAAACTCTGGAGAATAAGGCTAAGAATGTTCTTAAGAATGGTTGGTCAATACCAGTCCTGATGTACATGTATACTCTAAAATTGAGATCCTAATAAAAGGAGTTTCATTGTTGCTACTGTCAAGAATGTCTTTACAAGGCAGACAGTGTAGACCAAAGATCAGACTGCATGGTTTGTGCAGTCTGATCTTGATCTACACTGGTCACAAAAGCAACTATATTAGTTAGTGAAAGGCATTTTAAGGGTTAACTGACAGCTGTCAATTACCACCAGGTTTAGAGATAAGCAGCATATAAAAACTTGTCCAAAAAGTAAAATGATACACACTGCATGCATGCCTTTTATTATTTGTTGTATTTTTGTAATAATAGTTGTATTTGTATGTTAATTATTTGTAATCATATTATAACATGTATTTCCTTCTGTATCACTGCCTTCAGTGAGTACATATGATGAACAATCAACTACATGTATTATTAAGACCTCATAGTTGTAATCATAAAAAATCTTGACAGTACTGAATACATTTAAAAGGTAGTGTTTATCCACAATACCCAATTATTGCATGTCTAAGGCAATTGTCGCCAGCATTTTTGTAAAGATGTAGTACTGTGTAGATCCAATATTACACTGCATGTCATGTTCAGTCTGCTCTTGATCTGTGCCGACTGCAAGGGTATCCAATATTCTTATCATCTCTTAGTGTTTAAACACATTTAACTTGGTGAGATGACCTTTTTTCGCCTTACAGCCAAGTACATTTGAAAACATTGTTGCTGAAGAAGAAATTACTAGTGACAATATCTTCTTTTGTGACAAGGTTTTTAACATTTCTTACCTAACCTCCTATTGATTAATGTGATTTTGCATGGATGGTCTCAGTCATTGGCTGCAAATTGGTTATATGGGTCAATTATTTAAAAATTTACTTATAGATCTATCATCATAAAGAAAATCCATCTTTTCCTGCCCATACAGAAGCTTTACCATATTGAAAATACCAAATGATTGAAAAACATCATCTGGCAGAATATATGATAGTTAATGAAGTTGCACTATTATTTTTCAGTTGCTTATAGAATCTCTTTTTATGTATTTGCAATTATTTTGTGTATCTGTGCCTTTTTAGTTCACCTGAGCACAAAGTGCTCATGGTGAGCTTTTGTGATCGTGCTGTGTCCGGCGTCCGTCGTGCATCGTCCATCATCAGTCGTCCTTCGTGCGTCGTCAACTTTTACCTTGTGTACGCTCTAGAGGCCACATTTTCAGTCCGATACTCATGAAACTTGGTCAGAATGTTTGTCTTGATGATATCTCGGACGAGTTCGAAAATGGGTCATGTCGAATCCAAAAACTAGGTCATATCTTAGAAAAACCTTGTTTACACTCTAGAGGTCACATTTTCAGTCCAAAACTCTTGAAAGTTGGTCAGAATGTTTGTCTTGATGATATCTCGGACGAGTTCGAAAATAGGTCATGTCAGGTCAAAAACTAGGTCACTAGGGCAAATCTTAGACAAACCTTGTGTATGCTCTAGAGGCCATATTTTCAGTCCAAAACTCTTGAAAGTTGGTCAGAATGATAACTTTGTCTTGATGATATCTCGGACGAGTTTGAAAATGGGTCATATCGGGTCAAAAACTAGGTCACTAGGGCAAATCTTAGAAAAACCTTGTGTATGCTTTAGAGGCCATATTTTCAGTCCAATGCTCTTGAAAGTTTGCCAGAATGTTTGTCTTGATGACAGCTCATATGAGTTCGAAAATGGATCATGTTGGGTCAAAAACTAGGTCACTAGGTCAAATCTTAGAAAAACCTTGTGTATGCTCTAGAGGCCATTTTTTTCATTCCAAAACTCTTGAAAATTGGTCAGAATGTTTGTCTTGATGATATCTCGGACGAGTTTGAAAATGGGTCATGTCGGGTCAAAAACTAGGTCACTAGGGCAAAGCTTAGAAAAATCTTGTGTACGCTCTACAGGCCATATTTTCAGTCCAAAACTCTTGAAAGTTGGTCAGAATGTTCGTCTTGATGATATTTTGGATGATTTCCAAAATGGGTCATGTCGAGTCAAAAAATAGGTCACTAGGGTAAATCTTAGAAAAACCTTGTGTACGCTCTAGAGGCCATATTTTCAGTCCAAAACTCTTGAAAGTTGGTCAGAATGTTTGTCTTGATGACATCTCGGAAGAGTTAAAAAATAGGTCATGTCGGGTCAAAAACTAGGTCACTAGGTCAAATCTTAGAAAACCCTTGTGTATGCTCTAGAGGCCATATTTTCAGTCCAAAACTTGAAAGTTGGTCAGAATGTTTGTCTTGATGACATCTCGGATGAGTTCAAAAGTGGGTCATGTCGGGTCAAAAACTAGGTCACTAGGTCAAATCTTAGAAAACACTTGTGTATGCTCTAGAGGCCGTATTTTCAGTCCAAAACTCTTGAAAGTTGGTCAGAATGTTTGTCTTGATAATATCTCAGATGAGTTTGAAAATGGGTTATGTCGGGTCAAAAGGTCAAATCTTAGAAAAACCTTGTGTACGCTCTAGAGGTCTTATTTTTAGTCCAACTCTTGAAAATGGGTCAGAATGTTTGGCTTGATGATATCTCAGATGAGTTCGAAAATGGATCATGTTTGGTAAAAAACTAGGTCACTAGGCCAAATCTTTGAAAAACCTTGTTTATGCTCTAGAGGCCACATTTTTAGTCTAATACTCTTGAAAATTGGTCAGAATGTTTGTCTTGATGATATCTTGGATGAGTTTGAAAATTGGTCATGTCGTGTCAAAAACTAGGTCACAAGATCAAATCTTAGAAAAACCTTGTGTATACTGTTGAAAGAGATTTAAAATGGATCATGTTTGGTCAAAAGGCTCAGGTGAGCGATTCAGGGCCATTATGGCCCTCTTATTTGTTTCTATTGTTCGTCTTCTTAGTAGTGTGTAAATATCTTTTCAAAATCCATGAAAAAAGATTATCTAGACAAATGCACCTTTTCAGGAATTTCCATACAAAAGTCAGTTCAAGTAATTTACCATTTTTTGTATAGGGAAATTTACGAACAATGTGTGCATGTATTAGTAACAGTATACAGAAAAGAGAGCAGTAACTTTAAAAGTGTTGCGTGTTACATTGGTAGAGAAACTTGCAGGGATGTAGGTACTGGCCTTGACAAATAAAATACTGATGAAAAGGCCAAACTAAAATAGTTCCTTCCAGGTGCATCCTTAGCATATTCAAGCACTTTTTTGTTCTAAATCTCAACAAGGTAAGTTCTTTATGTCTTCCATTTGTAAGTGTCACTTTTTTCATGACATCATCAAGTGTTAATGGTACTGTAGCTAGTTTTATGTCGTCTTGTGAACTAGTTTTATGTCAATTTTATATACTAAATATTTGAAATATAAATAAAAAAGAATAAAATACATGTATTGGGTATGTGTCATTGTTTATTGTTAGATTACCCTGTATATCATTTTATATCCCATGTTTTTGACAGTGGTTAGCTGCTATATGAACAAGTCATTGTATTGAATTGATATCCCACATCAAAGGGAGTGTACCTTTTTACAGAAGAGGTATCAAAAATGGGTGTACAGGTTGATTGACAACACCTAATCATCCCTCCACCGTTTGACAGATAAAGAGTGACGTACCTGTAGGGGCATCAAAGACTAGATATATATTGTTCTTACAGTTAACTTTTTGACAAACGATGGAACTTTACACTGGTCCAAAATGAATGCATTTGCAGAGGACAAATACAAATGTAAGATGATACTCAAGTAATGAGATTTGTATGAGGAAGGGTAAAAAACAGTTTGGGGAAAGGAGAAATGCCAGTTACCTTCATTTTCTCCTAATACCACATTATGTATTTTCAATGCCGTTTACCTCGGGGTTGTTATAACTTTGGATTGTGTGGTAAAGGGTTAGGTGGATAGAATTATAAGCCAATCAAGTTACAGAATGTTAGGAGATTTTCATGATACAACTGTTTTTTGAATGTTGTAACATAGATGAAAGGATAAATGCAGTCTGACAGCTGTTTAACCCTTTACCAAACAATCCCTGGTTTTTACGACCCCGAGATAGAAGCCCTTTGAAAACATTGTGGGAAAAGGAGAAAATGCTGGTAACCAGCATTTTCTCCTTTTCCCACAATGTTTTCTAGCCTGCTGGAAACAAATTTCAATTTTTTAGTTACGTTTATTTTGTCGTCTGCAAGTGCTTTCAATTTGGACCAGTCTAAAATTTTGTCATTTGGTAAAGAGTTGAACAATATCACCTTGATATTAGGTTGAAATCGCATCTATTAAGGCTTTTCTAGAGTTTCTTAATGAGTACATATTCTATCCATGCCACTGGCTGCATTTCAAAATAAACAATAGAAACAATGTTCAGTGATTGTCAATTCCTAGAAAGAAGCCCACTGGACTACAAGCCTCGAGTGTTTGTCACAAATTGAGTAACTGAGTCGCCTGGGACTGTATCCATAGACAAGTATGGGTTAAATTCTAATTTTAGATTGCAAGAGTAACCATTTTAGTGGCCGAGACAAAGCATCACAGACTACAGAATCAAACAGCTTTGCAGACTCATTGATGAGGACAACTCCATGGAGTCTGTGCTGTCTACTGTTGTGACTAGCATATTGTAGTTTCAAAATTTTTTGGTGGGAGTGTCACAAAAATATTGGTCGATGTAAAATCAAGATGATTATTCTTTGCACTCTAGCCTTTATATAAACATTGTCCTGTAAAGCAACTTAAGTTGTCCTTGGTTGCCTTTGATTTAATCCTTCACTAGTCAAAAATTTTCAGGTTTGTCTGTAATGAAAGCTTTTATGGAAATTTATTGTGGCTCAACCTTTAAAAGATTTAACAACTATCTGGGTAAAGAAAAATAGGGTCACCAGCATTTTCATCCTCTTCGACAACGTTGTAAAATACCATCTTCAGGGTTGATAACTTGGGAGTGTTTGGTAAAGGGTCAAACAGCTGTAAGTTGTTTAAAGGCCCAGTGGCAGCCAAAAGTAAACAATGCAGGTATTAAAATGCATTTAAATTTTAATCATAACATTTAAAAGTATGGAAATTATTGTGAAGATGACAATCTGCTACTGTATGGTCTGTCCAAGTGCAAGTATCTGCTAGAAAAATGGATTTTAAAACTAGCTAAAAAGTAAACAAAAGATAGAGCAACTTGGCAAATTTTTACCTATGTTTAAAATTCATTTTTCTGCCAGCAACTATGGTAACAACTTTTATATGGTATGATTTAAATTTCAATAAACTTAACAACCCACTTTGTTTAATTTTGTATGCCATCGGGATATTAATACTTGAATAGTATGAAAATAAGTACTATATTCATAATTTTTTAAGAAAAATTGTGGAAATAATTCAAACTTTCTGTTCTGGTTTCTAAAAATAACAAGAGGGCCATGATGGCCCTGTATCGCTCCACTGGCTATTAAGTAAAAACACTACAAGCCAAACATTACAATATTCAGCAAATTGATTTCAAACACGAGGACATGCAAACATTTTTCTATCTAATCCTATGAGAAAGTTGTGATCCATGGGCAAAGCCAATTTTGATCGCAAAGCTATAATTATTTGAATCCTGGTGGAGGTCCACAATATAAAGCTCCATACCAAATAATTCAGTTCTTGAATGTTATAAACAAGAAGATTTTCAAATTTTTCTCAATGAAAAGCCCTGTAAAACATGAAACCCATGAGACAGGGCTAAATCTAATAGCCTTAGTCTTTATAATGGTTAGTAACATGATGACTTAAGATAGTTTTCATTACAAAAGCCCATGTAAAACTGGTGACCTTGTGTTCCGTGGTGTGGGGACAAACTTGGGTCAAGGACTATAATTTGGGCCCTCCTCGTAGAGGCCCACTAGATAAAGCTACATGCAAAATTTGGTAGACCCCATGGCTATTATTTGAAGGAACTTGGTAGAGGCCCACTAGATACAGCTACATGCCAAATTTGGTAACCCTAGGCCTTACAGTTTCAGAGAAGAAGATTTTTGAAAATTTTCTATATTTTTCAGTTTTGTTGCCATGGCAACCAGAGTTTTTGAAGGAATAAAATTCTGTCATGGGATTCTGAAGAAGACCATGGCAGGATCATTTCTTTGAAGTTTCATCAAAATTGGGTAAGTAGTTTCAGAGATGTTTGAAATAAAAGTTAATGCACGCACGGACAGATGGACGGACGGACCTTCAGTGCCAGTAAAAAACAAGTATATACATCAATCTCAGTTTGAAATATATCTTTTTAACCTATTACCAGACAATCCCTACTTTTGATGACCCTGAGAAAGAAGGCTTTAGAAAAGCATTTTCTCCTTTTCTTACAATGTTTTCTACTGTTCACAAAACAAATTTCAAATTTTCAATCACTTTTATTTTGTCGTCTGCAAGTGCTTTCGATTTAGACAAGCCTAAAATATTATCGTTTGGTAATGAGTTACATGTGTGCTAACAATTGTCATAATAAATCACTAAGATTTATTTTCCAAACTTATTTTATTAATACTTTTTCTAAGCTAGTCATCATCAAACAGTAGACATGGTGTATTAATATGAACACTTCATAGTTTGTAAACACAGTCAGATATGTGGAGGATAATTTTTTGTTTTGGTGTATGATTGAAAATTCTTTTATTGAGTTGAAACAAATGCTAAAAGCTCCCCTTGAGCACGTTGTGCTCAAGTGAGCTAAAAAGTTAACATACGGATGGACGCACAACGGACAACGGGCCATAACATAAGCCTGCTGGCCTTCGGCCAGTGGAGCTAAAAAACTTGTCTAGCACCAATCATGTATCACTGCAGCTTGATAATCAAGGGGGGTAAATAGTAACAAACTTTATCTTTCATAAAGAGTTATTTCCCTTGATTAATGTTTAAATTGAAGTGACAATATTTTGAAGCCCATGTTAAACTTGCGATCCCTGGAATGAAGGCAATTTTGACCCCAGACCTACAATATGAAACTAGAATGTGTGGTTATAAACAAAAAGATTTTTTAATCTTGCCCAATAAAAAGTCATGTAAAACAAGTTTGCTGAATAAAAGGCCCTGTAAAATATGTGATCCATGACACAGGTTTATCAAGTTTTCACTATAAAAGCCAATGTAAAACTTGTGACCCCTGGTGTGGAGTCAAACTTGACCCCCAAAGTTAAAATTTGGGCCCTCTTGGTAGAGGCCCATTATATAAAGTTACATGCAAAATTTGGTAGCCCTAGGCCTAAATATGGCTATGTACAAGTAGATTATTAAAGTTTCCTTATATAAGACCATGTAGAACTTGTGACCCCCTGGGGTGGGGCTACATTTGACCCCCTGGGCTATAATTTGGGCACCCTTGATAGAGACCCCCTAGATAAAGCTAAATGCAAAATTTGATAGCCCTAGCCCTTATAGCTAGATGCGAAAGATTTTCCTATATAAGCCCGCCCATGTAAAACATGTTACCCCCCGGAGCGAAGTCAAATTTGACCCTCGGCTATAATTTGGACACCCTTGGTACAGGTCCACTAGATAAAGCTACATGCCAAATTTGGTCGCCCTAGGCCCCATGGCTAGGTCAAAGAAGAATTTTAAAGTTCTCCTCCCCTATATAAGCCCATGTAAAACTTGTTATATAAGCCCATGTAAAACTTGTTACCCCCGGGCAGGGCCTAATTTGACCCCAGGGCTATAATTTGAACAATCTTGGCAGAGGTCCACTAGATAAAGCTACATGCCAAATTTGGTAGCTCTAGGCCCTAAGGCTAGGTAGAAGAGGAATTTTAAAGTTCTCCCTAAATAAGCCCATGTATAACTTGTAACCCCCGGGGCAGGGCCAATTTTGACCCCAGGGCTATAAATTGAAGAAACTTGGTAGAGGTCCACTAGATAAAGCTACATGCCAAATTTGGTAGCCCTTGGCCTTACGGTTTCAGACAAGAAGATTTTCAAAGACTTTCAAAATTTTTCAGTTTTGTTGCCATGGCAACCAGAGTTTTTGAAGGAATTAAATTCTTTCAAGAAATTCTGAAGAGGACCATGGCAGGATCATTTCTGTGAAGTTTCATCAAAATTGGATGGGTAGTTTCAGAGAAGAAGACGTTTTAAAAAAAAGTTAACGCACGGACGGACGGACGCACGACGGACAACAGGCCATGACATAAGCCCGCTGGCCTTCGGCCAGTGGAGCTAAAAATGAAACCCCCTTGGTTTAAAAGGTTTTTATTTTTTTAATAAATTTTCATTTATTTAATTTGTTATTTACAACTGGTGAGTTATTTGAAATGACATGATGTACAAGAATCTTCTGAACACAGTAGCCTTCATAGTCACAAATTTTCAATCTGCAATAGGTGTCTTAAAAGCACATAAACATATGAGGCATGCTCTGTAAAGAGGGGGGCCTAATGCATTTGCAAAAAGTATCAACCAAACTCAACCTGTGCAGCCTGACCTTGGCCGAAACTTTTTTGCTTTTGGTAAATGTTCCCTCATAAAGGGCCCCTGTGTACCTTATGATTCGTTAGGTTGTCACACTAAACAGATTTTATGGATCTATAACACTGCAATGATTTACTTTTACTTGGTATCTTGCATCACAAAGATGCATTAAGCCCTCTTTTCACAGAGCATGGTTCACTATAATTGCTTACAGTCTGCGTCTTTTAACACTTTCCCACACAACTCTGACTTTTAAAAACCCTTGGAAGAAGGCTTTTGAAAACTTTGGCCACCAGCATTTTCTCCTTTCCAATCTTTCCCATATTTTCTTCTCTTTCATAAACAAATTCCATTTTTTGAACTCCATTGTCATCTTTACATGCTTTCAATTTGGCCAAATATAAATTTTGTCACTTGGTAAGGATTTGGTAAAGGAAAAGCTATCATTTTTTGACAGTTTAGTAAATATTGTGAAAGAGGGAGCTAGTGCTTGTACAGGAAATTACTTTTCTTTCCAACAATCTTTTCCAATGATACATCAGATAAATTATTCTTTGTACCATCATGGATTAGATAGGCAGATTCTTTCTACAGAATCTGAAACACACATATGGAGAAATACACAGTTTGTCTTTCAAGTGGCCTTTCAGCTCTTTACTTATGTAATATTTCTTTACAAACTGCTTATCCTAAACTCTATCATATTTCACATCCTTCCCTATAGACCTCTTATTTCTCCATATGAAGCAGATATTTGGTGAACATGTTCTTGCAAAGGTCTGTTAACACTGTTTTCCACACAGATGCAGAAATTTACACCACTACCAGGGACAGTTTCTGTAGACAGAGAGATTGCACATTGTATGCAAACTGCTGTGTTTCCAATACTATTTCCCTTACTTTTCTCTCTTTTCAACATTTCTAATTTTAGAACTAAAACAGCCTCAGTGTGGTAATGACTGAAAAGTCTAAGGAATGTGAAATTCTAGTATCTTTTCTTCTTCACAATGTCAGGTCGCCAGTTCAATGGATGTGACTCCTCAGTCTGAAAATAGAAAGGAGGAAAGGTTGTTTTTTTTTTTCAATGTTGTAAAAACCAACTGATTTATACTGATGTATATTATTCAGTCTCTAAAAATGACAAGAATATTCCAATTAAATCCTTCACCAAACAATCCCAAGATTTAACAACCTTGATGAATCGGGCTTTTGAAAACATTGTGGGTAAAGGAGAAAGTGCTGATAAACAGTATTTTCTCCTTTTACCACAATGCTTTCTTCCCTTCAGAATACACATTCAACTTTTGAGTCAGGTTCATTGTTATCTGCAAATCCTTTCAACTTGGACCAGTCCAAAATTTAGTCAACTGTTAAAAGATATTGGCTTTTCACATCAAATTATCCCACAAAACATATCAACTAGTATAGACCCAAGATCTGTCTGCATGTTCTGTACAGTCTGATCTTATTCCACACTGCACACAGTGCTAAAATCAGCTCCACGCTGACAGGGTGAAGTTTCACTTATAGGAATCATCCATAAACATAAAAGGGTAGCTTCAACACAGCTTTTGAAAGCATTGACAAACAATGTATTACTTGCTACAAGCACAACTTATATGCTGTTTTCTAACAACAACAAAAACATTCTCCTTTCATTTTTGTATTTTTGTTAGTTGAAATTATCTGTATGTTTTGTCTGAACCTAGTTGCAGAGATAAAATATATGTACTTAATCCTTTACCACGAAAACCAATTTTAACAACCCTGAGGAAGAAAGCTATTGAAAACTTTGTGGGAAAACGCTGGTAACCTGCATTTTCTCCTTTTCCCTCCCAGTTTTATATCCTTTTATAGACTAATTTCATTTTCACATTTAACTTGTTGCCTAGAAATGCTTTCAATTCAAACGTGTCCAACATTTTGTCATTTGGTAAAGAGTTGACTAGAGAAGCTTGCAGGGAATCTAAAACAAATCTAAAGGCTTGGTCAGACCGGCTAACGGATATGTAACGGGGGGAAAACGGACAAAAACATGCAGAATTTGGTTATCCGGTGACAAAATTCATCTCCTCTGCCGAGGCTCACGCGATCGGTGTGTGGAGCGAGGAAGCCACACAATGACCGCACGAGTACCGCACATGTAACGGAAAAAAACGCACATTTAACGGATATGTACAGTATAATAAACGGTCTATTAACGGATATCACCGTACGAGTAAGGGACTTGTACCGGATAAAACAGAAGTGCAACGCATGAGAACCGGACAAAACGTACGATGAACGGAAATGTACCGAACACCAACGTACGAGGAACGTACCGGTCACGTGACATGCCGAGGGTATAAATTGTCAGATGCATCCAAAGTCTATCATTTGCATGTCTCTGTCCGTTTTGTCCGGTGGAAAGTTTTGAACATGCTCAAAACTTCCCACCGGACGGAACGGACATCGCCGGACAAGTAGCGGATTCACCGGATAAGAAACAAACATAAAACGGATACAAACGGACACGAACGGATGAAATGATTTTTTATCCTTTACTCGTCCGTTACCTCGGTGTGACCAAGGCTTAATACTACTCAATACTATGTATGCCTCAAGCATGGTATAGTAACAAGAATCATTTTGGAAAAAGAGGTAGTACTTGAAACACAGTAATTAATCGGGGGAAATTGCTTCCAACAGTATTTCAGTCATAAAACTGCAGCAGCAAACCTTTTTATGTGTTTTCAAAGTTTCATCAGTATGAGGCTTGGGCTCTGTGTTGCCTAGTCCAAGAAACTTCCTTGGAAAACCAGCAAATGCAGTTACGAATGTTAACCCTTTACCACACAATCCAGATTTTTAACAACCTCTAGGAAAAAGTTTCCTGAAAACACTGTAGGAAAAGGAGAAAACGCTGGTAACCAGCATTTTCTCCTTTTCCCTTAATGTTTCCTACCCTCTCAATGAAATATCTCATCATTCCAGACATAATTAATCTGTTGTATGCAAATGCTTTAAATTTGGACTAGTCTAGAATTTTGCCATGTAGTAAAGAGTTAATGCGTAGATGAAATCAAATGATGAAAACTCTCCATATGGTTGCATAACATGATAGTATATGGTACTTACAGCAGTGTCATCTTCCTTGTAAATCTTGATGGTCTTATCAGCCTCAGCTGTAATTAGCCTTGTGTTACTCTGATCAAAGGCCATGGCAAATATTCCCGCTTCTGAGTCTATAGACCCTGGCTGGACGGCAGCTTGAATACGCTGGAAATTGTATCCGGTTTTCCAGTCCCAAAAATACAGGGATCCATTGTCAGCTGAAAAAGATGCCATATTAATCAGTAAGATAAAATTTTTTCCAGGAACAACTAAATGCTATTTAACCATAATTCAGAGTTGAATCTAGGTTTGCATAAGTATGGGCCAACTCCCCCATCATAATTGTGGGCCACCATTTTTCAGAGTTTGGCCACCAGTGACCATTAACTCTTTACTACACGGTCTCAAGGTTTAATTACCCGAAAGGAAATAACAGTTGAAAACATTGTGGAAAAAGAAAAAGTACTGGTGACTGCGAGCAGCATTTTTTTCATTTTCCACAAAGTCTTCTTTTCTTCTACTTAAGTAACACATTTAAATTCTATATTATATTTCATGTGTCTATTTTTAGAAATGTTATGGGTAACGAAATGTAAAGTAATTTAAGCTGGGGGGAATTATTTCCCACTCACAGTGAACATTTCCCTCCTGCCGAAAATCTGGAACTACTTATGTTTTTTAAGTTTTTAAGTTTTAAAAGTGGCATTCGTTGACAAAATAATCAGAGGAAATATATAATTTATTTCATCAGCTTGTGGTTAATATGGGGAAATATTTGCCTCAAAATGGAAAGGTCCGCGAAATTAACTCGTGCCTTACGGCACTCGTTATTTTCGCATACCTTTCCCTTTTTCGGCAAATATTTCCCCATATTAACCACAAGCTGATGAAATAAACTCTATTTATTCACTTTTGTTGTCTGCAAATGCTTTCAATTTGGTAAAGTCCAACATAGTGTCATCTGGTACACAGTTAATGATCACTACTCAGTAGATTAACTTTGTTATTTTTTTTCTTCCGATGTTGCCATTTTGGTTGTTGTAGTTGGCGTGGTTATAGTCACTGTAAGTCTGAAATTTACACAATTCAAACTTGGACGTTTTCAACGCTGAAGTCCTTCAAAAATAATGAAAATTTGTGTTCTCCATTTAAATTGATATTAGATCTATTAGTTTTAAAATCGGCATACGTGACTCATATTTTGTCTAAGAGTTGCTTCTTTCATTGCCTCACAATGATCCTGAGATGAAACATGTCTGCTTGGCGAATTCCTTCGATAACTGTCACACGATCCACTTGTGAAAGCGTTACTGTTTTTTCTTATTTTGATCACTACTGAGTATATATAGTCGATACAAACGCAGATGATTCAGCTTCGCAGAGTTCAGAAACTTTGACTCCCGTGCAGCCGACGGATGATAGTGAACCAACGATTAAAAAACGAAAATTCGATCACACATTTCAAAAGATTTAGCTTGAAACCTATCTGTGGTTGAGGCAAAGTGACAAAGGAATGTTCTGTGCAGAATCGTCCACATTTGTTTTTTTCTGAACAAAGTTGCTCAGCCATGATCATAAAGTTCCGTGACGTAGCTGATTACGTACGGTATACGTGTCTAACATGTGACCCATTTGGCGGGGCTTTACCATAGGTCCATATAAGGATATTGGGCCACAGCAGATGCTATAAATAGAACACTACACCTGTAGTATTGATTTCTATGGAGGGTAGATAAATATGTTGTACTATTAGGTATATTACAAGGGTTTTGACAGCCACATCTAACAAATTTACGTACGCACCATTGACTTAATTATGCGCCAATCTGTCTGAATTAGCGTGACCTGTGCCGCAGTGACACTTGCCTTCTGCGCCAAGCAATAAGTATGTGCGGGAATCCTGCAATCCCGCGGCCTAGATTCAACTCTGATAATTTATTCATATCAAGGGAGTAAATGCACCTATTAATGGATTTCTGGTATATCTGTATAAAGTACAATGCACAACACCCTTTTATGTCACTGCAGCTCTTGCTAAAATATAAAGTGAAAAACTGTGAAGTGGTGAGAATGGAATGAATTATGTCACAATGACTCGCCAACTTACAGTCAGAACTTTGGTCACAATGACTGTCACCAACTTATAGTCAGAATTTTGGTCAAACTCAAATTAAACTTACATCCTCTTGCATACAAGCCATGTGTGGTATTGAATAAGCTGCCAATGTTTATTGACTTAAGCAATCTGGTCTTAAGGATTGTAAGTACCACAATTTTAACCAGTTAATACACATGAAAAAAGACCTCTCCAGCTAACAACTTGGAGAGTCATTGGAGAAAAATTAGCCACCTATTGTTACACAAACTTTCCCCTTTACTTCATATGGATTTATTTTCAATAATTTATTTTTTCTATTCCTTTCCATCCATTGTGTATCTTTCTGTTACTCTGGCTTGTATGTGGTAAGTCTGAAAATAGCATCTCATGATGAAGGTGTAAGTTTTCCTCTGCCCCTTTTGTTGGTATATAACCCAGAGTGCCTGGAAGAGCTAGTGATATCCAGATATACAAATCTACATTTGGCCTGTGTGGAAATATTTTTACTCACCTCCAGAAACTAATACATTGTCTGAGTTCACAGCTAAACTGTTGATGATAGCATTATGTCCCGATAGGTTCTGTATGAAGTTACCGTCAGGAAATTTCCATTGTTTGATGTTATCTGGTGACCCTGAGGCAAATGTGTATCTGAACATTGAGAGAGAACACAAGAAAATGTAAAATAAGTTGTTTTATGACAAAAATCTACAACACAATAATTTCTAGTTTGATTACAGAAACGCAATTACTAACCTATTAAAGCACAGGCAGCATATAGACCTACTGACCAGTTTCAAAAGAAAAGCTTTCTGAAGGACAAGAAAATACTGTTTTACAACAGCAAGGAAAACACTGTGGGAAAAGAAGTAACTGCCTGTTACAAGGAATTACACTGCATTCTTAGTCTTGCTTAAGTCCTTCAATGTTTCAAACATCCCTACAATTTTTTCTATCATGGAGGAAAGCCAACTGTTAATCTGAGAGGTAGAGAACCAGAGATATGAACCATAACATATTTAAGAGAATATTGTAGATAAAGATCAGACTGCACAGATCATGCAGTCTGATAACACTGGTAATTGAGATTTATCAGTCAATTTTACTTTGCATGTAAGATCTTGTAATTTCATTACATACTGTGTGGGATGTAAACAAATGCCTCTGACACTTTTCTTGTGATTTGTTAATGTGACCTTTGACCTTCCAGCTGCTAAATCCCACAGACGGATTGTACAATCATGACTCCCTGTGATTACCTGAAAGGATTTATCAGTGACATATTTTATATGGCAAGCTTATCTAATAATCTGATTCTTTCCACATTCTTCATAATAGATAGGCAACTATACACATGTAATACATAATCCATAACAAGCCAACCTGCATAAGATATTTTATATAACAAGTTTGAACTGCATGTATTTAAAGTACATGGACATAAAGAACATAAAGACATAAAGAACAAATATTTGCAGGTATGGAAAACACTGTTTTTACAATGGAATAGAAATATTGTGAGAGAAAGAGAAATTGCTGTTTAGAAGCAATGCACAATGAATTCCAAAGCTTCAAACTACCAGGATTTTATGAATGATGAAGAAATATACATTTTAATTTCAAACTACACTGACAATAAATCACTTTTAATCTTATTTTTTTTTTTTCAAGTCAATGCTATTGTGACAGAGATTTTTTTGGTTGTCTTAAATACACTCTATATGTAAGTCACAGCTGATTCTGAACTAGAGCTGTCACTGAATGTGAATTAATACCCCCGCCAGCGCTTTGACAGAAACAGGCAATTATTTGTACACAAACGGACACACGGACCGACACACGGACGGACGGACACGCGGACAGACAGGCTGATTCCAGTATACCCCCGAAAACATTCGTTTTGCAGGGGTATAAATAAGAAGAGAGCAGGTCTCCCTTGCAAGAATCTTGCATTGCATAGGTGATCAAGACAGCGCATTTCAGAAGTAGTATGCATGCATAAAAAGCTAGAGGCACAATCCTATCATAGATACACTATATTACTACTATTAGTTACTATTATGCTTAGTTCTGAGGCTATTTTCTTTTTAACTTTTAAACAATTAGGGGCAAAATATAAATAATCTATAGTAATCCAATTTCAAGGCTCTTTAAAGGTCACCTCATATATACTTTTTCTGCATATTATATCAGGAACATGCAGGATAACTGAATGACCAAGTTAAAAATCTTTCCAAAAGACATTGCATAACCTAAATAAAAACCAAAAGTAATACACTATTGCAATTAGCAAAATACATACTTGTAATAGAAGAATTTGACACAAAATCTATAATAATCCATTACCTGAGGTTCTGCAGCCTGACATCTGACCTCTGCCACAGTATTTGTGTGACCAACTAATGTATGAACACACGCCTTGGTTCGCATGTCCCATATCTGTCCAAAAGTCAAATATATAACCATTAGCATTACATATAATACATTGTTTCTGTTTACAAAAACTTTCTAATATGACTTGACTCACATAAATAGAAGTCCTGGAATTTTCAAAATTAACAATACATGCATATGAGCCATGCTCTGTGAAAAGGGGGCTTAATGCATCTGCGAAAAGTATCGACCCAGGTCAGCCTGCGCAGTCTACCTCATGATATAGTCGGTTGTGTAAAAAATTGGCTCTTATTGATCCATAATTATGTGATGACTTGCCTGATATTTCATATCACAGGGATGCATTAAGCTCCCTTTTGCCAGAGCATGGCTCATATCTATGCATGTCATACGTTGTATTATTTTTTCCAGTACTTTTTATTTCTAGCTTTCAGTAACAGTAAAATATCAAATGGAAGGGACAAGGGCTAAGTAACTCTGTAAAACAACATAGTGTGGGATATTCTATGAATGTCTCTTCTCATATTACACTTAACTCTATACCAGACAACAAATGTTGGACTTGTCCAAATTGACTGCAATGGCAGACAACAATGGAAATGTCAAAAACTGAAATTTAGTCAACCTCCAGTTTAAGAGCTTAGGAAACATTGTTGGAAAACGGGAAAATGCTGGTACCCAGCATTTTCTCCTTTCACCATAATGTGTTCTACCCTATCAAAAACAACTTTCATCCTTCCAACCACATTTAATTTGTCCTCTGTGAATGCTTTCAACTGGGACAAGTCTAAAATTTTTTTTTGTCTGGTCAAAAGTTAAAAGTACTTATAGTTCTGTATTTCAAATAAAGAGGATACAAAACTTACCCTACAAGTGCTGTCTCTGCCACATGTAGCAATAACATCAATGGTCGGATGAATGTCAATTGAATAACATGCACTCAGATGACCATGATAATTTCTGATAACCTGTGAATCAAAAGAAATATAGAAATAAACATTATTGCAAAATATGAACTTTTAAGCCAAAAAGCTCATTAAAACTTGATTTACAACAAAGAAACTATGATGGGGATCTCATCACGCTTAAAAAGGACATGCAGATCAATGTTCATTTTTCAAAAAAAGATAATTCTGAACAAGATGCAATATTCTCTGAAGCTCTGTATAGCATCATGTCGAAACAGGTTGCAAGAAAGAGATTACTGCACGAGACAGCAACAATCCAAAAATTACAGACTCATCACCCAATTGGATGTAAAGATTTCCTCTACCAACTGACAGCAATAGAGACTTTACATACAAGTAACTGACCATATATATTGCAAGAGATATAAACCTATAATTTGAAAAGATTACATGTTTCTTTCTTGATAAAGGCTGTTGGCCAAAATACTGAAAAGGAGTGTTCGACTTTATGTGATACATTGTACTTCAATTTCCTGCGAAACTATTTCTCATTACAACAAAGAAAGGTGAGAAAGGTGTATTTTTTTTTAATTATTTAGTAATTTATATGATAATATTTTAAGGACCTTACACTTAGGCAGGCAGGGGATGGTGGGGGAGAACTACAAGAAAGGGACCCCCCCCCCCAAAAAAAAAAAAAAAAAAAAAAAAAAAAAAAAAAAATCCTGTCATTAGGGTTAAAATCAGTTACTTTACAATCATAAGTTCTCAGCTCTCATATCTAAATGTGACATTCTTTTGATAATAAGTTCACAAATCAAAAACATTAAATGTAATCCACACAATTTTTAGGATATCACAGAAGGAAGACATCTAACACAAACCTTGTTGTACTCTAAATCCCAGCACATAACTTTCTTATCTTCACCACAGGAGAATAAATATGGCTGTCTTGGACTTACAACTACTCCTCTTACAGCACTGATGTGTCCAGTCAGTGATAACTTCAGAGTTCCCGAGGCTAAATCCCAGATCTAAAGCAGATGCAAAATATAATTTCAACAGTTCTATCAATTCAATACTTCAATATGTTCAATTTAGACTCTTTATTGTAAAGGCTTTCTTCGGGCCTTAAAAAATATCAGAAGTTACTAAAAGGTTAAACATTTGAAGGAAATGCAAATATCTTTTCAATATGAAGAACATTTTTGAAAAAAGAGCAATCACTTGTTACAAGCAATATGTCTTTTTCCACCACTGTTTTCCAATGGTGTCAAATTAAGAGTAATGAAAAGTATCTGAATAGTAATGGGTTCAATACAGTATCAATCTGACAACCTGGGCAAAAGAAATAATGAACTGCATGTGGAAATTACAATTACAAATATCATATACTCAGCGTCAATGAAAAGCCATCAGGTAAGAGACGAAAAGAAAGTAAACCTTGGATAGTCTGCCTTCTGAAAATTGATTAGAATTCATTTTTGCACGTGCTAATAAAGATGGACTACTCAGATGTGCAAGCATGTGAAATTTGTCAGATACGGGTCGGGAAATGAGTATAATAACGTTCAACATAACTGAAAATTTCTCTCTTGTGGCAAGGTGAAAATTATTCAACTTTAGTACCTGGTGACTTTTCATTGACGCTGAGTATACATTAAGGAAACATGAATTCAACCTATATACACAATATAACATAAAGAAGACATCTTCTCCTGCTCTCATATCTCTTTCCATCTTTCTTTTAGCCATAGTGGTTACAAAAATAGCCAGAAGATTATTTGAGTGATTGGTTTTCTAACCCACTTTCAACATTATTTCAGTCGTATCAATGCCTCAGCTCATTTATTCACATGCATCCTGGATTTCACCATTGCTTTAGTGTCTTGCTTCTGGACACTCAACAAAACCCAGAGCTTTGTCTGAGAATAGAACCAGGGACTGCCAGACTAAAAATCCTTCACTTTCAGGTTAAAGCAAAGCAGAACTCTACTAGAAGAACAAGCAGTATTATGTAACTAGTATTTGTCCACTTCAAACGAAATTCAATATTACGTCCACTAACAAAAACACAAGTTTATATGACATCTTCTTCCGGCATGTGACAAAATAAAGAACAACATGAGATCAAATACAGTGTACTGGAATATTGAATTTTTTCTTTTTTTTTTTTGAAAAAAAGTAATGCATAAAACTTGGGCTGTATAAGTCAGTTTCAAAATGGAAAAATTGAACATTTACTGATTTCAGCAAAGGAATTACCTTGATAACTCTGTCTGCAGCCCCAGTCACAAACCACTGATTTCCTGGTTCAAATGCTATACACCTCACCCAACCTAAATGACCACTTATGACCTGTGAAATGAAGAAAAAATCTTACATGAAGCACTGTGTCAGTTTTCACTGATCCAGAATAAAATATGTCTTCCTCTCCAAAAACAAATTACTTAACCCTTTCCCAGATGACAAAATTTTTGGCTGATCAATTTTGAAAGTATTTGCAGACAACAAACTTAAAACATGGCTCACATGTTGAGATTTGTCTGTGAAGGGTTAGAATATGTTGTTAAAAAAGGAGAAATGGTTGTTACCAACATTTTGTCCTCTTCCCATCATGTTTTCAAAAGCTTCCCTCTTCTGGATCATAAAAACTAAGGATTCTTTGGAAGAGGATTTAGCTTAAAAGAAATTCTTAACTAGAAGATTGCTGTAGGTCAACATTTGGATAAGTATGAAGAGCTGCATCTCGAGTTTTCTAAATGAAAAGTTATTGTAGAACAACAAAATAAAATAAATTTCATACTTACTCTGTACAATTTCCAGGGTGCATGCCACTGGGGTTTAGGCATTGTTGGGGCTTTTTTAGGTACAAGGGCCTGTTGGGAGCCGACATTTATCAAAGCCTGCAAGTAAATGAAAGACCTTTCTACACATTCACATATTTCTGTCATAATCCTACATTCAGAAGCTTCAACAAATGCAGAGTTCAGGTCACAACTGGCCAAATTAGATGAAATAGGCTTAGCTAGAGCAGAAAAAAAGCCGGTGACAGACTGAGGTATCCAAAGCTCAATTGAACGCCCCAAACTCAGCTAGTAATCAAACATTCAAATACTCTACACTGGTCCAACTCATTTGTATATCACAGTATGCTGTAAACAAAATTGCAACAGTACAGACCTTTTTAAATACAGTCAGTGTTTACTGTGAATGCTGCGAGAAAAATGAAAATTTTGAAATTTCAACTCTACATTTTTTTCAAAATGTACGAAAAAAATGTACATATCAAATGGCCTGAATGAAGTGAGGCAAGATGATGACTATGAACTTATTGCCCCTGTACAAAAATTGAGGCAAATAACATTGAATATTTCCTTGTGAAATACGGACATAACATGGATTAAAATTCAAGACACAAATACATGTGAAACCATCAAAACAAACTTTTACTTTTGGCCACTGGTAGGCCTCCTTTCATCTAACTCTTTACCAAACAACAAATTTTTCAACTTGTCCAAAATTGAAAACATTTGCAGGTGACAATCTATATGTAAGTAAAATGATTTATCTCTGCAAGGGTGTAAAACATGGTGGGAAAAGGAGAAAATGCTGGTTACCAGCATTTCCCCTTTTCCCACAATGTTTTCAAAAGGCTTTTTTCCCAGAGTTATTAAAACCTGGGATTGTAAGTTTAAGGGTTAAATGATTGTAGACCCTTACTTTACTAGGATCCTGTCCAGCAGGTCTACCTGTGCCACTTGTTTGTCCATCTAGCCTGAAGTGTATAGAGAGAATACTAAATTATCATGGGTATTTTTTATAATAATGGTCAGTTCATTTACCATAAAAATTTACAAATACGACTTTACCCATACCTCATGCTCACTAGTTTTAAACAAGATAATTACATGCGGGTGCCAACGCTTGGCTGCAACTGCTTGATTTTCAGTGAAAATTCCGAGTTGAAGAGGGAGCATAACTGTGTCAAAAATACTTTAATGGTTACCTGCCCTTGTTCTATGGGTTTCCCTTTCAATAGTAAAGAACTTGTCCAAGTTTGAAGTGAGTATGTTCAGTAATGACAGAGATATCATAAAATGTCAAAGTTTTTGAAAATAATGAAGTTATCGCACAACAATGACAGCGCAGACCACGACGACGCAAGGGCTACAACAATACATCAACTTCTTTTTTTGAAAACAGTGGAGCTAAAAATATAGTGGATAAACCATCCATTACTTGCAATAAGCTATAACGTCTTTTCCCATTATGTTTACTACATCGTTCAATCACAGGCCTTTGAAGTTCCATTGATCCATCAGAGAATACTAAAATTTTCCTTGGTCGATCACTGAACACATATAAAAGCATACTGGTGCATCGCCTGTATGTGTTATGGAATAGTGAAATTTTCAACACCGTTACTATAAATAGCACAGTGTTGATTCCCTCTTTATCCTATACAGTAATACCTTGTCTTACTATATAGGATAGAGAGGGACTCGCCAATGTGCTATTTATAGTAACGGTGTCCGATAATGAAAAATTCTTTATCCCGTGATAGACCAATGAAAAATTCTTTATCCCGTGACAGACCAACGGAATTTCAGAGGCTTGAGATTCAACAAAGATTTCTCCCTTTCTTCAATAGTTTCCCCTATGTGTCACTTGTAATGGAGTCACACTTTGAAGAAAGACCATTCAATGCATCTGTAAAAAGGATTAACCATTACCAGCCGGTAATCAGCAATTTCTCCTTTACAAACAATATATTCAAAACCAAACTTCGTCATTTGAGCCATATTTAATTTGTTTTCTGCTAATGTTTATAATTTGAAGAAAGGTCTGAAATTTTGTTGTTTGTTTGTGACTTTAACCTTTACTAGACAATAAAGTTTTAGGCAGGTCCTTATGACACCTTATTTTTGCAGATGCCAAACCAAATATGGCACAAAAATGGGATTTGTCTTTGCTGGGGCATAAAATATTGTTGGAAAAAGAGAAAATGCTGATTCTCCTTTTCCCTCAATGTTTCTTAAAGCCGTATTCCTCTGGGTCATTCCAACTTGGCATTGTTTGGTAAGGGGTTAAATAAGATAATGAATAAAAAGATACTAGTAGTTTGAGATATAAGACTGTATTTCCAAGTATTACCTCTGTTGTTCTTCATACAAAACCAGCTCTGATCCTGTCCGCCCACTCTGGCCTTGGTCTAAATCAAAACATACAGTAAAACATTCATTATACTACCACACTGTGATTTGAACATATCAATTTAACTATATACTGGAACAGACAAGCAGGCGTTCAGATATGATGCTGCATCATTTTCAAATGGTAAAACTTTGTTCTAATATTTATGAATAATATACAGAAAAATATGTGACATTGCTTAGTACATTCAACCCTGTGTTAAAGGCCATTTCTGTAGAGCAGCCAACCTGTCTCTAACAGTCACATGTAAATTTCAGAGTGGTATTTAGTTCTAAAATCCAACCTATATTAAAGTGACGACAGCAGTCAAAGTAAACAAAGTGGGTGTTAAAATATATTTAAATTTTAATCATACCTTTTAAAAGTATGAAATTTATTGTGAAGATGACAATATGCTATTGTACGGTCGGTCCAAGTGTTAGTCCCTTGCACAGAAATTAATTTAGAAACTAGGTTAAAGCCTGCCTGGTCACTCTTTCTTTTGTTAAAAAGCCTATTCTTTAATGGTCGTGAAAACTCAGCATTGTGCGGCAAAGGGTTTATGACCATGAAGGAGAAGGCTTGTGAAAACATTTTGTGAACAGGACATATGTGACCATATCCCACAATTTTGTACGATTTTAATGACAAACCCAATCACTTAAGCCACATTTCATGTGTTGTCTGCAAATGCTTTCTATTTGGAGAAATCTACAATTTTGTCGTCTTGTGGGTTCAACATTTTACCAAATGACAAATTTTAGACTGAAATGAAAGTACACTGTATTTGCAGATGACAGATAAAACTGGGCCGAAACAAAGAAATTTATCTTTGATACGCTACAAAACTTTGTGGGAAAAGTAGAAAATGCTGGTTACCAGCATTTTCTCCTTTACCAACAATGTTTTCAAAACCTCTCTTCCTAAGGGTCATTAAAAGGCGGGATTGTGTGGTAAAGGTTGAATCGTTATTGTCCTACCATTCCATGACTGACTTGTGTATGGATTTGGTACTCCGTTTGACATAGACTTCTTTCCTCCTTCTTTAGGTATGCTCTTCACTGTCCCATACTCATCATTGATCTTACACATTTTCTTATACCAGTCACTTAAATTGAAAAGAATCTCAAACTATGACATCAAAACAAATAAGCCATGCTCTGGGATGCATTATACTAAGCATGTCATCCTATAATTATGGATCCATAAAATCCATTCTCTCTAACTACCTACTGAATATGGGGTAGACTGGTCCTTTGACAGGCAAAAATGGACCAACAGCAAAATGTTTTGACTTGGGTCAGCCTGCACAGGCTGACCTGAGTCGATACTTTTTGCAGATACATTAAACCCTCTTTTCCAAGAGTATGGCTCATAAACTAATTAGACGTAAAGCAAATGATGAAATGAAACAAAATGAAAAGGAGACTTAGGTTTACTTTGAACCATTTACAATAATTTAAAATATTAAAATGATCCTGTATTTTCAGACTTTTGACAACATTAAAGGTGAATGGAGAAAATGATGCAGCATTTTCTCCCAATGTTCTCCTTTATTTCAAAGACAAATACCATCAGTTCAGCTCATTTTAACTTTTTACTGAATGACATTGAAATTGAAAGCATTTGAAGACAACAAAATTTAATATACGTCAAAAGATTACATCTGTCAGGGTAGAAAGCATTGTGGGAAAAAGAGAGAATGCCAATTACCAGCATTCTCTCTTTTTCCCGCAATGTTTTCAAAAGTCTCCTTCATCAAAGTTGTTAAAACTTGGGATTGTGTGGTAAAGGATTAATATCATTGTAATTTCATGCACTATTTAGATATTTCAACTCTTAACCAAATGACAAAAATTTTAGACTTGTCCAAATTGAAAGCATTTGCAAGTGACAAAATGAAAGTGACTCAAAACTTGAAATATGTTTTCAGAAGGGTAGAAAACATTGCGGGAAAAGGAGAAAATGCTGGTCACCAGCATTTTCTTCTTTTCCCACAATGTTTTCAAAAGCCCTGTACTTCAGGGTTGTTAAAAGTCTGGCTTTTTTGGTAAAGGGTTAAGCATAACTTTTAGAATTTGCAAGTGACACTAAAATGTGTGAATGGAACTGTGTTACCTTCTCTCATCTTTCGATGGTATTGCCCCTTGCTCTGATATGAACATGTCATGGGTCCGTTTCAGAGACCTAAATACCAAAGTATGGACAGAGTGTTTTTGGACTTCCTGCAAAAAGATAAGACAAATGAACCAATACCTAGAAACTTACTTATTTTTTTAATCCCTTGTTTTCAGTATAATATACCCATTATGAATTTTCTTATCTTATACCTGTTTGATATCACAATTGTGTGACGTCATTACTTTGACTTCATTTCGTATGTATTTCAGAGAAGTGAATAAGTTTTATGGATATTACCGCGGGTGCACCTACAAATGGTTTTGCATCTTCTGATCTATAATTTGTGAAATATCGTTATGTGATAAAAAGAATCTGACATTAAACTTGCTTAATAAGATTTTTTCCTAGACTCAATTCATAAAATTTTATTTTAAATGCCAACTCATGTCAGATCCTATATTTCTCTTGCCATGAGAATAGGCATGAAGGCACTATTTAACCCTTCACAACACAATCCCAACATTTAACCACCCTGAGAAAGAAGCCATTTAAAACCATTGTGGAAAAAGGAGAAAATGTTGGTAACCAGCATTTTCTTTTTTTCCACAATGTTTTCTACCCTTCCCATAACAAATTTCAATTTTTCAGTCACATTTATTTTGTCGTCTGCAAATGCTTTCAATTTGGACTAGTCTAAAATTTTGTCATTTGGTAAAGAGTTACAGTGTGTTAGCTAAACAGTTAGCAGTGATAGTGCATTTTGCTCTCATCAATATGATATGTAAAGTACACCCTAATCCTGAGTCATGTGACCATAAACATTTTAAAGGCCGGCACACCTTAATTAAGATTTGTGTAATGAAATTAATCTCAAAGATTTTTGTATCATAATACACTTCTGTACACACACTAATACAAATCATATGATACTCTTTTTACCCGTCGGGTTTCCCCACCAGATTTATGCTAATGTGTAGATCTAGTGTCAAAATGGTGCTTACAGCGCCAGATGAAGTAATCATGGCATTATGCATGATAATTATTGCTATTGTGTTGGAAAACTTGGATGGACCATTACTCGTGCAAAGATGACAAGACCATGGATTCAAAAATGTATAGAAAGTGGCTTACTCAATGTGTAATGACCCCACCATGCAGGGCTTACTCAATGTGTATAAACTTGACTTTACAGCATCAACAAATCTACAGGCAACTCACCTTCCAGGAAATGCTGTGATTGGTTAATACTCCAGTACAAATCTCAGGAAATAGAGAATTACTCTAAACCATAAAATCTTAAAGTGCATGTATTAGGGATGCACAGACAGTAAGATTTGTCACAGATACAAAAATCTCTGAGATTAATCTCACTGTGTGTACCAAGCTTTAGTTAGCAGAGCAGTGACAAATAAAAAACATAAAAAGGACAGGTTTTTTTTTTTATTTCAACTTCAAGACAGCACCTATTCAACTAAAAATTGACAAAACTTTCATCAATGCATGCCGTTTGCTGAAACAGGCAAGTGGTATCAAACCCCTTGCTAGAAATGCTGCAATGACAATATTATGATAATGGTCGTTTCTAACTGACTGATAAGACAACTCCCATGATTTGGATATTGATAGACTGGTGACAGAAATGAAATTACTACGGGAATAAAAGGGACATTTAGACCAAAACTTGGAAGTTCAGCCTGTGGGACGGTTTAACCGGATAATCCTCACATTTTGTGTTTTCTATCTAAAACTGATTTTCAGTGACATTTATCCACCAGTCTGACTCAAATCTCCCTTCTGTCTCAATTACAACCTTTCAGTTGTAAAGAAATCATCAATTTTTTTCAACTTTAGGACTGTAATAGTGGCTAACAACCCAAAAGCGATCCGCAACAACGGCGTCAACGGTGCACGGTCCCGGAATCTGCACACGCGAAAACTAATAATTTATTACGATTATTTACGCGATACACTAAAACGACTTCCAAAACAAGATGAAACAAACACAAGTTCAAAAATATTTCACCTCTGTCATTTTTATGATATGTATCCTTCGTATACGGGGAAATTCAGCGTATATGGCCTCTCTTCAGTTACCGTACCATAGACACAGATGAACTGTCTAAATATCATATGCTGGGGATTAGGTTGGTGTGGTTAAGCATCGAGGCGAGGTGATTTAACTCCGCCTTTTGATGACGTAAAAGAAGACGCTGTTACCAAGAATTTGTAATCCGTCGACTTCGTACATCTATTGTGGCTAAAAAGATGAAGCTTTATGGTTATGAAACTTACACGAAAATCAATCAGACTGACTTTTGCAATGAACTGTTTAGTTTTTTAAAACACGAATTTATAAGTGTAATTTGACTTTAATGTATTTGTAGTAAATGGCCATAAATATTGATCATCAAATTCCAGATTCCCATTAACTTGCATGTAGGCCTATTTTTTCAGTAACGCTGCATCTGACCACTCGATCATAAGGAATACCATAGATCTACTGGTAGAAAGCAAGATTACTGGAGCTATTCACATGAATATGCTATTAGATTTCGTCGCTTTATATAAATATCAAAGTTGTACATATTCAGAAACATTCAGAAACATACTGGTGTTATTTTTCCTCTAGATTTTGGCGACGGTCGCTAACATTGCCCCCGGGGCAATATTCTACCGCAACAGAGAAAGGTCTATATTGTTTTCAAAAAATAACTAGATCTACTCCGTACTCTTCCTAAAAAAAAACTCTGTAAAAGTCTCTCCATAGATCTTTCTGTCCAAGTTCTAAGGCTGTCTCTCTGTCCCTTTGTTTGTCGATCTTGGACGTCCTTTCAAAAACGGGTGGGAATATTGAGCCGAACTTAATTTGTTGATACCTAACGTACTGAAGTGAAACTCAGTCTCGTTTTAGTTCACGCACAAGTAGTTTTTGTGACACCTGCATCTCTCTTTTTTTTTTCTTTTTCGTGAAAAATAATCACCAAGTACTTACCTGTTTTTCCCATGCAATGCACGTGGAGCACGAGAACTTTTTTTTTTTTTGTAAACCTTTGATCATTTGGTCAATCAAGATTAGACTTTTAGGAAGGAATGACATGTATTAATAGGAAACAAAAAGGAATGATTGATTTGGGTAACGTTTTCCAAACCCATTAGGTTGCAACTTCCCCTGTATTAGGCTTTTATTCATTCCGTGCTTGCATTTTGAAGTTCAGCGTATTTGATTTAATCTGTCAAGATGGCAGCATTTGTTTATGAATGTCAAGATAAATGAGTGCACTTTGTCATCCATGTTTCAAGTCACTTCATAACATTTTATTCATTGAAGATTAAGAGCACGCAGTTTTTACAGCGAGAGGAAAATTTATTTGGAGTGTGATATGTATTGTTTCAGGCTAAGTTTTACCGGGGATTGTATACTGTTATATATGATCCCTGGTTTACAGTGATTTCAGCGCTCTGACTTTGTATCTAATCCTTTTCCAACCATGTTTTCTAGCCTATCAAAGAACAATTGCACCATTTCAGCCACATTGAAATTGTCGTCTGCAAATGCTTTCAATTTGGACAAGGTTAAAATTTTGTCGTCTGGTAAAGGGTTAACTCTCTTTGTGAAAGTGCTTTCATTGCTTTGATTTTTAAATGTGAGCGCATTCCTCTTGAACTCCATGTGCTTGCAGTGATTAGCGCTTATCATTTATTGTTTGTTTGCTTGAACACTACTTTCAGCCATATCAAGCACGAACGATGATGTGATCTCAAGCATAGATCTATACAGATTTTGCTTTATTTCTCTCCGATCTTTTACAAGAAATCAAGGTTTAGTTAGAAATAAATCGTGTTGTACGAGGCAACTTAATTGAAATATATCTATAGAAATCTGTAATCAGAACGTGTTGATATACTTTATGGTTTGGTGTTAAGATGTACTACTAATTGTGGTGTCGGGACGAGAGGGAGAAATCGCACCTTAACAGCAATTTACCTCTCCCATCCCACATTTCACTTTCAAGAGCAAATTTTTACTGCAAATGTAGAATAAAAATACAGTTCAACGGGTTGCATATACTGCTACGTACTTGAATATTTTTACAGAGGAAGGTATTGCGCCAGAAAAGAGAGATGTCCCTCCTTCCTGCCCCTATACCTCCCCCAGAGATATTTAAGAAATCACTAGTATATAAAGGTAAAACAATACAGTACTACAGAATGGTACCAACTATGTTCATTTTGATGAAGTGGAGATCTATAAGAAGGATCTCTCCCATAGACAGCAAACTTTTCTGTCTCATCTCACCATGTGTTTTATACATGTACCGTATATCAAAAAGAGAATGGACAAAAATAAGGTATTGCCACTGTTTAAATCTTTCCAAAATACCAAGATAAGGGGGAGAAACAGCCCATCGGGGCATGTCCTAGCCTGGGTTCAGGCGGTCAAAATGTTTTATTCTCTCCTTATCGCAGTCTCCGTTGATGGTCTATACAGATCTGTGGCAAAACAATTTATCGTTTCCGTAAATGTTACATTTTTGACAAAGTAACGTTCTTATGATAGAAAAGGAAAAAATGAATGGACTGAAACCTAGGCTAGGTATGTCCTGAAAAGTGTAGCATACAAACTATTTCTTTGAATAGTTAGGTCTGATGATTTTCTCAGTATGTTTGGATAAGGGAAATAGTGAGTTGTATTCTATTTATTGTTTAGAATAGGTATTTTTGCTATTTCTGAATACTTTTTTGCAGGATTTACAATAAAGTTCACTTGTTCTTTAATTATCTGTTACACTGAAGCTTAATAAAAGATGCTAGTTTTCTATCAAGAAAAACGGCTATTTTACTTAACACTTTACCACACAAGCCCGAATTTTATTATCCTGAGAGAAAAAGCTCAGGGAAACATTGTAAGAAAAGGAGAAAATACTGGTAACCAGCATTTTCTCCTTTTCCCACAATGTTTTCTGTCCGTCCAAAGACAAATCGTATCATTTGAATCAAACAGAATTTGTCGTCTGAATATTCTGTGAAAACGAATTATTCTAAATTTTGTCGTTTGGTAAAGAGTTATTTAAATTTAAAATATAAAGATATTTTATTCAACAAAAGTACAATATACATGAGCAATACAGTACAATCAATTAACAAATATAATCCTTCAGAAATGGATCGGAACGAAAGCAAAGCTTATAAATGTAGAGTTCCTCTCCATTTTCCGGTTATTGCATGTATAAAGTAGGCTACGATATCTGAAAGTCTAAAAAAAAAAACCACACTCACATATACAGGAAAAAGATGGGGGAAAGTAAGGGGGTGCAGATAGGTGTGGAGTGTTAGGCCTGCTGGTGAAGATTTCACCAATAAGAAACCATATATAGGGACAATAAAAACTTGAAAATAAAGGTTTAATTATGCGTTTGACGTAAAACTAGCAGTTGTACATGTATATATATCTTAACTTCTACTCAACTTTCCCTGCATTTAATGAACTTTTCTACCTCTTTACCAGTTCGCACCTTATAATTCGCACCTTTATACATATAGTTCGCACCTCTGAAAACGGGTCATGTTGGCTAGAAAACTAGTTCACCAGGTCACATTTTTTTTGTCCAATACTCACGAAACTTGGTCAAAATGCTTGTCTTGATGATATCTCGGAGACGTTTGAGAAGGGGTCATATGGGGCAGGGATCCTCGTATATACGATCCCTGTATGGGGTCAAAAACTAGGTAACTTGGTCAAATCTTTGAAAAACCTGTGTACACTCCAAAAGCCACCTTTTCAGTCTGGAGCGCGCTAAATGACCTAAGCTGTCGATGTGCCATAAAACAACATTCATTCAGTCTGGTACTTTTGAAAGTTTGTTTTCAAGAATGTCTGTCTTGATACCAAAGACGAGCTCAGGTGAGCGACTTTAAGGCCATCATTACCCTCTTGTTTTCATTATTTTTCTTGGTACAAAGCAAAAGAAAAAAATATAAAAAAATCTCAATTTTAAGTTCCTCATACGCCGTCTATCTTTTTAAAAATATTTATTGTTTAATCTTCGAGAACTACGCAATGAGAACTAGTCACCGCCCATAATCTCTAACGCCACGCCTTGATCCTATGTTAGATGGTGTGTATCCTGTCTCTGCGTCTATGGTGTGTATTTAGCGGTGACGTTGATGTCAACTGAGAAATTCGTCTGCATGTTCCAGTAGCCTGTAGAAAGTTCCAGCGAACGTCAAATTTTAAGGTTATTATTAAACTTAATCAGGTTAATAGAAATTAGTATTATTTTGATAGAGAACATCCTGCAGAACCAGATATCGGACTTAAGAGTTGATTTGCTGCAATCTTGACGGAAACTTTCATCTGTTCGACGTCACGAACCCCTGTGAACAGCATGCCAAGAGGTCCAAACACTTGGGCCTCATGACTGCTTTTGAAAGTTCTGCATAAAGAGTTGAAAGACTGGGAAACGGAAAGAAAGCTGGTTACCAGCATTTTCTCCTTTTCCCACAATGTTTATAAAAGCTTTCCGCAGAGTTGTTAAAGCTTGGGATTGTGTGGTAAAGGTTTAAGCGCTTGTCATCATTTTTAGCTTTTAGGGAGTTTAATCAGATTTTGACAGTTTTCTATACTAGATCTAATATGCAATGAATTGATAGATGGTTGTTGTTTATTTGTTATAATTTGTCTGCTAAAGTATGCACCATCAAAGAAATGTATTAAATTTTTGTGTTTGAGATCCCACTTGCACAACTGGACAAACAGTTTGTGCCAGGCTATTTTGCCTTGTTAAAAATGTAAAAAATGTGAAATGGATCCCTAGCTTTGCAATAACAACTATAGATCTACCCTTACTATCAAGAAATTTACAGTAAAACTACAAACAAGATTTTTGGCAATTGTTTGTGTTCTCTACATGTATTTTATGTACTATCTTTAACCCTTGAATGAAAACTAGCTCACTTTGTGAAGGATTTCTAAGTATTTGCAAACAAGAGCTGGTTTTTATTCCCCAATAAAAGTTTTTACTAAATGCATACTGGAAAAAAAATGATGCATAGTTGTTATGGAAGATAGTTTTACTGACATTTTCTTAATACCTTTCCCCAAAGTTCTGAAATAAACCATTTTAACACTCTTATAAATGCTACTTAATATTGTAAGCCCTGACATTCCTTGACAGTTGACCAAGTTGGTTTGATTTCTTTAAAGTTACATGTATGTCACAATACTGGAGTCGTGTGGTACTCTGATATTCTGATATCTATAACAATAAGAATTTTGTTGTCTTTGTTTTGCTTTCCCTCAAATAGTTGGTTGATGACTGTATGTTTTTGGGAAATCAACTAGGATGTCATGCATGAATACATGTAACAAAAATGTCTGTAAATATTGATTGGTGTATAAAGAATTGTTTAGGATATAGAGCTCTGGCTTTAAAGAATACCATGGCTGAAGTACTATGCTGGAGTTATTTGTTTATGAGCCATGCTGTGGCAAAAGGGGCTTAATGCATCCCCTGTGATGCATGATACCATGCAAGTCATCACATGATTATGGTTCTATAATGTCTGTTTTGTTTAACAACCAAATGAGTCATGAAGTACTCTGGTCCTTTGACATACAGACAAGTGACAGATCGCAAAAAGTTTTGTCCCAGGGCAGACTGCTCAGGCTGACCAGGGTCGATACTTTTTGCAGATGCATTTATCCCCTTTTTCACAGAGTATGGCTCGTATCTTTACTATTCTGATATTACAAAAAAAAACTTGTTGCTGGGTCAAACAGCACTTAAATTGATGTAATACATCATTTCCACATTTTTCTGCTATAATTGTAAGTTTTTGTTCATGAAGTTCTTTAAACTTTCAAATTTTCATTTTGTTCTTTCAATCTTTAATGATGCATCACCTTTCAGGTATGCTAAATGACCATAGCTGTTGATGCGCCATAAAGCACCATATGATAGTAATAATAATAATAATCAGAAGAAACCAGCCACCTTGCCATGAAAATGCTACTACCATTTGTTTTTCTTTTCTTTCTTCTCATTTAGATAATTGTATATATCTACTATAGGAAGGTACAGATTCAGCTATGAGCACTGATAATGAATTATTAAGACAGCTTGATGAACAGCTCAAGTATTTCAAGGCCATTGTACAATACTTGGATAGAAGTGGGAACCTTAATTTGATTTGTGCTCAAGCTGCAAAATTTCAAAAGGAAAAGGTAGGTACTTATGTAAGACCAATTTTTACTGAGTTCTCAGTTTTAATTTTATGGAAAAAATGTCTGATAAATATCTACTTGTTCAGGGTTTCTCTGGATGTAATTCATTTATTGCTAATATAAATGCAGATCAGAGAAGTTCAGGCTACACTCTTGTAGAATCAACAATTTTCAGTTTATTGATTGATTTTTATGGTGTTTAATCCCGTTTTCAATTTTATTTTAATTATATTGTGGCGGCCAGTGCACCTATCCATGCTCTCCAGGAGTTTGTATCACCAGTGCTTTGCACAATATTCTTGACTCCCAAAGCCACTGGCTGCTTTCCCAAACAACCATCATCGAATTAATAATCAGCGGTGAGAGCAGAATTAATCTTGTTGCCCTATCATCAATCCTCAGAAAGAAATTGGCCAAGCTGGGGATTCAAACCAGGGACCCCCATGTTCTCAAGTCCTGGACCCCTGTTCTTAAGTCCTATACTCTACTGGCTGCACTGTTGGGGCTCAGCTCAACACTTTTCAAGGTATGATGCATATGAAAAAAGTATCTGTCGCAGACTTTATCATGGCAAATTGAGAAATTATTTGTTAACCCTTTTGCCAGAAAGATTTCAAGACAGTTCACTTCAATTGTAACTAGAACTTGTTTTTGTACAAAAAAACAGATGTCCCCCCCCCCTTTTTGGTGTCAGAAGGATTGATATGTCACCAAGGCAATTTATAACTGAAATAATGGTCATTTTTAGCTCTACTGGCTGAAAGCCAGCAGAGCTTATGTCATGGTGTGGCTTCCGTCGTCCGTCTGTCCGTCCGTCCGTTAGTCTTTTTCTTGTTTACGTGATAAAGTCTTCATTTGTGGTCAGATTTTCGTGAAACTTGCACACTTTGTTTATCTCATCAATAATCAATAGCTTCAACCCTATTGATTTTGAAAAAAATCCAACAAACAGTGTGGGAAAAGTAGCCATTTCAAGTTGAAAATTTCCATTTCTTGTTTACGCGATAAAGTCTGCATTTGTATTCAGATTTCCGTGAAACTTTCACAGTTTGCCTATCTCATCAATAGCTTCAACCCTATGGATTTTGAAAAAAATCCAACAAACAGAATGAGAAAAGTAGCCATTTCAAGTTGAAAATTTTAATTTCTTGTTTATGCGATAAAGTCTGCGTTTTTGGTCAGATTTTCGTGAAACTTGCACAGTTTGTCTATCTCATCAATAGCTTCAACCCTATTTATTTTGAAAAAAAAAAACCCAACAAACAGTATGGGAAAAGTAGCCATTTCAAGTTGAAAATTTCCATTTCTTGTTTACGCGAAAAAGTCTGCATTTGTATTCAGATTTTTGTGAAACTTTCACAGTTTGTTTATCTCATCAATAGCTTCAACCCTATTGATTTTGAAAAAAATCCAACAAACAGTATGGGAAAAGTAGCCATTTCAAGTTGAAAATTTCTACTTCTTGTTTACATGATAAAGTCTGCATTTGTGGTCAGATTTCTGTGAAACTTGCACAGTTTGTTTATCTTATCAATAGCTTCAACCCTATTTATTTTGAAAAAAAATCCAACAAACAGTATGGGAAAAGTAGCCATTTCAAGTTGAAAATTTCCACTTCTTGTATACATGATAAAGTCTGCATTTGTATTCAGATTTTTGTGAAACTTTCACAGTTTGTTTATCTTGTCAATAGCTTCAACCCTATTGATTTTGAAAAAAATCCAACAAACAGTATGGGAAAAGTAGCCATTAAAAGTTAAAAATTTCCATTTCTTGGTTATGCAATAAAGTCAGCATTTGTGGTTGGATTTTTATGAAACTTGCACAGTTGCTTTGTATCATAAACAGCTTGAACCCTATTTATTTTGAAAAAAATCTGAGAATCAGTATGGGAAAAGTAGCCATTCAAAGTTGAAAATTTTCATTTCTTGTTTAGGCAAGGAAGTCCACAGTGTTGATCCAAATCTTATGAAACTTGCAAAGATTATTTGATTCATCAAGGGATTGAACCCTATTAAAAGTGAAGAAAATCTAGTAAACCGTTCAGGAAAAGCAGCCATTTGATGACTTAATATCGTTTACTCAACAAAGTCCACATTATTAGTCACATTTCTTTGAAATATGCTAGGATTGTTTAATACAAAGCCTTCTGAAAGCCTATCAAATTTGGCTGGATTGCAAACAATTAGTTTTGAGAAATTGCACTCCATTTTTTTTTCACTGTTTCTTCAATTCACCATGCCTACTTATGCAGTCTTAGTGAGTTCAAGCCCAGTTGCAAGAACACATTTTTGTGTTTTTTTCTGTTTGCATCATGAATTCATAATGTATGCTAGCAAAAAAGCAAAATCACTGCCATTAGAGCGATTTCAGGCCCTCAAGGGCCTCTAGTTCTCTAACAGTTTTCAAGTTATAGAGCGGACACGAAATTGTACGTAAAATGAGTAAGGAAAATAATCAAAGGGAAAGAACTTGAAAAATATACAAGCCAGACTTATGGTTCTTGTGCATGACACTTTGTCTCATGGTGCTTTACAAATGTGTGAAGTTTTATCAAAATATCTTAAAAGGTTTTCAAGTTATAGAGCGGTCATGATTTGTGAAGGAAAATAATCAAAGGGAAATAACTCTAAAAATATACAAGCCAGACTTATGGTTCTTGTGCATGACACTTTGTCTCATGGTGCTTTACAAATGTGTGAAGTTTTATCAAAATATCTTAAAAGGTTTTCAAGTTATAGAGCGGTCATGATTTGTGAAGGAAAATAATCAAAGGGAAATAACTCTAAAAATATACAAGCCAGAGTTATGGTTCTTGTGCATGACACTTTGTCTCATGGTGCTTTACAAATGTGTGAAGTTTTATCAAAATATCTTAAAAGGTTTTCGAGTTATAGAGCAGACACGATTTGTGAAGGAAAATAATCAAAGGGAAATAACTCTAAAAATATACAAGCCAGAGTTATGGTTCTTGTGCATGACACTTTGTCTCATGGTGCTTTACAAATGTGTGAAGTTTAATCAGAATATCTTACAAGGTTTTCAAGTTATAGAGCAAACACAATTTGTGAGAGAAAATAATCAAAGGGAAATAACTTGAAAAATATACAAGCCAGACTTATGGTTCTTGTGCATGACACTTTGTCTCATGGTGCTTTACAAATGTGTGAAGTTTTATCAAAAATATCTTAAAGGATTTTCAAGTTATAGAGCAGACACGATTTGTGAAGGAAAATAATCAAAGGGAAATAACTTGAAAAATATACAAGCCAGAGTTATGGTTCTTGTGCATGACACTTTGTCTCATGGTGCTTTACAAATGTGTGAAGTTTTATGAAAATATCTTAAAAGCTTTTCGAGTTATAGAGCGGTCATGATTTGTGACGGACAGACAGACAGACGGGCGGGCAGACAGACAGACAGACAGACAGATGGACGCACGGGGAAAAACAATATGTCTCCTGACCCTGACGGGGAGAGACATAAAAAGCGTGTAGGAGTTAATTAGTTAATCCTTTACCCATACAATCCTTTAGCATAAAGGGTTTTGAAAACATTGTGGGAAAAGATGAGTAAACTTTGGACAACCTGCATTTTCTCCTTTTCCCTCAATGTTTTCTACCCTGTCAGCAACAGAAGTCGTTCTCTTCAGCTACATGTAGGTTTAATTTATCATCTGCAACAGCTTCCAATTTAGTCAAGGCTAAAATTTTGTCATCGGTAAAGATTTAATCCACTGTCTACCATGGGTAAGCTCTGATGTTATTTTTTGTGATTGCTTCTCTGCTTTGCTCTTGATTGATTGATCGAAAAGTGTTTGGTACTGCTTTAAACATCATTTCATTCATGACACCGTGTCAGGTCACTCTCATGTATGTGCTTGATTTCACCAGTTGATACTAGGCTAGGGCTCTTTTGTGTCTTGCCCAATGACACTCCAATGAAAAACCTAGTGCTTCTAGTCAGGATCAAATCATGGGCCTCAAGGTTGGAGAACATACATCTTACCACTGAGCCATGCAGGAAATTTCTGATTTCTGTTTTTGTTTTTCTTGACAGCATGGCCTTGTGTATACATTCAAATTGCTGATTGATCCAACTGACATCATTGAAGAAAATGGTAATTGCTGCTCATAATAGATTTAAACCTTTACAAGACAGTTTTAACGACCCTGAAAAAAAAGGCTTTTGAAAACATTGTACGAAAAGGAGAAAATGCTGGTAACCAGCGTTTTCTCCCTTTCTCATATTTTTTTCTACCCGTCCAAAAACAAATCAGCTGGGCTCTGGCAAAAGGGGGCTTAATGCATCTCCGTTATACACGATACTAGCCCAAGTCATCACATAATTATGGATCCATAGGAGCCACTTTTTGAATAACCGACTTAATCAAGAGATAGATTGGTCCTTTGACAAACAAAATTGACCAATAGTGAAAAGTTTTGGCCCAGGTCAGCCTGAGCAGACTGCGCAGGCTGACCTGGGTCGATACTTTTCGCATGTGCATTAAGCCCCCTTTTCACAGAGCATGGCTCAAATATAAATTCTTGTGGCACATAGTGAAAATTCTCTTGTCTAGTAAATAGTTGACCCATTAGCACACAGGTCCCATGCTTCTAAACCTTGGTTTCATACACAACTGAGTTGATGCTCAAACTTGTTAAATTAATCAATGCTTCAAAGAGTAAAATAACATTGAAGTTAATCATAATCATAAATTCAACTAAAGGAAAGAAACAATTGTTCTGAAATTCAAGGTAATTCCTCTGAGATGTACCATATTTGTTAACTTAACCCTGAGATTTCAAAATAGATTGAGATAAGCATGAAACCAGTTTTACAAGCACTGGTCTTGTTTCACATACCAGTAGATAAAAAAGAAAAAGAAGATGGGGAAAAGAAAGGGAAAAACATCAGAAGAAAAAAGAAAATACCTTCATATTCACATTGAAAATAATTTTAAGAATTTATGATTTTGCTTGGAACTTACACATTATTTCCCTTTTTGCTTTATATCTTAAAGCCTTCATACTGCAGGGGCCTTAAAGGCTGTATTTGTGAACAAAGGCTAGAGTGGGGTTAAGAAAAATGTTGTTCTTCAAATAAGCTTATACAATACTGTATACATGGATATGTACGTGTTGAAAAATTTGCGAATTACAGATTACAGACATTTTACGTTGAGAAACGTTTGCAAATTCAAGACACTCGTTATTTGTGGGTATGCTTGTGGCAAAATTTGCAAACAGAAAAGTTTGCGCGAAATCATATAAGATTCCATGTCGCAAAAATTTCCACTTATACAGTAACCTACAATGGATATTTTTAAACAAGAATTTGGTCAATAGGAACTGATTTAACCCTTTACCACACACTGTGGAGTTTTTACAACTCTGAGAAATAAGGCTTTTAAAACATTGTGGGAAAAGGAGAAAATATTGTTAATGGGTTAAGACACAGTGCTGTATTTTCTTTTATTTCAGCCTCTGTTGGGAACTTACTGTTATGTCAGCCTGTACAAGCATCCAGGATTTTTCAAGAGGTTAACAGATTTTTCTATGATTTTTTTATTGTTGTGTGACTCAGGCAGTTGTTTTAGTCTTTAAGCCTTTGCCACACAGTATTAAGTTTTAATGACCTTGAGAATGACAGCCATTGAAAGTGTTTTGTGAAAATGAGAAAATTTTGGTAAAAAGCATTTTTTTCCCAACATTTTTATACGCCCGTCGAAGACGGAACGTATTATGGGATCACCCATGGCGAACGGGCGTCCGGGCGGGCAGGCGTCTGTCCGGGCGGGCGGGCGGGCGGCGTCCAGTTCTTTGTCCGGAGCATAACTTTGTCATCTCCAGTCCAATTGACTTGAAACTTGGCATGTGTGTTTGTTGCAATTATACGGAGTGCAGTGCGAAAGAACCATAACTCTACCTTGTGCTGTCTTTGATTATTTCCCTTTGATCGTCATTTTTACAGCATTTTCTGCTTGTCCGGAGCATAACTTTGTCATCTCCAGTCTGATTGACTTGAAACTTGGCATTTGTGTTTGTTGCAATAATACGGAGTGCAGTGCAAAAGAACCATAACTCTACCTCATACTGTCTTTGAGTTATTTCCCTTTGATCGTCATTTTTACAGCATTTTCTGCTTGTCCGGAGCATAACTTTGTCATCTCCAGTCTGATTGACTTGAAACTTGGCATTTGTGTTTGTTGCAATGATACAGAGTGCATTGCGAAAAAACCATAACTCTACCTGGTGCTGTCTTTGAGTTATTTCCCTTTGATCGTCATTTTTACAGCATTTTCTGCTTGTCCGGAATATAACTTTGTCATCTCTAGTCTGAACATCTTCAAATTTGGTATGCATGATTGTTGAAAATTTACGGAGTGCAGTGCACAAGAACCATAACTCTTCCAAGCACGAATTTTGAGTTATTTCCCTTTGATCATCATTTTTACAGCATTTAGTGCTTGTCCGGAATATAACTTTGTCATCTCAAGTCAGAGTGACTTCAAACTTGGTATGCATGTTTGTTGCAATATTACGGAGTACGGTGCGCAAGAACAATAACTCTACCTAGTGCGGATTTTGAGTAATTCCACTTTGATCTTCATTTTTACAGTATTTCTTGCTTGTCTGGAACGGAACTTTGTCACCTCAAGTCAAATTGACTTGAGACTTTGGTAAACATGTTTGTTGCATTACCTGCCCTTTACGATTATTATACCCCCTCGACAACTGGTGGTGGGACAGGCGTATCTTGCGACAATTTGCCGCTCTTGTTTTTCTTATTATTTTGTTTATTTAACTTTAAAAGTGACCATGATTTGTATTTACCAACCATCTCCAATGCTGTTCTTGTACTAAGTTTATAGGGTGGCCTTCCAATTGATTGAGAAATTCTGCTCTATCCTATCGCATGACTGGTCTTGAAATTTGAAATTAGAATGGTAGGTGAATACAGGCCTAATTTTATAAATTTGTGAAATGACATTAATTTTGCACCAAACGATCCCATGTTTTACCGACCATGCAGAAGAATCCTTTGAAAACACTGTTAGAAAAGGAGATAATGCTGGTAACGAATATTTTCTCCATTTTCCAAAATGCTTTCTATCTTTGCATGGAAATTTCAATTCTTCAGTACCAATTTTCGGTTTGTCACCTACAGATACTTTCAACTTTGAAAAGTCTAAAGTTTGTCATTTAGGAAAGTATTGAATAATGCTTTTTGAGAGGGTCATTTTCAATACACACATACATACCAATGAAATTTTTGATGATTACATCACTCTTCTCTGAACTACAGGTCATTTACAAGATTATCCTTGTGCTTGAACTTTTACCTGGTGAAGTGTCACTATCACAAGTAGCAGTAATACTCAGGTTTTCGTCTCTACCTGTCCTTTCTCAAATGTAAGTCTCATTCATAACCCTTCAAGCGCCTTTCACAATTACAGTTGCCTTTGCGGCCAGTGTAGATCAAGATCAGGCTGCACAAAATGTGCAGCCTGATCTTTGATCCACACTGTCTGCTTTGCTGAAGCACTGTAGACAAAAGCAACCATGAAGTTGCGCTTGTTGGGGTCCTATTTCTACGATGAACATTCCTGTTTCTTTTATCTGGCGCTCTAAGGATTGACTACATGCCCTTATGAAAGTTTTATTATTTGATTACCACAGTGAAGGTACATGTATATGAATCATATTTGCAGAACTGTTGCATTAGAAAAAGTACCTCACATCTTTTAGTCTTTGATTTTTTAATCCCTTTACAAAAAAGTCCTGAGTTTTAACTACCCTGTGGAAAAAGGTTTTCCCACAATCTTTTATCTGATCAGGAAACTGAAGCTCATGTGTACCAATTTCCTGTTTATTGCCTGCAGATGTTTTGAATTTGGAACTGTCAACATTCTGTCATTTGGAAAAGGGTGCATCTGATTTCAAATGATCCTAAGCTTTATAGACCATGTTGAAAACAGCTTTTAAAAACATTATGGGAAAAGAAGAAAATGCTTTTTCTCCTTTCCTCACAATGTTTTTTGCTCTTTCAAATATGTGTACAAAGTCTATAATTTTAGACATATTTCATTTGTTGTCTGCAAATACTTTGAATATTTACAAGCAATGCTTGTAAGTTTCTACATCATTACATGGGTACATAATGTTTTCAAAGTCCTCTGACTGTTCATTTGTCTGACCAGCTGTTATAAGGTTATCATTATGTGTACCAAATACTTACAAGTACAAGCAACACAGAAGAAATATGTTTAAAGAAATTGAAAATGTATTAACTGAATGATACAGACTGAATTTATTATAAAGACAAGGAGCAATCATTATGGTTACTGCAAGCAGTACTCCTTTTTCCCATAGTGTTATCAAAAGCTATCTCATTCTGTTGCTTAAAAACAAAAAACACCCAATTTATGACATATTTTTTACCTGCTGCTTTTCAAATATGTTGAAACCTGTGTATTTAGGCTGTGCTCTGTGAAAAGAGGGTTTAATGCATCTTCAAAAAGTATCAACAGGGGTCAGCCTATGCATTTCAGGCAGGCTGACTTATTTGAAACTTTTGTGCTTTTGGTATTTTTTCTGCATGTAAAAAGATCATTCTACCTTGGTATTTGGCCGTTGTATTACAGAATGAACTTTATGGATCCATAATTATGTGATGACTTACTTGGTACAATGCATCATGGAGATGCATTAAACCCCCTTTTGCTAGAGCACGGCCCATTTGTTTTATCGAAAACAGGAACATCATTCAAAGTGCTGCTTGTCTGTCTAGAGTATATGAGGCTGGAGTTTTCTGTAAGATGGTGGGCATGGTCACAGGAACATCAGCTGTCTCAACATACACGTAAGAAGTTTACCATTTGTCCATAAATGCTAATATTGGTATCAGTTTTTTCGGCGTAGCTGAATGTGCTGGCTTTTGACCTACCGTACTGATAAAAAATGAATTTAGAAATATGTGACTTTGTCTTTTAGGTAGTACTTTGTCTTTTAGGTAGCATAAGTGGAAAGCACACCAAAACCATTAGTTTAATTTGTGGAATATGGACTGCTTACAGTTAATTGCTTACCAAAAAAACAAAATTTTAGCCTAGTCCAAATTAAAAATATTTGCAGGCAAAAAATTAGCTACTGCTCAAATGGTGAGAATTGTCTCTGATAGGATAGAAAACATCGTTGAAAAAGGAGAAAATGCTATTTGGTAAAGGGTTAAAATAAATCATGAACAAAAATATAGTTTAACAGCTATTTTGTGTCACTTGATATGGGGAAAACAAAATAGTTTTTCAGAATGATTATATAAAATAAGATTTAAATAAATCTTTTTAAAATGATAAACTACAATCCTAAATATACATAACAATGATTTTGGAATTTATGATATCCATACTGTGTTATTGGTTTTTGGTTGTTTGTGTACATACAAGTGACATGATACTGTCTTTTTAAGAATACATCCTCTTTTGAAAAAATTTAGTACACATTGAAAACATTTGCAAACAGCAAATTGAGTTTGGCTCAAATTGATTGATAATGTCAGTGAAAGGGTAGAAATTATTGTTGGAGAAGGAAAAATGCTGGTTACCAGCATTTTCTTCTATTCCCACAATGTTTTCAAAATCCTTTTCTGTCAGGGTCTTTAAAACGGGATGGTGTGGTGAAGGATTTTATTTACTTTTTGTATATTAGACAGAGCACAAGATATTACTGCCCAGACAACCTCTGTGAAGGTCATAAAGGCAACCATTTTATACGTGTCCATGTGCCAGGTGCATCTGAAGCTCAAACAATTAGGTAGTATCTAAATTTATCGTATTTCGTTCATTTTCATGATCCCTCTGTCATCTGTAAAAGAGGACCATGTCAGTAGGGATCAACGTCTAATTTCTGGTCACAAATATTATACTTTGTTACTTAGGCTAATGAGCACCCCTGTAAGATTACACGAATGAGTTGAAATTGTTTTGGAGAGTATGAAAATGACAGTCCATGTTTCTGTTTGCATACAGTTATCATTCAATAACTCATTATTGATGGTTGATGTTAACAGTGTCCTTCAATCTCAAAGGTTTTGATGAGGACACCTGAGACTTAGTATTTTACAGAGTAAGAGTTTTTGCTTAACTCTTTACCAAACAACAAAATTTTAGACTCATTCAGATGTGGCTCTAAGTTTAAATTTGCCTCTGAAAAAGTACACAAATTTTGTGGTCAAAGAAAAAAATGCTGGTTACCAGCATTTTCTCCTTTTCCAACAATGTTTTGAAAAAGCTATTTTCTCAAGGTGGTCAAAACTGAGGATGGTGTGGTAAAAGGTTAACTCTTTACCAGACAACAAACTGTAGACTTCATGATATTGAATGCATAATTTAGACAACAAATTAGATGTTGTATAAATAGTTGAATTTTACTGTGGAATGTTTGAAAACAGTGTAGTAAAAAGAGAAGATGCTGGTTTTCAGAATTTTCTGTTTCTCATAACCTTTTAAAAGCTGTCTTTTCCATGGTCGTTATATCACAAGATAATTTGGTAAGGGGTTAAAAAATGAACACCCTAAAACTTAGACTGTGCCTCAAAACAAACCTACATGTATGTCAGGCCATGGCGAAAAAAGCTTATGAAATTAGAATTTCCAGCCTAGATTAAGGTTTGGTACATGAGTACAGGTGAAAACATTGTAACAAATGGAAATTAATTATTTTGAGCAATTTCTTCTTTTACCAAAACATTTTCAAAAGTGATATGTTGCATTGTAGAAAAATTTTCTCTTTGGCTGGTGATTTGTAAATCAGTATGAAAATAGACATTTCTCATTTAATGCTAAAAGAGAAGAGCTGATATGAAGTCCCAAGAAAGCTATGCAAGCAAGGAAATATTGCAGACATAGAAAATGCATTTGTGACATATATGAGTCATGCTGTGTGAAAAAGGCTCAATGCATCTACAGAAAGTATTGACCTATGTCAGCCTGCACAGTCTGTGAAGGCTGACCTGGCTTGAAACTTTTTGCTTTTGATCAATTTTCTGCATGTCAGAGGACCATTCCTCTTGATTTAGATGGGTGTGAGACAAAATGGATTTTATTGATACATAATGATGTGATAACTTGTTTGGTATCATTCATCACAAAAACACATCAAAACCCTTTTAGCCAGAGTGCTGCTCTTATGCATCAGTTTGACATACCCATCAAAGCTCTTACAAATAGTAGGTGGCTTAATTTTCATTAAGAGACAAGCACCAAACCATACTGCCAGAAAACTAGCTGTTTAGAAAGGATAGATTTAGGGCCTTTATACCAAACATGCCTTCTGTGCCAATACTCAGCCCCTTCCAAAATCTTTGAGATTCTAAACAAATTGATGGGCACCTAAAAAATTAAGCTTTTGACCAATGCTTGAAAATAAGTTTTCATCCTGTGCTTGAAAATTACTCACTATTGGACTGAAGGGATTGAGTTTGTGTTCAAGAAAGTTTTTCACATTGTTTTGTAGGAAAGACTTTACATGCAATTTTTGCCAGTCAAGGCTGATTGAAGAGAAATCCAAAAGGACCTTATCTGGTAGGTGGGGTTATTAACTTTCATTTCATTATCTCCTTGAAAACATTGTTGGTATAAGAGAAAATGCTTATTACTACATATTTTTTCTGATATTTTCAAACGATTTCTTTCACATGCACATGCACAGACAGATATTTTTTCATTTTCACGTCCTTGTCTTTGTCACGGCAAATTTACATTGAACCAAAAGCCTATAAGACAGAACCTTAGGTGGACTGGTTTATGGTAAAGACAGGATTAGACTTCACAGGACATGAAGTCTGATCTTGGATACACTATAACATATAATATCTGTTCTTCACTGTCCTTAATGTGTAATATTTTGGCTGTTTGCTTTCACTGCAAAAATCTTTTTCAATTATATAGCATTTGCTTGAAGGATTAAATTAGTTTATTTGATGTATTATGCCACTTTCAACAGGATTTCAGATGTATCAAGGAGGACAGCATCCCTGTTGTTCTTTTATACATGATACCCAAAGCTTTTGGCTGCCTTTACACATAGAAGGACTCAAACAAATGTTGAAAGCCATTTGTCTCTTTAACCTTTTACCACACGATCCCGACTTTTGACGACCCTAAGGAAGAGGGCTTTTGAAAACATTGTGGGTCAAGGAGAAAACACTGATAACCAGCATTTTCTCCTTTTCCCACAATGTTTTCTACCCTATCAAAAACAGAAATCAGTATTTGATCTATGTTTAATTTATTATTTGCAAATGCTTTCAATTTGTTGAAGTCCAAAATTTTGTTGTGTGGTGAAGAGTTAAAGTGAATTTAAGATTAGTCTTTGTATTTCTTTTTAAGCCATTTTACCTTTCCAGATAAGATTGTAGTGGAGGTTATTCCAGAGAAAGTCTTAGCCGACATGAACTCCAGTATGTTTGTTAAATCTAGAGGTCAGGTGGTTCCTGTATACATCAGAGGTATTTGCATTCTTTTGCTTATCATTGATCACATCATATCTGTGCAAAACATTTAAGTCCTGTGTAGTGAGCACTGTATAAAACAGTGTGGGAAAAGGAGGAATTACTTGCAACTAGCAATTGCTCCTTTCTCTCCATAGGGTTTTCCGTACTATTAAAAAGAAAAAAAACATGTGTCTTTCCTCCAAATGTTTGTTGTTTATGTACATGTACTTTTTATTTTTTGTGGACATAAGGATATGATTTTATATAGAACCAAAAGTTAATGTTCCTATATTCCAGATGATTTGACAAAAGTAGTTGAGATAGGAGAAGTGTTTGAAATCATTGGAACAGTAAGGAGGGATATTACAGATGATATTATTACTATGATGTTTGAAGTAAGAAGCTTTTTTATCACCTAACTTTCATTGTTTTTTGGTTTAATATACCTGTTAAAAATTTTCATATTTTACGCTTGTTTTATATAAGAATTGTCTAAAATCATGATAATCATGCTGCATCAATTTATACTTTCTTCAGAGAAGTGAAATTGGTTTTATTAGCTCAGCTTGTTTCGAGGAAAATGTCAAGGTATTGTCAAAGCCCTTGTGTCACCTACATAGCCAATGTCTGCATTATTGTGCGAAACTTAGACCTATTATAATATCTCAGTTATTACTGAAGATATTTGCTTCAAACTTGGACAAGTTGTTCATTATTCAAACCTATACAACAAGGGCAGGTAACCATCAAAATATTTTTGACACAGTTGTACCTTTTTTTTGACTTAAAATTTTCACTAAAATCAAGCAGCTGTGGCCGAGTGTTGGAACCCACATGTGGTGCTATTTTTGTGTGTGTAATATGGGTGGGAGGGAGAGTGTTTGTGATGCTTAAGTTCTGTCTGTGACCTTCAAGAGTTGCTGGATAATGGAAGTGCCAGATTAACAGGTGCTCTTTAGAACTCTGGTATAGTGCATCAGACAAGGGAGAATAATCTTACCCATGAGGTACATTTTTGCTGACTGTTGTTGTCTTCCATAGACTGTAAAGACTACCCATAAGCCAAATTGCTTTGAATGGGATGATAGGATATAAAACCCTATAATCTGTATTAAATCAATATTGACAGAATGATAAGGACATAAATATACCTGATGGCTTCAACTTTGTCATTGACGCAACAAGGGATAAAATTAACACTGTAAAACTGATCTGACTCAAAATATCTCATTTAATGCAGATTTTACTTTTACAATTTTGTTGGCGTATTTGGGCAGCAAGGTCAAGAAAAAAACTATAGAAATTACAATGAACAGTCATAATTAGCAAACAACATTTTGTGCCCCCAGCCCTGGGGAGACTACAGACTACCTACGACCCATTGTGTCACTGGCCAGTCCGCGTCAATGTTGCCAAAGTGACAACATCCCACAGGTTACTCCCATGTGGACAGCCTGAAGGGGTCAGCCCATATACCCCATCCTTGAAGTAAAGGATCCAAGCGTTTTGCTGCTCTGAACCTCCCCTGTATACATAGAGGTGGAGGGTGACCCTCTCGTTATACAGAGGTAGGACCCATCCCAAAAACACACAGACACGTACAACTACAAAACCACTCTACACAACCTGCAGCTTGTGAGACTGTCAGGCCGGGGATAAGGCCAGGCTGAAACCACCAGAAAAGCTTGTTGTCTCCTCAGGACCGCCACTATGAAGCATTTACTCAGATGATTCATTCTCCACAAAATGAGGACTAGGATACTGACTTGTGTTTGTTTCTAGGAATTGATTGATAGCAAGTTTCCAGTTTTTGATCAGGACTTCATTCCCTAACTTTGACAAGTGCGTCCCATCCTGCCTGTATAAGCTTACCTCTGTCACATACATATAACTATCATTATTTATTATTTTTCCACCAGACTCTAAAACAAATGCTCAGACTGCTGCGTTCACCCTTTTCCTCTTTTTGTCAATGTGTGCTCCTGTGCCCAAGGGAGCATAGTGCCAATACCTTCTTGGTAAAATAGAGGACCAGATTAAAACTGTTTAGCTGAACAAGGCTTTGTATCTTAAAAAAGATAATTTTATTTTCTCTATCACATTTTTTCCTGTCACCCTCTCAGTTGTTAAATCATTTGAGCCACAATGAATGAGAATAAATTTGGGATATTTATCCTGTCTGAAGATTGTGTCCATTTCTGTATCCAGCTTGTTAAGTGTGAGCCCCCTTGTCCCGTGCCAATTGACAGACAAGTCACTCCTCCCCAAATTGGAGACTCCATCCATTCTTTCCATCCCAGCCCAGCACATATAGGACGAACCAACAATATAATGGTACATTTTGGATTTATCTGAAAAAACTAAATGTTTCAGTAATCAAGACTTGATTGAATAGCTTGATAAATCTAAAGCCTTATGTACTTTGAATATACCTGAGATTGCCAGCTCCCTGCTTTCGTGATTTCACTTTCTACTTTACCTAAGTTAGCCAGATGTGTAGCACCCCCAATCCTGAAACCATGTGACCTGAAGTGTCCTTCAGACTTTATAAACTTTAGGGACTTTGTCATCATGGCATTAAATTGATATGTAGTTAGGGACTTACCATTCAGGTGGATGAATAGGTCATTGTTACATGTATCTTGGCAAAACTTTAAATATTCCCTGATACAAGCTACCTGGCAGTACAATTTATCATTTTTTGAAATTAGGAGAACCACTGATTTCCCACATTGATCGGTCTTTGACCATTTAATGGTTAAACTCAATTTTGTGTAATTTCAATATCCTGGTATTTGATAACCTTTTTGTCTGCTGCCTTATTGTTAACTTGTGTGAATTCCCCTATCCTTAACAGACCAAAAATGGCAAGGGAGAAAGCAGCTTTAAATAAACATTCTTCATAGGAATTTTGACAGATGTGTGGCAAGCTTTTAATCATTTGTGAAAGAATGTCTAATGTTATTGGAGCCCTGGTATCCAAACTATTACCCCTATACCTCCTGGCACCTTCTATGGCTTTAGACACAAAAAAAGACTTTGTTGTGTCTGTGACTTGACTTGATTTATTGGTATAAGATATTGCTGACATGTATATAGAGATTGTTGATACTGCTGTTGCGTTGTACACCAAGTAAGAGACAAAATTAAGGAGGTCATGACAAGGGACTGGCCATACTTTTGGCAGATTATACAAATCTCTGAATGCATCAAGCTTATCTAAAGCCACTGCATAAGTATTCTTTGTGTTTTGGGCCAGTGAATTTGATATTAAGTTTCTTGATATACCTGTTAGATCTTCCAAAGTAGGGATGGGACCGTGACTGGAGCTATTGATGCATCTGGAGCTGCTGCTCTGAACCGTCCCCACTGTGAATGAGAAATTGAATCTGCAATTATGTTATCTTTTGAAGGTATGTAGGTAGCCTTAATTCTGATGTTATTCACCAATAATGTTAGAACCATATGTCTAACAAGATTCATTACCCTGTCCGATTTACATGTCTGAGAGTTGATGACCTGAACAACTGCTTGATTGTCCACATGAAATTGGACCCACTGATTTCTTAGTTTGTCTGACCAAATAGTGATGGCGGCAACAACAGGAAACAGCTCCAGGAGTGTCATGTCCCTGGTCAGACCTGTTACCCAATCGTTTGGCCATTTACCACGAGCCCACTGACCCGAGACAAAGATACCGAAACCACCCTTTTCCCCTCCACAAGTGTCAGTAAAGAGTTCTAATTCCATGTTTGTACGCCATTCTCTCCTTGAAATAAGAGGGACCCCATTGTACTTACTGAGAAATGATAACTCTGGTATAGTGCATCAGACAAGGGAGAATAATCTTACTCATGAGGTACATTTTTGCTGACTGTTGTTGTCTTCCATAGACTATAAAGACCACCCAAAAGCCAAATTGCTTTAAATGGGATGATAGGACATAAAACCCTATAATCTGTATTATATGTTTTCCGATCTTACACATGTTTGAGATAAGCATTGTGTAACGTCATAATTATCATGTTACCTCATTTTATGCTTCCTACAGGGAAGTGAATGAAGTTTGTTAATGGAAAGTAAGACATGTGCGTGTATGGTTTTGCCTACTTTAACCTATAATTCTTGAAACAGTCCATAGTGTTAATGGCCCTTAGGAAGAAGTCTTTTGAAAACTTTGTAGGAAAAGGAGAAATTGCTCATTATAAGCATTTGCTTCTTTTCAAACAATGTTCTTTTACTCCATGAAAGACAAATTTGAGCCACAATTATATTGTCTACAAATGCGTACAGTTTTGTAAAGTGTACATTTTGCTTTGTGGTATAGAGTTGATAAAAGTTTATCTTAAGTTTCAAGTTAATACATGTCAGATCCCCTCTGTCTGTTTACTGTTTGACATGTTTAAAATCTTTCCCACATGACAAAATTTTAGACTCGTCTAAATTGAAGGCTTTTGCAGACAACAAAATAAATGTGACTAAAGCATTGAAATTTATCTTTGAAAGGTTAGAAAACATTGTGGGAAAAGGAGAAAATGCTGGTTACCAGTATTTTCTCCTTTCCCACAATGCTTTTAAAAGACTTTTTCCTCAGTGTTGTGTTAAACTTAAGTTTGTGTGGCAAAGGGCTAATAAGCATTAAATTAAAGTAAGATTGAACTTAAGAGTGCTGAGAACAGTTTATTACCTGCAAAAAGAAATGCATGATTTTAGCTCTGCTGTTTTTGAAAGAAAAGACAAGGTATTGTCATAGCCCTGGCGTTGTCTTCTGTGTTGTTGTTGTGCAAAAACTTTGACATTTTACAGTATCTCTGTTATTACAGAAGATATTTACTTTAAACTTGGACATGGTATTAACTTTAAAAGGGGAACCTATACAACAGGGGGAGGTAACTATCAAAATGTTTTTGATGCAGTTATTCCCCTTTTTTCACTTAGAATTTTCTCTGAAAATCAAGCAACTGCAGCTGAGCATTGGCAACCTCATGTGGTGCTCTTGTTTATAGTAAGTACTGAAACAGAAATAGTCAACATGAAATAAGATTTAATAAATAGATGCTAGTGTACTTGTTCATGTATTCCTGTAATCTCATTTCCCAATAGTTTGCACTGCACTACAAACCACGAGCTACTTTCCCACAAGGACACCATTGAAACAATTTATTTTAAAGAATGATGATGATTTCAGATTTCTGTTCTTGGATTAACCTATTGTTGCACAGGGTGATGTTGAACCTACCATAAAAATGCAATAAAGTTGAAGAAGAAACATGGATTGAAAGGAAAATGCATTTTAATGTTTTGAAAACATTTTGAGAAAAGGAACAATTGCTTTTGTTCCACAATATTTTCACAAGATACCTACTGTAGGGACCTGTCATTGTATGGAAATAGGTTTAGGTTTTCTTGGAGGCATAGAAAGTTGATTTGTATTAGTTTCTTTTGTTTGACAATTGCAAAGTGTAAATACTTGTATAGAATATCCGATGTGCTTTTGTTTGTTCAGATCAGGATTAGGCTGCACAGCTCCTATAGTTCGAGTTTGATTCACACTATCCAATATTTCTTCAGATGATCTTGCCTGAGAGCCTTGAATTTGCAATGTAGGTCTGTACAAATGACTGAAAATGTGTATTTGTAAGTTCAATATTGCTCAGTTTCAAGTGATCAAAAGGTGCAACTACATGTATCGTGTACTTAAAATTTTTTTTGCAGGTCAATAATATTCAGAAGGTGAGTTAAATTTCAATTGCAACTGTTATTCTCTATCTGTCAGGTTTCTGAAAAACTGTTGAATTAATAGTGTTTTGAATAATGAAACCACTATGTTATGTTAGCAAGGTAGATATATTTTGAAAGCACAAATCAAAAGTAATTGCTTCTTTTTCCAAAAATTTTTCCACTCAATTAGTAATGTTTTAGCCTTCAGATAACAGTAACAAACTTATTATGGATGTTTTAAAAACAGTTATAGAGGTCAAGTCATTAACTTTTTTCCTCAGGTTATTAAAAAGGTCACAGTGCCAACTTTGCTCAAGAAAGTTCCAAGAAATGTTCTGAAGTTGTACAAAGGTGAAATGTTGTCATTTTAGCTTTACATTAACTTTGAAAATTTGAGATCTTAACCTCAAATGCCTTTTGTTTTCAGCTGTAAGGTATCTTTGTTTGACCTTTGTACACATATCCATATGATGTGGTTGTAGAAGTACAGCATAAATTGCAGACAGTGTAAAGTGTATACTGCATGTTTTTTGCAGTCTTATCTAGATTTACAATCTTAGTGAAATCAAATGAAGTTGTGAAAGGCACTCTTATGGATAATGAAGATTTTCTTGGATTAGTTTGATTTGAGCAAATGATCCAGATTGTAGTATTTTGTTTAAACTTTTACTGCCGAGACCTGGTAGCTCAGTCAGTAGTGTACAGGACTTGAGAACAGGAGGTTGCTGGTTTGATCCCTGGCTCGGACAATTTCTTTCTGAGGATTGATGATAGTCATTGTGATAAGATTCATTCCTCTCTAACCGCTGACCATTGTTTCGAGGATGGTTATGTGGGAAAGCAGCCAGTGGCTTGGAAAGAATATTGTGAAGAGTACTGGTAAAAGAGATTCCAGGAAAGCATGGATAGGTGCACTGGCCGCTGCGATATAACTGAAATAATGTTGAAAATGGCCTGAAACACCACACAATCAAACAATAATCTTTTACCATACAGCAGACTTTTAGATATGTCAACTTTGAAAGCATTTGCATACAACATCACAAATGTAGCTCAAAAAAGGGAATCCCTGTCAAAGGCATAGTAAACACTGAGAACAGGAGCAAATGCTGGTTACTCTATTTTCCTTTTTCCCCCACAATGTTTTCAAAAGCCATCTTCTTAGCTGTGGTTACAATACGGGTTTGTTTGCTAAAAGGTTAAAATTCTTTTGTAGACAGACGTTCCTCCCCCTGGAGTTTTGTTTTGACCCTTGGATATTTGTTTGGGGGTAAGTCATATTGAAGTCAGTCAGTATTTCAAATTACTTATATTATTGAAAATGGGATATATTGCTTCACAAATCATTGTATGGAGATTACATTTTTAGCTTGGCTGTTTTCCAAGAAAACATCGAGGTATTGTAGCTCCGGCGTCATTGTCAATGTCTGTGTCTTTGTGCAAAAACTTTGACACTTTGTAAAATTTCTGTTCTTACTGATGATATTTTCTTCAGTAAATCGGACAAGTTGTTAACTATCGAAAGGGGAACCTATACAACAAGGGCAGGTAACAATCAGTGTTTTTGAGACAGTTATGCCCCTTTTTTGACTTAGAATTTTCACTAAAAAATCATGAGACTGCAGCCTCGGGTTGGCACCCGCATGCAGTGCTCTTGTTCATATTGAAGCTGGCCACTTTGACAAAAGGAGAAATTGTTCATAAAGTTTTTTACATTTTTTTGAGTATTAAAACTTCATTCACCTTAATTGTCAGCATTTTACAAGAATGTTTTCAAAGTTGTCTGCGTCTAATACTTTGGATGGTAAAGAGTTTCCTCTCCTTTATTGTTTTAAAAGATATCAAGTTTTTCTGTAACTGTTTTGAATGCATGGCAGTAAATAGATGTTTGAGTATTCGTGTGGTGTACATTGGATGATTTTTCTTTTGTAGAGTTTTGACAGCTTCTTTTAATCTCTTCCTGCTGATTCTAAGGGAACGTGAGCTTGAGTCAACAGGGCCAACAGTTCTATCCGATAATTGATTACAGTTATAGCAAGAAAAGATGAATTACGCTAACTCTTTCCATTCAAGATTTTTAGCTCTGCTGTTTTCGAAGAAAAGAAGTTATTGTCATTGCCCTGGCATTGCTGTCTGTGTCACTGTGTGAAAACTTTGACATTTTCAAAATCTTTGACATTTTGTAATATCTCTATTATTGCTTAAGATAATGATTCAAACTTGTACAAGTATTCACTGTCAAAAGGGTAGCCCATAGAACAAGGGCAGGCAACCATCAAAATATTTTTGACACAGTTATGCCCCCTTTTAAACTTTGACTATTCCCTATATAGATATTAGAATTCTGTCTCTTTCAGGTGATGTTGTGCCAGCAGGGTCTTATTTCAATCTAAAACTGTTACTGCTACTAAGCCTGATGTCTAATAGAAACAAAAAGGTCAAGATGCTGTATTTTTATTGTGTTTTTGTTGTAAAGAATAGTATTAATACATGAGTTCAAAAAGAAAGCACTAATAATTGCTCTCTGGCATGTATCTAGCGGTATGTCCTCATTTTTGGAAATGATCAATGACACAAAAAATAAACATTGTCAACTAGACTGTGAATATTTCTTCTCTTATTTGCAAAGTGCGTTTTGAGCTGCAGGATTTATAGGTTGTCTGTTTTTGGAGAAAATGTCGCAAAAGTGTCATAGCCCTGGCGTTGTTTGGGTCATTGTGCAGAAACTTTGACATTTTATATCTCTCTTATTACTGAAGATATTCACTTCAAACTTAAAGAAGCTGTTTACTATTGAAAGGGAAACCTATACATCAAGGGCAGGTAACTATCAAAATATTTTTGAAACAGTTTTTTTGCTTGCCCGTCCGGGTAACTCAGTGGTTAGTGCATCAGTCTTGTGATGTGGTGGTTGTGAGTTTGATACCTGGTTGAAGCAAACCTTCTTTTGGGCGATTTTTTACCTCTCACCTCTGATGCATGTGAGAAAGTAGTCAGTAACTTGGAAAGAAAGTGGTGTCAGTACTGGTGTGAGAAAGCCAGGAAACACATGCATAGATGCACTGACCGCCATGATATGACCTAAGCTGTTAAAATGTCATTAACCTCCAATACAACTAATTTTTTTGACTTAGAATTTTCACTGAAAATCAAGAAACTTCAGCCTAGTGTTGGCAGCCGCATGTGGTTCTCTTATTTGACCAGAGTATCATACTACTACAAAACACTAGAAAACATATTCAAAACAAGATTGAATTTTTTTAGTCAGATTTTTAGTCTACACTGTTGAGAGCACCTTAATCTTTTACCAAACAATCCCATGTTTTGAAGTCCCTTAAAGACCCTTTTGAAATCATTGTGGGCATTTTTCCCTAAATTTTTTCTGTCATTTCAAAGACAAATCCCATCATTTGAGTCACATGACATTTATGATCTGCAAATATATTCAATTGTAACAAGACTATAATGGTTTCTTCTAATATAGAGTTAAGTTCTTTAGTCTGAACATTTAAACAAAGACATGGGTGGAAGTACCGGTAGTAAGTTAATAACTCTTTACAACACAATCCCGAGTTTTAACAAACCTATTGAGGAAAGGTTTTGAAACTATTATGGGAAAAGGAGAAAATGCTGGTAACCAGTATTTTCTCCCTTTCCCACAATGTTTTCTATCCTTCTCAAAACAAATTTCAATTTTGAATAATATTTATTTTGTTGTATGCAAATGCTTTTCAGTTAAGACATGTTTGAATTTTGATTGTTAGGTTAAAAGAGAAAATGGTTAAAGTAAAATGAAATTCTTTAACAAATTACCTCCTTAACTCTATACCATATGATAAAATTTTAGAGTCATCCATATTGAAAGAATTTACAGACAAAACTTCAAAGAATTTTCATATGAGAGTATTTGTCCTTGAATAGGCAGAAAACATTGTAGGAAAATAAAAAAATGCTGGTTACCAGCATTTTCTTCTTTTCTCATGTTTTCAAAAGCCTTCTTTCTTAGGATTGTTGAAACTTGGGATTGTGTGGTAAAGGCTTAAACATATTTTATGTATAGGACTTATGCAAGTTGATAATTTGAGAGTGTAACCCAGATGCTAAAACATGAAAACGCTGTGGTTTAAAAAGAAATTCAGGCTTACAAGCAGTTCCTTTTTTCAGAAATGAAAATTTCATGCAGGGTGTAATATGTTATGTTGAGTTTTGAACTAACTGTTATGTTTTGCAGATGGTAATGTAGTTCTTTTATAACAGGTGAATCCTCTGCACATCCTTGCAATAGGTGAAGACACAGAGCCAATTTCAAGACTTTTAAAGTTTGGGCATAAATTTAAAGATAACAAGTCTGTACTGACGGTAAATCAGGGAGTATGTGGAAGAATAAAGCAGGATAAATACAAAAGTGCCCCTTACTTTATTGAAGGTATTCAGTTATTGTTGATGTTTGTTTAACTCTTTACCAAAAGACAAAATTTTAGACTTGTCCAAATTGAAAGCATTTACAGACGACAAAATAAATGTGACTCAAAAATTGAAACTTGACTTTAGAAGAGTAGAAAACATTGTGGGAAAAGGAGAAAATGCTGGTTACCAGCATTTTCTCCTTTTCCCACAATGTTTTCAGAAGGCTTCTTCCTCTGGGTCGTAAAAACCAGGGATTGTTTGGTAAAGGGTTAACTCTTCATCAGACAATGAAATTTAAGATTGTACAACATGAAACAATTTGCAGATGACATAATTTGAATATGACATAATGATAGGATTTTTACTTTGACAGGGTAGACAAGCTGGTAACCAGCACTTTCTCCTTGTCACATAATGTTTTCAAAAATTCCAAAAGCAGTTTTCAGTGTCATTAAAACACCAGATTGTTTGGTAAAGGATTACCAAGCAATCCCAATTTTAACAACCCTGAGGAAGAGGGCTTCGGAAAAAAATTTGGAAAAAGGAGAAAATGCAGGTAACCAGCAGCTTCTCCTATTTTCCACATTGTTTTTACTCCTCCAATGGCAAATCCCACCTTTTCAGCCACATTCTGTTTGTTTTCTGTAAATTCTTTCACTTTGGATGGGTCTGAAATGTTGCAGTATGGTAAAAAATTCAGACAACACAGTAAAACCTATTATTTGGGCCACCCGTTTTTTTTTAAATGATATTTTCTAAAGATTCAGACTGTTAAAAAAGTAATGATTTTCTTTTCTGTGAAAGTACATTGGCGAATTATGGTATAAAAAACATTCTCTTTGAAAAGGGGGTTTAAAGCATATTCATGATATATCAGGCAAGTCATCACATACTTATAGATCCATGAAAACCATTTTGTCTTACAACCAGTTGAATCCATAGGTAAAAAGGGTCCTTGGACATGCAGAAAATTTACAAATAGCAAAACGTTTCAACCCATGTCAGCCTGTGAGGACCACGCAGGCTGACATGGGTGGATACTTTTTACAGATGCATGAAGCCCCCTTGTCACAGAGCATGACTCTTATTATTTAATCAGGTGGAGCCCTGCACCTTTCACAAAATGGCATTTGTTTTGTGGGTGATGTTGGCAGACTGAAGAACCTTACTGTAGGTGAACTTCAACATGGTAATCAGATTTTGTTGCTCCTCATGTATGATATTTCCTATAAATGATCTGAGTGAAAATATGGGCATTATTTAAATCACAAAACTGACCAATAACATTCTGCATATCAGTCATGTATCCTTTGTAGAACATTGCATTCACAGACTCTTTTTGTGTGTAAACTTTCGGGTTTTTCACTCGCGGTCACAGCATCATGATAAATAATCACAAGCTAAACTTGCCTCATGTGTTAAAAGGAAAAAGAATTTGTACTATTCTTTACATTGACTGTTAAAAACAACCACTGACTATGTGTTTTAGCATTTAAGAAATAGCCACTTTACATGTTTTTTGTGATGGGTGGAGGACAAACAACCTCAATTTTTAAATACGCTGACAGAGGCTATGCAGACTTACCGTTACTTACATATTCATCTGCCTTTCAAAAATATTGCGCATATATGAACAGTAAAATGTAGTTTTCTGATTTTTTGGTTATTCGTTATTGATTTTGTGATGTTTCTTTACAGTTATAATGAGAACGTATATACTAAATGGAACATTACAACAGTCTGCATCTGATACACACTTCTGTACACATGCAACTCGACATGATTCGACCACACAGAAATGCAGACTGTTGTAATATTCCATTTGTAACTAAAACTATTCAAAAGAGAGAAACTGATGGTATGTAGATCTAAGCTACTTTAAGTATTTCCAAAGGCAAATTGCATTAAATTTTGTACATTTGACAGACAGAGATCTGAGTTTGTTTCAGCCAATCAGATGGCTAGTCTTGTAACTAAAATTTAGTACTGAATTCCTAATGGTGTGTGAATGAGTGTATTCCTAAACTGTATTCCCTGCTCTGTTTTAAGCTATAAGCAGTGGGAAGATTGTGACTACAGTGGGATCAAAGTACATAGAAGGGCTGCCTCAGCAGATAGAGGCGAACTTGTCCTGTTGTGTTTGGGGATATGTAGATACCAGCTGTAGTGGAAAAACTCCTAAACATGATGATGTTTTTCTTGCCTGTGACACAGGGAATATCTCTAAATCTCTTCTGGAGTAGGTTTGACTTTTTGATATTTTTTTCAGTCTGCTTTTGTTACTATTGTTGCTGTAGTGTTAGCTTTGTTTTTTATTCTTGTCTGTAAATTATATTTTATAAATTGTTTTTAACCCATTAGCCTGTTACATAGAACTAAAATTATGTACCACTGCTTTTGAACAATTTTGCTTTTTCAAGACAGAATAGATCAAGCTAAATCTAGGATTCTTTTCAGTCTGATCTGATCCTTTTTTCCTCGTCATTCTCCCCAAAAAGTTTAAGGTTTTTACCAGAAGACAAATTTTTAAAATCATTTTGGATTTTTCATGTCGGTGCCATTTTTGTTAAACACTGATAAATTCTCCAAAATTTACTTTTCTCTGCAAACATAAAACAAATTTGGCATGTAAATGATGGGTTGCTTTGTAAATGGTGACAATGTCTATTTTAATGAGCTCAAATATGACACCATTGTACTTATTTGATTACAATCCCACATGTAGGACCCATGTTATTGGTCAAGTAACATTTCAACAAACCTTTTCAAAAGTGTGGTGCCAAATCTAAAGAAACCTTAGGAGGCCACATAGCCCATACAGGAAATACCACTGAAAATTGTTTTTTTTTTTGACATTAATATTTCTTCTTTACTGATGGTTTGCTACCTATTTCTGTATTTAGTTTAGTGATGAAACATTTTTGAAGTTTAGAGAGATCATTAATATCTAACTAGCCCCACTTAAAAGTGCAATGTTTTAGGTTTACTATACTTTTTGGACTAAAATTGTTTGTTTCACGATATTGTGGTTTGCTATTGGGTTAATATTCTTGTGAATACTAAACAGTCAAATGAGTGGAATGTAGCTTCTTAATGTTGTCTTTCCAGCTCCTTTAGCATTTTGTGTTTTGTGGATAGTGGTGATTTTTCCACAAGCTTAGAAATGCAAGAGAAAATATGTGAAGAGATCATTCAGTCAGCTCTCAAAGGCACATCAGATATACATGTACCTATTACAACAGAGGAGTTCCAGAAGGTATTTTAGAAATCTATTAACTCTTTACCATAAGACAAAATTTTGCACTAGCCCAAATTGAAAGCAGTTTTAGATGACAAATTATATGCGGTTCATATTATAGTTTTTGTCTTTGCAAGGGCTGAAAGCATTGTTGGAAAAGGAGAAAAAACTGTTTATTAGCATTTCCTCTTTTTCCCATAATTTTTTGAAAAGGCTCATTTTTCAGGTTTGTTGAAACTTGTTATTGTTTTGTATCAAAGAGTTAACTTAACTTATAGCTCTACGAATATGTTTTGTTGTATAGCAGATCACTTACGACAATACTGTGGCAAAAAGAAAAATTGCAGATTGTGAGCAATTTCTTTTTTCTGTCATAGTATTTCAGGTATACCTATCTATCAAATTGTAATTCATGCTGAGTATTTCATTCATACAAGAAGTGTTTCATCTTTAGAATGCCTTTAGAATGTCAAGGTCACCTTTAGGTCCTTTGTGTAGATAGGGTACATATAAATTAAGAGTAGGATGCACAGGAAGCAGTCTGATCTTAGATCTACATTGGTTGTTTAGTACTTTGTGATGTAACATAGAGAGCTCTTACGAACAAAGTCTGTAACAAAGAAACAAATGAACAAATGCATGGCAGAAATACAAACCGCATCTGGCGGGATTTGAACCCATGGCAGACAAGATCCTCGTTTTTCCAGGTTTAAAAGACCAATACCATAACCACTGAGCTAAAGAGATACCTCCCCAACGCAGTTGTTAGGCATTGTATTTAAATCGGGACAAAGCCATACATGAAGGAGTAGTCTCCCGTAACACACCCCCTCTTAAAGTCATCATTTATTGATGACTCAAAGCCTTATTAGACAGTAAGTCTATTATTTAGACAACAAATGTCCGTTTTTGGACAACAAATGGGATTAATGGCTCAATGGCCAATCCGGGACGAGCCCCCATCTTACAAACAAAGTCTGTAACAAAGATACAAATGAACAAATGCATGGCTGAAACACAAACCACATCTGGCAGGATTCGAACCCACGGCGGATAAGATCCTCGTTTTTTTCGAGGTTTAAAAGACCAATACCTTAACCTCTGAGCTAAAGAGATATCTCCCTAACGCAGTTGATAGGTATTTTATTTAAATCGGGACGAAGCCATGCATGAAGGAGTGGTCTCCCATAACAGAGCCTTCAAATTGCAATAAATGGCGGATATTACTATGTGAGAATGGTACACCTATAGATTTGTATCTTAGAATTTTGGTAAAGTGTTTGGCAGCAGAATACAGAATTTTATTAGTTTTTTCTTCAATGGCTTATATATCTTTGAAATTATGTCTGATGACTTGTTGATCTGTTTTATAATTTTAGTTTCTGAGATTTGCTGAGAGGCTTGAACCACAATTTACAAAAGAGGCTGAGACAATTATCCAGAGCTACTTCCTTGCATGTAGAAAGTCCAGAATGTCTGATGTCACATCTGTGCCACTGTCCATCCACCAAACTCTGTTAATACTTTTATTACCCTTAGGCTGCTAGCCCAACTCATTGATCTTTTGCAAGCAGTGTAGATCAAGATCAGACTGCACAGAACGTGCAGTCTGATCTTGGATCTACGCTGTCCAATAAGGAGATATTTGTCCCCGAAAATAACTTTAAAGATGGCCGTATTTGGGTTTTTTCATTTTAGTTCTTTAGCATGTTAAGGGTTAAAAGGTGTAAAGAGTGATGCTATTTATGTGATCTCTTTAGAGAAACTTTTCCCCTAGAGCACTGAAAGAACAAAATTAGCATTCAAGTCGAGAAAATAGACTGGAAATAATAGCAGGTTAAAGGCTACTTTTATAAGAACATTACTACAGTGTGGTCATAATGTCTCACTTTAGTTTCATGATGAAAATCTCCATGAAGGTTTAGATGGTTTGTGAGTTTGCCCCTTTTTCCCACATATTTGTTGATAGGTTTGAAACCACCCTTTATGATTAATTGTTACTGCTACTGCTTAGTTTAGACTGACAAAAAAACAACTACATGAAACACAAATCACAAACATTTGAAGGAAAAAAAAAACACCAATTTGTTATGATTTTAATGGTATTAAGGAAAAAAAGTAGAAAAAAGTAGCTACTGCTACTGCCCATTATGTTTTCAAAAGAAACCAAAAAGTTTTCATAAGCTGTCAGGAACAGGGATTTAAAAAAAAGTTTAGCATGTACTGATGACATGCTTTTACTGAATAATTATAAGGAATAAGCCATGCTCAGTGAAAAGGCGGCTTGATGCATCTGCAAAAGGTATCGACCTATGTCAGCCTGCCCAGGCTGAGATGGGTCAAAACTTTTTGCCATTGGTCTATATCAGAGGACCATTCTACCTCCAGATCCAGTTGATTGTTAGACAAAATAGACTTTATGGATCCATGATTATGTGATGTCTTGCATGGTATAATGCATCACGGAGGTGTGTTAAGCCCCCTTTTGCCAGAGCATGCCTAATATTCCTTATGATTTTTTTGTTATTGTTATCCTTGTAAATCTAGAAACAATTGTTTTGATTCTTTTTTCCCAGAAATACAATTTTGACTTTTCACAGCAGTAAACTATGGCACATTTTTTCAGTATGTCACTTGCCTACAACCATGCAAAATTGTCTCTCAGATCTATGGTGACCCTGGATGATGCATTAATGGCCATCAGATTGTGTGAGGAATCTTTAACAGCCAGATTTGGTAGGGTTGTTTAGCCCATTACAGTCCAGGCTATTTTTAATCTTCAAAAAGCCATTATGAATTTTACAAAGGATAAATGAATGAACAATCGAAGGAACGAATGAACCTTTTGTTGTGCATCAACAGCTTTGGTCATTAGTGTGCATGTCTGTATTAAAAGATGATGAAGTCCAATGTCTGAGATTTGAGCAAAGTGATTAATTGATAGTAAAAAGTGTTTAAATGAAGAAGGATTTTGTGTTATCTTGATAAACATTAAAGACATTATTAGGTGGCTGGATACTTCCTGCCTACATGTAAGTTTTAAATGAAAATATTACATTGTGAATAGTGGCTATACTGAGAGGCAAAGACGTTTTGATGTCATGTGCTAAAAATTAAAGAAAGAAGGGAGCCTCCAATAGTATCAAAACACAAATATTTGAAGGAAAAATTAAAATTCTATAATATATATATGTATAATAAGACTAGCCTTATGACTTTGAGATGTTCCATTTCAGCCAATCAAATGGTTTTAGTTAAAAATTAAGATAAGAAATGAATTGAGCATTGTGAATGAATAAAGCTCCTGATCTGTGGGTGCCATGGCTGAGTGCCAGATAGTATTGAATTGAAAACCTGTAAGTCAGTTCAGGGCCCTAAATCACCAACCATTCTTAATCTTATTCCTAGTCTCAATATTATTCTTACTCTTATTTTAGATTAAGAAAGTAACACAACTTATGATTAGCTAAAACATTTGGTTTAGCCAATCAGAAGTTGTGTTACTTTAAAAAATTCTTGGGAGTAAGACTATAAATATTTTTAAGAATGGTTGGTGAATACAGACCCAGGCAACATCTAAAATATGTGTCCTCTATCCAAATGGCAGGTTTGCCCATTTAGTCAGTTCAAATAACAACTAAAATGGTTGTCCTTTTATCCAATATTTCAGGCTTGTCCATTCTGAGTGTTCAGCCACTTCCCCACATTTCTTCAGGCATTGTATCTTCAATTCTAGGGCCTGAGGTATTGTATTTTTGCATTAATTTATTCAAGGCTTGTATAGTACTTATAAAGATAGTGATGATGCACTTTATTTTTTCATGCTCAATAGCAAGTGGAAGTGGCATCTACATGTGATGGAGAGGGCAGATGATATGTCTGTTAACATTCCTCCTTTTCCCGCAATGTTTCTACCATTCCCAAAACAGATTTCAATTTTTCAGTCACTTTTATTTTGTCATAATCAAATGCTTTCATTTTGAACTAGCCTGAAATATTGTTTTTTGGTAAAGAGGTAATTAAATTATTGTTTACATTAATTAATGTTGGTGTTGTTTTTTCCCTATGTATTAGTGGAGCATGGATATCTTAAATTTTTTTTAATGTACATGTATACAGTATATCTGACCAATCCTTTCACAGACTAGTTGTAAGGGACATTGCGCTTTAACAACAGGCAGTCAGTTATGCTTTCCCTTTACCAAACAATCCTGACTTTTAAAGACCCTGAGGAAGAATTCTTTTGAAAACATTGTGGGGAAAGGAGAAAACCAGCATTTTCTCCTTTTCCCACAATCTTTTCTATCCTTTCAGAGGCTAATTGTCAATATTTCAACCACATTTAATTAATTGTCTGCAAATGCTTTGAATTAGGAGTAGTCTGAAAATTTGTTGTTTGGTAAAGAGCAATATCAAAGTTTTCTACAACTTTTTGTATTGTTGTGTCTTTTGCTGTTTATGTTCACAAACCCTGCAGAATATTTTTTTTTTGTTTTGCAGTGGGCCGCTCTTGAAAATGTTGTGGCAAAGAGAGAATTTTCTTGAAATGAGCAACATTTTTGCTGCTCATTCTTCTCTCAGCACAGAACATTATTTTGACCATGTCTTTGTTGGAAAGCTGCCAGTGGTATGCATGGACAATGTGCATCAACTGCCATGATATTATTTGAATAATGTTGAAAACCATGTTAAACACCAAACAACTTTTATACACTTAATATCATGACAAAATGTTATGTACATGTACTTGATAGCGAGATGTTTGCTCTTTTATCTTCAGAATGATCAAATGATGCTTCAGTTTCACAGAAATTTGCTGAAGTATTGCTCATTAGCATCAGGATTGGAGGAGTGATAAGTATACACCAGTAAGTTTATACATGTTTATATTTGACCCTTTTACCAAACAATCCCATACTTGTACAATCTTGAGGAGGAAGAATTTTGAAAGCATTTTGGTAACCAGCATTTTCTTCATTCCCAACTTCTTTTCTTCCCTTGCAAAGACAAATTTCATTATTTAATATTATTTGAGTCACATTTAATTTTTTGTCTGCAAACACTTTGACATGGATGAGACTAAATTATTGTCATTGGTGACTACAGCCCTTGATGCTGAGAAGGCAAGGAGAGGAAAGGAATGAACTTGGTCCTAGTTATTTTTTTTTAATATTTTGTTGTAGATCTTACAGTACAATAGGAGATTGGTGTTTCATGCATCTGAGAACTGTGATAAAACTATCTGTGATATAAGTTTGATAGAACCTAAAAGATTAAAGAAAAGAAACCAGATTTTGCTCTAGACATTTATATCTATTTTTCTGGTTAATAGTATTTTGTTACAAAAATATTGATTAGAATACAAATAAATTTAACATTACTTGTTGAAATGTTTGAACAGTTTAAAAACTTTTTTTAACACAAGTTTTAAATTATATTTCATATACAAAAACATGATAAAAGCCATGGGACTCGACTTTTCCCTCTCTATATACATTTATATACCCGTACTAAAAGAATTGCTTAAAAAAAATTGTTACCATGGAAAAACAACTTTTTACACTGCTTCAGGAGAAAGTTTTTGAAAGCATTGTGGTAATAGAGGAAATAATTGTTTGGTACAAACAAAGCCTCCTTTTACCACAGTGCTTTCATTTTCATTTAAAAAAAGATATACACTTCTTTTTTTTTTTTTTGTGCCGGCTGTATTTGTCAATTCGTAACTATAAAATTGTAGTTTCATTATTTGATTTAACATTGATATATATTTTCAATAAACATGCCTCCTGGTACTGCAGAAAATCATAAGGAATCAAAAGATGAATAAAACATGTACCATACATTAAGTCATTCTTTAAGTTTAAATCTTTGTTTAACCGTTTACCAAAAAATGTCATGTTTTAACAACCTTGACGAAAAAGACTTTTGAAAACAATGTGGGAAAAGGAGAAAATGCTGGTAACCAGCATTTTCTCCTTTTCCCACAACATTGTAGAGACCCTTTCAAATACAAATCCTATTATTTTATACTCATCTAATTTGTCATCTAGAAATGTTTTCAGTGTGGACCAGTCTGTAATTTTGTTGTTTGGTAAAGGGTTAAGTAAGCTTAACAAAAGATACATTTAGCTACATTTGAATAATTACGAGTTTTTTCATTTCCAATAAACTATACAAAAAAGTTGGTTGCTGGATCAGACTTCTTCATGAAAGCTGACACTGTGTCGAAAAGAAACTTGTACTGCTCCTGTTTAAAAAAAGAAAGAGTAAAATGTATTTTAACAATATTTCCAGGTTCATGTTAAAATCTCAGGGTCTGTTAGCTCAGCCTGTAGCATTCATGGCCAGTAACCAAAGGGAAGCTGGTTCGATTCAGAGCTCTAGGCAAAATCCCTTCCAAGGATTGATGAAAGCCAGTGACAGGATTCATTACTCTCTCATCACTGAATATTGTTTCAATGATTTTTTTTTTGTCTTGAAAAGCAATCAGTGCCCTGTAAAGATTGTTATCCCAACTACCAGAAAAAAAATATTGGTGCACCCAATGCTGCGACTAAACGGAAGAAATGTTAGAAACGATATTGAACATCACACAAATAATCCTATTTCATTCTTGTAGAAGTAAATAATCAACATCAATTGAGAGATGAGCCATGTTCTGTGAAAAGGGGGCTTAATGCATCTGAAAAGAAGTATCTGAAACAGTATCAATTTGAAAAATATGATATAAACTCACATAGTTTGGTACAATCTGAGGCCGCCTTATCCTCATTTGCTTTATCATTTGTGGGATGCAAATCATTTTCTCTTGCTTCATTTGTTGTAGTGTTGCCATGGCAACACAAAACAATCCGCTTTTTGTAGCTCCTTCCCTGGAAAAGAAAGGAGAGGTTGGGTCTTCATGTAAGAATATATGTATTCCTTCATTGTCAGCAAAAAAGTCGGCACAAATGGCTTGCACCTGTTTAGCATAGTATGTGCATTGGTATTCTACCTCATGCAATGTTTTCTCAGGAAACCTTTTATATGAGTATGTACCGGATATAGTTACTTAACGAGTAAAGTTTACCGGATGAATGAAACTGAAAGAAAATGAAAAACAACTTTGTATAATACACTTGTTTTAGAACTTATTGCAGGAAAAGAAGTTTCTTAAGGTGATAGTTAACCTTTTAACACACAGTCCAAATATTTAATCTTAGAAAATGGCTTTGAATACATTGTAGGAAAAGAAGAAAATGCTGGTAACCAGCATTTTCTTCTTTTCCTACAATGTTTTCTACCCCTTCAAAGACAAATTTATGCATCTTTTTGACAATATTTAATCTCTTGTCTGCAAATGCTTTTAATTAGGACAAGTATTACAAGAAATATCTTAAAAAAAGATAGACGGCGTAAATAAGCCCGGAAATAGGTAAGGGCCCTTAAAATAAACATGTTTACATTTTAACCAGTCTCAAATTTCTAATTATTCATTCTTTATGAGTACCAAAGTAGGTTAAAAGCCATCACATTCAGCTGAAAATTTGCTGTTTTGATAAAGAGTTAAATCTTTGTATTCAGATTGTTTAAAATGGATTTTGCCGACACGAAATGTTTTTGAACTAGAAACATACATGCAATGGACAACGATCGGCGTGTTGGGTATTTTCTGTTGTGAGGTAGTAAGTTTATCTAGAAGCTCCAGGACTTGATCCATTTTCGGCGGTGTTTTGTCGCTCTTTTCCCAAAACTTGCAATCATACTGCTTTACCAGCCTTGGTTTTTCTCTTGACTGAAAGGTAAGGTTATCTAATGTATTTTAATCCTATCAGCAAAGCCATATGCGAAAGATTTAAGCTTTTGCATATAGGCCATTCTCTGTGAGAAGGGGGTTTAATGTATCTGCAGGCTGACCTGGGTCGAAACTATTTGCTGTCTATAAATTTTCTTCATGTCCAAGGATCATTGAACCTCATGATTCTGTTGGTTGTTAGACAAAATGGAATTCATAGATCCATAATTATGACATTGTGATGACTTGATAGGAATAGTGCATCACGGAGAGGGATTAAGCCCTCCTTTTGCCAGAGCATGGCTCATTTATAGATATACAAACGATCAAGAACAGACTGCACAGAACTTGCTTTCTGATATTGGATCTGTATCGGCTGCTTTTTGTTGGTCAAGCCTTTAAGATTAAGGTCTTTATTTATTCATTTGGTTTTGGAAGCGTTACTGAAGATAAAAAGACAAGTGTTGTAGCATGTATTGCAACCAATTGCGTTCAGTCTAGTCTTGGATCTACTCTATTTGCTATCTTAAAACTTAACCCTCAGGCTGCTAAGCGCGACAATGGCCTTTTTGCGGACAGAGTATATCAAGATCAGACTGCACAGAACGTGCAGTCTGATCTTGGGTCTACACCGTCCGATAAGGAAATATTTTTCTCCAAAGAATACCTTTGAAATAGCAACATTTGGGTTTTCACTATTTGACTTGAAAGTTTTATTTAAGTTATTTAGCAGATTTGTGATTAAGTGTTAGATTACTACATTAAAGTTTTTACCATGTTGATTGAAAATAACCCGTTTTTTTTTGCGCCCATGAAATTAACCCTTATTCTGGTGAATACGTGAAATGAAACTTTCAAGTGGATAGTAAAAACCAAAACTTTGCTATTTCAAAGGTATTTTTTGGGGAAAGATATTTCCTTATTGGACAGTGTAGACCCGAGATCAGACTGCACGTTCTGTGCAGTCTGATCTTGATCTACGCTGTCCGCAAAAGGTCCTTGAGTTGCCCTTAACAGCCTAAGGGTTAATATAGCATAAAGAGTACTTGTATCTGAAGTTAATGCTAAGGCAAAATACAATATTATTATACTATAGAAGTTAGCATGTTACCTACCTCCTCGACGTTCTGTAACTTCACCGTTCTCTCGATACAGAACCCATGATCAACTTCCGTTACAAAGGTGACTTGGAATGGTATCAATGTAACTGAGTGTCCTTCTTCAGGCCAGAATACATCAGACTGAAACATAGTTATTGGCAAGGGCTTATTAACTTGTTTCATGCTTAACAAGTTTTCAGCTTTTATAGACATACGAATTAAATATGCCTAATACAGAATCTCATTCACTACAAGAAAAATTTCCTTATTTAGCCTTCAGTTGCTAAGTGCGACTCACTGACCTTTTGCAGACACTGCAGATCAAGATCAGACTGCACAAAACGTGCAGACTGATCTTGGATCTACAATGTCTAATAAGGAGGTATTTTTCTTCCAAAAATAAGTTTGAAAATAACATTATTCAGGTTTTTACTATCGCTTTGAAAGGTTTATTTAACTTATTTAGCAGGACAAGGGTTGATATAGGTCTCGATATCATTTTCTTTTAAACAATCAGAAGATCTGAAGATCTGAAAAAACTTTTTAAAGTTTGAGCAAGTACTAAGTTAAACATGGATGCTTGAAAGTCTTCGAAGAACGGAACATTGTCTTGTAAGTTTTCAAAGCCTCTGCCAACAGAAGCGACTAGAACTGTGGGAAAAGCGGACAGATACCCCCACCAGCACCTTGTCACTGAACAGCACAATCAGAGAACAGAAATGATTTTCAAAACAAACTTCACCTGTGACCTCGACCTTTGACTCGTGTGACCCAAAAATAGTAGGGCACCTCCTTGAGTCAGGAGAAACACTTGTGTAAAGTTTCAGGATCCTAGGTCAAACGGCTTTTGAGTTAGAGCACGGAAACGATTTTCAAACAAAGTTCACTTGTGACCTTGACCTTTGAACCATATGAACAAAAAACAATAAGGTACCTCCTTGGGTCATGAGCAACACTTGTATAAAGCTTCAGGGCCCTTGGTCAAACGGCTTATGAGTTGGAACGATTTTCAAACAAAGTTCACCTGTGACCTTGACCTTTGACTCGTGTGACCCAAAGACAATAGGGTAGATCTACCTCCTTGGCTTACGAGCAACTCTTGTATAAAGTTTCAGGGTCCTAGGTCAAACGGCTTTTGAGTTAAAGCACGGAAACGAATAGATGGATGGACTGACGGACGGAAGGACGAACAGATAGACAGACATGGTGAAACCAGTATACCCCCATCTGCTACGTAGATAGGGGTATAATTATTAAATTAAAAGTTAAAGTACACTAAGTAAACAAAATTAAATTATTTTGTGCTGAACGAGGCTCATATTCATAAAAATTTCACATTTCCCACAATTATCTACATTTGTGTGTACCTTGAAGGCCATGAATACGCATTTTAAGATGAAGCAATTTTCATACCTTTGACCCTGGCTTATCCAATGTTACAACGGTTGTGACACAGTTCTCGAAAACCATTCGCCAGAAATCCACAATTGTATCAGGAAGTGGGTTCTGCGTTACCAGAAAATGCCGACCATCCCTGTTAGACTGTTTGGAAAGGATTATGTAGACTCAATGAACAATAACAAATCCATGAACGATTAAATATGAGCCATGCTATGTGAAAAGGGGGCCAAATGCATCTGCAAAAAGTATCGATTCATGTCAGCCTGCGCAGTCCGCGCAGGCTGACATGGGCCGAAACTTTTTACCATCTCTAAATTTTCTGCCTGTCAAAGGACAGTCTACCCCATGATTCATTCGGTTGTTAGACAAACTGGATTGTATGGATCCCTATTTATGTGATGTCTTGCTATAATGCGCCACGGAGATGCATTCAGCCTTCTTTTGCAAGAGCACGGCTTATATACGACACTTTTGCCTAAATTTGGTTTACAAATTAGCAGCGCTCTTGCAAAAGAGGGCCTATTTAATAATACATCTTCATGATGCACTTTACCAAGCAAGTCATAACATAATATTGATCCGTGTTGTCCAAAAAAACGGCCGAATCATGATGTAAAATGGCCCTGTAACATTCAGAAATCTTACCAATAGCAAAACCATTTCGACACAGGTCAGCCTTCGCGGACTGTTTAGGCTAACATTGGTTTATACCTTTTTCAGATGCATTAAACCACCTTTTGACAGAGCATGGCTCAAATCCATTCAACTCTTTACCACACAATCCCGACTTTTAACGACCCTGAGAAAGAAGCCTATAGAAAACATTGTGGGAAAAGGAGAAAATGCTGGTAACCAGCATTTTCTCCTTTTCACACAATATTTTCTACCGTATCAAAGTCAGAAATCATCATATTACCAAGATTTAAATTGTTGTCTGCAGATGTTTTGAATTTGGTCCAGTCCAAAAATTTGTCGTTTGGTAAAGAGTTAATTATCATTTTAGAGGAATAAACTCGGTTTACTTTTGTACTTGTAAAACGGAAATTTTTTGCATAAAAGCATGTGCCCGGCCGGGTAGCTCAGTGGTTAGCGTATCTGACTCGTGGCCAAATGGTTGCGAGATCGATACCCGGTTGAGCCAAGCTTTCTTTACGGCGATTTTTCGCCTCGCACTTTTGACGCATGTGAGAAAAGAAGTCAGTGACTTTGAAAGAAAACTGCGTCTGTACTGGTGTGAGAAAAATCAGGAAACACACGTAGGTGCGCTGACCGCTGTGATATGACGTAATTTGATAAAACAGCGTTAAACACCGAAAAAATCAATCAGTCAAGCATAAAACATGTATTAACCCTTTACCACACGGCAAAATTTAAGACCTGTCCAAATTGAAAGCATTTGCAGACGACAATTTCATAGTGGCTCAAATGACGCAACTTTTCTTTGATAGGGTAGAAAACTTTGAGGGAAAAGGAGAAAATGCTGGTTTTTAAAAGGCCTCTTCTTCAGGGGTGTTAAAAGGCCTCATTGTGTGGTAAATGGTTAAGAGATAGATGCAAAATCTGGCTGTTGCGAACGGCAAAGATCAAGATCAGAACGTGCAGTCCGATCTCGGATCTATACCGTCAGCATGTTCAGTCAGACCTGTAAGATGAAAATCTTAGTTTCGATGGACTGTACTATCAGGCGTCGAAAAAGGTCGAGTTTATGATATGAGCCATACGCTGGCAAAAAGGGGCTTATGTTTCTCCGTGATCCGTTATACCAAGAAGTCATGACATGATCGTGGATACATAAAATCCATTTTTTTCCAACAACCGATCAAAACATAAGATAGAGTGGTCCTTTTACATGTGGAAAATTGACCGATAGCCAAAAGTTTCGGCCGAGGTTAGCCTGCGCGGATTGCGCAGGCTGACCTCGGTCGACACTTTTTTCCAGGTGCATTAAGCCCCCTTTTAACAGAGCATGGTTCATCTATTATTATATATGGCTCTGAGAAAGTTCAGTTCAGTGGACGAAGTGGCATACCGGTAGAAAAACTGCATTGATGTAGTCGTTCCTGTTTGGTACACGTGAGGTCAGCCGTGGTCTGTGCATGTCACCTGTGAACAATATTGACTTGTTAGATTCTGTATCCGTATGAACATTTTGTTGTAATATTTATTTAGCTATTTATTCTTTTTGCAATTGTTTGTTGTTTGGGAAACTTATGTGCTCTCTCGAACATTGTAGATTCAGACACCAGACTGCACGTCGTGATTCTCGATCTACATACTGAAGTTTATGAGAGTAAATAGCACTCCACACATCTCAGTCGATTCTGTACCTACATCTAACCTCGTCTATATCAAGCGGGTTTCCATTTTAAAGCACTGCTAGTCACATGAGCTTAAACATTGCAGCGCCCATGTGAATCGATTAGGAACGGCAACAACAGCCACGGTGATAAGCAACCTGTCGCAAAAAAAAAAAAAATGTCTACGGAATTGATAGACCAAGTTAGAAAATAGATATACAAACTCTTTGTCAACGGAAATTTAATAAGAAGTTTCTGATTGAAGAACGGTAAAGCGGTGTGTTTCTGGCGAAGAAATGTGTACCGTGTAGGTGCATATCAAGCTACGTGATACAGCCGAGGGACTGATCAACGGATCACCCGAGGTTTGCCAATGAGTAAATAGTCGAATCCCTTTCATATGTCATTAGCATATTGAAGGCAATTAAGTTTGATTATTGCTTCTCAAATTTTTTGTCGTCCTTGTCCCATCATGCGACACGTGAATGCTCTCAAGAGAGACTCCTGGCTTTTCAGACTCTTAAACCTTGTATATAAGTAACGAAAAGGAGAAATATTTGAAGAAGATATGAGAAACGTTGTGCAGAGCGGATGGAGAAGTTACTTATTACAAACTATAACTTTTTTTGCCGTTGTAAAGTGTCTTAACCCCTTAACAAACAATCGCGTGTTTTTCAAACATAGAAAAATTTTTTTAAAATATTAAGGCAAAAGGAGAAAATGCTGGTAACCAGCATTTTCTCCTTTCCCCCCAGTTTTTTCCACCCGTTCTAAAACGAATTTCATCATTTAGCTCGCGTTTAATTTGTGGATAAGTCCAAAATTATTATATCATCAGGTAAAGTGATTAAGTGTCCGATTTCTACGTTATTTAACTTTGTTAGCTGAGCCACGGTATCGCAGTCGGGAGCGTACAGCACTTGAGAGCAGGGGGTCGCTGGTTCGAATCCTCAGCTCGGGGAATTTCTTTCCGAGGATTGATGATAGTTACTGCGACAGGATTCATTCCTCTCTCAGCGCTGATCGTTGTTTTGATAATGGCTAAGACCAGTGGCTTGGGAAGATTATTGTGCAAAGTACTGATAACAGAAACTCCAGGAAAGCATGGATAGGTGCACTGGTCGCCGTGATATAACTGAAATAATGTTAAAAATGACGTTATAATCCATAAAGTCAATCCGTCAACTTTCGTAAATTACTTACTTGGAATGATGTGTTCAACTCTGTTCTTTCCCTGGTTTTCTTTGCTTCGGGCAGCCGCGAAAAGCGGACTATCATAATTGTCCGCAAAAAGGCTCTCCTCATATTGTGTTGCACGCTGCAGTGCCTGGAAAAAAGAAAGTATAGTAAAAACTGCCTTAAATAGGGCTACATGTATTCAGTTTTCTTTTTTTTTATTAGGTAAGCTAAATTTCTTGTGAAACACCGATAAATACAGCTAGATATGAGCCATGCTTTGGAAAAAGATGGTTTAATGAAACTCCGTGATGCATTACATCAAGCAAGACATCATTTAGTTATGGATCCATAAAAATCTAGTTTGTCTAACAACCGACCGGATCATGAGATAGTCTGGTCCTTTGACATGTAGAAAATTGATCAATAGCAAAAAAGTTTCCACCCATGTCAGCCTGCGCAGGCTGACATGGGTTGATACTTTGTGCAGATCTACGTATCAAGATCCCTTTCCAAAGGTCATGGTTCACATATTTTTCTTTGCAATCGTATTCCTGAACTGTCCAGTGAAAAGTGCACAATCTTGGGCACTGAAATGAGGCAATGGCTGTTTAGCAATCCGTAACATCATCTATTCATGTAAGATCAGATGTGACGTCATCATACCGATTTGAACCATTTCAAATCCTCATCATGAACACGTGGTATTGATCATGTGACATTCCCACAAGTCGTTGCGAAACTCCAGCGCGAAATCTGAAAATACCTTAAGAGTCTACAAAGCCCATCAAAGAAACACTATATTGAAAAATACTTTTGTTGCTTTTATTTTTTCTTCTATACTTATGATTTGCCAGCTGTCGCCTTGCTTAATTCAGTGATAAATCAATTTTCAAATATGATGACATCAAAGAAACAATCTAAGTGCAAAAGTATGTCATTCTTGTATGTGACAATTACAGTGACAATGACAAAAACTTCAATGAATAAAGGCCATCCCCCCCCCCCCCCCCGCCCAAAAAAAAAAAAGATTTGTACATCTTGTATACAAAACAGTAGATATGTAGATATGTTTGACAGTAATTTTTTTTAGTATGGGTGGGTGAGGACAAATACGTTACATGTAGATCTACATACCTCAAAATCTTGTTCAAGTCGAGCCTTCCCAGTAACAGAATCAGGTTCGATCATCTTCTTGTACGCCTGGTCAAATTCCTCGCAGGGTATGTTCACACACGGGAACAGTAATGCATCCACTATGGCTTCATAGATAAACATGTATTGTTCCTACAATGAATAATAGCAGGGTTTTTAGGCCCTTAGGCTGCTAAGCGCAACTCTAGGACCTTTTGCGGACAATGTAGATCTAGATCAGACTGCACAGAACGTGCAGTCTGATCTTGCACCTACACTGTTCGATAAGATATTTTTTCCCCAAAATACCTTTGGAGTAGCAAAACTATGGGTTTTACTATAGGCTTGAATGTTTCATTTCACTTGTTTAGCAGGGTAAGGGTTAGTTCTTGCTCCAGAAAAGATTTTGCCAAGACGACTTCGAATGTAACCTTGTACTCGGAAGCAACCGGTGTTGGTCCCGCACTGGCTCACCGTGCCTCATCAACAATTTCGGAAATCAGCCTGATCGTTGCCTTTGGGGCTAAGTAGATTAAGATTAGACTGCAAAAAGCGTGCAGAATGATCTTTGATCTACACTGTCCCTTTTTTTAAACAGTACAAACAAAAGTCGGTCATAAAATTGCAATTATCTGGGTCTTACTCTAGCCTGAAAAAGTATATTGGGTTTATTCGACGCTTTAAATAACCCTTTCCCACATCATTCCGAGTTTTAACGACCTTGAAGCAGAAGCCTTTAGAAAACGTTGTGGGAAAGGGAGGAAATGCTGGTAACCAGCATTTTCTTCTTTTTTTTTTACACCGTTTTGTACCCTTTCAAAGTCAAATGTCATAATTTGTTATACATTTAATTGTCGTCTGCAAACGCTTTCAATTTGAATCAGTCTAAAATCTTGTCGTTTGGTAAAAAGTTAAGGGTTAAACTTCGAAAATTATAAATAACAAGAAATATCGTTAAAAAGGAAGACTAATTAAAATTTGCCAGCAAATAGGCAGAAATAAACACGTCTTTATTTTTTTACCAATCACAAATTTTTATTTATTCATTTATAACCAGTAGCAAGACGTAGGTCAAAACACAGCACATTTAGCTATACCGAGAAAAAAACCACGTAGAATAGTGTGCGAATACAGTCCCAGACTTACGTAGTTTTGGACCATATTGACCCTCTGATGACGAAGATTTTGTACACACTGGTAGACGTTCACGTATCCTTCCGCTCTGGCCTGGTCTACGAGGTAGTCAAAAGCTATGTACGTCCCTGTACGCCCGATACCAGCACTAGTATGAGAAAAACAGTTTTGCAAAAATATCAAGAATATTCGGCAGAACTTTACGGGCATGTAGGCCTACGGGCATTTTGTTCCCCCATCATTTTGTTTTGTACGAATTCTCAATTTATTATATATTTTTTTAAAATCAACTCTTTACTAAACAACAAATTTATGACTTGCCCAAATTGGAAGCAATTACAGACAACATGTTACTCGATTTATGAAATTTGTCTTTCGTATGGTAGAAAACATTGTAGGAAAAGGAGAAAATGCTGGTTATCAACATTTTCCCCTTTTTCCTCAATGTTTTCAAAAAGCTTTCTATCAAAAGGTCGTTAACACTCGAGACTTTGTAGCAAAGGGTAAATTGATATACATTGCATACAGCGTGAATTCTATGGAGTCGCGCGCAATGTTAGGTAGACAAAATGGTAAACTTGAGTATGAGTCATACAATTTTTTTTTTGTAGTAGATCTATATACGCAGTGAATAAAACAGCCTGCTAAGTCAATTTTAATAAAAGCGTCGGTGGTGTAAAGGTTAGCATGGTTGCCTTCCAAGCTGTCGATCCGGGTTCGATTCCCGGCCGACGCAGGTCTATTTTTTTTTTTATCACTATCCTAGCTTACAAAACAAGGCCCACTCTTTAGTTAAAATCTTTAGGCTCATATTTTGCTCAAATCCCCTTTCGGATTCATTTTCTGACTTTAGTTGTGCTCATTAACGACGTATATCACATTTTTTTTAAAACTTTGCACATACAAAGCTCACAAAGCTCATCATGTCTCTAGGACATTACAGAGATATGGGTCACCGTGCTCGTTTCTGAGAAATTTGCCTTTGAAAAAGGTATATACAGGTCCAAAATTCAGCATATATTGGATTTAACACGCCTTTCTGTAATAGTCCGTTAAACAGGAAAATTACCGGAAGAACACACAAATATACATTATTTTAATGAAAATTCGTTTTGTTTTGCATAAAAAAATACATAAAAGCCTGGTTTTGAGCATGGTAAATGTACAAATATGCATGTTATATATAGACTATTGAGTTAAAAAGGGAGATATTTTGACCGAATTAAGGGTTAATCTTAAATAAATACATAGTTTCTAACGGACAGAATTTTCTTAAAGTTTCCACACTTATAGTATTCATAATTCTAAACAACAAGAAAAAATAAAAATGGCACCTATCCATGCTTATTTCGCCAGAAAACAAGGATGAAGGTCACTGTGGAAGTTAATTTTTTCAAGGGAATAAAAAAGAAGCTCAGCAGACACAGTGGGAAAAGCAGAAATTACTCATTAGGAGCGATTTCCCCGTTTCCAATAATGATTTTCAAAGTGGAAACAGCTATGCTTCCACAGCTTTTAAATTTCCTGCCTTTGTTTGCTTAACTGGTGTGTAACGCCGTTTCAACAGTATTTTGATAATTTCAGGGTGACAGTTCACAGGTCCATTTTTTTCTCTTTGCAAATAGCACCTGAAGCAAGTGCTACTTGTTTCAGTGCACCAATAGTGTTACCATATGTGCAAAAAATACTTTCTATTCTTTATCCATGAAAAAAATGTATGCGCCGAAGGGTGCGCGGGAACATTCGTTATATACGTCGTTAATTGAGACACATTTCACTAGCATTAAAGATACATCTATGATCGTGTTCAGTTTTTAACCCATTTCATCTTTATTCTATCATTTTAACTATAACTATTCCTGTATCTTCATGCCAAATGTTGCCCCTGTTGCAAGGTTGCACAGATTCTAATCGATAGAAAATGCATTTCATTTTCTTAAGGCCATCAACGAGTGTCCTTAGGCAAGACACTTTGAACTGACCCTTGGTCTAGGATGTGTGAAACCCCGGACTAACATGAATTAGCGAGGTTTTGCCGTAAAGACTGATATAATGTTGAAAGCGGCGTAAGACACCATTCAATCGATATCACCAAGGTTATACAGAACCTGCAGTGTACAAGAAGTGGAGATGTGTCGTCAGTGTCCGTTGACTGCACTTTTGACCAGAAATTGACCATGGAGGAGGGATGTTCTGGCACGTTCTTGTCCACCCAGGATAGGTAATGAAACTGGCGGATTTCACGGGTGACCTTTTTACACTGAAATGTACAATATTTATTAGTGAGCCAGGATTTGTGAAAAGGGGGTTTAATGCATCTGCAAAAAGTATCGACTCAGGTCAGCCTGCGCAATCCGCGCAGGCTGATCTGGGTCGAAACTTTTTACTATTGGATAATTTTCTCTATGTCTTACAGTGACTATGACTAATTTACCTCGTGATTCAGAGGGTTGTTCAACAAAGTGGACTTCATGGATCCATAATTATGTGATGACGGGCTTGGTATTATGCATCACAAAGTACATTAAACCCCTTTTGCAGATTTGTATTTTCTGGCCTACCTCAAAGACGCTTCTAAAGTCATGCAGAATATCACCCAGAAACTATATTCAAAGATTTTTATGTGCATTGATGGAAAAAAACTTTTTTTTTTAAAGAAATGATCGAATTTCCCAAGTATCACACAGAAAAAAACTTAAGTAAAGAAATAATAAAAATGCTCGACAGATTTTTAGCACACCTATTCCAAGTGTTAACTGTATGTGACATTACAAAAACCTATGTCGTGAATTGTCCGCACAGCTATTAAAGAAACAATGAAATCATCATCTTCATCGACATCATCATCACATCCTCATCACACCATCATTATTATTACTATTATTACTATTATTATTATTTATGTATATATTTTATTTATTAATCTCCATCAGGAGTAAATAAACTAACTAAATAAATAAATACTACCACTACTACTACCATTACTACTATAATTGTTGTCCTTGTTCTTGCTCTTCTTCTTCTTCCTACTACTATTACCAGTATTGTTATTATTGTTGTTGTTGTTGTTTCTACTACTGGTATTACTATCATTATAATTATCATCATTATTGTTATTACTACTACAACTACTCCTTCTACTATTACTACTTAAAGTATTTTCATTGTTGTTGTCAAAGTGATGATATACTCACAGAAATGCTGAAGGTTCTGACATCGAAGTCGGCATAACTTTCAATCTGTTTAATCTCGACTAACAAATCGCCAAACTGTTTGTTACCGTCATCAGGCCAATACTGGCAGCACTTCACCTTTAAAAAACCAGGAGAGAAAAATAAATAACTGAGCAATGCTCCGTGAAAACGGGGCTTAATGCATCTGCAAAAAGTATCGACCCATGTCAGCCTGCGCTATCCGCGCAGGCTGACATGGGTCGATACTTTTTGCTATTTGTAAATTTTCTGCTTGTCCAAGCACCTGTTTAACACATGATGCATTCAGTTGTTAGACAGAGTGGATTTTATGACCCATAACTTTATGATGGATTGCCTGGTATAATTCATCACGGAGATGTATTACACCCCAATTTGCCAGAGCATAGCTCATGCGAGTATTTAGTAATAAAAAAAAACTTGTATTAAAAATCTTTTCGAAAAAAATTTGTTTCATGAGTATGCTTACCCATATCATTCTGTAGAATAAAGTTTTACCAAACAAACCCCTGTTTTAACGAACTGAGGAAGAAAACTTTTGAAAGAAAAACTGTGGAAAAGTAGAAAATGTTTTGTAACTAGCATTTTCTACCTTTTTTCACAATGTTTTCTATCCTTTTCAAGACAAATTTCAGCTTTTTTGAGTCACATTTAACTTGTCGTCTGCAAATGCTTTCAATTTAGGCAGGTATACACTTTTGTCGTCTGGTAAAGGAAAGTAAAATACGAGTCCGTACGTAGTAAAAAAAAAAATCACAAAAACTCCTTTCAAGTAAAATACTCCTTATATGAGTATAGATCATTCTGTAGTAAAATGTTTTACCAAATATTCCCCTTGTTTAACGAACCAGGAGGAAGGCTTCTGGTCTGTATTCACCACTGACTACTCTTAAGAACATTCTTTGTCTAATTATGGATTTCGAAAGAAACACAACTTCTGATTGACTAAACCATTTATTTTAGCCAATCAAATTGCGTGTTACTTTCAAATTTAGAAAACTCTTGAGCATAAGACAAAGAATATTCTTAGTATGATTGGTAAATAGGCCTACGGCCTACTAGAAAAAAAAATGGAAAACAAATGTGGAGAAATGAGAAAATGCTGGTAACCAGCATTTTCTTCTTTTCTCACAATGTTTTCAAAAGGCTATTGAACCGGTGATTATGTGGTAAAGGGTTATAGCCTTACCTTATTGTTTTCAACCAGTCGAGTCAACATCACTATCTTTTTACAGTTGTACTGCCAGATCGTTCGCCAGAAATCTCGAGCGTGCTCTTCCGTCGGTCCTGTTGAAAATTAAACTTTACAAAATAATCAAAGCACTGGTATCACTGTCTAGCACCTTTTTCTTCATGCGGCAAAAAACAGAATCTTATGATAAAACATAACCCTCTAGTAAAAAAAAAAGAGTTAAATTTCACGTAATGGCGTCATGTAGTTTTAATTGGGTTGCAACACGCGAAAAGGGGCATTCGGATATTTTCGTAAAGTGTCGTCTCGCAGGCTGATCCGAGACGACACTTTACGCAAATGTCCGAGTGCCCCATTTCGCGTGTTGCAAGCCAATTGGGATATTATATTTTTAGTATCTAACAAATGCATGGCCTTTAGTACATTGTACCTATGTTGACAAATGAAATGAGCCATGCTCCGTGAAAAGGGGCCGAACCCTTTACCACACAATCTCGAAGTTTAACGCCCCTTAGAAAGAAGCCTTTTGAAAACATTGTAGGAAAAGGAAAAAAGGCAGGTAACCAGCATTTTCTCGTTTTCCCACAATGTTTTCTACCCTATCAAAGACAAAGTCCATCATTAGAGCCCCATTTAAATTGTCGTCGGCAAATGTTTTCAGTCAAGACAAGTCTACATTTTTTGTTATGTGGTGAAGAGTTAATGCATCTCCGTGATGCATGATTCTAAGCAATTTATTACATGATTATGGATTCATAAAATCCATCTTGACTGAATCGTGAGGCACACTGGTTCTTTGACATGCAGAAAGATGACAAATAGCAAAAAGTTTCAGCTCAGGTCAGCCTGCGCAAAATGTGATACTTTTAGCAGATGCGTTCAGCCCCGTTTTCAAAGAGTATGGCTCTAATCTATTAAAAAAAAAAACTTACTTACCTTGGGCTGCTATATATTTATGGGGTCGGTTGTAGCCCTGAAATGTATACATTGATAAAAATTAACCCTTTATCTGCTAAAAAATCGAAATGAAACTTTCAAGTCAATAGTAAAACCAAAACGTTGCCATTTCAAAGTTTTATTTATTTAATCGTTATTATTTCTCTTTTTTTTTTTGGGGGGGGGGGGGGGAGGGATACCTCCTTATCGGATAGGGAAGAGCCAAGATCAGACTTCACGTTCTGTACAATCTGATCTTGATCTATACTGTCCGCAAGGGGTCCTTGAGTCGCGCTTAGCAGCATAAGGGTTAATTATAGCTTGTCAGGCACCAAATGCTACCTATGGCCCGTTTTTTCCCATTACATTTACTAAAAATCGGTAAAACATCACACATAATATATTGATCACATAATGAATGAAGTGACTGAATTATCATCCAAACCTATTTTTTAAAGGTATTTGTCATGCTTATAAAATTTGCGTCCAAACTCAGCTAAGTTTGAAACTTAAAATTTTCAATAATTTTTCAGACAGTGAGAAAATTTGAAAAATATAAATGAGCTATACTCTGTAAAAAGTGGGATTTGTGCATCTGCAAAAAGTATCGACCCATGTCAGCCTGCGCAGTCCGCGCAGGCTGACCTGGGCCAAGAATATCGCTATCTTGAATTTTTTTTGCATTTCAAAGGACCAGTCTACATCATGATTCATTCAGTTGTTAAACGAAATGGATTTTAGGGGTCCATAATTATGCGATTTCTTGCTTCGTATCATGTATCACAGAGGTACATTAAGCCCCCCTTTACAGAGCATGGCTCACATAATCAAGGAAGAACAAGGAAGGAAGAAAGGAAGGAAATGATTTAAAAAAGAAGAATTCACTTCAATAGTTTTGTATCAGTTTGTGCTTGAGATTAGCCTAATTAAGCTCGACTGAGTCGAGCACAATCATTTTTTGAAGGCATTCAGGCTTAAAACAAAACACTTTTATTGGTCGACCTCGCAACCATAATGTCCAGAGTTCGATTCCAAGGAGCTGGTGTTAACTTAGGAAACAATTAATTGGTCCACACTTCCAGCGCAGGTACTGGTGTAGTTTACAGGAAGCAGGATCGACAGAGATTAGTACAATTTGCAAGAACTTGTTTCTCAATCGATATAAAATAATATATTTAAGTTAAATAAATTATTAAGGAGCTTAAATTCGCATTTAATAGGCATCTTCATAAATTTTATCCTGTGGTATTACTAGTAGAAACCAGGTAGAAGTTTGAAAAGTAGCGGTTAAAGAAACAAAAGTTGTAGCTCAAGTTCTAAAGAGAAAAGACAATTTCCAGCCAAAAGGAAAAAAAAAAACATATATATTGCATCTTTAAACTCTTGCGTCGGAAATATCCCATGGTATCGGACAGGGTCGATCCAAGATGAGACTGCACGTTCTGTGCAGTCTCATCTTGGATCGACACTATCCGCAAAAGCGCCTAGGGTCGTGCTTAGCGGCCTCGTGGTTAAATTCATCACAAGACCCTCTGAGAACAATAAGACTTACACTTATAAAGCAAGCGTTGATATAGTCACTGCCCTCTTCATCTGAAAGCGCTGTCAAGTTTACTCTGGTGTGATCATCTAAAAAATACACCACAGCGATTTTGAAATATCGAAATGAATTCATAAATTGTCCATACGAATGAGGAAAAAAAAAACAGTTAACTAGCGTGTATACTAAATAGGAAACACAATCATGTTTTTGAATTTACAATCAAATGGATAGTAGGGCCTACTTCAGTTAAGTCATAAATTTATGCGACCACAACAAGTTTGACGCTTCCAATTATTTAAGTATTCTCTTTAAAAAGGGGGCTTAATGCATTTGCAAAAAGTATTGACCAAGGTCAGCCTGCGCGGACGGGTCAAAACTTTTTGCTATTGCTCAATATTCTGCATGTCAAAGGACCAGTCCAGCTAATCATTCATTCTGTTGTTTGACAAAATTGATTTCATGGATCCATAATTGAATGATATGTTGCTTGGTATCATGCATCGCAGAGATGCATTAAACCCCCTTTTGCCACCGCATGGCTCATTTATAAAAATTCATCACAGTGATCAAATGAATGACATTAGCTTCCTTTGGCATGCGATGTTAACGTGAAGAAAAAGGATAAGTCTTACATGGGTAGATTTCCCTGTATCTATTTTTGCGAATGTTCTGCGGTTTCTTTGCTGCCTCACAAGGGTGTGACAATCCGGCTGTCAGATCCTTTAAAATATAGAAAGAAATTAGCACCTTGTCACTGAAGCAGCACAATCAGAGAACGGAAATGATTTTCAAGACAAAGATCACCAGTGACCTTGGCCTTTGACCCATTAGACCCGAACACAATAAGGCAACTCCCTGGGTCATGCGCAACACTTGTATAAAGTTTCAGTGTCCTAAGTCAAACAGCTATTGAGTTAGAGCACGGAAACAATTTTCAAACAAATTTCACCTGTGACCTTGACCTTTGACCCCAAAAACAATCGGGCACCTTCTTGGATCATGAGCAGCACTTGTATAAAGTTTCAGAGTCTTAGGTCAAACAGCTTTTTTCAAACAAAGTTCACCTGTGACCTGGATCTTTGACCCATGTGACCCCAAAACAATAGGGCACCTCCTGATTGCAGTCTGATCTTTGATCTACACTGTCCGATAAGGAGATTTTTCCCCAAAAATGACCTTTCAAATAGAAGAATTTAGATTTCAACTGTTGGCTTCAAAATTTCATTTCACTTATTTAGCAGGATAAGTGTTAAAATTGTCGGGGCTTTTTCAAATTCTAGTCCAATCCCAGACTAGACATCTGAATGCCTGAGACGTTCTATCTCATTCAATCAAATTGCTTAACTCGAAATTTAGAATAAGCATTTTTATTATATTCCTATCAGTGAATTACTGGGATTTCTCAGTGTATTATTTTTTCAGTTTTTCACAGTGAATAACATCACTAGTGATGATATGGTATCATCACTAGTGATGATTTAGTTTTAGAATGTTTGCCGGAACTACTTTTTTCCTCTGTTGCTCACAGTCTAATCTTTCTGTCTCTGCTTCAAACATCTTTAATAGTAAAACATAGCACAGTGAAAAGATTTTCGGTTCAGTCTGTCCAAACAATCCTGAGTTAACGACCTTGTGGGAGAAATCTTTTGAAAACATTTCGAGAAAATCAAGATAGTCTAGCTTCAGTGGGAGAGAGCTCTTTGAAAATATTGTGGAAAACGAGAAAATACTACCAACCAACATTTTCTCCTTTTTCCATAATGTTTTCTATCCTATCAGAAAACCTTAGGTCTATTGTACCAATTTAGTATTTGTCATCTGGAGATGTTTTTAATTCGGGAAAGTCTTAAACTTGTCATGTGGGAAAGGGTTAACTGTTTCTTCTTCTAATTTCATATGGCTGGGTTTAAATTGTAAAGGCGCAAAACAATGTATGCCTTCAAGTGGAGAGATAGATGACGTAACATGCCCTCGAGCGTTACGTCATCTGTTGCGTCAGTTGCTTCCGCCAAAAATGGATCATGTGTTTGTAAAGAAAAGTCCTGTGTATACCTACCGTTCTTGATACTTATTAGCAATCAAATGGAGAATTAGGAATATAATAAATAGAATAATCAGCTGGTGGTATGCGATATTAAAAATCTGTCACTCGAATGGGGTTTGATACGGTTCAAAAACTCGTCCTTCGGACTCGTTTTTCAACCGCATCATACCCCATTCTAGTGACAGATTTTTAATATCACACACCACCAGTTGATTATCCTCTATCACTTAAACAGTTAGGGAATACGGCCAATAGGTGTACACAGAAATACGTTAACGCACTAACATATCGTTTACATAGAGGATATTTGTTGTTTTCGGTGAAAGATCAAAATTTATTTCATCGAGTGAACATCATCGGTAATATTTTCACTAAAAAAAAAAAGACGAAGACAAATATTCTATTTATTTCATGCTACTAGCCCCTTTTTTGTTGGGACTTTCATCAAAATCCAGTACAGTTGTTTACGGTAATTCCCCGTGGCGTAAACTCCCCCCCCCCCCACACACACACAAAAGGACGCATTACAATATTACTCAAAGCGCGAAGAATGTACGAGGTAAGTGCACGTAAAATTACGTCATATTTTCGTCTGGTTAAACGGTACGCACCGTTGTCTGTGCATGTCATATTCTTTAAAGATTGGACCTGTCTGCTATGACACATCACCCACCCCCGAATATTAGGGAAAAGTAGGGCTTATACCGAAGCTATTAGCCGATTACCCAAGCATGTAGGGGCTGTTTTAATAAATGGCCGGTGCATAGGTTACATGCTAGCCGTTCATAGCTGACTGAATCGCACCAGGTTAGTGTTTTTTTGAGTAAACGTTTATTTTATTTTAAAATTCAAAGTAACGGTTGTTTTGAAAAGTAGTCCGGTTCTGTACCCAGAATGCCCAAATTAGATAGATGTGTATCATTCGGCATACCTCGGGTGATGGGAGCCATCATATCCCTCGGCTGTAACTGGTGGATTGATATGCACCAGATCGGTACATACCCGGAAATACGCCGGTTAACCGTTCTGAAAATTGTAAGGCTCCTCTTAAAAAAGAGAACTTGAGTTTCAATTTTCTATCGAAACCTTTCTAACTGTATTTCAGTTCAGTTGACAAACAGTTCGTACATTCATTATTTAACGTGGTTTATCAATTTCGATTGAAATTTTTACCGACAGATAAACAGATATGAATAACTTCACCGAGGTTGTTTATGTCGTTGCTAAACGACTGTCAGTGTCAGCGCTATATATAGAATCACGTGATTCTCATTTCAAAATGGAAATCTCCTTGATACGGACGAGGTTAGATGTAGGTACGGAATCGGCCGAGTTGTGACGAGTGAGATGTGTATTTGTAAAATGCCATCTAGCGGGAGATAATGCGGTACGCACTGTTTACCTAAGTAACTAGTGCGCGGGAGCTACTGTTGTCGCCTTTAATTGAAGAGTTACGGAAATATTTACGGTTAATTTCACCAGTCATAATCATGAATTATCAAACCTTAAAATGGATAAATTCTTTACCTTGAACTGTCGTTCTGTCACGGCTTTGTTGTGTGGGTTGTTAACGTAATCCCATAATTCCGTCAACAAAATGGTTCCGGGTGTCTCCTTGAAGTCAGATAGACTACACCCACTTTCTGCAGAATCACATCTCTTTAGAATGGCCTTCTGGTCTACAATACAAACACTTATCATGATTGTACGAGTACACTGTACAGGGTGTCCCAGAAGTCGCTCACCGTCAAGGTTTCCATGAATCCTCAGGCTGCTAAGCCCGACTCAAATATCTTTTGCGGACAGTGTTGACAAGACAAGACTGCACAGAACGTACAGTCTAATCTTTGATCTACACTACACTGTCCGATAAACAGATATCTTTCCGCCCCCATCTTCCGATCCCCCGAAAAAAAAAAAAACGTAAAAAAATGCAAAACTTGTTTTCTTATCATCAGCTTGAAAGTTTCGTTTCAGTTAGTTAGCAAGATACGAGTTAAAAAACATTTTTCTCATTAAAAAAACTCTTTCTTGCGTAGTTAATTCATAAGTCATAATTAAATGGCTTGCAACACGCGAAAAGGGGCATTCGGACATTTGCGTAAAGTGCCGTCTCGGATTAGCCTGCGCGGACTGCGCAGGTTGATCCGAGACGACACTTTATGCAAATGTCCGAATGCCCCTTTTCGCGTGTTGCAAGCCAAATGGAAAAGAGAGAAAAAAAAAATAAAATCAATATTAAATCTGAAAGAACGGAACAAAAATGAAAATAAAGAGGATGCTGCTCGACTTACGGGCCACCCTGTCACGAAAAATCACATATTACCGCATTCTGTCATTTAACGAATGACTGACATAAAGAATATAATAGATTCTGTTGAAAGAGTTTCAGCTTCCTATACTTTGTTGCGTATAATCCAATCTCTTATACTAGTTGTACTTTGCTAGTGAGATTCAGCCAAAATAAAAGAAAAAATCCGATCGTACAAAATTTATATGAGCCATGCTCTGTGAAATGGGGATCTTAATGCATCTGCAGAAAGTATCGACTCAGGTCAGCCTGCGCAATCCGCGGAGGCTGACCTACATTGAAACTGTTTGCTATTGGTCAATTCTCTGCAAGTCAAAGGACCATGCTACCTTATGATTCCGTCCGTTGTTAGACAAAATGTATTTTATTGATCCATAATGTTGTAATTAATTGCTTGATATAATGCATCGCGGAGATGTATTAAACCCTGTTTAGCCAGAGCATGGCTCATACGCATTTACATATTCTACATGGAAGAACGATATAAGATGGATACCTGGTTCGAATGCTAGATTTATATACTTGGTAGATACAAAGGTACCATCTTCAGGCTGATGTCGGAGTTTCTCTGTATCCTCTCTCTTCTCCTTTTTCCTAAAGAAGGAACCCAGCTTACCCCTGCAGAAAGATCAAATCACGCCGAATATAGTAGAAGAAGAAAGCCAAGGCGCCTGACGCTTCGTTCAGTTTTATATGCTTTCCGCCTTGGATCCCTTCGAGGTTCATATGGCCGAAGTACAAATATACCAACAAAAAACGATATGACTGATGTAAAACTCAGTTATTCCTTTCCCAAAACGATACATATGTGAGCCATACTTTGGCCAAAAGGTGGTTTAATGCATCTCCGTAATGCATTATACAAAGCAAGTCATAATACGGCCTGCAACACACGAAAAGGGGCATTCGGACATTTGCGTGAAGTGTCGTCTCGGATCAGCCTGCGCAGTCCGCGCAGGCTAATCCGAAACGACACTTTCCGTTTCTATGTAATTTTCTATTTTACGTATGTCTACTGTAGGACAAAATCTAATGTAGTCGTAAATTGACGTCTCGGATTAGCCTGCGCGGAATGCGGAGGCTGATCCGAGACGACACTACGCAAATGTCCGAATGTCCCTTTTCGCTTGTTGCAGGCCATATTATTATAATAATGGATCCATAAAATCCATTTGGTCTAGCAACTTGCTGAAAAATGAGGTAGAATGGTCCGTGGACATACCACAAGCAAAAAGTTTCGACACAGGCTGATCTTGGTCGAAACTTTTTGCAGATTCATTAACCCCCTTTTTCACATGGCTCATGTATTTGAGACTCGTCCGAACTTGAAACATCTGCAGACGACAAATTCAAAATTAGTTCAAATGGCCGTAAGTTATATGATAGGGTAGAAAACTTTGTTGGGAAAGGAGAAAATGCTCGTTATCAGCATTTCCTTCTTTTCCCATAATGTTTTTCAAAAGCCTTCCTGTTCACGGTCGTTAAAACTCAGGATTATGTGGTAAAGGGTTAAACGTTTAATTATTAGAAAACAAAGGACATTCATGAATAAGTTAGATGTTTAAGTCATATGATTGACTAAACGTACTGGTGAAATAAAGGGGCATGCAAACGCAAACAAAAATATTACGATCAAACTTTGACCCTCGATTATTGATAATAAACAGCAGTACAGAAAATTTACAGTACTTTTTGAAATTAGACAGTTGAGTTTCGTTGTCCTTTAGTATACGAATATATCTAGTCCGTTTTTTATTAAAATGAACCATGCTCTGTAAAACAGATGTTTAATGAATCTGCAAAAAGAATCGACCCTGGTCAGCCTGCGCAGTCCACGCAAGCTGACCTAGATCGAAACTTTTTGCTACTGGTCAATTTTCTGTATGTCAAAGATCCAGTTACGAGCGTAATTCTACGATTTAGTCGGTCGTGAGACATAATGGATTTTTTTTTTATTATTTAAAGACTTGCTTGCAATAATGGATCAAGGAAATGCATTAAACCATCTTTTCCCGGAGTGGCACTCAAATAGCAATGATAAACCACTTTACTTTTTGATCATCCATATTGCCAGTAGGACTGCTACTACACCAAGAACTGCCAATATAATACCAAAGGCTAACATGACTGCACTCGACGTGGACAATTGCAATGCAAAATCTGAAACAGAAATACATCAGATACATTAAAATTTTAGTTACTGAATATTTCTTCTCTAAGATAATGTTACATGTAGCTGGTTCGAAGTATTTCCTGAAATAAACATGCATATTTTTTGAAAACTGCGCACCAGCAGTTCTGATCGCAACCATAAGAGCAAACATGTATGTAAGAGCAATCAAATGCTGCACTGTTTCTGTGAGAGACTATAATTTAACCCTTTACCAAACAATCCCTGGTTTTTACGACCAAGAGGAAGAAGCCTTCTGAAAACATTGTGGGAAAAGGAGAAAATGCTGGTAACCAGCATTTTCTCCTTTTCCCACAATGTTTTCTACTCTTCTAAAGTCAAGTTTCAATTTTTGAGTCACATTTATTTTGTCGTCTGCAAATGCTTCCAGTTTGGACCAGTCTAATATTTTGTCGTTTGGTAAAGAGTTAAAGAGTTGTGAGTACCGAAACTAATATGTATGATTTACATCTTGAAGTATTTTGGTGACTTTTCTGACTAAAGTCATATCGACTGTCCCACTATTGCGCAGGCTGACGTGGGACGATACTTTTTGCATAAGCATAAAGCTCCCTTTTCACAGAGCTCATTTGCAGAAGCCGAATTCAATATGGCTATACCGGTAATAACGGTAAGTGTTTCTGAAATGTTAGAAAATATTTTGTTTTTCCACAATGCTGTCACTAGCTTTATATTTCAGGATCGTGAAAATGCTGGATTGTGTGGCAAGGATTTAAGTGTTAAGAAGTACATGTAAAGAAACAAGCGGACAATGATTATCAGATACCATTGATTTGACATTGGTCTCCATTAAAGCCCTCCTCGCATCCCCCTAGACAAATGCCGTCTGTTTTGTTACAAGGTGCAAAGTTCCTGCATACACCACATTTCTGTGCACAATTCAATCCATAGGTCCCATCATCGCATTCTGTAAAGTCAAAAAGTAAGGCATACCATAAGCCATTGAAACTCCATTGGTCTATCACAGAATACCGAAAACTATTGCTCGATCATCGGACACCGTAACTAAAAAATAACACGTTCGTGCATCCTCCCTTTATCGCATATGATATCATGTTATTTATACGATATAAAGGGGGAAGGTGCCTATAGATGTGCTATTTTTAGTAACAGCATTTGATGATCGAGCAATCAAAATTTCAGTTTTCCGTGATAGACCAATTGAGCTTCAACGGCCTGTGGGCAAACTTAGAGACATGATGGCTTGAAGTAAAACAGGGGTCCTGAGTGGCTTAGTAGTTTAGTGTAGGACTTGCAACCTAGAGGTCCTGGGTTCGAGCCTCACTAGAAGCACTGGGCTTTTTGCGTTGGTGTATTTGGGCAAGACACTGCAGAGCCCTAATTTAGAACTGGTGAAATCTTGGACATACATGAATAAGTGAGCGGTGACCGTGACATGACTGAAATAATGTTGATAGCGGCGTAAAACTTGATTCAATCAATCAATTGACGTGAAGTATTTGAAACGGCTACCATCAATTCATCTTAATCTGTTGAAATATGTTCTCTTTTACTTAGGCTTGTTCTTATATATGCTTTCTTTCACGTTTGACTGTTGTACGTCGTAATAATACTGTCTTTCTTATAGCCTACTGAAATACTACCTTTTTATACTAACAGGTTCATATACCAATACGAAAACAAGTTTGAAGAAAAGAACAACTTTCTTTTTCTTTTTTTATGGTATGTAAAACGTTAAAGGATAAGTTAATAACTAGCGGTTCTTTACTGGTAGTTCTATGTTCACTGTAGCAGGTCAACAAAGCTGGTTTACAGACTGTGTGACTGTAAGCCAGGCTATGTATTGTAACAATTACAAGATCAAGTACATATCTTACACTTATCAACACATGTTGTAGGAAACTTAAACCGACCCCTTGAACAATACTTGTTGTATAACTTAACCTTCTTTGTTTTAGGTCCCCAAGCAAAATTTTAGAGCCGCCGTATGTAGCACCCATATTTAATTCAAATAATATAGATAATAAATTATTTAAAAAAAAAATGAGTTGGTCAGATAGGTGGTCTTTCTAGCCAAATTACAGGAATCAAAAGAATATAAGAATAAGTTTTGAACCGTTAGCGAAACGACATTAGCTACATGACCTAAAAGGAAAGATGCCTTCAGTTATCTACTCACCGTCTTCACAAAGTGGAGGCTCCACACCCGGATAAAGACATCCAGATAAACAACCACCGTCGGTCTTGTTACATATAGTACTGCCGAAACACACATCCTCTCGACAGGTATACGAACAGTTGTAACCGTAGTAACCGTCCTGACATGCTATCCAAATAGTAAAGGTAAAAATTATATGTGTATGAAGTTTCTCTTTCTTTTCAATGTACATGTGTAATTGGCATACGCAAAACAAGAGCACTGCATGCCTGTGCCAGCGCTCGGCCGCATTTTCTTGATTTTCGATGAAAATTCAAATTTAAAAAAAAGGGCATAACTATGTCAAAATACTTTGATGTTTACTTGCCCTTGTTGTATAGGTTCCCTTTTTGATAGTTAATAAGTTGTCAAGTTTGAAGTAAATACTTTCAGTAATAACAGAGATATTATACAATGTCAAAGGTTTTGCACGACGACGACCCAAACCTTTAGGACGACATGGCTACTCTTCGAAAAGACTCGAGCTAATATGAGAATTTTAACATCACACCTCTAATAAATTACAGAATATAACAAGTCACGGAAGATCTCAATTTCGAAGCAAGCGGAAAGAAAAATTTCGTTCAAATTCTCTTTGATTGAATATCCGTTTAATTTTGGTGACAAACAAATATTGATGTTGGGATTGGTGAATAGCACTGTTAAGTCCTGTAAAGCAACTGATCAAAGTCACCCGTAATTCTTTTACATTTTAGATCATTGTTTAACTCTTTACCACACAATCCCAAGTTTTAACGACCTTGAAGAAAAAGCCTTATGAAAACATAGTGGGAAAAGGAGAAAATGCTGGTAACCAGCATTTTCTCTTTTTCCCACAATGTTTTCTACCCTTCCCAAAACAAATTTAATTTTTTGAGCCACGTTTATCTTGTCGTCTGCAAATGCTTTGAATTTGGACCAATCTTAAATTTTGTCGTTTGGTAAAGAGTTAATTGACATAGGCCTACCTTCCGTACAAAGTGGGTCGTTAACATGCACAACCCATCCCGGGTCACAGCCCACATCACACACCCCGGACACTGGGTTACAGGTCAGATTGTATCTACAGTCTCCACAGCTCTCTCGACAACCCAGGCCGAATGTGTTGTGTTCACAATCTGATATAATAAAGGAGTATATGATATACTTCTGATAATTTTCTTTTGACTTTACATTATTTCTTCGTTTAATCTTACAGCTATGTTTGAAGGCATCAAATTCTACAAAAAAAAAAAACTGGCATTGTGTCGGTTTTAAAGATCAAAATTTTGTAGCACAACCTCATAACTCTGTTACGAAATCTTTATCGTGTTAGGTTTCTATAAGTTTACTTGTGGTCCATTTAGACCTGTGAGTTTGGTAATTAAAATCATGAAATGAAAAAATAAACTCGACAATGATCAGGGAAAGTACATTTCATGAATCAACGTAGCTTAGTACGAGTACCTTCTTGCATTTGGCCTTCAACACGCGAAAAGGGGCATTCGGACATTTACGTAAAGTGTCGTCTCGGATCAGCCTACGCAGTCCGCGCAGGCTAATCCGAGACGGCACTTTACGACTATATAAGATTTTGTCCTACAGTAGACTTGCACAAAACAGAAAATAACATAAGAACAACAAGTGTCATTTTGGATTAGTCTGCGTGGAATGCGCAGTCTGATCCGGTGCGACACTTTACGCAAACGTCCCAATGCCCTTTTTCGCGTGTTGCAGGCCATTTATTCTACAAATGATAACAAAAAGAAGATGAGTTCGGAAAATACACTTAAAAAATTGAGTGTTTACTAGACGACATTTCAACAGACATGTTAGAATTGAAAGCAATAGCAAACACTAAACCAGACAAAGCTCAAATGAAGGTGGAGCGTACATGTACTTATCGCTGAATGTGTAAGACTGTATGGGAAAAGGAGAAAATTCAAATTCTGGTTACAAGCATTTTCTCGTTATCATAATAATTTTCAAAAACCTCCTCATAGTCGTTCAAACATGTAATTGTGTTCTAAAGGGTTAAGTAATCAGCAGTACCTGTACGACATAATGGTGGCTGCTTTCCCAGCTGACAGCCGCTCCTGCAAGTCCCGTCCATTGGATCACACACTTGGTTGTTCAGACAGTTCCCGCAAGTCTCGTTACAGTTATAGCCATATCGTCCTGACGGACATTCTGAAAAGTGACATAGGATTTTGTAACAGCTAAGAGATAATTGATTTGCTATCATTTCGTTGATTGATTGACTGACTGAATGGTGTTTTACGCCGCTTTCAACATTATTCCAGTCATATCCAGTGAGGCACGAACTTTGGGACTCCAGGTTACGAGACCTACATTTTACCAATGAGCCATGCAGGACCCCTATCATTCGTAAAAATATTCTTTTGCACGACTAAAGAAACCTTTTGGTACGTTTCGATACAAATCATCATAATTTAACACAATATTAAAGATTTGGAGCGTATTCATCTGTATATGTAATTGACAGTTCGCCCTGTGTACCATATGTGTCGGGCAAAAGTAGTCAACTGATGAATAGCGAAGACAGTATACAGCTCTTTTATTTGTCAAGATTCAAAGACGACCTTGATATTTGTACAAACTTGTTTAATTCATTATGTTTATTCTTTCTATCCAGTAGACAGCTATATGTTTAGTACTGTCAGGCAAAAGTTAAATTATTTGAAACATAATTGATAACTTTTTTGAAAGTACTGCACACATGTGTCATTTTCGTCATTATACTCATTTTAGACCTCGTAATATTTCATATTTATTGTTGCTATTTTTTGTGACTATGTACAACTCTGTACTTGTCTTAAAATAAACTCTATTCTGTTCTGTTCTTATGTTGGATTTTAACTCTTTATTAGACAACAAAATTATAGTCTCAGCCATATTGAAAGCACAGGCAGACGATAAATCAGATTTGGCTCAATTATGGAATTCGTCAGTGAAAGAGTAGAAAACATTTTGGGAAAAGAAGAAAATGCTGGTTTCCAGCATTTTCTCCTTATCCCGAAATGTTTTCAAAAGCCGTTATCGCCAAAGACGTCAGTGCTCAGGACTGATTGTGTGGTCAAAAGTTAAGGAAGCTTTACATTCTCACATTGGGATTTATTTGTGGACAGAATAATTTACTCATACAGTATGTAATGCATTTTTACCCAATTTATTAATAGAATAATTCCAAACTTACCACTAGAACAGTTTTTCAGATAAAATCCAGCATGACACCCGTTGGGACATTCCCCCGTCATTTTGTTACAAGCTTCCCCATTCAAACAGAATCCACAGTCCATCAAACAGTCCGCGCCATATGTCCCATTTCGACATTCTGAGAGATATTGAAAAAACATGTTTACGTAATAATTAAATAGATACACAGCTAAGATCTTGGTATGTTAAATAGTCCTCAACTTTGAATTTTTTCAGGATACCTTGACATCTGAATATGGATATGATTTCTCCTGCATTGCAGGTATCATTTTTTCCCATAAAACCTACCATTTACCCTTTACATAGTAACCGAACTCTTGACTAAACGAAAAAATCTTAGATTTGTCCTGATTGAAAGCATTGGCAGACGACAAAATAAATGTGACTCAAAAATTGATACTAGTTTTGGGAAGGCTAGAAAACATTGTTGAACTAATCTGTGCAGTCTGATCTTGATCTAAACTGTCCGCAAAAAGCTTCTTGAGGCGCGCTAAAAGTTAATTATCAGTCTATGCAGTCTAAGGGTTAAATAACAAGATAATATGACAATTAGAGGTATTCGAATTTATTTTATACCTGAATCACATCTGCCTCCTTGCCATCCCTCATGGCAGCCAGCCGGACACAGACCAGTAAATATATCACAGACAGCTCCGTCGGCACATCGCCCACACTGTATCAGACAGTTGGCACCATAACGCCCTGGCAGACACTCTGTAACATAACATTAATTCTTGTCATAGGATACAGGAAATATCTTTAAACAAGAAATATCTGTAAAAAGATGGACGGCGTAAATTTGCCAGCAAGTAGGCAGGAGCCCGTGAAATAAACATGCCTACATTTTTCACCAATTAAAAAATTCTATTCATTCATTTGTTATCAGTACCAAAAAGTAGGTAAAAAACCAGCACATTCGGCTACGCCGAAAAAACAGACGGCGTAAATTTGCCCGCAATGAGGGTTTCAAAGCCCACAGAATAAACATGTCCACATATTTGACCAATCGCAAATTTCTATCCATTCATCCGATTATATCAATACCAAGAAGTAGGTCAAAGGCTACGCCGAAAAAGCGATAGTGTTGGAAACGACAAACTAAATGCTGCTAAAATGATGCAATTAGTCTGTCTCTGAAAGGATAGAAAACACTGATGAAAAAAAGAATACGCAATTTTCCAAAGAAGATATTTTAGTGACACCCGTCGTTGGTTACATTTCGTTGTTGACGCCCTAAGAACATTATAGGAAATTCACTCGCTGTTATTCCATTGATTCGGATAAATCGTAACCCCATGTTATAAATTTTAAAAACTAAGTAAGAATGCGATATTCAACACGAACTACGGTTTAATGCATGAAATAAAAATTGTGGGGAAAAGCAGAAATTGCTTTATACGAGCATTTTATTTTTTACCACAATGTTTTATACCGCAAGGATATGAAGGTTAACTTCAGGTGGTACTGTAATAACTAGGTTTCCTAAAGAATTTCGAAAAATAGGCATCAGTGGCAGGGAGGTGTCGTATTTAGGCTTCCAAATATTCCAGCATTTATGAAAGAATAAATAAACTGTGGAGACCTACCTCTATCGCACATTGGACCGTAATAGCCAGATTCACAGGAGCTGGTCGGGCACTGACCAGTTGTCTTATTACAAGGTTGACCATTGGCACAGAGACACGTGTTTTCACAGAACTCGCCATAGGTACCATCTGCACACTCTGCCAAATGATAACACATAGTCTTAGACATGTCTTAACCATTTACCAAACAGTCCAATGTTTTAACGACCCTAGGGGAGAAGCCCTTTGAAAACATTGTGGGAAATGAAGAATATGCTGGTAACCAGCATTTCTTTCTTCTTCCAAATTGTTTTCTACCCTTTCAAAGACAGATCCAATCATTAGAGCCAGACTTCATTTGTCATCTGCAAATGCTTGCAAGTTGGACAAGTCTAAAATGTCGTCGATTCTTAAAGGGAATGTGATTAAATTACTTATATAAAGTTTCATAAAACGAGAAAATAACTTTTAGTCAGGACAAAACTTAGTGAAAAATTAAGATTTTAGAGTTGTTTAGCCGTATTATCTCACAAGATATCCGAAAAGACTTAAAAAAAAATCCCGAAATATAAGGTCCTGAGGACCGGTAGATGACCAAAGTAAGATGAATAAAAAGAGAGATTAATACATCTCCGTGATACCTGATACCAAGCAAGTCAAACATTGATCCATAAAATCTATTTAGTCGAACAATCAAATGGGTCTGGAGGTGAAATGGTCCTTTAAGATGCAGAAAATTTGCAAATAGCAAAAAATGTCAAACCAAGTTAGCCTGCGCGAATTGCGCAGGCTGACTTGGTTCGATACTTTTTGCAGATCTATGCATTGAGCTCTATCAGAAGGACATGGCTTATGTACTGTTGCCGCAAGTCAGCCGAAAATCTTTTGACGTAGTTGTTAAACAGTCCAATCAAATTGATTGATTACCTATAACAGCCACTTCACATATCTGCATGGTGCTTCTCGTGCGTAAACGTACATGTGTTGCGGGTGTGTTTTTGCAGCGGGCAAGGTACCTGTCCCCATTACCTAGCCGCACAGTCTCGCAAAGAAATGAATCGTCCCTCTCTGTCAACACCTCGAAACCAAAACCTGTCGTTGTTTCTGCGGGTGTAATAATCAGTAAATGATTTTCAATACATGTATAACAAGAAAATCTTTTAAAAAAGATAGATGGCGTAGACAGTACTGAAAATTTAAACTCTTTTGTGATTCAATATGAAGAGAAATATTGAAAAATGATCATTACAAGAATTGCCCGGAAATATGTCTGCAAAGGTACGCAGAATAAACATGTCCTCGTTTTTGACAAATTACAAATAAGTATGTATTTAATCGATTGTTGCATACCCAGAAATAGGTCAAAAGCCAGCGCATTCAGCTACACCGAAAAAAAAATATCCGCACACTTATTCGAAGCTTCGGAATTGCTTTTAATAGATCATTTTTTTAGATAAGAAACTTGCATATAAAGGATTTTATCTTCACAGCATTTACCTAATGAAGATACAGGCTAAAAAAATAACAAAGCCTTACGGGAAATTATTTTTTCTTCTGCAATAACAGTCTAATGAAAATGCAATATACGTACATGTACATGTATAATAAACAAGAATAACATTACATGGGAATGTACAAATGATAAAGTTAAGTGTCATGCTGTGGCAAAAGAGAGAGGGGGTATCAATGCATCTCCGTGATGCATGAAACCAAGCAAGTCATCTCATAGATAGACACGGATCCATGAAACCCACTTTGTCTAACAACCGACTCAAACATGAGGTAGACTGGTCCTTTGACATGCAGAAAATTTGTAAATAGCTAAAAGTTTCGACCAGATCAGCCTGCGCGGACTGCGCAGGCTGAACTGAGTCGATACTTTTTGCAGATGCATTAAACCGCCTTTCCACAGAGCATGGCCCGTATAATTATAAGTATCGTCTAAGATGATATGAATTCGAAGTTACCATTGACATAAATCAGTATCTGATCTACCGGAATGACAGAACCAAGGGGTACGGTCCACGAAGCCCCTGCCCCGGACAGCAAGGGCGCACAAGTGTTTGTGAACCCGTCCACAGTCAGATTGGCGCTGCTGTATGTACTGTTACCCTGGGCAGTGAACAGAGAGCCCTCTATAATGTTGTCTGTGGAGATGTACGAATTGTATAGGTTTTAATAAGTCAAAAGAATCTTTCACGCCAATAGTAAAAACCGATATTTGGCTACTTCAAATGTGTTTTTCAGGGCAAAATATCTCCTTGTCGGACCGTGTAGATCCAAGATCAGGCTGCATGTTATGTGCAGTCTGATCTTGATCTACACTATCTGCAAGAGGTCTTCATAACAAAAAAAAAAAAACTATGTTACTAGTAAGTTTTCCTTAGAAATTTAGTAGTCATTCTCTGTCAACTATCTGTAGGTTATTCTATGTATTATGGGCCGGTGGCCCAGATACTTAATAAAAATGTTTACGTCTGTGTCTTCGAGTCGAGCTTAGCAGCATAAGGGTTAGTATGGCACAATATTTGTCCTTTTTTTATAGGAATGATCATTGGTCATCTCGGGCCGCGAACAATCTATAAAAGTATCTGAAACTGGACGATGTTCGTGTTTCATTCAAATAATGGTAATTGTTTGCCTCTGCTAGCATGATTACAACTGGTAACTAGGCCCTCGAAAAGAACCTATGATGTTATTCAAAAATAGATGTTATACAGATTTCGCTATTTTTAAGTAGCACTATCATAGGCCTTTCTTGGCCTGTTTACTAGTGGTATGCGAACGTGCTTCTTATTTTGAAAAAAGTAATCGTGCTCTTGGAATTTCCATCTGATGCACAGGTTCAATCAAAACATACATTTCAATCAGTTTCTGTACATAAACGACTCTCCTTAAGCCTAACGTGATATTTCTTTCGAAAAAAACCATCGTGAAAAGAGCAGTTGTTTGTATGATGTGGTCACTCCGTCTCGTGTAAGGTCTTAAGAATAATTAAATTACAAGTATTTACGAGTATTTTCTTTTAAAACATTTACGTCTAAAACTTCTCTTTTTTGCCTCTTTTAACAGTTTCAGCATAGCCCTGTTTAAACACGATAGTATGGACATTTATACTTGGTAAAGTGTCTAGCAAACAATCACTCTGCAGTTGCATCTAGGGAGATTAATACATTAAACTGAAAAAGCAGTGTAATGTAAGATAAAGACATCTTACGTGCTTGGCAGATTTCGCCATAATAGTGATTGGCGCATGTTTGGTTGCCATCGAGACATCGGCCTGTCCATGGATCACACTGTCCGTCACAATGACATGCAAACTTACACTCGTATCCAAATCCACCATTAGGACATATACCTTCAAAAACATAAATCACGAAAATTTAAAATGTCGGCGGCTGTTATCCTTCATTTGTAACAGATTTCAATATGTGAGGCATCGATCCGTATTCACTAACCATTCTTAAGAAAATTCATCCCAAGTCTGATTCTCACAGAATTCAAGTTCTAAATTTGAAAGTGACACAACTTATGATTGGCTAAACCATTTGGTGAAGCCAAACGGAAGTTGTGTTACTTTTTAGATCTAGAATAGGACTAAGGAATGGTTGGTGATTACGGGCCCTTGTATGAGTTACTGAGTATCAGTATTTCTGTAAAATTTACAAACCAGGAGTAACATTATCTAAACGTGCGTTTATTTTTTTTTTGTTATTAATATAATACATGACATTTTGTTGACGTAAGCTCGCTCTGCATTTCTGGTTGGACATCATTACAAAAGAAAGCTGAAGCTTTGCTTGAAATACATTTACTTGTAGAATGTATTTATAAACGCCCTCTTGATCTAAGGTCATCTTCGTTGGTTGAATACAGATTGGCGTTTTAAGCCGCCTTCAACATTATTTCAGTCATAGTACAGCAACAGCTCGCTGATTCATGTTTGTCCCGGGTTTTATCGTTACTAGACTAGGGCTCTGAAGTGTCTTGCCAAAGTACACTTGCACGAAGAACCCAGTGCTTCCAGACAGGAATCCGGACCCTACAGGTTACGAGTCCTTCACTTTACCTCTGAGCCATAGGACCTCTGGTCATCTTCGTACTGGTAAACATATAGTTAAGGCTTTTATTGAATGGCTGCAAAAGGTAAGATAAAAAAGTAAGAGAGTCACATAAAAGTGATTATCATACTTGTATTACAAACGCCGTTGCTGAGCTGCCAGTTCCTGGAGCACCCACCACTACATGTCCCGAAAGCCTCATTTCTAATAGACCGAATACTATTCGGATCACAGTAACACAGCTTTGAGCAGTCGAAACCACATCGGTTATTAAGACACCCTGAAAGATTGGAGTAAATTTCTTTATCACATAACTGTTTTCAACGTAATAGACCCATTCAAAATCGAATTGGTCGATAGAAAAAGGTTTTGGCCTAGGTCAGCCTGCGCGGACTGCGCGGGCTGACCTTAGTCGATACTTTTTGCAGATGCATTAAGCTCCCTTCTCACAGAGCATGGCTCAAATATATACACACATGTAGAGTGATTTACACTGACCAAAAATCAGTGTATGATAATAATAATAATTTTATTTTAGGAAGGTAGAACATTTTGACAATCTTTCATGCAATAATAATCCTGAACAAGTCTTTTGTACAATGTTGCCTTCCAAAATACGGTGAAACATGAAATCAGGTTGATAATGTTGGTGGTTATCATGAAATGATGATTACTTGTAGATAAATCAATGGAGTAATGGTTGATTAATTATAACAATAAAACAGCAAGATACTACATGCTGGTGCATGTCGAAATCATACCTCCAAAAACATATATATCCCGGAAGTGAAGTCGTCTCTGAAAACCCGGAAGGAATATTAAAACGTATCTTGCGAAAACCTCATTGGTCAATATTCTGTAACGTTCTTGTACGGTTTCTGTCGTGCTTGTATCGGTGAAAATAAGATCATCCGACCTAAAATTCGTATCGTTACTTAGGTACATCTGAAATCCAATCAGCCGTTCTTTGACTGTAAAATAAATAGATAAGTAAACATGCATCGCAAATTCTCTATAAAATCATTTCAAGAGGAGGTGGGTGTGTGTGTGGAAGTCCATTGAACAAATTATATGCGAATCGATCGTCCTCATATAAGATGAAAGCTGTTGAAGGATAAATAAATATACGAGTCATGCTCGTACATGTATCTGTACAAAGTATCGACCCAGGTCAGCCTTCGCAGTCCGCGCAGGCTGACATGGGTTGAAACTTTTTGCTATTTGTGAATTTTCTGCGCGTCAAAGGTCCATTCTACCTTAGGGTTCAGTTAGTTGTTATACAAAATGTTTTTAATGGATCCATTATTGTGTGATGACTTGCTTGGTTCCATGGATCACGGAGATGCTTTTAACCCGTTTTCTCGGAGGATGGCTGTTATACGTTTGGTTTGCTGTTTGAATAGAAAAAGGAAACTCTACCATTAGACTAGTACATGTAGACCAATTTGTAAGAACCGAAGGGGCTGAAGCTCATTCACTTCCGCGACAAGAAAGTTTTTTTTACAGGGCAGCCTAGATCAAGATAAGACTGCTTTAATGTCACAGTCTAATCTTGATATACGTCGACCAATCATGTGAGCTGTTATAGCCAAAAACCCTTCAATTGTATCGTGGTATTTTTTTTAAACTGATTCCAGCCATTTTACTCCTCTGGCTCTGTAAAGAAATAAGATGCTTGTTCGACCTTAATATCGGATGCTTGCAAAGGCTGTTATATATAATTTTAAGGGTATAAACAGAAACTAATCAAAGTACTGAGAGTACTAAAAGGTGATGGTAGAAATTTGCCAGCAAACAGGTTTTAAAAATTCATTCATCTGGCAGTAGACAGCATTTCATTTCTAAGAGTGATAGCATTATTTCATAACTATTTCCCATAAAATCGTGTATCTAAGCGTTTTGCATGCTGTTAAGGTGTTAGGAAAGTGGTTTGGAGAGTAATACCAGTGGTTTGAGGTGTTTTTGAGTGCTTTTGGGTGTTTTGGGGTGTTTATCTTATTCATCCACGATGTAGACTGACTTTACAAACAAGGTAATTTTAAAGCTGCTCATATATAATTGCAAATTCTTTTCAGTATCAACATAGTTCGACCTACATTGCTCCCAATTCTCAACTTCTACCATTTCGATCCTTTTCTCTGACCCCAGATCCACATACCACCAGGGGTTTTCCTCGGCCACGCTTTGAAAGAGGTAATCCCTGTTACCGTCCACGCCATACACCGGAATGTTGTTCCCTTCGACCGAACTGCCGATTGATGGCCTCATGTAGGACAAGAACTGGCCTAGAAAGTTGAATTAATAGAAGAGATTATTAAACAACATAGTAGCTCTGGTTAATTGTGTTTCTCACATAAGTATTAAGCTGGATAAACATAGTAAACAGAAGTCATGTTCTGTGAAAAAGGGTTTAATGTATCTTTCATCGCAAGAAAATTTACAAATAGCAAAAAATTTCGACCCATGTCAATCCGCGCAGGCTGATATAAGTCGGTATCTTTTGCAGGTGCAATAAAATCCTTTTCACAGAGCATGGCTCATATATATTTAACCTGAAGGAGTTAACGGAGAGGGGTGTTAATTTTAGATTTCACAACTTACCCGATGGTATTTCCAGCTCGCATAGCTCAGTTGTTCTGATGTTTTCCGAGAACTGTACTGTTATAAAACGTGCCGTCATTTGACGAGTACAGAGTACCGTCAGTCGCTGGGTTTCCGGCTCAGTGTTTGTGACCCTCGATCCGCATAAAGTTGTATCGTCACGAACGGAAGATAGTCCGGCGTATACCGCAAAATCTCCAACCAGTGCTTTGAAACAATGAAAGTGTATCAGTTTGAACAAATGATTTATTATATACCAAGGTCCGTATTCACCAACCATTCTTAGGAACGTTCTTGGTCTCATTCTGCAAGATTTTCTAAATTTGAAAGTAACACAGCTTGTGTTTGGATAAAAAATTGGGTTACTTTCAAATTTAGAAAATTCTGGAGAATAAGACTGGGGATGTTCTTAAGAATGGCTGGTGAGTACGGACCATAATATCTGTTTCAAGAATAAAATGTTGTCATCTTCATGTTTATACCCTTCAAACACAATTACAGCAGAAAACTTCTCAATTATTCTTGCAACATAAATCGTTATTGCTGAAAAATTGAAACTTAAACGACCCAGGGGGAAAAAAAAGTTTGAAGGCATTGTCGGAACAAGAGAAAAAGGTGGTAACCAGCATAACTACATGACTTGACAACACGAGTTTTCCTTAAATTTCAATGATACAAAATAAACAACTACTGAATAAGATTTTATAGAAACGTATTAGTAAGGCAGTCATTCCACAGTACAAATCTCACAGAATTAAACGGTTTTCTTTTTTCTCCCAACACTGTGGAATGATCGCTACGATTCTGCTGTTTGTAAATATATTCAGTATTACCGCCAGATTTCACTTCTCCAAGAACTGGCAGACTCGATGGAAGATCACTGTGAGGCTTTGAGAATAACGCACAACTTAAGTTGCATTTTCGTCAGCTATGCTAGAAAATGTCTGTTTTTACCGACTTTCCTTAAAACCCTTGATACAAGCTGTCACTTACTGTAATTCTTAAACACAATCGAAACCTCTTTAATTGTCATTTCCGCATCCAAGGTTATCCGAACGAAGGAGTCTGTTTCAGTGTTTCCGGTCAAGGTCACGCATGTATCGACCCTGCCGTCATTGACAAACGTTAGTGACGTGGCAAAATTTGAGTCGACAGTCATACCAAGAGCAACGTTTGCTGCAAAAGAAAACGACAATATTATCAATATTTTAAAACACTAAACCTTTAACAGCACTATTAATCGCCTTAATTTTCTAAGTTTTCTTGGGATGCACTAACTGTGTGGAACTGAAAAGTGAAATATTACCGACATGTAGACACCTGAAATTTGCAGCAGACGATCGTGAAAATGATGAAGCCATGCTCTGTGAAAAAGGCTTTAATGCGTCTTCAAAGAAAAAAAAAAAAAAAAAAAAAAAATCGACGTGGGTCAACCTGCACTAATCGTGCAGGCTGATATGGCCGAAACATTTTGCTATTGGTTAGTTTTCTGCATGTCCAAGGACCAGTCTACCGCCAGATTCAGTCACTTGTTAGACACAGTGGGTTTTATGTATTCATGATAATTATATGATTATGATGACTTGCTTGGTATGATGTATCGCGGAGATGCAGTAAACCCCCTTTGCCAGAACACTGCTCAGTTCTAGCATACCACGGATTAGATTTTCATACATTACTAGATTCGAAAGCATTATGCCGAAAGACTGAACAATTTCCATACTTGGCACAACGTTTTCAACAGTGGAAAGATGGAAATCGAAAACTTCGTTTGCAAGTGGTTATTAGTAATAAATCATGACATAATTGTGGTATGAGTCATGCCCTGGCAAAAGGGGGTTTAATGCATCTCCATGGTGCATGATGCCAAGCAAGTCATCACATAATCATGGACCACCTAAAATCTATTTTGTTTAACAATTAAATGAATCACGTGGCAGACTGGTCCTTTGACATGCAAGAAATTTAAAAGGTAGCAAAATGTTTCGACCCGGACTGTGCAGACTGACATGGATTGATACTTTTTGCAGATACATTAAGCCCCTTTTGCACGAAGTATGGCTCAACTCTTTACCAAACTGACATCCGGGTCCCATCCAGCCGGGAGCACATCCTCTCTCGCACTCTCCGGTGACGGCGTCACACACATCGCGGCCATCTATACATCTACACTGGTACTCACAGTTAGGGCCAAACTCATGCCGGAACCCATTCCACACGCATTGCCCTGAAACTAAATATCATAAAAGGTAATGTATATTCAGTCTGATAAATTGTGTGGCCGAACTGAAACAAAGATAGCCGAGCCCCGGTAGCGCAGTAGGTAGGCCTAGTGTACAGAACTTGAGGCAAGGGGTCACTAGTCCGAATCTCAAGTGCGGTCAATTTCTTTCCGAGGATTGTTGGTAGTAATTGCGACAGGATCACTTCCTTTCTCACCGCCGATAATTGTTTCGACGATGGTAATTTGGGAAAGCAGCCAGTGGCTTGGCAAGAATACTGTGCAAAGTATTGTTCACAGAACCTCCGGGAAAGCGTAGATAGTTGCATTTGCAGCATTGATATAACTGCAATAATGTTGAAAACGACATTAAAAACATACATACAATGGAAAAAGGATTACTGTTTGTTAAAGAGAAACGTCAAAAGCCATTTAATCATTTCGAAACGAAATAATTTTTTACTCTAAGTATAGTACAGGCTTTTATAGACCCAGAAATTTAACACTGCTTCAGTGAAGGAATTTGCTTTTGAGACGATTGGAAACAAAATGAAAAAACTGGAACTTTTTCTTTCTCACCACAATATTTTCAAAGGCCTTCTTCCTCAAGGCACACAGTTGATTAATAAATTGTTAAAGCTTTGTTTTCTTCTTTACATGAAAATGCAGTCTTGATTTTAAATTTTTTGGCCATCATTAACCCTTTAAGCGCCATGGGCGAAAACAGATTCCCTTGCAGATGACATAGACTAAGATCAGACTGCACAGACATGCAGTCTGATCTTTATCTAAACCGTCCGTTTGTTTAGTCAAACTAAGAAGATATAAAATCTTTCTGAGTTTCAGTCGGTCGTCTTTCTAGCTGTAGCAAAACGCCCATTTTAGATATATGGCGCTGAAAAAATTAATATAGCTCTCACCTGATAAACCTTTAATTATGAGTTTATATTATTGTTTGTGAATGGAATAACAGGTTTAAAATCACATGCAGCAACGAGATAATTCATAAACCCCACTCGATAATGTTTATATTATCTTGTAACGGTTCTTGATTTTAAACCTGTATTGAAAAAAACAAACGATAATATATAAACTGTAAATGAAAGGTTTATCAAGTTAGAGTTATACAAATATAAGTTTGGACCAAAGCTCAGTCTGGCATAACGATAAGTTTTATAAAACACGGATCCGGGCCAGTGTGTTGACATTTACCGCCGATTTTTATCATACAAAATTTTTATCACTTATTTCCACCTGGCGGTATGCCTAGAAGGGGCCATAAGGGGACACTGTCCACCAATCACCGTTAGCAATAGACATACATTGGCCCCTAAGGCTCCTATGGTAATTTTCAGTCACCTTTGCAAACAGCGTAAGTCAAGATTAGACTGAAAATAAATTACATTCTGATCTTTGATATACATTTTTTTAAATCTTTTGTTAGATATTGTGACCAGGCCTGGGGTCCATTACTTATAAATGTACTCACTAGGCAATGATCAAGAATGCGCATAATTTATTTATTATTTCTGGGGCTCACTGAGAGTGCTGTCTACCCAAAACCAAACGATAAAATTTTAGACTTGTTTAAACTGAAAGCTTGTGCCGACGAAAATTAATCCTAAATGTCGCTCAAGGAAAAATGTATGCATTTTATTGGGTAGAAAACATTGTGGGAAAAGGGGAAAATGCTGGTTACCTGTGTGGACAAGGGTTAAGTTTAAATAAATTTATCTACAAGATCAATATTACCTAAAAATCTGATCAACCTCAAAAAGATAGGACAAAGGCGATACCCTTTGAAATTTATATAAGGTGTCCAAAGCCCGAAGCCCAAAGGCATTCTTTCCATAACGGGCAAATTATTAGTGCATCTATTTCATGATGATGATTATTATTATCATTATCATCATCATCATCATCATCGTTATTATTATTATTATCATTATTATTATTTCAACTATATTAAATCATTTTTCTAAGCTGTAAGTTTTGGTTTGATGATCAATGGTTGCACTGCTCGAATTACAGTGAAGAGGCCAAGCTTTGTGCTGCAGACACCCGCAAAAGCTAAATGTCCTGGAACAACGAGAGTTGTACAATTGAAGTGCTGAAGAAATCATCATAAACTTCCCTTTAAATAAAACTAGTCAACGGTTGATTCAGAAACTTCGATGTCATATTTTGTTATCAGGCGTATTCCATTTATTAAGATTTTACTTGATTGGTTGTTCGCTTCTTTCTTTCTTTGTTTCTTGGTCTCTCTGGTGTTTACCACCAATATTCCAGGTATTTCAGTGGTATCCCGAAGCCCAGCGAATCTCTTTAACTCTGTACGAATCGACAACAGAATAAACTGGAACAACTTGAAAGCTTCACAGCCGACTAATTGTGGTTCAAAAGATGGTATTTGACATTGAACGGGTAGAAAACATGGTGGGGATAAGAGAAAACTCTGGTTCCTTTTCCGACAATATTTTCAAGGGCACATCTTTCCCCAGGATCATTGAAACACGGGATTGTTTAGTGAATGGTTCGCAAGTGCTATACAAGAAACCTTGTGTAAGCATCGGACTGCTCCGTCACATAAACGAAGTCGAAACTATGCTTAGCGTTACAGAAAATTGAGTAACTCAGAAATTTACTCAGCATTCATATCATATACAACTATTTGCAGCCAGTGAAAATCAAGATCAGACTACACAAATCGTGCAGTCTGATCTTTGATCTACACTATCTGCTTTGCAAAATTACACTTTTGTCGAAGTCAACCTTGAGATTGCACCTTATTGGGTTTTATTTCTAGACTGAAAACGTTCGTTGGGTTTATTCGGCGCTTTAACGATGACATTTTACACTGATCCAAATTGAAACCATTTTGCAGACGACAAATTAAATATGGATCAAATGATATGATTTCTCTGTCATGGGATAAAAAACATTCTAGGAAAAGGAGAAAATGTTGGTCACCAGCATTTTCTACTTTCCCCATAATTATTTCAAAAGCCTTTTTCTGGGTCGTTAAAACTCGGGATTGTGTGGTTAAGGGTTCATTAGCGAAGCCCGACTGATTTAATCTACCGATGATTGTGTCCACAAGCAAAATGGTTTAGTTTAACATATACTGCCGAGAAAAACAGTGGTGACCTGTTCACCTTTGGTCACGTGCAGTACCCATATTCTTGACCTATAACCTACTTATGATGATCCCCTGCGTACTTTTGCACAGAGTGTAGACCAATATCAGCCCGAAAATTCGCGTGGCTTGATCTCAATCTAAACTTTTCCATACGTAACCGTTGGTTTATTTTTTATTGTCACTGTCATGTAACGTTTCTTAAGTCATATTCGGCCATGATTTTTGGGAAAATTGACGAAGATCAGTCTGACACTGTGTGCAGTCTGATCTTGGTCCACAATTTCTGCTTCTCTTTAATAGTTTAGGTCATCCTATATATCATAAGTTCACATTATAGTTATGGGCCAACTCTGTGAAAAGGGGGTTTAATGCATCTGTAGAAAGTACCGACCAAGATCATTCTGCGCAGGCTTAGCTGGGTCGACGCTATCTTATATCAATCAATTTTCTACATGTCAAAGGGCCAGTCTATCGGATGATTAACCGACTTCTATAAAATTATGAGATGAATTCCTTGGTGCAATGCATCACGGAGATGCATTCTTTCCGCTTTTGCCAGAGTGCCGCTACTTAGGGGTGTCGGATTGCGAATCCTACATCTTTACCACTGAGCCACGCAGGACCCTTTACAGATTCTGTAAAGGGTCCTGCGTGGCACAGTGGTAAATATGTAGGATTCGCAATCCGACACTCCTAAGTAGCATTCTTATTTAAGGCATTTGAAAAGACACTCCAGAGCTCCAGCCTAGAACTGGTGAAACCAGCACATAAATGAATGAGTCAACGCGATGGTTTTGTCTGAAGTAATATTGAAAGCGGCGTAAAAGCATCTTTGAATAAATCGAATTTCTGCAGGATATAGATTACATCCAATAACTGTTCCCCAAAAAATAGTTGTTTCTTATAAAAACTAACAAGCTAACAGTTACGTGAATGATGTCTCCAGTTGCTTCGAATTGTTCTTGAAAAGTTGAATGAAAACGGCTTGTTTACTTGTGTGATATTTTTCGCCGAAGAGATATACAAAGTACAAAGACACTCTGTTGTACACAGACCAAAGACCGACAAATAATTATCATTTATATGTAACTAAAAATCACATTTTCAATATCTGCATATTACTTTTTTCTGTTAATCTAGTATTTTAATTCGTTACAATCTGCTTACGACTTTGTTCGTCATGCGGGAAGTTAGGCCTACGTCGAGAAAAAAATGTGTTAATGAAAGAAATGGCTTACAACGAGCGATTCGTACTTTTCTTGTAGTGTTTTCATTTGCGTTTATGTACTCATTTATCTCAATGCAAGCTCAGTTTGTCAGTCGTCTGCTGCAAATTTGTTTCAGTTAAATCGCACCATCTCCTACTTGTATAGGAAAGAGAGCGCTTAAACCTTTGCGAAACGGTCCCGTTTTTTAACAACCCTGACTATGAAAACTTTAAGAAAAACATTGGTGGAAAGTAGATAATGCTGGAAACCTTTTCTACCCGTCAAAGATATATGCCTCTATTTTAGCCACGTGTAATTTGTCGTCTGCAAATGCTTTCAATTTTGATCAGTCTAAAGTTTTGTCGTTTGGGCAAGACTTACGAGCGTACTCCCAATAGTAAATTTACTCAAAGTGGAGAGAAAAACTGTGGGAAATTTTCATAAGATTATATATCTTTAGGCAAAATCGTGTATCAGCGTTCTTAAAAAGGACACAGAAATGTAAATGAACACCCCAGGAAGGGTATGACAACAGTTCACATGAATGCTTAGATTGAATCTGATGAAAGATGTCTTAACTTTTCCTTGGGCAAAATAGTTTACGTTTTTAGCATATGCTTCATTTGTCCCATTTGCATATTTGGCAGGATATAACATAAATATTTATTAAAAACAAAGAGAAAAAACAATTACCCTCTAAAATAGATCGTGATTTACGGTTGTGAACCAAAAGCAATTCTGACAGGTTGCGTACGAACTAAAAAAGTATGATTTGAGAGATCTTTATGGGGGAATATTTCTGTTAAAAAAAAAGGACATGCACCACTATATTTTCAGTCTCATTCACACTGACATCATTTGGGTCCGTTCTAATCTGCATTCCCAGTCCTATTCCAGGTTTAGAAAGTAACGCCATTTCTAATTGGCTACACCGACTGGTTTAGTAATTAGAAATGGCGTTTTAGATAATTCTTGACATTCAGATTAAAATGTAAACAATGGTTACTGAATACGTGCCCTAGTACATCAGCTCCTTGAAGTAGGGCTGCAAAAGATGTCATTCGAAACATCCTCTCAAAATACTGATAGGAGTTCTGCGTGCCTGAGTGGTAAAGTACAGAACGTATAACTTGGAGGCCCGGAGTAGGAACCTCACTGGAAGAACTGGAAGGTTTTTCAGGCGACTGTCCTTGGGCAAGACACTTCAGAGCCCTAGCCTAGCACTTATGTAACCAAGAACAAACATGAATATATGAGTTGTTGCTGTGATATAATTAAAATTATTATGTTGAAACCAACGTAAAACACCATTCATTCAATAAATCCAAATAACCGGTAGGGAACAAGAACTAATGTTTAATTAATGAATAAAAAGGCGAAATTACTCCTTTTTTCACAGTTCGCCATGGTGTTTTCAAAAGTAGTCTGCTTCAAGATCAAAAGCCAATACTTCTTAACGCCAGCCCGATAGATTTATCTTTCTTTGAGAACATTTGCGCATATACGGTAAGAAAATGAACACGTCTCGAGAGACAGTATGATAATACCGGAACCTACTCTTATTCGGCAAGCTTCGGGCGATCCGTTGATCAAGTCCCTCGGCTGATACGGACGCGGTTAGATGTAGGTTCGGAATCGGCCGAGTTGTTGCGAGTAAACCTACGCTGTGCCCGTTACCGTCACGTAGCCAAATCGTTAACTAACCCTTAACGAAAAAAGTAAAAAAAAAGTAGAAATAAAAGTCTTAATATACTTTTTAGACAGTGCAGCTACATTTATTTTGTCGCCTGTTAACGCTCCCAATTTCGTCCAGTCCAATATGTTGTCGTTTGGTAAAGAGTATATGTTGTTTTTATTGTACCTCATTTACCTCGCTGTGGCTGGTCCATCTTTTTCAATGTTTGAAATGTCGACTGTCGCATAATTGTATGAGAAGGCAATGACTCAGTCGAATGGGAAGGGTGGCAAAGTTGCTTAAAGCACAGATAAGAATCGAAGAAGTTTGTATACTTTTTCTTTATCACATTATTGATCGAATTTTACGTATTTTAACACTAACAAATGGCAAGTACTTGACTTATCCAAATCAAAAATATTTGTAGACAACATTTTCTGAGTATTACTGGAATGTTGGGATTGGTGTTTAACTCTTTACCAAACGACAGTATTTTAGACACGTCCAATTTGTAAGCACTTGCAGACGACAAATGCTGGTTACCAGCATTTTCTCCTTTTCAGTCAGTGTTTTTGAAGGGCCTACTCTCAGTGTCTTAATCTCGGTATTGTGTGGTAAAGGATTAAAAGGGTAGAAATAATGGTTCCCAGCATTTTCTCCTTTTCCAACAATGTTTTCAAAATCCAAATGTTTTCTTCATGTAGGTAGTGGACACTAGGGACTGTTTAGTAAAGGATTAGGCTTTTACCAGCGTTCTCGGGGGTATACTCTGTTGATGAAATGATACTTTGAGTCATCTTTGTTTATAAAAGAAAAACAAGTGTACGTATTTCTTGTTTCAGGAAATTACTCAGACAAAAAGCAGTAGTGCTGAACGTTTTATCTGATGATTTTCACCTTTTTTTCTACATAGAGCTGCAGTAATGACGATTTTTGAGGGAAAGAGAAGTGTCTTGTAAGCGTGTTTCTTGCTATTCTATTGTTAAGTAAAAGGTTTCTTTAGTTCGGTTTCGTTCAGAATATGAAAAACTTAACAAAAAAATAAATATACTGGTATAACTCTCTCGGCAAACCATGGGGATTCGCTGATAAAATCCCACGGCTGCACACACATATAAAGTAGTGTTATATTCATTATACACCTTGCATGTCTTCTCCGGAAACAAACCGCTTTACCACACGCTTTTCTACAATCGCAAGACTCCACTAAACGTGTTCGAGTCACAGCTTTCGATCGAAATCGGTCTGAATATATCTAAATTCGCAAACAGCTTGTTATTTGATTGTACTTTTTACACGTGATTTTGTCAATTGCCATCAAGGTTTTTCTGGACAGATTAAAAATCTAAATAACTTTACTTCGGTTATTGCAGGGTTTCATGGGCGCAGCCATGTTTACAATAATAACTTAAAGTAGTTTAATATAAACCTCATTAATACGGACGAGATAGGATGTTGTTGCGGAATGGTCGGATTGTGACGACTGAAGTGCAAGTGATGAAAATAGAAAAAGGAAAGAACACCAGCTTTCGTAAAAACACGCAAAAATCTTTTTCTGACGACTTTTTAAGAATTCGTGGATAATAATAACAGTATTGTTATGTTTATCTGCATCAGTATTGGAAATGAAAAGAGCTTACCTTTGGTGGCAAGGAACAGGAAAAGAAGGTACCCTGCATTGATCCACATAACGGTCCTTGAAAACGTTTCGGTTGAAATTCCAAACTTGCGCGAAAACCAATCACAAATACTCGAAACTGATATTCTTTATGAATTTGATTGAGGAGTCATAGATGAACAAGGTGTGAACAATCAGTTTAACACTTTTTCTCTTATGATAACGGAATGATTGATTGCTTATATTCTATAAAATGCTATGGCACGTAAGAACTCGTTTTATGCGTCACAATATAAGTTGTGTTACAATTACGTTGACACAGTCTAGGTGTCTCATGTTTTCCATATAAAAGTGTGCAGTGTGGTCTTGGAATATCTAGGTATTACTTTTCTAACTGAAAATGTCAATTTCGATTCGTTTACCTCCCTATAAATTAACTGGTGCTTACACAACTTGTTCCTTATTATAACCTGAGCAAAACGCTATAATCCACGTGTGGTATACAAATTAGGCTAGAGTGAATGAAAGAAAGTACAAATTAGGGAGACAGTCAAACTTGTAGATCTAAATGTAAACATAAAGATGGGTAAATATGATAAAAACAATGAAATCGGTTGATCTGATTGGTTCAAATTTCACGCCTCATTATGTTGCATGCTGTAGGCCATGCGTAAACACAGTCAACCGTTCCTTAATGTGACCTTTTAGCATGGGTTAATATTATATAGGGGAATTCAGAGAAACACGATATAGAATTACAACTGTTTGTTTGTAATTAATGATGGCGATATTCAAATCATATTAGTGCTGCTAGCGTAAATATTCATGAGATTTTGGTATTTCTTACCAGTTGTAGGTACAGCGGTACCGTTTAAGCCATTGCTATCTCTCAATTTTAGACGGGCCAGTTCAGAGTTATGTGGAAAGACTGTCAGTTGTATCCTGTCGAAATGACTTCTATCAGACTTAGTGAACCCTTTATTCTGAATATGACAGGCTAGGAGCCACAATCCATAAGCTAGAATGGTAGCTTTTGCGGACAAAGAGTTAAAAAACAGATAGCACCATAAAATCCTTTCTTCGTTTCAGTTGATCGTATGTTGGTCGTAAAAGGACCAGTTTATAGATATGCGTCGAAAGAGTTAAGCTTTTTTGGCAATCCTTGAATCACCAACCCGTCCCATTGTCCACCCCACCATCCCCACGCATCACCTCTGAGCTATCGCTGTTCATTTATAACAGTGCAGCCAGATCTCGAGGGTTCAACTATCTGACATCGGGTATATAGGTTATTTGGAAATATCAGCCTGACCAATGTGTCTTTAAAACGTGATTTACGAGGGTTGTTCGATATGTAATGTGTATTGTACGATATCTCAAAAGCATTCGACTCAAATAGTGAAATGAACATTACATCCCTTCAAAATATTCTCCGTGGTTTGAAAAACATAATTTCAATCTCTAAATCCATTTCTGAAATGCGTCACGGTACACTGATTTAGGTAGACCTCTGTGGCACTGACTGATGGCTGAGCCAAGGGCTTGTTGGGACTTGTAACGACGACCAGATAAGAACTTTTTAAGTTTTGGAAAAAGGAAAAAGTCGCATGGGGCTAGATCTGGAGAGTATGGTGGGTGTGGCAAGACAGTAAACTCCTCCGACTTCAAAAATTGCTTCACAAGCTCAGATGTATGTGATGGAGCATTATCATGAAGTAGACGAACATGCCTAAATCCTGACACAGGGCGTCGTTTAAGATAATATTTCTTGACCTTTTTTAGTATAACATCTCGGTAATACCGACCTGTAACAATTTTGCCCTTCGGCACCGGAATTTGTACGGCTATACCATCACATGAGAAGAATATGCAATAAAGGACCTTCTTTGTGCTTATGCTTCTTTTGGCAAATACAGGCCTTCTACCGTGTTTAGTTAGCCATATTTTGTTTCCAATTTTTCTTACTGGTTCGAAATAGTGAACCCATGTTTCGTCACCAGTAACAATGTTTGCAAATTGTCTTTGATTGAATTTGGGAAACATTTTGAGCAATTGCTTAGCGGTTTGTACTCGTACCCGTTTTTGGTCATCTGTCAATATATGCGGTATCCATCTGGCAGAAACCTTTCGTACTTTCAAAATACGCTTCAAAATGAAATGCATCTGCGATAGCGATATGCCAACAGTGTTGGTAATATCACGAATCGTGTATCTGCCATCACTTTCAATTATTTCCCTGACTTTTGAGACATTTGCCTTGCCTGTTACAGTCACAGGTCGGCCAGATTTTGCTGCATCTTTGACGGACTCTGTGCCAGTCAGAAATTTCTATCTCCACCTACGAACTGTCTCATAAGATACCTTATCAGACCCATAAACTTCCCCCAATTCAGTAAAAATCTGCATTACCGAATGACCGAGTTTTGTGCGAACTTTTATATAAGCTCTAATTTCTTCAATATTCTTAATCCGTTTCCCAACCATTTTTACAACAGCGGTCAACGACTAGCTCTAATGAAATGACTATAAGTTTAAAACTATGTGGCGCTAAAGGCTCGTGTTTATACCCTTGAAAGGTATTGAATAGAGCTATTCAAGCGTATCATCATCCACAAAATCGTTGAAAGCGTTATCGCGCTGTGGTACAATACTAATTACATATCGAACAGCCCTCGTATAATTGGCTTGCAACGCGCGAAAAGGGCATTCGGACATTTGCGTAAAGTGTCGTCTCGGATCAGCCTGCGCAGTTCGCGCAGGCTAATCCGATACGACACTTTACGATTATATTAGATTTGTGCTACAGTAGACTTGCGAAAAACAGAAAATTACATAAAAACGGAAAGTGTCGTTTCGGATTAGCCTGCGCGGACTGCACATGCTGATCCGAGACGACACTTTACGCAAATGTCCGAATGCCCCTTTTCGCGTGTTGCAGGTCAATTATACAAACAGCTTTCTGGCTAAAATTACGAAACTATCTCGACATTGCTTACTAGCTACACGTGTCCATTTCATGTGAACTGTACTCTGAAAATGGGGTTTGATGCATCTCGGTGATGGATAATACCAATTTTAGCAATCAGCACATAGTTAGGGCTCCATAAAATCAATTTTACCAAACAGCCGACTAAATCACGAAGTAAAATAGTCCTTGGACATGTAGAAAACTTACAAATAGCAAATAGTTTCGATCAATGCCAGCCTGAGCGGACTGCGTAGGCTAAAATAGGTCGATAGTTTTTTTTTTTTTGCAAATGCAATAAGCCCCATTTTCACAGAGCACGACTCATGTAGATTTTCTAAAGTGTACGGATCCACTTAGAATTTCTCCGATGGTTAAAAACTGAAAAGACTCTTTTGGCCACAATAAAAAAATGATACAGTGTAAATCAAGATATGACTGCAAAATTATGCACGTTCTAAAGGAAATCGCCTATCTAAATTAGAACGACAAATTCATTTTGCTCAGAAATGTAAAGATTAATTCCTAACCGCCAAGCAGATAAGCCGTGCACTCTGACAGAAATTTAATGCATCTGCATAAAAAAGTTCGAACCAGGTCAGCCTGCGCGAATTGCGCAGGCTGACATGAGTCGATACTTTTTGCTAATGGTGAATTTTCTGTTTGTCAAAGGATCATTTTACCTCTGGATTCAGCCGGTTATTCGACAGAAATGATTTGATGGATCCATAATTATGGGATGAATTTTTGTATAATGCATCATAGAGATACATTAAAGCCCCTTTGACAAAGAGCCTGGCTCAAATAAATAAAGTTTATTTCTTTGACGGCTAAAACTACAGACTACAAACGAAAAGCAAATGAAGCGACGTTTTGGTAGTATTAAATCTTAGTATTGAGAAAACAGTTGATAAAGCTCAAAGATTAGGCTATAACTGGTCTGCAACATGCGAAAAGGGGAGGCTAATCCGAGACGGCACTTCACGTTAACATTAGATTTTGTACTACAGTAGACTTGCGTGAAACAGAAAATCACACAAGATCGGAAAGTGTCGTCTCGGATCAGCCTGCGCGTACTGCGCAGGCTGATACGGGACGACACTTTACGCAAATGTCCGAATGCCCCTTTTCGCGTGTTGCAGGCCATATAGTCTTTGCTGTCTGACCTTGGTCTACACCGTTCGATGGCGCAATTTGGATTGCAACAGATGGTAAAAGGGTAACGAAACATCTACGTTTTCGGAAAAGATTTATTGGTTTGGTTTGTATTGGAGTTAACGCCATTTTAACAGCTTAGGTCATATCTTGGCGGTCAGTGACGCACCCATGTGTTTCCTGGCTTTCTCACACCAGTGCTGACACTACTTTCTTTCCAAAGCCACTGACTACTTTTCTCACATGCGTCAGAGGTGAGAGGCAAAAAATCGCCGGAAAGAAAGTTCGCCGCAACCGGGTATCGAACCCACAACCTGCAGGTCACGAGTCAGGTACGAAAATCACTGAGCTACCCGGCCAGGCCGGGCAGAGATTTATTACGTACAAGCCGTAGTTTCGCAGGTATCCTTAGACAGAATACATCAGGAAATATACCACATTAAAATATTGGAGGTATGCACTGTGAAAAGGGGGTTTAATGGATTTGCAAAAAGTACCGATTCAGGTCAGTCTGCTCAGTCCGCGCAGACTGACCTTGGTCGAAACTTTTTGCTATTGATCAATTTTCTGCATGTCAAAAGACCATTGTACCTCATGATTCAGTGGGTTGTTCGGCAAAATGTTTTAGACTGATCCATAATTATGACATGCCTTGTTTGGTCTAATGCATCACGGTTATGCATTAAATCCCGTTTTGCCAGAGCATAGCTCATATTACTTCAACGAGTGAATTGGCATAAAATTTCAGATCATTGAATAATTATTCATTCCTGTATGATTGCTAGACCTACGTCTTTCTCCATTAAAATCCTATTTTCAGGACTTTTAATTATTTTCCTCTACATTTTATGTAATGAGAAACAGTACAATAAACGAAAGAAAGAACTAAAATGCGAAAGAGGAAAAGAAATAGTGTTCGAATGAATTAGGGAAAGAAGGGATGAGAGAATAGATGAAATTGATATATCTGATTTTTTTAGAGGAAGAATCATATCTTCCCTACCGCCCTCCTTTGTGTTCGAACAGCTCGATACTCATCTGCACACATCGAGAAGGGGGCAGTATACTCGTATAGGAGTCCTGCTCCTTGAAAAGGGGATATAATGCATTTGCAAAAAGTATCGACCCAGTCAGCCTGCGCAGTTCACGCAGGCTGACGTGGGTCGAAACGTTTCGCTTATCTGTCAATATTCTGCTTGTCCAAGAACATCTCTAACTCATGATTCAGTCGGTTGTTAGATAAACTGGATTTTATGAATCCATAACTATGTGACCTATTTGGTATAATGCATCATGGAGATACATTACACCCGCTCTTTCCAGGACGTGGCTCATTGATATGGCTGAACTTTTGTAATATGCTTTATGATAGGTATCTATTTGATTAAATAATGAATGATCCGCGACGATAATTAACTTTGTATATCTTTAGCTGGTTGTATATGTGTATGCTATTTTTGGAAGGTTTTGTTCGAGACCAGACTGCACGAAAATTTCAAACTGATCTTTGGTCTATCTTGTGCGGCTACACTCTCCGATAATTTTAAGAGAGAGAAATTGGCCAAAGCAAGCTTAACTGTCCAAAACCTGTGCTTATACAGCTAGCCGAAAATGCGCATTCCATTTACACAGTGTGGGTACTCTAAGGGTTGACTTTTTGAACTCTTTTTATATTGGATATTTGATACTGTTACAATACCGATGAGTATCGTTACTTCCTTTACTGCCTATGGCGGCTTAAAAAGTTGTTCCAGATGCTGTAGATTAAGATAAGGTTGCACAGATTGTGCAGTCTTGTCCCTGATCTACATCTTGAGCTACCAGATACAAAAACATGACCAAAATCATCTAGACCTGCAGTGGAAATATACATTTTGACATCGTTAAGTTCACATTCATTTAGTTGTCAACAAAAAAGTTAGATAGGCCGATTCATTTTGTTACTTTTCTTCTTTGGATCTTTTACGCCTATTTGCACGCCTCTCCCAAATAAATGAGCCGCGCTCTGTGAAAAGGGGGCTTAATGCATCTGCGAAAAGTTTCGACCCAGGTCAGCCTGCGCAGTCCGCGCAGGCTGACCTGGGCCGAAACTTTTCGCTATTGGTCGATTTTCTGCATGTCAAAGGATCAGTCTACCTCATGATTGAGTCGGTTGTTAAAAAAAGTGGCTATTATGGATCCATAAGTATGTGATGGCTTTCTTGGTATGATGGATTACGGAGATGCATTAAGCCCCCTTTTGCCAGAGCATGGCTCATTTAATGTTTGATATCTGTTACAATTGTATATACAACTGCGCTTGCAGTGATAAAGTAGGGCGACAGAGGTATGTTTAATCCATTACAAAGCAGATACCACCATACCACTTTTAGTGTATTATTTTCACACATATATGGATAAATCTAAATCCTTAATTGTACTCATATATTACATTTATCTATATTTATTAAAAAGGCTTTTTCAAAATCGTCTGCTGCGAAGTTATCCAGGACGTAAAGTGTTAATTAGATAGGATACTATATTCACATGTTCCAATTAAAGGTAGCTATCAATTATGATATGTACATCATGCGGAGTGGAACAATATAGGAATACATGAGGTATCAGTCGTTTATGAATGTCGTAATTATTTTTACTTTAATGATTCTTTTTTCAATAATTAAGCCATGCTTTGACAAAGAGGGGAGGGGGGTTAGTGCATCTCCATGATGCATATATACCAAGGAACTCATCAGATAATCAAGGATCCATGAAGTCCATTTGGCGAACGACAGACTGAATCGTGATGTAGACTGATCCTTGGACATGCAGGAATCGACCAATTGCAAAAGTTTTGACCCATGTCAGACTGCACAGACTGCGCAGGCTGACCTGGGTTGATGTTTTTATAGAAGCATTACAACCGTTGATATGAAGATGACAAATCGTTTTTGCACGGTCGGTCCAAGTGTTAGTAAATGAACTTTAAAAGTAGGTCAAATGTTGCCAAGTCGCCCTTTTTTTGTTTACTGTTTAACTAGTTTAAAGATTCATCTTTTTTCCGGCGATGAACACTTGGACCGACTGCATAATAACAGATTGTCATCTTTACAACAATTTCCAGACTTTTAGATGGTATGATTTAAATATAAATGCATTTTAACATCTGCTTTGTTTACTTTGGACCACCACTGGGGTTTCAAGAGCTTTGGATTCTCCCAAGCAGTTGCTCGTATTCTGACTATATGTCTAAGATTTGATTTCTTAATGTGAACAGAAACTCACATTCTTATGTTAATAAATTGACATGAGTCGTACCCTATGAGGAGGGGTTTAGATGCATCTGAAAAAGTATCGACACAGGTCAGCCTGCGCAGTCCGCGCAGGCTGACCTGTGTCGAAACTTTTTGCTCTTCGTCAATTTTTGCATGTCAAAGGAATATTGTAACTTATTATTCAGCTGGTTGTTACACAAAACTGATTCTATGATTTAAGGATTATGTGATGACTTGCTTGATATAATGGATCACAGAAATGCATTAAACAACCTTTTCACGGAACACGACTCCAATTGATGTAAGTGTCCACCATTTTTATATAGGTAGATAGTAACTCACATGCATCAAAATCCGGCTCAACTCTGTATATTAAATCACTGTTTTATTCTTTATTGATTTATCTATAGTTGAAGAAATGTTTGCTGGCTTGGCCGAATTTACTTGCCAACTATGCGACCAACTTTTATTCAAACCGAAAGATTTGCCTTGCTGTCATAGATTCTGCTGTGACTGCCTGAAGACACATTGTCTCAATACCGGAAGCGGAAATAGTTTTCCATGTCCAACTTGTCAAAAAGAGGTGAAAATAGAAGCAAGAGAAATTCCCCTTCTGGAGTTGCCAGACCAAATACCGACCAATCATATCAAAGAGAGACAACTTGAAAAGTTTCACATTATAAAGAAGAAAAAAGAGGTCAATCTTTGTGTGTTCTGTTTTTCAAAATGGAAGACAACCACAGCCACCAAGTTTTGTAGAACTTGTGAGGAATATTTCTGTAACGAGTGTGGGAACCAGCACTGGTTGCTTAGATCATCGAAGGCCCATAGGGTCTGGTTGTTGGATGACATCAATGAACTGAAAGTAGATCCATTCGTGAGGGCAAATCTATCTTTAATGTTCAATGCACGGATAAAACCCACATCCAAACTCAAAGATTCTAACCTCATAGATTCGGAGACGTGTCACGTGACTGGTGCATCGTTCTTACCCGATGGCCAGCTGGCTGTTCTAGATAATGCCAATGAAAAACTAAAATTGTTTGCTAAGTCGTTGGTGTTCCGGTCACAAGTCAACGTTAAAGGTCATGACCTGTTAGTAGTCAGTAAGTCACTGATTGTGGTTTCATGTCCGGATTTGAATAGACTTGCGCACTTCTCTGTTGTTAAAGATAGTTTGAAAAGAGAAAATGTCGTAGAAACTGAGGAAAAATGCTACGGACTAAGTTTCAATGACAACAATTCGTTTTTCACTGCTACGGCTGGCAGTGCTGTTGCTGTGGTGAAGTATCAACAGTTAAATGCCCTTGACCGGGTGGAGATTTCCACAGGAAAGCTACCGCTCACGATTCCACACTATTTGGCTTTTTCTGTTGAAAAAACGACATTCTGTGTCTCTGATCTTTCTAATAAGACAATAAAAAATGTTTCGAATACGGGAGATGTGCTATGGGAACGCAGGATAGACGATTGCGGCGCAGTGATTTCTTTTGCGGAGTACTTTTTATTGTGTAGACAAGATCGTAGTACATTGGATGTTATAAGACCGGATGGACAAATTTTAAAGTCCCTACTTACAACAAAAGACGGTTTATCTAAAGTCACAGTGGCTAGCGTTGATAGTTGGAAAGCAGACCTTAACGCAGTTCGCATAGCCGTGATCGACAACACTGATCTAATTTATATTTACATGATGGAAGATCCCTTATCAGAGATAGACTGGTCCTCATTCTCTCGATGGAGCAAAATGAACTGTCTGGATTCAAGGCGAAGCAATGGCAAAACTATTTCTAGTCTTTGTACAATTTTGTGAAACAAATGACTGTCATTAACAATCATTTATCCTTTAATCTGAAATGTGTTACCGCTGGGATTTCCAACCACGTCATTGGCAACGAGGATTTAGCGCTTACCTATGAACTTAGTGGTGGTTGCAGTACTAGCATAGTCGTAGCTCACAATGCATTAAGGACAAAACATGAAAGAGAAGAGATGCTGCAGTTCTATACCCAGGATCACACCAGGGACTTAAAATAAAAACATGGTAGAATTACTTCCTAAGCGCTCAGGATCCTGTCATTAGTGCTATGGCTTATCGACCTCGTTCAGTATAATGTGAATGATTAGGCAATGGCTCAAAATTATAAAGGAAATAGAAAGCATTGCTATAAATGAAGAAAAACTATTGTGCGCCGACTGCGCAGGCTGACAAGGGTGGATACTGTTTGCAGATGCATTAAGCTCCCTTTTAACAGAGCATTGCTCATTTTTGCTTTATTCTCTAAGTTGTGATAATCTTGTTAATGTTAAGGAGTAATCATATCATTCCCCATCCCTGTCTTTCTTGTGCTTCATAAGTGTAAAGTTTTATGATGTGCTTGTGTAGTGCCTTGCACTAGAGCACCCACACTTGATCAGCACGGAAACAGGATTTTAATTTTTGATTTTAATTGTACACACCAAACTCTGAAGCTTAGGAACATGCTTTTTTAGTTATTGATACCCATATAATAATGGTATACTAATCCGGCTCTTAATCTTTGAACTTTGAATTATACCTGAATGTGTTACAGTGGCATGGATTAAAAGATTAGTGACAATCTATACATGTATACTGTATTAAAAAAGAAAAAAAAATGAGATCTATTATTTCATTAAGAGTTATTTGGTTCATATACCTCGTTTTTTCGCGATGAAATAAGCGAGAATGGATTTAGAAGTGAAACAATATAATTATTCGTGATTAGATAGAATTTCAACCTTATGGCTGCTAGGCGCGACTCTGGGTACTTTTGCAGACATTGTAGATCAAGATCAGACCGCACAAAACGTGGTGTCTGATTTTTGACCTACACTGTCCGACACGGTATATTTTTCCGGTTAATTCAACATCGAAATGGCAATATTTGGGTTTTTATTTCTCAGTGGAAATTTTCGTTTCATCTTTCTGGCAGCTTAAAGGTTAAGGTTTAGAAACAAATAAAACATTCTTACATTGGGAGAAGTTACTCGCTACGAGCAACTTCCCCTTGTGTCACAATATTTCAAAGGAGTAAAAAAAAAAAAAAAAAAATGCATATGGGCCATGCTCTTTGAAAAGGGAGCTTAATGCATCTGCAAAAAAGTATCGACCCAGGTCAGCCTGCACAGTCCGCGCAAGCTGACCTGGGCCGAAAATTTTTGCTATTGGTCAATTTCTGCTTGGCAAAGGACCATTGTACCTCATAAATCATTCGATTGTTTGATAAAACGGATTTTATGGATTAATAATTATGTGATAACTTGTCTGGTATCATATGGCCTGCAACACGCGAAAAGGGACATTCGGACATTTGCGTAAAGTGTCGTTTCGGATCAGCCTGCGCAGATTAGATTTAGATTTTGTGCTACAGTAGACTCGCACAAAACAGAAAATTATCTAAAAACGGAAAGTGCCGTTTCGGATTAGCCTGCGCGGACTGCGCAGGCTGATCCGAAACGACGCTTTACGCAAATGTCCGAATGCCCCTTTTCGCGTGTTGCAGGCCATATGTCACGGGGATACTTTAAGACCCCTTTTGCCGGAGCATGGCTTATATATGAACTAGTATTTTTTTATGTCCTTAGAAAGGCAGGCAGGGTTAAATATTGATGTATAATAAGTGAATATAAATTACATATTATGCAAAAGGAATACTGGGTATTATTCATACAATTTATGATATCTACCTATCGAAAAATATAAAGGAAATATTTATCTAAGGACATGCAATTATATTTCGATAAGTGCAATAAATTAGCATTTGAATAAACCTTGTTAATTGTGTACATGCAATACCTTTGTACAGGTGATCCTTTAGTTAGAAATGGGAAAGAATCATAACCTAAATCCATATCAGAAAGAGAGAGTGAGAGACAGAGACAGAGAGATAGAGAGAGAGTTAGGTCTGAAACTGAACCCTGGTAAATGGTAAAATAAAAGTGCCATGCTCTGTGAAAAGGGGGCTGCTTAATGCTTCTGCAAAATGTTTCGACCCCTGTCAGCCTGTGCACATTTCGCAGGCTGATCTGAATCGATACTTTTTACAGATGCATAAAGCCCCCTTTTCACAAAGCATGGCTCAGATTACGTATATACTTTTTTTGACCAGTATAGATAATCAGTCACTATTCTACATTTACCCCAATCCATCAGTACCAAGATACAGCGTCTAGTATCTAAATTCAGTGAACATTGTGTAAAATGGAGAGATTTCTCCTATTTATCTTTTCTATTTTGCATCATGTGACTGTCTTCTAGCTTTTTGGTTTATCAAAAAAAAAGAATTATTCTCTTTGTTTCTATGTCATTTAAACAAGTGGTCTGATTTTGCATAATTCGAAAAGCTGGTCTGAGTTTGAATAATTAGAAAAGCAATGTAAGGGGTCAAATTTGTAAGTGAAATATTTAACCCACTGGATTTGAGTGACAAGTTTGACGGCATCAATCAAGATGAGACGACACAGATTGCGCCATCTGCTCCTCGATCTACAATGATAGATAGCTTCCTTGATAACCTAGCCAAAACAGAGCCACAGCTAGAAACAACAAAACTCTATTTATTTTATTGAGAGAATTTATTCCATTTCGTACACTAAGACGTTAAACCTCTAAAACAAAACTTCTCAGACTTACCCAAATTGGAAACTTTCGCAGATGACAAAATAATTGTGACTCAGAAGTAGAAAAGATCTTTTGGAAGGGTAGAAAAGATTGCGAAGAAAAGGAGAAAATGCTTATTACCAGCATTTTCTCCTTTTACCACATTTTTTTCAAAAGGCTTCTTATAAAAGGACATTAAAACACGGATTTGTGTGGTAAAGGGTTAATGTTAATCCTTATCTTACCTAACGCAGACGTAGATGTTTTTTTTTTTTTCGGTCGTAGAATAAGATCAACCTGCAGATTCGTGCAGTCTTACCTGAATCTACAGTCTCCGCTTCTTTGTTTATGCTGTCACCAACATAATCCCAGTCAAATGCCAAGGCATTCTGCGAAATCTAAGGCTGTGAAAGGCAATAGAATATAACCCGAGTGATAAAGGTTAACTCTTTACCAGATGATAAAATTTTAGATTTATCCAAATTGATAGCAATCGCAGATGACATACCATGTGGGGCTTATTCAATTGATCTTTCTTTGATATGGTCGAAAATATTTAGAGAAAAGGAGAAAATGCTGGTAACCAGTATTTTCTTCCTTTCTTAGAACATTTTCAAAAGCTTTCTACGTTTTCTCTTCTTCTCTCCCAAGGTTGTTAAAACACCGGATTGAGTGGGAAAGAGTTAGGTCTGTCCGTAATCGAAAAAAATCATAATTTGAATACGGTAGAATGGACGCGTTCGCTTTAACACCTTTTATTCTTACGTTTGACACTTTCTTGAAAGACGTGATCTAAACATATGTGACACAAGAACAAATAAAATTTTTACAAAAAAAAAAATTATTCATGAGCAAACATGGATACTTCGAAAGTAACGGACAAGTAAGAGTAATACGTTTATTTAGTTTTTATGCCTTTTTTGTCTTCTAGTGACACGTCGTCTTCAAACCCGTTGTTAGACATTTTCAGAGCAATATATGAAAAACAGGGCTTTTCGCAGACGGCATGGATCAAGATCAGACTGCACAGAACGTGAAATCTGATCTTGGATCCATACCGCCCGCTTCTTTATACAAGCCTGAGATAAAAATCTTTCTGCATCTTTATTGGATTGTAATTTCAACCATCGACAAAAGATGCTTTTGAGGACGGCATAGATCAAGACCAGACTGCACAGAACGTGCGGTCTGAACCTTGATCTATACCGCAGATTATTTTAGCCAAGTCTATAAGACAAAATATTTTAGCCGATTAGTATTTTTTAGTCGTCGAAAGAGGACGAATTTATATTTTTGGCGATGAAAGACTTTATGAACATGGTCGAAAAATACAGACTTATTTTCACTTTTCATACTTTTCGAACCTAAGCAGTTGTGTTACTTTCAAATCTTGAAAATTCTTGAGAATAAGACGAAGAGTGTTAACTCGTAGGCTGCTAAGCGCGATTCACTGACCTTTTGCGGACAGCGTAGATCAAGATCAGACTGCACAGAACGTGCAGTCTGATCTTGGATCTACACTGTCCGATGAGCAGATATTATTCCCCAAAACATACCTTTGTAGTAGGAATATTTGGGTTTTTACCATCGAATTGAAAATTTCAGTTTAGTTATAATAATTGGCTTGCAACACTCGAAAAGGGGCATTCGGACATTTGCGTAAAGTGTCTTCTCGGATCAGCTTGTGCAGTCCGCGCAGGCTAATCCGAGACGGCACTTTACGACTACACTAGATTTTGTGTTACAGTAGACTTGCGCAAAAACAGAAAATTACATAAAAACAGAAAGTGTCGTTTCGGATTAGCCTGCGCGGACTGGGCTGGCTGATCCGAGACGACACTTTACGCAAATGTCCGAATGACCCTTTTCGCGTGTTGCAAGCCATATATTATAGCAGGATAAGGGTTAAAGAATGGCTAATGAATACGGACTCAGTACTATGTAGAGCAGTCTTTCCAAGTTAAGGGTTGATTGCTCATTTCCCACCTATACAAAGTCTAAACTATATTCGGTTATACGAGAAAGCGTCTTGGGAGGAGTATTTTGCGAAGTGCTCGTATAAAAGAAACTCTAAAACAGCATGGATAGGTGCACTGGACGCTGCGATATAACTGGGGAAAAAATGTCGATAACGGCGTTAAACACCATGCAATCAATCAGTTTATCTAAACTGTATTAAATGGAGCATTTTACAGCTTTATCATTGGAATAGATTATTGGTATATTTCTTTTGTTTGTCTAGATAAACAGAAAAAGATATTTGAAAGTTTGAAATTTCTAGTACCATCTTCGATGAAAACTTACTGAATCCGTGTACTACTAGATGAATGCACCATAAAAAAATATTAAAATCTAAGACATAGCATTTTCAAACACAGGGGTTTTTTTGAAAAAAAAAAAAAATTACTATGAAATTACAATGTGTTATAAATTGTACATTTAAGATCAGACCGCTTCTTCTGTGCAGCCTGGTCTTGATCTACAATGTCGGTGAAAGCCCATTGAGACATGCTTGGTGGCCAATGAGATAATTCTTTACCAAACGACAAAACTTTAGAATGGTCCAGATTGACAGTATTTGCAGACGATAAATGGCCTGCAACACGCGAAGAGGGTCATTCGGACATTTGCGTAAAGTGTCGTCTCGGATCAGCCAGCGCAGTCTGCGCAGGCTAATCCGAAACGACACTTTCCGTTTTTATGCAATTTTCTGTTTTGCGAAAGTCTACTGTAGCACAAAATCTAATTCAGTCGTAAAGTGCTGTCTCGGATTAGCCTGCGCGGACTGCGCAGGCTGATCCGAGGCGACACTTTACGCAAATGTCTGAATGCCCCTTTTCGCGTGTTACAAGCCAATTTATGTGTCTCAAATGATGAAATTTGTCTTCGAAATGGTAGAAAACATTGTAGAAAAAGGGAAAAATGACGGTTAACAGGCTTTTCTCCTTTCCCCACAATGTTTTCTAAAGCATTCATCGAAGGGTCTTTAAAACCCAGGATTATTTGGTCAAAGGTTAATTAAAGTTTTCTCGAGTAAGTCCACTTAACATGTATCAGTAATGTTTACGGGGCAAACATAATTATGCTTCCCCGAGTTGTTAACAATTTTCGATATTTTTCATTTTAGTTAAAAAGAAACATTACGACGATAATTAATTCTGTTAGGAATTCAAACACAGTATAAATCATGAATAAAGACACTCTTTTTACAACATTTCGAACAGCGACTTTTTTTCAAAAGAAGGAAAATCGTAGCTTATACCAACTCAAGAAAAGAATCTGTATAAGAAATTAGAAAATTATGCTGAGGCATAAATCATTTTGGATCTAGTCAACATGACAAATGATGCCTATTTGTCTATTTTCATTTCTTTTCGTCTGGCTAATATATTCCTGAAGAATTGAACAGATAACGTTCCGTCTTTGGGATCGTTTGGAAAAAAAAAAAAAAAAAAAATAGACGAAATTGTAGGTTCAAGATCAGACTGCAAGTTCTGTGCGGCCTGATCTCGATCCAATCTGTCCACAAAATCTACATATGTGGGTGAAAGGGTTAACTCTTCACCAAACGACAAAATCTTGTCGAAATTAAAAGCATTTGCAGATGATATACTGAATTCGGCTCAAATTAATGTATTTGTCTTTGAACGGTTAGAAAACATTGTGGGAAAAGAAGAAAATGCTGGTTACCAGCATTTTCTTCTTTTCCCACAATGTTTTCAAAAGCTTTGTTCCCAAGGGTCATTAAAACTCTGGTTAGTATGTAAAGGGTTAAAAAAGACAGATGCGACAAAAGCTGTCTATACAAAGAGTCAATAGAAGAAGTTTACAAAAGGTTTTTATAACCAAAGACTCAATTTATTCACAAAGCCCTTTTAGGCTTTATATTAAATATAGGTAGTGATATTTAAAAGAAAGACAGACATTTAAAAAATAATCAGATTTTTTTTTTCAACACTTCTGACAAAAAAGATTTTGCTAAAACTCCTATTCATTTTCTTAATTCAATCTCACAAAACTTATGAGCTATGCTATGGCAAACGTTGGTTAAATGCATCTACGTGATGCATTGTACCAACAAGTCATCACGTGATTATGGACCCATAGAATCCATTTTGTCGAACAACTAACTGAATCAGGATGTAGACTAATCCTCTGACATGCAAAAAACTGACCAATAGCGAAAATTTTCGACCCATGTCAATCTGCGCGGACTCCGCTGGCTGATTGACTGATTGATTGTATGGTGTTTAACGCCGTTTTCAACATCATTGCAGTTATATCGCGGCGGCTAGTGCACCTATCCATGCTTTCCTGGAGTCTCTTTTTACCAGTACTCCGCACAATATTCTTTCCAAGCCACTGGTTGCTTTCTCACATAACCATCGTCGAAACAATCTCTCACCGTCAGCGGTGAGAGAGGAATGCATCCTGTCGCAATGACTATCATTAATCATCTGAAAAACAAATTGGCCGAGCCGGGGATCGAACCAGCGACCTCCTGTTCTCAAGTCCTGTACGCTACCGACTCAGCTACCGGTGCTTAGCTTTCCGCTGGCTGACCTGAGTCTATTCTTTTTCCAGATACATATTTCACATATCTGTTATTCTGTTTTGTAGTATATCATAATCTTACAACTTAATAAGACAATAAGATTTTAGACATCCAATTTGGAAAGATTTGCAGACGCCAAAATATGATGTAGTTCAAATGATGAAGCTTTCCACTGAAATGGTATAGAAAACGCTGTAGGAAACGGAGCAAATGCTGGTAACCAGCATTTTCTCTTTTTTCAGCGATATTTTTGGAATTAAAATAATTGCCCTATATTTAGTCGTTAAAATATTCGATCGTTTGGTTGATAAAATTAACTCGTATGTGAAATATCTCTGATGAAATTTTATTTTCAATTATATAGGATGTCGTCTGCTGCCGTTACCAAAAAGGGGTCATGGCAAGGTATCCGAGGTAAGCCGCATGTCGCAGGATTTGTTCAGTGTACATTTTGTGTATTTTGTCTTAGTTGTTGGGCTTCCTATTTATTGATATAGACTAAAGCATTTAAAATAAGTACATGGAATGGCCCTTCAGATTCTAAATGCAAACTTGCCCATTTTTCCAGTGGTTGAAAAACTATTTTTTTACTCTTATAACGAATATAGTAATGATATTTTTTTCCGAGCCCTTCGTGAGTCACCGATTTGGGTGTTAGATTTGTTATTAAGTAATCCTGCTTCGATTCTCGTTCGGGCCACTGTTCTTGGACAAGGCATTTCACACTTAGTTCTGGGGAAATAAAGTACAGCTAGAAGGCCGTTGTCGACGGTCAGGCCGAATATGGTGTAGGCCGTATCACTTGGAAAAGTGGTCTAAAAATGCGTTAGAATTACTTTAGAGACGTCTTAGATTAAAATTTTGTCTCATTGGAAGTCCCCGTACGAGAAAGGGACCATCCACCCGTCTCCAGCCCATTCCCAACACGAAAGCTGACGACGGCCCTGATCTGATATGAAAAAAGTGGGTTTTAGCGTGAAAATGCTGAAATACTGTTGAAAGCGTTGTAAATATACCAGTCAAAGCTTTTGAGAGAGAAAAACAAATAGATACAACAGAAAGTAAAAGGAGGAGTAAAAAATCCAGAAAAAGGGTAGAAAAATGTACTTTGATAAAAAGGGACACAAATACCTCTAACGTACAGTTTATCTGACTTTTTACAGAAAATTTCAAAGAAGAAAAATTACGTAAACAGATGGCCAAGAAGCCAAAAGAACGGTACACAAAGGCTTGCGAAAAATACAACAAATATCCATTGTCATGCGTGCTGCAGGCTTTTGAAAAAACTTCAATAGAACTTGCTAGTAACAAAATTGGTCCCGAGCATACAAAGGCGCTAGCAATAGCATTATTGGTAAGTTTGTATGAGCAATAATTTTATAATACATTACTATATGTTCGTGCAGAACAGCCTTAAATAGTCTTACACCGAACAAGTTCTGAATTAAGTATTATCGTAAAATGGTGCAAGTGGACAGCCAATATATTTATCCTTTTACTCTCTGTCTTTTTTTTTTTTTCTAAAATTCAGTTTTCTTGTTCACTTACTTGGTACTTAAATGGCAAGCAGCAAGTGTTTAAGATAGAGATAAGCATAATCGTCTGTCGAGATGTCATTGTGCTTTGATATCTATGTTGCAGCGAATATCAAAGACACAGAATTGGAAACAAAGCCTATTGATATAAAACTTTAAGTCTGAAAGTCTGCATTAGTCTAAGTCTTAATTTCCAATTTGAGAATTTGTTTGTTTTATTGTTTTGTTCCATTTTTAACGAAATAAGGCATATCACAGAGGCTACTGTATTCGCTGTACGCGCCTTATTCTTTCGAAGCCATTTGCTTCGAAACAACATCTAGTATGTGAGAGGCGAACGGGTCTTGTCGTTATTACTTTCATCCATGCTAGGAAATGATTACAGCCGTGCCGGGGCTTGAACTTAAACTCCGAATGACCGTGTACGTTACCGACTGAGCTACGGAAACTCCTCTGCCTTACTGGAAAACCCTTGAAAATGGATTTGAAACATACTAGAACAAAAAGTCAGTGGTATGGGAATATGATTATTATTTATCTTTGTTGCAGAAACTTGACTTCATTACGGTCCTCAATCTGGCAGACAACTGTATAGGAGACAATGGTGCTTTCTCTGTGGCTGATCTCATACCTATCAATCAATTTTTAACTGAAGTGGTAAGTCTCTATATAATTGTTATCATGTACGTTTTAGCTTACACGAACACGAAGTTAGGAACTCGTTCGTCGATCTTTCGTCGTCAATATCAAACTCGTTGCCATTTTACCTGCCCCAAAGAAGCCTGTTAAACTGTTTGTATTGGTTATATCGCGAACGTTTTTGAAAATGAGTATCTCAAGATAAAAATTTATCACAAGGTTAAATCATAGAAAAATGCTTTGTGATCACAATGGAAACTCCTGATAAAAAAATATGCCATTGTGATGATCTTGGCTTGGATTTTATATGGGCAATTCCAAGTAAAAAAAAAACAGAAGTCGTTAATTAAGAGCTTAGAATACCTTGTTTTATTTCATGCTTTCCGGTAGGATATCGAGAAATAGCGGTGAAAATATTTTTCGATATTCCACTGGTACGACCAGTGAAAATACCGATTTTTATATTCTAGTTACCTAGGTAAAATGCGCGTGACTCACAACCAGCTGGAAATATGACGTCATTTACCTTACATTTCTCGCGCTTGACATAATATTGTAATGCGTTGCTATGCGGAGGGGGTACGCCACGGGGAATAACTGAAAAGACTGTACTGGATTTTGATAAAGTTCCTCCCAGAAAGGTTTAAAGCATGAAATAAATAGAATATTTGTTTTTTTCGGTGAAAGATCGAAATTTATTTCATCTCGTGAACACCATCGGTAATATTTTCACTCGTGGCTGCGCCACTCGTGAAAATATTACCGATGATGTTCACTCGATGAAATAAATTTCGATCTTTCACCGAAAAAACAAATATCCTCTATATCTCTATAAAAGTTACATGCATGTATTTGCAAGAATGTTAAAGAAACTTTGTCAAAAAAAGTTATCCCCGTAATATAGGGGTCACCTGTGAAAAAAAAAAAAAAATAGTTCACAAGGTCAAGTCAAACGAAGTCCTCGTAATCGCAAAAAAGTGTACAGTTTATATTAAATCATTACAATTTTGGTTGAAATATTTGAATTTATTACATATAAGTTTGATATTAGATAATTAAAGTTAAAAACTAGGCCAAAGACTTAATCTTTTGGAAACGATTCGTAATAAATCTACCCAAATGACAAAGTCTGCCTTTCCCTCATCTACGAAAGCCACAAAGGGCGCACCCTAACTTGTTATTGCTTTTGGTATAGGGAGAGTGAATCACCTCCTCAAGGTCCTCTTGTATTATGTTAACAGCTGAAAGATGGATATTTCCTTGCGTTCAGTCTGATCTTTCTTGAAGAGCGAGAATGTTGTGCTCCTAAATTTTTTTGTAATTGTAATACTGTTTTAACCCTTATTCCGTCATGGGCGATATTGGTAGCTTATACGTCGTAGATCAAGATCAGGCTTAAAAGTTTTTCGATCAGCTGATTTGTTTCAAAATATGACCACTTTAATGAAGCGTAAATGTATTTTTATCTCCAAACACGACGGCCTGTGCATCTTTCTGCGTACCACAGCTCCTTTCAACGTTGCTCTGTGCAATACTCTTAGTTCTCTCATAAACATTGTGTTGAATAGAGAGAAAATGTACGTCTGAAGTCATATTATATTTTCAGAATGTTTCTGACAATGGTATAAGTACGGTTGGAATGAAGGCGCTTGTCTCAGCTTTATCAGAGAACATACATATCACAAAATTAGATATATCAGGTAGATTTATACTTGATTTTAGGGTAATTAATCTAGTCAGTCCAACTGTGTGATGGCAGTTTACTGTTGTTTTTTTTAATTTTCTTTGCTGGGTAAATACCGGTACAAAGATTATAAATGAGCTATGCTCTGACAAAAGGGGGCTTAATGCATCTCCGTGGTTCCGTGGTACATGATACCCGGCAAGTCATTCCATAATTATGGATCCATAATAGCAACTTATTTAATCAACCGACTAAATAATGAGATAGACTGTCCTTCGACATACAGAAAATTGACCAATAGCGAAAAGTTTCGGCCCAGGTCAGCCTGCGCGGACTGCGCAGGTTGACCTGGGTCGATACTTTTCGCAGATGCATTGAGCCCCCTTTTCACATAGCACAGGGGCGGCAGAACGCAAGTTTTGACCCTTTAATAACTGGCCCCGAGTTACGGGAAGGGAGGATTTTATTAACCACTTTGGATAGAGTTAACCATAAGCAACAAAGATAGTCAATGAATAAACAGAAGACAGAGAAAGAAGAATCCGGATAACTTATGTACATAATGATAAATTGATTCATTCCAAAACTGTTCGCTTGATCAATTTAAGCATTCTGCTCGTCCTTGCTGTCTGATCTCATTCAACCATCTTCGATACCATTAAAAAACTAATAACTCCATCATAAACAATGAAACGCAACTTATCATTTTAGCTTGTTTTCAATACTAAAATTCATTCTCCTCGTTTTATTGGGTAGTAAAGAAAGATAACTTACAGTAAATACGTTCTTTTCGTTTTCTGTGGTTGTCTCCCTTATGTTCTGCTGTCAGTACACTATTGATAGAAGATAACATCGTGAAGATCTTTTGTAATTTGCATTTTTTGGGGTCAAATTCTAGTGTTCAGCTTTTGATTTATACCTGAAATCGCGTCAACATAAGCACGAGCATTCAGTTGGTCTTGGCATATTGATTTGATTAGAACTTAGGTCGCAGCTATATGTCATTTTTGCCTATAAATGGAAACTTTTTCATCCTTTACCACATAATCCTGAGTTTCAACGACCCCGAAGGTTAAGACTTCTAGATATATTATGGGAAAAGGAAACAATCTGGTAGGTCTATCAGACACAAATACCATCGTTTGAACCAAATTTATTCCGTCGACTGTAAATACTTTGAATCTGGACCAGTCTGAAATTTTGTAGTTTGGAAAAGAATTTAGCACATGTACACGCATCCCTATTTGCACGAATATTTCCAGAAGCCTTGCAAAGCGGTTTTACGAGGTCATGTTTTACGGTGTCCAAAAAAGAGCATCAATTTTATCAAAATTTGTTACACTCTTTTCCAGGGAATGAGATGAAAGAAGAGGGTGGTTTTATCATCGCAGAATTATTACAGGTTGTATTTGAGCTCTGGGAAAAGAGGGTTTAATACATCTGCAAAAAGTATCGACTCAGGTCATCCTTCGCAGTCCGAGCAGGCTGATCTGGGTGAAACTTTTATTTTGCTTTTGGTTAAAATTTCTGTATGTCAAGGGACAATTCAGCCTGTTGTTGAACAAAATGGACTTTAAGGATCCATAATTATGTGATGACTTGCTTGATATCATGCATCGAAGAGACGAATTAAACACCTTTTGCCAGGGCGCTTCTCTTATGTGAATTGTTAGGGACACACCTGTTCTTTATTTTGTGTTTAGTACTGTTTCCGAGTTTAGCAGTATTTCAACTAAAACAGAGCTTCCAGTGCACCTATCCATGCAAACATGTTTTTTTTTTCTACCAGATCTACAAACAATACTTTTTCTATTTCTAAAACAGGACCAACAAAGTTTAAAGACGATCGCTACAGTTTCACCATTTTTTGAAAACATTCAGAATTTCATGAAACTTTGTTTGGTCATAGTTTATTATCTGATCTACAAAAATAGGAGATAAAAAGAGGGGGTCACCAGCTTTGGGAAAATTCTATGAATATTTCTTTTAGTACACCCTGCATTGCGGCAGTTCAGGATGAAATTTCACCTATGAAAACTAAGTCTATACATGTATATATCTTTTTAAATGACAACAATTATAAGCAAATTTTATGTCATTGTATTGGTAAAACATCAAATTTAATGAAAAAAAAAAACTTAGAGTATACTGAATATCAACCTTTAAAAAAACCCTTAACTTATGGCTAAAACACCTTTATTTTGGGGGGAAAAAAGTATCTTTTAAAGTTATTTTTTAAAATGTTCTAACATTCAGATTTTTCTTATTTTTTCTATAAATAATATTCAGGTACTAAACTAAAAGAATCAGGCTTAAAACAAATAGGTCACCAGCTTTGTTTTTTCAGAAAATACATTTTAAGTTTGTGGGTGGGGCACTAACTAATGAGTAAATGTAATGTTTGTCAAAGACAAAGACATTATATGAAGTAAATTATCTCATCTTTTTCAATAATACAACAATATTTATCAGAATCAAGTTTGTTGGTCATAATAAACCAATTCATAGCATATAAATGTAATACTGATGTTAGCATTTAACCCACTACCAAACGACTAATTTTAGACTCTTCTAAATTTTACGCGTTTGCAGACGCTAAACCAAAAGCTGGTATTCATGTATAACAGTTCTTTGATGGGTCAGAAATCATTGTGGGAAAAGGAGAAATCAATCGTTAGGGGTAATATTTCTTTTTGACATCAACGGTTTTCATCCATGTTGTCTTCTGCAGACTCATCAAGCTAAGGGATAAAGAGTTATGTACAGCCCCTCGTCTTCTGCAAGTCTTTACCAAGTGACATAATTTTGGACTAGACCAAACTGAAAGCATCTGCATCAGAAAATATGTTTTAGCTTGACGATACGTCTGCCAGATAGAGCGCTAGTAGTAGCATCTGTGTCCATATTTCCGTTGTTAGGTGACGTAGTTAGGTGATTCACTTTGACTTTCAGTCCGATCTTTTGAAAGCGTAATTTTGGATTCTTGCCTCGCATATAATTATTTGGCTTGATTCAAATACTTTTTACTTCATTTTGCTAACATGAAACAACCCGTTTTAGTTCTTGGTTTATCCATTCTGCAGACATTGACAGGTGTGGCAAGATCAATTGTGTTAGGTGCTCACCGTTTTTCGAGTAAAAGGTGAGCGTAATAGTTACACGAAGCGTGAAAATGGAAACTGTCGCGAATGTCGTTAAGCCACAATGATTTGCCGTCTGCGAATATTCTTAATTAAGGCATGTCATTTCAATTGTCATCAGATAGATACTTTATATTTGATATCTTCAAAAAGGTTTCTTGTTTATTTTTTTCCCCCAAAATCACCATGATGACTTGTTTACTCAACTAAAATTTACTATGAAATGTATTCTTACACATTAGAAGAGCTTTCTTTTCTACACGGAACTATATTAAGGTATACCAGTCAATCTTGTAACAGTTCTAAAGGAACATAGCCAATTTGAAAATTTTGTTACAATTATCCGTTTAATTACAAAAGTGGTTCTAACAGTTAGAACCACTTTTATAATAAAACGGATACTTGTAACAAAATTTTCAACTTCGCTTTATTGGATAAAAATCATCCATATATATCCATTGTGAAGTACATGGGTGACTACCAAAGGAATATAGCGAAGTTGAAAATTTTGTTACAAATATCCGTTTTATTACAAAAGTGGTTCTAACATTGCTTCTCTCCTCTTGCAAGACCCCAACCGGTATCACAGAACTAAAGGCGAACGGAATAAGTGTAGGCGAGGCCGGGGGAGTTCCCATTGGACAAGCTCTGGGTGGGTAAACCCTCTCTTATCTTTTGGTTTGATTTATTCATCTTTTTTTATTATTTATTCTTTCCCGTGCATCTGTTTGTGAGTGTGTATCTGTGATCAGCCAATACATTGGTGCAAAAGTCTATTGAAAAGTTATGGGAAAGGAGTAAAATGCTGGTCACCAACCTTTTCATTGTACCCTTCAATAGTAACTTCCATAATTTTGAGGCACATTTGATAAGTCGTTTGTTATGCATTCAAAATACAACGGTATGAACTGCTTTAGTTTGTTAAAAATTCAAGACAGCTTTCACTGTATATATGGATCTCATTTTTGGTTGCAACGGTATTGTATAATAAAACTGAAATTGGTAGTTGGCCGTTTATCGTTTTATTTTTAGTTTTGTTTTCTGTCGTGTACATTTACAGGGCAGTTTTGAAACAAAACATACATTTATGACACAAGTAAAAAATCTAAATTTCAGATGGGGGATATTTAGGTTTAGGTTTAAAGTATTTGTCATTTGTGGATTTTCTCTTCATGCATTCGTTGAACTGTGAATTTTCTCTAATTGCCTTTGTTATGTGTGAGTCCTCACATATCTTTTAATCGATTTACATGTTAACGTACACATAATTTTTCTATTTCAGCTGAAAACGACACATTAGAAGTATTGGAGTTGAGTTGGAACCACATTCGCAATAAAGGTGCAATAGCCATAGGAAATTCACTAAAGGTTAGCGGGTCATGAAAATTACCGTTAAACGGACATCCGTCAACCACCTAAAACTTTCCAGCGCCATGTGCGAAAACATTTTTTTTTCTTTTTGTTGACGGCATAGACCCAAGATCAGACTGCACACAACGTGCATTCTGATCTTGGATCTATATGATGATGTGATGGCATTCTAAATCCGTTATTTCTCCTCAAAACCCTATGTTGTGGGTACTCATTAGAATCGTCTCGATGGGACGATTCTAATGAGTACCCATAACATAGGGTTTAGTGGAAAATAATTAATATTTTCAATTATGAAATCAAAATCACTCCCTCTGTCTGGAGCTCTGGCTTCTTACTATTAGATGGAAATGTTTTATAATTCTTTTTGCGATTTAAGTGTTAATTACCAAACAACTTAGATACGAAAAAAATTCTGTCACACATCAAAATCAAATGTGTACGTGACGAAAAACTGTCAAGTGTTTCTGTTTTTTGAGACTTTCATTTGATTTTTAAGTTGGTCTAAGATTAGCCTATGCAACAAGATTAAGTGCCAACCAAGTAACCAATTAAACAACCTACCAGCAACCAAAATTACAAAAAAATCAGTCTTTTACAGATAAATAAATGTTTACGTGTCCTCAATTTATCGTGGAACGGGTTTGGTAAGGAAGGTGGAAAGGCGGTCGGCGACAGTCTGGCGACAAACACGACTTTAACAGAGCTCGATCTGACAAATAACAGACTAGAAGCTAATGCAATGGCGGTCTTTATGACAGGCTTGAAGTCGAATACAGCACTAGAGATTTTAAAGGCACGTGTTTGTTTAATCTTAACTTTTTTCTCAGAAGATTAAAATATTTCTCACATGTCGGCTTTAGAAATATACATGTATCTGTTGTATAGTATATAATTTCATTTCTTTAACTTATCTAATGCCTTTATATCAAGCATTTTTTCTTTTCTCTCAATATATATATATATTTTTTTTTTTGTTTATAAACAACATTTTCATACGACATTAAGCTTTTAGGAAATAACGAGCATTGACAAGAATCCAGAAGTTCTCATAATTATTATCATAGAGGTCTTTCACTGTTTTTGACCAAAGACTTTTCCTAATACGATTACACCAATCTACATGATAATTACTTTTTTTGTTCTTTTCAGCTTGGAAAAAACCCATTCAACAGTGATGTAGCAAAATATCTACTGATGATCATCAGTCAGGCGGAATCTTGTGCCATAACGAATATAGAATTAGATGTAAGTTACCTAAATGTTTTCATTCTGACCTCTGCGAAAAATATAATTCTGGAGTAAACTGTAAACAGTCTGTTCGTCTGTTCGTCCACGTGTCCGTGCGTTTGTGATATGCATATGAAAAATGATATATAGAGGATATTTTTTTTCGGTGAAAGATCGAAATTTATTTCATCGAGTGAACATCATCAGCAATATTTTCACGAGTGGCTGGCTGCGCCGCTCGTGAAAATATTACCGATGATGTTCATTCGATGAAATAATTTTCGATCTTTCACCGAAAAAAAAAAAAAATCCCACAAATATTCTAGATCTATTTATTTCATGCTTCTAACCTTTTTTTGCGGGGAGGGGGGAGGGGGACTTACATCAAAATCCGGTACAGTTCTTTTTGGTGATTCCCCGTGGCGAACCCACTCCGCATAACATAGCATTACAATATTGCACAAAGCACGAGAAATGTAGGGTATATTACGCCATATTTCCATCTGGTTGAGTGGTACGCGCATTTTACCCCGGTAACTAGTGCGCAGAAACTACTGTTTCTGCCTTCAGTTGAAGAGTTAGAAAATAAAATCGGTATTTTTCATTGGTCGTAACCATGAATTATCGAAAAATATTCCACCGTTATTTCTCGATAAACTACCGGATAGCATGAAATAAACTTTGTAACTCCCGCTTTTAAGTGCTGAAGAATCATTTCCCTTTGGTCTTGGTCTTATGCGTGCTTACAGTAGGTGTGAAAACTTGTCTTTCACCTTTGTAATGAATATTTAAACGAACGAAAATGGAATGATAGATTTCGATTAATGAAAGAAATGATATGACTCATAGAAAACGTCAGATTCAGTTATTTACAAAATACGTGTAGATATTGCAACTTTAGAGCTACCGTGTAGATCCAAAATCAAACTTAACGTGTTGGAGTTTGATCTATGTTTTGTTCAGAGCTTTCAGGGTAAATATGAAATTATAAATCCAAAGTGAGTTAATTGGAAAATCCTAAATCAATCCCGCTATGGGCGCCGATCACGAGGGGTAACATGAGGCAAGGCTGCTTGACTGCAAAACATTAGCTAGCACAGATACAACAAGAAGAGAGTCAAGAAGCTGTAGCCGTGATATGACTGAAATATTGTTGAGAGCGACACGAAACTTAATTCAAACAAACGTTTAATCCAGTCGTCGTCGTTGCTCTTGTTAATTTTACTGAAAAGGATGGAAGTTAATAATTCTTATGTTGCAGAATGTTTGATTTACCAGTGCAAAAACATATTTCGATAAATTCATATGGAATAATTAGATGCAATATAGATGAAACTATCTATAAGAAAGCGGAGAGTGTGGAAAAAGATCAGACTACAGGCTGATCTTAGTCTAAACACGCAAATTACATTCATGGAAGCGTATAGCAAGATAAGGGTTAAATTATCTCCGTCATCTGCACTTGTAGGAGGTGTCAGTTGACGAAGATTTTACTTCACTGCTAGCCAAGGTTCGAGAGACTCGAACATTGAACATCCGTCACGGTAAGGTAGTCGGAAAGCTGCCGGAAAAACCTTATGTACATCCGCCGCTACCACCAAGAGATCCGCTCGATCTGATGTTCGAATTTAAGTATGAGCACGGATATCGAACTCTGGATCTACTGAACAGGATGGATAAAGATAACAACATGGTCCTTGATCGTGCCGAGCTGAAATTTGGACTTAGGGTATGTTATTTTTTAAATCTTTGTCCCACTGATTTTCGAAACATAAAAACAATCGACCATCGTTTATCGCGCTCTATTTGCTTTGGATTTTTCGCCGCAAGCTAAACAAACCCAAATGTTTCAGGTCAAAACTTACAGTTCCACTCCGAATTATTTTTATTATTAGTTTTAGTTCAGCATCGGGTGGCCGGAACGGTGATTTAAAATCAGACTGCACGATCTGTGCCTTTTCCAAAAAGTTAGTTGAGTCACAATTGGCAGTGACATGGCCAAAAAAATAATGCCAAGCATGAGACACATACTGCAATACTCGTCTTGATTCTATATTACAGATATTGTAGACGAAGACCACCTGCTTATACTTGTAATCCGATCTCGGTCTACAGTTTCCGACTCTTCACTTGTTTATTTATGGTCTCTGTTATGGAATCCACATAAAAATTAGGGGAAAAAACTTAACAAAACCATTTTAGTACATATAAATTAGGCACGATGCTTGGTTCCAACATGTTTGGTCCAATTTTTGTTTGGTACTTGTACTCATGAGACATACTCTTTGAAAAGATAATTTAATACCTCTGCAAAAAGTTTGCACCGAGATCAGCCTGCGCAGTCCGGCTGACCTTGTCGAAAGTTTTTGCTATTGACAATTTTTTTTGCGTGTCAAAGGAACTTCCTACCTCATGATTCAGCCGTATTTTAGACAAAAATGGATCCATATTATTCGACGACTTGAATCATATATTGCATTATGAAGATGCAATAAACCCCTTTTCCAGAGCGCCTCTTATATTTCAGGATATTGGTATAGAAGTAGAGGACGAACAAATAGATGATATTCTAGAAAGACTAGATACAAATAGAGACGGTGAAATCGATTACGGGTGAGTACGTGTACCAAGAGGTCGGATATAAAAATACAGAAGGTATTCTGGACAGTTCTGATACAAAAAGAGGAGAAGAGAACGATTGTGGGTAGGTACAATGGCCGGACTTAGTTTTACATCTAGAAGATATTCTAGATAGGTTAGATACAAAAAAAGACGATGAAATCGATTTTGGGTGAGTACGTGTATCAAAGCGGTCGGACATAAGAATACAGAAGGTTTTCTAGGCAGATACAAAAAGAGAAGAAGAGAACGATTGTGGGTGGCTACAACGGCCGGGCATAAACTTACTTCTAGGACATATTCTAAATAGCTTAAATACAAACAGTGACGGTGGAGTCGATTATGGGTGGGTACATGTGCCAAGCGGTCGGATATATAAGAATAAAAAAGGCGTTCTAGACAGTTCAGATTCATAAAAGAGAAGAAGAGAACGATTGCGGGTAGGTACAACGGCCGGACTTAAACCCGCATCTAGGAAATATTCTAGAATATATACTAGATAGGTTAGATACAAATAGAGACGGTGAAGTCGATTATTGGTGAGTACGTGTACCAAGCGGTCGCTTAAAAAATACAAAAGGTATTCCTGACAGTTCAGGTACAAAAAGAGAGAAGAGAACGATTGTGGCCTGCCTTAAATTTACATCTAGAAGATATTCTAGAAGATATTCTAGATAGGTTAGATACAAAAAAGAGACGGTGAAATCGATTACGGGTGATAACGTGTACCAAGTGGTCGGATATAAGAATGCAAAAGATATTCTAGACAGTTCAGATACAAAGAAGATTGACTGATTGTATGGTATTTAACGCCGTTTTCAGCATTATTTCAGTTATATCGCGGCGACCAGCGCACCTATCCATGCCTCCTGGAATTTCGTTTTTTACCAGTACTCTGCACAGTATTCTTTCCACGCCACTGGCTGCTTTCCCACATAATCATCACCGAAGCAATGGCCAGCAGTGAGAGAGGTATGAATCCTGCTGCAATGACTATCATCAATCCTCGGAAAGAAATTGGCTGAGTCAAGGATCGAATCAGCGACCCCCAGTTCTCAAGTCCTGTACACTACCGATTAAGCTAATGGGGATCGGCTATCCAAGACCAAAAAAAGAGAAGAAGAGAATAATTGAGGGAAGATACAATGGCCGGACTGAAACATATCTAGAAGAGATTCTAGAAGATATTCTAAATAGGTTAGATACAAATAGAGACGGTGAAATCGATTATGGGTGAGTACGTGTAGCAAGCGGTCGGATATCAGAATACAGAAGGTATTCTAGACAGTTTAGATACAAAAAAAAGAGAGAAGAGAACGATTGCGGGAAGATACCTCGACCGGACTTAAACTTACTTCTAGAAGATATTCTGTAAGATATTCTGGGTATGTTAGATACAAATAGAGATGGTGAAGTCGATTATGGGTGAGTACGTGTATGAAATGGTTGGACTTAAAAATTTACGAGATCTTTTAGAGAGGTTAGAGTTAAAACAAGAGACAGAGAAAGTGATTGTTATTAAGTACGAAACGGTGGAGTTTAAATTTATATGAGCTATACTTTGTAAAAAAGAGATTTATGCATCTGAAAAAAATATCGACAAGGTCAGCCTGCGCAGTTCGCGCAGCCTACCTGAGTCGAAACTTGACAATGCATGACAATGCCAGGCCTCATGTTGTTGCCCATACAAGGGCATTTCGTACAGGACAAAACGTCCATGTTGCGTCATGGCTCGTACCTTCCCCTGATAGATAAACAATAACACGTACCTGGGATCTTTGAAGAAGAACGGTTGGAAATAAAACTTTTTAAACAATTTTCAATATCTAGTTCACGTGCTCTAAGCTAAATAGAATAGGATTCAAACAATGTCATAAGACGTCACGTTAGGTCAATGAGATCCCTTCTGTTGTCGATAGGCCTATACGTGGTAGAGTGGCCACAATAAATATCAGTCGGGTCAGTAGAAAATTTATGAGTGCAGCTCATTTTACAGTCCTTCATTATTTTCTTTTAATTTTTGTGAATTTTGAAATTGACCCCCACCTTATAAATCGTCGTTTAACTTCGTCTTCTTCAAAACATTTGCAAACGTTGATTCTATCCTGTAGACTACTCATTTATCTTTAAATTCATACCCAAATTTTCGTATGTAAATGACATAGATTTTCTCTCACATGGGTGCCGAAAACCTATGCACACTTTCTTTTTCGACAGAGCATTATACGAACCAAACCAAGTTTCCTCTTTCATATTTCAGGGAGTTAATAGAAGGAGAAAAAGCGTATGGCTCGAGACAGAAGCGCCACGCGAACTCTGAAACTTTACAGAAAATACGCTCACTGGCTAGTACATTGGTGAAAATGAAGATCACGCACCAGCTCAAACAGCTTGAAGAGAGTAAAAAAGAGCAAGAGTCGAGAGCGGAGACAAGAAAAGCTAGCGTGACCTCGGACAGAAAGAGAAGGAAAAGTGAAAAGTGTACAGAGAATTGAAAGTTCTAAGATTTAAACCCTTAAATTGACTTTCATAACTCTAGTTGCCTGTGCGGCTAATGTAGATCAAGATAAGATCTTTGATTTACCCTGTCCTCTATGCTTAAATATGAGGAAAAAGGCAATCATGATTTACAATTATTTCAGTCTTACTTCTAGAATGAATATGTGAGTTGGGTTTATCTTAAACTTTAACGATTAAACTTATTACCAAACGATAAAATTTAGACTAAAATTGAAAGCATTTACAGACGACAAATTAATTATAGCTGAAATGATGGTAATGGTTTGTCAACGTGTTGAAAACCTTTTGGGAAAAGGAGAAAATGCTGGTTACCAGCATTTCCTCCTTTTCCCGAAAGTTTTAAAAGGCTTTCTCCTCAGACAGATTCGTTCAAACTCGGGTTGTGTGGTAAAGAGTTAAACATTAAAGTGTCCTGTATACTAAATAATAACAATCTTCGGTCTATCATGATTAATAGTTCAACAAACTACGAATGTAAGATATGAGGCACAATAAATAATCCACGAGGGCGATAGCCCAAGAGGTTTATTCATTGTGCCTCAGAACTCACAACGTGGTTTATTGAACGATAAACCACGATAGAAAGAAGATTATTTCGATTCTAACATGACCAACTCTTAATGAAAGGAAAACAAGTTCATACTTAGAGTAAAAACGCGGATGCAGATTATATTCCATTGAATAACTTACTTACTTTATACAGAATGACCTCACTCTACATAGAATGACGTAGATTTTACCACGCTTTCGTTGCACTGCGTTTATAGAGCCGAATTCACGTGTCATGTTAGAATGATCGTTTAACCACAATAGAAAGAAGATTAGTTCAATTCTAACATGACCAACTCTAGATCAAAGAACAAAAAAGTTCATACGTGGTGTACAAAAGCGGATGCGGATTATATTCCCTTGAATGAACCATGGCTGTTCCAGTTACTAACCAAAACAAAACCCAAATGCCCAGTCGGTAGGTAGAAAAAGAATAAAAAATTGATTAAAATCTCAGGCACCAAACAAAACATTAAAAAACTCGCACCGTTTTACTATTATATTTTCTCCCTTTCAAATGACAAAGACGAATGAATGTATCGTCAAGCACTAGAGCCTCAGTCGCTTCGAATGTTCTGAATATTACTCCACCCACTCCCAATCCCATCCCAATGCAACACCGAACAATTTTTAACTAACCTTCACCTTGAAACGACACTTGATTTTCATATGTTTACTGGTGACATTTGAAATAGTTCCATCCTTGTCAGTTATCATAAAAAAAAACAGTTAAAATTGGTAAATCATTGAATTTGTCCTTCGCCCATGGTCGAGTAGCAGAAAATAACGATTTGTTCACGTCAAGTGACTTTCATTGATGAAATATCCAGGGCGGAGATATGGAACAGCCACGGGCAACTTTCTTTACATAGAATGACGTCACTTCATATAGACATTCGGCATACCTCGGGTGATGGGAGCCATCATATCCCTCGGCTGTAACTGGTGGATTGATATGCACCAGATCGGTACATACCCGGAAATACACCGGTTAACCGTTCTGAAAATTGTAAGGCTCCTCTTAAAAAAGAAAACTTGAGTTTCAATTTTCTATCGAAACCTTTCTAACTATATTTCAGTTCAGTTGACAAACAGTTCGTACATTCATTATTAAACGTGGTTTATCAATTTCGATTGAAATTTTTACCGACAGATAAACAGATGTGAATAACTTCATCGAGGTTGTTTATGTCGTTGCTAAACGACTGTCAGTGGCGCGCTATATATAGAATCACGTGATTCTCATTTCAAAATGGAAATCTCCTTGATACGGACGAGGTTAGATGTAGGTACGGAATCGGCCGAGTTGTGACGAGTGTTCATATAGAATGACGTCGATTTTACCACGCTTCCGTTGCACTGTGTTTAAAGAGCCGAATTTCACGTGTCACGTTAGAATAGAAAAACTGAGGATGCTGGGTACCAGCATTTTCTCGATTTCATAAGTCTACTTCCTCAGGGTTGTGAAAACTATTTAACTGTAAAACGTTGAACTGTCATATAAGACTAATGATATATTTCGCAGAGAGTGTAGACAAAGATCAGCCGCTGCGAATGCGAGCAGTATCCTATCTCACCTTTTCTATTGAATAGAATGCTAATAAATGAGCCATACTTTGTGAACAGGAGATTTAATGTATCAACAGAAAAGATCGACCCATGTCATCCAGTCCGTAAAAGCTGACATGAGTCAAAACTGTTTGTTATATGTAAGTTCTCTGCATGTTTTAAGACTGACCTGTTTCAGTCGGTTGGTGTAAAAAAGAAATTGTATGCATCAGTAATTATGTGAAGACTTGTTTGGAATGATGTATCACGGACATGCATTTAACCTTCTTTTGCCAGACCGCTGCTCAATTTTTTTTTTTAAACAGTGAGCAGTAGGCCTAGACATTTGGCGTGATAAAAGATAATTGTCATGCTCATATGTTTTACACATGTAAAGATTTCAGCGCAAGAAGTATTTCCAAGTCATTGCAAATATTTTCCAAGCGACGATATTTTTTCTTGTGTAATGGAAGAATAAGACAGAATTTTGATAATCGAGACGACCAAAATTCCTCTAGATTCCGGCAAGGTGTAAAACCCCGGTAAGTTCCGGTCCGGTATAAAACACTTTCAAGTGACAAAATATTTCAGCGCAGATCAGCGAAAACCGGGATTTTGACAGAAATTGTATTTCATGGTCTCTGTCTAAAATCTTTCTTGAAATTTTCTGTGAGAAGGCGACACACTAGTGTGTCAGGAAAGAGGTTTATGATACTTCTTTAATGTTTCAAGCTACTAAATAATTCATAGAATCGGAGACGATCTGCGTTTAGGCTTGATAGATAGAGTTATTTCTCGTCTAAACCCTTGTTTTTAGTCACGATATTTTTCGTCCGAGCAACGTGGAATTGAGCCATTTTCTGTGAAAAGGGGGTTTAATGCTTTTGCAAAAAGTATCGACCCTGGTCAGCCTGCGCAGTCCGCGCAGGCTGACCTGGTCAACTCTTTTTGCTACTGGTTCATTTTCTGAACGTCAAAGGACCGGTCTAAATCTTGATTCAGTTAGCTGTTAAATAAAATGGATTTTATGGGTCCATGATTATGTGATGACTTGCTTGGTATAATGCATCACGGAGATGCATTCAACGCCCTTTAGCTAGAGCGTCTCTCAATTTGTTTGATGGAATGTTTTTATGATGTTTAACGCCGTTTTCAACATTATTTCAGTTATATCGCTGTGCCCAATGCACCTGCCCATTCTTTCCTGGAGTTTCTTAAATACCAGCACTTCGAACAATATGCTTCCCAAGCCACTGGCTGCTTCCCACATAATTATTGTCGAAACTATGATCTGACGTGAGCAAAAAAATGAATGCTGTCGCAATGACTATCATTATTCTCCGGAAAGAAATTTGTCATTCTGGGGTTTTAAACCAAAGATCCCCTGGTGTGAAGTCCTGTATGAAACCATAGGCCATATACGATACAGAGGGAATCCACATGTGCTATTTATAGTAACAGTGTCCGATAATGAAAATTTCGTTACCCCTTGATAGACAAATTAGTTTGTTACCAGCATTTTTCTCCTTTTCCCACAATGTTTTAAAAAGAGTTCTTCTCCTGAGTCGTTAAAAAGGGGTTATATGGTAAAGAGCTTTCTAAGGACACTGATGCCTTATTTATAATGGAACACATTGATCGATAAATTTGAATTTTTGAATAATTAACACTCGTAAGAATTATCAATAATCATGTGATAAAAATGTGTACACAGACAATTTAAACAGATTTTCTTTGGTCTGTAACTAATAGTATTCAAATTAGATATCGAACATTTAAAACCCTGTATAACATGATCCTCTGTTTCACGACCCCGAGCAAGACAGCTTTTTACCCTTAACCAGACGGCAAAATTTTTACACTCAACCAAACTGAAGATCAAATTGAAAGCACTTGCACACGACAAATTAAATGTGGCTCAAATAATGGGGTTTATCTGGTAAAGATAAAAAAAAAAAAAAACATTGTGGGAAAATGAGAAAATGCTGGTTACCAGCATTTTCTCATTTTCCCACAATGTTTTCAAAGGCCTTCTCTTTGTCGTTTAAACTCGGAATTCAGTATTGCAGGGTTAGACACATACTAAGAAAAGGAGAAACGTTTGTTGTCTGCATTTTTCCTTTGAACCAAAAAAGCGTTTTAAAGACAAAAATCATCCGTTAATTTGCATTTTTTTTTTGTCGTCAGCAAATGCTACCAGTTTGGACGAATGTAAAGTCGTGTCGTCTGCAAGTACTTTGAATTTGGGCGAGCGTTAAGTTATTTCGTCTGCAAGTTCTTTCAATTAGGACCAGCGTATAGTTGTATCGTCTGCCAGTGCTTTTAACTTGGACGAGCTTAAAGTTGTGTCGTTTGAAAGTGCATTCAGTCTGGACGAGTCTGAAGTAGTGTGTTCTGGTAAAGAGATATTAATACCCTTAGTGCACTAAAAGGTTTCAACAGAAAGTTTACAGTCCGGAAACAAGACCAAAATAACTACAACTTTATGGTTATTCCTGTCAAGAATGTCTCAGCAAAGCGGACAGTGTGGATCAAAGATCAGACTGCACGTTTTGTGCAGTCTGATCTTGATCCACACTGGCCGCAAAGGCACTTAAACATCTAACAGGCGCTTTAAGGGTTGAATGCATGCATCTCAAATAGCAGCGCTATTTTATCAAACGCGTTTCAGGTTATATGGACCAGAAAGTATTTACATAAAATGGATACTTTGTTTATCCATTCAGGATTGGTGATATTCAATCCCAACAAAACAGAAAAGAATAAAAAGATCATTAACCTTATGACACACTCACAATATTTGAATTATTTGAAATTTAAATTGTATGCTGAACTTAATAGAGATTAGTTAGACGCGTTTGTGGTGACAGTTCTGAAAATATTGTTACAAACATATAAAATTCGAGATACAAGTTGATTGATTTTTATGGGGTTTGATTCCGTTTTCAGCATTATTCCAGTTACAAAGCGGCTGCCAGTGAAGCTATTCATGCTTTCCTGGAGTTTCTTTAACCAGTACTTCACATAATATTACTTCCATGCCACTGGCTGCTTTCCTACATAACCATCGTCGAAACAATGATCAGCTGTGAGAGAAAAATGAATCCTGTTGCAATGACTATCCTCAATCCTCTGAAAGAACATTAGCCTGACTGGGGATTCCAAGCAGCGACCCCCTGTTCTCAAGTCCTGTACGCTACCGACCGAGCTTGGCACGCGTTTTAAGCTATGTCTTTATTTGTTTCTATATTCTCAAATGTTCACACATTTTTTTTTGTCACCACATAGCTTAATATAAATAACATCACCAGTAGCCACAATATTTTTCAAAGCCAGCGTTTCAACATTCATTCACTGTAAGTAATTTTTCTAACTGTCAAGACTGTTTAAATGCCATCGCTTCTTAACATCAGACAATGATTTAACTTTTTATCAGAAGACAAAATTTTAGACTGGTCCAAATTGAAAGCATTAGCAGACGACAAAATTAAAGTGACTCAGAAATTGAAATTTGTTTTGGGAAGGGTAGAAAACATTGTGGGAAAAGGAGAAAATGCTGGTTACCACAATGTTTTCAAAAGGCTTCTTTCTCAGAGTCGTGAAAACCCGGGATTGTTTGGTAATGAGTTAAGTTGCGTGCACTATAATCTTGAGTCTACAGAATACGTCTAAGCAATTCTAATAAACATTCATACATTTGAGCTGCAATTAATTTTTCATCTGGAAATGCTTTGAAATTAGACTGGTTTACATTTTTTACAATAGCAAAGATTCAACTTTATGCGAACGTAGTTTCTTCGTAATGCATGATACCAAGTAAGCTGTCGATTAATTTTAATCAAAAGCCGACAGAATCATTGGTAAGAATGGTCCTTTGACATGTTGAAAAAGTTAACAATAGCAAAAAGTTTTCATTCAGGTCAGCTTGCAGGGACTGCGCACGCTGACAGTCGTCGATATTTTTTGCACCCCATTTGTACAGAGCATGACTCTTATAATTACATACGTGCAACCGATCACGGGGGGAGGGGGGGGGGGTGTAAAAGGAGAGATTGATTATAAAGAGCGATCTCTCCTAGATGCAACACTGGTTTAGCCTGGGTTGCAGGCCGATCAGTTTTTTTTTTTCTTATTATGTATTCGGACCTTACTTTGTCAAAAATAGTAATAAACCGTTTAATCAGTTTACTGCCATAGATACGTATAGATTGTAAAAGAAGACCACAATCAGCAGTGATTGAAAAATTATAACTTCCTTGACCCGGGTTACACTGGTTTCGCATATACTAAAACCTAATCTATGCAAGTTACCAATACTTTTTACAAGGATGTTTTAACGTCGTCTGCTGTACATTTACTTCAGAAGGTAGTAAGTTGACTCTTAAACCAAACGACAAAATGTTAGACTTGTCAGAATTCAAAGCATTTGCAGACGACAAATTTAAATGCGCCTTAACAAATAAAATCTGTTAATGAAAAATGCTGGTTTCCAGCATTTTTTCCTTTTTCCACAATGTATCCAAAAGAATACGTCGTTATTGTCGTCACAATTCGGGATTGTTTGGTAAATGGTTTAGACAGAAACCTAATCAGTTAGAACATCGTTATGTTCTAGTTAAAGGAATAACAAGAGAACTCATTAATAAGACCATGTAGGATCTCGTGTGTTTGTTAAATTAGGTCTGTACCACACTAGCCGAGCCCCGGTAGCTCTGTCGGTAGCGTGCAGGACTTGAAAACACGGGGTCCAGGGTTCGATCCCTGGCTACGACTCCTGACTCGGCCAATTTCTTTCCGAGGATTGATGATAGTCACTGCGACAGGATTCATTCCTCTCCCACCGCTGACCATTGTTTCGACGATGATTATGTGGGAAAGCAGCCAGTGGCTTGGAAAGAACATTTTGCGGAGTACTGGTAAAAGAGACTCCAGGAAAGCATGGATAGGTGCACTGGCCGCCGCGATATAACTGAAATAATGTTGAAAACGGCGTTAAACACCAAACAATCTATACCACACTAGCCCGAGTCTTAACCATCCTAAAAGATAGGGCTTTGGACAACATTGTGGGAAAAGGAGAAAATGCTGGTTACCAGCATTTTCTCCTTTTCCCACAATGTTTTCTACCCTATCAAAGACAGAAATCATCATTTTCGGAACATTTGTCATCCGCAAATGCTTCCACTTTGGTCAAATCCGAAGTTTTGTCGTTTGGTCCAGAATTAAGTGATATTGAGCGGGTCTAAGTACATTTACGATGCGGCCGAGCTCGTTAGCTTAGTCGGTAACATGCATGGCTTGAAGCCTGGAGGTCGTTGGTTCGAATCCTCCGGTAGGTTAATTTCTTTCCGAGGATAGATCGTAGTCTTTGCAATAGGAATCATGCATCTCTCACTGTTGATTAATGTTTCGACATAGGTCGTGTGCATGGGTAAAATATTGTGAGAAGTATAATAGTAAAAGAAAATCCAGGAAAGCATGAGTATATCTACAGGCTTCCGCGATATAACTGAGCTAATGCTGAAAACGGCGTAAAACATCAATCAATTAATCAATCAATCAATCAAACTAGCTTTTTATACAGTTTTATGGCTTCTGGAATGCAAGAGCCATACTCTGGCAAAAGCTGGTTAAATGCATGTTTGTGATACAAAATACAATGCATATTATCACATTCCGTTTAACAATCAAAGGAATCATGAGCATGACTGGTCCTTTGACATGCAGAAAGTTTAAAGACTGCAAAAAGTTTTCGCCCTTGTCAGCATGCGCGGACTGCGCAGGCCGACAGGGGTCAATACTTCTTGAACTTGCATTAAGCCCCCTTTTCACAGAGCGTGGCACATGTGTATCTTGATTGGTAAGATCCTTAAGCTGTAACTAGAATAACGCGATAAACTAGTGCCATTCAAAATATACATGAGCGGTGCTCTGACAAGATAGGTTTTAATGCATCTCCTTGATGTATTGAACCCATTATCTTCCGCTAGGTGGCATTTTCCCAATACATATCTATCTGATTTGGGCATACTGTGTACAGTACCGGACTACTTTTCAAAACGACAACCGTTACTTTGAATTTCAAAGTGAAATAAACGTTTACTCAATAAAACGCTATCTGGTACGATTCATTCAGCTATGATCTGCTAGCATGTAACCTATGCACGGGCCATTTATAAAAACAGCCCCTACAGGCTTGGGTAGTAGCTTCGGTATAAGCTCATACACTTCTTGTTGATATGTCTGTGGAAAAAACCCTGCACGAATCCTGGCTTCCCTATAAAGTCTATATTTAGAAACTGTATTCAAAGATGTGCAGTAAAACAAGAGTATTCATGAAAACTATTTTTCACTTTAAAGATAATTAAATTTTGAAGATATTTGGACAGGCTACATTTTTTCTACTTATGTATTGTTATAGCCATTTTCTCCATTACTACTGTAAAAACGAAGTATTATTATTATCCAGTACAGGATTTGTGATGCGTCATAGTACACAGGTCGAGTCTTCGAAGAATATGACATGCGCAGACAGCGGCATCAAACCAAGCAAAACGCCATATTATTCTGGACCCATTTTGCCTATCAACCAATTGAATCATGATATACACCGGTCCTTTGACATGCAGAAAATTGACCAATGGCAAAGTGTATGGACTATGCACGCTGACCTGGGTTTACATTTTTTGCAGGTGCATTAAACCCCCTTTCAACAGGGAAGAGCTCACTTATAAAGTTGTTAATTACATGTAACTGGACTTCAACGTCAAGAAAACTAGCTTTAGGAACTTGCAACCTGAATATTCTCACAATACCAGGTATGGAAAAATTGAGTTAGAACACAGACATTTTTTCAACTTCAAATTTTCAAAAACAAAATAATTCAATACCTTAGCAGAACCACTTTCTTGGGAATCACTAATTGGTACAGACGTGGAATAGCAACTAATCAACTCCCAATTTCATTACAACCAGTAAAAAGAATCCCGAATTAACCCATCTCTCAACAAATGCGACTTTTTACGATCCTCCTGTAGACAACCGTGACAGCCTTGTGGGAAAACGAAAAGTTGCTCGTTAAACTTGAATCTTTAATAGAAATGTTTTACACATAAAACACTATATGAAAAAATATTACCTTCAAACATTTTTCTCTACAACTTATACCGAATTTTGATTGTTTCATTGCTGGTCTGTACCAAAATGTATAGAACAGGATGAAGGTTTACATTCACCATTTGGTTTCACTGACAAATACCAAACTGTCTCCACGGTACTATAGATGACATTAAAAACGCCATTGCAATAGATACATCGCTCTATAAAGAGCACGCGAGTCCCGTGCCTTTGGCATTTAGACGCGGAGTCATTTACGACATAACTATGTGATAGCAGACGATAGCAACGACAAATCCCAAGAGATGCCAAGCGTATCATCGACAACAAAAATATCAAACTAAATTCATCTGGACTTCCATTGTTTTTTGTACACATAGATCAGTTTCAGAGACCAAGTGGCGCAAAAGAACATACACGTAGATCAGATAATAAGCGTTTATGAGGGGGGAAGAATATTACACAAAACTAATAGCATTTTATCATATTTAAATGAAAAGCAGAAGGGGATCGAGTTTTTTTCTCAGAAGCATGACATTCTTTCAAATGTATGTTTTCACTGCTTGTTTTCCACAGATCCATAAATAAACGAGGGCTGATTGATAAATTGTGAGCATTGTATTGAAGGAGTTAAGCAGGAACGTCCTTTTTCAGCCTTACTGTTCCCTGAATATTTAAAGCTGTACCCGAAGACTGGTGTCAGTCGGTCAGTTTATGTCGAAGAGGCAGCACTCTGAAGTAAACAAGGCACAAATCGCTGAAAGAGCAGTGAGTCAGTATTTGCACAAGAAAGGTCTAGTACCTAAGGATATTCATACTGATATTGTAGCAATAATAGCGAATGATGCTCATTCACATGCTACAATTAAAAGGTTGGTTGCGGAATTTAAGTGTGGCAGGCAGAGCCTCGAGGATGACCCCGAGCGGACTTTGTTTCGTGCTAATCTGAACCGTTTTGTGGAAGATCTTGCTAACTTGCTGCAGAGGTTTGTGGGCCCATTTTCTCACCCCAGAGGCCAAACAACAGTCTAAATAGTGGACACACCCTAGTCCATCCCCGCCAAAGAAGGAAAAAACTATTCTATCAGCTCGAAAAATTATGGCCTCGTTTTTCTGGGATGCTGATGGTATTCTGATAGTAGATTAACTGCAAAAATGGCACATGTCATGCACCTCTTCTTAGGCAGCTTAGAGATAATATTTAACTCAAGCGCCACGAAAAACTCCGCGTAGGTGTGTTGTTCCACCAGGATAATCCCCCTGTTCGCAAGTCTATCACTTTCATAGCTGCCATTAACGATTGTGGCTTAGAATTGATTGAGCATCCACCTTATTTGCCTAATTTCACTCCATCAGACTGCCATCTATTTCCAAAATTGAAAAAAGGCCATTTTAGGTACCCACTTTCGGTCAGATGATAACGTCATACATGCGGTGGAGGACCTTTTGAAATGTCAAGAAAAGGAATTCTTCAAAAGTGGTATTAGGGCCCTTAACCCTTTACCATACAATCCCTGGTTTTAACGACCCAGAGGAAGAAGCCTTCTGAAAACATTGTGGGAAAAGGAGAAAACGCTGGTAACCACCATTTTCTCCTTTTCCCATACGGTTTTCTACTCTTCTAAAGTCAAGTTTCAATTTTTGATTCGCGTTTATTTTGTCGTCTGCAAATGCTCTCAATTTGGACAAGTCTAAAATTTTGTCTTTTGGTAAAGAGCGCTTGCAAAAGTTTATAGATACCGACGGAGGTTATGTTAAAAAATAATGCAATATATCCGCCGAAAGTCGAACCCTTACATATGTGGCTTACAACTCATCAATCAGCCCTCGTCCTCGCACGTGTTTGCAAAACTTGGAAGGAGAAACACCTCAAGATACTAAGTCCCATTGCAAATTAAGAGAATTCCTGTACATAATTGTGTTAGAATCAAGTTGACGACGATAAATATCCAAGATCAGCGTTCAGTATGGCTTGACCTGGACCTAAAACTTCCTATGTCAATAATGGCGGTGTTTGGGTTACAATTTTATTCAGAGCGTGTGTCATAAATATTGACAATGATTAGCATTTATAATGGCCAGGGAAAATCATCTATTCTAGTGATAGTTTTTTTTTTTTTAATTTAAACGAATAATTGTCGAATATCAGACAATCAAGATTTGTTATCATATGCCGTCACCTTTGTACTTACCAAGTAAATTCAGTGTTTAATCAAGAAATTCAAAACGCTCAATCATATCAGGCCAAGGGCTCAGTTCTGAATGGTTCTGCGCAGTATGACCTTCATCAACACAGCCCCCATAAGCAGTCGATTAGTTAAAATTTTCTTTGCTTTCACTCAGATGATATACCGCAAATACTGACTATTATTGAAACATGCATACGAGCCAGGCAGTATGGTAATGAAGAGTCAAATGGACAAGAACCAGTAGAAAAATAGGCCATGCTCTGTGAAAAAGGTGGTTTAATGAATCTGCAAAAAGTATCGATCATGTCAGCCTGCCCAGTCCGCACAGGTTTACATGGGTCTTTTTTTTTCTATTGGTAAATACATAGCAGGCTGACACTGGTCGAAACCTTTTGCTATTTGTAAATTTTCTGCACGTGAAAGGACCAGTCTACGACATGACTAAATCGATTGATATACAAAATGGACTTTATGGATCCATAAATATGTGATGACTAGCTTGGTATAATGATTAAACCCCTCTTTCACAGATCACCACTCTTTTTTTTTTGGTCAAGATTTTGTTTAGTTATGTTACAAAGAAGAAATGTCAGATCGATTGCCAAATAGAGCTGAATAACATACTTTTACGAAGACGTTTGTTTTCATATGTGGTCATATTGGGACAAGGCTGACTTTAAGGTAAAAGTTCGAAAATTTTCATTCGTTGACCCTTTCACCACCATAGAAAATCCAAAGGCTTCTGCGAATAGAGCGAATCTGGATCAGTTCTCTTAGAGCACGCAGTTAAATCTTGGACCACAGATCCAGAAAAGAAAGTTTAGACATTATGACGATGGGCCCTTAGAGATTTTGAAGGGAAGGCGTCATTCTGAGTTGTTAGCGCATGTGTATAGAAGAAGTCTTGATAGAGTTACTTTTGAATCACAATGTTAAATACCATAATACATGTACTTTAATAGCGTCGAGTGAAAAGTATAAAGACATTAAGATAGGAATACTTGATTGCACTTTATATAAAAAAAAAACAATATATTTTGAAGTTTGAATTTGTTTCACCCTTTTTGTACAATGTGCGTGAAATTATGGGTAAATAATGTCATAGGTCAAGGACCCTAAATTGGCCCATTCAAACGAGCTTGACATACATGTACGACATATATAGTATTCATGAATCAAAGGTGAAATATTGGAATGGATAATTTGTGCCTCGGTACCACTGTTTATATCAAACAATCTACAATGCTCCTATTCCCACCACGTTTTCAAGGGTTTGTCGCACGTACATGTATATAATGATGGTTAAGTAAACAGCAAAGGTTACAAAACAAGCGTGTGCAATAAAGTTACAGTCCCTTTGATTACAAATTGTCATTACCAAGACTGGAAACAAATAAACACACAATAAACTAGGTTAGATCAGAAACCTGGCTTTTTCGCAATTAATTAAACTAAAACCAGGGAAACAACTAATTCACAAATAACAGAGAGTTTCAATCAACAGAAGTTGAATGGGTACATTTTTGTTTATGAGTCCTCTGTTTACACTTTCTGCATTTTCTTTGCTCTTGGTGAGTCAGCCAGTGACATTAGGAAACTCTATTTCTATAAATTTTATTGCGTCTTTTATATTCCAGTGACTGAATACATGTGTGTTTATTTCATGCTTTTCGGTAGTTTATCGAGAAATAATGGTGGATAACTCTTCAATGGAGGGTGGAAACAGTACTTCCCGTGCAGTAGTTACCTAGGTAAACAGCTTGTGCCATTCAACCAGAAGGAAATATGACGTAATTTACGCGCATTTAACATACATTTCTCGCGCTTTACGTCATATTGTAATGCATTCTAATCTGGAGGGGTACGCCACGGGGAATAACCGAAAATAACTGTATTTGGTTTTGACGAAAGTCCCTACAAAAAATGGGGTAAGAAGCATGAAATAAAAAGATTTTTTTTTTTTTGAAAAATCGAAATTTATTTCATCGAGTGAACATCATCGGTAATATTTCCCTTGTGGCTGTGCCATGCGTGAAAATATTACCGATGATGTTCACTCGATGAAATAATTTTCGATCTTTCAGCAGAAAAAAAATCCTCTATTTCTTGCTAGAATCCTCTAGACAGTTTAGGAGCTACCATCAACAAACAATTTCGACTTTTCGCGACCAACATGAAGAGGGGTTTTGTAAACATTGTTGGAAACATAGAAAACACTGGTACTTAGCATTTTCTCTTTTTCCCACAATGTTTTCGACCCTTTTCAAGACAAGTCCAATCATTTGAATCATATTTAATTCGTCATCTTCGAATGTCTTTGTCGTCTGATAAAGACTTGGGGAATGATTATTACACACCGGTGCTCCGAACGCGGTCCCCATGGAGTCTGTTATGATTTTACTATAGGATCCATACGCTGGCAAAAGGGGTTTAGCTCTTTACCAACCGACAAAATTTTGGACATGTTCAATTTGAAAGCATTTTGCAGACGACAAATTAAAGGTGGCTCAAATGATGAAAGTAGTCCTTGAAAGGGTAGAAAACATTGTTGGAAATGGAGAAAATGCTGGTTACCAGCATTTTCTCCTTTTCCAACAAGGTTTTCAAAGGCCTTTTTCCTCGGGGTCGTTAAAAGTCGTGATTGCTTGGTAAGCGGTTAATGCATGCCCCGCGATGTATTATACCAAAGAAGTTATCACATAATTATGGATCTCTGTTTTTTTTTAAACAAACAAAAAACAACTGAAGAAAAGGTAGGCTGGTCCTTATACATGCAGAAAACTTACAAATACCAAAAAGAATTGATCCAGGTCAGCCTGCGCTGACCGTGCAGGCTGAACTTAGTAGTTACTTTTTGCAGATGCATTAAACCCCCTTTTCACTGACCATGACTCGTTTATATTTTTCATAGTACAGTGTATAGTGCGAGATGATTCGGGAAACTTGGATAAATGAACTGTCGGGGCGATATTGTTAAAGGCAGTAAAACATCAAATTCAACACGTTCTCTAACAATTGTATTTTCTTTAATTATTGCGTTGCAAAGTATTTTCGTTTCCAAAAGCATTGCATTCCCTGAATAAGCCATACACTTGTTGATTGAAGATTTACATCACTTTTTTTTTTTAAATTACCAGTAGTAACTCGATTCATATTGAAAACGATATTCACTATTTCCTTAGTTGTCGTATAACAAAAGTAGTATTAGATTCAATCGAACAGTTCCAGCCCAAATACGACGAACCTGCCTGTAGTACTCAATCCATTACCGTACAACACTCGGTGTCTAGGTGAGGAAACGGACATAAAAGGCACTCCGACTAATCAAATTAAAAGCAAATTACTTTAAGAACCGGGCTGCCTATTCTATCATCAAGTCTGAATGACAGAGAACAACTGTTTTATCCTTATTGCTGTGGTTGTGGCTGGTTCCCGAGACCCGAAGATTAGTTTGTCAGAATTTTAACTCTAATGCAGTTAAGCGCGACTCAATGCGCTTTTGAGGCCTGTATCAATCAAGATCAGGCTTCAAAGAACGTGCATTCTGATTTAGGTTCTACACTGTCCGATTAGAAGATATTTTTCATTTAAAAATTAACTTTAAAATAGCAATATTTAGGTTTTTACTATTGGCTGGAAAATTTTATTCAATTTTTTAGTAGGATAAGGGTTTAATGCATTACATCTTACAGACAGTTTGTCCTGTCTTGTAGCAGACCAACTTTAAAAACATAGTGGTACTCGGATGTACTCGTATGTATTGCTTGTCACAATTGTCAGGATGTTTTCACTGCCGTGTTCTTATATGAAAAACATTGGTTGATGTTGGTTCATAGAATTCATGATGAAAGCAGCTCTGTAACAGATATATACAAAGATGCTTAATTATGTCACGTTTCTCGTTCGGCTATTGAATCTCTATGCAAAGCAAAGTAGCCTTCAAATCGAACAGTTAAAATAAAGTGGACAGATTCACTGATTTCACAAATTTTGAGACTTGTAAGCTATCGGAAAGTTCAATTCAAGGACCATACACTCGCATGTAAAGTCAAATCTAGCTTTGACTTTGCCACGAAAGCCCATATTTTAGAGCTCTATACTTAATTTATGCCATGCCTAAGAGTATATATGGTTTAACTTTATTATGATAACCATATTGTGTGAATACGCCAGCTATTTCACGATTGCTTGCTTTCCTCGTACGATTCATCTAGAACCTGACGGGCAGCACAAATGTACCACTGTTGCAACGATGAAATGTAGAACTATAGAAATAGAAATGTATTTTAAAAAAATGGCATTATTTACATGTATTTATTCATCTATTTATTATGTCTTTATTTTATGTACATTTACCTGGTTTGAATAATAATAATCGTTATAATAAAAATAGTGATGGTAGTAGTGGTTATAAAACGGAGCCTATTATTGAACGAATGATAAATATGACCAGCGCTCTTTATGTAGATCCATATTGTCCTGTACAGTCCTGAAAGGGAGCCAAAGCAGTTTAGCGATACTCTGGGTTTAATCTGTCTCCATGAGGCATTATACCAAGCCACTCATCACATAATTATGTATCCATAAAATGCCTTTTGTCTAATAACCGACTGAATCATGATGTAGATTGGTCCTTTTACACGCAGAAGATTGTCCAATAACAAATGTTTCGACCCAGGTCAGCCTGCGCGGACTGCGCATGCTGACTTGGTCGATACTCTTTGCAGATGCATTAAAACCCCTTTTTCTTAGAGCATGGCCCATAGTGATTCTAGATGCATTTTGATAGAAGTAACGTTAGAGTTACATACTTTTGCGAAGATATATGGCTTGCAACACGCGTAAAGGGGCATTCGGACATTTGCGTAAAGTGTCGTCTCGGATCAGCCTGCGCAGTCCGCGCAGGCTAATACGAGACGGCACTTTACGACTACATTAGATTTTGTGCTACAGTAGACTTGCGCAGAACAGAAAATTACATAAAAACGGAAAGTGTTGTTTCGGATCAGCCTGCGCGGACTGCGCAGGCTGATCCGAGACGACACTTTACGCAAATGTCCGAATGCCCCTTTTCGCGTGTTGCAGGCCATATCGTCTTAACCTTCACATATCATTTTTTAAAAATGAAACCCAGAAGAACAAAGAATTTCTTTCACTGGGTAAAGGGGTTAAGTAAATGTAATTCCTTTTTTGAAATCCAACAACGGTCGTAACAGAAGCACGGGCCGTCGTATATCAGGAAGAACACAGTACAAATGTAATTATCCCCAGTATTGTTTCGCAAAGCTTTCAATTTTCCATCGCATAAAGTTCACTTTGTCAGGGAGAATCAATCCAGTTTGAGGGTATTTAAAACTCCAAATTGGTTTAACTTTTGCCTGCCAATAGAGTGGAGATACATTTAATGCTTTGACGACACCAGATTGGCTTCACTAAGACGACATTCTGGAAATCGCTGATACTAGGTGTTATCCTGTAAAATTCCTCACCATACCGTTTTTTTTTTCTATTTTTTTTGTTGTTGAATTTTTCAGTTTTCATGTTAAACTATTTTATTGTATGGCCTGCAACCCGCCAAAAGGGGCATTCGGACATTTGCGTAAAATGTCATCCCGGATCAGACTGCACAGTCCGCGCAGGCTAATCCGGGACGATACTTTCCGTTCTTATGCAATTTTCTCTTTCATACAAGTCTACTGTAATACAAAATCGAATGTAGTCTTAAAGTGTCGTCTCGGATCAGTCTGCGCGGACTGCGCAGGCTAACCCGCGACGACACTTTACGCAAATGCCACTTTTCGCGTGTTGCAGGCCATTATTATGTAGTTGTAAAGTTGTATTTGTTTCAGCTTTCACGAAGTTGTTTGTTTTATATAGAAAACATAACAATTTGGTTCTATTCTGGACAGAAAACATTTCAAGTATTTCAGTCTTTCCTTTATCATTAATCATTTCTACCAACTTGAAAGATTCTGAGTTCCTGGATAGTCTGTAAGTTCTTTTTTTCTTTTGGTCTTCCTTTCTCTTGCTTCTACGTGTTGTTGCAAATTCAATTGTGTGCTAGCGGTAGTAAATAGTATTGCGCTCGGAACTACGTGGGCTATTTTCTGGACTTCATTCGTCTACTACTTTAGAGATAACTATTGCATTTCTATACAAGAGATTATTGCGGATATGTTTCCTATGTGCTAAGGAAGACGATGTTGACGAAATACAGTATGCTGAAAGAGAGAGTTTACAAACCACTATGCAATGAATTTTTATCAATTATCTATTTCTAGGAGACAATAAGATAGGAAATAAACTGTATTAATGAGAAATCGTTTCAGTATTAGTACAATATTTATAGAAGGTTTACACAGAGGGTGTTTTTTTTTTCGGTGAAAGATCGAAATATATGCGCCACGAGTAAAAATATTACCAACGATGTTCACTCAATGAAATAAATTTCGATCTTTCACCGAAAAACAAAATCTATTTATTTCATGCTTCTTATCCCTTTTTATTTTGACGTACATCAAAATCCAGTATAATTGTTTTCGGTAATTCCCCGTGGCGTACCCTCCTCCAGGTTAGAACGCATCACACTATTACGTAAAACGCGAGAAATGTAGGGTAAATGTGAGTAAATTACGTCATTTTTCTCTCTGGTTGAATGCACGCGCTGTTTACCGAGGTAATTGCTGCGTGGAAACTACTGTTTCCGCCGTCAATTGAAGAGTTGGAAAATATGACATAGACATAGACATACTTTATTACGTATACATATACATGTATCTTGTAATATAATATATGATTTTACCATACCTGTGGTCATGTGATGTGTACAATAACAACCCCATAGAATATAACAAAAGCCAATTTCTACCGTTTTACAAAAATATTGAGAAAAAAAGGAGATAGTACTTATACGATAATTAATGAGTAACCCAAACTTGTATAGTACATAGAGAGCACACCTTGAGGGGGTGGTCGCTGAGCGTGAAATGGACACTATAATTTGTCATTTTGAACTTTACCTTAGAAAACATCTGAAATAATGGAACAGAATAAGGATAGGATGGAGAACGAGAATATGAAATCAGTATTTTTCACTCGTCGTAACCATGAAATATCAAACCATAATCCACCATTATTTCTCGACAAACCTGCGAAAAGCATGAAATGAATTGGAATCACGTGCCGATTAACCTTTCACCGCAGAATATAGATTTTGAAATAAGGGTGAAAAATGAGCAACCGTCTTTTTCCCTCAATATTTTCTATGTTATTGAAAGAAATATATATGTTCTTTCAAGTGATTTCCCCCTGTGCTACCTGATTTGATATTGTTTATTTTTGTCGAAGATAATGATACATTGTCACAATGAGTTAAAGATAGATAATATAAGGTCGGCATTTAAGAAGTAGAAGTAGCTCTATAGTAGAATTCATAAACGTGTCAAAGATCTTTTATGTTGCAACGGCTACATCTATGTTTGATTCGTATGGCATTTTATACAGTGTAATCATTACTTTAGTTTAACGGCGGAAATTTACTTACTAGGTGGACTATCATGAACGAATTCTTTATTTGTCAAACCTTCCTCACACAGATCGTAATAACATCTCCTGAAACATTAGATCTAAGGATGTAAGTCTTTTACCCCCATGTTTTGAATGGTCTGTGATAGTGACACCCTCCCGCCTTGCGGTGTCTATACCCACGGCACCAACTTTTGATACGAACACACCAATCTCACAGTCACAGAGACAGTTGCTGAATTGCAGTAGTAGCGAAAAAAAAAACAGACAAATGAGTCTTGCTGTGACAAAAGGAGGTTTGATGCATCTCCGTGATGCATGATACCAAGCAATTCATCATATAATTATGGATCTATGAAATCCATTTTGTACAACAACCGACTGCCTCATGAGGTACAATGGTTCAACCCAATCAGAAATTGCGTTACTTTCTGAATCTAAAATTGGACTACAAAAGCAATTTAGAATGGATGGTATTTACGGACACTTTAGATTCTCAGATCAGGAAGTTCAAGAAATTCCGTCGTAAGCTGGTTCAAACTTTATAGCTTCAAATAATTTGGCGCTCATTGGCTAGGTTCGCAATCTGCAGATGACAATTTAAAGTTGCTACAAATAAACTGAAGTTCTTTGACAGGGTAGAAAACATGGTAGGAAAAGGAGAAAATACTGGTTACCAACATTTTCTCCTTTTCCCAACGTGTTTTCCAAAGCCTCCTTCTTCAGGGTCGTTAACACTCGGAATTGTGTGGTACAGGAAAAAGTTGTATAATGAGTGTGATGACAAATTTGAAATCGATACAAATGAGCCGCAGTTCTTTGACAGGGTAGTAAACATGGTGGGAAAAGGAGAAAATGCTGGTTACCAGCATTTTCTCCTTTTCCCTCCATGTTTTCAAAAGTTTTATTTTTCAAGGTAGTTAAAACTAGGGACGGTGTGGTAAACGGTCAAGTTCGATTATGTGTATTCACAATCGATGTTAATTCAATCAGTTTTGAATTAATCAAAGAGAAATCAATTGCTTGTTATTATAAATTTATTGTAATTTAACAAATGGAAAAAAGAGTAAAAATATTCAACAAAAAATACAGTAATACAGACAAAATTAAGTGCAAGAACCACTCGCACAGTGAGACAATTTCCCTACAAACATATCTTTAAATCTTTACCCTACGAAAAAAATAGGCTCCTCAAGATTGTTAGGATTTGAGGTCGACTACAGGAATGTAGCTGAGCTGATAAAATTTGTATATGGCAAAAAGGAAATGTTGCAGGGATAGGAGAAAATGTTGGTTACCAGAATTTTCTCCTTTTCCCACAATATTTCCAAAGCTTTTCTCCTCAGGGTCGTTTGAACTCGGGATTGTGTGGTTAAAGAGTTAAACGGAGAAAAGCTGATAACTTGCATTTTCTCTTTTGCCGACAATGTCATATTATTTAAAAAAAATTCTTTTTCGTTTGGGCAGCATTTAATTTGTCGTCTGCAAAATGCTTTCATCGTTTGCTTATTTTTTTTAGGGACAATTTATATGAATAATTCAAAATGAAAGCATTTGCTGACGAAAAGTTAGATGCCAGGAGAATGATATAATTTGTCTTCGGAAAAGATAGACAACAATGTGGGAAAGGAAGAAAATGCTGATTACCAGCGTTTTCTTCTTTTCCCACAATGTTTTCAAAAGACTTCTTCCTCTTAGAGGTTAAAACTCGGGATCGTTTGGTAATGGGTTAACCTTTAACTTACTAAATCTAAATGAAACTTTCAAGCCGATAGTAAAACACTAAAATAATACTATTTCAAAGTTTTTTGGAGGAAAAATAACTCCTGATAAATGTTGCTATTTCGAAGTTATTTGGGAGGAAACAATAATCTCTTACCGGACAGTGTAGATCCAAGGTCAGACTGCACGTTCTGTGCAGTCTGATCTTGATCTACACTGACCGCGAAAGGTCACTTGGGTCGCGCTAAGCAGCCTAAGGGTTAAAGACTTCAGAGGTAAACATTGACCCACAGTACAAGTTATGGCGGGTAAAACTTCAGTGTCTCGGTCGAAGGAATGCAAGGAGAATCAATACCTAGAGTTCGGATGATCAATCTTCCGGGTGACCTTTACTACGATATCTCCCTAAAACAGGAGACGTGTTCAATCTACTAAATTTTCTACTGGGTCAATATTCACCTACTTACGATATGCACGTCTTATTACCTAATTTTTCATCACTTGAAGAAAACTTTGAATTGTCAAAGCATTCGCGAAACGGCAAAGTAAATATGGTTCAAAGGACAAGATTGTTCTTTGAAAGGATAGAAAATATTGTGGAAATAGAAGAAACTGCAGATTTTTTATACATTAAAAGTACAGTATGTTTTCAAAGTAGTATGCAGCAGTTTTGTTGGCAGAAAACAGAGTTAAATAGTTTCTTGGCAGGTGATAATTGAACCGATGAACAAGGACTGAATTTATGTACAGTGCCTTTACTAAAAATTGACAAAAAAAAAAACAAGTTACTCTCTCAAACTTTTACCAAACGACAAAAATCTAGACCTTTCCAAATTAAATAGATTTGTATGCCTTAAATCTCATTAAGACTCAAATATGATGAGATTCTGTATTTCAAGAAAGGTAGAAAACATTCAGGAAAAGGAGAAAATGTTGGTTAACAGAATTTTTTCTCCTTTTTCCCCACAATGTTAAAGAGCTTTTCTTCTTCAAAGTTACTGAATCATTGAAATATTTGGTAAAGGGTTAAAAAGACGAATAACCATTCATTGTTATAATATTTAGTTGCCAAAGTAATAACTAATAAAAGAGATAGATCTATATATATGATCTGACATAATTTGGCATTTGAGATAAAACGTATTATGAAACAAGTCTAGAAAAAAATGTTATAAAGCGAGGCTCTGGCTCGCTTTATAACATTTTTGTGGACGAGTTAAACAGAATTTTACCTCAGACGCGAACGAATGTCAGATTCATTGTATTATATAACGATATTTCACAAACCGTTGGTCAGAATATACAAAATCATCTATTTACTAGTGGTAATTTCCATGAATAAAACTCCCATTTACGAATGACGTCATTTACAAATGACGTCACATAATGCTTACATCAAACTTGTGTAAGCTAAGAAAATTCGGAACGGGTATATTACAAGGAAAACAAGGGAGATTATGTGGCAAAACGTTAGAATATAAATGCAAATTAATTTTAGAGCTTGTTCATAGTAAAGAGCCAATGAACTTTTGTTAATTCGCCAAGTAGTTTTTTTTGCTAACTACACTTTTAGCAATTAGTTGTAAATTTCATACCCGATAGTTTTTATCTAAAATCGGGATGGAGCCTGAAATTTGAATTTGTTTAATTTTCATCCGATCTTAAATAAATACATCAACTGACACCTCAGTCTTTAACCCTTTACGACGCTTTGAAATTTTACACCTATAAAAAATTGAAAGCATAATTATGCGGAAAATAAAAAAATAACATGTGGTTCAAATAATGTGATTTGTCATTCAAAAGATAGAAAACAGTGTGGGAAAAGCAGAAAATGCTGGTTACCAGCATTTTCTCCTTTTCCTGCACTTTTTTTTTAACCTTTCCTCTGATTCGTTAATTTGTGGGATTGTGTGATAATGGGTCATAAGAGAAAGGAAACAGATACATGCAAATATTGTGTACTCCTTTACATCCTTTACAATTAGAATTCACCTAGCACTGTAAAAATACGTTTTTTTAGGACCCTGACGCACTCTAGTTAACGCACCCAGCTTCTGAACCCATTGTGATAAAAGACAAATTGCTTGTTGAAACGAAAGCAAACGACCTTAAAAACGTCATCGGAAATCAACATCAATTTATATTTTTTGACGACATTGAGAAAGAAGGCTTTCGAAAACCTTGTGAATACAGGAGAATATTTTGTTAAAGAATATTTTATCACATACCCAAAATACTGTCGACCCTTCCAGCATTTTTGTTGTCTGAAAACGCTTTCAATATGGAGAAACCTAATATTTTATCGTTTTATAAAGAGATAACACTCTTTTAGACCTGTACAAATTGAAAGCATTTGCAGACGACAAAATAGATATGACGCAAAAATTAAAATTTGTGTTCGATTGGGTAGATAAAATTGTGGGAAAAAGAAGAAAGTGCTGGTTACCAATATTTTCTCCTCTTTCCAGCATGTTTCTCAAAAGCTTTCTTCTTTAGCGTTGTTAAAACCTTGGATTGTGTACTTCAGAGTCGAATAGTTCATTCCATTGATTACTTTAACCCATTACTACACAACAAAATAATAAACTTGCCCAAATTGAAATCATCTGTGAACAAGAAACTAAATATATTTTCACCTTTTTCATCAATGTTTCTAAAAGCTTTTTCCTCACTGAGGGTCGTTAAAACTCCGGATTGTATGATAAAGGGTAATGTTGGTGACCAGCAATTTCTCCTTTACCCACGATGTTTTTAAAATTCCTCTTTTACAGCGTCGTCAAAACCTTGGATTGTGTGGTAAAAGGTTAAACTAGCAGCATACCAGGGTCCTTATTCCCAAACCATTTTGATTCTAAATCTAGAAAGTAACGCAACTACTAATTGGCTAAACCATTTAGTTTAGCCAATCAGAAGTTGTCTTACTTTCAAATTCAGAAAATTTTGAGCCCGGCCGGGTAGCTCAGTGCATAGCGTATCTGACTTGTGACTGGTTGTTGCGGGTTCGATACCTGGTTGCGGCAAACTTTCTTTCCGGCGATTTTGCCTCTCACCTGTGATTAATGTGAGAAAAGTAGTCAGCGGCTTGGAAAGACAGTTGTGTCAGTACTAGTGTGAGAAAGCCAGGAAACACATGCGTACGTGCACTGGCCGCCGTGATATGACCTAAGCTGTTAAAAACGGCATTAAACTCTAATACAAACAAGAGAAAAAGAAAATTTTAGAAAATGAGACCAAGAATGCTCTTTGTCTTAAGAATGGTTGGTGAATACGGACCCAGATTGAAAATGTCGTCTGCTACGAACGCTGGTTAAAAAAAAAAAAGGAAAGAAGTATGAGGAACAGGGTGGGTGAGATCGATACACTTGTAATTACAGGTGTTGTATAGTGTAACAGAGAGAGGGGAGAAAACACGAGATATTATGTTAAGAAATTGATTTTCTCACACAAATTAAATTCCTTTTCAATTGTATAAATAAATAGAGACGCGTTTGTAAATACGCAGCGTCCGCCGGCTCCCTTTTCTCTTCTCCCTGTTATTAAAAGAAAAATTATAGCTTATATTTTTCGGTCAAGTTGAAAAGTTGTGGTTTTGATCTATTTCATGGTATTAATGTCTGAAAAAAAAAAAAATCTGGAAGTGTTGTCAGAAAATATTTAATTCTTAGAATAAAAAAAATCATATTTTTATCTGCTTCAAAGTTGAACTATTTAACCCTACACCTCCCAATCCAGAGTTACCAGCAATTTCTCCTTTTCCCACAATATTTTTATGTCGTTACTTACGTTAGAACACGTGATTGGTTGGACAAGGGTCCGCCACACTTGTCAACTAGAATAGAATTCATGCAAATATTCAGATTGCATTGAAGTTTATATAAATTAAAAAAAAAAAAATCCAATGAGCCATGTTCTGGCAAAAGGGGGTTTGATGCATCTCTGTGTTGCATTTTACCAATCAAGTCATCACATAATTACGGATCCGTTAAGCCTATTTTTGTCTAATAACCGGCTGGATCCTAAGGTAAAATGGTCCTTGGAAAAGCAGAAAATTGACAAATAGCAATAAGGTTCGTCCTGTGTCAGCCCGCAGGGACTGAGCAGGCTGACGTTGGTCAATACTGTATGCAAATGCATTAACCCCCCTTTTTACAGATCATGGTTATATTCATCAGACATACGGCGGGCGAGTACATTTGACATTAACTCTTTACCAAACAATCCCTGGTTTTGACGACTCTGTGAAAGAAGCCTTTTGAAAACATTGTGGGAAAAGGAGAAAATGCTGGTAACCAGCATTTTCTCCTTTTCTCACAATGTTTTCTACCCTTCCCAAAACAAATTTCAATTTTTGAGTCAATTTTATTTTGTCGTCTGCTAATGCTTTCAATTTAGGCCAGCCCAAAATTTTGTCGTTTGTTAAAGAGTTAAAGGAGACTACAAACTAAGGTATTTAAAGTAAAGAATTTTTTTTCAAAGATAAGTCAAAACCGTCTTCTTCAGGAGCATTAAAAATCGCAATTTTCAGTAAAAAAAAGATTAGTTAAAGTATTCCACTTAAAAACTAAAAAATGTCTGGAACAAATAAACATACAATTGATACATAATTATCAAAAAAGACTAGCATATATTCGCACAGTAGGAAGTACGTATTTTAATATTTGAGCCATGCTTCGTGAAAAAGGGTTTAATGCATCTGCAAAAAGTATCGACCCAGGTCAGCCTGCGCACTCCGCGCAGGCTGACCTCGGTCGACATTTTTTGCTATCAGTCTATTTTCTGCACTTTAAAGGACCGGTCTACCTAATAATTCAGTCTACTTTTAAACAAAATGGATTTGAAGGATTCATAATTATATACACGTAATCACTTGCTTGGTATAATGCATCACGACTATGCATTAAACACCCTTTTGCCAGAGCATGGCCCATATTCATATTCATAACCATTTGCAAGTTGCAAGCACCCCCACTGGTTACCGTAACAAAAAAACAAAAAAAAAACATTCAAAGGGCTAAAACTCCTGTTCTAATCAAACAATCATAATGAAAATTACAGGTGCACAAGTTCCCATGTCCCATGGCTATGCATTTAATTTCCAGCTAGACTGGTTGAAAGCTGCAGGGAGAGAAGAGAACATGATATTGTATCTACGAAGGGGCAGACAGACGGACGGACAGTCAAACAATCTGATTTCAGTATAAAACCCTTACTTAGTTGTTGGAGAGTATGGGAAAAATAGTTATCGCAGATTTTATCTTATTTTATTTTCGAAAAAATGTAAACGTTTCGAACAAAAAAAAAAAGAAAACGGAATGTCGTTCTAGATATAATAAGGAATGTAATCGTGAAATTAGTGAGCCATTACCATTCAGACCAAGTTTAAATACGTCATAAATAAATGAACCACACTCTGGCAAAAGGGGGGTTAATGCATTTCCGTGATGCATTAAAGCGAGCAAGTTATCACATAATCATAGAGCCATAAGATCCAATTTGTTTAACAACCGGCTGAATCCCGAGGTAAAATGGTCATTAGGCATGCAGAAAATTGATCAACAATAAAAAATTTCGACTCATATTAGCTTGTGCGGACTGACAGGCTGATCTGGGTCGATACTTTTTGCATGTGCATTAGAACCCTAATATTTTCAACAGGCTGTCTTTTACCCTGACTTAAAAACTGGTATGCCAATGGTAATGGGTTAACTCAATAACAGACGAAATATCTTAATAAACTGAGGAATGTAATGGTTTTAAACTGACTGGATTGTTACAAGTAAGTTTTCCAGCCTTTGAAAATTTGTCCATTGATGGAAACAATTTTTAAGACTTTTTTTTAGACAATGAAATTCAAACCAAGCGGATGAATGAATGAATGAATGAATGAATGAAAAGATGACCAAAATAAATAAGTGAATAAATAAATAAATAAATAAATAAATAAATAAATAAATAAATAAATAAATCAGCATAAAATTTCGTTTATAAAGAATAATTCTCACACAACATACAGAAATTGGATCCCTGTCCTTTACTCTGTCAATTAACCTTTTACAACACGATCCCTATTTTTTCAGGACCCAACGGAGAAAGGCTTTTGAAATCATTGTGTGCATTACTGCATGTATCTGTTTTAAATGTACCTTTTTTAGGACAAGTAATTATAATAGCAACATCTAACTTGTCGTCTGAACATGTTTTCATTTTCGACAAATTTAAAAAATTACTAAGTAAGCTGTTTTGTACTTAGTTTCGAGTAATCTTTATCATACATGACGTGATGGTTTAAAAATATGCTGACGATTAACCAAACCGTTTGAGACAAATGGTTAAATCTCTCTTAATTAAAGCAATTTCTCCATTTGCAACAAAACTTTTTATGAGTCGTCTGCGGCAAGAATACTAATTTTTACTTTTCTAAATTGGAAGCAGTGGCAGACGACAAAATACACGTGGCTCAAACGTTAGAATTTGTCGTTGAAAGGCTAGAAAACATTTTAGGAAAAGGAGAAAATGCTGGTTACCAGCATTTTCTCCTTTTCCTAAAATGTTTTCTAAGGCCTTCTTCCAAGGGGTCGTTAAAACTCCGGATTGTGTGATAAATGGTTGAATGGATGACTTCAGCAGGACGAGTTCAAAATAACGTTACTCGAGTATAAAGTAATGGATTAAAGTCAACTACCTGCAGTCTGTTCAGGACTCGTGTCTAACCATTCCACTAATCGCCAACAGCGTTTTTATTTTCCGTGTGAAGTCCGTCTCTCGTCGACTTTGATCATTGATTAACAGGGCCATTGATCGATAAAATTAATACAAATAATTAACAGTCGGGAACATGCATTCATTCGGGTACGATTTCATCTGGTTACAATCGCACAGAAATGAGTTAATAATTATGATCACTCCAAACTCACATTCTAAAAAGTACATTGCACTTAACATTTCGAAAAAAAAATATATATATATAAAAAAAATTTGAAAAAAATTGAAATACATGACGTAAAGGCACAGTAGCGGCCAAAAGTAAAAAATACGGGTGTTAAAGTGCACTGAAATTTAAATCATACCATTTAAAGGTTTGGAAATTATTGTGAAGATGGCAATCTGTTATTGTGCCATCTGGTCCACGTGTTAGTCGCTGGCAGAAAAATGAATTTTTCTGTCAAAACCTGCCAGGCCGCTCTATCTTTTGTTTACTTTGTACATATATCTATAAGGCAGTTTTCTACCAGCGACTAGCATTTGGACCGACTGTACAATAAAAGATTGTTATCCTAACAATAATGTCCATATTTTGGAATGGTCTAAATTTACATGCATTTTAAAACCTGTATTGTTTATTTTTGGCTGCTACTGGGCCTTAAAGCGTATTAAAACTATGTACAATATTTGTGTATGTACATTTGTTTGATTGTTGGGGATTTAAAATATCTACATACTGTAGTTTTACTTCGTTATGTTTGAAAATTAATCTCTTTATTTTTTTTTAAAGGGGACATGGCTAATGACCAGTTGACGCGGAAAATTTCATTCTCTTTTGCTTTTGTCTTTGATTGCAAAACCACACTCGAACTACATTTTTCTTCAAGTCTAACTTTTCAGCGATTTGAGCAATTTTTTCACCAGAAGGTCTCGGTTGTACTGCGAAATATGCCTCTAATGACCGTTTCTCAGGTGCCGCGATTGACGTTCGTTTGCGTTTCTTCTCAGAAGGGGACATAACTCCATTTGCTTCAGCCTCCTTTTTCTCCCTGGCAGCCTTTTCGGCCTCTTCCAGCCAGGTTTGAAGTATTGGTTTGAGAGCAATCATATTGTTATGGCTTAATGTTAGAGATTCGAACCTACAAATCGTGCTCTGGCTTAGACAGCCCACTCCCGGAAGTTTCAAGTTTGCAAGAGCACTACCAACATCGGCTTGTGTGACGCCAAGTTTAATTCTCCTTTGTTTGAAACGTTCAGCAAACGCCTCCAGTTCCCGGGGGTCGCAATCTGTATCGTGCATAGAATGGTGAACCTGATGGTGTGGGGGCATGTGTTGGGGGTGATTCATCGGGTTTGGGTGAGAGTACATAGGTGGGTACATCTGGTGGGGGTTTGGATGAGACGAGATGTTATTCATGTTGTGATGGTCTGGCATGCCCGATAATGGCATACCGGTATTCGTTGATAGCTGATCGAGCATGGAGTCATGCGGTCCGAAGCCACCAGGACCGTGCATTTGCATCTGTTGTCTCGATGGTCCCGGCTGGTGCATCCCGATATCACCGGCCGTGTGTCCGTATAAACCGTCGGGTTTCATCATATGTTGGGGAGATTTGGAAATATCCACCGCGGCCAGGACCTCGGCCCTCGCCAGTAGCCCATCTTCAAAACCTCCGAAAAAGTTACCCTGAAAATATAAAAAAGAAACCTTAGTTTTTAAGAGTCACCATTTCTATGCGTGAAGAAAAATGGTTTCTGGAGATTAACGCTTCCAAACGACAAAAAATTACGAATTGTCCACATTGAAAGCATTTGAAGACGATAAATGTGACTCTAATTATGGCATTAATCTACAAATGGTTAGAAAACTTTGAGTGGGGAAAAATAGAAAATTCTCGTTTGTTATATTATTTTCAATAGCGTTCATTCTAAGGTTCGTAAAAACACGGGATTTTATTCAAAAGGATGAAAGAATCGGTTTGCATATATTTACAAGATTTCAGACGTGGCAACCTTAATCTTACTAGCTCAATTACATTTTATCTGAATTACTTTTTTGCAATTTTTATGGTACTTCCATCTTTTTTATTTCAATTCAATAAAACGGGGAAAAATATATATATATTTATTGGTATATACTATAGAATATAAAACCCTTAGAGTCTTAGAATTTAAAGTATGTTTGGGTTACATGTATAGGCAATAATGCTGAACACGAGTTTTTGCAATAAATGTCAGTCATATGATTCTTATTTGAACTTGTCAGTCATATAATTTTTATTTGAAACGAAATTTGTGAAAACTCAACACGAACATTTTAAGAAGGAATACTCAATTTAAAAAAAAAGGAGGGGGCGGGAACAAATGTCCAATTTAAATGGCACGGAAGCAGCGTAGGAAAGTGGGGCAATTGCTTATAACGAGCAATTACACATCCTGAGAAAACGTACAATTGCTTGTAACAAAGAATTTCTCCCTATCTCACGATGTGAAAACCGGCTACATTATGATATATCTTTCATTATTAAACCTGCCAAGAGCGACTTTTGCGGGCTCTTGCGGACAGTGTAGATCAAGTTCATACTGCACGTTCTGATCTTGGATCTACACTGTCCGATACGGTGAGATTTCTCCAACAGGCAAAATGTTCTAACCGCAAACTATGGGTTTTCACTATTGGCTGGACATCTAAAATTAATTTAGCAGCTAAGGGTGAATAAAAATAATTGTAACTTTAAAGAATATGCATTCAGTTTTTAACTGAGACTGGATGATCATGTGCCTGTTTTAAGTCTGTTTCCCTGTCTGTCTGTACCGTACAATCCCGTGCTTTCACTACCCCGAGGAAACAGGCTTTTGAAAACATTTTGGGGAAAAGGAGAAAATGCTGGTAACCAGCATTTCTCCTTTTGCCCAAAAAGTTTTCTATTCCGTCAGAGAAATTCCTCTCATTTGTTCTAATTTTTAATTTGTTGTCCGCAGTTGCGTTCAGTTTTGAAGAGTCCAAAATCCGTCGTTTGGGAAAGAATTAACCCATTTCCTGCTAAACAACTTACACGAAACTTTCAAGCCGATAGTAAAAAACCCAAATTTTGCTATTTCAAAGGTAGTTTTGGGACAAAAATATCTCCTTATCGGACAGTGTAGATCCAAGATCACACTGCACGTTCTGTGCAGTCTGATCTTGATCTACACTGTCCGCAAAAGGTCAGGAAGTCGCGCTTAGCAGATAGAGTTAATGCACCCAAACTACAGAATGCAGTGCTGTATAACAGTGCAGTGGTACACTAGTCCCAGAAATGCGAACACATCTGCTCTGGCCGATGCTAATGAAACCTAATTACTTTAGCTGGCTCGAAAACAATTTAAAGATGTCATATTTCAATAGTATTAGACTCGTTTTGAGCAAATTAGTTGGATATTTGGATGTCGTCGCTTTCATTCACGGTATATGACTCCACTGCAGTTTATAGATACAACAATAATGATGTAAAAATTATTACCTCGTCTTGGTATATTAGGAATAAATTCGAAATAGTTAACTCTATCCTTAGAGTTAATGACACAAAAAGCTTTTGTGGACAATGTAGATCAAGATCAGACTCCGTAGAACGTGAAGTCTAATCTCTGATCTACACGGTCCACTCTGTTATTCTAGATTATATCTGAGGTGTCTACTCACCTTGCAGTGGAACTGTATTTGTAGCCGTTAGGAAGTTATTTATTTGGTAGTGAATGAGTTAAACGTTTGGGAACAACGCATTAGCTACTGTGGACTAAAAGAAATACAACAAAAATGCCTCCAGCATGAAATTCCGAAAGAGAACAATTTGCGCAAAATTATCATTTCTGCATTTATTTCAGTAAAAAACATTTGCATGAAGCTATGTCAGTAACACTTAAAAAGTTTGATTTGAATTGATGTAACTTTTTTTCCCCCTCTTCTTTGCACCTTTTAGCGCAAAAAACACATAAAAAGTTTGATTTAAATTGATGTAATTTTTTTTCTTTGCACCTTTTAGCCAAATTCATAATAAAAATGGTTATAGACTATACCGAGATAGAATGTATTTACAGTTCTACAAAATGGAGTTAACATAGAAGCGAAATGAAACTTTGATAAAAGCAACACTTTAAACAGGATTTCAGCAAGAAAAAACTTGGAAGTCACACTGCATATCTGAAAGACTTAATAGTATACATGCGAAGGTTTCTCGCAATTTAAATTTGTGGTTTACTTTACTCGCAGACCAAGAGATGGCAAATATGATACAGCCTACATGTACTTACGGAAAAAAAAAGCGAAAAAAATGCAACATTTTTATGAACGAGTCGCCCTACTTTACTCGCCACAATGGGTATTCGCTTGTAGTACTTTTAGGTCATCGTGTTTGCATGGCAATATGTAAAGCCGCAGTTTTGCAGTTCACTGCGGTAGCAATAAAATAGAATGTTTATGAAAGAAAGGCTGATACTTCTATTGCAACTTGATGTAATAAATAAAGCATCACTTGCTTATTTTGTAGATTGTCATTGTATTATGATGATATCAGAAAAGAAAGACCTTTTTTTTAACATAAAAGTTTCAAAGTGTTTTATTGAGTCGACTTTGTTAAATTGTCTAGCTGCTCGGAGGCAAAATAGTTAAAAAAAAGAATATTTGCAATACGTTTTTTAGTATCGCGTCGACAATTTATCTACGTGTATATGTAATTTTAAATAAACAAGCTCAGACAAAGTGTTTAAAAAAAAAAGTTGTCACTAGTATTTTTTCAACATCAGGTTTTAAGCAATAAATCTTTACATAAGATAAATACCCATATCAAAACTACATTTCAGTTCTTTTCCAAGTACCACTTGAATGTAATTTTTGTTTCTGCGATCGAATTCCATTACTAAAGATCTCTTGCATTGACCACAGAGTGAGATTTCTTCACGTTTTACAAAAAATTCGATTTATAACTGATATGAAAATAGTTCACTTATTCATTTACATCATCTTAGATTATTGTTTTTATTAACAATTAGATCTATATCTATAAAGTAATATTAATCAGTGAAAAGCGATTAGTTTGAAGACCAAGCACCCGCTATTACCTGAACATGTTTAGTAAAACACTGCAATGATATGTACGAAATATAATATCCAAAACTGTCAAAATTGATTAAAGTCCGTTTTTGTGAGAGTTTTATCCTTCCCGAACACTTTTCAGGTATACAATGAATCTAATAGAGAGAGCCAGAAAGATAAAACGTAACTTCATAAAATATGAAACACAGCAAATAATGACACAGTCGGCTCAGAATAACTAATAAAGGTGATTAAAAAGAGAGAGCAGAGAATGCTTTCATTTATTCATGATTCGGAGGTCGGGGAGAGAGAAATAGAGAGAAATCATTTCGTTTTGTTTACAATTCTTGTAATTAGTGATACTACATACCGAGGACGATGTCATGCATCGCATTCTTTCTGGCGGGCGGTAGGGTGGTGAATATCGCCCTGAAATGTGCCCGGGATTCAACGGGGGATGCATTCCAACACCCAACCCTGGTTTCACAATGTTCATACTATTCCTAACACTTCTGAATAATAAATAATCCCGTCTGTCCGACTTCACAAATTTCTCATAAAATTCCGAAAACTCCAAAAATTATAACTTTTTTTTCCCCTCTTCTCCGAAAGGATCCAATTCACGTTGAATTCTAAATGAGTCTATTAACAATAAAGAAATGAATATCGTTTTTCGTGTAGTTGTTCCATCAATGGAAATGCACCTGTTCCAATTTCCAATACCACGTGACCACCCAGCTCACAGAATTGTATCTAATCGAGCCAATCGGGCAAAACCGTTATTCTTGTGGAACAAAATTCTACAAAAGTAACAGACGTCCGGTGGACTTTGTTGCTTTTTTTAAAAACAAAGCTTGTCCGTATTTTGCAGTGAATTTCCGAAAAATGCAATGAGCATATTATTTGCAATAAAATTTTTAACTAGGGTCAAAATTGTTTCTTTTAATTGAATAATTACTTTTTACATCGGTAAAAATTTGCACTCTACCAGATGTGACGTGTTTCGCATCTGGGAGGTTTCCCCGTTCACCCGTGACGTAGTTAGCACTATTTTTACCGTTTGAACACCGGGTGTTAATCGCCATAATTCCGTTTACAAATTATAGCATTTTTTTGTCAGAAAACGCGACATACGGTCTGCTTGTTTAACTAAATTTTTATCTCATCTTGTTTTTTGTTCTTTCTTGTCTTTAAGAAGGAAAAAACGTTTGATTTTTGCTTGTATTGATTTTTAATTAAATCGATTTTGAAATAAAAAAAAAAAAAAAAAAAGACAGGCGGTATAAACGTCATAAAAGGAGACAGTGCAATCGGTATCGTTTTTCTCTCTCCCTGCCAACTGGTGTTTTCCCTATGTTGTTGCGCATCATTTAACAAAGTAAAAAGTCCTCGTAACTCTTTACAATTATTTTTTAGACTGGTCTAAACCTAAAGCACCTGCAGACGACAATTACAGTGTCGCTAAAAAGATGGGATTTGTCCTTGAATGTGTTAAAAACATTGTGGGAAAAGGAGAAAATGCTGGGTACCAGCATTTTCTCCTTTTTCAACAATGTTTTAAAAGACCTCCTTCCTGAAATAGTCGAAAGTCAAGATTGTTTAGTACAGAGTTATCCCGTATCTCTGAGCAATTTTTTATTATTATTATTATTATTTTTTAAATTTAAACCGGCAACATAAAGTCACATGCTTAAAAAGAAAATTAAAAATTAAATACATGTATTGTAGATTGTAACGGGAACAACGTGATAAATGTTGAGAATGCTTCATTCGAGCTATTGAAACATTCACTACAGTATTTTCAAATAAAATGTTGTGAGGACCCACAAGAAAGCCCATAAATGGAAGAAAAGGGTTTAAAAGTGACAGAGGGCATATTGTGTGCAATTAAATGATAGTAAAAATGATAAAAAGGAACTCGAACATCCAATTAACGGTTAACATAAAAAAGAAAAGTCAGCATTGCTTGGACAGACGCTTGACGCTGAAGGTTTTTTTTTCATATTGGTACCCGCACATGCACGTATTTGTGTGTTAAACTGTATTTCAACGTAACTTCAGTCATTTTCAGGTATGTATCCTATTGGTTCTTACTACAGTGCTTGAAAAATGCACCTTCTCAGAGATATTTTGGAAAGATACATTTCAACGGTTGACCATTATTCGTTTGTATAGTTCCTTTTTTCTCTTTTTTTATTGTGCTGAAAAAAAAAAACTTGACTGGCTTGTTTTAGATCCCCGTCTCAAGACCGTCTAATGATAAAAAGTGGTCGAAAAATAAATTGCGTCAAGATGCAGCAATGAAAGAATCTTGCTTTGAAACATTAAAGGCATGTTTTACGTGTAGTTGCTATTGCTTTTAGTAGTCGAAAGTGACTTTGCTTTGATAAACACTATTTAAAGTCTGATTATAATCCATGAGAATAATCCATGAAAAGTTTTGAAATGTCATGTCATTGCTTTGAGACAGTTCCACGGTCTTTATATAAAAAAGCTCAGAGCTCCATTTAAGGGGGAGTGATGTTATTCTAATTCCATTATTTCTCTTTTAAACCCCGTGTTGTGGGTACTCATTAGATTCTTCTCGATGAGACGATTCTAACGAGTACCCATAACATAGGGTTTGGTGGAGAATAATTAATATTTCTAATTCTAAAATCAAAATCACTCCCTCTATCTGGAGCTCTGAAAGCTGTTAGCTTTCACAAATATTCAGGGCTTCTCACAGTGAAAAATACTAGCGGCATATACCCTTTCAATGCCAGATACACATGAAAGCTGGACCCACCTTTCGACAATTGGATATACAATCTAGTAAAACTCAGAAGGATTTTTATCTTAAATACTTCACTGAACAAGCCGACTGTTGATCCAAGATCAGACTACACGTTCTCTTCAATCTGGTATTGATCTACGTATGTCGCCAAAGCCATGGTTTTCGCCCATAGCACTAAAAGGCTAACCCTTTTAATAGTTAAAAAGATGAAAGTAATTGCTTTGAAAGAGTCAAGGTTTGTCGAAGTAGTTAGTAATTGCTTTGAAACATTTGACCCATTACTATACGTGCTATTTCTTGATTAAATACCAACAAGTACAAATGCCACAAACCAAAATGTAAAAATATAATACAGAAAATCTTTGAGGGAAATGCACAGATGCCTGTCGCAAATACATGCACATGTAGTTACACCTTTTGCCCATAACATTTGCCGCTCAGTGGTCAGCGTATATGACTCGTGACCTGGTGCTTGCTGGTTTTGTACCCGGTTGAAGCAAACTTTCCTTTCGGCTATTTTTCGTCTCTCAGCTCTGATGCATGTAAAAACAGCAGTCAGTTGCTTGGAAGGAAAGTTGTGTCAGTACCGGTGTAAGAAAGCCGGGAAATACATACGTAGGTGCACTGACAGCCGTGATATGACCTGAACTGTTAAAACAGCGTTAAACTCCAATACAATCAAAAACCAAAATATTTTCTTGAAAAAAACTGACCATTGCGGGAATACTAGTATCAGAATTGTTTTCCTGTACCAATATATGTCAAGGCTGGTGGTGCTGAAAAGTTGAACTGCACAAATAGAGAAACAATTCATTTTCATTATAGTCTGGCAGTCTCTCATGGCGAGTTCTAGCGGGTCCCGGAAAATACAAGCCGCACACAGTATGATTCCTGGCTTGTTATTGAAGCTTCAATTTTTACTGGAAGTGATTAAAGATTGAACAACGGGGGAGCCAGTCAAAAATGGAGAACAAGAAATAGGGGACACACATCCTTTTGTTAAACCCTTGATCACATAGTCGCGAGTTTTAATGAACCTGAAAGAAAAGCCCTTTGAAAACATTGTGGGAAAAGGAGAAAATGCTGGTTACCAGCATTTTCTCCTTTTCCTACAATGTTTTCTACCCTTTCAAAAACAACTTATAACATTTGAGCCACATGCAATCGGTCGTCTTCGGACACTTTAAATTTAGAAAGGTCCAAAGTTTTTGTCGTAGTTAATAAATTTCCCTCTTGCATACTTCATTTGACGCCTCTGCCGTAAAAATCTCTTTGAAAAACATTGGACCAAAAGGAGGAATGGTCCAAACCGAGGAATTTTTCCAATGGTTTTAACGTGTTTGAATTTACATACGCTTTTAAGTTTTTGTTTTGGAGTTTTCAAATGATGAATTTAGGATGTTCGTCGACGGTATTACTGAGTCGTATCAATTTGTCTGTCCCATATGTACTGTTTATTGATTGATTGAATGTCGGCATGGTTTTTAACGCCGTTTAAAACATGTAAACAAAGGCCCGTGCACCTATTAATTCTTTCCTACGTTTTCTGTTTCGGAACTTTTTGCTATTGGTCAATTTTCTACATGTAAAAGGACCAGTCGACCGCACGAGCCAGGCAATTGTTGGATCCATAAGTATGTGATGTCTTGCTTGCTATAACGCATCGCGGAGGTGCATTTAATCCCATTTGCAAGAACACATCTCAATTAAACTTTATTTTACCAATCTTAAATAAAGAATGCGTCAGCATAGAAGACAGTGTAGACAAAAGAACGAACTCCAAGTTCTCTGCAGTCCCTTCTGGATTCTAAAATGTCCTCAAGGATCGCATACAGTAGCTCTAAGCAATCACAATGGTTAAAATTATATCACGTGATCAAATCTCGGAACGACACTCTCGCGCAGTACGAGAACTTGATGTTGGGCTGTCAAATTTCGAGCATATGAAAGTGTTATCAGAGAAACCATCAACTAATCCGAACTAATATAACTGTAGAGATAAATATCGCCGAAAACATCGAAAATCACACCCAAAGGGGTAGAGCTGACAATTTCCCAATTCGCAATGACTTTTGGGTAACAATGGCGCGTATCTGTTTGATGACACAAGATGGCGGCAACAATAGATTTGAGGGTTAAATTAAACCTAAACACGAACACTGTCACTGATTTCATCAATTTTTAGTATTCGATTCTTCAGGGCAAATTTTAATATCGTCCTCCTTTCTTTTTCATCGGCGAGATAGACCGTAGCGCAGCTGTTGATGCATCGTTTTGTTCGGTTTATTTGGTATTGAACTCTTTAGCAAAAGACAAAATCTTGAATTTGTTCAAATTGAAAGCAATGTGTAGACCATAAATTTGATATGACTGAAAAAGTAGGATTTGCCTTTGAAAGGGTAGAAAACATTATGGGAAAAGGAGAAAATTCAGTTAATCAAGATTTTCCCGAGTTTTAACGACCAGGACAAAAATGCCTTTTGAAAACATCTTGGGAAAAGGAGAAAGTGCTGGTAACCAGAATTTTTCTTTTTCCCACAATGTTATCCACCATTTCGAAGAAAGGAAACTTCATTTGGACCACAATTCATCTGTCTTCTGCAAATGCTTTCAATTGGTTTAATTGGGCTTCATTCTGTTTCTCCAAGGAACATTCTATCCCATGATTTAGTCGGTTGTTAGACAAAATGGATCCAAATATATATATATGAGCCATGCTCTGTGAAAAGGGTGCTTGATGCATCTGCGAAAAGTCATGATCTACCCAGGTTAGCCTGCGCAGTCCGCGCAGGCTGACCTGGGCCTAAACTTTTCGCTATTCGTCAATTTTCTGTATTTCCAAGGACCAGTTTACCTCATGATTGAGTCCGGTGTTAAAGAAAGTGGCTATTATGGATCCATAACTATGTGATGACTTGCTTGGTATAATGCATAACGGAGATGCATTAAGCCCCTTTTTGCCAGAGCGTGGCTCATATTTAATGACTTGCTTGGTATTATGATCACGGAGATGCATCACCCCACCTTTATGCAGAACAAGGCTCATTAACATGTACAAATTTGTTGATAAAATTGTCAGTCGAGTATTCTAAGGACTATTGCGATTTTTTTTTCTAATCTGCGAAGAGGTTTTTGGCTCATCTTTTGGACCTTTTAGGAATTTAAACTCTGAAATAACACCATCTGTCAAACGCCATAATGTTGTAGATTAGACACCAGAAAAAATGAAAAATACTGATGGTATCATAATATAATTTGTTAACCTTTTACCACACAATCCCTTGTTTTGACGACACTGAGCAGAAAGAATTAAAAAAAGATAAATAAATAAAAAAATAAAAAAATAAATAAATAAATATAAATGAGAGAAAAAAAAAAGAAAATAATGGAAACCAGCATTTTCTCCTTTTCACAAAATGTTTTCTACCTTATTAACCCTTAACCTGCTAATTTTGTGAACTGAAACTTTGAAGCTAAGAGTAAAAAACACCAAATTTTGCTATTTCAAAGATATTCTTGGGGGGGGGGATATCTCCTTATCGAACAGTGTAGATCCAAGATCAGACTGCACGTTCTGTGCAGTCTGATCTTGATCTATACTGTCCGCACAAGATCATTACGTCGCCTTAGCAGCCTAAGGGTTAAAGAGAATGTCTATCACATGAGTTATATTTAATTTGTTGTCAGCAAATGCTTTCAATATGGACGAGTCTAAAAATTTTTGTCGTCTGGTATAAGAAATTAACTAATTAACTCCTATAACAAATTTGCTGCAGACGACTTCGTAAATATTCTTGCAAATCATGAATAATCAAAATGAGTTAAATCTTATGTGGCAAAATAAACGAATTTGACTTTTTTTTTAGACCGATGTAAATATCACTCGACTCTAAATGAAGAAGAATTTCATTGGAAGCCGCTCAAAAGCGGCTTCCAGTAGGAATGTACCTAAACTATTTACCATGTAGATGATCAGTAATTATTCGATAGGTGATAATTTTTGTAAAATTTCTAATAATGTTGTGTTGTTGTGACAGAATTACTCCACATGACTCTTTCTTAAGTTTTCCAACAGACCTACATGAAATTCAAACCTGGTTTTCTTGCAATATATAGTTCATTCCCAAATAACAATAAAAAATACAGAAAGATAAACATCCTTTAATTGGCTAGTCCCCCGAAGTTTTCAAACATATAGGATTCCTGCCATTTTCCCAAACGAAGTCGTTATGCTTTCGGTTTATCACAAGCTTTCACACCTCTCAATGGTTTTCGCATTTGTCTACTTTTTTACAAAACAAAATAATGATGATTATGATATAGAGAGCATCTTAGAATATGATAATCAGAAGCAATTTTATGTACAAGTTTTTCGTCCAATCTTAATTTGTAAAGGATAAAACGGCGGTTAACCTTTGATCAAGGTATAGACTGGTTACCTCCCTACACAAGAGGCGTCTACATCAGCTATTTATAGAATACTTGCGAAAAGATAACCCTTTTTCTTCCCTTCGTCTACACATTAGCCCAATGGATTTTTGTTACACGAAACATCTATCTTATGAAACCTGCAAAATTTAGCATTTACTGTATTGTGTGTCGAAGCTGTTACGATCAGACTGTACGTGCTGTACGGTATGGTCCTGATCAACAGAACCCTTGAAACCAGGCCTGTTTGAAACATGACGTATGGATCGTGATGTACATTGACTACAGTAATTATCATGGTGGTGCCTGATGCTCTAGATAAGGGTTGAAGCTGCTCGAAAATGACTGAAATAGATGAAGATCAGACAGCACATAGCCCGTATAATATTTTTTTTAATATTCTGTAAGATATTTCGTAAACATAAAAGAAAATCTTGTTTGTTTTCCTTACTCAGTGTATTTATTTCGCTGTGTAGTCGAAGGATTAAATTTATTACAGAACCTATCACTGTAATTATAGAACTTTTTACGTCGCTGCTGGTCAAAGGTTTAGAATAGCTCTTGAAATTTACATTAGAAGTTTTACACTAGGTTTGTACAAGGCCTATGCAGAAAATGGTTCAAACTACTGTTTATTAAACGAAATATACATAGTAATAGTTATTATGTTGTGGTTGAATAGATCCAGATCTTTAAAGACTTAAAAAATGTTTGTGTGTGTGTGTGTGTGTGTGTGTGTGTGTGTGTGTCTGTCTGTCTGTCATTTCAGGAATAAAAGAAATGTGGTTTGTGCCAACTGTGCAGGCTATGATCAGAATAATTTTGGAGATGCCATGCAAAAGTTTTTGTTTCTAGAGTAGAAATGTAAAGATTGACTGTGTTACAAGCATGCTAAGATACTTTTTGACAAGCAAAAAGATCATCTTTTGGAAAAAAGTTGTTGAATATTTTCTTTTTTTTTCTTTCCATTTTTTCTTTTTTATTGTAAAAAAAAAAAAAAAAGAAACACAAAGAAGAGATCACTGATAAGAATTGTAAATACATGTAAACATCATATGTGTATAACGATCTTATTATCACTTTGAATAATTGTTAACTTAAATAATTCTGTAGTATTGCCTTTAATGCCGCTATAGAAGTTTCCTTTCTAAAATCATTAAATAAATGGAAAATGCTGTATTTGAATGCGCAATTTCTCCATTTTCAAATTTCGAGCAGAAATTTAAAAATTCCGATGCTTTTACGTTTCTCTCTCTCCCCCCCCCCCCCCCTCCAAATAAACATCACTTTATAATAATAATATATCAACAAGATTATTCAAGATTCCTCTCTAAATTTCTTTTAAGAATTAGAATACATGTACATTTTATTTTCTGTTTCTTTTTTCCTTGCATTTTAGTACCATTTGTCATGATTTTCCGCTGGTGGGGGTGGGGGTAAAAACAGATACAAAAAATGTAATCACAATTTCTCAAGAGAGTCAATATTTCTGAAATTGTCCACCAAAAGATTGCGGCTTCTATGATGCTATGCATCATAAATTTGTCTTCATTTAGAATGCAGTTGCAGACAGTGTAGGTAAAACATAAATAATGAACACGAATGAACTTTTCTGCTGCGAAGAAAACAAATTTGACTTTTTTTTCCCGACGAATATTTATATTCCACTTTAAATGAAGAAGAATTTCATCATAACTTAGAATGCAGCTGCGGACAACGTATGTTAAAGATCAGACTGCACGTTCTATGCAGTCTTATCATGATCTACGCAGTCCGAAAAGACTGTTTACGTTGTTTAGAATAAAGCTTTTCTATCAATTAGTATCTCATATCAAAATATTGAGGCCCAAGGAATAATTATTCGCCACAAGCTGTGCCTGTAGGAGGTACTAAGTGAAGTCAAAATACAGATTTGTTATAATTCTTGTCTTTATTATCTGTTAATTTGTAATAGATTAGATAAGCCGTAATTGACATTTCGATGAGAAATCTATTTGGATACTTAAATAGATTCAGACTAAACTTAAATTAGTCTACCAACTTGACTACGAGAAGCAAAATCAATTTCTCTCATTCATTTTTCAGAAACTGTCGGGTACATTACAATCTGTGTGATATTTTGTAATAATTTTGTGTAGTTATTCTACCCGCTGTAAATACGAAAATCATGCAAATTCTACAACTAGAAATGTCCATTGTGATACTTCAAATGGTGTTTTGTATTTCTCTCGAGAAGGCAACAGTTACTACATGTATAGTATTGTCAATTAAAATGTTAGATTCCCGGATCGGAATTTCGCAAAGCCTTGTGGGAATGGCACACCATTAAAATCATTTGAGCCAGACTGTTTTACTTTGCTGAATATATGTAAGTCTATCTCGCCGACATACTCGCTCAAGATCTCGTAATATTTTAGGTTTATTGTAGCTAATTTTGTGACTATGTAGAGGGTAGAAATTCAAGATCTGACAGGTCATCCTGAGCGTTGAGTGCAGAGTTAACTCATTACCAAACGACAAAATTTTAGGTTTGTCCAATTCGAAAGCATTTGCAGACAACAAAATAAAAGTGACTGAAAATTTGAAATTTGTTTTGTGAAGGGTAGAAAACATTGTGGGAAAAGGAGAAAATGCTGGTTACCAACATTTTCTCCTTTTCCCACAATGTTTTCCAAAGGCTTCTTTCTCAGGGTCGTCAAAAGTAGGGATTGTGTGGTAATGGGTTAAATTGTATTGTATAGTCATATCGCGGCGGCCAGCGCACCTATCATTGCTTTGCTGGACGATTTTCAAGACCTTCGCACAATATTCTTCCCAAGCCATTGGCTGCTTTTCCATATAAGCATCATCGAAAAAATGATCAGCCGCAGAGTTTGGTCTACGCAAATAACAACGACATCTCTTGTTGGTGTGTCAAGGGCTTAGATACAATAACTCTTTATCAGACGAGAAAATTTTAGGATTGTCAAAATTGAAAGCATTTGCAGACAACAAACTAAATATAAATCAAAACATGAAATTTGTACATCACAGGGTAGAAAACATTATGGGAAAAAGGAGAAAATGCTGGTTACCAGCATTTTCTTTTTGTCACAATGTTTTCAAAAGCATTCCTCATCAGGGTCCAGTTAAAAGTCGGGAAGGTGTGGTTTAAAAGAAGGATAGAAAAACAAAGACTTCAAAAGCGGTGACAAGGTAAACTCGCATAATCGTAAAAGACAAACGGATCGAAATGGAAGTATATATCTAATAAGAAAAGAGCGGTCTAACACCGCCGGTGATTGTCATGAATTATTTATAGACTGGCTAATGGAATTCCTTACCAATAGCAGAATCTTTCGCGCGGTATGTACAATGTTGCTTGCGTTAGTCAAAATAAGGTATAACTAGAAAAATTGATACATAAGCATATATGTCTGGGCAGTTTTGTAGTTTCTAAGCTACCAGATATTTTTCGAACAGGCGAGAATTTGAATAAAAATGAGCCATGCTGGGTGAAACGGGGTGCGTAATGCATCTGCGAAAAGTATCGACCCAGGTCAGCCTGCGCAATCCGCGCAGGCTGACCTGGGCCGAAACTTTTCGCTTTTGGTCAATTTTCTGTTTGTCCGAGGACCAGTCTACCTTACAATTGAGTTCGTTGTCAAAAAAGTAGCTATTATAGACCCATAGCTATTTGATGACTTGGTTGGTATCATGCATCACGGATATGCATTAAGCCCCCTTTTGCCAGAGCATGGCCCAAATACATAGCTATTTCAATATGAGTGGGAAAAAAATATAAATCTGTTCGAGTTACTAGTACATGTATTTTTACTGTGTATACGCACAGTTTTTCAGACAGCTCACATTATATATGTCTTTTGTGGTTTTCACCTGCAATAGGCTGGGGTTTTGGAGTACCCTTCCGACGTGCACACTCTTATGACTGCCACCGCTTGCAGAAATCGATCTCAGGATTTCCTGATTACAAATCCAACATTCTTGTTTTTTTGTTTTTTACATTGCCCTTTTCATAAATTCTTTACCAAAAGATCCCTTTTATTTTTGACTCATCAAAGAACAAAGGACTTTCAAAGCATCGTAAAAAAGGACAAAAGCTGGTAAGCAGTTTTTCCTCATTTTCCAACAATGTTTTCAACCCTTTCAAAGACAAAATTCACCAATTGAGTCATATTCAATTCGTTGTCCACAAAATTAGATACATTAAATTGTATCGTTTAGTCAAGATTCAACTCGTGAATAAGTGAGCTGTTATGGTAATATATTTTCATATTAATTATCGTTGAAAGCTAGGTAAAATATCATCAAATAAAATCATCCCGGGAAGCAGAGATGAAATCTGTAAGACCGTTGTAGACCAGGCAAACGTAATGATGCCAAACCCAACACGTTTCGGCCCCTATAATCTTCGCCTCAGTGACAGACAAAGAAATTAAGTCAGCGTTGGTCCGTCATAGTTTCGGAGAAATTCACCAAGAGATTGGAATTTACTAGGAGTCAAGCTTTTCAACGTAATTTGTGTAATTCTTTTCAAATCTTTCAAGACGACTTCGAACAAAGTATTTGTTTCAATTAATGCCATCTCGAATTATGTCTTTAATTTGCATACGGAAGTTGTTTGCTTGTTCCATAAAATGGGAGGTTCGGCATTTACTATAAAATGTCGATAGCTCGAGTTCGAGGAAAGGCAATAGTTAATTCGAAGTATCCATGCGTTCGAATTATTAGGGAAAACTAAAAATATTTAACACATGTCAAAAGATCATGAATAAAATATCTTAATCAGGATATTAGGCGACACAAATAATCATTTATTTCTCTTTGGAAACAGTCCTCTAAGAGATCTGATTGCCAGTCTTAATTTTCAAAAGGTATGTCCGTTCAAACAAAAATTTCAAATAAAATTGATTTATGCTCTGGCAAAATGAGATTTAATGCATCTCTGTGATGTATTATATCAAACAACTCATCACATAATTATGGACCCACAATAACCAATTTGTGGGACAACCAACTGGATCATGAAGTAGTATGGTTCATGGACTTGCAGAAAAATCTAGAAGTAGCAAAATGTTTCGACTCATGTCAGCCTGCGTAAATTGGGCAGGCTGACATGGGTCGATACTTTTTGCAAATACATTAAACCTCCTATTCACAGAGCATGGCTCAATGATTCTACTCGAGTTATAAAATGTTTAGATTCAGGAGATTTTTACCTGACTATTACATTATGGATGTAATCTTATTAACTGACGGCCGAGCCCCGGTAGCTCAGTCGGTAGCGTGCAGGACTTGAGAACAGGGGGTCGTGGGCTCGATCCCTGGCTCGGCTAATCTCCTTCAAAGGATTGATGAATCATTTCGACAGGGCTCATTCCTCTCTCACCGCTGACCATCGTTTCGATGATGGTTGTGTGGGAAAGCAGCCAGTGGATTTGAAAGAAAATTGTGCGGAATACTGGTAAAAAGAGGGAAATCATGGATAGGTACACTGGCCGCCGAGATACAACTAAAATAATGTTGAAAATACCATGCAATCAATCAATCAATCAACTCATTACTTGAACCTCATAGCACAGTCGATAATTTTAGTTTTACCTTGCAGACTATATTAATCAAGGTCGGACTGCATAAATACGTGCGGTCTGACCTTGGATCTACATTGTTCGATATACTGCGAGATGATTTTGTAAATAAAATTTTTCACTGACTAAGAGAGTCTAATCAATTTCACTAATTTGGTACTCGTAGTAAAACTCTTTACCACCAGAATATATTTGCTGCGTACCTGAAAGAGACTTCGGTAGTTATCAGCACCTGCCTTAACCCCGCCCTCCCCAAACACACATCCACCAAGTTAGTGCAATGTCATGGCCTTTCTTTCTTCACAAGATAAGGGACACACACTATGCATCCTAATCTTGATCTACAATGTACGTGAAATCACATAACTGTTATCATGAAGATCATGAAGAGCATTTGTAAGAGGTAAAAATAGAATCGATGAGATTTTGGGCTGGTGTCCGTAAACTACAGAACTGTCAATGAAGGTGACTAATTAATCCGACAAGAAGGCGGGATACAGCCATGAATGTAAGAGCTCCTTTTTTTTCCAGAAATGTTTTCGTCCTGTTTGGTGTGTCACACCGTTCTTCAAGGATAGTACAGTTACATCACGGCGACACGCGCACCTAATCATGGTTACCTGGTGTATTCTAACACTTTCAAGGCTAGAGACGACAACAGGGACTTTTGCAAACGGCATAGATCAAGATCAGACTGCACAAAATGTTCAGTCTGATCTTGGATCTATACCATCCACTTGTTTAGTCAATCCTATGAGATGAAAAAAGCATTTTGAGTTTCAGTGGATTGTATTTTTTTTATTTTCAGCCGTCCGAAGAGATCGAATTTATATATTTGGTGCTAAAAAAATTGTTTCTATTGGACTTTAACTCCGTTTTACATCTTAGGTCATAAAACGGCGGTCAGTGCACCAACGCATGTGTTTCCATGCTTTCTCACACCAGTACTGACACAACTTTCTTTCCAAACCACTGACTACTTTTCTCATATGCATCAGAAGTAAGACGCGAAAATTCGCCGGAAATAGATTTTGCCCTAACCAGATATCGAACTTGCAACCACCAGGTCACGACTCAGATACTCTAACCACTGTGCTGCTCGGTCGGGCATTCGATTAAAGTCACTGGTTGCTACTACCCCCATCCCACTTGAATAAGTTCCATTATATTTTTAGCACCGAGAGACAAGTAAATCTTTGAGCAAAAACTATCATTTATCCGTAGAAAAAAAGAGTGAACATTGCTTATCGAACACTCGAAACATCAACTCCTGGATTGACAGTATCGTGCCTCATTGGCAGAATATGTTTGTTTGGTGTTTAAAGCCGTTTTCAAAATTAATTCGGTTAAATCGCGGAGGCAATGCCTTCCTGGAGTCTCTGTTACTAGTACTTTGCATTACATTTCTTTTCAAGCCAACGGCTGCTTACCTACACCAACACAGTCGCAAAATTTCCAGCGCTGGATAGAAATGGATCTTTACTCAAAGAGTGCTGAATAAATGGAACGGACATTCTGAATCAGTACTAGAGATGTAGATACTAAAATTTCAAGGCTGTTATTGTAAGAATATCTGGCAAAGAAGCGGACAGCGTAGATCAAGATCAGACTGCACGTTCTGTGCAGTCTGATCTTGATCTACAGTGTCCGCACAAGCTTTTTAATCCGGATTTAGGTCTACAAGAGTTTTACCAATTTCTCTCATAAAAATCGCAAAAACCATAACTCGAACTTGAACACTAGTCCTGGATGGCCATCCTCGTGCTTTACCAGCAGAGCTTTGTATGTTTGCTTGTTCGTTCGGTTGTTCATTTGTCCGTTCGTTTATTCTTTCCTACGTTCGTTCGTACAATCATTCGTTCGTTCGTTTGTTTGTTGAACGCCGTTTTCAAAATTATTGCTCTAATAAAGATGTTCAATGAAATGGCATTTCACCGTTTCTCTCCTCTCTTTGTTGCTGGTATCAATAAGAAATAATTAGAGGGAGAATCGTCAAAGTTTGAAATAGAGTTTTCTCATTTCGTTACTGAAATTCAGCTGAACTTAATCGGATTTTGTTCCTGTCCTCATTTTTAACCAAGTGATTAGCTTTTAATTAAACGAAAAACTGTATGGCTTAATTAGGAAAAGTGTTGGTTAAAGCGCGATTAATTCATAGTTTCTTTTCTTTGTTTTTTTTTTTCCTGTTGCTCGGTAAAAGAGTTCTTTCTTGAATTTCGGTCGAACTTAAGTTTGTAATACATGTATATGTATGTGTATAAGCCATGTCCGGTGAAAAAGGGATTTTACGTATGGATCTGAAAAAAGTACCGACCTAGACCAGCCTGCGCAGTCTGCACAGGCTGACCTGGGTCGATACTTGTTGCTTTTAGTAAATGTTCTACATATCCAAGGACTCTTCTATCTCATGATTTATTAGTTGTTAGACAAAATGGATATTATGGATAAAAAATTTATCTGATGCCTTGTTTGGTATAATGCATCACAAAAATGCATAATTGGCTTGCAACTTGCGAAAAGGGGCATTCGGACATTTGCGTAAAGTGTCGTCTCGGATCAGACTGCGCAGTCCGCGCAGGCTAATCCGAGACGACACTTTACGGCTACATTAGATTTTGTGCTCCATTAGACTTGCGCAAAACATAAAATCACATAAAAACGGAAAGTGTCGTTTCAGATTAGCCTGCGCGGACTGCGCAGTCTGATCCGAGACGACACTTTACGCAAATGTTCGAATGTCCTATTTCGCGTTTTGCAGGCCATTATACCCGTTTGCCAGATCGTGGCCCCCTACACATAAGCCATGCTCTGTGAAAAGGGGTTTAATGCATCTGCAAACAGTATCGATTCATGTCTGTCTGTGCAGTCTGCGCAAACGGACATGGGTGGAAACCTTTTTTTTTTTTCCTTGTAAATTTTCTGCATTTAAAGGACAATCCTTTCTTATGATTCAATCGATTGTTAGACAAAACGGATTTTATAGATCAGTAATCTTGTGATGATTTGTTTGGCATAATGCATATAGGAGATGCATTAAACCCCCATTTGCCAGAGCATGGCTCATTTAGCTATTTTATCTGTAAGCTCTAAATATTTTATGAAAATCCTTACCGGATGACAAAGTTTTTGACCGGTTCAGTTTAAACGTTTTCAGACAATAATTCATATATAGTTCAAATTTAGTTCAAATTCTCGGATTTGTCTTTGATAGGTTAGAAAACATCGTTAGAAAATGGGGAAAATACTCGGGTTAGCAGCATTTTCTGAATTTCTGAAAATGATTTTAAAAGCTCTCTTACATACGCATTTGTCTTTTAAAGGAATTAAATCAATGCGGGAGAGTAAAATTTGGTATCCAACATTTTCTCTTCATTCCATAATATTTTCGACAGCTTTCTTCTCCATGGGCACCAGTACACATGCTTGTACGCTAAAAAGTTATTAAAGCAGGATATCAGTTAATGAATTCAAACTTTAAGGCTGTTTCTACTTCTCCCACAATGTTTTCAAAAGGCTTCTTTCTCAAAGTCGGGTTTCTCAGGCATGTGTGGTAAAGGTTTAAACTATTTCAAATAATGGATATTTTAAAATCACAAATATTTAAATTAAAGCACAACAAAACATTATTCACAAGCATACATGCAAATGTAATTACCTAAAATTTACAAATCATGTATCAGTTACAAAATAACGAGGAAGAAACCCGTGGGAAACATTGTGGGAAAAACAGAAAATGCTGGTAACCAGCATTTTCTCTCTTTCCACTATGTTTTCTATCCTATCAAATACAGAAATCATCATTTCAGCTGTATTTATTTGTCGTTTGCATATGAGCCGTGCTCTGGCAAAAGGGGGCTTAATACATCTCCGTAATCCATCATACCAAGCAAGCCATCACATACTTATGGATCTATAACAGCCACTTTTTTTTAACAACCGACTTAATTATAAGGTAGGCTGGTCCTTTGACATACAGAAAATTGACCAATAGCGAAAAGTTTCGGCCCAGGTCAGCCTGCGCAGACTGCGCAGGCTGATATGGGTCGATACATTTCGCAGATGCATGAAGCCCCTTTTTCACAGAGCATGGCTCAAATGTTTTCAATTTGATCCGGTTAAAAAACTTGTCGTTTGGTAAAGAGTTATTTACCTGAAATTTACAGTTCCATATCAGTTACAGTTGTTCCGGTTTTCATACGTTTTTCAACATCAAAATCCTATTATCTCATAATCCTTGAGCATAAAACACAATGTAAACAAATAAAAACATGAAAGCGTTTTAAAATATGCATAGTCAACAAACAGGGGTCCACTTAAAAGGTTTGAAAAGTTAATTCTGATGTGCAGTGACAGCCTTGTCAAACCTTCCCTCATCTTTAGCAATGTGGCCATGCTTACTTGACATTATAGTGTATATCATATAGGGTTAGAAATACGAAAAAAAGCAACATTAAATTCGTTGGGTACTATTTTTTGTTGATTTCGTGGCTTGGTTAGTTCACGAATTCATGTTCTTGGCGAAAGATCGGTCCATGACCCACTCTAACTTCCATTTTGCAGGATTCAACTTTCACTGAGTACAGCAGGCCGGATAGCTCAGTGGTTAGCGTATCCGACTTGTGACCTGGTGGTTGTAAGTTTGATACCCGGTTGAGGCAAATTTTCTTTCCGCCGATTTTTCGCCTCTCACCTCTGATGCGTGTGAGAAAAGTTGTCTGTGACTTGGAAAGAAAGTTGTCTCAGTACTGGTGTGAGAAAGCCAGAAAGCACATGTGTAGGTGCAGGTGATATGACCTAAGCTGTTAAAACGGCGTTTAACTCCAATACAATCAACCAACCAATTTATTTAGCACGAGTATACCAATTCTGTATGCATGTATATGTCGTAGGCCAGATTGGAATCTAGGCAGATCCGGAATCTGCCCAGGCAGATCCGGAATCTGCCTAGACCAAATTAGAATTATAATTTTGTCTAGACCAAAATAGATTGTTTTCCAATCTTTTTTTTATCATATTAATCCACATACGTTTACAACTAGAGGTATCTTTAATTAAAGCAATTTATTTGTTTTTCCCACAATTGCTCCATTTTCCACATTGTGGTTTTTTTTTGCTAAAGTGCAAAACATTCAGAATTCATTGTTACTCTGAATTTCTGATTGAAACTTCTTTTAATTTAGGGTTTAAGTTAAATAAGATGGTTTATATGTAGTCGCACTTTATTACAAGAGAAAATATTCCAGTTTGGTTTAGGCAGACTGTGGAGCTGCCTAGCCAAACTAGAACCCTAATTTGGTCTAGACAGAATTCCAGTTTGGTCTAGGCAGATTCCGGATCTGCCTAGATTCAAGTTTACACTACGACATATACACTCTTTATCGAACAGTTACTTGCACCTCAGAATGATTCTTCATAAAAATCTTGCATCAAGATTTAAACAAGAAAGAGAATAAATAGTGTTGATTTTTTTTTATGTTTGACTTCATTTCTGTTTCGGTCATTTCGATTTTGACGGTATGGTATCCCGATTCCTATTTTGAATTTGGCAAGGAAATCCGTCAAAATGTTATTTGGTTGTGTCTATGAACTGTTATGTATAAGGGTATAGGCCGACACATGTATATGAGTCATGCTCTGGGAAAATGGGGTTTAGTGCATCCGAGTCTGTGATGCATTGTACCGAGCGAGTCCTCATATAAGTATGAATCCATCAAATCAAATTTGTCTTTAGGTCGACCGAATTATGAGGGAGAATGATCCTTTGGCATGCAGGAAAGTTAAAGATAGCAAAAAGTTTCGGCCCATGTCAGCCTGCGCAAACCGCGCAGGCTGATATGGGTCCATACTTTTCGCAAATGCTTTAAGCTCCCTTTTCACAGAGCATGGCCCATTTTTAAACGCAATACGAATTGGCCATAGCTATATTTATAGGCAGTCCAAGATTTGAACTACATGTATACAAAATGGACAAATCGAAGGATGGGAAGTACTGATGGGCATAAGAAGTTTCTCTACATTTTCTACCTTTTTATTGCAAATCAAGCCACATAGCTATAAACGTCAGACATTCATATTCAATCTATCTATCATATTCATTCCAATTTTCTTGTCAGTAATTTCTATTTCTATTTTGTCAACCTGGAAATCTCTGCCTTTCAGATAGAGAGGGTTTCGTTTATATGCAGTTATAAAATCATTATCGAACAGCTATTGAATTACCATTTCGCTTTAAAAAGATACCGACTTTTTCCGATGACTGCAAACACAATTCCAAAGCGCATGCAAAGGGTCCCGTGTGGCTCAGTGGTAAAGACAAAGTGTAAGTTTCGTAGCCTGAATGCCCCGGGCTCGAGCCTCACTGGAAGCACTGGATTTTTCTTGGCAGTGTCCTTCAGGAAGACACTTCAGAGCCCTAGCCTAGTACCGGCGAAACCAAAGATATACATATGTGAGCTGTCGCCGTGATATGACTGAAATAATGTTGAAAGCGGCGTAAAACATCAATCAATCGACCAATCTGTCAATCGATTAATCAACAAATAGTCAAAATAATCAATCAATCCATTTCCTGGAGTTTCTTTTACAAGTACTTAGCTCATTATTCTTCTCAAGGCACTGGTTGCTTTCCCACGTAACCATTGTCGAAAGAATAATCAGCGGTGAGAGAGGGATGAATCTTGTAGCAACGACCATTATCAATCCACGGACAGAAATTCGCCGAGCTGGAGATTCGAACCACCGACCCCTATTCTCGTGTCCTGTAAGCTAGCAACAAAACTACTGGGACTCGGTCCCAAAGAATGGAAACTGTCAATAAGCAACCAGATTAAAAGCAAACGAAAGATAAAACGACCTTGCAACTTTTGACCCACATTAAAAAATTCATTTGTTTTTTTTTTAACAAGCAACTGACACTTGGACCGACCGAACAATAAAACATAGCATCTTTACAGTGATTTCATTTAAATTTGAATGCATTTTAACCCTCGCTTTGCTTATTTTTGGCCGCTCATTGGCCTTTAAAGGGGGATATCAAGAAATAAATTCAAACCTTAATCTTTACCAGACTACAAAAATGTACACTTGTCCAACTTGAAAGCATATGCAAACGACATTTTAAATTCGCCTCATATGATAAAACTCGGTCTTTGACAGGGTAGAACATATGGTGAGAAAAGGAGAAATTGCTGGTTACCAACATTTTCTCCTTGTCAACAATGTTTTCAAAAGACTTCTTTCTGTGGGTCGTTAAAACTCTGAATTGTGTGATTAAGGGTTAAACCGTAAAATGATGAAAAACTGAAATCATCTAAAATCTGCCGTAAAGGGGGTATAACAGAGAAAGGATGTGATTGTCAATAGTTTTCATATGAGTAAGAGAGGGATGCTTTCAATTTGTACGAGTCCAAAATTTTGTCGTCTGGTTAAGAGTCAAAACAGCCCGGTAAATGACTTCAAACTTAACCTTACCAACGGCAAAATTTTAGACTGGTCAAAACTTTAAGCATTTGCAGACGACAAATGAAAGTTAGCTCAAATAAAGATTTATGTCTTCCATAGGGTAAAAAACTTTGTTGGACAAGGGAAAAAAACCTGATTATCAGCATTTTCTCCTTTTCCTACAATGTTTTCAAAAGACTTCTTTCCAAGGTTCGTTAAATCTCGGGACTGTGAGTAAAACGATCAAAACTAAAATTATCTTAAATCTGCCGTAAAGTGGGTAGAATAGAGAAGATTGTCGTGATTGTCAATCGTTTTCATATGAGTAAGAGGGGGATGTAACGGAAAACTAGGGAACCTAACATCTGGTAGGCGAAGGATGTTTTTTTTTATGTCGTTTTGTCTGTTTTGCTTTAACCCTTAACTACACAATCTCCGAGTTTTAGCAACACTGTGGAAGAGGGCTTTTTGAAAACATTTTGGGAAAAGGAGAAAATGCTGGTAACCAGCATTTTCTCCTTCTTCCCAAAATATTTTCTAACCTTTCAATGATAAATTTTTGAGCCACACTGACTTTGTCGTCTGCAAAGTGCTTTCAATTTGGGCAATTCTTAACTTATGTCGTTTGGTTAAGAGTCAACTCTTTCAGTGCCAAGTGCTTAAAATAGATCTCTTTCGAACGCTGAAAAAGCAATCAACTGAAACTTAGAAATATTTGTTATTTATCGGCTAGACTGTACAAGTGGGCGGTATAGATCCAAGATCAGACTGCACATTCTGTGTAAGCTGACCTTGATCTACAACTTCTGTAAGCGCCTCCATCCCCCCCCCCCCTTGCGCTCCTAATTCAAAGCAAAATTTTGTTGCAGACGACGAAATAAATGTGGCTCAAAAATTGAAATTTAATTTTGCAAGGGTAGAAAAAATTGTGGGAAAAGAAGAAAATGGTAATTACCAGCAATTTCTTCTTTTCCCAAAATGTTTTCAAAAGGCCCCTTCCTCAGGGTCCTTAAAGCTCGGCATTATGTGGTGAACAGTTAATGGTGATTTTGTCAGTCGATAGGGTTATTCTTTGTAACTTACGTTCACTGCCAACACTGTCTTCACGTAAACGCATTTGTAAAACTGCAGCCGACGAATTTTTTTTAATCCATTACCAAAGAAACATACCTTTTTTTCGCGAAAGTCAATATCTTGAGAAAACGCTGTAAAGGACCATGAAACAATTTCTTGTTACAAAATCTTACTCATCTTCCCACTAAGTTTCCAGGCTATTAACTTTTGACTGAACCACACATTTTTGGACTTGTCCAAATTCAAAGCATTTGCAGACGAGAAATGTTGTATAAATTATAAAACCTGTCTTTGAAAGGGTAGAAAGCAGGTTACCAGCATTTTCTCATTTTCTCACAGTGTTTTTAAGGGCTTCTTTTTTCAGGGTATTTAAAACTCGAGATAATGTGGTAAGAAGTGAAAACATGAAAGTTTTCCTTTCCTTTGAGTTTTTTTTTTCCTTTTTTTTTTTTAATACTTTTGCAGAACATGCATTAGCTAGCAGTGCGAGTATGTCTAGTAATAATTCCAATGTTTAGGATCGATACAATATGAAACAAATAAAACAAGACAAAACAAAACAAAATACAGAGTGATTTTCTTAAGTATTGGGCAAAACCAAAGTATAGCAGGTACTATAAAGACGTACACAACTAAAGCATACCATGCAAAGTAAAAGGGTTCGTGCCATTTACTCGAACCAACCCTCTCCGAAAATCATCAAAAAGATTTTCACGGAGATGTGATGGAATTAGGGGTCATCAAAGATAAAAGAAGCTAAAAAACTTCGCATGTTTTGAAAATCAATTAACAAAAGGTCACTGTATAGCAACGTTAGTCTATAATTAGAAATTCTGTGGATTTACCCGGAAGTCAACTCAAACGCCAAGCATCCATTAAACAAGTAACATGTAACGGTTCAAGCTCTAAAATCTAATCGGTTTGTCGCTTGCGTATCAAAGCTATTTCCGCTACAAGCACGTGCGATAATGAACTTCGACATTTCAGAAATAGACAATTGGTGATCTTCAATTAATGTCAAACGGAACTCTGTGTCTCTCCCGCGCGTACTGCGCACGCGTCGGAAAACATTAGCACGTGACAAAATAAAGCGACACCTTGCGCTCATATTGATATGGTACAAGATCTAATATCCCACATTAAAATGGCGTCGGTAGTTAGAAAAGTGAATTTGGTTACTTGGGGCATTAAAATGTCATTGAAACCCAATTTGATACAGGAATGATGTATCGGTTTTATTTCAGACAGAGTTTGGAATCATTAGCCAACTCTCGAGTATATAAATATGGGCTTAATGTATTCATTGTAATGACCGTATTGAATAATTATGTTGAAAGAACAGAACCAGACGTTGCATTCAGACTTGTGCACTACACACACACTGTCAACGCTATATAGAATAATGATTAATTAAGAAGAGTAATATATTTTTAGCTAATTACAGAAAAAAAGATCCTGTGTTTTAACGACCATGAGGAAAAGGGCTTTTGAAAACATAGTTGGAAAAAGAGAAAATGCTGGTAACCAATGTTACCAGTATTTCCGTCATGTCACGGCAACAATGTTTTCTTCATTATCCAAGACAAAAATGCTTACATTTGAGCCGCACTGACCGTCCATAAAAGCTATCCAAGGCGACATTGGCAGTGAAAGACTTAAACAGGTACGATGACGTCATATCTGAAATATCCTGTGGTATCAATCAGTGCTTTACAAACAAAGAAATCAGCAAAAAGGTCTAAGTATGCCCCTTTCATCTGTCATGGCACATGCTGATACTTGATTCACAAAAACCAAGTCATTTGAAAAACTTTGTAGAAACTTTGAGAAATTATGTAGAAACATTTGTGTGATAGAGTGATGGGCTCGTTGTTAGGCAATTTCGGTTCCCGACATTTCCACGGTGAGGACGGAAAGCGCTATCGATACGGAAATGAAAAAGTGATCTTCTTACAAAGATTCAGCGTTTGAAGATAATACGAAACTTTAAAATTAACCTAAATGAGAAACGTTTTGTAAGACATTTTTGTGTGAAATAAAAATAAGTTCTCATTTTATGTTTTAGTTTTCTAAAACTGTCAGAATATGTGTCTATCATAAATATGAAAAGATCAAATAAAACAAGATAAAAGTTTTGAAATAAATATGGCTGCTCTAAAATCATGTAGAGCGTTTCTTCCATATCGTAATTTCTCATTTCTTAGGAAAAATTCTAATGCATATAGTATACATTTACTTGCTGTCCTCTAACTTTGAAAAGAAAACATAAAAGTTCGGATGACAGAAAAGGGTCGGAAAACATATGCTGTCTTTGTAGCGACATTAACTCCGAGTGTTTAACTCCCAGAGGGGCACCAACAGAGTGCTTGACGAGAGTACTTGCTTTTTCTCGTTCCTCCCTTAAAATATCTTTATATCCCCAAAGTTCTCTGCAACAGCATCACTACTTCCTTTGAATGGACAAGGTGTTAAGCACCATTCATTCAAGCAAATAAGTCTTCTATTCTTAACTTTTTACGTTTGAAAATGCCTCGAAAGCTTTCAAAGAATTGATGGCCAAACAATCTCCCAAGGGGTACCCCACTTCAATATCTTTCTCGTCTGTGATGTTTGTCTCATCGTTCATTAATTTGTGGCCAAATGTTATTGCAGAGGGTACCCAAGGGACGGTATTATTGCAGTAATTGATCAAATTAATCTATTTTCGAATACGTTCATCCATTACAAGTCCTGCCAGCGGCATTTTGTCCATACTTCCCTGAAACATCTCCCTTTCCGAGGTGTAATATAACGCCCGGATTATGGTGGTTAGTCCGGACATTTGGAACTATCTTTCTGGAAGTAATATGGCTGAGCGAAGATATACAGTGACAAGTAGACCTCGAGGGCTGGTCATAAACTTCTACTTGTATTTGGCTGCTTTATTACAGCTCGAGAGTTGGCTAATGGAATTTCGACGAGTGTTCTTTATCCCTCTGTTCGATACAGACTATGTTGTGCACATCACTAGATGATACAAGTATTTGAATTTACTCCCCTTTCAACAGACTTTTAGCCATATTAATATTTCTGTTCTTTTTCATGCACGTCTTTATAGTGTTAAACATATGAGCCATGCTCTGGCAAAAGGGGGTTTAATGCATCTCCTTGATGCATGATACCAAGCAAGTTATCACATATATATCGATCAAAAAAATCAATTTTGTATCACAACCCACTTAATCATGCGACACACTCTTCCTTTGACGTGCAGAAAATTGACCAATAGCAAAGTGTTTCGACACTGGTCAGCCTGCGCGGAGTGCGCAGGCTGACCTGGGTCGATAATTTTTGCAGATGCTTTAAGCGCTCCGAGTGCTCACATTTCATATTTCAATATTCATTGTTAAGTAAAACTATGTTTGTAACGATGAACCGTATGTGTTCAAGTTCAAATGATAATAAAGTATTCTGTATTCTGTATTTGGGTGCGTCATTACTGCTCTAGAGTTGGCTAATGGAATTTCTAAGAGTGTTTTTTATCCCTGTTTGGTACAGACTATTTTTGTACAAATCACTGTCTAAAAATTGAAATTGAGTAGTGATTCATGCCGCTTTCAACAGTGTTTTCGTCATATAACTGCGAAAGTTCATTTTGTCATAGATTTCCAATGTTTCAAATGTCTCAAAGCTTCATTTAAGTAGCGCCTTGCCGAATAGCACGGTAAGTGAATTGACTGGAAATTCCCGATTACAGAGTCAGTGACTGGAGAATGATGTGGGGTAAAATCTAGCTGTACAGTAAAATCGAGATAACTCGAGTCCGAATCGATTCGAATCACTGAGTAGCAAACAGTCAACCGCACGAGCTAACAAGTTGAAAAGAGAAAATACTTGATTGTAAATAAGTTCGCATGCGGAGAATAATGAATTAACTAGTATCTTTACCAGACAAAGAAATGTTTTCACTCGTCCATAATGACAAAAATGAATCAAATTACGAGTTTTTACCTTCAAATATAACCGTTAACCTAACGTATAACTAAGATGAAACTTTTAAGTCGAAAGTAAAAACCAAATACATTGTATTGCTATTTCAAAGTTATTTTTTGAAGAAAAAAAAAAAATATACCCTTATCGGACTGTGTGGATCGAGGATCAAATTGAAGTTGATCTACACTGTCCGCAATAGGTCCTTGAGTCGCCCTCAGCAGCCTAAGAGTTAAGTAAACATTGTGGGAAAGGGACAAAATGCTTGTAACCAGCATTTTGTCCTTTTCCCTTAATGTTTTCAAAAAGTCTTCGTACTGAGAGAATGTTATTCTTTAATATCAGAATGTCCACGTCTGTACCAATCTCTTTTTTGGACTCCGTTTCTAGTTTGAAAATTCAAACGCGTGACAACCCATTGTCATTGAAAGATACGGGCCCACGTTGAAAACCCAACTGAGCAACGCAATGACCCGCAAGTTCTATAGCTCCCCCTCCCAAATTAGGGTTAACACATTACCACCTGCAAGTGATCTTTTTTTTTTAATATTTTCGCCGTCCAGCGGATGACTTTTTAGAAATAGTATGGCAAAAGGAGAAATTTGTTTGTAATGAGGGTTTTTATTTTCTTCTTTTGCTCGATGTTTTACATGCGTTGACGTGTTGAATTTTAAATTTTGTTGAATTTTTACACGTTATGTTTCTTTTAACCCTTAACAACACAATCCCGAGTTTTAACGACCCAGAGGAAAAAGCCTATTCAAAACATTGTGGGTAAAGGAGAAAATGCTGGAAACCAGCATTTTCTCATTTTTCCCACAATGTTTCCCAACCTTCCAAACACAAATTTTGAGTGACTTTTATTTCATTGTCTGCCAATACTTTTAACTCGTACTTGCCCAGAATTTTGTAGTCAGGTAAAGAGTTAACCCTTGACCTGCTATATGATTTAAGTGAAGCTTTCAAGTCTGTCGTAAAAACCAAAATATTGTTATTTGAAAATTATTCTGGGGTAAAATATCTCCTTATGGATGGTGTAGATCCAAGATCTGCAGGCTCTGTGCTGTCTGATCTTCATCTGCACTGTCCGCAAAAGGTCACTGAGTCGCGCTTAGCTTCCTAAATGTTAAATAGTCTGCTTCAGATCCCAGTGTTTCTGCAGCGAATGAGGGCTGAACAATAGAAGCGAACAAATTAAGCAGTTAGAAGTTCATCATTTTCAATAGTCTTGGTTTCTGAACCCTTTCGCGGCCAATTAACTCTTTACCAAACGACAACTTTATACATTTGTCTAAATTGAAAGCATTTGCAGACGACAAATCAAATGTGGCCCAAGCATTTGAATTTGTGGTTAAAAGGATAGAAAACATTTTGGGAAAAGGAGAAAATGCTGGTTATCAGCATTTTCTCCTTTTTCCAAAATGTTTTCAAAAGGCTTCTTCCACGAGGTCTTAAAACTCATGATTGTGTAGTAAAGGATTGGTTAAGAGCGATTTTAATTGCCTAAGTGGATGAGTTAAAATAAGATCAGATTGCATACTACTTGCGGTTTTATCTTTGATTTACATGTTCGATATTTTTGTGAGACATTCTAATCGAAGGAGTCTTGAAACTGATATAACCGACAGAATATCATGTGCTAAACGAGTTGATCAGTTTGAGATTGATGTTGCTTTAAGTCCTTCACCGCATACACATATTAAACTCGACTTCTTTCGACGCCGGAAAATACAATCCACTACAACTTAAAAAGATTTATATTAAAAGGGGGTCTAATGGATTTCAGTAATGTATCGCACCAAGCAAATTTTCACATAATTATGGATCCATAAAGTCCATTATGTGTAACAACTGATTGAATCATGAGGTAGAATGGTACTTGGAGAGAGAAATGAATCCTGTCGCAATGACTATCATCAATCCTCGGAAAGAAATTGGTCGAGCCGGAGGTCGAACCAGCGACCCCCTGTTCTTCAGTCCTGCACGCTACCGACTGCGCTACCGGGGCTCGGCTCTCTTAGAATAGTAGGTAGATTAGCTTTTTGAGAACATGAACTGATTCTCATTGCATTAAAATGCCAAGTTCCATCTTGATTTGCCGTCTTTTTCTTTCTTCAGAAAAAAAAAAATAAGAGAAAAAGGGATGTGTGATACGAGAAAAGGACAAAAATAAGGGGCTGCAAATGTCCCCTTCTCGTGGCGATAATTTGCTTAAGACGTTCGCGACCGCCATCATACTCCGGGAACAATTTCCAACTTTATTGGTAAATTGGCTAATTTTGTTTTCCAACATGATATTATATTGGAGAATATCGATCAACGGCAGCGTCCGCCCCGCAGTTAAATGACATCGAAAAGGAAATTATCTTGTAAAGGAGCAGTCAGAAAATAATTGTATCATTTTTCTTTGTCAATACTAGCGCGACTTTGTCGGCGAAAATCCCCCATTCTTACTGTAAAATATGACAAAACGGTGCGAACATATTTCAGCAAATTATGAAAAAGTACATGTTAATTTCATATCGGAAGTGACGTGTGACCGCCATATTGATGGAGCTATCACAACTTTGTTGTTGTATCAGTCAGTATCTTCTGCAGACGATTTTTTTTAATAGCAGCAGACGATTTTGGAAAATATTGTGACAAAAGAAGAAGTTGCGCGTCTCGAGCCAGTTCTCCTTTTACCACAGTATTTGTGGGGTATCTATATATTGAACCATAATTCATCTCGTTTTCCAAGGTTTACATAATTGGCTTGCAACACGCGAAAAGGGGCATTCGGACATTTGCGTAAAGTGTCGTCTCGGATCTGCGAAGTCCGCTTAGGCTAATCCGAGACGGCATTTTACGACTACATTAGATTTTGTGCCACAGTAGACTTGCGCAAAACAGAAAATTACATAAAAACGGAAAGTGCCGCCTCGGATTAGCCTGCGCGGACTGTGCAGGCTGATCCGAGACGACACTTTACGCATATGTCCGAATGTCCCTTTTCGCGTATTGCAAGCCATATATGAGCCATGCACTGGCAAAAGGGGGCTTAAGGCATCTCCTTGACGAATGATACTAAGCCAATTCATCACATAAGTATGGATCCGTGAAATCTATTTCGTCAAGAGTCAACTGGATCTCGAGGTAAATTGATCATTGGACACGCAGAAAATTGACCTATAGCAAAAAGTATCAACCCAGGTAAGCCTGCGCGGACTACTTTTTGCAAATGCATCAAGCCCCGTTTTCACAGAGCATGACAGGAAATCGTCCGCAACAAATATGTTTGTCAGGATGTAAATGATTAATTCTTTGCTAGATCATCCTGTGTTTAAATGACACCGAGACAGAATGCCTTCGAAAACATTATGGGAAAGAAACGCTGTTAACCACCACTTTTATCATTTTCCATCATGTTGTCTACTCATTCAAGTACTAATTATGTCATTTGAACCAACTTTGATTTGTCGTCTACTAAAATGCAATTTGGAAGAGTCTGAAAAATCTGCATTCCTGCAATAAGTTTACTCATTAACTTAAAGTCAGACACATTGCTACAAATAAAACGGAAATCATCAAAGTGGAAAGTGAAAGAAGTATTATGGGCTAAAAATCATTGCGGATAGAAATTTCAATATTCATCCAGTTAAGTGCTTGCGTCTTTTCCTAAAATTTTTGTACCAAATTTCATCTGCTGTAGAGGCACAAAGTCATGTCCGTTTTGTGTCGAGCGCCAGTAGCTCAGTCGGTAGTGTACAGGACTTGAGAACAGAGGGTCGCTTGTTGGGTTCTCGGCTCGGCCAATTTCTTTCCGAGGATTGATGATAGTCATTGCGTTATGATTCATTCCTCTCTCATCGCTAACCATTGTTTCGACAATGGTTATATGGGAAAGCAGCCAGTGGCTTGGAAAGAATGTTGTGCGGAGTACTGGTAAAAGAAATCCAGGAAAGAATGGATAGGTGAACTGGTCGCCGCGATATAACTGAAATAATGTTGAAAACGGTATTACACACCATACAATCAATCAAATCATGTTCGTTTTGTAGTTGATTACTCCCTTGCCAGACAGTCCCGTTTTAATGACCCTTAAGAAAATGCGTTTGAAAACATTATAGGAAAGGAGAAAACACTCGAAACAAGAATTTGCTCCTTTTTCCTGCCATGTTTTTCAACACCCTCTTGAAGACAATTCTCATCAACTGAGTCACATTCAATTAGTCGACGCTCGTCGACGCCAAATGCTTTCAATTAGGACCAATCTAAAATTTTGTGGTTTGATAAAAAGTAAACTTGTTCAAACAAATATAAATATGTTGGATTTTATGCTAAATAAAGATTATGTTATGTTATGTTACTTCACACGCAATTAGACGAGAACCATTGACTTTTTACTTGTATCAAATATAGTAAAAACAATAGACCTTTCAGCTGTTTTATCGATGCACCACCAGTACTTTTACCGCAATGTTTTTAAAAGTCGATTGAAGCAGCCGCGTGACAAATACTTTTGCTTTCAGTCACAATAAACGCATGTTTTTAATATTACCGTTCATTATAAAAGACAGAGAAAATCGATTTTACGATGACGTAATAATTCAAATAAGTTGTAACTTGCAGCGTATGAATTACAGTGCTGTAGACGTGACTAAAACTGTACCACCTGGAGACGACAGGATGGAAAACATAGTGGGTAAAATGAGAAAATACTGGTTACCATTTTTTCTCATTTTCCCACTATGTATTCAAAAACCTTCTTCCTAAGGTACGTTAAAACACGAGATTGTATGGTATAAAGTTAGCAGATGAATATCTACGACGACTTACGATTTTCTGTATTGTACCTGGGAACTTTTTTGGAATATACTAGCAGTAGGTGAAATCTCGCTCGAAACGTTTATCCTTTTGTGACGATGTTTACAGTGTGCTTGAAAAATTCTGCAGAGATGAATAAATGAAAAGGTCACTCTCAGTATGTACAAAAGATGCAGAAATGGCATTTTCAAAGCTATTTTTGTCACTAATTTTGTATCTAATAAAGGAAGCGGACATAGTAGATCAAGATTACACTACACTTTTTGTGCAGACTGATCTTGATCTACACTGTCCGCACAAGCAATGATACTCGGGTACAGATCTACATTAGTTAAATTCAAGTTAATTATTTATAATTCGTAAGGACAGCCATTTGTATAAAGTCAAGTCAAGCAAATCTATATTGGAAAGGTTATGAGTTCATTAAAATACTGAAATTCGTCGCTGAGGTATTGTTCAAAAGTGCCGCAAAAAATCATACAAGCAAACGAGTCATGCTCTTTGAAAAGGTAGTTTAAAGCATCTGCAAACAGTTTCGACCCATGTCAGCCTGCGCAGTCCGCGCAGGCTGACATGGATCGAAACTTTTTGCCGAGTAATTGATGAATTTTAGGCATGTCAAAGGACCTTTCTGCCTCGTGATTTAACCAGTTGATTGAAAAAAATTAATCCGTTATCAGGCTAAGACTTGCTTGGGATAAAACCTAACAAAGATGCATTAACTCTTTACAAAAAAAAAACCACTCGTCCAATAACAAAACCGTTGCAGACGACAAATACTGCTCAATTCATGAAGCCTGACACACAAAAAAAAGGTAGAAAAGATTGTGGGAAAAGGAGAAAATGCCGGTTACCAGCATTTTCTCCTTTTCTCACAATGTTTTCAAAAGACTTCTGTCCCAGGGCCATTAAAACTTTGGATTGTGCTATAATGGGATTAACCCTTTACCAAACAATCCCTGGTTTTTACGACCCTGAGATAGAAGCCTTCTGAAATCATTGTGGGAAAAGGAGAAAATGCTGGTAACCAGCATTTTCTCCTTTTCCCCACAATGTTTTCTACCGTGCTGGAAACAAATTTCAATTTTTGAATTATGTTTATTGTGTCATCTGCAAGATCTTTCAATTTGGACCACTCTAAAATTTTGTCGTTTGGTAAAGGGTTAAACCAGCTTTTTTATCAGGGCGCCACTTAAATACATGTACGAGCGTATACAGACAGAACTACGGTCTTGGAAAAGCATTGGGTAAAAGCTTCAGTGATGAATATCGGAGTAGTTAGAAGTCGAGAAGTCGTATTGCTATATTTTATGGAGAGATGATTGGCTTAGACTCCCGTCAGAACCTTCTTTTTACCAATAGCAAGAGAACAAGGGGCGTGTCTATTCGAACACATTATTGGAGGCCAGATAGCTACGATAAGTGAATCAAGGCTTGCCTCCCTTTCCTCTTTTCATCGGTTTTTACTTTGAAAGGGAGATAACCTATCATAAAAGTTAGTGTTGTATCTGTGTCTGTAACCGCTACATAATTTCTCTCCCTTCTTTTTAATTGATGGAAAAGCTGGGAAATCTGTAATGCTCTTGAAATTGAAGATGGCTCTGTCGATGATGCTGACGAAGAAGATAATAATTATAATTATATCATCATCATCATCAGCAGCAGCAGCAGCACTTTTACCCGCAAACAGTGGTCCCCCAAACTTGCTGATTTTCGTTAAAACCCATCACAACAAAGTCTACATTCGGACATGCTATAAGTAGTAAAAACATTTTGATTAAAAAAAAACTGTCGCTTCTTTACCACACATTATTTTCTAACGCACTTTTTATATTCGTCCTTGTCCGACAACGAATATACTGTCAAAAATAGAATTTGCAGTGAGCGAAGTACCAAAACGATAAACACACAACAAACACCTACACCTTAATTCCCCCCCCCCCCCCGCACTTGCAGCAGATCAATTTCTCCTTTTACTTCATAAAGTTTTCAAAGATATTCACATTTTAAAGTCCAAGTGGAGGCTAAAAGTAAACGATGTGGGTGATAAAAAGTATTTTAATTTAAATCATACCATTTAAAAGTGTGGATATTTTGTGAAGATGATACTCTGTTATGGTACAGCAAGTCCTAATTTAAGTTACTGTCAGAACAATGAAGTTTGAAACTTGGTCAAAGTTGATTACAGTACATGTATTTACTCTTCATCTGGTTTTAGAATTTGTTTTTCTACCAGTTCGTTAATCCCTCAGCATAGTTTAAGGTTCATGCATTTTAACACCCTCATCTTTTTTACTTTTGGCCGCTATTGGGCCGTTAACCTTTATTATCTTTTATTATCAATATTAAACAAGGATTTTTTTCCCGTAGATGCCTGTTGCAAGTTCGATACAGAAAGTAAATTTGTACATCATAGTGAGTTATCAGAAATTTTCTTACATAGTTCGGTGTTACCTTACTGGACCACAAGTACTGGTCATGCTCAGGTCCCGGGCCCAAATCTCTGACACCGCCGATAGATCCTAGTGGCTGAAATAAAAAGAAATCCTTCAATAACTCTCTATCAAACGACAAAATTTAAGACTCATAGAAATTGAAAGCTTTTGCAGACGACTTTTTTAAATATTGCTAAATGTTGATGAAATTGGTCCTTGAAGTGGTAGTAAACATTGTGAGAAAAGGATAAAATGCTGTTTGCCAGCGTTTTCTCCATTTCCTACAATGTTTTCAACAGCTTTATTCGACAAGTTCTTAAAAACTCAGGATTGTTTCGTAAAGTATTGTTCTGCCGTTAATGACCCCAGATGCATCTGGCGTAGGTTGTGGGCAAAGATCAGACGGCACAAATACAGAACCAACATAACTCACCACACAAGGACAGTCTGGTGTTTGTTTCCACTCTCCACTTATCTTTTGATAGTTTTAGTGATAGAATCTTTATAAATGCCAAATAATCTATAACCAGAAACCACAGGGTTTCCCAGAAATCGTAAACTATCCAGGTTTCTTAAAAAAAAAAATATTTTTCATTTCAAAAACATCTTTATTGATCATAATCATAAAAAAAAAGCAATTACACTCGTTTCTGTATTGTTAGTTTATTACATGTAGTTACTTGTATAATTAAATCTTAAAGAGAAGCAGCATTTCTTCCTTTTCCCACTATATTTTCTTTCTTTCCCAACTCAAATTTCAACATCTGAGTCACATTTATTTTGTTGTCGGCAAATGCTTTCAATTTGTGCAAGTCTAAAATTTTTCGTTAGTAGAGAGTTGAACCAAATCTGTTCAGTAACGACTAAACTATAATGTATTTGATGATGTATCGACCCGCGAGTACTTATTTTCAAATGGAACGATTAAATCACGTGTTTTAAAGACGACGTTTCTTTGATTCGGAATATGTTCCGTGTGTCGAGCCAATAAAAGCCATTTTAAAAAGGACGAAATAAATGGTCATAAAACTGTCTTCATCACATGTGTTGATACATACTAGGGTAAACAAAGGGTTGAGAATTTTCTCAGGAAACAGCCTGGCAGCAGTTCTTATTTCTGGTACATGTATATGTGTCATGCTCCGGCAAAAGGAGATTAAGTGCATCTCCGTAATGTTTTCTACCAAGCAAGTCATTACATAGTTGTAAATCCTTAAAAGATATTTTGTCTAACAACCGCCTAAATTCGGAGGTACACTGGTCCTTGGACATGCATAAAATTCATCAAAAGCAAAAAGTTTCGATTCAGGTCAGACTGCGCGGACTGTGTAGGCTGATCTGGGTCGATAGTTTTTGCAAATCTATTGAGCCTCCTTTTCATAGAGCATGGTCCATATCTTTAGATATACAAATACTAATGCAAAAAGACTTAAAAAAAAACGTATTAAAAATCTCTTTATCGCAAGGAAAATATAGAGAGTAAAGAATCCATTAAGGTCTAAATTGAATCTCTATAGTAATGGATTAAACGGCTGCTTGTCGTCTGTTTTACCCATTTAGAGACCTAGGTGGCGCCACATACAGTAAACGAGACTTTGCGAGAGTCATGTGACATTTTGATTGACATCTAACGGTAAAATCCTTTAAAACAATTGAAAGAATGAAATATGGTTATTTTCTGCAGGTCATAACGGTAGCTAGTTATTAGAAATTAATATCGTGGTGCGAACATGTGGCGTATAGACACCGAGCTCTAAACTGTCTCAGTAACCATTTTGCTAACAGGTGTCCGCCATGTTTAATCATGTGCGACTCTCGCCATTACGGTCATCAAATTTTACAATACATAACTGGCTTGTTAACTTTTTATTGTTACCCGGATGAAAGCAGGTCCCCGAACTAATTTGGCGTTCAGATTGGTCATTTATTCTGGACTGCTGATCGTTAACCATATTGCATACTTCCGGATTGACGATCACTTCGAAACAGTTTTAATAATAAGTCTTAAAAGCGAATAACGATTTACACTTATTATCAGAGCATTATTACATCTCTTCTTGCAACAATAGGCACTTTAACAATGGAAATCGAGACCAAGGGGTTGGGGGCGTTTAAATTACATATTTATTTCAATTCTCAATGTCAAAGTAACGTAATCCCTGATTGGATAAACCAAAAAGCTGAGCTAACCAAAAGTTTTGGGTCTTTTTTTTCATTGAAAAATTGTAATCACACATAAATGCAATTTACAGTGAGTGGTGTCTACACCTGATTTGTGTGGCTTGCCAGTACCGTTTAGAATTATTCTACTCCGCCCCCATCCTCCGATGTTTCAAAGCGTAACATCGCGGCCCTACGATCATGGAGAAACCTGCCCGACTATGTCAATAAGTACATAATGTGAAATAAAAAGATTAATCTTATATTTATCATTTTTCTCGAGTTCCATGTTGCAATGCTAACGCAATTCTGTCGATAGTAGGATGTAGATAGTCCTTTTCGAAATCAATAAACACTTTTTACTTCAATGATACTGTGTTTTCACTGCTGCTTCTTTTCTTTTACACGCTAAAAAATTGAGAACTGAATGGCATATCGTATTGTAAGCGAAGAATGGACGATTGACCAGCCACGGTCTAAACACAAAAGGTGGTTACTATTGAACCTGTATGTACAAACTATAATACTTATGATTTATTCAGTATGGTCATAAATTTGATTAGATCTCTATTCAGTTGGACGTCTGTCCTATTTTCAGACTCTTTGTGTATGGCCGTTTGTGTCCTGAATAAACTCACTATTGTACACGATGTTGTTCAAGTTGGCGCCGCCGAAGTAGGCAAGAACTTGATAAATTTCAAGCAAAGTTTTTCATAGCTGAAACATTTGTTAGAGAAAGGACCAACTGCTCTTTGAAAGCTATCGCTCATTTTCTAACGGTGTTTTTTACATCGCAGAACAATATAATTATTCTTAATTGCAAATCATGGCGGAAACAAAGACTGAAATTAACGATTGATACAATTTGTTGGAAAAGGAGCAACTGCCTGTTACAAGCTATTTCTCCTATTCTAACGTTTCAGAAGGTTGACACCTCTGCTAGAGAAAGGGATGACTGCTCCTTGTGAGCAATTCTCCTTAGCTTGAAGCTTTTTCATAAATATTAAAAATGTTTATTTCCACAAAATCTAACACCCACTTGCTTCTCTTAATTCTTAAGACAACGACAAAATTTTGGACTCGTCCAAATTAAAAGCATTTTAAGATGACATAATAGATGTGACTCAAAAATTGAAATTTGTTTATAAAAGGTTAGAAAAACATTGTAAGAAAAGGAGAAAATGTTGGTTACCATCATTTTCTACTTTCTTCAAATGTTTTCAAAATCCTTCTTTCACTTGGTTGATAAGACTCTGGAAAAGAGTTAAAGCGATAATATGGCCTGCAACACGCGAAAAGGGACATTCGGACATTTGCGTAAAATGTCGTCTCAGATCAGCCTGCGCAGTCGGCGCAGGCTAATCCAAAATGACACTTTCCGTTTTATGTAATTTTCTGTTTTTCGCAAGTCTACTGGAGAACAAAATCTAATGTAGTAGTATAGTGCCGTCTCGGATTAGCCTGCGCGTACTGCGCGGGCTGATCCGAGACGACACTTTACGCAAATGTCCGAATGCCCCTTTTCGCGTGATGCAAGCCAATTATAGTATAGCGTAGTCTCTGAATGCTTTCCCCCTAAAATTACAACAGGACTTTCACAGTACTGTTTAGCAAATTTACTTAAGTTTGTACAAAGTAACAATAAAACCCAGGGAATTTATTTTTTGACAAAAAAAAAAAAAATCTTTAAGAGCGACGACAGACAATATTATTCACGACGAAATAATGGCAGTATCATAAGGATGGATTGGACTCTTTAGAACCCGGATGAAACCCAACGGACATCTTCTATCCAGAAATAAGACCCAATTTATCACAGTTTCAAGGTTACTTTTGAAAAAGAAAAAAAATGTCTTAGCAAAACGGACATGTAGATCAAAGATTAGACTGCACGTTTAGTGCAGTCTGATCTTTGATCTACACTGGCCGCAAAGGCTACAATAGTTGTGAAAGGAACAGAAAGACAGTAAGAATACATTTATGATGGGAATCGCAAGCCAATTTGTCATGTGTGTTGATTGGTTAGAAATCGTCACGTGTGCCATCAAAGCAAGCACAAGATTTTGGTCTTAAATTAAATGTTCAACACATGCCCATCTGCAGACTTTTTTAGCGTCTTATAGCAGGCCACTTTTATGGAGAAATGGACAAACATTATGACGTGAAGCCGAAAATAACAATTTTCAACAATATTAAAAAAAAAAATACATGTATATATAGTGTGAAAAGACAAAATTGTAAGAAGCAAATTTTACCACAGTGATTTCGAAAGCTGTTCACCATCATAATGTCGAAAAGTCGCATTTGTAAATGTATACTTCCGCGCTAACCTTTTCTCAAACAATCACGTGATTTTACGGCCATAAGAAAGACTGATTTTGAAAACATTGTGGGAACGGAGAAAAAAATTTTTACCAGCATTTTCTTTTCCCACATTGCCTTCTACGCCTTCAAAGACTAAACCCATTACAGGTATTTGAGTTTCACTTAATTTATCGTCTTCAGTTTTTTCAATAAAGACATATCCAACGATTTGACGGTATGTATAAGCTACGTTAACGTTTGGATTTAATTTGTTGTCTGCAACTGTTTCAACGTGAATCAGTACATGTATACATTTCGTAGGCTGGTACAGTCAAAACTGTCATTTGATTTCTCGTCTGAAAAATTTTGTCACCTGATACAGAACGGTTGAATGATAATCTAATTTGTCATCTGCATCTGTTTTCAATTTGGACAAATCCAAAAATTTTGTCGTCTGGTAAAGAGTCAAAATAATTCTCGACGCCTGTTGAAGAGGATCAAATAGTGACTTAATAGTCGAGATTAAAATCGGGGTTTATTCAATCGCTTTGTCATCCTAACACTCAATTACTTCTACAATAAACGCAGTCGATACAAAAATAACCGCGAAATCCGATTTTTAACTCTTTACTAAACGACTTCATTCTAGGACTTGTCCAAATTCAAAGCATTTTCAGACGATAAAGTAAAGGTGGCTCAAATGACAAAATTTGCCTTTGATAGGATAGAAAACATTCCGGGAAAAGGAGAAAATGCTGGTTACCAGTATTTTCTCCTTTTCCCACAATGTTTTCAAAAGCCTTCTTCCTTTGGATTGTTATAAATTGGGAATTTGTGGCGAAGAGTTACAGCACTCGACTGTATGTCGGGAGCACGTCAGTCACGTGTCGTAATCACCCATAGAAACATAGAGAGGAAATGATTAATCCTCTTCCAAACGATGAATTTGTTTGGATTTACCTGTGAAGGGGCAGAGAACATTGTGGTAAAACGACTAAATGCTGGTTACTAGTATTTTCTCCTTTTTTCCACACTGTTTTCAAAGGTACTTTCTTTAGAACTGTAAATGAACGGGATTGCTCGGTAAAGGAGCCATGGAAATCGGAAGGAAACAAAACTTGTATGTTTCCTTACCCTTTCAGTTATCACCCGTTTTCTGTAGTAGAATTTGCAGACATTTACAGACAGTGTAGATGAAGTCATGCTTTATGACAGTTCTATTTCGTTTTACTTTAAACTAATTGAGCCATGCTACGGCAAAAGGGCGTTTAATACATTTTCGTGATGCGTTATAACAAGCAAGGTATCACATAATTATGGATCCATAAAATCCATAATGGCTAACAACTATCTGAATCATGGGGTAAACTGGTTCTTGGACATACAATTCATTGATCAAAAGAAAAAGGTTTCGACCCAGGTCAGCCTTCGAGGATTGCGTGGGTTGACCTGTGTCGATACTTTTTAAATCAAAAATAGATTGTGAATCGATTGTGAAGCCTGTTCTAACAATTCATAAAAAACACTAGATTACTGCTTCCTGAAAACCTATACCAGTACTCATACCGTACTTCTAAAGATTAAAAGTCATCGCGGGATTCGAACTTGGAAAGTTTGATATAAGAGACAGACTCTCTACTCGTAGACTACTGTCAACCATAAATATAGCTTGACAGATATAGTGGCCAAATCTGTGACGGCTTCTATAGGCCCTATAGGTTTTTTTTTATGGGGAGGGGGTAGAAGGTGGGGAGTGATATGGTTTTCCTTATTACAAACTTAAAAAAAATATTAAGTTTTCTTCAACAAAACTTTATATTTCCTATCATTCAGAAAGATGTTTTTCCTTTTCATTTTTATATATTTTTCGATTCTGGCTATTGCACCATTTATATCAAGTAGTAACGGTATTTCTTTTTGCCTTTAACAGTCACCACGATCAATGCCACCATCAAGACGCAAAGTACTGTCTTTTCAATAGATAATGGAGCCACAGGATGTAGTTCCTCTCTTAACCCGTTGGCTGCTAAGCGCGACCCGCTGACCTTTTGCGGACAGTGTAGATCAAGATCTTTGATCTACACTGTCCGATAAGGAGATATTAATCCCCAAAACATAACTTTGAAACAGCAATATTTGGGTTATTAATATCGAATTGAAAATTTAGTTTTAGTTATTTAGCAGGATAAGGGTTAAACCTTTGCCGAACAATTAAATGTTCTAACGACCTTGATGGATATCCTTTTAAAAACATTGTGGGAAAAAATGCTGGTAACCGGCATTTTCTCCTGTTTCCCACAACCTTTTCTATCCCTCCACAGACAAAATGCAATCATATAAGCCGATTTCATTTGGTCGTCTGCAAATGCTTTCGATTTGGACAAGTCTAAAATTTTGTCGTTTGGTAATGAGTTAATTAAATCAATTGTCTTCCTTTTCATTAGTTAAAGACACCATTTATTGCCAATCAAACGGTTGAGTGGAATAAAGTACATTTGGACAGCTGCCATTATTCAACGGACGTGTCCTGTTTTGGCGGGAAAGTTCTGGGTGAATTATGGGTAATGTCAAACGTCAGTGACGGAAACACAAATTTGAAGAGAAAGGTGCGAGGGTTATAACGTTAAAGGCAAATTAATGGGGGTCTGCTAGCCTTCTGTACTCAGCTCCGTAATGTCTGCGCGAGTCTCGTATTTCAAGCACTGATAATGATAAGAACTTGGGCCGTATTCACCAACCATTCTATAGAACATTCTTAGTCTTATTCACCAAGATTTTCTAAATTTGAAAGTAACACAACTTCTGATTGGTTAAAACAAATGATTTAGCCAATCAGAAGATGTGTTACTTTAAAATTTATAGAATTCTGGAGAATAATACAAATAATGTTCCTAAAAGAATAATTGGTGAATACGGGCCCTGGTTTACTCTATACAGGAGACAAAATTTTAGATTTGTCCGTTTTGAAAGCAGCCACAGACGACAAATAGAATGTGTCTCAAATATGATAGGAATTGTCTTGAAAAGGGTAGAAATCATTGTAGGAAAAAGAGGAAAATGCAATTTACCAGTATTTTCTCTTTTTACTACAATGTGTTGTAAAGACGTATCCAAAAACTCCGGATTGTTTGGTAGATAGTTAAGAATTAATGTGAGATCTATAACTTGAAATGTTTGGCTATTTCAAACGAATTTATCTTGCTATTTGAAACATAAATTTGTGTACAGAATGCTCAAGAAATGAAATTTCGATAATCTATGAGAGAATAAATGTTATAAAAAGTGTTGATTGTGTTTATTTATCGTGTCCCCGCTTACCAATACGAGTGACGCTCCCACCTCCCCAAATGCTGTTGTGTGTGGCTGTTATGTTGCAAGGAATAGTCCCCAGGAGGGCTGTTAGTTATGTTACAGGGCAAAGAGCAAGTCATACGACAAAACCCATTCTAACTTACTCCTGGATTTTTAATGTTCTCGGTGTATAGCACAGCCATATGGGACCTAGCTCTGACGTCTCATTCGAAAAAGATATTGGTAATTATTTTGGTTGGCCAGTCTTGGGAATCGAACCCGCTCCCTCAAGTATCTCAAGATTTGTCTTTCTCAGGCCCTATTCCTGCTGAAATATGAAATAACTGGTAACCAGCATTTTCTCCTTTTCCCACAATATTTTCTACCCTTCCAAAAGCCCATTTGAATTTTTATGTGACATCTATTTTGTTGTCTGCAAATACTTCTAGTTTTGACTCTTCTAAAATTTTGTCGTTTTATATAGAGTAAAAAAGCACACCAATATCATGCCATACGACTGATGTTGGTCTTGTCTTTTCGTACAACACAGCAGAGTTCCAAGGATGTGAGCCATGTTCTGGCAAAGGGGAGTTTAATGCATCTCCGTCGTGCATAAAACCAAGCAAATGATCACATAATTATGGATCTATAAAATACATTTTGTATAACAACCGGCTGAATCATGAGGTACACTGGTCCTTGGACATGCAGAAAATTTACGAAAAGCAAAAAGTTTCGACCCAGGTCAGCCTGCGCGGACTGCGCAGGCTGACCTTGGTGGACACTTTTTGCAGATGCATCAAGTCCCCTTTTCACAGAGCGTTTCATGGGTCTATAACCTTTTGTCTGAACTCGATTGACGTTTGCCTTTCAGAAACAAATTCCAATCTGTCTCTAGGGCTTTATATTTTTTAACCCTTTCAGAATGATACACATAATCAACTCTAGCTCTGATGACGGCTGAGACTAAAATGTACTGAATTTTGGAGAGATTTATCTTGAAGGCCTGACTAAACGAGTGGACGGTATAGGTCCAAGGTCAGACTGCACGTTCTGTAGAAAAGGGGCTTTTGAAACACCGTGGAAAAAGAAGAAAATGCTTGTAACTTGCGCTTCCTCCCTTTGCAAAGATGTTTTCTAGCATTTTGCGGACAACTCTCTTATCTGAAGTCGCCTTTTATTTGTCGTACGCAAATGCTTTCAATTTGAACAAGTCTTGAATTTCCTCGTTTGGTACAAAGATAATGGAAATATGAAAGCTACCCGTATGTTAGAAATGAAACAACATTTGATTTTGCTTCGACCTGTTCGTGACAATTTTAAAAGTCATTTTCCATCCAGAAAACAAGTCATTCAATCCAATTTTACCCAGCAAATTGAAATAAAATAACTAATCGAAGCCCCAATCTAATATCCCACTAAAAACATAATTTGGGCATCAAAAGACGGCAATGAATTGGTCGGGCTGACAGGGCACGCTATATTGCAATATAATAGTAACACTTTACTAGATAGGGGAAACTATAGTATCTAGAATACCAACCCGAATGGCTTAGGTAGTAAAGCACGAGACTTGAGAATGTAGACATCTTTGGCCACTTGAGGGTGTGAGTTCGATCCCCATTGCTGTCCGCCTAAAATTACCAAAAGTCTTTCGGGTGAGACGTTTAACCGAGGTCCCATGTGACGGTGCTTTACACCAAGAACGTTAAAAAACCAGGCGTAAATTAAGATGGGTTTCGTCCTGTATCTTGCACTATCTCCCGTAACAAAAACTCAGTCTTTTTGGGATGTCGCCCATATGGGCAACCGGTTGCGACGATAAATAAAAATAACGAAAGTCAAACAAGCAATAATATCTTGAAAATTTGACTCTTCTCCACATGACTAGTCCCAATTCAAGACACTGGCAAACGACCAAATAAACGTGACTCAAAAAGTGAAATTTGTTTTGGGAAGGGTAGAAAATATTTTGGGAAAAGAAGAAAATGCTGGTTTCCAGCATTTTCTTCTTTTCCCACAAAGTTTTCAAAGGGCTTTTTCCTTATATTCAAACTCGTGTTTGAGTGATACAGGATTAAATAGCCAGCTTCTTATTAATTTTTCTTTTTATATATATTTCCAAAAATCGATTGAAACGTAGTTTCTTCTTTTCATTTGACGTAATTCAAAAATTACGCTTTTATTTGCATCACCTATATTTAGTTTATTATTCATCAATCATTTTTAAGGATATTCTTAGTGTTATTCTTAATAATTTTCTGATGAAAGTAACACAGCTTCTGATTGGCTTGACCAAATTGTTGAAAGCAGTCACCCCATTCCCCTAAATGTTGTAAAAGACAATGTAGCCTAAAGGACAATGATGTAAAAATGTATCAGAGCAGTGTTGCATTAACAAAACATCGTAAGGTAATTTTCGTCAAATGTAAATGCCTTTTCAATTTTCTAGTCAACTATTCAAGATTTTCAGTCGTGCTAGATACAAGAAAAATTAAGTTTTGACCCTTTACGAAACAATTCCGAGTTTCAACGACCTTGTATTTATTATAAGACTTTTGAGAACATTGTTGAAATAAGAGAATAGTTATGCTGGAAACCACCATTTCTCCTATTTTCCACGATGTTTTTCTACCCTTCCAAAAGCAAATTTCAATTCTTCTTTGTCACATGTATTTTGTCATCTGCAAACGGTTTCATTTTGAAATGACTGAAATGTTGTTGTTTGGTAAAGAGTTTAGACAATGGAAATTATCCTGATGTTGGATTCTCATAAATTAGACCTAGTTTTATTGTCAGTAGGTTGAAATAATCACGGAACATTTAATCCTTGGATCGTTCATCCCATCAGCGCCCACAACAGCGGAAAAAAGGGACTTTTGCAGACGGCATAGATCAAGATCAGACTGCACTGAACGTGCAGTCTGATCATGGATCCATACCGTCTCGCTGGTATAATAAAGCCTTAAAGATAAATATCTATCTGAGTTTCAGTGGATTTTATTTTCAGTCGACGAATAAGGTGGGGGTTGGTAAATATATACCATGCTCTGTGAAAAAGGGGTTTGAGGCATCTGCAAAACATATCGACTCATGTCAGCCTGCCTGGTCCGCGCAGGCCGACCCGGGTCGAAACTTTTACTTTTTACCAATTTTCTGCATGTCAAAGGACTAGTGTGTACCTCATGATTCGGTCGGTTGTTCTACAAAATGGATCTTCTTGGATCTAAATTATATGACGACTTGCTTTGTATCATGGATCACGAAGATGCATTTAATCCCCTTTAGCCGGAGCATGGATCATTTTGTATATTTGTCCTGTGAAATTCTTTTAGTTTTCTAGGTATTCGGATCGTCGAAAAATCACGCTTTGCTGTGCATCCGAGTGGTACCTGTTCTTATGCTGACATGTACTCGCATATGTGCAGTGAATCTTCATAAGATGAGTTTAAATCAAAATAATTCAATATTAGTTTTTTTCATGAACATTGGCGAGTTCTGATTGGCTGAAAAGTTTTTTTCATAGCTCCATGAAAAAAAAAATCAGCCGTGCCGGAACTACTTTTGCAGTCAAACTAATGTAAACAAACATGTATACGAGATTTCATAATGTTTTTCATTCTGATTCTATATCGAGTCCGAAGTTCAAATTGCTAGCTGAATTTATTTTTCTGAATACTAAAAAAACATCCAACAGTAAATTCAAAGAGAGAGGTGAAAACTCATTGTTACTCTGCTGGGTTTAAACAATCTTATTTTCAACTTAATTGTAGCGTATTGAACTTCTTATAATAAATCCACTCAATCTGCAAATGTTCAATACTATAATGACGTCATGAATTACGTTGTTTTTACGTCATGAAGGAGCAGTTTTACCGCGCTATGAAATATCAATGAAAAGGACAGTAAATAAATACGCAATGTTGGATTTACAAAAAAAGAGCAGTTAGAATTATTTAAGTACATATTTGTTGTCTGTGATATTGCATTATAAGGAATGAAGAGATTTTTTTGTTTTCATGGAGGTATGAAATAAAAAAAAAAACCTAATCACACTTTTGTATGAAACCGCTTCGCGGTTTCATAAAGTGTGATTAGGTTTTTTTTTTCATACCGCCATGAAAACAAAAAAAATTCTCTTCATTCCATAAATGAAATACATATAGAAGGTCTGTAACACTTCTCTTTTTTTTCATATTATTTCCTGGTTGACGCTATGAGTTAACCCTTATCCTGCTAAAGAACTAAACTGAAATCTTTTCAATTCGATGGTAAAAACCCAAATATTCCTATTTCAAAGGTATGTTTTGGGGAATAATATCTGCTCATCGGACAGTGTAGATCCAAGATCAGACTGCATGTTCTGTGCAGTCTGATCTTGATCTACGCTGTCCGCAAAAGGTCAGTTAGTCGCGCTTAGCAGCCTACGAGTTAAGCGATGTTTGAAGTGCAGCATTATTCGAAAAATCAAGATGTTCTGTATTATGCCGAATTCACGAAATTTGAATACCAGTATATTCTTTTTTTCAAAGAACCGTAAATATAACTGTGACGAAATCGAAATAATTTTTAATCAGAATAAGGGGAAAAAATGTAGAAAAAAAGAATAACATAAGCTAATGACAGGACCAGCCAAAAAAAAAAATAAGATAAATTTGTATAACGAGGACCTGACTCTTTACCAAACAATTTCCATTTTTTAACGAGAATGCTTCATGAATATGTTAATAAAAAAGAAAAAAATTCTGGTAACCAACGCAACGCGAGAGAATGTGCGTTTTGAAGAGTGTAGATCAAGATCAGATTGCTTAAAACGTGCCCACACATCATGAATCTACTCTGTCGGGTAGACATTTGAGAGATTTTTCCGTCGAAAGGAGCTTTTAAATCGCAGTATTTCGACTTGACTATTGTCTGCAAATATATTTGAGCCATGCTCTGGCAAAAGGGGGCTTAATGCATCTCTGTGATGCATCATACCAAGCAAACCATCGAGTACTAATGGATCCGTAATAGCCACTTCTTTTAACAACCAACTTAATCATGAGGTAGACTGGTCCTCATACATACAGAAAATTGACCAATAGCGAAAAGTTTCGTCCCAGGTCAGCCTGCGCGGACTGCGCAGGCTGACCGGGGTCGATACTTTTCGCATATGCATTAAGCTCCCTTTTCACAGAGCATGGCTCATTTATTTGATTTAAATGTTTACAAGTAGGGTTAAATACAAATTGCCATGATTGCTTATTTGGTGTTTTATGCCGTTTTCAACATTATCTTAGTTATATCGCCACGGTCACTGCACCTAATCATTCTTTCCTAGAGTTTCTTTTACCATCACTTCGCACAACATTCTTTCTAAGCTAATGGCTACTTATTCCAAATAAACATCGTTCAACATTGTCCAGTGATGAGAGAGGGCTGAATCCTGTCGCATTTACTGACACCGGAAAGGGTTTGTCTGATGGAACCAGCGACCCCTTGATTTGAAGCCCTGTCTTTTACCGACTATGCCACTGAGCCCAGCCGACACATACTTAACCTTGAAGCTGGTTAGTAAGTTAAATGTATGCTAAATGAAACTTTCAAAGAGATAGTAAGCACTAAAATATTGCTATTTCAAAAGTTATTTTGGGGCAAAAATATCTTCTTATTGGACAGTGTGGATCAAAAATCAGACTGCACATTTTGTGCAGTCTGATCTTGATCTAAACTGTTTTCAAAAGGTCCACTCTTTGAAAGGAATACATATTCTAATGATTCGACCTCAATTCTTGATCCGACTCTTTTCCGAGTTATGTACAAAGATTGAATTAAGATAATGTCGGAGCACAACCTAGAATATTTCTCGACGTTGACCGTTCTTGAGTGAAACGCCATAGGCGATAACAGGGTTTTTTTTTTTTTGCTGACGACATAGATTTAAGATCAGATGCACAAAACATGCAGTCTGATTTTGGATCTATGCCTTCCGCTTGTTTAGTCTAGCCTATAAGATTAAAAGTTTCACTTAGTTTAAGAGGTGCTGAAACCGTTACATTAATGTGAACCATGCATCTTCAAAAAGCACCGACCCATGTCAGCCTGCACAGTCCGCGCAGGGTGACATGCGTTAAACCTTTTTGGTTTTTGTAAATTTTCTGCATGTTCAAGGACCATTTCTACCTCGTGAATCAACCTCGGTTGTAAAACAATATCGTTTTGATAGATCCCTAATTATGTGATGACGAGCTTAGTAAACTATGATGTATCATGGAGACACATTGACTCCCCTTTTGCAAGAGTGCTGCTCTTATATTCTGATGCTCTGTGTCTGTCTTCATGTAACTTTCAGTCTTATAATTTCAAACAGCTTTCGCGGCTGTTTTTACTCTGTTCTGTATATAAAATGGACCTCTTTCTACGTCTGATAATGCAATCCACTGCAATTCAGACAGTTGTTTATCTGATAGATTATTGTGGAGTCTGATCTTGATCTATGCCTTCCAAAAATGCCCCTTTTTTCGCCTATATAACATTGATAGGATTGAATCAAGATCAGACTTTTAAGAACGTGCAGCCTGGTCTTTGATCCGCAGAACGTACGCCATTACTAGTTATTCCGACCTAAGTGGCTTTGACTATATACACGGTCAACTTTATGGTTTGAACCATTGTCAACGAGTAACAAAATGTTTGAACACTTTTATGCGCATGATGGCCCAAAACGTCTAGAGAGCTCTTCTTCTTCTTTCCCCCCTCCCCCCCCCCCCTTTTTTTCCCCCTTACGTCATCAGTTTTAAGATCGCTCTTATGCTTTGCCAAAATAAGATTCTTCACAGGAGTCCGTAATTTTAAGTTATATCATTTCTTTTTCAATGTTCTATTTTGTTGTTTGGAAAAGAAAAAAAAAAAAACAAAAAAGAAACGTTCTAGTATTTACATGTTACCGCGCTCTTTGCATGTACATTTAATACTTATTCTGAAAATATTTAATAGAATTAATCTACATTTGTCCGCACGAAAAGTGTAACCATTTCAAATCCATTGGCGCTTTGGTCACAACTTTGCAACCTACCAACATGCCACTACATAGATAATGTCTATATACATTTAAATAAAGAGTATATCTAGAAAATCCGCATATGTTCAAATTCCAAGGTAGATATGCAAATTGAAATAACAAAAAAGCGAATCATCTCACAGATAAATGTTTTTTAATTAATTAGATCAAACTACTAAGCACATACGAGTTTTGTAGGGAAACAAGAAATAAATATTAAATACAGGCAACCCATTCAGTCAGCCGATCGTCACAGAAGACAAACAAAAGACGAAAAGAAAAGTGGATAAAATATTCAAAATATTGTGAGTTGAATTGGTCAATGGTGTTTCTAAAGAGTTCACTGGAATACTAAAGCATGTATAAATAAATAAATGTCCACATTAGGATAGGGCAACTATAAAGTGTGAAGTCTCAATCAAAATTTCATACAATCATCCATTAACAATGAGATAATGTCGCAGTACTCCCCGCTTATTCTACTTATTTCTCATTAATTATCCAAATTTTTTACCTACATTTAGTGTCTCTGAATTATTAACTACAAGACAAGACAATACCGACAGAGAGATAGACTCAGTGTGACTGTAAATTTATTTATTTATCATTTTCTCTTTTTTTCTTTTTCAGAGGACGATGAGAACATCAAAATAAAAGAACTTACCTGGTGCGGGTGATATATACCATAAGACGACATTTGTAGACAAAGATTTTTTTCTCCGAATTGTTAATCCAGTTTTACAGTTTTTGGAACAAAATGTAATGTATAAGGTTTTTGGGATTTTACAATACAAAGAGAAGAACTCCTTTTTTATATTGTTCTATTTACTTATTTATCTACTTTTTAGAAATTCTAGGTCCACATTTACTTAACTTAGACTAAACCTCGTTAATAATGAGTGAGGAAGGTCGGTGAAGATTTCAGCGTGCATTAATACAATTCCAGTTTTCAGAAATCAATCAGGTAACGAGGGCCACGATTGGCTTAAAGCGAACATTATGTCTGCGGAAGGCGTCCCAGTTACCTTAGCGACGAAAAGATCAAAGAGTAAGACCGATACTAGAGTGTCCGGGGCTGAATCTCACCTGTTGTTGCAACATAACTGTATTTCGTCGGCCATTATTCAATTAAAGAAGAAAGAAAAGAGAAACAAAAAGTTTTTTTTTTCTTTTCTCCTAACGATGATATTGTTTTGTGCACTTCCATTTGACTCAAATCTTATTTTATCTCTCTAACAGATAGAAAAAAATTAGTCTTGTCTAAAAATAGACCTAACTAAAACATTGAAATTTTTCTTTCGGATAGGTAGAAAACATTGCGAGAAAAGGAGAAAATGCTAGTTACCAGCATTTTCTCCTTTTCACACAATTTTTTTCAAAGTATTAAAGGGTAAACTCTTTACTAGTATTTTTTTGAATGGTATGAGTTGTCTTCATTGATTGGTTGTATACTGTTAAGCCGTTTTCAACATTATTTCAGTTACGTCGCGGCGGCCAGTGTGTCTTTCCATGATTTCCTGGAGTGTTTTTTTATGGTTCGTAATCACCAACCATTCTTAAGAACATCTTTAGCCTTATTCTCAAGAAATTTCTAAGTAATTCGAATGTAAGGTAATTTCTTATTGGATAAATCGGAAAGTGGTTTAGCCAATCAGAAGTTATGACAGTTTCTATACCTACAATAAGACTAAAAATGATATCAATCAATCCTCGGAAAGAAATAGGCCGAGCTTTGAGTATTCTACATTGAAAGCTTTGAAAATGAGAAATTGAACGATTGCTCAAATGATTTGGGGATTTTTGTTTGAAAACATACAAGAAGTTAACTCTATAACGAAGAATACAGCGTGTAAACAACCATAAGGAATTAGGCTTTTAAAAACATCATAGGTAAAAGAAGAAAATATTGGTAACCAGCACTTCTCCTTTTTCCCACAATGTGTTTTACCCTTTCAAAGAAACTTTTGCTCGTCAGACTCAGTCTGGGACACTCAAGCATCCTTATAATATGGCGTGCAACACGCGAAAAGGGGCATTCGGACATTTGCGTAAGTGTCGTCTCGAATCAGCCTGCGCAATCAACGCAGGCTAATCTGAAACGACACTTTCCGTTTTTATGTAATTTTCTGTTTTGCGCTAGTCTGCTGTAGCACAGAATCTAATGTAGTCGTAAAGTGCCTCTCGGATTAGCCTGCGCGGACTGCGCAGGCTGATCCGAGACGACACTTTACGCAAATGTCCGAATGCCCCTTTTCGCGTGTTGCAAGCCATATAGAATGTTTTCAAAAAACTTCTTCCTTTGGGTAGTTAATCCTTCACAACAAAATCCAGAGTTTTAACGACCCTGAAGAAGAAGACTTTTGAAAACATTGTAGGAAATTGAGAAAAAAAATACTGGTAATTAGTAGTTCCTCCGTTTCCCACAATGTTTTCTTCTCTTTCGAAGACAGAAATCATAATTTGAGCTACATTCAGTTTGTAGTCTGCAAATGCTTTCAATTTGGTTGAGTCAAAAATTTCTTCGCTTGCTAAAGAGTTAAAATATAGCGGTCGTTTGATAAAGAATCGATTTTGAAAACATTGTTGCGAAGAAAGAAATTGTCACGTTTTTAACAAGGAAAAGTTCCATTTGAAGGTAACGAGTTTGTAGGAATTACTCGTATATATTTCCTACACAGAAATTACACAGAAAAAGTAAATGAAACAGAAAAATACAAAATTACCAAAGTGTTGCTTGCTTCATTTATTTTGTCTTACAAACTATGCAAGTTATGCCAGTGAGTTGCCGACATTTTCATTACTATGGATACTTTGGAAAATAGGCGCCCTCCGCAAAAACAGAAAACAAAAAGCAGTAAAGATTATAATAGTAATAATGTGAGTAATGACGAAAGTAATAATAGTAAATAATGATAGTTAATAATGATAGTTAATAATAATAATAATAATAATAATAATAATATTTTTTTAAAATTTATTCATTTATTTATCTATTTATTTATTTTTTTTTTTATTTGTTTATTTGTTTATTTTTTTATTCAGTTAATTTTCTCCTGATGGAGATTTATAAATAATGATTATTTTATTTGAATTAAAGTCGTTTTCAATTTCGTTCAAGTATCTTTACTGTGAAGATCACATTCGAATAAGTTTTAGAAAGCGAACGGCATAGATCTTCACAAAACGGCCCCATGTATTTTCCGACCTTGAGGAATAAGGTATTTGTAAGCATTGTGAAAAACGGAGGTACACCAAATTTGTCGTCTTTAAATAATATCTACGTGGACGACACTGAATCAGTCATATGAGACACTCGGTACTGGTTGTGACAGTCGCGGGTTCAAATCCAAGCAAAAGCAAATATTTTCTTCCAGGGTTTTAGTGTGTTTACTCCTTTTCCCACATTTTTTTTTTTCAGAAGCCTAATTCCCCGACCCATTTTTTTTTTCTTTTACCTGCAGACTTAATGAAACTGGGTATGATAACATACCGGTCTCTACAAATAAATCAAGATTTGATTATTGTTACCGATAGAGTGGGATAATTACATTTTACCGTGTGTTGAACCAGTTACCCCTTGCAGTATTTTTTTTTGTCGCTCTTCTGAAATCTTTGTTTCGAACAACAGAGCGACAAAAAAAAAAATGGATTCAGATTTGATGACCTTTTATGAAAACATTTTGATAAATGGAGAAATTGCTCATAATGAGCAATTTCTCCATTTATCATAATGCTTTCGGATGTTTTCCGATATTTTTGATGGTGGACCCTTACAGGAAAAGGGTTGGCAAGGGTTCCTTGCACCTGATAGAAAATTGGTGATTCTCTCTTTCGATTGACATATGGTGTTCTTCTTATCGCGTGCTACCTGGTTCTACTAGAGTCCCGTTACGAGACCATCTTGGAAATGTCTTATCAGTTTCTTTTTTTTGTTTTTGTTGTTGTTTCGGTTTAATAGTTAGCTTTTGTGATGGACAGAGGTGTAAATTCATACTACAGTATGAGAGAGAGAGAGAGAGAGAGAGAGAGAGAGAGAGAGAGAGAGAGAGAGAGATCTGAAAACAAATCAAAATCTTTTCTTTCGTACTTATGTAAGAAAGACGATTATTATTACTTTTTTTATAAAAAAAAATGTCTTTATTATAACGAGAAGTTTTTTCTCTTTCCATTCTTTTTTTCTTCTTTTTTTTTTTAAGTTCTGCAAGATGCAAGATGTCTTCTGCATGAAATCGTACCAGTGGCACTCTGGGAAAGAAGGTTTAACCCTTTGGCTGCTAAGCGCGACTCGCTGACCTTTTACAAAAAGTGTAGATCAAGATCAGACTGCACAAAACGTGCAGTCTGATCTTTGATCTACACTGTTCGATAAGGAGATATTATTCCCCTAAACATAACTTTGAAACAGCAATATTTGGGGTTATTATATCGAATTGAAAATTTAGTTTTAGTTATTTAGCAGGATAAGGGTTAATGTATCTCCATGATACATTATACCAGTGATCGTGTGTGTGTGTGTGTGTGTGTGTGTGTGTGTGTGTGTGTGTGTGTGTGTGTATATATATATATGAGAGCCATGCTCCGGCAAAAGGGGGCTTAATGCATCTCCGTCATCCATGGCACCAAGCAAGCCATCACATACTTCTGGATCCATAATAGCTACATTTTGTAACAACCTACTAAATCATGAGGTATACTGGTTCTTGAACAAACAGAAAATTCACCAATAGCGAAAAGTTTCGGCTCAGGTCAGCCTGCGCGGACTGCGCAGGCTGACCTGGGTCGATACTTTTCGCAGATGCATTAAGCCCCTTTTTCACAGAGCATGGCTCATATGTGTGTGTATTATGATCACTGATTATACCAAACAAGTAATCACATAATTATGGATCCATAAAATCCATTTTGTCCAACAACCGACTGAATCACGAGGTGAACTGGTCCTTGGACTTGAAAAAAAAGAAAGCTTCAAATACCAAAAAGGTTCTTATGTCAGCCTACGCAAGACTGCGCAGGCTGACAAGAGTTGATATTTTTTTGCAGATGCATTAAACCCCTTTTCCCCAGAGCACGACTTATACATAAATAACATTTAGCGGTGCGCATCCTCGCAAATCTGCAACTGTGCGGTTTTCAAAAACTTGCAGCAACAATCTAATTGTAAGTTAAATCAAGTCCATTTTAGGTCAGATATGACCAGAGCAGTACCTGGCCGACGAATAGTCGTGCCGGTTTCCCTGTCACAGGATTCTGGGAAAAAAAATCAAAAGGTCATGACTCCTTTAAATATTTACCTATCAAATCCAAGAAGGCTCCCCTTTGAAATTTCAGCAAATATGTTTGAAAACTGTAGGCGGAGAAGAGGACAAAAATTGCGTCTAAGGAGGAACGGACGGACTTATGGACAAACAACCTCCTGCCCATTTTAGTTTTGAGGGGAAGGGCGTATAGGAAAAGAATGCTACCATTTCATTCTTTCCTGTGCATTTTACATTCGTCTCATTCTGTTCTCAAGGTTTTTGTTTTCGTATTGCAGCAGAGCTCAATTGAAACATTATGGTAGAAGAAATTTTGTTCATCCAGAACAAGCTTAAGCTCTCCTTTTACCTTCAAGGTTTCACAAATATTCGTGTATGTAAACATTATCCATGTTCATGATCCGTATTTTATGAGGATTTTTCAACTCTTTACCAAACGACAAATTTTTATACTAGTCCAAATTGAAAGCAATTGCAGACGACAAATAAAATGTGGCTAAAATAATGGGTTTTGCCTTTGACGAGGTAGAAAACATTGAGAGAAAAGGAGAAAATACTTGCTATCAGCATTTTCTCCTTTTTTCACAATGTTTTCAAAAGCCTTTTCAACCACATGTTCTTGAAACAAGGGTTTGTCTGGTAAAGGGTTAGAAGTCATCTGCAGCAACCTTGCAGGAGGGTATTATATGTTTTGTTTTGTCCTACAGAAAAAAAAGGCTCACGTATTTTACAATCAGTCTATCTGTTTTTCAATCTAGTAATTTAATGCCTTTTTTACTAAATGCTACTTATGGAAAAACGATCGGTCCCTACCTATTCCCTAAACGCATGAAATAATAATTAGTCCCCGGTCGGGTAGCGTTGTCAGAAAACGTACCTGGAGTGTCCGCTGGATCTTGTATGAGTGAATCAAGTCGACCAAGGTTCTTATTCAGTAACCATTCTTAAGTCCATTTTTAAGTCTAATTCTAGATTTAGAAAGAAAAAGGACCTCTGATTACCTAAACCATACGGTTTACCCAGTCAGAAGTTGCAGTACTTAAAAATGTCGAAAATTCTTAAGGATAAAACTCAAAATGTTCTTCATAAAACGGACCGAAGTATTTCGTATTTTAACCGGCGTAACTGAATGGCATGGCTTCTGACCTACTTCTTGGTACTTATAAATTCGAATGAATGAACAGAAATTAGAAATTGGTAAAAAAAAAAATGTTGACATGAGGTAGACTGGTCCTTTGAGTTTCGGAAAATTGACCAATAGCAAAAAGTTTTGACAAATATGTTTACTTCAGGTAAAGAAACTTTAGCTGGAGCTTCATATAAATGAATCATGCTCTGTGAAAAGGGAGTTTAATGCATATGCAAAAAGTATCAACCCCGCGCAGTCCACCCAGGCTGACCTGGGTTGATACAATTCGCAGATGCATTGAGCCCCCTTTTCACAGAGCACCAAATGCTATTTAGAATGGTCTATGAACACGGGCCCTAGGGTTGTATTCACCAACCATTCTTAAGACCATTCTTAAAACTTAGTATAGATTTTCTATTGGTCAATTTTTTGAAGCTCAAAAGACCAGTCTACCTCATGTCCAGGTTTCTTACCAACTGCAAATTTCTGTTTATTCATTCGAATTTAAGAAAGTAAGACAGCCTCCGATTGGCTTAATCATTTAGCTTAGCCAACAGAAGTTGTGTTACTTTCAAATTTTGAAAATTCTTGAGAATAAGACGAAGAGCTGTTTTTGAAAACGTGGACTCGGACCCGGTTTCACGAAAAAACAGAAGTCTGTTATTTAGCTCAAATTCATGAACGTACTCAATGTCCGATTCAGGTAGAGTTCTTTATTTCAGAAGCATTTTACTAAGATAAACAGAGTAAGTAATGTATTCAAAACTTGAGCTGTTGAAATGCGTCTCAAATAAAGAACTACTTCTAAGTCAGAAACTGAGTCCGTCAGCGGATTTGAGCGAAATCAGACTTAAGACTAAGTTTTTTTTTCGTGAAGCCCGGTACCGGTCTCATATAAATAGACGGAGTTTCCGATTTGGGAAAAAAAACCGACCGTCGAGTGACCTGAAGGAAAGATTTGCATTTTTGCGATTGAACTTACTGGCCAGTCTCTGAACGCTTTGCCAGTAAAGCATGTTAATTCTTAGGCTGCTGAGCGCGACTCAAGGACCTTTTGCGGACAGTGTAGATCAAGATCAGACTGCACAGAACGTGCAGTCTGATATTGGATCTACACTGTCCGATAAGTAGATATCTTTTCCTGCAAATATAACTGAAATTACAACATTCGGGTTTTTACTGTCGGCTGGAAAGTTTTATATAATCTATTTAGTAGCTTATGGGTAAAAAGCCACCTTTATTAAGCTAGCGACCTCCGCTAAGCAAACATACATTGTGCTCCTAGTTGAGACAAATATGTTGAAATATACCTGTAATGAGCAAGTATCTGTCCTGAGCGGGCACATTTTGAGTATCCCATTCGTGCTTGCCGAAAGGCCCAGTGGCGGCCAAAAGTAAACAATGCAGATATTAAAATACATTTTTTTTTTTCAAATCAGTCCGTTTCAAAGTATGGAAATTATTGTGAAGATGACAATCTGCCATTGTACGGTCGGTCCAAGTGATAGTCGCTAGAAGAAAACTGAATTTTATATCTAGGTAAAAAATAAATAAAAAAGTAGAGCGTTTTGTTAACTTTTAATCTAGTTTTAAAAGTAAAAGTCATCTATATGCCAGCGACTAACACTTACATATGCATTCTAACACTCACATTGTTTAAGTTTGGCCGCAACTGGACCTTTTATACAAGCTGGGCTGTATTTCTTATTTCACCTGAAGGAAGATGGATTTTGAAAACACTGTTGGGAAAAAAAACATGGATAGACATTTTTGCCTTTTCCCACAATTTTTATGCCCATTAAAAGGCAAATCTTTTTTTTTTTTTTTTTAAACCACATCTTATTTGTCGTCTACAATTGCTTTCAATATGCACTTGTCTGAAATTTTGTCGACCGCTACTTAAGGTGCTTACGAGCTCGTAAGTAATTCAACGAATAAAACTAGAGATAGTTATTTTTCATAGCGTCAGCTTACATTTTGTTACGTTGTAGTGCTGTCCTTCCTTCCGGTCTAATACTATAAACATTAGAGTTAAAACCTTACTCGTAAACTTAGCTCCTACGCTGCTAGGCGCTTATGTGGACAGTGTAGATTCCAGATCAGACTGCACGGAACGTGCAGACTGATCTGGAATCTACACTGTCCGATAAAGTATTTTATCCTGTCACTTCCGGGTTTACCTGACGGATAACAGGGTGCCGTATATTTTTTTTTGTTATCCGTCAGTTGGTCACGTGACCGCAAAATGCGCACCTGCTGACTGGGACTATTTTCAACCAAGCGTCTTACTGCCGTAATGAATGAATCAATCGCTAGCGAATACTTTTGCTCGTTTAATTAATAATTTGTTATGTTAAAACATATTGTCTTCTTCGCCACAATATTTTTCTGCAGATATACGTCACGTTCAATAATTATGACGTAGCCAATATCATTCATGACGTCATTATTGCAGCTGCATATCCAGAGGGTTTTGTAAACACGGTTCTTCATTTTTTAAAGTTTCTTATAGATCTAGTGGGAAAGATGTCAATATGTGCCTTATTTCGAGCGAAATGTTCAATTTAGTCGGATTTTGGATTGTAATTGAGAAAAGGGATAAATAAAATAGACGGTTGGTGTCTTGGATTGGGAAAGTCGATCAGGCTCGGCTCTGGAAATTTATTAAAGGTACGGTCTTTATCAATGTTTTTTTTTTCGTTTGTTTGTTTTGTTTTGTTCCGTTACAGTGAGTGACAGGATAAATAGAATAGATGGTTGGTGTCTTGGATGGGTTAAGTTTATCGGGCTCGGCTCCGAAATTTATCCGGTTCGCCTTCGGCTCACCAGATAAATTCCTCCGCCTTGCCCGATAAACTTAACCCATCCAAGACACCAACCATCTATTCTCTATATCTGGTAAAAATAGCATGCAAATTTTAAAATCTGGATCTAAACTATTGGCTAGAAATACATTTTTTTCTCTACGTCTTATTTTTTTCAGCAATTTAAAGGCTAATTTTTTGTTACAACCTGACCCATTCTGTGATGAACGGGCTCAGCCCAATTATAGGGCTCACAGGAATGTCAGATCTCCCTCCCAGACAAGTGGAAATACTCTTCGTAACCTTTGAATATTTTATGAAAACTGTAAAACCCATTCGCTCGAAAATGCCTCGATTCATTGAATTCTTTGAAAACACGATTGTACATAGCAACAATAGAGGCAATTTGTTTTCAGCTTATATTTTATTAATAAATCGTGAAAAAAATATTTTCACGACATGGCCGATTGCCTATTTTTTGTTGCTTTTTAACGTACAGGGTGATCCAGAATAGATGAAACTACTTTTATCTTTTATGACAATTACGAAATTTTTTCATAATTATGTGCTGAAAAAAGTATACCATCTTAATCGTCAGATTTTAAAGTCTTTAATGAACTCAAAACTGCTGGTAAAATTTAACATGTGTTGACGTTGTAACATTTATCTCAAGTTGTTTTTTTTTCTTTTATGGCGACGTCAAAGCAGAAAGCTACAGAAATATTTCTGCGGTAACGGTTCACGTACGATGCAAAAAAGATTTCCAGAATTTGCGAGACTCAATAAACTTCAAGTACACGGACTTGTGAAAAAGGTTTCAACAGACTGGATCAGTTGAAGACCACCGACACAACAACAGTGGGACTCCACGATCAAGCAACCTTAGAACAGGCATTAACATGAACCCTCTTTCTGCTAAATAAGTGAAATGAAACTTTCAAGCCGATAGTTTAAACCCAAATTTTACTATTTCAAGGTATTTTTAGTGGCAAGATACCTCCTCATCGGACAGTGTAGATCTAAGATCAGACTGCACGTTCTGTGCAGTCTGATCTTGATCTATGCTGTCCGCAAAAGGTCAGTGAGTAGCGCTTAGCAACCTAGGGGTTAACATTCATGAGATATGGTTTCAGCAAGACGGAGCTACTCCACATAAAGCGGAACAGGAGCTTGACTGGCTGTGAGACACATTCTGTGATAACTTCATTTCAAAACTAGGAAAAAGTGTGTCATGTCATGTCATGTCATGTCGAACATTTGCTGTAACTTTTTAGTTTAAACATATTTATTTTACATCGACCGAGAAACGAGTTCTTACAACTTATAATGATCTCTCTCGATTCTGCTTCCTGGGAACTTCACCAGTACTCACGCCGAATGTGTGGGCCAATGAAAAATCCCGAAGTTGACACCCGCTCCCGGGTATGCCTAATGAACTCGGGACCTTATGGTTCCCAGGCCGACGCTCTACCTCACAACCACTGACACCACTAGTACTACTGTAACTTTTACTGGTTAAGTTCTAATACCAAGGTTTTTTCCCCTAAATATTCTTAAACCTTTCGGATCTGTAGTTTCTACAGTTGTTTTTGATTTTAAGATAATGCGTCATTAGCAAACGTAAGAATAGGTTAAAATGGTATCATGTATATTGGATCACCCTGTATTTGCGGCAGGTAACGTTTAAAAATGTTCCGACTAATCGATCAAATGTTCACTATATGTACGAAGAATTTCTGGGTATGTCACAATATTTCTATTGCCTGTCACCTGATCTAAGACACATGTATATTGCTAGTGGGAGGTAGTTGTGTGTGGGTAGAACGTTGATTGATTGGAATTGCGTTTCATCTATTGTCGCCACGGGTTGCCCATATGGGTGACGCCCCCTGAAGACTGTTTTTGTACAAGATACAGGAGGAAACCCATCCTAAGTTCTGGTTGCCTGGTTCTTTAATGTTCTTGGTGTATAGCACCGTCATACGGTATCTTTAAATGTCCAGTCGGAGGGCTCGAACCCACACCCTCAAGTGACCCAAAACTTGAATCCAGTGATGAGCGGGGTCAAGCTTTGGAACTACCAAAATCGCAGCACAGGTACTGGTTAAGGTTTCAAGGAAACAATCATCGAGAATTATTAACCCTTAACCCTGTCCCAAACGGCAAATTTTGGAAGAGACCAAATTGAAAGCATTTTGCAGATGACAAATTAACAGTTGCTAAGAAGATGATTCTTCTATATGATAGGGTAGAAAACATTATGGGAAAAGGAGAAAATGCTGGTTACCAGCATTTTCTCCTTTTCCCACAATGTTTTCAAAAGGCTTCTATTCCCTACCTGTAAAAACCAGGGATTGTTTGGGAAAGGGTTAATATCCTAAATGGGTGAAATGAAAATTTCAAGGTAAAAAAAACCCTCAAATTTTGCTATTTCAAGGTTTTTTTTTCTGAGGGAAAATACCTCCTTATCGGACAGTGTAGATCCAAGATCAGACTGCACGTTCTGTGCAGTCTGATCTTGATCTACACTGTCCGCAAAAGGTCCTTGAGTCGCACGTAGCAGCCTAAGAGTTGATATAAGTCGGGAGAGATGGAAGGCTATAGTAACTATATAGTATCTCAGAGACTTGTGTACTAAAGAAAGAAATCACTGTTATGTATCGTAACGCATCATTTTCCGGTGACAGACAGACAGACAGACAGACAGACAGACACAAGGACAGACACACAGACAGACACAAGGACAAACACAAGGACAGACAGATACAAGGACAGACGCACACAGACAGACAGACACAAGAACAGACACAGACAGACACACAGACAGACAGGAGGTAGAAGATCTTTTCATCCATTCCATCCACTTGTCTTCAAGCTGTCGCCAAGGTAACGGTTCGATAACTTACAGTGGTTTATACTGTCAGAAGGTGAAATAATTATCAATATTGACTGTGATTATTGGGATTTAATTAACGGCCCAAAAAGTTTGAAGACAAGATGTTTCTTTCCCTTAGCCTTGTCCCACGTGGTTTTGTTCCGTTATCGAACATCGAACTCTATCGACTACTTTAATATACCCATATTCGCTCACAGCCCGTACAAAAAAAAAAAGATATAGAGTCCAGCCAGACAGGCTTATCATAGACTTGCCTGAGCCACTGCAAGTGATTCAAACGATATTGTCGAAACATGGATTAAAAAAACAACCAACCTGAAGTTTTGCTTATACAATCGTTTGCGGTAAACTGAAATCTGTCGGTCGTCTTACACTTTACCACACAATACAGGAGTTTTAACGACCCTGATGGTCAGGGATCGTATATATAGATGTGTATATACGATCCCTGTGAGAATGAACCCTTCTGAAAACATTGTGGGAAAACTGGGAGAAAATGCTGGTGACCAGCATTTTCTCCTTTTCTCACAATGTTCTTTTTTTTACTCTGTTAAAGACAAGTTCCTTCATTTGAGTCACATCTAAATTGTCGTTTGCAAATGCTTTCAATTTGGACAAGTCTAGATTTTTTGTCGTTTGGTGAAGAGTTAAAAAAAATTCGCTGGGACGGTAATGCCTTTGCAGGTTTTGCTGCAATTTTTTTTGGAAGAGAGGCATTTATCTGTGATGAGTAGGGTACAGTCCACTTTGAAAGTCCATGTTAATTTTTCTATAAAACCCAAACAACTGAAAGTTTACCAGAAATGCTAAGCGTTTTCGTAGAAAACAAATCAGACGTTGTCCTTTGTCTTCTATTATATCACTTAAACCCTTTAACAAAGGACACAATTTTTGGACCGTTTTTGTATACTCAAAGCATATGCAGACGATAAATAAAATGTAGTTCAAATAGTAAAAAAGTTTAGAAGAGTACAGAAAATATTTTGGGAAATGAAAAATGCTGGTTACCAGCATTTCTCCTTTTCCCATAAAGTTTTCAAAAGGCTGTCTTCATCAAGGTTGTTTAAAGTTGGGATTGTGGGGTAAAGTGTTAATAACTGTCGACTGTCATCAATTTCCAGGCAAAGTTTTTTTTATCATGTGTCCGCACGCTACACGAAGAGACCGCAGATTATACGATATTTGACAATGATACTGCCACATTCTGTCTAATTTATTTCCACCATTTGTCTGTTTTTCCCTTACTTTTTTAAAAAAATTTTCTAACTTTTTCAGTGTAGCCAAATGCCTAGCTCTTGAACTACTTTTTTGTATTGATATTTTCGAATGAATAAATACAACTTTGTGATTGGTGAAAAACGTGGATTGCTTACTAGCATTTTGCTGGCCCCTGCAGGCCTATATGGAAGTAAAATTACGCCGTTCATCTTTTTAAAGATAATTCTTGTAATTTCTTCCATAACGTCAGAAAAATGGATTTTGTATCACGAAACTTGAAACAAAATGTTGAATCCGAAAGAAATTTTGACTTGAACAACAAGCGAGTTGTTACCTGTACTAGCAGAATTTATTCTTTAACCATCTATTGTACAGGCAATTTTGTGCTTCAACAAAAATTTTCATAAGTTACAAACACTTTGGAAAAAAAACACATAAATCTAAATTGAGAAAATACGACAAGTTTAAAACCACAATAACATATAGAGGACATTTTTTTTTCGGTGAAAGGTCGAAATTTATTTCATCGAGTGAACATCATCGGTAATATTTTCACGAGTGGCACAGCCAGGAGTAAAAATATTACATATGGTTTTCACGAGATGAAATAAATTTCGATTCTTCATTGAAAAGAAAAAAACCAAATATTCTATTTATTTCATGCTTTTCACCCCGCCTTTTTTTTTCTGGACTTTCATCAAAATCCAGTACAGCTGTTTTCGGCAATTCCCTGTGGCGTACCTCCCACCACGTAAGAACCCATTACAACATTACGTAAAGCGCGAGAAATGTAGGGTAAATGCAAGTAAATTATACCATATTTCCATCTGGTTGAATGGCACACACTGTTTACCTAGGTAACTATAGTCCGCGGAAACTACTGTTTCCGCCTTAAATTGAAGAGTTACGGAAATATTTACGGTTAATTTCCGTGGTCTTAACCGTGATTTATCAAACCTTATAATCCACTATTATTTCCCAATAAATTACCGAAAAGTATGACATAAGATTAAATAATAATTGATAACACTTAGTCCAAAAAATACACCGACAAGAGATGAACAGTTCCTCCTATTATATCTTTACCGACCGAAAATATTTTAGACTTTTCTGGAATTAAAATCATTTACAAATCAAAGATCAGACTTAACGTTGAGTGCAGTATGATCTTGATCTATGTCATCTACAACGGCTATGTACGAGTATGTCGACCGATCGAAAGTGATTTGTTTGTTTGTTTGTGTTCTGTGGTGTTTAACGGCGTTTTCAACATTATTTCATTTAATATCGCGGCCGTCATTGCATCTACGTATCAATGCTTTCCTGGAGTTTCTGTTTACTAGTACTTCACACAATATTCTTCCCAAGCAAACAGCTGGCCGTTTTCCCACATAACCATCGTCGAAACAATGGTCGGCGGTGATAGAGGAATGAATCCTTCGCAATGACTATCATCAGTCCTCGGAAAGAGATTGTCCGAGCTGTTTATTCGCAGCAGCGACTTTTGGTTTCAGGCCTGTACACTACCGACTGTGCTATAGGGCTCAGACCGATCGGCAGTGACAAACTTTAATGCCTGCAAAATTGATAAATCTATTTTTGTAACAGTCAACAATGATATTCGGCAGGACAAGTGTAGTAGATTTGAAGTTTCCTTGGAATTTCGGTTGAACCCATGTAGATCAGTATTTTCAAGAATTTGCGTCGACATAAGGAAAATTATAACATTACAGATGTTTGTGCGGAGTTTCATCACAGGCCAGTAGTAAATATTATAATTAAATCAAATCTATTTTTGTAACGGTCAAGAATAATGTTGGGCAGGACAAGGGGTGAAAGTTTTTGACGTTTCGTTAGAGTTTCCACTAAGCCCAGGTAGATCAGTAGATCTAATGAATTGCGTCGGAATGAGGAAAACAATAATATTATTGATGTTTGTGTGGAAGTTCATTAACTCTGTACCAAACGACAAAATTTTAAACTGGTCCAAATTGAAAACAGTTGCAGACCACAATTTCAATGTAGCTCAAATGATTGTTTCGGTCTGTAATAGGGTTGAAAAGACTGTGGGAAAAGGAGAAATGCTGGTTACCAGCATTTTCTCCTTTTCATACAATGTTTTCCGAAGGCATTTTTCTCTGGGTCGTTAAATCTCGGGATTGTGTTAAAGGGTTAAATATTGTTTCAAAAGTAAATGAAATTCCACATGTTTGATCAAGCAGTTTCCGAAAGATGAATAACTTACTTTTGAGATTTTGGGTAGTGAGGGACGCCAGGGTTTCTTTAACCCTTTCCCAAACAATCCCTGGTTTTCACGACCCTGAGAAAGAAGCCTTCTGAAAACATTGTGGGAAAAGGAGAAAATGCTGGTAACCAGCATTTTCTCCTTTTCCCACAATGTTTTCTACCCTTCCCAAAACAAATTTCAATGTTTGAGTAACATTTATTTTGTCGTCTGCAAATGCTTCCAGTTTGGACAAGTCTACAATATTGTCGTTTGGTAAAGAGTTAATTGAGCAGTTCTCTAGCAAAAGGGGGTTTATTGCATTTCCTTACCAAGCAAGTCATCATATGATTACGGATCCACGAAATGGAATTCTTCCATCAATCGACTAAACCATGGGATAGAATGGTCCCTCGGCACGCAGAAAATTTAACTATAGCAAAGAGTTTCGACCCAGGTCAGTCTACGCGGACAGCGCAGGCTGACCTGATACGATGCTTTTTTTTATGCAAATACACTCAACACTGCGCAGGTTGACACGAATCAATGTTTTTTTTTTTCCCCAGATGCATTTAAAAGCTCACCTTTTCACAGAGCATGGATCAAATCTAGATTCGTACAAAGAGCTTCGACTTGGCATCTACCAGTCACCTTTCCCATAGGCAGTTATGGTCTCATGATCAATGTATGTTGTATTAATGTTTAACCGGAGCCCATGTCGATGGTCAGACTGATCTGGGAAATTACTATCAAATAGCTCGTGATCGAGCAGAAATTCAACCGAGCTTTCTTGTGTAACATATCAGTTTTAATTCAAATGACGATCAAACAATGGAAATTCCAATATTTTTCAAATATTGGCTAAAATTGTAACCATTATTTGAATTTTACTTTTCAATTTATGTTTGTAATTTAAAGAAATCTGGAAGAGTTAGCATAATACATTAAAGGGAGATAATACTTGTATGCTGAGACTGTCAGTATTCTATAAATAGTTGCTAAATGCCATGTCGCGCATAAATTTATCGATTTTGGGTTCATCTGAAAATGTTCAGATAATATTGCACATTGAGATCATTTTGTCTCGTTTTCGAATTGCTTCAGCCCTATTCCCTTTGTCGATATCAATAAAATTCTTATACACCTAGATCTACCTCAATTAAAGTAGATACAGTATACTACTAAGATTGCCTCCAAAATTGCTTCTATTGTTGTTCGATTCCTACTGCTGGCCACCTTTATAAACTTACTAATCTTTCGGATGAGACGTTAAAACGAGTTCCAGTGTGACGGTGCCATGCACATAAGGGCTTGTGGACTTTAATGCTATGTTTAAAAGTTAGATCTTTTTTTGTAGAAATAAAAAGGGGGGTGATAAATAGTGGAGACTTTGATCGAATAATGAGCACAGAACGTCTTAAGGTGAGGGCGCTTGTCAACTTAGATCTAGATCTATTTCGATCTGGATCTATGGATTAACTCCCACCCTTTACCACACAATTAAGTATTTTGACGACCCTGGAAAAGAGTGTTATCGAAAACATCGTGGGAAAAGGAGAAAATGCTGGTAACCTGCATTTTCTCCTTTTTCCGCAATGTTTTCTCAAATTTCGAAGGCAATTCTACTATTTTGTGCTTTTTTCAAATTGTCTTCTGTAAATTCTTTGAATTTGAGCAAGTCTTAAATTATGTCATCTGGTAAAGAGTTAACAAATTTGACTTGAAATCGTCAAGAACCAAAATACATTGTATGCCTACTTCACAGCAATATTATTTCTAAATTCTTTTTTTAAAAAGTGGCTTTGAATAATGAAAACTGGAGGTTGTAGATAAAAGATTGAAATGCATCCTAAAATAATTATGTGAACAAACTTTACAAACTTTACTAGATACACTCAATTACTGAATGGAATGAAGTGATGCTCGCTGCTTCAGTAGCATTTTAACTTGGGGTGCATGATTTTTTTGTTCACTGATCACGGACCACCAACCGTTCCAAATATATATATGAGCCGTGCTCTGGCAAAATGAGGCTCAATGCATCTGCGAAAAGTATCGACCCAGGTCAGCCTGCGCAGTCCGCGCAGGCTGACCTGGGCCGAAACTTTTCGCTATTGGTCAATTTTCTGTATATCCAAGGAGCAGTATACTTCATGATTCATGAAGTCATTTGTTAAAAAAAAAAAGGAAGTGGCTATTATGGATCCATAATTATGTGATGGGTTGATTGGTATAACGCATCAAGGAGATTCATTAAGGCAACCCCCCCCCCCCATATAGTCTATTATTTGAATCGTTTTAACCCTTTAACAAACGATCTTGAGTTTTAAAGAACACCCAGAAAAGGACATTTGACATCTTTTCTACTCTTCAAAACAACGAATTTTTTTTTTCAATTTGCGTCTGCAAATGCTTTCAATTTTACCGAGGCTAAAATTTTGTCGTTTGGTAAAGAGTTCAGCACCTTTAATTTCGGATCTGTATTCACCATCCTTTCTAATTTGTATTTTTGGTCTGATTCTCAACTAGTTTCTAAATAACATTATTATACTGCAAAGAAATTTCTCGTGATCTGATTGGATAATATACCCCAAACATATATATCATGTACACTGGCAAAAACCACGTAAAACCAGTTTCCCTTTTGGGTGCCCCGTATACATTACTACACTTGCAACACAACATCCAAAATGGAGGCGTCGATCGATCATCAGACTGCACGTTTATGCACCAAACTGCACGTTTTAGTGACGTCATTTCCCAGTGACGTCAGTTTTCATTGAATTTGGGCACTCAGAAGGGAATTTTTGTTTCGTCAGCATACTCGATTCGTGATACTATAAAACAGGAAAATTTCGCTTAAAACTCTTTGAAAGGGTAAAACTTTGCAGTATAATAAATTCGTTGTACGGTCAGGTGGCAGGGGACTTGGAAACTTGTTCACGGCTGTGGTGAATCATGTCGCCCGGCGAGGTGGCGACATGATTCACCACAGCCGTGAACAAGTTTCCAAGTCCCCTGCCACCTGACCGTACAACTAATAAAGTAACGCAATTTCTGATTAACTAAACTAGACTGAAACTATGTTACCCTCCTAATTCAGAAATTAATTTACTTACCATACGACAAATTTTAGACTCGTCCAAATATTAAGTATTTGCAGACTACAAATCAAAAGTGGCACAAGAGATTCAGTTTGCATTTAAAAGAGTAGAAAACATTGTGCGATAAGTAGAAAATGCTGGTAACCAGCAATTTCTCCTTTTACCACGATGTACTCAAAGATGTCTTCCTCAGGGGCGCAAAGATTCCAGATTGTGTGGTAAAGGGTTATACTAAGAATGCAATTTAGAACATTTGATGCGCATGCGCCGCCTAATAAGCGTAACCATGTCCATATGCCATATCATTTCATTTTCATGTGCGAGGAGAGTACTCAAGATCAGCCTACACGTTCTTGCAGTCTGATCTGCGTCAACTCTCTTCAGTAGACATATATACTCTTAAAAATTTTCCTAAACTTATTAAAATTCGATTCGTATATCCATGTCCATTTTTCCTCGTGTGATCTTATGTTCAAGTACGATGAGAGTAAAGGAAGACCAGCCTACATATTGTGGCAGTCTAATCTTCGTCCACTTTTTCGGATGCACTCGTTATAATAAATCGTCTGAAATTTCAGACCCTCATTGAGGTTAAAAAAAAAATACTTTCAACCTTTTTCAAACAATTCCGGGTTTTAACGGCCCCTATAATAAATGAGCCATGCTCTGTAAAAAGGGGGCTTAATGCTTTTGCGAAAAGTATCGACTCGGGCCAGCCTGCGCAATCCGCGCAGGCTGACCTGGGCCGAACTTTTCGCTAATGGTCAATTTTCTGTATGTCCAAGGAACAGTCTACCTCATGATTAAGTTGGTTGTTGAAAAAAATGAATATCATGGATCCATAAGTATATGATGGCTTACTTGATGCCATAGATCACGGAGATGCATTAAGCCCCCTTTTGCCAGGGCATGGCTCAAATCCTTTTGAAAACATTATGGAAAAAGGAGAAAATGCCGGTCACTAGCATTTTTTCCTTTTCCCATAATGTTTTCTACCCTATCAAAGACCAATTTCATCATTTGAGCCACATTCAAATTGTCGTCTGCAAATGATCTTCTGTTAGACAAGTCAACATTTTTTTGTCGTTTGGTAAAGAGTTAAAATGGCAGTCGAAGAAGGAAACCTAAAGGCTTAATTTTGTCCCCCCCCCCCCCACACACACACACACACACGCTTCCCTAGGTTAAAGATGCCCGTCTACAGCCGGTGAGCAAAAACGCTGTTAAATTTCAAACAATTTAGAATGGTACAGAAATCAGTCCTTTGTGTAAACATGGATAAATTACTGACATATATGGTGTACTTGAAAAAAAGAAACACAGAGATTTGTATTAGAAACCGAACATTGGTCAGAAGAAAACTGGCTGACGATCGGAGCTGTAAACAATGGCGGTGCGTCACGGAAATTTATCGTTGGTTTCCGCCTAGAGTCGGATACGGTGTAATTTGCATTTATCACATAAAACCTGCTCCGGCAGTGTATTAAACCCATGACTTATTTTTGATAATACACTAGTTAGTGTATTATCGTTTTTTGGGTCCCGGTTCTGATCAGTTTTCAGTCAAGAGCGCGTGAAGCGAGAGAAACCAACCACAGTTTGTGCGGGAATTTGTACTGTTACGCCGTTTCGGGGGAAAAATGACGTCACTGTTGCTAAGACGTATACGCGTGATAAGTTTTTGATTTTCATGTTTGATAAAAACCAAGAAATGCAGCGAAAGTCTCTTAAAATCAATATTATTGCGGAAATAACCCCTCTAAAACTATTTCACTCTTCTATTGGTGTAAATGTCACAGAACTATCTAGTTGTGTATGTACACATTTGAAACCAAACTACAACGTAAACATGGACCCGTGAACAGTATAGAGGTTGAAGGTGATGATGCGGGATTTTTTTCTGTCTGTCATTCGTTTTATGTGATAAATAGAATCTCACATGAGTGTTTATGTATTATCATTTTTATCAAACTCGTTGACTAAAATGTATTTGACGCTCGCCAAGGCTCGCGTCATACAATTTTAGTCAACTCGTTTGATGAAAATGATAATACATAAACACTCATGTAAGATCATCTATATATAGGCCGCGACCTCCGTCTGAAAATCGAGGATGCAACAGAGAAGCCTCCATTTTCCTTCGTTTACCTCATTAGACACAGGGCGAAGGTCAAATATAGTCACGTGACAGAATGCATGATCATCATACAAATCTACCCGAGTGTATAACGGACATATCGAAATCTTCGATTCAAAAACCGGAAACGACGAATCTATTTACATGGAAGGCCGCAACTCAGCGAAATGCATTTTCTGTCGACCGTAATCTAAGCAACCTTGCAACCGTGAGGCGCAATATTTGGTATGAAGATATGAGAATGACTATAGCTTGATAAAATAAAGACAAAATGAGTTAAAACTGGCTGAAAATGAGTATCAAGGCCTCTTTAAGCCTTTACCACATGTCAAAATTGTAGATTCTCCCGTATTGAAAGTACTTGCAGAAAAAATTTAAGTTTGTCAAATGGTGTCATCAGTGTTTGAAAGGGGAGAAAACATTGTTGGAAAAAGAAAAAATGCTGGTGATCAGCATTTTCTCCTTTTTTAACAATGTTTTCAAAAACATCTTTTCGGGGTCGTTGCAACAAAGGCTTGTTCCCTAAGGGATCAATGCTTTACATCCTGTCTGAAAGGTATTCAGATATTCTCCTTCCCCCAAAGTGTTTCTTCCAATTCGAGATGAGTCCGTATTTTGAGGCCCACAAGACGTTCCTTAGCAGGCCCTAGGTACGATGCAAAGCCTTGGCATGGACTCTTCTAAAACAGTACTTCCCTCCCGGCTGAGGTTGAACTTATTTAAAAATCAGAGACTTACAACCGTCAAGGGCTTTACACTTGGGAAAAATCATGGGTCCATCAGTGGAAAAATGCTGAATCTTTTAACTGGACTTCTATCTGATTCTGCCTCTCCTTATGTTCAATACAAGATGTGTCTCGGGTATGGACATAAATCTTTCCAGAACAGCGTTTGGATAATGCGGGTGTTGAAGGCTATGGGAATGGTCATACATTTTTGTGGGTGAAGAACACATGTTCTACAATGATTGATAGTTTATTGTTGTTTCGAGCCCTTCCCGATAGGTAGTACCGTTCAAGGCCCCTCAAAGATTTACCTTAACCACTGAGCTCGCGACCAGTACACTAGTACGCCGAGCCGGGATCGAACCGCTGTTGGATAGGAATTTCAGGTTTAAGACCTTTTACTATATAAAAGTTTATTAGGAACAGTTTTGATTCATTATTGCAAAAAATGAGCATTTTTATTTTATTTTCTTAAAGATTAAAGTATTTATAAATCAGTTTCTTCAGCTTTATTGATTTAAATTCTTTATAACAAAGTAAAATAAAAAAAATTAACTAACGAGTTAAAGGGAGGTAATAAATGTTAACTAATGTTCTTTGTCCGATCAGTGCATTTGGTTATAGCTTTATCTGACCAGATAAATATCGGACATGCGTAGACAGGTTTACAATAGACTTCTGTTTTCCCTTTGCCTATATGATAGTTATATTATACAGAAATAGTAACATTTTCTTTTTCAATGAGCAAAGTATGCCTTCTTTTTGATAACGGGAAAATGCTTAGAGATCTACACGAAATTTTATTCATAGTCACAATAAAATTATAACTTCATAGAGTTATATATACATCAAGATCTAGCTAAATTTACTTATTCTATTTTCAACCGTACAAAAGCATTTCATAAATTTAAGTGTGCTAAAAGGAGAAAACGCTACGGGGTGCATGTGTCAAACTGATCATAAAAGTAATGCACTAATAACAATTATGATTAAACGGAATTTGTAATAACTTCGTTGGATGGGGGACAGTTTATACACATTTTTGATAATCCCTGTGCTAAACAATCCCGAGTTTTAACGACCCTGATGAAAAGAGCTTTTGAAACATTGTGGTAAAAAGAGAAAATGCTGGTAACCTCCATTTCCTCCTATTCCAACAACGTTTGATACACTTTTAGAGACATACTTCATCACTTTAACCCCAGTTAGGTCCTCTTAAATAATTGGCCTGCAGCACGCGAAAAAGGGCATTCGGACATTTACGTAAAGTGTCGTCTCGGATCAGCCTGGGTAGCCCGCGCAGGCTAATCCGAAACGAAACTTTCCGTTTTTATGTAATTTTCCGTATTGCGCAAGTCTACTGTAGAACAAAATCTAATGTAGTCGTAAAGTGCCTTCTCGGATTAGCCTGCGCGGCCTGCGCAGGCTGATCCGAGACGACACTTTAAGCAAATGTCCGAATGCCCCTGTTCGCGTGTTGCAAGCCAATATCATCTACAAATGCTTTCAATTCGCGCAAAGGAAAAAACGAAAAATAGCCTAAAACAAATACCCTTTGGAGAACATGGAGCGAAGTCTACAAAGTCATATGGACCTGAAATCAACCCTTGGAAAGCCTAGACCAACGTTTCTGAGAACCTTTCTAAGGGATAGTGTAGATTAAGATCAGACTGCACAAAACGTGTAGTCTGATCTTGGTCTACATAGTCCGGTATCTTAAACGTGATCATGGATTGGAAGACTTCGATATTTCAAAATTCGTGTCTTTCCTTCGAAACACGTCAAAAAGACACGGATCAATGGATCTGGACATTACCCTTTATCTCATAATCCCTAGTTTGAAAGACCCGGAAGAAGTCTTTTGAAAACATTGTGGGAAAAGAAGAAAATGGTGTAATTCCTAGTTCGAAAGAACCGAAGGAACAAACCTTTTAAAAACATGGGAAAAGAAGAAAATGCTGGTAACCAGCATTTTCTCCATTTCCCACAATGTTTTCATCCTTTTCTAAAGATAAATTTCATAATTTGGGCAACACTTTATTTGTCTTCTGCAAATGCTTTCAACTTTGACAGAATGGGAAATCTGATCTTGGATCTACATTGAACGCTACTTCGTTACATGTTCTGGTCAAAACAACATTGAATTAGGCATTATTTTGGCTTTTTTTCTGATTTTTCCAAATTTATCATTTCAACTCTCTAAGGGCCAGAGAGTCCTAAAAGCTCAACGGTTCATTTACCTTTTTACCAAACGAGAACATTTTAGACTAGATCTAGTCCAAATTGAAAGCAATTGCAGCCGACCATTTACATGTTACTCTAGTAATGATTTTTGTCTGTGATAGAGTAGAAAACTTTGCGGGAAAAGGAGAAAATGTTGGTTACCAGTATTTTCTCCTTTTCCTACAGTGTCCTCAAAAGTTTTCTTCCTCAGGGTAGTGAAACCTCGAGAAAGGTTGATAACTGTTATAGGTAAAAAATAAAACAGTCATGCTCAAAGCTCAAAGCTTACCCGATTCAGGTTCCATTTGCAGGACTGGATAATTAGGAACAGTACGGTTTCGGAACTCCAAATTTATTTCATAATTACGCAGAAAAAAAATAATAAAATTCAAGATATCCCGAAAAATTATAGAAAAAAAAATGACAAAAATCACGTTTCATTCAAGCAAACTCACTCCACGGATTTCTTTCAAACAATGGCTACAGATTTTATAATAGACGGGCTACATTTGTGTTAAATACTGAAATTTTTATTAGATGTGCCTATATTTTATTCAAGAATTTAGTCCGATCCGACATTACTGGTCGACAAACGTTCGGATATGCCCTTATAGACAACCCGACTATCTCATGTAAATATAATGATGAAACACTATAAAAGTTTGATTCGTTTCTTTTGACGGTTCTCTCTACAAAATGTTCTATTCAATCGATTGCAATCTGTGTCTCGTCTCATGTCTGACTACTCAAAACTGACAACTGCAATTTTGTCTTGTTAAAATGCTGTAACCGGGTATAAGACGTCTATGTCGGAGTTATTGGTAGGGATTCATCTTATATGAGCCATGCTCTGGCAAAAGGGGGCTTAATGCATCTCCGTAATCCATCATACCAAGAAAGCCATCACATACTTATGGATCCATAATAGCCACTTTTTTTAACAACCGACTCAATCATGAGGTAGACTGATCCTTTGACATGCAGAAAATCGACCAATAGCGAAAAGTTTCGGCCCAGGTCAGCCTGCGCGGACTGCGCAGGCTGACCTGGGTCGAAACTTTTTGCAGATGCATTAAGCCCCCTTTTCACAGAGCGCGGCTCATATATTACAAGAAATTTCCACTTTCTTCTAAATCATTAACTGTTGTAAGTAAAATGTCTAAAGCAATAAAGCCATGCTCTGGGAAAAGGAAGCTTACTGCATCTTCGTAACGCATTATACCAAGCACGTCATTACATCATTATGGATCCATAAAAATCCAGTTTGTCTAACAAACAACTGTCAAACCCTGAAGAAACGATGGTCCTTGGACATGCTATAAATTGTCCACAAGCAAAAAGTTTCGACCCAGGTTAGCCTGCGCGGACTGCGCAGGCTGATCTGGGTCGATGCTTTTTGAAGATGCTTTAAGCCCCCTTTTCACAGAGCATTGCTCAAATATAATGATCAACACTATAAAAGTCTGATTCGTTTCTTTTGACTGTCCTCCATGCAAAATGTTCTATTCAATCGATTGCAATCTGTGTCTCGTCTCATGTCTGACTGCTCAAAATGACTAGACTGATTGTGCAATATTGTGTTGAAACGTTGTAACTGGGAATGAGTTGGCAACTTATACTAATCTCTCTTGATTCTGCTTCCTGGAAACTACACCAGTACTCGCGCCGAATGTGTGGGCCAGTGAGCAGTCCCAAACTTGACACCATCTCCCAGGTATCGAACTCCGGACCTTCTGGTTGCGTGGCCGACGTTCTACCTCACAACCACGGACACCACACTGCAACCAGTAATAAGATTATAATCTGCTTCCGGGAACGAAACCAGTATACACGACAAATGTGCGGGACAATGAGCAGTATCGAGCTCGGGACCTTATGGTTACGAGGCCGACGTTCTACCTCACAACCACGGACACCATACTACAATTAGTAAAGAATGAAAATACATGTTGTCGAATTTACAGATTTAGTTGATATCTTGTTTGATGGAAACGAATAGAATTTTGTCATTCATGCCTAACCTCTTTACAACATGACACAAGTTAGACTTGCGCACATTGAAAGCATGTACAGACGAAAAGTCAAAATTCGTTCAAATAACGCAAATTATCTGGAGAAAGAAAATATTTGGAGGAAACGATTAAATACTGGTTACCAGAATTTTCTACCTTTTTCAAATCGTTTTCAAAAATCTTTTATCTCGTGGTCGTGGAAATACGGTAAATGGTTAACTCTTCACCACATAATACGGACTTATTCTAACGAGCTTCAGAAAGAAAACTTCTTGAAAACAATATTAGGAATAGGAGAAAATGCTGGTAAATAGCATTTTCTCCTTTTCCCGCACTGTTTTCTACCCTATCAATCACAAATCCCACCATTTTAGGAAGATTTAACCCTTTCCCATACAATCCCGAGTTTAACGACCCTGTGGAAGAAGCCTCTTGAAAACATTGTGGGAAAAGGAGAAAATGCTGGTAACCAGCATTTTCTCCTTTTCCCACAATGTTTTCTTTCCTATCAAAGAAAAATTTCATCTATTTAGCCACATTTAAATTGTCGTCTGCAAATGCTTTCAATTTGGACAAGTCTAAAATTTTGTCGTTTGGTAAGGAGTTAAACTGTCATCTTCAAATGCTTTCAGTTTGGACAAGTCTATAGAGTTTACCCTTATCCTGCTAAATAACTAAAATCAAATTTTCAACTCGGTAGTAAAAACCCAAATATTGCTGTACAAAGTTATATTTTGGAGAATAATATCTCCTTATCGGACAGTGTAGATCAAAGATCAGACTGCACGTTCTGTGCAGTCTGATCTTGATCTACACTATCCGCAAAAAGTCAGTAAGTTACGCTTAGCAGCCTCAGGGTTAAAGGCTATGATAGTGGCCTCATTCGTCGCCTTGTTGGTGTTCGGCTAATTCTAGGAGTAAACAGAGTTTCATGTACATATGTCATCGTAGATAATTAACAGAGATAAAGAAAGAGTCTTCTGCTCACAAGATCTCGTGAGCTAGATCGTTAAGTGAAGAGAGACTGTAAAAACCCGAAATCTATTCGAATATCAGAGACTCGAAGGAAAGCATTCAATTATTCATAGTAACCGCCATATTGCGAACGTATAAATCCTCAGATGGTATAAAATAGAGCCAATATGTAGAACGTGTAACGATCCAACCGTCTCGTGGAAGTGATTAGGCTACCTGTCGAATCACTGGGCGCATGAATTTTTGATGACCAAAATGGCGGATTATTTTGTTGTTGAATTACCTGGAGAGAACGGTTCTAGGTGAGCAGCATTCAACAATTAAAAGCTGGTCGATTCATTAGACAATGTTTTAACACGTTTTACAGCGTTCATTGTAAATTTTTATTAAACTAATTTGTAGTCCTTCCCGGTCCTAGATTCCATTTGTATAAAGTACTCCCAAAGGACAGCGATTTGATGCCATGTTGTTACCGGTGACTTAACACGGTAACGATAAAATAATGGCATGTATATAATGAAAACGATCCCAAAAAGCATTTTTTTCACGTCTTGTCCTGCATAAAAAAGGAAAGAAAGATAGACAATTAAAGACTGCTTTTTTTGAATGTGCTTTTAATTTAACCAAGTTAACTTTTAACCAGAGGATAAAATTTCAGACCAAATTTTATCCGAATTGAAAGCACTTGCAGACGACAAATTCAATGCAACACCAAAACTGAAATTTTGACATATTTGACAGAGTGAGGTGCCAACTGGGATGGTTTGATTGTGTGTGCGGGGAAAAGGAATTTTTCTGGGATTGCTACACATTGGTTGCTACAATGGTTGCTACAATGGTTGTTACTTTGGTTGTTACTTTGGTTGCTACAAATGTTGCTACAATGGTTGATACAATGCTTGCTACATTGGTTGCTACACTGGTTAGTTTAAACATATTTTATTTAATGACTGAATGGGGTCGGGCCACAAGTTCTTCCAACTTAGATTCTGCCCTTCCCCTACAATCAAATTAACAATACAAGATGACAGATAATTGCAACAAAACATGCTACACTGGTTGCTACAATGGTCGCTACATTGTTGCTGTAGCCTTACTATCATATGGTGGGAGAGTGTTTGGTGAAGATGTAACTAAGTAACTAAGGCGGAGATTGGGTTAGGCTTGATTGGCTGTGTAGATACTCGGTGGAGGGAATTCGATAACTTTTTAGGAAAACCCAGGGGAGGGGGGGGGGTCGCAGAGGCTGGAATACTTTAAAACTAGTATTTAATAATATATAGAACTTGTGGGAAAGAGGTTAGAACCATATATTAACGGCGCGATCATATATTCTGGTATATGTATATGACAGTGTCACCCTACCGGGGTATACCTATAATAGTATTATATTTTGGGGAACCATATTGATTATGGGAAAGGGAACTAGACTTTTGATACTGTCTTTAAGTTAAAGTTAAATAAGTTATAAATTGACTTCTTTGGACCCATATTTTATACGTGAAAGGGAACTAAACATTTGTGCTATTGTACTCCAATGATAGGTACGGTAATTGTGTTTTATGCGTTTGAACGAATTAATTGTTTAAAATTGGAACTTCAGTGACTCTTCGTTCATTCATTTAGTTTGGGGTCCAAACCAATCCTCGGCCGTATTTTGACAATGAACGAATAGAAGCCTTTAGCAAACTTGGTTGATGATCGACCTTGAGTCAAGCAAGGTCAAGTGCCGTATCCTGGAATCTGATCTATACCTCTAAACCCTTATCTTGCCGAATTTTAATTGAACTCTATTTATCTCTATTTGAACCCAGTATGGCATGCAACACGCGTAAAGGGACATTTGGACATTTGCGTAAAGTGTCGTCCTGGATCAGCCTGCGTAGTCCGCGCAGGCTAATCCGAGACGACACTTTCCTTTCCGTTTATGCAATTTTCTCTTTCGTGCAAATCTACCGTAGTACAAAATCGAATGTAGTCGCAAAGTGTCGTCTCGGATCAGTCTGCGCGGACTGCGCAGGCTGGTTCGAGACACTTTACGCATGTCAGAATGCCCCTTTTCGCATGTTGCAGGCCATATATGCTTATAAATGAACCATACTCTGGCAAAAGGGGCTTAATGCATCTCTGTGATGCGTTATACAAAGTAAGGCATAAGTTAATTACAGATCCATAGGATCACTTTTGCCTGACAACCGACTACATCATAAGATAAACAGGTCCTTTGACGAGCCAAAAGTTCATTAGTAGCAAAAGATTACGACTCATGTCAGCCTGAGCGGACTGCGCAGGCTGACATGGTTCGATACCTTATGCAGATGCATTTAGTCCCCTTTTCATACAGCATTGCTCATATCAGTTTGCTTGCTATCTAAAGGCTGTCACTTAGACTAAAACAGGATTTATCGCTTTACCACACAGTTTCGAGTTCTAACGACCCTAAGCAAGAAGCCTTTAGAAAACAACATTTTTCCCTTTTTCGGTAACCAGCATTTTTCCCTTTTCCCACAACGTTTTCTACCACATCAAAGACAAATTCCATCTTCTGACACACATTTAAATTGTCGTCTGCAATTGCCTTCATTTTGGTCAATTTTTTTTTGCTGGTGTCGTAAAGAGTTAATGCTCATGATTATAGCTAAGTGATTATCTTATCAAAAGAATATGGGACAGGGGTCATACTATGGTGACATATTTCTGGCACGAGATAAGAGTTAACTATCGTGATAATTTTACAATACTATCGCGATAAATCAAAATTTCCTGGAAATTTCATCAAGATAGTGAGGAGTTTTCTCAAAGAAATATCACGATAAACTTTGTTTTCTAGAAAATTTTACATTGATCAGTAAATACTTTAAGGCAAAATTTCTCATTCGTGCACAAAGCTGACATTCGAAATAAAATTATCGTGATAGATCTACCCGTTTCTCGATATATATGAATATAAAATTCACCATTTGGATGAACTCGGTAGATTTGACTTAACAAGATGGCAGTAAGTTAAAATTCGAATAATTTACAATTGTTGCTAAATTGGTAATTTTTGACTACACGTGAAATGAACTGAAGTCTCTTAAACATAAGGACGACTCGAAATGCCTCTAACGAACAACTTTAAAAACAATTCAGGGAAAAGGAGAATTCATAAGGTTGGAGACGAAGATGTTCCGATACTGTATCTAATTATAGATACCGTGACTGTCAGTTGTCGGCACAAACGTAAAAAAAATCGTGATAACAGTTAAAACAGTTAAAACTACTGCGGTATTTTTACCGTGAAACTTTCTATTATCTAGAAAATATTTCCAGAAAAGTATGGTGGCATATTTCTGCCACGAGATACGCGATAACTATTGCGATAGTTAAGAGAACTATCGCGATAAGACAAATTAGAAATATTATCTAGATAATAAAAAGTTTGACGATAAAGATATCGTGATAATTCTCACTGTTATCACGATTTTTTTTACGTTCTCTGCCACCACAGGAAAGTTTGTTTTATCGCGATAGTTCCCTTAAACTATCGCAATGGTTATCTCGTATCTCGTGGCAGAAATATGCCACCATAGGGATCAAATCAGGCGACGTTATGAGTAACTACGAAATGTGGAAAGTTCCCATTTAGACTATTTTTAGACTTTTCTTTACCAGACGACAAACTTTCAGACGTGTCTAAATTGAGTGGATTTGCAGACGGCAAATTAGATGTGTCTGAATTTTTTGAAATTTCATAAAAAGAGTAGAAAACATTGATAGAAAAGGAGAAAATTCTGGATACCAGCATTTTCTCCTCCAATTATGCTTTCAGAAGCCTTGTTCCCCAGGATCGTCGAGACTCGGGATCGTGTGGTAAAGGGTTAACCGTTTTTGCTGCGGAGGACCGACAGAGCTTAAAATGCAGGCAGGGTAGATCAAGATCAGACTACAAAGAACGTGCAGTCTGATCTTGGATCTACCCCATCCATTACTTTGTTTTGTATTTTGATTTTCGAAAGATCGAAAATTGGTCTTTAAACCATTGAAAAGCTTCGATACAATTCTCTAGCGGTGAAAGAGTAAACCATTTTGCAAACTATCTCAATTTTTTACCAAGGAGGAAGGCCTTTGGAAACATCGTAGGAAATGGAGAAAATGCAGCTGACTCCTTTTCTTTCAAAACTGTTTTCTTTCCTTTCAAAATAATAACCAATCATTTAAACTGCATCCAATTTTTCGTCTGCAAATTGCTTTCAAATTGGGCAAGTCTGAAATTTTGTCGTCTGGCAAGGAGTTTATCTTGCATTAACCCTCCTAATAAACAATCCCTGGTTTTCACAAGCCTGGGACGAAAAGCTTTTGAAAACCTTGTGGGAAAAGGAGAAAATGCTGGTAACCAGCATTTTCTCCTTTTCCCACAATGTTTTCTACCCTTTCAGAGACAAATTTCATAAATTGTGACACTTTTAATTTGTCGTCTGCAAATGCTTTCAATATGGACCAGTCTAACATTTTGTCGTTTGGTAAAGAGTTAAAGCACTCAGCAACCTTCCTGTTACAACATCACATGCCGCAGACGATATTTGTGTCTCGCTGAAGACCGCTTATGAACGCATCATGAAAAAGGGTGAATTTTTTCGTAACGAGCGATTTTTTTTTTTGGCACAGTGTTTTAAAATCTATTCGTGTAAAAAGCCTCATTCTGCGTTGACAACCCCATGTTTTACAAGACTGTTTCATATATTTCATAGGCGAAAACAGTGACTTTTGCGGACGGCATACATCAAGATCAGACTGCACAGAACGTGCAGTCTGATCTTTGATCTATCCCGTCCGCTTGTGTAGTCAAGCCTATACAATCAAAATCTTTGTAAGTTTCAGTGGATTGTATTTAGAGCCGTCGAAAGAGGTCTAGTTTATTTATTTGGCACTGAAAGAGTTAAGATAAACTACAAGCAGGCATCTTCCTTCGCATCTAACGGCGGAACCATAGTTGAATACTGTCTGGCAAAAAGGAAAAGGTCATTTAGAGCAGTTTCTCATTTTGCCGTAATGTCTTCATACTTTGTCAATTAATGTATTACGTTTCGGATAATATGAGCAGCAGTCCGCGCAAGCTGACCTGGGTCGAATCTTTTGCTATAGGTCACTTTTCTGCTGCATATCAAAGGACCAATTTGCCGCATGATTTAGTCTGTTGTTTTACACAATGTATTTTATAAATCCATAATTATCTATTTATAATGAATGAATGAATGAATTTGACTTAAATAGTTTTTCGTCTTGACTGGCTCAGTATACGATGCATAAAGGGGATGCATTTAGGTCCCCTTTTGCCAGAGCGTGACTCATATTTATTGTCCATATTTGACACGGCCGTTTTTCAAGGTAATCTCTAGGAGATAACTGAGAGATAGGAACAGAAGAGGAGTGTCAAAAATGACCGGTTTGAAATGCAGTCTACGTCAAACTTGCGATCGCAAAACGACTGGAAATATTGTAATTCATTGATCTTAAATGTTCACTCTCTACTGCTTGTTTATTTTTTATTTCTAATCATAATACTTTTCAACTTATTTCTTTCCTATATGTCTTTTTTGTAACATCTTGATAGTATCTCCATGTACCACGTTCTTTTTGTATATTGTAGTGCAACTGACGATGTACTTTGTACAAGTCAAAATAAAATTCTGTTCTGTTCTGTTCTGTTTGAACTCATTTTCATGGGGTCATAACATGACACAGTTATTTTTTGTTTATTATGTCATGCTTTTCTGTAGTTTATCGGGAAATAATGGTGGATTACAAAGTTTGATAATTCATCGTTACGACCACTGAAATTTACTGTAAATGTTTCCGTAACTCTTTGATTGAAGGCAGAAACAGTAGTTCACGCGTACTAGTTACCTGGGTAAACAGTGCGTACCATTCAACTAGACGGAAATATGAGGTAATTTACGCACATTTACTCTACATTTCTCGCGCTTTACGTGTCATTGTAAAGCGTTGTTATGCGTGTGTGTGTGGGGGGGGGGGGGGGGTACGCCATGGGGAATTACCAAAACATTACCGAAAACAACCGTACTAGATTTTGATGTAAGTCCCAACAAAAAAGGGGTTAAAAGCATGAAATGAATGGAATATTTATTCTTTTTCTCAGTGAAACAGTAAACATCATCGGTAATATTTTCACAAGTGGCTGCACCACTCGTGAAAATTTTACCGATGATGTTCACTCGATAAAATAAATTTCGATCTTTCATAAAAAAAATCTATTTTTTTTTTGCTATTGACGCAACAGTTTCTAAAGTAACTTTTAGCCTCGAACATGAGAACGTTTGGGCATTGTCTTGTAAATAGGACAGTATGCTTAAGCTATCGCCGAGATGGACATAATGAATAGGTAGGTAAACTGTACCTCGGGTAAATTTCATGTGGCCACAAAATGTGAAGAATATAATCTGGGTCATGTTTCACATAGTCCGTGTGAAAGTTTATCACGTTCGGCTCCCGTATCGTTATTATACACTTTGGTTTGCCTGTAAGCCAGTCGTGATCTGAATAAATATTTATCTTGAAAATTTTCAGCTCGACAGAACCTATTTAAACTACATGTATGTTATGAATCAACAAATGCTCCAAACATTCTTAGTGCATACCACACCGTTTTCAAACCGTTGGTTTTGAAGGCAGCTAGGTAGGCGCTAGAGAGATATATATATAGAGAGAGAGAAAGAGAGAGGGAGAGAGAGAATGAGAGAGGCAGGCAGGCAGACAGACAGACAGACAGAAGACAGACAGAAAGACAGACTGGTTTGTCGTCTGGGCGCTATTTTTATGGCCAACGAATAAACGTTAACCAAACAGGCAGTAAACATTAAACGGATGAAATACAAGAATACGTATTAGTACCTGGGTCCCTATATAGAGTTAGAAACGGAACCGAAACGTGACACAACGAAACGGAACAAAAAGGCAACGAATTGTTCCGTTTCGTTGCGTTTTGTTTCGGTTCCGTTTTTCTCACTTTATAGGAACCTGTCAATACCTTGTCAGGTTGACACTTGACAATGCTTTCAAAAAAATGGCTTGCTGATAGAGCTGTGACGAGTACTCGAGTACCCTAGTATCGGGTAGGGTAACGCCGGTACCCGGGTACTAAATCATTACCCGGGTAACCGATAATTATATAGTAACTTATTAAGTACAGCTGTAATTGTGAAGTTCCAATGAAATAATTTGATCTTAATTTAATACACGCACAAAAAAAAAACACGTTACCCACTCCAGTACATAAACCGGAAGTAGATAATCGAAATAGCTTGAAATAAGGCTGTACGTCTTATCTCCCCTACAACGCATAACTCATCAGTAATGGATAATTATTGTTATATTTGTCCATTCAGCGTTTTTGGTTTATTTGGTCTTTCGGGGACATAGACGACGGTAATTTAAATTAAAAGCAAAACATGCGTATTGTGTGATTTATTTACAACGACCAGTACTGTATAGTTTAACGTCAAGGGCATACACCACGTGTATGTTTATATAAGTTTAAAAGGCGGAAAATTTAAAAAATATATAGATTTAAGTGGATATATTGACTGGAAATTTGGAATAAAAAGCATAGATTGATGTGAATATGGTGTATAATTTACCATCAAGTTTGCTTTTTTTCGCCATTCGTGGTTCAGTTGACTCTGTGAGGTTATCGCCGGATCGCTTCCTTAGCTTCATAGGGTGTTTAAACTCAAGGTGCTTTTTTATGGATGAGGTACCACCCCCTCGGTAGCTAAGTTCTAAATCGCAAATCAGTGTTCCCGCTGGCTTTTTATTTGAAGGGTAGACACTTACCCCCTAAGCTGTAAATCTGGGGGTAAGATTTCATATTAGAGGGTATGACAATAATGGTTCCATACTAGAAGTAAAGTAATCAATAATGATGTTTTGCACCACAAAAGTATGTTATATCAAGGTATCTGTGGAAATTTACTGTTTTAAGTCGTTAAAAAGCTGAAAAGACGGTCTGAAGTGACTCTGATCGGGCAATGTCAAAAGGAACATTGTGTTGTGTCATGGATTTGGACCGTGTTTTTTGCATTGAGCGTTTTTTCATGTGTGTTAATTTATGGATAGGTTTTTCCGCGTGATTTGATAATAATTTATCAATAAGGGCAGCAAGTAACTTCAAATCCTGTCATTTTACACAAGTTAAGCGGATAATGGATTTTTTTACTTTTTTTTTTCTTACGTGAATTTCAATTCTATAACGTGATTTACGCAACAATTTGCGTGAGTGGGAACACTGCAAATGTTACACTTTGTCTTCTGTTTGTCTTGCAGAAGACTAAAGAACTGCCAAACTTGGCTTTTTGACGAAGCTTGGCTATTTGAAGCCATGTTTAGTTTTTTACATGTACTGGTACATGTGCAAATGCCAGGATGCATAAAGATAGACAAATATTGATGTTTAATTTAATGGGAAGTAATAACATCGGGTACCCGAATACCCGCGAGTAATACGGCCACGGGTACCCGGGTACAAAATTTCTACCCGTCCCAGCTCTACTTGCTGATGACATAAGTATTCGCTGCAGAGGATAATACTGCTTGAATAATCAACTGTAAGAACGTTACCACGGCATTTAAAGAACTCGAAAAAGCCATTTTAGTATAACATGAATAGCATCTACGATTCTAACTGAAAAAATAATAAGAGGGTTTTACCCGTAAGATGAAGTATGTAAAGAAATGGCCCATGCTCTGCGAAATGGGGGCTTAATGCATCTGCGAAAAGTTTCGACCCAGGTCAGCCTGCACAGTCCGCGCAGACTGACCTGGGCTGAAATATTTCGCTATTGATCAATTTTCTGTATGTCCAGGGACAGTCCATCTCATGAATCAGTCCGATAGTTAAAAAAGTGGCTATTGTGGATCAATAATTATGTGATGGTTTGCTTGGTACTAAGTCTCACAGAGATGCATTAAGCCTCCTTTTGCCAGAGTATGCCTCAAATAGTTTAAAGTTTGATATCAACGCCCGCCTTATGTCCCAAGCAGAACACCTAGTTACAGACATATTTTATAGACGAAAAGGTCAGGATAAACTTGGCTTTATCATACATGACCCTTAACCTGCTATATAAGTGAAATGAATTTTTAAAGCCGATAGTAAAATCCCAAATTTTGCTACTCCACAAGTATTTTGGGGGGAAACGTAGCTCCTTATCGGACAATGTAGATCCAGAATCAGACTGCACGTTCTGTGCAGTATAATCTTGATCTACACTGTCCGCAAAAGGTCCTTTAGTCGCGTTTAGGAGCTTAAGGATTAAAATTCTCAGTGTCACCAAAAACCCTCTTTTTGAAATGGATTCTTTCTCCAGTTATGGCGACCAAAAAGGCTTGCATAGATCAAGATCAGACTAGAGAACGCGCAGCCTGATCTTGTGTCTACACCTTCCGCTGCTTCAATGTTATACCTTGATCAGAACCAGTTTAGATTGCGGTGGAAATCTTCTTTTAGATCTCGAAAAAAAACCAGCTTGTTCTGTTGGCTGAGATAAATCGTATTTATTTATTTTACACTGCTGGTATCCTAATCTTACCAAGAAAATATTTTACGTTTCAAATTATTTCCTAAGTGTTATCAGTACGAGAGAGTGATATGCTGATGGACACTCCCACTCGGCTGGTGCTGCTTGGGGTAGGAATGTGTGTGTGTGTGGGGGGGGGGGGGTTGTCGTATCAGGTGGACGGACGTTTTGGTCACGGACGTTTTGGTCACGGACGTTTTGATCACGGACGTTTTGATCACGGACGTTTTGATCACGGACGTTTTGATCACGGACGTTTTGGCCACGGACGTTTTGGCCAGCTAAAAGAGCAAAGTAGGACGTTTTGGCCAAATGATTTTTTTTTATCACGGAAAAATGCAATAAATGAGCTCTCTAAGCTTTTGAGTATACAGTTTTAGAAAAAAGAAAAGCATATAAAGTTGATCTCATTCATTTTTTTTCTTTAAAACAATATTTGGTCAAAACATAGTATGACTTTGATTTCCATCCTTCTTTAGCAAACTGCTTAGATTTTTCATAGTTTATTACAAACTGTTGTTGCAAACTGCAATTTCAAGTTATTGTTCAATCAACATTGTTTGACAAAATTAATAATTTAAAGTCAATCATCAAACACTGTTCCTTCCTTCCTTCCTTCCTTCCTTCCTTCCTTCCTTCCTTCCTTCCTCCCTCCCTCCGTCCCTTCCTTCCTTCCTTCCTTCCTTCCTACGTAACACATTTACAATAATTTCAGAAAATAGCCATGTGGACTTTTTATCGATGATCGTTGGAAAATGCTATTTACCGACATTATGTCCTTTTCTCACAATGTTTTTCGACGGGCCATTTACTCTAGGGTTGTTTATACACGGGAATGGTTAGTAAGGGGTTGAAAAGATAAAAATGAAAAAGAACGAAAAATATTGGCTTTGTTTAAGCTACTCCTAGGTGAGCGTGGTTGACGCATACTGTACACTTGGCCGGGTCTCGATCATGTTTATATACTGACCTCAAGTGGGTGTTTGACAATAGAAAGTTGAAGCTTGCATACGATGTGGTCTGCAGCAAAGATAGCGAGTATTTTTATCTTGCTTGTTGTGGCTGCGCTCAGCGGGTTGTTTCCGCGCATGATAGTGCGCTGTTTATCAGGAAAGCTTGGTACCTCACGATTCATTCAACGCATTCCTGGAGCCCTGAACTGCTTTTCCGGTGGAATTTTCTTCGCTGTTGTCATTCTGGACTTGCTTCAAGAGTCCCGTGAGGACATGGAATATGTCTCTGATCAACGCGACATTGACATAGATTTTCCGTTATCAGAGTGCATCTTGGGAACCGGATTTCTATTTGTTCTACTTTTAGAGCATGTTGCTCTTAAATGCATTTCAAACAGAACATCGAATGAAGAGAACTTAAATTCAAAAAATGATGAGATATCTTCAAGAAGAGATCATCACATGTCTAATACTTCTGGAAGCGGTTCAACATCAGTCGAAATTGTTAACATAACCTTTCTTAAAGATGAAACGGCGGTTGGGCAACAGTCAGAACATGCTCGAGAAAATGCCGAAAAGAACGGGTCCCGAGTTGCTAATACGGAAACGGGTCCAGAACATGGACAAATGAACGACATAAGTAGCCCTATAAAAGATACTAGTAGTCCATTGGAAACGTTGAGACATACAGATGATGTGGATGAGAAAAAACAAAGAACATTGAGAAATTACGTACTTTTGATTATTTTAACAGTGCACATGTTTTTCGACGGAATTGCAATCGGTCTTTTGAACAAAGAATCGCTGATTTGGCAGCTTTTATTGGCACAGTGTATCCATAAATCATTAGTGTTTCTAACCATTGGTATACAGGTCCAACAGATGTATCCATCAATGATCAAAGTTGGAATTATCATCATATATTTTGCGACGGTAAGCCCTGTTAGTGTCGTTGTTGGAGCTGTGATAAGTTCCATTGACGATGAGGTCAAACATAAAATCGTATCGTCCGTGCTTATGAGTTTTTCTGCTGGAAATTTCTTGTTCATCACGTTCTTCGAAATTTTACAACGAGAACTGGCAAACCATCAACATGATCTTTTTAAAGTATTTTCCACATTTGTTGGATTTGCTAGCTTTACATTGCTGAGGTACTTTGTCCACGACTAGAACTGATATAACATGCTTTTTCACTTACTTTTTACTTCCATGTACCTTTCTTAGATGCCTATTTGTGGAGCTAAGGTAGAGATGCATTTTCACGTACCTTTAAATCTTTCAGCGGCAAATACAGTATATACACTGAAACATCTTTCGATGACTGAAACTCAGAAAGATTTTTTTTATTTGTTTTGTTTTTATAGTGCTTGGCTAAACAAGCGGACGGTATAGATCCAAGTTTAGGCTGCACGTTCTGTGCAATGTGATCTTGATCTATGCTGTCCACGAAAACCCCTGTTTTCGCCCATGGGACTGAGGTCAGTACTTTCATGTACATTTAGTAGGAGAGCATTTCCTTGATCCTTTGGTGGACTCATATTCATACACGTTTGGTAGTTGTATTTACACATATCTTTAGATAGTCATTATCTGCTGCTAGGTGGCATTTTTCAAATACATACCTATCTGATTTGGGCATTCCGGGTACAGAACCGGACTACTTTTCAAAGTGACAATCGATTCAGCGAATTTCGAAATGAAATATATGTTTACTCAAAACAACGCTACCTTTTCCATGATTAGCTACAATGAAACCTAAAACCATAAACACAGCCCCTACACCTTTGGGAAATAGTCCCGGTATAAGCCCAGACAGTTCTTGTTGATAAGTCTGTGGAAAAAACCCTGCATAAATCGTGGTTTCCCTAAAATCTATATTAAAAAAATTGTATTAAAAAATTTGCAGTAAACTATGGTATTTTTTAAAAACTATTTTTTTCCCGTTTGAAATAATTATTATTCTTTTTAGAAATTTGAAGCGAAAAACAGGCTAGATTTTTCCACAGAAGTATTGTTTACGGCCATTTTCTACATCGCTACTTTTTAACCTTCAGAGTTTAAATTCACTCACTGCGTTGTAACATTAATCCTGTACAGGATAGTGATGTGTTAGAGCATACACGTCCAATCTTCGATGAATATGACAACGTTAGATATTTGGTTTAACTTCAGATCCAAGCCTAGAAAATAATTGGTTTAGACCTGCTGTATTGAACAGGCAAGCAGTAGGCTCCTTTTGGAAAGTCAAATTACACTTGAATTTAGGATGGTTTATGAACACAGGTCCTTAAATGTTGCGGTACAGAATGTCATGCGGCCATCCAAAACATTTGCTTTTCTTGAAAATATATAAGGGTATGCTTGCTTACGGTAAGGCGATGTGTTGCGTAGAGCAGGCATATTTCAGAAAAAAAAAAAAAAAAATGAATCATGCTTCGTGAAAAGGGGGCTTGATACATCTGCAACAGGTTTCGACCCATGTCAGCCTGCGCAGTCCGTGCAGGCTGACATGGGTCGAAACCATTTTCAATTCGTCAATTTTCTGCATGTTGAAGGACCATTCTACCTCAGGATCTAGTAGGTTTTCAGACAAAATGGATATTATGGGTCCACAATTATATGATGACTTTCTAGGTATCATGCATCATAGAGATGCATTAAACCCCCTTTTGCCAGGGCATGGCTCACGTACAAATGTGTACACATATATGGCCTGCAACACGCGAAAAGGGACATTCGGACATTTGCGTAAAGTGTTGTCTCGGATCAGCCTGCGCAGTCCGCGCAGGCTAATCCGAGACGGCACTTTCCGTTTTTATGTAATTTTCTGTTTTGCGCAAGTCTACTGTAGCACAAAATCTAATGTAGTCGTAAAGTGCCGTCTGGGATTAGCCTGCGCAAACTGCGCAGGCTGATCCGAGACGACACTTTACGCAAATGTCCGAATGCCCCTTTTCGCGTGTTGCAAGCCATATGTGTGTGTGTGTGAGATTGAAGTACATGTAATTAAAAAGAAATAGAGCAATTATATACATTTCATATTTTTAATCCAGGAGTAATTGTTTTAATTCATTTTGTTTAATCAATGTAATATTTAACTTTGTTTTATAAATTTCCCTAAAAGGTAATGCAACAAAGTTAATAATGGAAATAGTTGATTGATTGATTGATTGTATGGTGTTTAACGCCGTTTTAGCATTATTTCAGTCATATCGCAGCGGCCTGTGCACCTATCCTTGCTTTCCTGGAGTCTCTTTTACCAGTACTCCGCACAATTTTCTTTCCAAGCCACTGGCTGCTTTCCCACATAACCATCGTCGAGACAATGGTCAGCTGTGGGAGAGGAATGAATCCTGTCAGATAATCCTTCAACCACACAGTCCCCGAATTTCTAAGAACCTGAAGGTAGACTATTTTTGAAAACATCGTAGGAAAGGGAGAAAATGTTGTTAACCAGCATTTTCGGCTCTTCCAACAATGCCTTTCACAGAACCCGGGTTATTCATCGTTTCGATCTTGATATACCAATTGCATTTATCAATAGAGTTTGCTTTTGTGATAAATGTTGTTTGTTAAGGTTTTTAGACTAGCGAAGCTAGTCTATAGGCATCCAAATTGACTCAGATGCAATGTAAAGAAAAAACCCACAGTTGCCAAATACTGCCTCACAGAAAAATAACTCTTTCTGTTAGCAATCTTAAATCTGCTATATATGAAATTTTTGACAAAAACCACAAAATCCCTACCTTCCCGATTTGAACATGTTCACTTAAAGTAACAGATTGAACAATATGGCATTGATAAAGTACAAGATGTTTGCTTATATGTAAATTTAATGACCTATGCAAATCAGGCTCAGACACATACATGTATTCCTACAACACAGTAACATTATCAATGAATCTAAAAATAGATACACCTAGGTAACATGTAGCAAATCCAAGCTACATTACCCTCACTTGACAGGAACCCTTGTTATTTCTTCAGTCATTCATTATCAAGATCATTGTGTACAGCGAGAATATGTTAAACTTATTTTACGTCTCTGTATATTAACACTGTACCACGCAGTCACAAGTTTTAACAAAATTGGGGAAGATGCCCTGAGAAAACATTGCGGGTGAAGGAGAAAATGCTGATAACCAGCATTTTCTCCTTTTCCCACATTGCTTTCTGCCCTTTAGAATCAGGTTTCATGTATTGAGCCACATTAACCTTTATAGTCTGGAACAGCTTTGAGTTTGGGCGAGTGTAAATTTTTCGTTTTGTCAAGAGTTAAATAGTTTACTACACAATTAAATCTCGTGCTGTTGATTAGCTATTTAATCCAGTTTAAGTTTAATCTTTAAACTGAAAAAAAAAAAAAAAAATAAATAAAAAAATAAAAAAAAATAAATTCAAGCTGATAGTAAAAAAACTGAATGTTACTATTTCAAAGCTATACTTTTGAGAAAAAAATAGTCTTATAGGACAGTGTGAAACCAAGATCAGACTGCAGTCCGTGCAGTCTGAATTAATCTACACAGTCCATCTCTCTGTTCTTCCGTCCGGACATATATCTTCTAAAATCCTTCTTAAAAAAATTGATGAAACGTTGTACATGTATTCTCTATGATAGTCCACCGATATAATTATTTTTTCATCTGATGCTGTGTCATGTAAAAAGGGGGCTTGATGTATATTTCCTTTATGGACCAATATCTCTTTAACTAGATCTACTGGACAAAATTTTATGAACCTTCATATTTATACTCCTCACAAAATGTTAAGCAACAATGAATTACCGCTGCACCAGAATTTTATTATTACACGTATAGACAATTTCATTGTATAAATGTAATGAATATTGAAGTTAAAAACCAGTCCAAGCAATTCTGTACTTCGATCAGATAATGTTTTCTCACTTTCGGGCTTTTGAAGTAAGGCACTGTCAAAATCCACATGCAAAAAAGTGGTATACTACCCAGATGTTTTGAAATCTCTAAAATTCGGTCAATCTGCAACCAGGACACAGTCAGTACACGGTATGGCCACCATTAGCACGAATACAAGCTTGAACTCTGGCACAGTGCCCGTGCTTGTAAAACTGGAGTTCATGCAACAACTAAGTACGTGCTCGAACTTTCAATTGCATTAGTGCTTTTGCAAGGTCGATAATGAGAAATAAAGACTTTCGTTTAGTAAGGGGAAGGAAAGAGAAATTAAAACAAGAACACCGCATGCTGGTGCCAACGCTCGGCAATGCGTGATTTTCAGTATAAAGGGGGCATAACTGTGTAAAAAGAAACTTTGATGGTTATCTGCTCCTGTTGTATTAGTTCCCCTTTTGATACTTAACAACTTGTCCAAGTTTGAAGTAAATATCTTCATCAATAACAGATATATTACAGATGTCAAAGTTTTTGCACGACGACGCAGACGGCGACGACAACTCCAGTAGTCTACATGTACATGGCTATGACAACAACTCATCGTTTTCTTCGAAACCAGCCGAGCTAAAAAGTAAGAATTTACTCTGTGATGTGTATCAATAAAGTTCTGTATAACCCATTACCACACTATGGCGACTTTTAACGACCCTGAGGAAGACACCTTTTGAAAACATTGTGGGAAAAGGAGAAAATGCTGGTAACCAGCATTTTCTCCTTTTCCCACAAAGTTTTGTACCTTATCAAAAAAAAAAAAAAAAAAAAAAAAAAAAAATTGCGTCATTTGAGCCACTATGAAATTGTCGTCTGCAAATGCTTTCAATTTGGATAGGTCTAAAATTTTGCCATGTGGTAAAGGGATAACTGAAATTTTACGCCCAGCAGAGCTGATCATTGAAAGAAAAAAATTATTAGCACCTTCTCTTATCTTAATCGGCTAAAGCCCGTCCGTAAACCGCACGCGCATCCATGAGCACGGTAACAGATTAACATTTTACCCAATGACAAAATTTTAGAAAGTTTGTCCAAATTGAAAGAATTTGCAGACGGCAACTTAAATGTGGCTTAACTCTTTACAAGACAATAAAAGTTTGGATTCGGCCAAATTGAAAGCATTTGCAGACAAGAAATTAGGTGTTGCAAAAATTACAATTTCTGTCATTAATGGGGTAGAAAACGTTGTGGGAAAAGGAGAAAATGCTGGTTACCAGCATTTTCTCCTTTTTCTGCAATGTTTTCAAAAGTCTTCTTCTTTAGGGTCGTTAAAACAAGGCATTGTCTGGTACAGGGTTAAACATTGTGGAAAGAAGAAGAAAATGTTGATTACAAGCATTTTCTCTTTTTCCTTCAATGTTGTCAAAGGTTTTTCTTGTCAAGGTCGTTTATACTCGATTAATTATCAAACGAATTGTGAAATAACCCGGAAACATCACGTGTTTCATTCAAATTTGTTTCTAATCTGTTTTATTGTAAAAACGCAGGCAAAACGGTCGACCACCTGTAAGCGGGTTCTTTTACGTTTTTATGATTATTTGTTTTCGAAAATGCTCGTATTTGAAAATATTAACACTTTACCACACAATCTCGACTTTTTAAAGAGCCTGAGGAAGGAAGCCTTCTGAAAACATTGTGGAAAAAGGAGAAAATGCTGGTAACCAGCATTTTCTCCTTTTCCCACAATGTTTTCTATGGTATTAAGACAGAAATCATCACTTGAGCATCATTTGTTTGGTCGTCTGCAATTGCTTTCAATTTCTTCGAGTACAAACAATTATAGTTTGGTAAAGAGTTTTAGTGATTCTGGCTCCAACATTTGTACATCACGCATTTCCCGACCCTTTCCGCCGTTTGATGCAACCAATAGTCTGAAAAGCACTCAACACTCCATTTATTCATTATTGAAGTGTCTCCTCTTCTTCTTCATCTTCTTCTTCCCTGGAAGCAGAATAGTGGTCGAAAGGCAACGCATTCTGCTAATGTACACTGAAACTGTAACCCAGACAAGTGTTAAATGCCTGCTTTGGAACACAAAGAAATAACCTTTGTACCCAATATGGGCTACATGTATATGGTCAGCTTTTTTCAGATTGCGTAGATTAAGATCACACTGCACAGAGTGTAGCCTATAGTGTAATATTGGATCTACACTTTCCTCTTTAAGAGTAAAAAACCTCTTCAGTTAATGTTTTAATTTTGTAATTTCATTTTTAGGAGAACAAAAAAAAAAAAATAGAATTCATCAAGAGTTAACAGTAAACCTGCTAAACTTAGTAGTCAAATGAAACTTTCAAGCCGATTATAAAAATCCAAATCTTTGCTATTTCAAAGTTATTTTGAGGGAAATACATCTCTTTATCGGAGAGTGAAGATCCAAGATCAGACTGCACGTTCTGTGCAGTCTGATCTTCATCTAAGCTTTCCGCAAAAGGTCCTTGAGTCGCGCGTAGCAGCCTATGGGTTAAGAGTTAAAAATCCGCGGTCAATCGAACGCTTGATTTGTTTAATGAAGCTTGCGTATCATTCCTCGTTTTAATATCATTTATCATTAAGAAATATCAATCCTCGAGAGTCGTAACAAATGAAATGAAAACGTCATTAATTACTACACTGTTGATTAAATAAGCGACTAAGTGTATGAAATCAAACGTATTTTCATCTCGCGCTCTCTTACTATGTCGCTCCATAAGCGCCTCGAGGTAAGAGACTTTGTGTTTGATCAAAGAGGGCGCTCTGTGATTATCTAGAATCCGGAAGCCACGGCTGACAAAAAAGGGACTCAAATGATGAATCAATCCATACTTTATCCCTTTACCACACGGCAAAATTTAAGACCTATCCAAATTGAAAGCATTTGCAGACGACAATTTCATAGTGGCTCAAATGACGCAACTTTTCTTTGATAGGGTAGAAAACTTTGTGGGAAAAGGAGAAAATGCTGGTTACCAGCATTTTCTCCTTTTCCCACAATGTTTTCAAAAGGCCTCTTTTTTAGGGGCGTCAAAAGGCGTCATTGTGTGGTAAAGGGTTAAGTGGTCGAGGACCGTATTCACCAGCCATTCTTAAGAATATGCTTAGTCTTATTCTTCAGAATTTCTCGAACCCATAGCTTCTGGAATAAAGTTTGCCTCTGAGAAAAAATTTAAATGGATCAAATGAACCTCACAGCATTCAGTTTTTAGTTTACAAATACATGTACATGTAGGTGTGAACTAATTCTAGGAAAATTAGAAATTGCCCGTTACGATCATTTCTCCTTTTTTCTACAGTAATTCAGAAATTATTTGCGGGTAGTAAGTCTAAATTGGTTAACTCTTTACAAAACAATCGCCTGAGGACAAAGGCTTTTGAAAACATTGCGGGAAAAAAAAAAAAAACGGGTACTACCTAACGAGCATTTTCTTCTTTTCTCACGATTTTTTTTTTCTCTCAGATTTAAATCTCATCATTTGAGCCACATGTAATATATGGTCTGCAACTCTTTTCAATATCGAAGAGTTTAAAATTTTGTCGTCAGGCTGACTTGAGAAAAAGAGTTTCCTATCTCTGAAATGGTTCTCTTTTGCGTCATTTGAGCTGACTAGAAATTTCATCCGTCACTACTCGACCGATTCCGTTATTACATCTGACGGAATTGAAAAATGGATTACCCGAGACTGACCGAATGTACGCATTTGTTTGAAATTCTAGACTGTTTCAGGATGGGCAACTGAGAATGCATTATATGCAGCAGACGAATTCACACCTTTTCCCCGCCTCGGTCCTTGAAGTCATTCCATTGTGAACACACAGGTCGTTTGAAGCAGATTAGCAAGCAAAAAAACTTCGACGACATAATCGCGCACTGGGAAATCGGTAAAAATGAAAATTATGGTAAACATTTTGAAGCCTGTAGCGAATCTATAGGCAACCCATTCATATCATAATCGCTCACGCAGGTTCAAAGTACTGAAAGTATTTACAAAATGCATGTCACCCGCTGGTCTGTCATGTAGTTTATTCTTCAAACAAATGAGGCGTGCTCTGTGAAAAGCGGGAATTAATGCATCTGCCAAACGTGTAGTTCCAGGTCAGCCTTCGCAGGCTGACATGGGTCAAAACTCTTTGCCATTGGTCAATTTTCTGCATGTCCTAGGACCATTCTACCTAAGGGTTCAGCCGAGCGTAAAACAATATGGATTTCCTAGATCCGTAATCATTTGATGACTTGCTTGGTACAATGCATCGCGGAAGATGCATTAAACCCCCTTTTGCCAGAGCATGGCTCAAATTGCTTTCCCCATGACCAACTCTCACTGTGCTTTCTGGTCAGGCTCCGTATTTTGTGCCTTTTGATCTTAATCCCTGTGAGCCATGCTCTGACAAAAGGGGGTTTAATGCATCTCCGCGATACCAGCCCAAGTCATCACATAATCATGGATTCATACGAGCCACTTTTTTAAACATCTGACTCAATCATGTGGTAGACTGGTCCTTTGACATACAGAAAATTGACCTTTAGCGAAAAGTTTTGGCCCAGGTCAGCCTGCGCGGACTGCGCAGTCTGACCTGGGTCGATACTTTTCGCAGATGCATTTAGTCCCCTTTTCACAGAGCAAGGCTCATATACATGTATAGTATAATATTTGCCTCTCATGTCCGCTCTAACGTACAACAGATTGTACTGGGTGGACAGGAAAATTTCTCATGCACTCTCTACCAAACAACTCAATTTCAGACTTGTGTAAATTGAAAGCAATTGCAGCTGAAAAATGTGTCATGTCTTAACTCGTTACGGCACAATGGCGAGTCTTAACGACCTTTAGGAAGAATGCTTTTGAAACCACTGTGGGATAAGGAGAACATGCTGGTAACCAGCATTTTCTCTTTTTCTAATTTTGTTTTCTATACTTTCACATGAAGTTTTCAGTTTTTAAATCAAATTTAATTTGTCGTCTGCAAATGTTTTCAATTTGGACCAGTCTAACATTTTGTCGTTTGGTAAAGCGTTAATTAAAAAACCGTTATTTGTCTATAAAATGATAGAAGACATTGTGAGGAAAAAGAGCAAATGCTGGTTCCCAGCATTTTCCCCTTTTTCCACAATGTTTTAAAAAACCCTTTTCCTCGGGATAGTTAAACAGGATTGTGTGGTTAAAGAGTTACAGCAATGCAAACAGGGGTCCTATGAAGTAGCCCACGCTCTCTCGAAAAACCCTTTCTGAAACTTGAAAATATTGCAGTCTCTAAAGGGCGATATTTTAAGTAATTGCTAGAAACGTTTCTAATCGTTTTATCATCGGGTGCATAAACACTTAAACTGCTCGATTGATAAATGAAAAATGTCTGATCCATGGATTTTATTAAAACATACGACATGTAAACATGTTCTTTTTTTCTCATCAGAAAAATATCACTGTATATGGTAGTCACAGTATATAAAAGATCGGACTGTCCAGTCCTTTCTGCCTGCTATGTCCGTAAAAACCCCACTTAGCAGCGTATTTGTTCATATCTTCGAACTTTCTTCAATAGGAAGTTTTAAGCAGCTCCGTGATGTATTATACCAAGCAAGTCATCCCATAATCACGGACCCGTAAAGTCCTTTTTCTCCAACCACTGACTCAGTCTGTAGGTAGAAGGATCCTTTGGCACATAGAAAATTGACTAGACAATAGCAAAAAGTTTAGAGACAGGTCAGCCTGCGCGGATTGCGCAGGCTGACCTGGGTCGATACTTTTTGCATTTGCGTCAACCCCTTTTTTACAGACCATATTTTAGTAGTTCTTGAATGGTATAGGCTTGAATTTATGACGATTTCTTACGGACATATATGAAAGTTTGTGCGATACTTAGCAGCACTTCTTACGAAGTGCGCTATTTCTGTCTCTTCAACAAAATTGCCAACCACAACAAGAAAACCCCAATGTTCGATAGCTCTGAAGGGTATCGTGCATTGAATGGCTTGTGAACCAGGGCATGCGGACCTGTGACTTAAACTAGAAGCCTGTCATCGACCTTGGTATCAACACAGCAACACACGATATCTACAAAGCAGGAATCTGCTAGGTACGAGACTTCGAATATGGCTCGATCACGACTCTTTCTGGGGATTAATCATGGATTTTCGTAGTGTATGATATGATTCACCCCTTTTTTAAGAACCATTCCCTAGCAAAAGGGGGCGTAATGCATCTCCGCGGAGCATTACACCGACCAAGTCTTCACATAATTATGGATCTATAAAATCCATCTTTTCTTGCAACCGAATGAATTATGAGGGAGAATGGTCCTTGTAAATGAAGAAAAATTACCAAAATCAAAAAAGTTCCGAACCAGGTCACTGCGCAGGCTGACCTTGGTGGACACTTTTTGCAGATGCATTAAACCCCCCCTTTCACAGAGCATGACTCATATTCATTTACACTTTACTAATTAATCTGAAAAAGCAGCATGTGGCTTGTCCAAGGGGGTTGTTTTTGTGGTACTCGCAAAGAAACTCCCGTAACTCATAAATGTGCTACTGCACCGTGATCACGGTTACTAAAACTTATGAATTACAGTTGGAGACGTTCAGATACTCACGAGAACGAAGCACTTTTGCTGTAACTATGGCGGACATTTTAATAACAGATATAACAGCAAAATAGTGTTCCTGATGGAACGTTTTACTATGGAACTCTTTTGCACAAAGGAACGTATGTTAATTTCTCTCGGATTGATTATCTCCCTTGATATAGCTAAACTGTATAGGTATTTTAAGCCACGCTATGGCAAAAGGAGGTTTTATGCATCTCCGTGACGCATTACACCAAGCAAGTTATTGAATAATTATGGATCCATAAAATGATTAATCCATTATGTTTAACAACCTACGGCATCCTGAGGTAGATCTAGAATGGTTCTTTGACATGCATAAAATGTTCAAATAAATCAAATAGTAAATCAAATAGCCTCTGCGGACTGTGCAGGCTAGCATGGGTCGATACTTTTTGCCGATGCATTAAACCCTCTTTTCACAGAGCATGGATAATTTGTATCATAAATGTACAACGGGGATGTTTCACTAACACTCCTCTCGGTGCTTTGATCAAAAGCGGAAATCTTTCCTTTATAAAGGGAGATTACTCTTCCGTGGAGTGGAAATACATCTAGTGTATTTTTTTTTATGTTGTAGACTATGAGAATTGCATACAAAAAGCATATTTTCTGTGTTGATTAAAAATAAATGAAAAAAGAAGTGTTCGAGATGCTCACTACTAGTTGAATTGAGGCTTAACAAGGAAGACGCAAGAGTGCAAGCGTTCCCAATAAAGTTCGTACCTTTTTAGTTTTTGTCGTTTCATTATCTGTTAAAGGTTTTGAGGAAAGAGTATTTTTCTGAGTAGAAAGATAAATTAGTGCTCTCATAGAATCGATTTTTTCAACATACCGCTACAGTTTGAACAGTGTGAATTCGACACTCGCTTGTTCTGCACTTTGCAAGAAAAAATAAAACGGCTTTAGAAAACATTTTGGGAAAAGGAGAAAATGCTGCAAAAAGCAGAATGGTCCAAATAATATTGAATTTGTCTTTGAAACTTTCAGAGACAATCCCATCATTTGGGCAACACTGAATTTGTTGTCTGCAAGTACTTTCAATTTGCATGAATCCAAAATGTTGTCATTTAGTAAAGAGTAAATTAATTTGTTTGCTAATGCTTTCAGTAAGGACAGGTTCTTGAGTTTTGCCATATGGTAAAGGGTTAGTCATAAAATGTTATTTTTGTATTTTTTTAGGCAGAAGGTATGACCAGATTATATCGAGGTGAAAGTTACAAGTGCAGAGTGATTTGTGGACTGGCCATCATCATTGTTATTATTTACTTCAAGTATTTGAGGCATGAAGATGAGGTATGTGTTGAATTATTCCTTGTATTCAATCAGTGGTTGATTTAATCCTTTACCACACAAGCCAGTGTTTCTACAACATGACCCTTAGCCTTAGGAAGATGTATTTTGAAAGCATTGAGGGAAAAAGAGAAAATGCTGGTAACCAGTAGTAATTTTCTCTTTTTTAGCTTGGCTATTTTCAAAGAAATTGTCAAGTTATTGCCATAGCCCTGATGTCATCTACATGTGCATTGTTGTGCAAAAACTTTGACATTTTACGCTATCTCTGTTATCACTGAAGCCGTTTACTTCGAACTTGGCCAAGTTTTTAAATATTAAAAAGGGAACCCGTACAACACGGGCAGGTAACTATCTTATTATTTTTGACACAGTTATGCCCCATTTTCGACTTGAAGAATTCACTGATGATCAACCACCTGCAGCCAAGTGTTGGCCCTCGCATGCAGTGCATTTGGACTATTTTAATGAAGTTTTCTATCCTTTCAAAAGCACAATATTTTAAAAAGCTGTCAGATGCCAAATTCTTCCATTTTTTGAAAGAAATTGAAATGATTTTGATCCAGGTGAATTTATCGTGATAAATGATTTTTTTGCCATTAGTGTCTGCAAAATTGTCTGCTTGTACATGTGTGACTTCTTCTTTTGTAGTTTTTCATCCCAGAGTTTATGATTAAAGATAGACGTTACCCTTCACTCGGTATAGACAGTATTGAAGAATTGCCTTCTCACGGTGTCCACAGAATTCCTAAAATTATTCATCAGACTTGGAAAACCACAGAAATACCCAACAAGTATCTACGATGGATGAAATCATGGGCAAAGAATCATCCAGATTGGGAGTTTATGTTTTGGACAGATGAAAGTGCAAGACAGCTTATTGCCGATAAGCACCCCAGTTTACTTCAGTATTACGATGGTTACTTAGAAAATATACGCAGAGCTGATGCTATGAGATATGTAATTCTGTATGAGTTTGGTGGTGTGTATGCTGATCTAGATTTAGAAAGTTTATGGCCTTTGGATGATCTCACCAGAAAATATACATGTATTCTAGCTCAGGAGCCTTATGAACACCCAATCATTGACGGAAATTTCGAACATTTATTGATAAATGCTTTAATGGCATGCAAAGCGAAGCATCCATTGATGAAGAAATTTATAGATAACTTACCCTTGTTTAACCATATGTGGAATGTCTTAGACAGTACTGGACCACATTATCTTACTGTGATATACAAACAGCATGTGTTACATGATAAAACTGACCCCAAAAGCGATGATGGTGTTTACATTGCACCAGCAGAGTACTTTTTTCCCACCATAGATCCAGCAAAGTTTGGCTACATGAAAAGCAGGTGCTTAAACTTCGATAAGATATCATACACACAACAAAAAGCATGCATGTCACTTAAACGACATGGCCTCAAAAGAAAGCCTTATGAATATTCATTTACAGTTCATCACTGGGTTCATACATATTTAACATCTGTCCCGTCTTTAGAGAAAACCACTGATGTAAGAAGAATCATACCAGACGTTAAAATGTATCATAGAAACAGTAATCAATTGACTGATTAATTGTCCCTTTACCACATAATCCCGAGTTTTAACAATCCTGAGAGAAAAGCCGTTTAAAACATGGTGAGAATAGGAGAAAATAATGGTAATCAGCATTTTCTCCTTTCCCCCCCAATGTTTTCCACTCTTTCAAGTACAAATCTCATCATTTTAGCTACCTTTAAATTGTTGACTGCAAATGCTTTCACTTTGGCCAAGTTTAAAATTTTGTTGATTGGTAAAGAGTCAAAAATTTCCATTGTTCAAAATAGGTTTTTTTTTTTGTAAGTTCCAAATCTACCCAAGCAGGAAATTTTAAGTCCATACCTTTTCAAGCAAATATGCAGCAGATAATTTTGAAAATGGATTATTGACATGACTTGGGTTTATTTCATGTGAAAACATTTTGACAAAAGGTTAAATTGCTTGTAACTTACAAATTTTCCTTTTGCCACCATGTTCCTACAAGTGGTCAGCTTTAAGACAATCTGTTGGAGGAAATGGAACACTCACAGTGTCTAGTAAATGAGTTTTAGAAATTTTCTCATTTCATGTTTCAAATTTTTTACATCTTTAACAGGTTATGTCATCATTATCAGGCATGCCCAATTTTCAGCAAGAAACGATTGAATAATTGTTGTCGGTTCCTACCTTATACATTAAACCCTCTACCAAACAATTCTGTTCTTTAAGCACACAAACCTAAGGAAGCTGCCCTTTGAAAACATTGTAGGGAAAGGAGAAAATGCTGAAAATGTATTTTCTTTTTTTCTTCTATAATGTTTTTTACCCTGTAACCAACAAACTGCATTATTTCAACACTTTACCTGTTGGAGGAAAAAGGAATGTCATTGTCTACACAGTGTTACTGGTAGAAAGTTGTCTGTTTCAAAAGTTAATACTTTTACCTGTATCAGTGTACTTTGTCAATATTAAATTATCATAATGACAGTTGGTCAATATACATGTATTTTACATTGATAAATGGTGTACTAAAATGTATTTTTATAACTTTGCTATTGATTTGTGATAAGTTTCTTGTTGAGAAAGAATGATTTTTTTAGAAGGTATATCTCTTAGCTTGTCATTTGTTTCCCTTTTTAAAATGTAAGTATTTGCAGATGACTTCTAAATGTGGCTTAATTCAAGAGAATGGTCATAGATATCATCGAAAAGGTTGTTGAAAAAGGATAAAATGCTAGTTACCAGCATTTTATCCTTTTCCTACAAATGAGCCATGCTCTGGCAAAAGGGGGCTTTATGCATCTCCGTAATCCATCATATCAAGAAAGCCATCACATACTTATGGATCCATAATAGCTACTTTTTTTAAACAACCAACTCAATCATGAGGTAGACTGATCCTTTGACATGCAGAAAATCGACCAATAGCGAAAAGTTTCGGCCCAGGTCAGCCTGCATGGACTGCGCAGGCTGACCTGGGTCGAAACTTTTCGCAGATGCATTAAGCCCCCTTTTCACAGAGCGCAGCTCAAATACTTCAAAAGCTTCTCTTATGAGGGATTGTTTGGTTGGTCAATTTCAATCTTATTCTCACAGCTCAAAAAGACCATAGATAAGACCATAGAGCAAATTAAGGGGCTATATGGCCTGCAACACGAGAAAAGGGGCAGTCAGACATTGGCGTAAAGTGTCGTATCGGATCAGCCTGCACACTCTGCGCAGGCTAATCCGAAACATCCTTTTCCGTTTTTATGTTATTTTCTGTTTTGTGCAAGTCTACTGTAGCACAAAATCTAATGTAATCCTGAAGTGCCATCTTCAATCAGCCTGTGCGGACTGCACAGGCTGATCCGAGACGACACTTTACGCAAATGTCCGAATGCCCCTATTCGTATGTTGCAAGCCATATGTATATCAACCGTTCTGAATTTTCCCAGTCACAAGACATGACTGACCTTGAACTCTTTACCAAATGATAAAATTCTGGACTTGTCCAAACCCAAGCATCTGCACACAAAAAGTTAAATATGGTTAAAATGGGGAAATTATGTCTTTGAAAATGTTGTGGGAGAAGGAGAAAATGCTGGTTACCAGCATTTTCTCCTTTTCCCAAAATGTTTATAAAATCCTTTTTCAGGTTTGTTAAAAGTTGGTATGTGGTAAAGGGTTAAAGGATTGGAATTTTGAAGTAAAGCAAATTTGGATGGTGGACATGACCTCCAAAAATTTAATTTGTAACTGCAAAGAAAGGATTTTTCAGTTTTGCTGAAAGGAAATCATATGTGAATTCAAATATTTAACACTAAAATGTATGTGTTTGAATGCAATTTTAATCATCAAAATACCTTTTATCAAAATAAGAACAACAATCGACAACAATAGAATACTACAAAACATACATGGTCCTTCATTAAGCTTGGACAAAGAAAACTTCTTTCTCACAATTCTAAATGATATCTGGTGGTCAGCATCATAAAATTACATTTTATAGATAAAAAAAAAAAAGGGCCCAGCATGTGGGTGCCAATGCTCAGCTGCAGTTGCTTTTAGGCATAGATTGATTTTCAGTGAAAATTCCAAGTCAAAAAATGGGGCATAAATTTGTCAAAAATACTTTGATGGTTTCCTGCCCTTATTGTATGGATTTCCCCTTTCGATTGTTAAAAACAAGAAGGCCATGATGGCCCTGTATCTCTCCACTGGCTAATAAGTCAAAACACTACAAGCCAAACATTACAATACTTGGCTAATTGGTTTTAAACTAGAAGACATACAAAGTTTTCTTCTATAAATTCCTATGAGAAAGTTATGACCCCAGGGCAAAGCCAGTTTTGGCCACAAAGCTACAATTACTTGAATCCTGGTGGAAGTCCACAAGATAAAGCCCCATATCAAATAAAACAGGTCTAGAATGTGTGGTTATAAATAAGAAGATTTTCAAAGTTTGCTCAATAAAAGGCACTGTAAAACATGAGACCCCTGAGACAGGGCTAAATTTATAAGCCCTAGGTCTTACAGTTAGTCACAAGAAGATTTATAAAGTTTTCACTATAAAAGCCCATGTAAAACTTGTGACCCCCGGGGCGGGGCCAAATTTGACCCCAGGACTATAATTTGGGCACCCTTGGTAGAGACCCACTAGATAAAGCTACATGCATAATTTGGTAGCCCTAGGCCTTATGGCTAGGTATGAGAAGATTTTTAAAGTTTTCCTATATAAGTGCAAGTAAAACTTGTGACCCCCAGGGCGGGGCCAAATTTGACCCCAGAGCTATAATTTGGGCACCCTTGGTAGAGGTCCACTAGATAAAGCTACATGCACAATTTGGTAGCCCTAGGCCCTATGGCTAGGTACTAGAAGAATTTTAAAGTTCTTCCTATATAAGCCTATATAAAACTTGTGACCCACGGGGCAGGGCCAAATTTGATTCCAGGGCTATAATTTGAAGAAACTTGGTAGAGGTCCACTAGATAAAGCTACATGCCAAATTTGGTACCCCTGGGCTTTATGGTTTCAGACAAGAAGATTTTCAAAGATTTTCAGTATTTTTCAGTTTTGTTGCCATGGCAACCAGAGTTTTTGAAGGAATCAAATTCTTTCAAGAAATTCTTTCATCAAAGTTTCATCAAAATTGGATGGGTAGTTTCAGAGAAAAAGATGTTTGAAATAAAATTAACACACACATGGACGGACGCACGACGGACACCGGGCCATGTCATAAGCCTGCTGGCCTTCGGCCAGTGGAGCTTACTAGTCAGAGTTTGAATTAAATATTTTCACTTATTACAGAGATATTATAAAAACTCAGTTTTTGTACAACAAAAGAGACAGGATGCAGGCAACAATAGGACCATGACAATACCTTGATGTTTTCTTTAAATACAACTGAGCTAATAAATCAACAACAACAACAACAAAACCAACAGAACAAATCAGTAATGAAGTCTTAACGTAATGACATGTCATGATTTTTTATCCAACCAATTGCAGCTTTTTCTCGGGGTAATTACCATACATATATTTTATACCAATCATTTTTTTGTCCAAACACATTACTTCACATTAGTACCACTAAACACAGTCACAACGCAAAATAATTGCACACTAAGACAACTCTTGTCCTTCACAGCCACATTATATTAGTCGTCTGAAAATGTTGTTCGTGACATTTGTTGAATTCAAAAATTTCATTGTCTGGTAAATATGCAAAACTGGTATTTGATACATACAACACTGAACATTATTTTTTGAACATCATATCATTTCAGCTGTTTTAATTGGAATGAAACTAAGAGAAAAGAAAGGTGTCATGCTTTGTGAAAAGTGAGTTTAAATGCATCTGAAAAAAGTATTGACTGCACAGGCTGACCAGGGTCGAAACTTTTTGCTTTAGGTAAATTTCTGCATATCCAAGGACCATTATACCACATGATTTCAGGGAGTTGTTAGACAAAATAGATTTTATCTATCCATAATTAAATGATGACTTGCCTGGTAGAATGCATCATGGAAATGGATTACATCCCCTTCTGCCAGAGCAAGGCTCATTAATATTATTAGAACTACAATAAACACAGGTACACTGAATATGTATTTTCCTACAATAGAAACACCTTGATACAATTAGTCATTCATCTTTTATTCACAAAGTCACATGTGTATGTTCAACATTTGCTCTTTAATAGGAATTTCTCTTTTTTTCCATCCTGTTTTTGGCAGCAGTCTGCTGAATTGGTACAAATAACCTAATAGATTTCTGATAAGCTAGAATGTGGGTATTTGTACCTAGAGTTTCCTCCTTTTCTTGCGCTGGGTCATAGACATACGGTCATTTGGTATAGGGTTAAAGAAACACGATGATTGCACAGAATGATTATAATGGAATACTATTGAAAACAGGGCAAACTTTTTACCAAACAACAAAATTTGAGATTAGTCCAAATTGTAGATGACGAATTAAATGTGGCCCGAATGGTTTAATTTATTTTTGGAAGGGTAGGAAACATAAAAGAAAATGCTGGTTACCAGCATTTTCTCCTTTTCCCACAATTATTCAAAAAGGCTTTTTCTTAGGTTATTAAAACTCAGGAGCAGTAATTTTCTTGTAAGGAAATGTCTTACAAGAATGTTTGTATCATTGGCCGGTGGCCTATATTGTCAAAAAGAAAAATTTTGAATAGAATTGTAAGCATTGAAAAAATTGTGAGAAAAGCAGGAATGCTCAAAATGAACATTTTCTCCTTTTCAAACAATGTCTTCTACTATTGGAGAAACAAACTAAACCCAAGTGAGCCACAGTTGATTTGTCAGCAGCAGATACTTGTGATTTGGAAAAGAACAGAATTTCCTTGTCTGTCAAAATATTGATGTCTTGGTTTAAATAATTGTAAACTTGTGAAATCTTTTAAGGGAATGTCTTCCAAAATTGTTTGTATTATGGACTGGTGGCCTGTATTTCTGAATAAAACAACTGAATTGAAATTGAATTGATTGTATGGTAAAGAGTTAAAGACCAAAATTATACAAATATACAAATACCTGCTACTATAAATATTTTGTATAAAAAGTACTTTGATTAGTATATATATGTATATAAACAGAGTACAAAACCACACAGATGCTGCTAATAATTTTAAAAACTACAAGACAAGGCACAATATTTTCATTTCACAAAGAGATACCAGCATTATGAGTATTTAATGTGACAGTTTCAGATGCAAAAATCCATCATTAGTAAATAAAGATGAAAGAATGATAGCAGGTTTCAAGCCCATTATATTTTAACCCCTAGAGGTCAGAATAAACCAGACATTCTGGGTCACGAAATAGACCCAAATAATTGCAATTTCAGTGTTGCTCTTGTCTAGAATGTCTCAGCAAAGCAGACAGTGTAGGTCGAAGATAAAACTGAACGTTTGTGAAGTCTGATCTTGATTTAGACTGACTGCAAAGGCATCTATTGTCGTTAAAGTCCCTTGAAGGGTTAAGTTGGACAAAAAATGTCAATCCAGTGATAAGATACCCTTGACTGAACTATGCTAACTCGAGGTCATAAGTTTGTACCAATTGTTCTTTGTTGGTAACCAGTGTTTTCTTTTCTTTTCCCTCACAATGTTTTCTAACTTCAACCATAATTCAAGGCACAATCAGTTTGGCGTCTGCAAATACCTTGTGTTACAGGAATTCACTACTACCTAACTGCATAGCTTCGTCCGGTATAAAATCAATACCTAACAACTGCATTGGAGAGAATTCTCTTTGGCTCAGTGGTTACAGTGTTGGTCTTTCAAACCTCAATAAACGAGGATCTCATCCGCACAGGTACGAATCTAGCCAGGTATGGTTTGTATTTCAGCTATGCATTTGTTGCGAACTCACATGTTCGTAAGACTTGAACATGGACAATCTACTTTATTTTCACCCAGTAAAAGACTGATAGGTTTTAGTAAGTAATTTCATTTCTTGAAACATTCTACTGAAAAAAATGAAACATTTTACATTATCAAAATCTATTAAAGAATATGATCAAAATATCCTGGATTTGCACTTACGGACACACACTGCTTGTTACTTTTATTTTACGTGATGGAGAGAGCATGATAATAGTGATCTAAAGCCCTTATAACCATAAATGTGTATTGGTAATAAAATTTCTTTGACATGATCTTTGAAATCAAACAATAAAACATTTACAAACCATGGAGTTCTGTTAAACATCATCTTTTGTTCATTAAACAACATTTGTCTGCTAAACATCATCTTTTGTCCATATGTGCAGAACTACAACCACCACATGATTACAGTCAAAGTCATACAACATAATTATCACAGATAGAAATACTAATGGCACAAAAAAGTCTTGATTTGAATTTAAACAAGCTTAAATCATTCACATCTACTTTCAATAATCTAACATTATAAAAAGGTTTTTCAAGTAGGGTCTTCAAAGTTACAAGAGCATGTTTATCAAACAATTTTTTCTTTAATCTCTTATCAAAAAAGACAACATTTATTGCAACAAAGATTTGATTACATACAACAGTATCTTTGATTGAAGATTTTTACTTTTTCAGTCATTCATCCATACTATTACTATTGAATCATATTTAGAAAATTAATCTGAATTTCTTCATGACACTGTTTGCGTGCATTTTTCGCATGTACCTGTTTGGTTTGTAAGATCCTCTTGTCTAAAATTTCCACCATTCAAGTATAAGTAAAGGCCACAACTTAACAACCCCAATAGTATAAATAGAAACAGAACAAGGAAAAACAGCATGACATCAACTGATCTTTTCAACCTTCTGTTCATCTCAAACAACATGTCAACCTGCAAGAAAGTTATGTATTAGGAAAGATCTGTCAGTTTTTACTCTTTAGCAATAAATAAACTTTTGCACTTGTCCATTTGGAAAGTTTTTGTAGACAACAAATTAAATTTTACTTAAAACATGAGATTGGTCATTCAGAAAGTAGAAAACATTGTGGGATAAAGAGAAAATGCTGTTTACCAGCATTTTCTCCTTTTCCCATGATGTTTTAAAAAGGCTTCTCCCTCAGGATCTTTTAAGTTTAGATTGTGTAGTTAAGGGTCAAATGCACAACCAAAAATGAAACTTTAGACTTGTCCATCAATGCTTCGCAGATGAATAACGAAATTTGACTCAGAGAGTGGGTTTTGTCTTTGAAAGGGTAGAATACACTGAAGAAAATCGAGATAATAGTATTTTCTCCATTTCCTATAATGATTTTAGAAGAAATACAGATGACAAATCAAATGTGCTTGAAGTGATAAAATGGGTGGGCAATTACAAAATGCTGTTCACCAGCCTTCTCCTTTTTCCATGATTTTTTTCAAAAGCCTTTCTTTCACTGGACTGTTAAAACAGAATTGTTTGGTAAATACACACTGCAGACAACGAGATTACAAAAAAAAAAATATCATTAATACTTTCATTTTGTAATGATAAGGACAACACTATAAGAAAACACTTCTAAAAGCTGGTTTCTTCCACAAAAAAAAAAAAAAAAAAGTTAAATCGTATCAAACTGATTGAATATAGATCCATACCTTTTTTGATAAATCACTTATAGTGGTGCCCCTATCCATACCAACAGTTCCTTTTTCTGAATCTTTTCCCTCTATGCCACTGGATACTACACAATGAAGCCTACAAAACAGATAAAAATAAAATGTTGTAAAACATTAAAATTGGCAAATTAAATGCTGGTGATGTCCCAAAGGGTTCTCATGACAACTTCATGTGCTTTGCAGATAATTTAGATGAAGCCTTGAAGATAAGTCCATAATTATGGGGTCATCAGCTGGATCTCTAACCTTAAGAAAGCCTAAAGCTGGCCAGTAAAATTGCACTATAGGCTTTTTGATGAACACTTTGTCAGATGACAGAATTTTTGACCTGTCCAAATTGAAAAGGTTTGCAGACAAGAAATTAAATGTGAGTCAAATGATAGGATTCTGCTGGTAATATAGGGTTACCACATCTTCTCCTTCTCCCACAATGTTTCAAAAAGCCCTTATTACAGGGGTCATTAAAATAGGAGATTGTGTGGTAAAGCATTTCAGGTTAAGTGGTTCATAATTATTACAGTTTAATCTTTATGTACAGTACCTAAAAGTATGCATTTGTGGCATTAGCTCTTTCAAAAACAATTCAAATTAGTGACATGACTTGTTTTCTTCAGTCCATATATGCCTTTTGCAACTGATCAGATGAGACAGAATGCCTTTACCAAGCAACTTCTCCTGAAGTCAAAACATTTTCGAAACAAGTCTGCTAGAGGGGAAAAAAACAGATGCCTGTCCTTATAAATTATATTAAACGGTAGATAAGAAGGGTGTAACCAGGAATTTGTACATATTATTCAAGCCAAAGGCAAGCACAAGCACCAAAATCGATAGGGACGTCATTGCAATTCATGAACATACACAAACAGACTATCCATGTAAAAATCAGTGGTATTGCTGAATCTACAAAACATGAGAAATTTCACATCTGGTCAGGTTTACTCTTGCAGGAATTTCAGGAGAATAAAAAGAGAAAATATCATTTGAAAAATACAACTTAAGGAACCTTCGACCCATCTACAAGATGTTGCATTGGCATTTGCATAAAGAGTGCAATGCGCTATGCCCTTGGAATAATACATTATAATATACCTGTGTTCCATGATGGAATCCTTTTGTGCATCTTTCCACAGGTCTGCAAAAGATGTGTTGGACTCATTGGTCACTTCCATTGCCATGATTAAAAATTTGTCTTTGTGCACTGTATTCTGATACCCTGAAACAAAAGGCATATGAAATTTACAACAGATAATTTATTATTATCATGTTTTTATTACTTTTCTTTTTTAAGAAAAATAAATTTTCTTGATTAATGGATTCAGTAGCAAAGAGAATCAAAAGACCGATACAATTGGTTGATTACATGATTTTCTGAAAATGAAAATTTGTTCCCAAAACATAAATCATTGGTATCTTGCAAAAGTGATCCAACAAGTAGTTTCAGGACAACTTGTACAAATTTCACACACAACTTCAATATGGCATTTGGAATTAGGCAGTTTCAAGTCAACATAGCATAACATACTGGTAACATATTTCAGTGATTTAGGCCTCTGTCCCATTATACATGTACATTTATGTTTTAAATGTATTTACATGAGTAAAAGGATATCAAGGTCATACTTGTTATCTGGAGAACCATAAACTAACAAACAACTGAAAAAGAAGGACCAAAATTAATTAAGTTCAGATGATAAAATATTAGACCTTTCCATCTTTAGAGGATTTGGAGATGACAAGGTAAATGTGGTTCAATTGATGAGAATTGTCTTTGGACATGTAGAAAACACTGTGACAATTTTTTTACCAGCATTTTCTCCTTTTCCCACAATGTTTTCAAAAGCCTTCTTGCTCTTTGTGGTTGAAACTTGGAACTATGTGGTAAAGGGTAAAATTGCACGCCCTTCGTTATTCTAGACATACCACGGCAACAGCCCATATATTCATGCATGTCCTGGGTTTCACCAGATCTAGGCCAGGGCTCTCAAGTATCTTGCCAAAGGGCATTCCCCCGAATCGCTCAGTGCCTCAAGTGAGGCTCGAACCTGCTTCCTGGTACAATAAGAAAAGAGGCCTAGTACATTTTTCAACTAGAACTTGTTTTTCTACAAAAAAAAAAACGGATGTCTCCCCCCTTTTTGGTGTCAGAAGGATTAATAATCCATGATAAAGTTAGTAACATTTTCTCCCAGATTTTTGTTTGCCGAATTGGTGTAAAGATTTTCAGATGTTCTCCCTCAATTTCCAACGGAATCTGTGGAAATGAATTGAATGGAGTGAATATATAATTTACACTTTTACTATACCATGTGTATAGAAATGCATCACAAGCTGCTGCTTCTGGTTCAGAATATCTAGAACCATGTAAAAGAAGTTTGGCATTCAAATGTGATAAAACCAATTCTGTGTGCATACCTGGCTGTAATTACTTTTGTGATGCATGAAAATAAGAACAGACCTTGAACCGTCATCTTAGCTGGCAAGACCTCAGGTTTTTTTCTTTGTTACACCTAAATCTCCACTGAATGCACTGTTCCTTTTACATTACGTAAGCAAGTCTGATGGCTATTATCAATGGAATTCATGCTTGCATGACCAAGTGACCCTAGATAAGTGAGTTCATACAAGTTTCAGTGGTTCACATTCCAAGATTGCACAAGGAGCCCATGCAAACACACAGTTAAAGCGGTGGAAGTTAATGTTAGTCAGTCGAACTGAATGAGTATCTGTTATAAAGTAAAATAATTGAAGAGAAATAACTGAAACAATATACAAACCAGAGTTATGGTTCTGTGCATCTCATTGTATGAAGTTTCATCTAAATATCTCTAATGGTTTTTAAGTTATAAAGCGGACACAAAATTGTATGGAAAACGATCAAAGGGAAATTACTCAAAAAATATACAAACCAGAGTTATGTTTCTTGTGCATGACACATCGTCTCATTGTGGTTCATAAATGTATGAAGTTTCATCAAAATATCTCAAACAGTTTTCAAGTTATAGAGCGGCCACTTAATTGTATGGAAAATGATCAAAGGGAAATAACTCAAAAAATATACAAGCCAGGGTTATGGTTCTTGTGCATGACACTTTGTCTCATGGTGCTTTACAAATGTGTGAAGTTTTATCAAACAAGATGTCTGTAAAACAGTCATGCCCCCCTACTGCCACATTGATACAAGAAGTGGCACAGTTCATAAACTGATATCAAAAGAATTGATTGGGAAATATCGATGTCATCTTTTTGATTTATAGCCCACTTCAATTGTTAAACGTGATAATCTGTCAACAGTTGGCATAATTATACACACCGCCCTGTGTATACATACAAGATTGTAAACAGTCGCCGATACACAGACTGGGTTATCAATTTTTTTTTCTCAGCACGTGCGTTGGACTTCCACTTTTTCCCAGTCGACTTCGATGCTTACTACGTCCCCGATAATACGCGAATAAAATGTTGGAGCCACAAGTTGAGCCACATATGATGATTTTTGAGACACTTTAATTTTTTTTTGAGTAAATGGCTCAAGTGGCGAACGGCAGCGCGGGCCCTGAATCATCTGGTGGTCACTGTGACCTTGACCTTTCACGGATTAACCTTAAAATCGATAGGGATCATCTACACTCCAAGATGAATATCTGTACAGAATTTGAAGGACCTAGGTCAATTCTGTGTGTAGTTATCATCTGGACAAGGTTTGGTTTATATATCATTAAGTTGAAGGCCACTGTGACCTTGACCTTTGATGGATTAATCTCAAAATCGATAGGGATCATTTACACTCCGAGACGCCTGTCTGTGCCAAATTTGAAGAACCTATGTCAATTCTGTGTCTAGTTATCATCTGGACAAGGTTTGGTCTATATATCATTAAGTTGAAGGCCACTGTGACCTTGTCCTTTGATGGATTAATCTCAAAATCAATAGGGATCATCTACACTCCGAGACAAATGTCTGTGCCAAATTTGACAAATCTAGGTCAATTCTGTGTCTAGTTATCGTCCGGACAAGGTTTGGTCTATACATCAACATGTTGAGGGTCACTGTGACCTTGACATTTGACCGACTGACCTCAAAATCAATAGGGATCATCTACACTCCGAGACGCATGTCTGTGCCAAATTTGACGAACTTAGGTCAATTCTGTGTCTAGTTATCATCCGGACAAGGTTTGGTCTATATATCAACATGTTGACAGTCACTGTGACCTTGACATTTGACCGATTGACCTCAAAATCAATAGAAATTATCTACAATCCAAGACAAATGTCTCTGCCAAATTTGACGAACCTAGGTCAATTCTGTGTCTAGTTATCATCCGGACAAGGTTTGGTCTATATATCAACATGTTGACGGTCACTATGACCTTGACCTTTGACCGAATGACCTTGAAATCAATAGGGATCATCTACACTCCAAGACGCATGTCTGTGCCAAATTTGACGAACCTAGGTCAATTCTGTGTCTAGTTATCATCCGGACAAGGTTTGGTCTATATATCAACATGTTGACGGTCACTGTGACCTTGACATTTGACTGATTGACCTCAAAATCATTAGGGATCATCTACTCTCCAAGATGCATGTCTGTGCCAAATTTGACAAACCTAGGTCAATTCTGTGTCTAGTTATTATCCGGACAAGGTAAGGTCTACCGACCGACCGACCAACAGACGTGCAAAGCAATATACTCCCACTACGTTGAAGGGGGGCATAATTAGAGAGACTGGGTTATCGATTTTCTTCTCGGCACGCGCATTCGACTTCCACTTTTTCCCAGTCGACTTCGATGCTTACTACGTACCCGATAATACGCAAATAAAATGTCTGTACAGAATTTGAAGAACCTATGTCAATTCTGTGTCTAGTTATCATCTGGACAAGGTTTGGTCTATAAATCATTAAGTTGAAGGCCACTGTGACCTTGACCTTTGATGGATTAATCTCAAAATCGATAGGGATCATCTACACTCCGAGACAAATATCTGTGCCAAATTTGATGAACCTAGGTCAATTCTGTATCTAGTTATCATCCGGACAAGGCTTGGTCTATATATCAACATGTTGACAGTCACTGTGACCTTGACATTTGACCGATTGATCTCAAAATCAATAGGGATCATCTACACTCCGAGACGTATGTCTGTGCCAAATTTGACGAACCTAGGTCAATTCTGTGTCTAGTTATTATCCAGACAAGGTAAGGTCTACCGAATGACCGACCGACGGACTGACGGACTGACCGACCGACATGTGCAAAGCAATATACCCCCACTTCGTTGAAGTGGGGCATAAATATCTTAAAAGGTTTTTGAGTTATAGAGCGGCCAAAATTTGTGACAGACAGACAGATGCACGGGGAGAAACAATATGTCTCCTGACCCTGGCGGGGAGGAGACATAACTATTTCTTTCATACATATCATCTCTTAAATGCACATATGTTTACAGGACAATAATTATTTTGAAGTACATATTACATGACAAATAGGAGTATTATAGGTTATTACTTATATGGGAATATATTGTGTTGAATGAGTTCTTTTGGTGGAGTTGCCCAAGCTTGCGAAGGGCAACTATGCCAAAATAACGAGTTCAACACTATATATTATCATACAAGTGCAATAACCTTTTTATTATATACTTTGATATTGTTTACATAATTTCCCGTGTTGTAACCATGTTTTCATCAAATTCATTGATTTATCTTGATACTGTCTTGTTTATTTCAAAAGCATAAGAAATCTGTTTCATTAACCTACCATGCTTTCGTATAGTTTTCAGTAGTAGCTTATGTGACTTCACCATTGCTAGAGGTATGTACGAGGGTTGTTCGATATGTAATGTGTATTGTATGATATCTCAAACAGGGGTGCGGAAATCCTACATCCGACTCGGGTAAATTTGACGTCGGACAAGTGGCTTTTTGCAATCTACTCGTCCGTGGACAAGTAGAATACGAGGAGGAAATTGAAAGTAAAGATCTGTATTATATAACATTATCCCTGTGAAATAGAAATGTTCTCTCCGTCTCATGTCGTAAACAACAACATTTTTAAATTGAATTATGATAAGCTATTCCCTGATACATGTATCTGGAATCAAAAACAAATATTTTGCTGACTCTGATTTTATCGACTCCGCAGGCTTTTTCTTTATTTTGTACTGCGCTGCAGTACGGCCGAAACGTTGTGGTTTCTTGGCGCCATTTGGTTTGTTTAATAGAGGCAACCATAACCGAATTTTTTTGCACATTATAACACCGCATGTAGACTTGACGCGGTTGTCATTTCCCTATCATTTAATATTAAATTCTTTTTTGTCGTTCGCAAAAACTTACAGCTGACAATAACAACAAAGTTGTCTTAATTCAACACTGTGGAACACATTCTTACTTGGTTGCAGTAAACGTATTTGAAAGAAAACCAAACACGCTGAATCCAAGTAAAACATGTCAAGAACCGGGAAACATTACAAAAGTTTGTTAAAAGGGCTGTAGACGATAAAGGCCAGTGCAGCCTTTTTACTTTCTGCGTAAAACGTTCAAATTCTTTGCAGATCGATCTGCAGGTAATCAAATCTCCGCATACTGAGTCTCAATCTGAAGTGCCGGGTCTGTCGGACATCGCCGATCTCCCGTTGTCTGAGAACTAGACAATTATTATCACTGCACATGATGCAAACTCTACATCTCCAGACACAATAACCAAGCCTAGCCTTTTAACTTCCACAGATAATGATTCCCTTGTATTGTACGATGGCTGGTAAGCAGTTCTGCTGAAGTATTAACTCCGGCACCCATGGGTGTACCACAGTATTGTTACAAAGGGCTGTAAGTGCAAACACTGAGATATTTGGCCATGGTTTAAGCGGTTATACTGTAACTGTTGAAACTTTTTCAATTATTAAATTGTTGCACCTTTCTATTTACTGTATGTATGTACAGTGCCATTAATTTGTTTTATTGATGTACCTTGAAAGTCAGTCTGCTTTTTCCCAATTTGGCCAAAATCGCGCTTGAATATCCCAAAATGAAAGGCTAAGGCCCCTTCCCATTTTTTGGAAAAAAAGCCCCGTAAAGGTTTGCTTGATTTATTTTCATCATTATTATTAAAAACCTAAACAAAGCAAATTTAAATGGTTAAAAGAACATCATTACCTACAAACTACGGTACATTCAGTTAGGTCTTTTGTGCCATTTAAAATAGTTTTGTTTTGGACAAGTAAGCTTATCTGACGGACAAATAGATTTTCTAGATTTACTTGTCCATGGACAAGTAGAAAATTTCAAGATTTCCACACCCCTGTCAAAAGCACTCGACTCAAATAGTGAAATGAACATTACATCCCTTCAAAGTATTCTCCGCGGTTTGAAATACATAATTTCAATCTCTGAATCCATTTCTGAAATGCGTCACGGTACGCTGATTTAGGTAGACCTCTGAGGCACTGACTGATGGCTGAGCCAAGGGCTTGTCGGGACTTGTAACGACGACCAGATAAGAACTTTTTAAGTTTTGGAAAAAGGAAAAAGTCGCATGGGGCTAGATCTGGAGAGTATGGTGGGTGTGGCAAGACGGTAACCTTCTCCGACTTCAAAAATTGCTTCACAAGCTCAGATGTATGTGATGGAGCATTATCATGAAGTAGACGAACATGCCTAAATCCTGACACAGGGCGTCGTTTAAGATAATATTTCTTGACCTTTTTTAGTATAACATCGCGGTAATACCGACCTGTAACACTTTTGTCCTTCGGCACTGGAATTTGTACGGCTATACCATCACATGAGAAGAATATGCAATAAAGAACCTTCTTTGTGCTTGTGCTTCTTTTGGCAACTACAGGCCTTCTACAGTGTTTAGTTAGCCATATTTTGTTTCCAATTTTTCTTACTGGTTCGAAATAGTGAACCCATGTTTTGTCACCAGTAACAATGTTTGCAAATTGTCTTTGATTGAATTTGGGAAACATTTTGAGTAATTGCTTAGCGGTTTGTACTCGTACCCGTTTTAGGTCATCTGTCAATATATGAGGTATCCATCTGGCAGAAATCTTTCGTACTTTCAAAATACGCTTCAAAATGAAATGCACCCGCGATAGCGATATGCAAACAGCGTTGGCAATATCACGAATCGTGTATCTGCCATCACATTCAATTATTTCCCTGACTTTTGAGACATTTGCCTTGCCTGTTAAAGTCACAGGTCGGCCAGATTTTGCTGCATCTTTGACGGACTCTGTGCCAGTCAGAAATTTCTTTCTCCAACTATGAACTGTCTCATAAGATACCTTATCAGACCCATAAACTTCCCCCAATTCAGTAAAAATCTGCATTACCGAATGACTGAGTTTTGTGCCAACTTTTATATAAGCTCTAATTTCTTCAATATTCTTAATCTGTTTCCCAACCATTTTTACAACAGTGGTCAATGACTAGCTCTATTGAAATGACTATAAGTTTAAAATTGTGTGGAGCTGAAGGCTCGTGTTTATACCGTTGGAAAGGTATTGAATAGAGCTATTCAAGCGTATCATCATCCACGAAATCGTGCAAAGTGTTATCGCGCTGTGGTATAATACACATTACATATCGTACAGCCCTCGTATTTAAACAACATGGCAACCTAGCATCCTTTTCTTTCGCTTAATATAATTTCATCATTGATTAACATGTTTGATAGACACACTTTTTTTTATCTTGTGGTTACTGTTATTCACAAAGAAATGTTATTTTCATTCATTATATTTTTACGAAGTACTGTGCATTGAAAAGTCCATAAAACAAGATGTCTAATGATGAAATTCATGATAATGACAACCATTCATATTTTGAGTTTTGGAGAAATTTTAAAATGGTTTCACACTTAATGAGGCCTGAAAAAGCTCTAAGTATGCAATGTGAAATTATGCAATATGAGAAAATATTACATACTTTCATCCAGTGCAAATACATTGGGACAAAATCAAAGTATATAATAAGAGTTTTTACCCACCATTTTGTAGATGTATCACAACCTCAACATCTGAGCCAGGTTTTACATAGCCAGAACTTGGTCTCACCTTGTACTTCTCAGGGGAGGTGGTTTTCACCTGTTAAAGTAACATCAATAACTTATTTAGAAACATTTCTATTTATTCTCATTTTTCAAAACAACAAGCCACCAAACTTTGTTTAGGTAAGATAGAAAAGAATTCATTGCATAATCCAATATCCTGTATATTCACACAAAGATAGCCTTTAACAATTTACCTAACAATGCCATGATTAAACATCCTTGAGGACAAAGGCATTTAAAAAAGATTTTCTTCTTTTCCCACTATGTTTTTTTCCCTTTCAAGACATATGTAATCATTTCAGCTACGTTTCATTTTTTTTGTTTGCAAATGCTTCCAAAATGCCAAGTCTCAACTTTTGCAATATATATAGTAAAGGGGTAACAACATCTTTAAACTTTTTGAAACACACTTGATGTCACATATTTCTTTTCTGTGAAATTTCTTCATCCAATAATAACAGAGCAGCCCCAATTGTATGACAAGCTATAAATACACTTTTAACACATGTATGATTTTCATATACAGAGCAATGTTTCAGTCTGTTGGTGCTGTACTATTTGTTACAGCCATGGGTTTGAGTTTTTGTGAGGGTAGTTTCTTTATGTCTCATTTTCCCCCTCTCAGATCTCAAGGTAATGTCTCAATGATATCACTGTAGATATCATTTATCATTTTCTTTCTAAACTAGGTCGAAAGCTTTTGTACATTTTTCTCTAAATCCAAGTCCTTCAGAGGCATTTGTCTAATCTTTGTTTTTAGTAATCACTGACTATTTTAACAAGTTCAGGAACTTTTTGATAAAGTAGTGGATAAATGACAATAAAATACTGCACTAATGCTGTGAATTTCAAATCAATGAAAGCATCCCTATGTCAGGTCTCATTTGTCAATTCTTTATTCTTTATCTTCAACACTTTAGACAATACAAAACATACGATGAAAATTTCAACAGGTCGCAGCATGACCCTGTGGTAAAGCCATAAGCTGTTAAAACTTGTTTTACATAATTAACATACTATTCAAAAGTAAGGTAATTCATTAAATTGGAAGCAAGAAAGTGTATAAAACTTTGGAAGTTACCAAATGTGGCATATAAGCTACACTTACACAACTTAAATTTCATGCTCAGCAGAGTTAATCATCTAAAGATGTTATATAAGCAACGGCCACATGTTTGAACTTATGGGCTGAAGATAATAAGTGAATTGTTGTTCAATTCTTAGTTTTAGGCTCACTCATAATGAAAGCATAATTATACAAACAAAAAATTCAACACAGCTAAAATGATGGATTTTTTCAAAAACAATTGAAAACATTGTGAGAAAAGGAGAAAATGATACTAACCAGCATTTACTCCTCTGCCGACAATGTTTTCATAGTTTTTTCAAAGATTCCTCCAACAACATGAATTATGAATAATATAAGACTTACTTTGTATGCTATAGAGTAGGGTAGAGTATTTTTCAACAGTATAATATCTGAGGCCTCCTTTACACCATCTTCTAAGACAAATTCTAGTTCTTCTGCAGGACTAGAGAAGAGATGCAAAGAATAACAGTTTGTGACTAAGTAAAAGATCATTCAAACAGATAAAAGTTAAATGTTTTAGCAAACTCAACATAATCAAGAAGTGTCTTACAAAACAGTGATGGAGCAGTTCTCATTATTCATACAAGTAATGAGAATTACTGCTGCACAAAGACAAAACATCTTTCATATTTGCACAGAAAAATTCTAACCATTTAGTGCATGGAAACTATGTGACCTTATGTATTACATTTTTTGGGTGCATATCTGCAGTTGAAATAGGAAACATCAATTGATTAGCATATATTTTCAAAATACCTCCCCCACAAAACAACCTCTTATGAAAATTCAAATTCATTACATGGCAGCTTGACACAGCTGCAATTCAACCAGTTTAACACTACCTCCCTCTATTATTTGTCTCGCAACAGTTCTTTCATATACAGTTTGCTCAAAATGTGAAATTTCTCCTTTTGTCACAATGTTTCCTTTGTATGCATGAGTTAACCCTTTACAAAACAACCTGTGGTTTTATAACCCTGAGAAAAAAGAACAAGAGGGCCATGATGGCCCTGAAGTCGCTCACCTAAGCCTTTTGACCAAACATGATCCATTTTAAAGCTCTTTCGAGATATTATGACAAACAGTCAAACAAGCTTTCATAATTATTGGACTGAAAATTTGGCCTCTAGTACACAAGCTTTTTCTAGACTCATCCAAGATGTCATCAAGACAAACACTTGACCAAGTTTCAAGAGTATTGGAATGAAAATGTGGCCTCTAAAGCATACACAAGTTTTTTTTAAAGATTGCTCCCAGTGACCTAGTTTTTGACCAGACATGACCCATTTTCGAACTCGTCCAAGATGTTATCAAGAAAAATATGCTAACTTTCAAGAGTATTGGACTAAAATTGTGGCCTCTAAAGCGTACACAAGGTTTTTCTAAGATTTGACCTAGTGATCTAGTTTTTGACCCGACGTGACCCATTTTTTGAACATGTTTGAGATATCATCAGGACAAAGATTCTGACCAACTTTCAAGAGTATTGGACTGAAAATGTGGCCTATAGAGCGTACACAAAGTTTTTTTAAGATCTGACTTAGTAACCTAGTTTTTGACCTGACATGATCCATTTTCGAACTCGTCTGAGATATCATCAAGGCAAACATTCTGACCAAGTTACACGAGTATCAGACTGAAAATGTGGCCTCTAGAGGAAGGACGATGCATGACGGACGACGGACACAGCAGGATCACGTAAGCTCACCTTGTGCACTTTGTGTTCAGGTGAGCTAAAAAGAATTGTTGGATAAAGAGGAAATGCTGGCTGCCACCCTTTCAAACACATATCATACTATTTGAGTTACGTATAATTGGTTGTTTGCAAATTCTTTCAAACTATTTATCACCCCTTATACAAGAATGTTTCTAAAATTGTCTGTGCTAAATTTGGTTTCGGCAGGTAATGAATTGAATATACATGGACTATATTTGCATCTATCTGGCCTTTACAAAGACCTAAACCAGGTAAAAACGTACCATATAGTAAGCAGCCTTCCTCTGTAAGAATTGTCATCATTGCTGACCCTTCTTTTGTGTTTGATACCAGCTGATGATCTCCTATGACTGAGTATCCCTGTTTGCTGAAACATGTAATATATACATATTCATTTCAATGAATATGTCAAAAATTTTTACTGTTGTTAAAGTGCTTGGTAGCTTAGTTGGTAACTTAGCAGGGCTGAAGCAAGGGGCTCCCTGGCCAGGATAACTTCCTTCTGAGCAATGATGATAGTAATAGCGATAGGATTCATTCTTCTCTCACTGCTGATTGTGGTTTCGACAATTATTTATGTGGGAAAGCAGCAAGTACATTTAGAGGAAAAATCAAGCAAAGTACTGTTAGACAAAAAAATCCATGAAAGCATGGATAGGTGCACCTGTTGAAAAAATGTTGAAAATGGTAAAATCAATTAATCAAAGTTAAAGTTATGGTAAAGACATAATTGATTAAAGCAATATATTTCTTTTAACTTGTTAAAATCTTTTATATTGACACTCTTTTATCTTATTCAACAAAGAAAATGTTCAAGTGCTTTAACCCTCACCCTCACAACACATTTTAGACTCTTAAATTTCAAAGTAATTGCAGTCTACCAATTCGAAGTAAGTACATATGGGTTAAAGATCCCTGACAGGTTAAAAACTACAACCAGCAATTTCTCCTTTTCCGTGGGGTCTCAAAAAACTATCATACTTTTCCAACAATGTCTTCAAAAGCTATCTTTCTCAGGATTATTAGAACCTGGCATTTTTTAATAAAGGGTTAAACGGAAATTACAGATCTTAATCACACAACAATAATATCTCTCTTTAACAAATATAAATTAATTCTAAATGTTCAGCAGAACAAAAAAAAAAACAAAAAAAAACTTAAAGACACATCAACAGGCTCGCACAGCATTTAAATTCTTAAAATATGACATAGTACAAAAAGGATGTGGGTGCAGTTATATAAATTTAGCCCTTCCACTCACCTTAAAAGCAGTATAAACATATGAACAGCATTCTGGAAAAAGGGGGTTTAATGAATATGTGTGATGTGTTATACTAGGCGGGTAAATCATGGATCCATAGAATCAATTTTGTCTAACAACCAACTGAATCATGAAGTAAAATGGTCCTTTGACATGCAGAAAATTTATCTGTAGCAAAATCTTTTGAGTCATGTCACCCTGCAGTGACTGAGGAGGCTGACATGGGTTGACACTTTTTGCAGATGCAATAAACCCCCTTTTCATAGAACATGACCTATATTTATATTTAACCATTACAACACCAAATAAACCCAACAGGCATTTTCAGTTTAGAGATAGGAGTACTTAACCCTTTACCACACAATCCCCAGTTTTAAAGACCCTATGAAGTAGGCCTTTTGAAAACATTGTGGGAAAAGGAGAAAATGCTGGTAACCAGCATTTTCTCCCTTTCCCACAATGTTTTCTAGACTATCGGATACAAATCCCATCATTTGTGCCATATAAATTTTGTAGTCTGCAAGTTTTTTCAAACTGAACCCGTCTAAAATATTCTTGTTTGGGAAAGAGTTAAATAATTGCTTTTTCAAGGTTGCTCTTGTCAAGAATGTCTCAGGAAAGCGAACAGTGTAGATCAAAGATCAGACTTCATATTTTGTGCAGTCAGATGTTGATCCACATGGGCCACAAAGACAGTTCTACATATAAAATGTGCTATAAAGGTTAACAAACCTGTTTAGATATCTGGGACACTTCAGAGTCTTTCATGGTATCTAAACTCATACTCTTGTGTATAGGGGGCACCTGGTCCTCGAAAGTCACCTATCACATCAAAAAAAAGAAAGAGTAAATCTTCTGTTTAACCCTCTATCACACAATCAAAAGTTCTAAAAACCCTGAGAAAGAAAACTCGAACACAGAGGGAAATGGAGGTAACCAGCATTTTCTCCATTCCCCACAATGTTCTTTAACCTTTAACCCTTTACCAAACAATCCCTGGTTTTTACGTACGACCCTGAGATTGAAGCCTTTTGAAAACATTGTGGGAAAAGGAGAAAATGCTGGTAACCAGCATTTTCTCCTTTTCCCACAATGTTTTCTGCCCTGCTGGAAACAAATTTCAATTTTTGAGTTACGTTTATTTTGTCGTCTGCAAGTGCTTTCAATTCGGACCAGTCTAAAATTTTGTCCTTTGGTAAAGAGTTAAACAACAAATCCATTTATTCGAGACATAAAATTTGTTATGTACATGTTCAAATGTACTCATAGTGATGGGTCTAAAATTTTATTTTCCAGTAAAGAGTTAACCCCAAATTCAAAAGCATTTGCAGTCACATAATTCTATGTTTCTAAAATGATAGAATTTGCCTTCAGTAGGCTAGAAAACATTATGAGGACAGTAGTAAATGCTGGATGCCAGCAATTTCTAATTTTTCCACTGTTTTCAAAAGCCCTTATTCTCAAGGTCTGAAAACTCTGTTTGTTTGGAATAAGGTTAAAATACAAATCTTTAATGATGCATAAATCCAGCATGACCTGAACTGACCAACGGGCTGACTTCCTAAAACTGTTTTTACAATGAAAGAGCTAAATTAATGAAATGGATAGTCTCAAAATGAACAATAGAAGCAAATATTGCCATTTTAACTCTATCCAACAAAAAGATTTTAAACTTATACCAATTAACAGCATTAGCAGATGACAAAATAAATATATCACAAAAATTGAAATTTGTTATTGAAAGGGTAGGAAATATTGTGGGAAAAGGAGAAAATGCTTGTTATCAGCATTTTCACCTTTTCCCACAGTGTTTTCAAAGTTGTTTTCTCTCACTGTAATTAAAAGTTTGTATTGTGTGGTAAAGGGTAAAAGCTATCTTTGCTGTAGTATCTGGCACACAAGTGGACAGCGCTGTCTGGTCTAATATTCACCAACCATTCTTCATAAAATTCCAAGTCTAATCCTCAAAAATTTTCTGAATATCAAAGAAATGCAATTATTGATTGGCTTGATCAAATTGTTTAGCCAAACATAAATAGCCCTACATGATAAATCACGAAAAAGACTAGAACACTTGATGAATACATAACCAGCATTTTCCCTTTTTCCAAAAATGTTTTCTACCTTGTCAAAGACAATTTCCTCAACTTGAGCCGTATTCAATGTGTTGAATGCAAAGGTTTTTGGGCTGGACAAGTTCAAAATTTTGTTGTTTGGAAAAGTGTGTGATGTAGGTTTCTGGGAGAGATGACTTACCATTTATTATGGAGGTAACCTAATTTATTGACAGGTGTTTCAGGTGAAATGTATCCCATATTTGTCTTTACTAGTAATTGATGGGTTTGTGACCTTAGTCTACAGCTTTTTGGACCTAGTCTCAGCTTCATTCAGTTTTCTTAGATACCATATGCAGATAACTCTTTTCTACACATTCTGGAGTTTAAACGAACCAAGGAAAGAAGACTTTTATAAAAACATTGTGGGAAGAGGAAAAACCTTTTCCCACAATGTTTTCTACCCTTTCTAAAACAAATCTCATCACTGAGCTACAATAAACTTGTTGTCTGCAAGAGCTTTCAGTTTGGATGAATCTGAAATTTTGTTGTCTGGTAAAGAGATAGTGAGGTATTTGTTATTAGCATGGTACATAGATTTATGATGTGTAAAGTGTTAGGACTGTTCATCTTATTTGAACCAGTGTAAGCTTTATATAGAGATATACAATATGCAAATAAAAGTGCATGTATCACTGGTATGCTACATGTATAGGTATATGTAGGGTGCAATGGATAACATTTATATCAGACCTTTTTTGGACCAGCCTCAGCTTCATCCTATATTACATTGGGTTGTGAAATAGAATTAATCATGATAGATTACATGAAAGAATATTTGCAAGCTGATGCTTTTTTTCAAAGAGGTTACATTCAAGTTGTTTAACCCTTTATCAGATGATAAAATTTTGGACTTGTCTATATTAAAAGCATCGACAGGTAACAGATAGGGTGTGGCTAAAAGGAAAGAATTTCTCTTTGATAGGATATATAATACTGATGGAAAAGGAGAAAATGCAGGTTACAAGAACTTTCTTCCTTTTCCAACAATGTTTTCAAAAGCTGTCTTCCCGAGGGTTGGTAAGTGATGGGATTGTTTGGTGAAGAATTTATTTCATCTCTAAACTGTATGCTTTTGTCACTTAAGCTTTTGCTTCTGTGTTCTCACATGTATTCATGTACAGACAGTGAGACAACAGTATGTTGATTATGCTTATTTCTGAGAATATTTTTGAAGAGATCTGCAACTACGAGGGTTGATCCAGAAATTCATACAATGGGTTAATAAAACTTTAGGAGTGTTGACTATCAAAACAAAAATTATACAGTCATTAAATGTGACATCTGTGCAATAAACATGGAAATTTTTAAATGTGTACATACAACAGTGATTGTCCAGTGACAAATTTAAGACATAGGCCACGCACCTGGGCAGGGCAGCAAGAACGTCAAACGCGACGTCAACTTGACGTCATCATTAACTCTTCTCTACATAGTCCCCATTTACTCTCACATACTTCTGTGCCCGATGTACCCACATGCTGAAAGTGTCCTCATACCATTTGGAATCGAACTGTTGAATAATTCTCTGTGTGGCTGTTTTAAGTTCATCCTTACTATCAAAGCGGAGTCCCCAAAGCTGGTCCTTTAGTACAGGAAAAATGCGGAAGTCCATCGGTGCGAGGTCCGGTGAATAGGGAGCATGGGCCAGTCGTTGAAATCCCAGAAGATCAATTTCCAGTTGCGTGGATGCGGCGGTGTGTCCAGGGGCGTTGTCCTGCTGCAGCACAAACTCATTAAGCGGAATTCCCGGCCTCTTCCTTGCCAGCGCACGTACAAGATGTTCCCGGAGAAAATGAAATTTCATAAAAATACTAAAATTATTTTCACACCTTAGGAAATGTTTTGGACTTAATTTGTAAATAACAAACTTTTTAAAGATGTGTAACAGAATAAAATAATTTTTTTTTTTTTGAAAAAAAAAAAAGAGATCTAAATATTGATTAGATAGAAAAACGAAAGTTTTTTTACCTTCAAAAAATAGTCTGCCGTCACTGTCTGACCATCCGGCACCTGGTGGATAAGCAGCATTCCTTTCCGATCCATAACAAACATGAACATGTGTTTTTCATGGAACTGACGACTTTTGCCTTCTTAGGTGGAGGAGATGCAGGCGTCTTCCATACTGATGACTGGCGTTTTGATTCGGGCTCAAAATGGTGGAGCCAAGTCTCGTCGAGCGTAATAACTCTGTCAAGGAATTCGGTACCTTCCCTTTTGTAGCGTTTCAGGAACTCTCGCTAACAGCTAACTCGTCGCCCCATGTCATGTGCACTTAACAGCCGCGGAACCCAACGTGCACTGACTTTTCTCATTTTCAAATCCTGTGTCAAAATTTGTTCAACAGTTCCATAAGATGCCCCTATTTCATCAGCCATTTCACGTACTGTCATGCGTCTATCACTGTTTACCACAGTTCTGACGTCGTCAATCAGGTTGTGACGCATTGCAGGCCTACCTTGGTGTTCATCATCCACTATTGAAGTCCAACCCTCCTTGAATCTCCAGTGCCACTTAAACACAAGTTCTCTACTGCACTTTATTCCCGTTTTCTCCATCATCTGAAATGTCTGCGTTGGTGTATGACCAAGATCATCGCAGAATTTTACAACTGACCGGCATTCTAATTTTGGTGTTGACGTCATGTCACTATTCCCTTGGATTTTTCTATCTTATGAAAAATGCTGTGTCCTCATAACAACTTTCACAACAACGTATACAACATGACGTCATGATGTCATACTAGCGTCATACTAATTTGCGCCAAAAAATTCAAGCTAAAATTTAAGAAAACTTGATTTATTTAACAGGTATTTAATGTTTTTTGACGCTCCCCCGCTTAAGCGTACATATGTTACTATGGTAACGCAGTTTAAGGCCGCTAGAGATAATTTGGTAAAATTTTTAACTTTTATGCAGTTTGTAGATACTGAACTACAATATTACCAAATTATACACTGAACAAGCTAGTAATACGGAAGTAATAGGCCCATTGTACAAATTTCTGGATCAATCCTCGTAAAGTCAGGAACTAACAAGTTCAGAAATCCTCAGATGCAATTCTATGATTTCTTAATTTCACATTGCCTTAGACTGACACCTATGACTGTCAAATCAAATTTAACAAGAGCGGCAAATTGTCGCAAGATATGCCCGTCCCACCACCAGTTGTCGAGGGGGTATAATAATCGTAAAGGGCAGGTAATGCAACAAACATGTTTACCAAAGTCTCAAGTCAATTTGACTTGAGGTGACAAAGTTCCGTTCCGGACAAGCAAGAAATACTGTAAAAATGAAGATCAAAGTGGAATTACTCAAAATCCTCACTAGGTAGAGTTATTGTTCTGCGCACTGTACTCCATAATATTGCAACAAACATGCATACCAAGTTTGAAGTCACTCTGACTTGAGATGACAAAGTTATATTCTGGACAAGCACTAAATGCTGTAAAAATGATAATCAAAGGGAAATAACTCAAAGACAGCATGAGGTAGAGTTTTGGTTCTTTCGCACTGCACTCCGTATTATTGCAACAAATACAAATGCCAAGTTTCAAGTCAATCCGACTGGAGATGACAGAGTTATGCTCCTGACAAGCAGAAAATGCTGTAAAAATGATGATCAAAGGGAAATAACTCAAAGACAGCACGAGGTAGAGTTATGGTTCTTTTGCACTGCACTCCGTATAATTGCAACAAACACACATGCCAAGTTTCAAGTCAATCGGACTGGAGATGACAAAGTTATGCTCCGGACAAAGAACTGGATGCCGCCAGCCCGCCTGGACAGACGCCCGCCCGCCGGCCCTTACGCCATGGGTGATCCCATAATACGTCCCGTCTTCGACGGGCGTATAAAAATCTATTTTACTAATTAACAAAATCTTAGACTCGACCCAAATGAAAGAATTTGTAGAGACGATAAATTCATTATAGCTCAAAGATGATTTCTGTCTCTGACATGGTACAAAACATTGTGTGAAAAGGTGAAAATGCCGGTTACCAGCAATTCCTACTCTTCCTACAATATTTTCAAAAGCCATCTCTTCAGGGTCAACAAATCACAGGATTGTTTGGTAAAGGGTTAAATGATTTAGGTAGGGTATTGTTGTACATAAATTTGACAATGTAAGTTATTTTGCTATAATTATGTACCATTGCAACAAATAAAATGACATAATCATACACTTTGAACAAGAAAGCTATTGGATATAAAATACTGTATATATCTACCCTTTTCCTGAGTGATGTCCCTGAATCTACATCTTCATCCTTCATGATGTCAAACATCTCTGGCTCATACTTGTAAACAAATGGATCCTGAAACATATAAACTATGTTTTAATCTTTCAAGAGCCTCTAAAAAATATAACTGTTTTTGCAGTCAGTGTAGATTAAGATCAGACTGCATACAAAAGACAGCCTGTTTTTGGATTTACACTATTTACTATGTTGAGACAATCTAGCCAAAAAGTGCCTCAAAATTGTAACTCGAATGTCTTCTCTTTTCAAAATCAAAATACCTCATAAATAGTCAACTACACATTTCATTAATTATTCACTTCGCAAATATACATCTATAGGGACTTGTGCATGATATTCATACAACCCAATATTTTGCTCTAGAAAGAAACTACAGTATAAAAATACTATAATAATTGCTACCTTCATCCATTACTATGCAACTTAGAACTACCACAGAAGGTGACTTAATACCCCTGCCACGTGATAGAGTAAATAGTTGCTAAAACTTAAGCTGCACTAGGCAAAAAATGTCTAACTTCATGGGGATAATGTCCTTAAGGCTTCAGTGCATATGCCTGAAATTCACCAATACACATTTTTGGTTTGCTTTTTACGAAACAAGAAAAGCTAGACTTGTCCAATCTGAAAGGATTTGCAGATGATAAAATAGCTCAAATGGTATCATTTGTCCATGAAAGGGTAGAAAATTAAAAAAAAAAAAGAAAAAAGAAAATGCTGGCTTTTCCTTCTGCCACAGTTTTTCAAATGCTGCCCTCTTAAAACCATTAAAATTCTTTATTGTAGGTAGATTTAAAGTTGTACAAAATTTCAATGCAATGACAGCAAAACTGAGGGTTGAGTTGGTTCTACACAAGTTATGTTGAGACTGCATACCGAGTGACAAACACAGATGCCAATTCCAGTACACCCGCAATTACACAAACTATGTTTTGCATGGATGTAATAATGCTTAATTCAAGTGTTTGATGTGTATCCATTTATAAAACCGTATTTCATCATAATAATTCTTGTGTTACAAGGACATTTTCAAAGTTGTCTACTACAAATTTGTTTCAGATGTAATTGTTAGGATGCTTTAGGATACAATGTTAATTGGTTAATCTTTCACATAACTAGGATCAAGTTGCTTAAACAGTCATCATAGTCATTCTATGTTACTCACTGTTCCTCCCATATGTGCCCACAGTTGATCCTTGTCTATGTACTCTTGTATATCTGATTTTGTGGTGAACTTGATCAGTTTTACAGATTCTGCATGTAGCATTGTTTTTATCACTTTCCATGCAGCTGAAAAAAAAAAAACAGACATCAAGTTTAACCCATTATGGTAAAAGTTTTTACACCCTAAATTGTTGCTTACAAAAAATTTTCAGAAGGAGCAATAGCTTGTATTAGAAATTGCTCCATTTCCACAACATTTGCAATTCTACTGAAAAGTGATGTTTTCCTTTCTTTGGAATGCACATCCCTAGTACAATGTAAAATGGTTTTTGTTTGATATAAAAATAGCCTCTAGAGAAAATCTGACATTTAGAATGTTAAAAAATAACCATTTACCACACAATCCTGAGTTTTAACAACTCAAAAGGAGAAGGCTTTTGAAAACATAGCAAGAAAAGAAATAAAATGCTGGTTACCAGCATTTTCTCCTTCTCTCACTGTTTTCTATCCTGCCAAAGAACATTTGTATCACTTTTGATTTTGTCATCTGCCGAAGGTTTTAAGGTCTACAGCCCATAACTCATTGGTACACATCAACGTTTTTGTAAAGGCTATTCAGCCAATGTTGGCAGCTTTCGTCTTAATATGAGATTTAGGGGCCGTAGACTCACTAACTCAACAGTAAATATCGGGTAACATTGACATTTTCCTAAAGGCTATTCAGCCGATCTCGGCAGCTTCCATCTTTTAATATGAGAGTTAGGAGCCACAGACCTTAATTTGGAAAAGTTTAATATTTGCCGTTTGATAAAGAATTAAAAAAATAACACTTCACAGGCATTTCAATCATCTTCATATCATTTTTAAAACCTTCAGAAGTACATGTGTATGTGTTTTTTTTCTCTCAGTTTTTCATGGAGTGAAAAGATGAATGAAAACATATCAAGCTCATATCTGAAAAGTCTACAAATGTTGTCATTTATGAATAATTACCTAATTGTGAAAGACAGATGTCCCACTTTTCATACTTTAAGATACATCCTACATGTAATGATACAATGTACAAATCTTAAATCATAACTACACTTAACTCCATACAGATGTAAAAGCTATATGTAAAGATTTAAGAAACACCTCTACATCTTAATCAAAAACAAGCACATGTCATGCAGGTGCCAAAGCTCACCTGCAGATGTTTTCCATTAAACTTTTCAGTTGAAAAAGGGGCATTGCTGTGTCAAAAATATTTTGATGATTACCTGCCTCTGTTGTATGGGTTCCCCTTTTGAAAGATAACAGCTAGTTAAATTTTGAAGTAAATATCTTAACTGGCAATAATAGAGGTACATGTATTATAAAATGTCAAAGTTTTGCATGACGACAACAATGCAGATGACAATACCTCTGTTTTCTTCAAAAATAGCCAATATTGAGTGACCTCCTTAGATGGGCTCAAAGAACTAGCCAAAAAACTCTATACATGCAGCTGAAACATTTACTGAAAAGCACATGTTCAAATTAACCACTTTCATACTACTGTAGTATATAGTGAAAAACTTACCACTGAAAAACCATGGTATCTCATACACCAACATGCACGCTGAAATGATAGGAAGTCATTAATTCCTTTTTGTTTTTTATGGTATTGCTTTTGATAGCTTGTAACAAGCAATATCTGTTATTGCAACAATGCTTGTATTCTCTTACACACTCTTTGCTAGACCACAAAATTTTACAAGCATCAAAACTGCAAACAACAAAGTGAAAGTAGGTTAAAGGATGGCATTTGTCTTGGATAGGGTGGAAAACATTGCGGGAAAAGGAAGCTATACCATGTTTTCTAAAGCCTTCTTCCATGGGGTCATTAAATCTCTGGATAGTTTGGTTACTGACTTGGATATTTTTGATATCTGACAACACATTCTCACAACTGAGTTCTAAAGACAACACTATTTACATATCCTATTTATCTTTGAACATCTGATTTTACTCGTCATGGAAGAAAAATATGTGCATTATTTAAGTGTTCTAGATTAATTCAATTTAGTCTGATAAGGATTAGCTGTAATAATGACACCATGAATGATGTTGACCATGTCATAAAATGTGACCTTTACTAGAATAGTGAAAATTTATTTATGTTCCATAAATGTCCATGGTTTATCAAAAACAAATATCGCATAGGTGTTATTGCATGGATATAGAGTAGTTAAAGGCAGTACAAATTTAAAATCTTTGAATTTTTCTATATGCAATGTTTAGGAAAGTCACCATCTTGACAGTCTTAAAAACACAGGATTGTTTGCTACCTGATAAAGGAAAGGATATAAATTGAATTCCCAAAGACTAACTTACCAAGAGAAGTTGGGTAATATATTTTAAAGCAAATGATGATGAATTTTACAAATTCCATGTCCTGAAAAACACAAGAGTAGTCATGAGTCAACACTGCAATTGTTGATTAATTTTTTACCTCAAAACAAAATTTTAGCTTAGTCCAAATTGAAAGTATTCACAGACAACAGGTTAAATGTTATTCAAAACATAAAATCTGTCTATCAAAAATTAGAAAACATTATGGGAAAAGACGAAAATGCTGATTACTAGAATTGTGTAGTAAAGAGTTAAAGGGTGTTTTTAAGAAAGTTAGCAGCTTATTGTTTAAGAAATTTATACTTTTTTGTACTAGAGAGAGATACAAAATCTGGGCTAGTGGCATCCTTTTGTAAATTTGGATTGTTTTCATTGATTATATATTATTCATACAACAAACATGCACTTACAGCAACTTAAAATTACATGGAAAGTTTAGCTATTAACAACTTTTGTAAAGAAATCTCATTAATTTAGTACTCTGGAATTAATTGTCATTACCTCTTTACCAGACAACAAAATATTAGACTTGTCTATATTAAAAACAACTGCAGATGACAAATTAAATGCCACTTAAATGGAGAATACTTGTTGGGTAAAGGGAAAAATGCTGGTTACCAGAAATTTCTCTTTTCCCACAAAGTTTTCTAAAGGCTTCTTCCTAGAAGTCATTAAAAATTTGGGTTGTATGGTATAGGGTTAAATGACTAAAGCTGTGCACTGCAAAATGTAAATCCTGTTTTTTTCTATTTTCTGTAGTTTTTTTCTAAATCTTCAAGAAATCTTAAGGCCATCTATGAAATCACATATACAGGGGTAAAAGTTAAAAAATCTGAAAATACTGAAAATTGAGCTGGGGGCCTGGGGGCCGCTAGGGCCCCCGGTGGGTCAAGGGCAACGCCCTGGCCAGGGGTTCCAGGGGGCCGGAGGCCCCCGGAAGCTCCTGAGATTTAGCTATTTTATAAGCATCAAATACCTCTAATGAGATCCAGTTTTTGCATTTTAAAGTTGAAAAAATCTTGAAACGAATGAAAGATATGATATGCTAAAACCTAAGAAAATCTCAAAGTTTTCAGCACCCATGTTATTTTTGTCCTCTTTTATCTCCATTTTGTACACAGGACCTAATCAGATTAGCCCTACATCAGTTTTGTATTTGAAAGTACAAGTATGAGAAAGGACATATCTAGTATTTAATATTTGATAAATTAAAATGCAATCACATGTGCTAAATTTCTGTCAAAAGAATAAAATCAAATCTGTCAAATAGGAAAAGAACACTGTCTTTAAGAATGGCTAATTTATCAGGGAGAATGTGACAGAGTGTGCTGTGCATTTTCTAGCTTGAGGTTTTTGCACCCTTTGGTAACTGGAGTTTGGGGTACACAAACAAGGATGGGGGTTCAGATCTAAACTACATATTAATTTCATTAAAATATCAAGTTTTAATGACAGCCCATTAAAAGATAGACTGTTTCCATGCAACATGCCCAAACAAGATTTTATAGATACATCTACATGTTCACTGTTAAAAGCTCTTCAAACACTTTAAGAACCTTTGCTAAAATGTGCAAACATTTTTGGCAAAATCAATTCTAATGTTTGCTAAAACAAGCAGGTAAGTGATATACCATGGAACTGGTCCAATTCCTGTAAAAAATCTATCAAATCGGCAGTGTGGGGCAATCAGTTTAAATGCAAAAATGATTATCACTTTGTAACCGGAAGAGCAAACCAACTAGCTATTGGTTGTACAATCGGTTTCTCCATTGAATGCTTTTTTGCTTTAAATACTTTGACAATTTGTCTACATGATACCAAGTTTATAAATATGTGATGTTTTGTACTTTAAATTTTCTTTACTTTATTTAATATCATTTATTTTGATCTTTTTAAATTTTTATTTCCAAACCAGTTAAAAAAAATTCACATATTTCAAGCATTTGCAGACGACCCCCCCCCCCCGATCTATATTCTCATTTCATAAAACAACAATTTTTTCACTCATGACAGAATTTTAGATTCCACTTATTGTTTTATTCAGAGATTTGTGTAAATTCAATGTTTAAATCCATTATTAAAGTCGAGAAGATAGTTTGAAGTCCGTCTGATCGGACGATGCCACGCTGATCATGGTAGTGTCATGGGCTTTCATGTTTTTTTTGGCGATCAATTTTTCGTGTCAATTAATTTCTAGAGAAGTATTACCACATGATTTGACATCAGTTAGTCATTTTGAATAGCAGGTAACTTTAAAATCTGTCACTTTACACTAGATCAGAGGATTAACACCGTTATTACGTTCTCGTAAATGACTCGCCAGCTTCATTAGATCACGCGCTTGTCCTTCACATTTTATACTGATCGTGTTTAGCCCATATTTCTGCCGGATGCGCACAAGCTAGGTTATATGAAGCTCTTGACGATAATTTCATGCGTCAGATTGACAATTAAGCAAATATTTTTCAGCGTCAAAGACATGTCATTTCAAATTTCCAAGCGTCAAAACCCGGTCGCTGGGATCAAATAAGAAACTTGCCGAGTTGTCGAGTTTTGACAACACATCCATGGACAAAAATTTCTTTCTCATTTTTCCAACCAATTTTCATGTTTGTTATCACTATATTGAATCCTAGAGTGTGATTAATATCAGTCACAAAACCAAGCGCTACAAACCAGTATTCACGTTTCACGACCGACCGAGCTTCGGTACCGACTGCAATCGATTCCTGGATTTCTCAAGAGCTAATCGCAATCGGAAGCCAAAACCAACTGACTTTCGACTATAGTCAATCATTGGCCCACCACTACAAATCGGACTACAGTGTATGAATAAAACTTTTCCCCCTTTTTCGGTCGCTTCGACATTTGAGTAGCATGTACTGTCAACTTCGGAAGATAGTTGCCGATCCCCAGCTCTGACATCCATTTGTTATTGAAAAGAACAAAGATAATTTAAACTGAGCCATCTTTCGCTAGCAAATAATCAAATTGCAGCCAATATTTGTACCCTAAAACGAAGGGCTTTGTTAATGCTTTATTTTGTTTTACAATCCTAGCGGCAAAAATGTTAAAGTCGGCAAACCGATCAAAACACAGCCGCAACATTTTGGACACGAACAATATAACATCATACGATAACCTTAGAACGTTCCGGTTCAGCATCTATATTTAGAATCGGGAAACCCTAAGCAAGAGTGAGTGACTGTAAACATTTCGGTGCAAGTTATCCCCGAAATTACAAAATTCTTTGAATTTCATTGTTTTTAAGGCGAGTGCGTTTGACGGGAGACATTAATGACCGAGATCAGCCCCGGACAAAGCAAATGCAGTGGGGTAATAAATTTTATTGATACGGCATCTGGAAATCTATTGACTTGCAACAGATACGAGATAAAGGGGTACCCCCCCCCCCCCCCCCAGAAAATTTCTCCTCAGATTTAAACGATTTGGAAAAATGACCTGGTCGGCCCCTGAAAATACGGAATTCCGTCACAATACGGAAAACTTTTACCCCTGCATATAGCAAAATCTGTTTCTCTTTTTAACATTCATTTTTTTTAAATTGCTAAAAATACATCCATTTGTCAGTTGTTAACCCTTTACCACACAATCCCCAGGTTTAAAGACCCCGTGGAAGAAGACTTTCGAAAACATTGCGAGAAAATGCTGGTAACCAGTATTTTCTCCTCGTCCCACACTGTTTTCTACTCTACCCAAAACAAATTCTGCCATTTGAGCCACTTTTAATTTGCTGTTTGCAAATGCTTTGAATCTGAACCAATCTCAAATTATATTGTTTGGTTAAGAGTTGGAAAAATATGAATCAAAATTTATATTGTCATAATAGAGAAGCTGTTAACAGCAAGGAAACAAATACTTACCAGCTGAGCCAGCCCAGCTTCGTATAAATCAAATAATATCACAACAGGTTCATCTGGCGTGGCTCTTACATGCATCTCTAAATGGAAGGCGAAAAATCTCTTAATGGTGGGCAGGATCTCTGGATCTTTTACATGTTTCTTCACTTGAACATACACTGAAAATCAAACGTCATTACATAAAATAGTCAAAATGACAGCAATAGACACATTTAGATAAAGTGTCCCTGATAAAGATGAGAAAAAAATTAAGGGACTTTTGTGGGTATTGCAGGTTATGATCAGACTGCACATAATGCTAGAAGCATTAGTAAGAAAATTCTTGACACTGCAACACCTATGGCTTAGATTATTTCGTGATGAATGTGTACATGTACAGTGGATTCCGCTTATTTGCAAGTCCTATTTGTCAGAGAAAATATTGCGAATAAGCGGTCGGCCCCATAAACCGATGCCTCTTTTCAGACCGGAAGTCAAACCAGAGATGCAGACGATTGTTTCGTTCTAATGACAGACGTTCAGCACTTGCATCCAGATCATTTGAATATTCATATTTTTTTAAATACATGTATGTGTATTTCAAACTAAATCAGTTTAAAAAAAATCATTTGTTTACTTCTTTTATTTACCTGTCAAGTGCACAAAGCACCCAGAAACGATCCTGGCTGTTGGCCATGGTGATGCTTCGTTTGACATAAAATCCAATACAAACTCATTGAAAACACAAGTTTCGACCCATATCTCCAGTTTCCGGTTATCTAACAATTACTACATGAATACATGTACATTCTTACACAACATGATCGTGTGCTGTGCACCTGTATAAACCCCGATTTGCCACCTGTTCGGTTGAATGGGTGGGTAAATTTTGTGTGACGTCATAGACTGATTGCCGTACAGACGATTCCATTTTAGCGTATCAATTTAGGCCATACTATTCAAAGCAAACCTACATAAGAAACTGTTTTCTGTGTTTTTCACAGTTTACATTCACACCTGTCGTCAAATTGTTTGTCACAAATTGGATTATCAACGAAACACCAACAAACAGTTAAGTTCTTTTTTTCCCAGTTTGTAATGATCTGACATGTGATAGGTTATTACGATCGGTCTTTCTTTGTGATAAGTGAAGTGCCGAATTCGTCTTCAGTTGCATTCGGAGAGCGTAGATCAAGATCAGACTGCACAGAACGTGTAGTCTGATCTTAGATCGTCTATGTCCGTTTTTTAATAATAGCAAGACAAGACTGAGGTAGTCATATTTCCGCCATTTTTCCTGCCCTAAAATTACCATTTCATTAATCAGTGCGCTTGGTGGTGGGTTCACAGTCTGGTACCCGCTATCTCGCGTAACCGTCCGACAGTTGATATGATAATCAGCAACCAGTGAAGTAAACTGCATAGAAAATTAACGCATCAATGCTGCCAAACAGCCAGGGAGTTAACGAGCTCCTGTTTCAAAATGTTGGCAAATTGGGGATGTTTTGTAACCGTTATTACACTTTCTAAAATGAAAAGAATAACATGAAACAAGCCAAGAATTTATATCTTTAATGATTAAATTATAAAAACGGATCGACTTGGACTCGTCGTATGTATGCTGCTGCACTGGTTTATATCTTCGATTCTCTGTACGCATCGAAATTCGACTTTTATCTTTTTTTTATTGTTCCGGACAAATTGTAATTTTTCGTTGTCTTACCCAACGGAATTGCTAATAAATACTAGAATTTCTAATCATTTGCTAATTTTTCGTTGCAAAAAACCGAAATTTTCTATTTACGGGATCCCGATTAAGCGTTGAAATTTACGTTGTCTAAATAGGAAAAGGATCGGTGCTGGACCAACTCTTGCGAATAACCGAAAATCCCGATAAACAGGGTTGCGATTACGTGGAATCCACTGTACATAGAAACCTTTAATTAAAGACAATCACCTTTTTTGTACAAAAATTATCCGTTGTTTTTTTGGATGTCTTAAAAAAGTCTGTTTTTCATTTGGTTAACTGTGTATTTGAAACCTGTTGTAGCATGAAAAAAAGCAAACATACATATTTTGTGTCCATCTTTGTCTCTGTTGTGAAAGTATATCCCACCAACATCCCAGTATTCTGGACCAAAGTCTGAGGCTTTTATATCTGTAATTCAGAAAAATAATCAAGTCAGTTATTGACAACTCTTGACTACACAGTTCTCTGTAACAACACTGAAGAAGAAGAATTTTGACAACAGTCTGGGAAAACGAGAAAATGCTTTTAACCAGCATTTTCTCCTTTTCTAACCATATTTTCTTCTCTCTCATAGACAAAATCACATCATTTGAGCCGCATATTATTTGTCGCATGCAAATACTCTCAATTTGGACGAGTCTAAAATTTAGTTGTGATAAACAATTTTTAGCACACAACAATAATGGAATAAGCCCTGCTCTAAAAAAGGAGGTTAAATGCATCTGCAAAAAATTTCAACCCAGGTCAACCTGTGCAGTCCAATCAGGCTGACCTGGGTTAAAATCCTTTGCTATTGGACAGTTTTCTACCTGTCAAAGGACAAGCCTATGCCAGTTGGCTGTTAGACAAAATGGATTTCAAGGATCAAGAATCATGTGATGACTTGCTTGGTATAATGTATCACAGAAATGCATTAAATAGAGGATAATCAACTGGTGGTGTGTGATATTAAAAATCTGTCACTAGAATGGGATGTGATGCGATTGAAAAACGAGTCCGAAGGACGAGTTTTTTAACCGTATCAAACCCCATTTGAGCGACAGATTTTTAATATCACACACCACCAGTTGATTATTCTATTTATTATATTCCTAATTCCCCCTTTGTTTGCTAATAATTATCAAGAATGGTAGTTATACATGTATACTATTGGTCTTTTCTTTACAAACACATGACCTATTTTGGCAGAAGCAGCTGGCACAACAGAAGATGTAATGCTCGAGGGTATGTTACGTCATCTATTCCTCTACTTGAAGGCATGCATTGTTTTGTGCCTTTACAAGTTAAAACCAGCCATATGAAGAAGAAACAGTTAACCTTTTCCCACATGACAAGTTTAACCCTTTCCCAAACGACAAAATTTTAGACTAGACCAAATTGAAAGTGTTTGCAGACGACAAATCAAATGTAATGCAAATGATGACTTTTGTCCATGAAAGGGTAGAAAACATTGTGGAAAAAGGAGAAAATGCTGGTTACCAGCATTTTCTCCTTTTCCTACAGTGTTTTCAAAAGCCTTCCTACAGTGTTTTCAAAATGCTCCGGACAAGCAGAAAATGCTGTAAAAATGACAATCAAAGGGAAATAACTCAAAGACAGCACGAGGTAGAGTAATGGTTCTTTCGCACTGCACTCCGTATTATTGCAACAAACACACATGCCAAGTTTCAAGTCAATCGGACTGGAGATGACAAAGTTATGCTCCGGACAAAAACTGGACACCGCCCGCCCGCCCGGACGGACGCCCGCCCGCCTGTACGCCATGGGTGATCCCATAATACGTCCTGTCTTCGATGGGCGTATAAAAAGGAGAAAATCCTGGTCGGTAGTATTTTTCTCGTTTTTCCACAATATTTTCCAAGAGCTCTCTCTCACAAAAGCTATTTTCTATGGTGGCATATTTCTGCCGCGAGATACGAGATAGCTATCATGATAATTTAAGAGAAGTATCGTGATAAAACAAAAATTTTCATGATAAAAATATCGCGATAATTCTAACTCTTATCATGATTTTTTCTGCTTTCGTGCCTACAACTGACATTCATGGTACCTATAATTAGATACGGTTTCGGAACACCTTCGTCTACAACCTTATGAATTCTCCTTTTCTCTGGATGGTTTTAAAGTTGTTCGTAGGAGGCATTTCGAGTCGTCTTTGTGATTTTACAGACCTCTGTTCATTTCGAGTCTTGTCAAAATTTACCAATTAAGGTACAAAAAAAAAATGTTAATGATTCGAAATTTTACTTACTGCAATCTTATTAAAGGGTAACTCCAGACCAAAATTTTCATTTCCAAATCGGATAAAACTATACTGGAGTATGTCAACAATTTTTTTTTAGCGTTCTGTGATGCTTACTTCACGAGATATAGAGGTTTAAACTTCGGATTTTCACCTGTCTGACATTCACTAATTGAAAAAATCGTGACTTCCGGCAGTTTGCCGTGACGTTACAAGTGTGAGAAGATATGATTGCTATATATGAACTAACGCAGAAAACTGAGAAAACTGCATGAAATTTGTAAAGATATAAATCGCTTTATCACATTCCAATCACTTGTGTACTGCAGAATTTTCACCTGTATCGCTCTTACATCTTACTACAATCATAGGGAAGAAATTTTGAATGAATTAGCCTAGTGGAGATAGTACTTATGAAAAGGAAAAGTTATTCTTCTGGTGGGAAACAAAACTATTTTGAAATTTATTTCTTAAGTTATTTCAATTATACCACTGCTTAATCAACGAATTTTAATAGATAAAAATAAAAAAGAAATAATAACTCAAGATAGTTGAAACATGCCAAAAGTCTCTTCTACTAGGTGGTAGAAGGAAGAAGGAACATTGCAATGTGTAAAGTAAGTCATTCGAGTACAGTTCTAAGGCTGTTTCTACCAAATATAGGACACCGTCGATCATTGAACGGTCTACAAATCCTGTTCAGTCTGATCTTGATCTACACCATCAGTGTCAGCATTTTACATGTCTCCTTCAGCTTGGGAAGAATTAAAAGCCTTAATCTACCTCAGAAATCGTATCTTCTCTTTAACATTCACGAACAGTGTCAAATCCAGCACACATCCTGAATTTGCTGTTAAAGTTAAATCCATTTTTTATTTTTTCACTTGATCTTCATTTATTTTCCTACATGTTTTTTTTTTTTCACAATTTCAAATTTGTTTCTTTCATCAACTACAACGTTAAAAGATTGTCTGTATTGCCTCCTGCCTTCCTGCCCTCCATATCATGCAGTAAACGTTTTTGATCGTCTGCAAAAAACAGTGTCAGTCCTTTTCCTACATACTGAGACATGTAAGGCGTAAATTTTAAATGGAAATACTGATGTGGACAAAAATTATTTAACTTTCTTCTTCCGTATTTCTCGCTGTAATCATGTATGAGATAACAGATGCAGATTTCTGACCATAAAAATGCAGCGTAAATTAAAAATTTATAACTGCATACAAACTTTACACAAAATTTTAGTGCGCCAACTTTTTATTTTGCGAAAAGAATTGTGTGTTCCATCAATGCAAAGGGGCAAAGGGTTAATTCGGCGCCTCTTTGATGTTGGTATCGCACCGTTGTGGTCTCACATATTTTTTTTGCCTGGCTTGCAGCTGGAGGTTAACAAGCACTTGTCCTAAACATGTCATGTACAAAGTTACTCTTTTGTTTTCACGACCATATTGAGCCCTTTTTCTTATAAAATGTGAATGGAATTTGGAATTTTACACAGGTTAAATGGGTAAGTCGAACGTCATAACTTTTGTATTTTCCTCATTCATACGATCTTAAATAAAAAAAAAAAAAAATCCCATAATCTGCTTGTCGAATTTCTATTCTAACTACCCTCCAACTCTCTCTCTCTCTCTCGCTCGCTCGCTCGCTCGCTCAATCGCTCTCATATGAAAGAGATGGATAATCAACAGTGAATTTACCATTGATTTCTTGCCTCATTTAAATTTCTGTGGGGCCCCAAGGCTGCTGAGCGCGACTCAATGACCTTTTCCGAACAGTGTATATTAAGATCAGACTGCACAGAACGTGCAATCTGATCTTATGTACAGAGTCCAATACGGAGATATCTATTTTTGTATCTCCAAAAACTAGCACTATTCGAAATTTTGCAATCGGCATGAAGGTTTATTTAACCTGTTGAGGATTAATGGTAAATCTGATATTAAGCCACGTCATTCGGTTCAGACAGACAGACAGCAGACTGGCGAATAAATAGTCATCTCCTGGCGAATAAATAGTGCTTAAACTCGGCACCCGGCATACGATAGGGATTTATGTGACGAAAACAGTCGTCTCCCGACATGAGGGAAGATAAGGCTGTGAGAAAAAAAGTCAGTATCAGAGCAAATTAATAGTACACAGAAGCCGAAATAAGCATGGCGTCACATATGATTTATCGCAGATTTCACAAACTCGCACAGGTGTGCAAACCACATTTTCGCTTATAACATTGGAATACGGTTTTCAATTTTAAGATTTTTTTCATTAAAGGATTCATATATCCAAAATGAGATTTTGGCTGTAGTTGCCCTTTAAGTCAAAACTACCGAGTTCATCCAAATGATGCATTTTCTATTTATAGATATCGAGAAACGGGTAGAACTATCACAATAGTTTTATCTTGCATGTCAGCTTCGAGCACGGTTAAGAAATTTTGCGATAAAATATTAGTTTATCGTGATACTTTTATCAGGAAATTTTTCACTTTCTTTATAAGATTTCCAGGAAACTTTTAATTTATCGCGATAGTTTACTAAAATTATCATGATAGCTATCTCATATCTTGTGGCAGAAATATGCCATCATAATTTTCTTTCCTCGAAATGTTTTCAAAAGATTTCTCCCACAAACTCTGGGTTATTTTGAAAGACTGTACCGAAAATCTTCTCACTGCGCTATTGTTTACTAAAACTGTTTGCAGCTGAGACAGAAACATTAGACTGTGAGAAATATAGGAAAACAAGTAGTTCCGGCAAACATTCTAAAACTGTATCATCACTAGTGATGATACCATATCATCACTAGTGATGTTATTCATTGTGAAAAACTGAAAAAATAATACACTGAGAAATCCCAGTAATTCACTGATAGGAATATAATAAACCCCTTTTCCAAGAGCATGGCTTAAATACATGTATACATTTTCCGTCAGCAAATGAAACCTACAAGTAGCAATTTTAGGGCTTTTTGGACTGTTTTAACATAGTGGACTGTTTTAACATAGTTCACAATGATTTTCAAGATTAGTTGATTTAACTCTTTATCAGACGAAAAAAAGGTTGGAAATTTCCCCATACCATTCATTCCAAGTTCTTTTCGCCATTTCATTGATTCATGCAGATGATTACTGGTTGTCTGTATGGATTCCCAGTGCCTCAAAAACCGACACACATACTTGTCATCCTTTCTGAACCGCTCAACATCTCTCTCATCATAAACACCTTTATCAATATTGCCTAAAAAGGAAAATGAAACATCAATAATTGAACTTTCTTTAAAGTAGGAGAGAAAACATTGTGGGAAAAGAAGAAAATGCTGGTCACCATAAGCAAGGACCGATTGTCTATCCAAGAAAATATCTATGCTAATCATTGCTGTATCGGTGAAATAAACTCATTGGATGTACTTTGTAATCCTTAGACTGAGCCATGTATGGATCATATCATCCAATTTTTGTTTACAGACCAAACTAGTTTCAAGTTTCATTTATATTTGTAATGTAGAATTAGGAAAGAAATTGTACAATATACTTTTGGATTTACAAAAACGGAAGTCTGGAACTCTTTCTTTGATAGAAATATCATTTTTTATTTATACCATAGTTGAAAATTACATTATTGCAGGACTGAATTTGTATCAGGAACCCTCTTTGTAAACACATGATTAGATTACTTTGGCCTTACTGTCAAAAAGGTGGGTGGGATTATCTAAATAAAGAGCCATAACTAAATGCCAGGAGAAAAAAACTGGCACATAAAACAAAACATTTCAGTTCTTTTATCGTGATAATATGTATTTGTTGAACAGCAATAAGTAAACTGTGTAATTCAGGGGATACTTCTTTACATTTACCCTTTTAACTCTTTACCAAACAATCCCTGGTTTTCATGACCCTGAGAAAGAAGCCTTTTGAAAACATAGTGAGAAAAGGAGAAAAGTAACAAGCATTTTTTCCTTTTCCCACAATGTTTTTTACCCTACCCAAGAAAAACTTCAAGTTTTGAGTCACATTAATTTTGTTGTCTGCAAATGCTTTCAATTTGGAAGAGTCTAAAATTCGCAATTTTAGATGATTCAACAGTGTATCCTGGATACTTCAGAACTTTGTATGGGTGACAGATGTTTTGGTAATAGACGAGTTCAGTAACATAGATTTATAGAGTAAATGGATTGGATGTTTCGGTAACAAAGCAATTTACATAGTGTATATTTACCTTGACGATCTGTACACCCAGTGCATGGATTTGTTCTGTTAAAATCTTTGTTATTTAAAAACCTTAATTTGTAATTCCAACTATGTTTCATAAATAATATTTTTGTTATGTATTATAATAGAATAAAATTTTTGTTATGTTCCTTACTGCATGCTGTATGTATAAAATATCTGAAATAGTAAATATTGATAACCGTATCCTGTTTTCGATTTACACCCATACTTGATTTATGGAATAATATCCAACTCTGTGCTTTGTGCAGTCTGATCTTGAACGGTATGGGCCGCAAAGGCAACAACAAAAGCGAAAGGTAATCTAAGGGTTAATGGCACAACGGGTACATGTTGGATAAATTATTCCATAAATCAAGTATGGGTGTAAATCGAAAACAGGATACGGTGATCAATATTTACTATTTCAGATATTTTATACATGCAGCATGGAATGAGTACCTTAACAAAAATATTATTTAATTATGAATCATAGTTGGAATTACAAGTTAAGGTTTTAAATGATGAAGGTTTGAACAAAACACTGGGTGTAAAGAACATCACGATACATAAACACTATATAATTGCTTCATTACCGAAACATCCCATCAATTTACTCTATAAGTCTATGTTACCGAACTCGTCTGTTACCGAAACATCCGTAAATCCTTTGTATTCACCATTTCAATGTTGGTTTTGTATTGCATTATTCTATCAGAACTGCCAAACAAAATGCACTATGGGGAAATCCCGGGATTATGTTGCTATATAAAGAGAACACCATATCAATCAGCATTTATCCGTTGGGTCTGTTAGCTATCCTTGAATCAAGTTTAATGTCATGATAATTTTTTTTTTCTTCCTTACCAGAACACTTTTTCAAAAAGATCTCTCTCAGTTCATCTGCTCTCTCCTTCAAAGGCTGAAAAAGAACAAAGAGTGTCCGTAAATATCATTGAACTCGCACTGTTAAATTAATAAAAGACAAAAAAAAATAAAGTCGCTGAAAAACTTAACCTTTGAGCTACCACTAGCCGCCATCTTTGATCGTCTGCACAACTTCCGGATGTTGTTTATTAAAAATTAAAATTTATAAAGATAACGCTATATCTTAATTATCTCTATTGCTCTTAATTCAAAGATCAAATTTAAAATAATAGAATTCCAAAGGGCTACATTGTACGGCTTGTGCCATCCAGTATAAAACGCTTTAACTAGAGGCACAATTGTACATTATGAATAACTTGGTACCTAATTGTACGTTAGAACAAAAACGGGTACCAGGCATACAGTAGCCTCGACCTGTCAAAATAAATTTTCAGCAGACCTGTATCGATCGAATGAAGACTGAAAATAATCATGGCAACTGGGAATGCTGACGTCGATGCAAAATTGGATGAATGGTTCTCTTGGAACAAGGTTTATTGTCATTAGAAGATCTAATATTTTGTAGATCAAAGTGAATTATTGTAGATCTTGACTATTGTCATTAGTTTTCGTGTGTAGTTGATTTCATCACTAAGACAAAGTTAACAACGTAAAGGTGTAGTCTAATATGATACAAGTATTTTCTCAAAGGATGTGTTCTGTTTTATGTTTTTGAAAAATGGGACATGATGTTTTCTACCAGTATGGAATACAGTGAATGATTAAGTTTATACCAAAATTTTCACAAAACCATGAAATGTTGTGTCACTGACCCACTAATTTTGAGCATTACCTACTTTTGAAAGCAAAAAGATATCCGAGTTTTCTGGCAAACTGTGCAGTGAATGACATCAGCGGTTTTACTGAACCATTTGTCTAAATCAATCAACAGTCCCGTAGCTCTAAATTTACAAAATTCAACAAAAAACAAGAAAATATTCATGCTTTTAAAAGACAGCTAATTTTTTGCTGATAACTTATCTTACTACCTTTTCCAGCCCAGTTTATGCCATCATTGAAATCTTTTTCTTACAATTTATTTAACCCTTTACCACACATTGCAGACTTTTAGCGACCCAGAAAAGCCTTTGGGAAACATTGTGTGAAAAGGAGAAAATGCTGGTAACCAGCATTTTCTCCTTTTTTCACAATGTTTGTGATCCTATCAAAGAAAAATTGCACCATTTGAGCCATGCACTGAAACTGTCTTCCGCAAATGCTCTCGATTTGGACAAGGCTAAAATTTTCTTGTGTTGTAAAGGGTTAATCCTGAAAAGTTTTCCACCTGTGACATAGTCAGCTTTCATGCCATAAAGTCAAGTCACCATACTGGAATATGTGGCAAGAATCCGATTTTTAATTAGGTCAAGGAATTTTGTCACCTATTTTAACCACTCATTAATGGCTGAACATTTTCATTTGGAACCAGCAGTGTACATGAAAACAACTTTTCAATTCTCATTGGTTTAGATATTCAACTTTTTGAGATACAATAAAGCATGTTTTATACAATTCACCTTGTCTGCCCTCAGTGATACATACAAGATTGTATAAGACGACAAAAATGTCCAAATTTTTATGTTACGAGTGTATTAGTAGATACCATGACAAAGTCCATATCTTTCCTTGTCAAATGTTGTTCTCTAAATATTGAAGAGCATTTAGATAAAATGAGCATTTATATTATTCCTTATTGTGGTAATGAGCATTTTAGTTGAGTTTTGGTGTATATGATGTTTTTCACTCCTCTGTTTATGAACTGTACTACAGTTTCTTTATGTCAGACTTCGCGAAACACGTTGGTCCGACGGACATGACCGACGAATCTTGACAAGGACTGACGATTTTTCAGGCCGGATCGGTCTGACTGTCCGGCATTTATTCTGACCCGCTGAAAACGTTATCGCAACGTTTCGGACAAAAATGGCGTTGTTAAAATATTACGAAAGTGCGCAACCCGGTAAAAAAGAAAATTAACATCAGAAGAGCGCTCTTAAAAGAAAAAAGAATATGAGAAAAGGAGACCGGAGAGAAAATTTAATGAGAAATGGAATTAGCAACGAGAATGATTCGTTTATGACTCGGAAAAGGTGCAAATATGCTGCACAGATTGTCAGGATTTTCACGGCGAGAAAGTAAGAACGGACCGACATCTTCGCATTACAAACACATTTATTCTTGGACGCACAAATTGTAGAGCATTCGCAGTTGACGACCATGAAAAATCTAAACTGCACCATCTTGTTTCTGTTAAATTTGATTCGGTCTGACAAGTAATGACATTCAGCAGAGAATGAATAGAGTGAACAGAAATTTCAGTGACTTTTGAAGGTCTTAATGAGTACAGAAATAGGTTAATAGCATTATATGCATAAAGTTGATATAACTGTTACCTTTCTTTCTTATGTTTTCTTTGTTTTTGTTAAATTTTCTTTCGGTCTGACAGATTTTCTTTCGGTCTGACAGATTTTCAGGCCTTGTCAGACCGAATGTCTGACACTTTTTATGAACTTTCGGGAAGTCTGTTATGTTTTAATCCATTATCATACAATCCCAACTTTTAATGACCCGAAGAAAGAGAGCTTTTGAAAACATTGTGGGAAAGGAAAGGAAGAAAATGCTGGTATCCACCATTTTCTTCTTTTCCCACAATGTTTTCTACCCAATGAGAGATAAATTTCATATCTTTAATGATATTTAAGTTGTCTGCAAAGGCTTTCAATTTGGACCAGTCTAGAATTTTGTCATCTGGTAAAGAGTTAATGCAGATTTTAGTTGAGTTTTGGTGTATATGATGTTTTTCAGTCCTCTGTTTATGAACAGTTACTGTACTTTAAAAATTAAAAACCTTGAAATGAGTTTTTTTTTTCTAGGAGCCATATTTTTTTCTGGTGAAAGATTGAACGGTAAAATGTGTTATTACTTTTTCATATGCATGACTCAAACAGGTTTTAAGGTTTAACAGGCATGTAAAAATGATTTTCTTTTTAAATCATGAAACATATTTTTAATCAGTGTTCAACACTAGTGGTGTCACGGGTTCCAGAGGATCTAAAATTATTTGGAGGGATCCTACAAGTTTGAGGATTGGCATTCCATTGGGATCCTTTACTCCTTGAATTTTTAAGATGATGTATAACATAATAAACGCAATTCTTAAGAGAAACCTCCTTTACACACAGTGTCCTTAAAAATATTGGGAAAAACCAGTCTAAAAATAATTGTCCCTTGTGCCTCAATTGCAACGTTTTGTATCATACTAAGTCATTGAGACGCTCTTTAAAATCAAATTGCTTTGTCAAGAATTCATTTGTTACAGTTTTGGTCGAAAATTATCTGAGTTTTTGCAGCACAGATTTTTTTTTGAGAATCATGAGAATGTATTTCAGCCTGCGAAAAAAAAGTAAGAATACACCCAAGGAGCATCTACACAAATGCAAAGAGCATATGAAACAAAGTGTCAGGGCCTCTGTCAGTGAAATTGGAAGGATGATTTCAAATGAATACTTTTTGACGAATTTTGGCGTATAATTAGAGGTGGGGGGGAAATTGAGACTTTAGCGCCCTAAGGCTGACCATTTGGACTCCATTTGTTTTTCAGTTTAGGATGGCATTCTAGGGAAACTCAGACCCATATTTCTGTTTTTCAGATCCCTATAATATGTGCCTGACATGTTTGGCAGATGTTTTTAGCGCTTTGTAGGACAGTTGGCCATTGCACTACACTGTACTTCTACAGTTATCAGTACTGAATTTTTTGTGACATAGGCCTAAATCTATTTTCTTTTTACATACATACATAGTCTGCTGATAGCCCATCTGTAATTATCCATTTCAAAAAAAGGTCTATAACTGTCTGGGTCGTAATCGCAAGATTTGTGTGATCTGCACCCAATTTTTTCAAAAGTATGTAATAAATTATCGATGCAGAGGAACTGAATGATGATCTGTTGGCTCATGATGTAGCCGTGCTACAAAACAAAGCATACAAAATGCTGATGAATCTAATTAAATCAATAAAAATCAAATGAAATAATAAAAACAAGTTGATCAATGAAAACTTACTTTTTTTGTAACTTCAGAGGGATCCCTGATAATCAGGAGGGTACCCAGATAATAAAGTTAGGGATTCCTGCTGGATCCCAAAGAAAAAAGTTAGTGTCAAACCCTGTTATTAATCATTAATTCATTACGGGTAAACCAAAATCATGAACAAAATAGAATAACAACATGATCCCCCAACAATCTTCTGCCGGAAACTATTGATGATGGTGTCAGGAAAAAATCACCTAATACTGGCCCTTTTTATGTCTGTTGTGCAGTTCACAAATAAAGGACTGAATCATAATGCATGCCAACACCCAATTAACATGGCAACGATCAAATGAATTAAGTGTATTAATCAATACATCTGAGCAGTCTTAAGTAGTGACTCTTCAATATGTGAAGTGGTATGACTCACAGGGGTCTTGTGTGGCTCGGTTTTAAAGTGAAAGACTCGTAACTTGGAGGCCCAGGTTTAAGCCTCCCTGGAAGAACTGAGTTTTTTGTATAAATGTCCAGTGGGCAATAGTAGTGTAGTGGTAGAGCCTCTGCCTCTTTAATTATAGGTTCAGGGTTTGAACCTCATGATGAGCAGGTCAGACTTTGGAACTACCCAAGTCATGGCATGATTTCTGATCAAGCTTTCCAGGAAGCAATCATTGACAGTGATTTATACTTTACCACACAATCCTGAGTTTTCACGACTCTAAGGAAGAGGACTTTCGAAAAGATTTTGAGAAGAGGAGAGAATGCTGGTAACCAGCATTTTCTCCTTTACTAACATTGTTTTCTACCCTTCAAAAGACAGTTTTGAACTTTTGAGTCACATTTAAGCTGTTGTCTACAAATATTTTCAATACAGATCAGCATACAATTTTGTTAGTTGGTATGGAATTAGATCTGACATAAGTTGTAAATACTGTTTCACAATTTACAATTTTCCAAATTAATGTAAAATAAGTAAGTTTCAATTAAACTTACTCTTTACCAAACAACGAAATTTTAGACCTGTCCAAGACGGAAGTGTTTGCAAGCTATCAATTAGATGTGACTCGTGAATGGAGTTGTCTATAGCAAATGCCGTGGTAAAAAAAATTGTGGGAGTAATCCAGCAATTTCTCCTTATTCCACAATTGACATTTTCTTCTCAAGGCTCAATAATACATAGTAAGGTTCGGTAAAAGGTCAAAGAAAATATTCATCCATGCTTTAGACTTCTCATATGCATTTTATAAATTTATGCATGTACACAGCCTGTAGGAGAGTGAACTATAACTATTTATTGTATGTACTATTCATGTCATGAATCTTCAGTCTTCACTCCTGGGAATTTTATTTTAGGAAAAATTGCAGTGTTAGCACTACATGTAACTGTTTGTATACTCTCTGAACACCTTACAGCAGTGGTGGACTTGATTTGATTTTTTTTAGAGCACTCTGACTGCACCGAATGCTTAATCAAGTGAAACCGAGCAAACAACCTACTCCCTAGATAAATCAAGTGAGAGGAGAAATTAAAGATGATAGACAAGGATGGCTATATTGTTGTTACAGCTCTGTTATTTAGCAACAGCAGCTCAGTGTAAATTACCAGCTTGCTATACACACAGATGTCTTATGAAAACTTCCATATCAAAAAACCATCTTTTGCACTCCTCAAAGTCAAACATTGTTCACCTTTCTGCCATTTTTTTTCGGGAGTAGGATCTTACTCCTACTGCACCACCTCAGACGACTGAGTACTCTGGAGTGCTCTGGCACAACAACTCCATTACGCTTGATTACGAATCTTCATGGTTGGAGTAAAAAGAGTGGTCAGATCAGCTTAACCCTTTCCCAAACAATCCCGGGTTTTCACAACCCTGTGAAAGAAGCCTTTTAAAAACATTGTGGGAAAAGGAGAAAATGCTGGTAACCAGCATTTTCTCCTTTTCCCACAGTGTTTTCTACCCTTCCCAAAACAAATTTCAATTTTTGAGTCCCATTTATTTTGTTGTCTGCAAGTGCTTTCTATTTGGACAAGTCTAGAATTTTGTCTTTTGGTAAAGAGTTAATCAAGTCCACCCAAAAATAAGCCTTCTCATTCCTTCAGTAACTTCCTTTTTAACTCTGTACCAGATGGCAAAATCTTAGACTTGTCTGTACTGAAAGTGTTTGCAGAAGACAAAATAAATGCGACGTAGAAATTGAAATTTATTTTGGGAGGGTATAAAAACATAGCGGGAAAAGGAGAAATGCTGGTTAAAGATGATTACTACAGTTTCACCATTTTTGAAAACATTCAGAATTTCATGTAACTTTGTTTGGTGATAGTTTATTATTTGATCTACAAAAATAGGAGATAAAAAGAGGGGGTCACCAGCTTTGGGAAAATTCTATGAATATTTCTTTCATTACACCCTGCATTGCGGCAGTTCAGGATGAAATTTCACCTATGAAAACTAAGTCTATGTATATTTTTTTAAAATGAAAACAATTATAAGCAAATTTTATGTCATTGTATTGGTGAAACATCAAATTTAATGAAAAAAATAATTTAGAGTATACTGTGTATTAATATTTAAAAAAAAAAATCCCTTAACTTATGGCTAAAACACCTTTATTTTGGAAAAAAACCCCAAAAAACCAAAGAGTATCTTTTAAAGTTGTTTTTTAAAATGTTCTAACATTCAGATTTTTCTTATTTTTCTTATAAGTAATATTCAGGTACTAAACTAAAATAATTAGGCTTAAAACAAACAGGTCACCAGCCTTATTTTTTCAGAAAATACATTTTAAGTTTGTGGGTGGGGCACTAACTAATGAGTAAATGTAGGGTTTGTCAAATACAAAGACATTATGAAGTAAATTATCTCAATTTTTTCAATAATACAATATTTATAAGAATCAAGTTTGTTGGTCATAATAAACCAATTCATAGCACATAAATGTAATACTGATGTTAGCATTTAACCCATTTCCAAATGACTAATTTTAGACTCTTCTGAATTTGACGCATTTGCAGACGCTAAGTCAAAACTGGTATTCATGTATCACAGTTCTTTGATGGGTCAGAAATAATTGTGCAAAAAGGAGAAATCAATCGTAAGGAGCAATTTCTCCTTTTGACATCAATGTTTTCTAATGTTGTCTGTTGCAGACTCATCAAGCTAAGGGGAAACCTGGAAAAGGAGAAAGAGTTATGTACAGCCCCTAGTTTTCTGCAAGTCTTTACCAACTGACATGATTTTGGACTAGACCAAACTGAAAGCATCTGCATCTGAAAGGATGTTTTAGCTCTACGATACGTCTGCCAGATAGAGCGCTAGTAGTAGCATCTCTGTCCATATTTTCTTTGTTAGGTGGCGTACTTAGATGATTCACTTTGACTTTCAGTCCGATCTTTTGAAAGCGTAATTTTGGATTCTTGTCTCGCATATAATTATTTGGCTTGATTCAAATACTTTTTTCTTCATTTCGCTGACATGAAACGACCCGTTTTAGTCCTTGGTTTATCCATTCTGCAGACATTGACATGTCGCTGGGTTAGAGTGAAACTATGGTATCTGCATTTTCAAAAATTTTACAGGAGAAGGAAAAAACTGTTTCATTTCATTATTAAAGTTTAAACTGGATAAATACTGTAATATACTTTGTATTTCACAAAGTTCTGTTAATGAGAAAAATCAGTTTAAAATAAATCACTTTGAATTTTCTGCTTTTTAATGCAATGTCACTTACAATAGTTTCACACCAAGAAAAATGGTGTTTTGCAGAAATCATCTTTAATATGGAACTATGGTATTTGCATTGTTTACATAGAATTTAAACAGATTTGAAGTTTTTTTCATTTCACAAAGAGTATTATGCTCTTTGTGATAACAGACTGTTGCTGAAAATGTGCTTATATAGGCTTACAGTGCAACAGCATTATAGGAAGGATAGAAATTGCATCGGAGAGAAGAAATTGCGATCAACTTGCGTTCTGCTCTCTCTTTGCTAAACTGATTTGTAATATATAATTATGAGTATAATGTGGAAAACTGTTAAAATTAGGTATTTGATTACCCTTGATCTTTAACCCTTATCAGATAATTCTGACTTTAAATGACCCAGGGGAAGATGGCTTTTGAAAACATTGTAAAAGAAGATTTGATCAATTTTCGACCAATAAGTACATGTTAAATTTGTGTTCAAGTGCAATAAAATTGTCATATTCTTGCCAAGATGGTCTTCAGTTCCTGCTTCAGCAGGGTTGGGTTTGATGGATTTTTAATTGCTGACATGTTTGTTATAAGTAAATCTGTTTGTTCAACAGTATTTCAGTTTTACTTATTCAAGTAATTAATGTGTTTTGTCAGCAGTAGGCTTAGGCTCTGCACTACTTTTCTGAAGAAAGCTCTCAAGCATCAGCACTATAGCTTAGGAATGAATGTAGGAGGTATGGTAAACAAATGAAAACATTTAATCAATCAGCCAGGCTAGAATCCTTCCAAAGAATATTTGCCAGCAACTCACAGGCAGCATACTGTATGTCTGTTTATGTTTTTCACCACTTTCATCAGTATTTCAGCGATATTACTGTGACAGCTAACTTATGTGTGTCCTGGCTTCACCAGGCCAAGGCCAGGGTTCTGAAGTGTCTTACCAAAGGACACTGTTTTGAAAAAAAAAATAGTGCTTTGCAAACCAAAGGCCTGCAAGAATAGATCTACCACTAGGCCATACAAGTCATACAGAACCCAGTCAGTGTGTGTAACTGGATTCTTGTTAAAAAATGTTTATTTTATTGAGATAAACTAACAACAACAATCTGCAAGCAATTCAAGGCAATTTAATGAACACTGCAATTATAACAAAGGTGAAATTTTGTACTACTTTTTTTCCAGTAAAGTAACACTATCTTTCTAGCAAGATGAAACCAAACTTGAACTATAGATTTTTCAAACTAATAGGTAACTTCTCATTCTAAACCTTGAGAATTATAGTATAAGAATCAAATACTCAATATTACCCCTATATGGAATAATCCTGACTTATAACAACTCTGAGAAAATGGCCTTTAAAAAACATCATGGGAAAATGAGGAATGCTGGTTCTCCTTTTCCAACAATGTTTTCTAATTTGTCAAATATACACTACAATTTTCCTTCAATCATATTTTTCTTGTTTGTAAACTCTGTCCATTTGGATAAGTCTGACATTTTGTTGTCTGGTAAAGAGTTAAAAGAGACACAACAGGCCTTGTCTAACCCAACAACATATTCTGTCTATCATTAATAACTATATTCCAAAGATTTAGAGTTTCATTGAGTGCCAACCATATACAAACTATTATGGACAGACTAGATCAAGGTCTGGTCTTAGAAGTATGCTGTGACATGATTAGTTTGATAGATTTTGGTCAAACTTCATTGATATTGTAATATTTAATTAAGTTGTCTTGTGGTGAAACAAGATTCAGCAATGACTATATAGAGGGTGTATATTTGGATCAGACTGCACAGAGCCTGAAGTCCAATTTAATCCTTTACCACACAATCCCTACTTTTGATGACCCTGAGAAAGAAGCCTTTTGAAAACATTGTGAGAAAAGGAGAAAATGCTGGTAACCATCATTTTCTCCTTTTCCCACAATGTTTTCTACTCTTCACAAAACAAATTTCAAGTTTTCAGTCACTTTTACTTTGTCGTCAGCAAATGCTTTCGATTTGGACAAGCCTAAAATATTGTTGTTTGGTAATGAGTTAAAATCTACGCTGTCTGCTTTACTGCCAGATGGCAAAAAAGCAGAAATAGCCCTGACCGAAATTGTCCATTTAAATCATTTAGGCCCAGAAGGGTCAGGAGTTTTGCAGAAGAAAGTGTCCATTTCATTTATTTGGCAATCTTGGATATGATAGAAGAATAATAAGACATTTCTTATCATTCATTTGTCAATTAATAAATACATATAACCACATTTTGAACACAGCAACATAACAGTGCAGTCATCGATACACATGATACACGTATCTTTGTAACAAGAAAAATGTATAACAAAACAGCACAACTAATTTCATAAATATACATTGCTATTTTTCACAGTTCTTGTAAATAATATGCTATATTTGTATCATGATGTATTTAAAAGAGACAAACTATCACTCTTTATCACCAAAACTGTCATAAAAGATAAATTGTACAGAAATTCTGGAATATTACCAAACCATCCCAGGTTTTCACAACCTGGGAAAAAAGCCTGTGGAAAACATTGTGGGAAAGGAGAAAATGCTTGTAACCAGCATTTTCTCCTTTTCCCAAAATGTTTTCCAATCTATTAAAGAGGGAAATCATCATTTCAGTTACATTTGTCTTCTGCAAATGCTTTGAATTTGGACCAGTCTGTAATTTTATTGTTTGGTAAAGAGTTAATTAATTTGAATGAAAGAGGCAACAGTTTGTCGACAATGTTTAAAGATGAGGCAGAAGCAGATAAAACAAGTGATAATTTTTTGGAATTATGTCATTTACACAAAGGGACACAAGATCATCATATTTTTCCGCTGTTACTGGAATTAAATTTTCTCTGAGTTGGTTTAATTTTATCTTAGACATATCTATCTCTGCTCTGGAGTCAGACCTTGTTGAGTACAGACCAAGTAAACTGACACTGTGAAAATCACTATCATAATGATACTTGAGGAAGAAAGAGAATTTGTGCTCATCTGATAAGGAAATCACCCTGATATTTTTCCATGTAACTCTCTCCTTCTCAGTTGTGTATTCAAAATTTTTTAGATTTTCAGACAACTGCTTGAAATCATAAAAGTTTGTTTGATCCATCATTTGTACCTTGAATGGTTTTTTTCTGCATGCACATCGAATCACTGCAGCCCATTCAGCCGTACTATAAATTTCAATTTTTCGACTGGATCTTTCAATTGCAGAATGCATCGAGTCGTTTTCATTTTGTGTGTGACCTTTTTCAAGGTACTTGTGAGAAATTGACTCTATATCCATAGTATGTATGCAATGCCAAAGCATTGATACATAGAACCTGTTTTTGTTTTGTGGTATACAGTTGTCAGAATAAAAGATGAATTTCTTTTTTCCTTTTGATGACATATACTTGATAAAATGAAAAACACAAGAGGCAATCTCGCATGCACCACGGCCTGCTATAGTTTCATTCCAAAGAAAGGAATATCCTTGCTTCTGACCAAGGTCAAACACGGTAAAATTGTAATTGTTCAACTGTCGCTTGTAATACATTGACGAGTTAAAAGCTTTGGGCGTGCTGAGAACTTGCTCTAAATCAAAACAAGCAACTATTAAGTCACTGTCTGTTTCAGTTTTGTTTTTGTCTTTAAATTTGTTTTCTCTTGCCATATCTTTGTTTCTAAGATGAATTAAATATTCAGACTTTAACAGTTGCTTATCAGTGGCAACTGCATTTGCATATGATGTACAAAGATCACACTGATCCTTTTTTGGCTTATGGAAGTCCATATTAAATTGTGTATTAAAAATATGACGATAATAAGATAATGTCACTGGATCATGCTGCTTTTTCTTGCAAAATGTAAGATACAATTCATACATTTTGCAAACATTTAGACTTGGGCTAAGATACTCTCTGTGACTGTCCTTTCTGCAATAATGGCTCTCCATTTTTGGAAAGGAGTTTATATGTTCTTTTACAAGATCAATTCTTGCCTGGCTTACTTTGTTTGTGTGTGACAATTTGTTTTTCCCCCTCATATCAGGTACTACCATACCTTGGTTCACCTTATTATGGGCTGTATAGACAAACTGATCACTAATGCAGAGTGTGTTCAGAAAAAAAAATTTACATACTCTTCTCATGTCAGTACCTTTTGGTAATTGCCAGCAGAAAGAGAACAATCGATTAGTTTGGGAAGACTTGTTTCTTTTCTTTTCTGATTTCTTACAGAATTTAGTAATGAATTGCCTTTGTAATGTAATACTTCCAGTTTCCCAAAAAGTGTGAAAAATAGTCTCCCTTTCATGTTCAGTAAAGTTCTGATTACATCTAAACTTACAGTTTGACCCACAAGCAGGCTTCACAACCCTCTCTGGTTTGATAACTCCCCTGTAACTTAGGTAACTCTTCCCTTCATTTCTCCTTCTCTTAGCAATGTTATGTTTCCAAAGATGCTCATTTTTAATTCTTTTCCTACCCCTAATATTTTGGTATTTGCCTTGTGCCGTTTCATTTGCACTTGGGTCTTTCTGCATCATTTCATTTGCATTTTGCTCATTCAATAATTCAGACCCTTTGCCCAATGTTCTATTTTTTACCTGATCCCTCCTCTCCTTCTTCATTTTCAGAAAACTAAGAGGCAGACAGTTCTCTACCGAACTATCACTATCAGCTTCTACTGGACTCTGAATCTCACAGCACTCACTTGCACTATCTGTTTCGCTTGTACTGACAATGTCTTCAAAGGTCTTTAAATCTAAAGACTCAAAATACAAATCACTTGTATCTAATTTATCAATAGCATCATCAATCAAAGAACTGCAATTTGCATTTTCTTGGAAAGTGTTTGATGCTATTGATAAATCAGACAATACAGTTGAAGATACATCAGAAACATCTTACACAGAAACATCCGAATCTATGAGATTTTGTGCCAAATAGAGACGGCAAGTATACTCACCTTCACTCATCTCTTCAAAGCCAGAAAATTCAGATTTTGAATCTGAATCACTACAGTATGTTACATGTTTAACATTTTGTGATAGTACAAAATTAGGCCTTGCAATTTCATAAGGTGTACTGAGTGATAAATTTAGAGATGCTGCAAGGTGTTTAATAAACAAACTAATTTCACTTATATTTTTGCAACAGGTCATGGTAGCAACCCTTGAGCTGACGCCATTCCGCATTCATTTCTGCAATGGGGATCAAAGAAATAATAATAGCTATCTTCCTTTAAGATAGCTGCTGAATATGCTGGAGGTGTAATACCCATTGTAAAAATGCATCCAGAATTCTTGTCATTGCCAAGTGCTTTTTTCACAGCCTCCTCTAAATTGTAAAACGGGACTTCTGTTTTGCACTGTAAAGTGCCATGATAAATATTAGGAAAGTTTGCAAGATCTGAGGGTATATCATCTAAGGACAAGTACTTCAGAGAAGTGGTCTGAGTTATTTGCATGTAGAGATCATCTCCATCGGCAAGAATACTGTCTAATGTACTTTTGTCCCAAGCTGATGGAAGGCTCATTTTCATTCTATCTATGGCTGAGGTTGCATTTGCCAAGCATTGTCTTCCACTGCCTCTGAATTTACAATTCCCTTGGGAACATGTGGCTTGTATTACCATTGCCATGATTCTGTATTTAGTCTGTATACACAGCCTGTAACATGATAAAATTTCACTTTCTTTATTTCGAAAAGAAGAGTAAACCCGTTCAGTGCAAAATAACAATAGATATTTTAAGTCTTAAGACTCTTGTATGCAAAGAGATCTCAGCATAAATAAGCACAGCTTAACTAAGATCAGACTGATTATTTTGTGTAGTCTGATCTTAATCTACACTGGCTGCAAAGACAACTTAATTGTGAAAGGTCTTGCAGAAATCAATTTAAGCACAATAATATTGGCGATTTGATATTTTAGTTAAATTTATATACCAGACAACATCATACTTTATTACAATAACTTTACAGAAGAATTTGAAATATACTATAAATACCATGAAAAAGAGGTCCTGCATGACTAAGTGCTTAACTCTTTACCACAAAATCCCGACTTTTAACGACCCTGACAAATTAAGCTTTTGAAAACATTGTGGGAAAAGGAGAAAATGCTGGTAACCAGCATTTTCTCCTTTTCCCACAATGTTTTCTGCCCTTCCAAAACCAATTTTTAATTTTTCAGTCACCTTTATTTTGTCATCTGCAAATGGTTTCAATTTGGTCTGGTCCAAAATTTTGTCATGTGGTAAAGAGTTAACTGATTACCAAACGACAAATTTTATGTTTGTCCAAATCTAAAGCATTTACTGACGACAAAATAAAAGTGACTGAAAATTTGAAGTTTGTTTTGTGAAGGTTAAAAAACATTGTGGAAAAAGGAGAAAATGCTGGTTACCAGCATTTTCTCCTTTTCCCACGATGTTTTCCAAAGGCTTCTTTCTCAGGGTCGTTAAAAGTAGGGATAGTGTGGTAATGGGTTAATTACAAGACATATGAAAACCCCAGGTTTAAGCCTTACTGGAGACACTGTGCTTTTCATGGGAGTGTCCTTACTGGGTCAAGCACTGGTGAAACCAGCACATGCATGAGTAAGTGAGCTTTTATGGTGATACTGTTAAATATAAGATTGAAAGCAGAGTAAAATACCATGCTGCATAAAACACCAAACTAGATCTGCCGCAAAGCACGCTAATACGCCCACCAGCAGCTTGTCAGATGACCGATGAGAACCAAAAACAATAAGACACCTGCTAGGGTCATGAGAAACACTTGTATAAAGTTTCAGGGTCCCTGGTCAAATAGATTTTGCGTTAGAGCATGGAAATGAAAAAAAGATGGACAGACAGGTAGTTGGACTAACAGAGACAGACAGACAGAAATGGTGAAACCAGTATCTCATCCCTCCTGTACTTCGTAGATGGGGTATAAAAAGCTATCAAAAGCATGAAAAATGTTCAAAATTTAAAGCTTTCTTTTTTATCCTCACATCACTTTTAACCCATTACCAATCAACATTATTTTAGACTGGTCCAAATTGAAAGCATTTGCAGACGACAAAATAAAGGTGACTGAAAATTTGAAATTTGTTTTTGTGAAGGGTAGAAAACATTGTGGGAAAAGGAGAAAATGCTGGTTACCAGCATTTTCTCCTTTTCCTACAATGTTTTCTAAAGGGGTCTTTATCAGGGGCATCAAAAGTAGGGATTGTGTGGTAATGGGTTAACTCTAACCCTTTACCAAACAATCCCTGGTATTTATGAACCTGTGATAGAAGCCTTTTGAAAACGTTGTGGGAAAAGGATGAAATGCTGGTAACCAGCATTTTCTTCTTTTCACACAATGTTTCCCACCCTGCTGGAAACAAATTTCTAAGTGCTTTCAATCTGGACCAGTCAAAAATTTTGTTTCTATTTTAATTCTAACTTAATACTTTTCTGAATGACGATACCCTATCATGTCTTTTTGCCTTTGCAAAAAAAAAATGAGGAAACCTATGTGAGCAATGTTATCCTTTTTTTCAAATTTTCACCTTTTGAAATGATACTGCAATGTTTACTTCTGATGTATAGCTTTTGAAAGGTCAAAAAGATATCCTCTGCTTTAATTCTTCACTACAGATTGGCAAGTTTTAAACAACCCGGAGGAGGAATGCTCTTGAAAAGATTGTGGTAAAAGGAGAAAATGCTGATAATCAGCATTTCCTCCTTTTCCTACAATGTTTTGCAAACCATTACTGATATAAATCCCATTACTTGAACCACCTTTTATCTGTTGTCTGCAAGCGCTTTGAATTGGGACCAAATTTTGTTATTTTGTATAGGGTTAAACTATTTGGGAAAAAAAACAACTATGGTCAAATAAGTATATGACATAAATAATTTTTTAAACAAAACCTACCTGCTTGGGTGTCCTTTTTATCTTCTGCTGTCTGGTCATCAAGATTTGTGAATGGGGAAAAAAACCAGCGATCTCATCAAAATACTGTTATTACAGCATGTTTGTAAAATGCTGATATTATTTTACAAACAAAAGCAGATAATGGGAGTCTTGTGATGTCATCAGTGATGTAATCAATATCCATCTTCAATATAGGTAGTTATCTGTTGTTTTGAGTGAAGGTATGGTATCTGCTCTGTTATTGATTTTTATTTAGAATGGAACTATTGTATCTGCATTTATGACCATAAGTAAGTGATTCTTATGTAATTTTGCACTGCAATACTCCTCTTCCCACACCTCTAAGGTGAAGAAAGAAAGGAAAAGCATAACCTAACATGTGTAATTTGAAAATTTATATTCATTTATTTTCATTTTTTAGTGAATATATTTCAAAATTTTTCTTGAAGTATTGTTAACAGATTACAAAAGTTAGATGCAATATGAAGTTCAATTTTCTCCTTATCCATTTGAAAATCATATTTTTACTTTCTTGTCTTCTGGAAAAAACTTCCAACTATTGAAATAATCACATGTTTGTAAGAATAAGAAAAAACACATAAAAAAAGAGAAAAAAAAAACACTTTATCAACACATTTTGAGAGCATACATGTAATGAATTTCACCTAAAATGAACACTCTATGAGTGATTTAAACAAAGTTGGGTTTGGGCTGAAAAAGATCATCAGAAGAACCTATGATACAGGTGATGACAATTCATCAGATTGTTTCAGTCATTTACAATAATAAATTTTTTTTAGACTGATTAAAAAATTGGTATGAAACTGTTGTAAGTGCGATTCGCACATACAATAGTTTCGTACTGAAAATATTTAAAAACATGCAAATACAGCATTTTGCATAATTTCAATTTAAGTCATTTTGAAGTAAAATCCATACCTGGTACTTTATCAGGAGGTGAGATGGTTGATTTGCAGTGGTTTTATGCAAAAAAAACATTTTTGAAAAAAATGTCACTTGCCATAGTTTCACACTAACCCAGCGATGTGTGGCAAGATCAATTGTGTTAGGTGCTCACCATTTTTTGAGTAAAAGGTGAGCGTGATAGTTACACGCAGCGTGAAAATGGAAACTGTCGCAAACGTAGTTAACAGCACTTCTCCTTTTTGTTAATGTTTTGACAAGCCTTTTTCTTCAGGGTCATTAAATTTTGGGATTGTTTGGTAAAAGGTTATATATTTCTTTTGACTGTTTACCAAGAAATCGTGACCTGAAGGCTTTGTGAAATATTTTATGAAAAAGGAGAAAATACTGGTTATGAGCAACTTCTCCTTTTGCCACAATGTTTTCAAACCTTTCTATCATCATTATGAGCCTCATTTACATTTTTGTCTGCAAATGCTTTCAATTTGGACTTGTCTAAAGTTTAGTCTTTGGGCAAATACTTAAGCAAGGTCAACTAAAACATTCTGACAGATATAGAGTACAATATCAAAATTGTCTGCATTTATCATATTAAAGTACTACATAATTATACTTGCAAATTTAAGTACTAGATCTACATAAATGATAATCTTATCCATACAAATTTTTTCATACATGCCACTACATAGTTTGGAAAACAATAAAAAGTACTACATGTATATCTTTTTAACAATTGACACAATTTTATGCTGACCTGTATTAAAAGCAATGGTGGACAACAAACATAACATAGCACAAAAGATTGGTTATATCTCTGGAATGGTAGAAAACAGTGTGGGAAAAAGAGAAAGTGCTGGTTACCAGCATTTTCTCCTTTTCCCAAAATGTTTCAAAGGCTTTTTTCCACAAGGTCATTAAAACTGGTACATACACAAATGGGATCATTTGTGCCACATTCAATTTGATGTCTGCAAATGCTTCCAATATGCTCCAGTCTGAAAATTTGTTGTCTGATAAAGAGTTCAAGTAGCAATAGCTGCCAAAGGTAAATAAAGTGGATGTTAAAATGCATTTGAATTTAAATCATACCACTTAAAAGTATGAACATTATTGTGAAGATGACTACCTGTTATTGTACAGTGGGCCTCTGTGTTTGTTGTTGGCAGAGATATTAATTTTAAAACTAGGTTAAAATCAAGCGGTTCACTCTATCTTTTGTTTACTCTTTGGCTGATTTTAAAATTCATTTTTCTACCCACAACTAACGCTTGAACAGACCACTCAATGACAGGTTGTCATCTTCACAATATTTTCCATACTTTTAAATGATATGATTTAAATTATATAATTTTTTTTATTTTATTTTTTTGGCTGCCATTGGGCCTTTAAGTTTGAAATACATCATGTTTTGGTCTATTTACAGAATGACAAGTTCAATGAAGAACTGCTACAGCTGATCAAAGACAAGAATGTTACTGATCTCAGAAAGAGGTTGTTTAATCGGATGGAGTTTGGCACTGCTGGTATGACCATCTCATAACCTTTTACCAAACAATATGGTGTGATAATGACCCTGAGGAAAAGAGCTTTTCAAAACATTGTGGGAAAAGGAGAAAATGCTGACAACTAGCATTTTCTCCTTGTACCACAATGTTTTCTGCCCTTTCACAGACAATTAATCCCTTATTTATAGTAGCAGTTTATTTGTCATGTGCAAATGCTTTCAGTTTGGATCAGTCTACAATTTTATTGTCTGGTAAAGAGTCAACACATAACATTTCGACTCTTTACCAGATGGCAAAATTTTAGACTGAGCCAAATTAAAAACATTTGCAGAAGATACATTTAAGGTTGCTCAATTAGTAAAATTTTTCTTTGAAAGAAGAGAAAAGATTTTTGGTAACGGAGAAAATGCTGGTTACCAGCTTTTTCTCTTTTTTCCACAATTTCAAAATCCTTCTTCCACAGGGTAGTTAAAACATAGAATTGTTTAGTAAGGGCATAAATATTACTTTTTACATCCTTGCATTGCAGGGCCTTAACTGTTTACCATGCTGTCTAGACTTTTAGCTACCCTGAAAGTAAAGGCTTTTGAAAACAAAAATGGGAAAAGGAGAAAATGTTGGCAATGTCTTCAGCCCTATCAAAGACAGACATCATCATTTCAGCTGCATTGAATTTTGTTGTCTGCAAATATTTTCAGTTTGATCCTGTCCAAATTTTGTTGTTTGGTACAGAGTTACGCTGAATATTGGAATTGGAAGTCACTCCAAATTGAGATTTATAAGAAGAACATTTTTTGCATCTTCAAGCAATTCAAATATTTTCACTGTAGACCCATGCATATTGTGCAATATGGGAGTGAAGCTGTTGCATAGGCCAGTTTTTGAAAACATTGTGAGAAACAGAGCAAATGCTTTTTTCTTGTGGGGTTTAAAAATAGGTTCATATGTTGATCTGTTGGGCCTGGTAGCATACATATCTTGAAATCCGGGCAGCTGGTTTGAACCCCCAGCTTTGCCAATTTCTTCTCTGAGGATTGATGATAGTCAATGCAACATGATTCATTCCTGTTTCACGGCTGATTATTGTATTGAGAATGGTTTTTAGGGAAAGCAGCTGGTGGCTTTGAAAGAAAATTGTGTGGAGTACAAGTATGAAAGCATGAATATGTGCACAATGATTATTAGTGAATATACTTTTAACCCTTTAACAAAATCATGAGCTTTAACGACCTTGAGGTAAAAGGCATTTGAAAACATCGTGGGAAAAGGAGAAAATGCTATTCACCAGCATTTTCTCCTTTTCCCACAATGTTTTCTATCCATTTTGATACAAATCCCATCATTTGAGTAGTATTTTATTTGTTGTCTGCAAATGCTTTGAGTGTGGATCAGTGTACAGTTTTGTATTGGTAAAGAGTTAAAGAACCATTCATTAACAATAAGTAGGTAAAATTTGTTTGAATACATTCACCTTTGTTGTTTTCAGGGCTTCGTGCTCGTATGGGAGATGGCTATTCCATGATGAATGATCTGACCGTCATACAAGCAACACAGGTTAGAATAGATGTGGATTTCTTCTTTCGCTTCACTGTTTACCAAACAGAAAAATTTGGGGCTGGTCCAATAAGAAAGCATTTGCAGAATACAATTGAAATGTGGCTCAAATAATTGGATATATCTTTGATATGGTAGAAAACAGTGTGAAACATTGGGGGAAAAAAAAAAAATACTGGTTTTCATCATTTTCTTCTTTTCCCAAAAAGTGTTCAAAATTCTTCTTCATCAGAGTTAGGAAAACAAGGTTAACCCTTTACCAAACAATCCCTGGTTTTTACGACCCAGAGGAAGAAGCCTTCTGAAAACATTGTGGGAAAAGGAGAAAATGCTGGTAACCAGCATTTTCTCCTTTTCCCACAATGTTTTCTACTCTTCTAAAGTCAAGTTTCAATTTTTGAGTCACATTTATTTTGTTGTCTGCAAAGGCTTTCAATTTGGACAAGTCTAAAATTTTGTCGTTTGGTAAACAGTTAAGGGTTAACTCTAAACCCAATGAGCCCCATATTACATACTGGTAACTCTTGGAAAAGAAGGCTTTTTGAAATGATTCTGATCAAAGGAGAGAAAGCTGTTAGCCAACATTTTCTTCTAATGCCACATCATTTCTACAATTCACAGACATTCAGGCAGCATTTGATTTGTCTGCAATTTCTTTAAATTTTGACAAATCTAGAATTTTGTTGCTTGGTACAGAGTTAATTTTATTGAAGACTTTAATTTTGTAGATATGACCTGGTCTTATTCTTTGTGCATTTGCAGACAACAATTCAAATGAAGCTGAAATGATTGGATTTACTGTGACAATCCTGTGTTTTATGACCCCGAGGGAAATGAACATTTGAAAACAGTATGGGAAATAGATAAAATTCTGGTGGCTAGCATTTTCTGCGTCTACCAGAATAATTTTAAAGCATCTTTTTTTAGGTCCATGAAAACACCGTGTGATAAAAAGGGTTAACCCTCAAAATGCCTTTTATAACTAAAGTTGCCTTTTTTGCCAGTGGGGATCAAGATCAGACTGCACATAATTTGCAGTCTTGATATTGCATTTTTGGGTCTCATTTCTGTATTGAAAATGTCTGTTGGGTTTATTTGGTGCTCTAAGGGTTAATATAGGGTGTTGAACTTTTTTATCGCAGAGACAAGAAAAACCCAACTTTATAATTAGAATTCAATATTTTTATGCCAATGGTGACTTAACATATTTTGTTGGCGGCATGGATGATGATCTGTTACTGAAAGGTCCAGTAGTGATTAAAAGTAATCAATGGAGTTGTTAAAATCCATTTAAATTTTTATCATACTGTTGAAAAGTCTGAAAATTATTGTAAAGATGACAATCTGTTATTGTATCTTCAGTCCAAATGTTAGTAGCTAGTAAAATAAATGAATTTCAAAACCAGGTAAAAAATAAACAAAAGATATAGAGTGACTTGGCAACTTTTTATCATATTCATTTTTCTGCCAGTGACCAACACTTGGACTGTACAATAACAGATTGTCATCTGTACAGTAATTTGCATACTTTTTAATGGTATGATTTAAATCGAAATGCGTTTCAACACCTAAATTGTTTACTTAGGGCCTTGAAGTGGAAGATCTAATTTTAGACCTACAACAAATTTTAATACATAAGAATTAACCAGTTACAAGGCAAGAGAATCTTTGGCTGATCCTTGCAGATGACCATTTGAATTTGGCTCAAATTATGGGTATTGTCTGTGAAAGGGTATAGAACATTGTGGGAAGAGGATGAAATCCTGGTTACCAGCATTTTCTCCATTTCCCTTATTCATAAGACTTCCTTGTCAGGGTCATTAAAACCATTCGACTATTTGGTAAAGGGCTGACTCTTTATCAGATGACAAATTTGTTTTAGATGGGGTAGAAAACCTTGTATAATAAGGAGAAAATGCAGGTTACCAGTATTTCTTCTTTTCCCACAATGTTACCAAAAGCCTTCTTGCTAGGGTCGTTAAAACTTAGGATTGCATGATAAAGGGTTATGTTACAATTCTATTTACTATCTTCCTTTTAAACAAAAGTGCTAATTTCAAATACAAAATGTTTTCAAAAGCCTGCTCTGTCAAAGTTGGTAAAACTTGGGATTGTTAGGTAAAGGATTAAACTGCAGGGATGTATAGTTATTTCAGGGTCTGCCCAGGTAATGCAGTCGGTAATGTTCAGGATTTGAGAACAGGAGATAGCAGGTTTGAATCTCCAGCTCGGCAGATTTCTTTGATGGGAGTCATTGCAACAGGATTCATTCCTCGCTCTGCAGGTCATTGTTTTAAAGATGAGTGAAAATGTTACGAATGATGTTCACGAGATGAAATAAATTTCAATCTTTCACCAAAAAAACCCCCAAAATTTAATATCCTATTTATTTCATTCTTCCAACCCTTTTTTGTGGAGACCGACAATAAATTCCAGTACTGTTCTTTTCTGTAATTCCCTGTGGCCTACCCCCTCTGCATAACAACGCATTACAATATTACTTAAAGCGCGAGAAATGTAGTGTAAATTATGTCATATTTCCATCTGGTTGAGTGGCACACGCATTTTACCGAGGTAACTAGTGCGCAGGAACTACTGTTTCTGCCTTAAGTTGAAGAGTTAGAAAATAAAATCAGAATTTTCACTTGTCGTAACCATGAAATATCGATAGATATTCCACCATTATTTCTCGATAAAGTAACGGAAAGCATGAAATAAAATACAATATTTCAGGGTCTCTGCAAGTATGTGATATCAACAATACCAGAAGCATCGACTATGGGTGTTTGTGTTGGATATGATGGACGCTACAACAGTGAAAGGTTTGTGTTTTTATAGCAAACTTTGTATATCCATACACAGAAAAGATTTACACAAGAAAAGCTGTCCTGGTGGGCCACCTCTGTTGAGCAAGCAACCTGTCAAGCATGCATTGAGTTCACAAAGAGGGCAAATATGTTGATAATGTACCTGTACTAGGCAAGCACCTGTTTGAATCCTTTACCATAAGAAAACAAGTTTCACCAATCCTAAAGAAGATAAATGCTTGTAACCAGCATTTTCTCCCTTTTCCATGATGTTTTGTACCCTTTCAAAATCAATTCCCATTATTTGAGCTACAGTTCCTTTGTTGTCAGTGAATGGTCTCAATGTAGAGGAGTCTAAAATTCTGACATTGAGTTAGGAGTTAAGTAAGAATATTTTCAAGGTCCTGTAGGTGGTTGCTTGATACAAGTTTGACTGTACTCGAATCAGTCCATTTGTATGTCAACCAGACATGTTGCATGCAGAAAAGTATAGATTTGTATCTCAAAGTCCCTCTTCAGTTTTGCTATCATTATACTGAAAGTTCGTACTACTCCCAATTGATTGATTGGTTATTTCAGTTGTATCGCAGCGGCCAGTGCACCTGTCCATGCTTTCCTGGAGTCCCTTTTACCAGTACTCCGCACAATTTTCTTTTTAAGCCACTGGCTGCTTTCCCACATAACCATCGTCGAGACAGTGGTCAGTGGAGGGAGAGGACTGAATCCTGTCACAATGACTATCATCAATCCTCGGAGAGAAATTGGGCAAGCCAGGGATTGAATCCACAGTCCCCTGTTCTCAAGTCCTGCACGCTATCAACTGAGCTACCGGGCTTCAGCACTCCTAACCAGAAATTTTGAATATGCAAGACACAATTTTCAGGTATCACTTTGAAATTTGTAAATGACAAATACATGTATAAAAAAGGATAAATTAGTGCAATTTGTTTAAGAAAGAGTAGAAAACATTGTGTAAAAGATTTTGGGGAACGCTAGTAGTGCTTGTGTTTTGAAACTTTATAGAAAAGAAGGAATTGCTGTTTGCAAGTAAGCTCTCCTTTTCCTTCAATAGCTGCTCACTGCAAGTATGTTGAAACAGTCATTGATATAGTTACAGGTTTGACCCTTTTTCTAAATGGCAAATTTTAGACTCTTTCAATTCAAAACATCTGCAGAAGACCAATTTGAAATTTATACAGTTGAGTTTAGGTTTCTGATAGGGCAGAAAACATTTTGGGAAAGGGAGGAAATGCTGGTTACCAGCATTGTCTCCTTTTCCCACAAAATTTCATTAGCTATCTACCCAAGGGTTCTTGAAACTTCAGATTGTTGGCAAAGGTTTAACCCATCAAATGGCAGTCTGATATTTTAACGTGGACATGAATGAAACAGGAGTAAAACTGAAATTAGGCAAATTTCAGTTTTCATCTGTATTTAGATGGCGTTTTGCATTTACAGGTTTGCAAAGTTGACAGCAAATATCTTCCTGCAAAGTGGGATTCCTGTTTATCTCTTCTCTAAGATGTGTCCAACCCCTTATGTTGTAAGTAAAAACCCTATCTTTTATTCTGTGTCAGTCCAGTTGTAAGTGTATTCCAACTGACAAAAAAAATATTGTCCAAATTGACATCATCTGCAGACAACAAATTGAACATGGCTGAAAGGATTGGACGTTGCATCTAACAGATAGAAAATCTTGTGGGAAAAGGAGAAAACTTTGTTCATCTTTTTTGCAATTGCAGTGAAATTGTACAAAATCTCAATTTTCTTTGTCTTTATTTTGGCCATTAAAGTACATGTAGTATTAACCCAAATTTTGACCCGGATGTTTTTCTTTAGTGAGAAAGCTGATATTTGTAAGGAAAAATGATAAGGAAGTGACTGTTCACTCTAAGAGTGGGTGAGAAATAGTGCAAAAATCATAAATTGCTGGGATTCAATCAGTGACCTTTAAAACCATAAGTCATCGACTCTGTCAACTAAACTTTTTGGCCAACTGTTACTTTTCTCTGTTAAAAATGTATTTATCCCTTGTTACCAAAAACTGGCTACCCAGTATCAAGTTGGAAAATGAATTTTATAGAAAAAAAAACAAAAACTAGGTTATTCTTTATTTTTGTATGTATTTTTCTGTCTATAATTTTGTTTTATAGTCATCTTTGCATGCAAATGAAAATTACCAGTTTTTGTTCAGATTTTCTTAGAACTTGTGGAATGAAATCAAGTTTGATGTCACTTTGAATTTTGACAAAGATTAACCCTTTACTGCACAGTGCCGACTTTTAATGACCCACGTAGAAAAGAAGCCTTTTGAAAACATTGTAGGAAAAGGAGAAAATGCTGATAACCAGCATTTTCTCCTTTTCCTACAACGTTTTTTATCCTATCAACGAAAAATTGTATCATTTGAACCACATTTAAATTGTTGTCTGCAGATGCTTTCAATTTGGACAAGGCTAAAATTTTGTCATCTGGTAAAGGGTTAAAAGACAATATTAACTAAGCAATAGTTATATGATAGTGTGTTGGACTTACCTCTTGTTGCTCAATCTCATTTATGAAACCTTCTTGTAGTCTAACTTATTTGTCGAGATATGGAGGTTTGAAGGTTTCACCTTATACATATACACTGTATTTCTTAGTATTTGATGATTTTTTTCTTACCAAACAGTGCATACTTTAAACAAACTTGAGGAATAAAGCTGTTTTTTCTCCTTTTCCTGCAATGTTTCCCACCCTTTCAAAGATAAATTCTATAATTTGAGTCTCATGTAATGTTTTTTGCTTTTAATATGGACAGATAAATGTGAAGAATTCATACAGTCATGATTTTTTACATGGTCAATTTCAGGCATATTGCACCAGACATTATAAATGTGCTTGTGGGGTAATGGTCACAGCATCTCACAACCCTAAAGAGGACAATGGATACAAAGTAAGTACTTATGTGTTTAAGGGATAACAAAAAATTTAGAAGCATAAAAACTTTAAGGGTTTGCAAGCAACAAGCTCTAAGATTTCTGTGTTGCTTCTAGTCAGCTATTTTATCGTAAAAGGCTGGAAAAAGATAGGTTAGTTCGTCCTACTGCTTGCTTATTTTTAAGTAATCTTGCAAATTCACCTTTGATGTGCCTGTTCGTAATTTACTGACATGATGGGTGATATAGAAAATTGAACAGTCAGAATTGTTAAAATCTGTTTCAATTGGTGAATTAGAAAAGCTCTTGTCACAACAAACCAACCAGAGACACTGTTCTGTAACCAGAGAGTATCTAGCTAACTACATTCCTCAGTGGTAAACTGATTCTGCATATGGTACTGTTTGTTAATTTTTGTTAATACTCAGAGATAGTATATCAACAAACATGTCTTTCATCCTGTCTGCATGGGACTGAAATCTAGGTATACAATTTTGTTACTATATGAACACTTTATTTTTTCATTACTATGGACATGAAGTAAGATACCATACAAGAAAAAAATATACACTTTACCATATTTCTGCAGTACAGAAAAATAAGATACACAAAATATTTTCATATGTAAAAAATTTACTTTACTTTTCTTGTTAAGTTATCACCATGAGAGTCAGTCACTTTTGCAACAATGCGGCTGCATTTTCTGTTTTCAGGTGTACTGGTCAAATGGTGCACAGGTATGTAGGAATGGTTTAAATTGGTTAAAATCTAAACTTTTAGACTGGTCAAAATTAAAAACATTTTCAGAGAAGAAAATAAATATGTCTGAAATGATGGAAATTATCACTGAAAGAGTAGGAAACATTGTGGGAAAAGGAGAAAATGCTGGTCACCAGCATTTTCTCCTTTTTCTCACAAGATTTTTGAAAGCTTTCCTTCTCAGGGTCATCGATTGGTAGAGGAACAATCATTTGGGTATGCTTGCCCCAAGTCTCTGTCATTTCGGATTATTTTTTGTGTTAAATATTAAAATTGAAATAAACATTTTGTTTAAAAAAAATGTTGGGTATGATTAGTTTTTTTGATGTCTGACAACTCCTGTGTCTTTCGGTTCTAGGACATTACCTCTTTACCATATGCTTACAACACTGAGGAGCCAGAAATGAAAAAATGTGAGAAAATGCTATTAAACAGAATTCTTCCTTTTTCCCACAATGTTCCTCTTCTAGTTTTCAAAGACTAGTCCCATCAGCTGACATAAAGGTAATCATATGCCTCAACTATTTACCACGCTGTCCTGACTTTTAATGACTCTGTGGAAGAAAGCTTTTGAAAACTTTATTGGAAAAGGAGAAAATGCTGGTTTCCAGCATTTTCTCCTTTTTCTCACAATGTTTATGCACTTCCCAAAATAAATTTCACTTTTTGAATTACAATTATTTTGTCATGATCCAGTGCTCTCAATAAGGGCCCATTTCAGGAATTTTTGTAATTCCATGTTCAAATTTTAGGAATTTTTTTTTAAAAATCAGGAATTTTTTCTTCCGCATCGGTTAATGTGGTCATAGGCTTAGATTTATTTTGATTGTGTAGGGAAATGTCCAATCCTAAATTTTAAACCCTATGTTGTGGTTACTCTAAAGTTTTATCCAGAAAGACATGTCCTTAGAATAACAATATAATAGGGTCAGAAATGCATATATATCTATAACAACACTGATTATGATCTGTGATTGGCTGGCAATGATGGACCATGGTACTTTAAATTAAGAATAAATAAGCAAGTCACTGTTTCATAATTGTAATAATGACAATTCAATTTTATTAAACATCATTCAGTCATACAATACAGTATGGAAAACTTGTACATTTTAACTCATGGACTGTGTGGAAATGATTTAGTTCATAATAAAACTATTTTGCATCAAGTCTGGCTTTCTTTTGGTTTTTGATGTGCATGATTTTCTTTCATTTTCTTAGTGGATTTTGGAAGAGACGTATCTTGGATAGACATGGTTCCCTTCGCAATGACGGTCACGTCGCACGATGATTTTTTAACGAGATTTGCCAATGTGCGCTGCATAATTCCCAAAAGAAATGCGTATCGAAACTATAATCTGCTGATTTTTAAAGAGTTGGACAAATAATTGATATTACTCGATTATTTCAATTTCTTTCATGTTGCATGTTTGCAAACAAACAACATTCTCCGATCTTCGATTGCGTGTCTTATTAATTGCAATTGTCCGTTAATTTTTACAGCTGCAGTCAAATTAAAGACGGTTGATTACTTACTGATCATAATTGACTGACCAATTAAACACTTACCATGATCCAGTCATAATTGGATAAACAGTGGCACATGTGTAATTGTCATCTATACACCGTAATCCGGATCACCAAAACGCTTTAACATGATTAGAGACTCTTTGTAAAGCGCCTTCCTTACATTGAATAGGCGATATTGAAGTTTTCCACATGCGTCAAACCCTTTGTGCATTGTTTTTTGAAAAAAACGTCCGGGTTGAAATTCTCAGACGTTTTTGTCAAAATCTGGACGTAAAAAAAAACGTCCGACTTTCAAAATGCCGACGTTTTTTCTCAAAATTTGGACGTAATATACGTTTACGTCAGCTTATTGAGAGCACTGAGTCATCTGCAGATGTTTTCAATTTGGACTGGTTTAAAATTTTCTTGTCTGGCAAGGAGTCAGATGTGGAGGAGTCTCTTTAGTTTGCATGTTAGTCTTAAAGGATTCTTGTAACTGATAAAAAAAAAGGGTCCTCTTGTGTTACAGATTATTTCACCAGTGGACAAGGGTATAGCCCAATGTATTGAAGAGAATTTGGCACCCTGGCCTGCATCCTGGGAGATAGACAATATTGAATCCAATCCACTCTTAAAGGATCCCTATGATGACGTCCATACAAAATATCAAGAGGATGTTAAACAATTGTGTTACTTCAGGTAAACAATTTCCAGCTTAAGTTTCATGTAATTTTTTATTCTCCATCAAATGACAGAATTTTAGACTTGTCCAAATTCAAAGCTGTTTCAGACGACAAATTAAATGTGGCTCATTTGATGAAATTTAGCCCTGAAAGGGTATAAAACATTGTGGGTAAAGGAGAAAATGCTGGTTACTAGCATTTTCTCCTTAACCAATAATGTGATATAAAGGTTTCTTCCTCAGGGTCATTAAAACACAGGATTGTTTGGTAAAGTCACTCCTGATTTATTTTGAATAGGGAAATTTTGAATACTTGAATGCAGTAACTTGAATATTCATATGACTAGCAGGTGCAATAAATGAATAGCAGAAAAACCAGCCATGTAGTATTACATCACCTGGATGGGGCATAAAATGCAGTAAACAGACAGAGGGCAGCAATTATTCTAAAGGAATTCTTCGATCCTAGCTTGCATATATGTCCAAATGAATTGACAAGTTCTGTCCTCAAATTACAAAGCTTTGCATAGACAGAATGTTGGAGTGTGGCCTTTTACAATTTTTCTGATTGCAAGAAATACACTTGGCATCCACTGAGGATTACAACTTTGTTAACCCTTTGCCTACTATGCAGGACTCAACATGCTTTTGCAGACAGCATAGATTAAGATCAGACTGCACAGAACGTGCAGTTCCATCTTTGATCCACCATGTCTGATGTGTCGTGATTTTTTGGGGGCCAAGAGAACTTAGAAATCTCATTATTTTGATGTCTACAGTTGGCTGTAAATGTCAGTTTAAATGTTTCAGCAGATAAAGGGTTACACTCTTTACCAAACATCATAATTTGAGAATAGTCTAAGTCAAAAGCAGATGAAGATAACATAGTTATGTGGCCTGTTTGCTTCGAGTTGCAGGGGAAAATGGATATTAGAATTTTCCAAGGCACCGAGAAGCACATACAAGTTGGGGGATGATTACTACAATATAATGTTTCTTTTGTTACAATATACACTTACAAATTTTATTTACTATTTATTGCAATTGTTGATATTTTTTTCTGAAAGTGGTAGATTAATTTTTCCACCATGTGCATGTATTTAAGTTGGAAAGAATGTAAGTGTGTTGTAAAAGACAATGTATTCACAATACTTTTACACTCATGACCAACTTTTATAGATTGACAATGAATCTGTATCTATATTTTTATCTTTTCTGGACAAAGAATATGAGCCATGCTCTGTGAAAAGGGGGCTTAATGCATCCGCGAAAAGTATGGACCCAGGTCAGCCTGCGCAGTCCACGCAAGCTGACTTGGGCTGAAACTTTACGCTATTGGTCAATTTTCTGTATGCCCAAGGACCAGTCCATCTCATGATTAACTTAATTGTTAAAAAAAGTGGATATTATGGATCCATAAATGTGTGATGGCTTACTTGGTCCCATGGATCATGGAGATGCATTAAGCCCCCTTTTGTCAGAGCATGGCTCATATGATTTTACTCCTTTAGCCCTTAACCACACTACCTCGAGTGTTAACGACCCTGATTAACAAAGCTTTTGAAAACATTGTTGCAAAAGGAGAAAATGCTGGTAAACTGCATTTTCTCTTTTTCCAACAGTGTTTTCTGTGCTTTCACAGCCAAAAAGAATAATTCCAGCCACATATAGATTGTCACTTGCAAATGCTTTTAATTAGGGTGACTCCAAGTTTTTGTCTATAGTAAAGAGTCAGATACAACAACAGTGTAAAGGTCAATGTACATTTCAATTTCAGGGTGTTAATTTCACTGTTCTTTTTACCTTAGAGACAAAAATGAGACCACAAAGATCAAGTTTACCTACACTGCCATGCATGGTGTGGGATATCCATTTACAGATAAATCTGTGCAACAGTTTGGCTTTCAACCTGTCATTCCAGTCAAAGAACAGGTATCTTTATTTGGTCTATAGATAGGGTTTTACTTGGGCTGCCTTGGCTGACTGTTACAGACTTTGGTCACGGAGTCTATACACTTACCATTCTGATTCTCATTTAACTTTGCTTTTTCCAAAGAAAACTTTGTGATATAGTGATAGCCATGTCAGCGTCATCTGTGTCATCATTGTCTTGTAGGAACTTTGACATTTTCTTGTATCTCTATAATTCAGATGAAATTTGATCCACCCGGGTCAACATGCACAGTCCTCGCAGACTGACCGGGGTTGGAACCTTTTGCTATTGGTATATTTTCTGAAAGTCAATGGACACCTCTATTTCAAGATTCAGCCAGTTGTGGGACAAAATGGATTTTTTGGATCGACAGTTATGTGTTGACTTGAGTGGTGTATCCCTAAGAAGAAGATTTTTGAGAACATTGTAGGAAAAGGAAAAAATGTTTGTGACCAGTATTTTCTCCATTTTACACATTTTTCTAACCTACCAGAGACATATCACATCCCTTAAGCCAAAAATTTATAGTGGTCAATAAATTTTTTCAATCTGGGAAAGACCAAAATGTTCTTGTTTGGTAAAGAACTAAAATCTGGCTGGTGGTATTTGTGATATTTAATCCTTTAACACACAATCCAGAGTTTTTAAAAAATGTGAAGAAGAAAGCTTTTGAAAACATTGTGGTAAAAGGAGAAAATGCTGATATGCAGTATTTTCTCCTTTTCCCCTAATGTTTTCTGCCCTTTCAGAGACAAATTTTAACTTATGAGCCTCATTTCATTTGTCATCTGCTAAAGCTTTGAATTTGAACAAGCCTAACATTTTGTCATATTGTAAAGAGATATTGTTTGGCATTTTTATCTTGGCTGTTTTCAAAGAAAATGTTGAGGTATTGTAGTAGCCTTGGCATTGTTGTCATCATCCGCATTGTCATTGTGATGCAGAAACTTTGACATTTTCAAAACTTTGACATTTTTTGATATCTCTGTCATTACTGACAATATTTACTTCATACTCATAAAAAGTTTTATACTACCTTACAACTTTGACATTTTCAAAACTTTGACATTTTTTGATATCTCTGTCATTACTGACAATATTCACTTCATACTCATAAAAAGTTTAATACTATCTTACAATCAAAAGAAGGTCCCATACAACATATGCAGGTAACCATCAAAGTATTTTTGACACATTTATTCCCCATTTTTTGACTGAATTTTGGCTGATTTTCACTGAAAATTAAACAACTGCAGTGAAGCATGGGCACCTGCAGGTCATGCTCTTGTTTAGCTTAGTTCCTACATTGTATAAATATTTTATCAATTTTAGGTGGAGCCTGACCCAGAATTTCCAACAGTAAAATATCCAAATCCAGAGGAGGGTAAAGGAGCTTTAGTTAGTATTTTTGATACACTAATTGGCTCATTATCTCACAGTTCTGTGTTGTGAGGTTACCTTTTGATTGATTTTATGGTGTGTACTACTGTTTTCAACATTATTTCAGTTACATTGCGGCGGCCACTACGCATATCCATGCCTTCCTGGAGTTTCTGTTACTGGTACCTTGCACAATCTTTCCAAGCCACTGGCTACTTTCCCACATACCCATCTTCAAAAGAATGATCAATGGTGAGAGAGGAATGAATCCTGTCAAAATTACTATCATCAGTCCTCAGAAAGAAATTGGCCGAGATGGAGATTGGAACCAGGGACCCCCTAAATCCTGGTTGCTACTGACTGTGCTTCTGGGGTTCGACTTGTTTACCTTAAGGGAAAATGCTCTTGAAAACATTGTTGGGAAAGGTGACATTGTTTGTAACTAGCATTCTGTCTTTACCCAACAGTGTTGTCTACCCTTTTAGTGACAAACCCTTCCACATGAGCCATATCTAACTTGTGATCTGCAAATGCTGTCAATTTGGGAAGATGAAATGTTTTTTATACGCCCGTCGAAGACGGGACGTATTATGGGATCACCCGTGGCAGGTGGGCGGGCGGAATGGCGGGCGGCGTCCCCATTCTTTGTCCGGAGCATATCTCCAAAACTATGCTAGCTACGGTTATGAAATTTCATGGGTGGATAGATCTCATCAAGGTGGAGTGCAGTGCACAGGAATCATTTGTATTTTTCATACTTGAATTTTGTCCGGAGCATATCTCCAAAACTATACTAGCTACGGTTATGAAACTTCATGGGTGGATAGATCTCATCAAGGGGGAGTGCAGTGCACAGGAATCATAACTCTTGCTTCGTTAATTTTTGAGTTATTGCCCTTTGTTGTTTTTCATACTTGAATTTTGTCCGGAGCATATCTCCAAAACTATACTAGCTAAGGTTATGAAACTTCATGGGTGGATAGATCTTATCAAGGGGGAGTGCAGTGAACAGGAATCATAACTCTTGCTTACTTAATTTTTGAGTTATTTCCCATTGTTTATATTCATACTTGAATTTTGTCCAAAGCATATCTCCAAAACTATGCTAGCTACGGTTATGAAACTTCATGGGTGGATAGATCTCATTAAGGGGGAGTGCAGTGCAAATGAATCATAACTCTTGCTTGCTTAATTTTTGAGTTATTGCCCTTTGTATTTTTTCATACTTGAATTTTGTCCGGAGCATATCTCCAAAACTATACTAGCTACGGTTATCAAATTTCATGGGTTGATAGATCTCATCAAGGGGGATTGCAGTGCATGTGAATAATAACTCTTGCTTGCTTAATTTTTGAGTTATTATACGCCCGTCGAAGACAGGACGTATTATGGGATCACCCATTGCGGGCGGGCGGCGTCCAGTTCTTTGTCCGGAGCATAACTTTGTCGTCTCCAGTCCGATTGACTTGAAACTTGGCATGTGTGTTTGTTGCAATAATACGGAGTGCAGTGCGAAAGAAGCATAACTCTACCTCGTGCTGTCTTTGAGTTATTTCCCATTGATCGTCGTTTTTACAGCATTTTCTGCTTGTCCGGAGCATAACTTTGTCATCTGCAGTCCGATGGACTTGAAACTTGGCATTTGTGTTTGTTGCAATAATACGGAGTGCAGTGTGAAAGAAGCATAACTCTACCTCGTGCTGTCTGAGTTATTTCCCTTTGATCATCATTTTTACAGCATTTTCTGCTTGTCCGGAGCATAACTTTGTCATCTCCAGTCCGATTGACTTGAAACTTGGCATTTGTGTTTGTTGCAATAATATGGAGTGCAGTGCGAAAGAAGCATAACTCTACCTCGTGCTGTCTTTGAGTTATTTCCCTTTGATCGTCATTTTTACAGCATTTTCTGCTTGTCCGGAGCATAACTTTGTCATCTCCAGTCCGATTGGCTTGATACTTGGCATTTGTGTTTGTTGCAATAATACAGAGTGCAGTGCGAAAGAAGCATAACTCTACCTCGTGCTGTCTTTGAGTTATTTCCCTTTGATTATCTTTTTACAGCATTTTCTGCTTGTCCGGAATATAACTTTGTCATCTCTAGTCTGAATATCTTCAAATTTGGTATGCATGATTGTTGAAAATTTACGGAGTGCAGTGCACAAGGACCATAACTCTTCCTAGCATGAGTTTTGAGTTATTTCCCTTTGATCGTTTTTTTTACAGCATTTAGTGCTTGTCCGGAATATAACTTTGTCATCTCACGTCAGAGTGACTTTAAACTTGGTATGCATGTTTGTTGCAATATTACGGAGTACAGTGCACAAGAACAGTAACTCTACCTAGTACAGATTTTGAGTTATTCCACTTTGATCTTCATTTTTACAGTATTTCTTGGTTGTCCGGAACGGAACTTTGTCACCTCAAGTCAAATTGACTTGAGACTTGGTAAACATGTTTGTTGCACTACCTGCCCTTTACGATTATTATACCCCCTCGACAACTGGCGGTGGGACGGGCGTATCTTGCGACAATTTGCCGCTCTTGTTTGTAATGTAGAGGGTTAAATCATTACCTCCTGAGACAAAAAGAGGGTCTTAAGCATCTCTGTGATGCAGTATACCAAGGGATTATGGATCAAGGTGATCAATTTAGTCTAACAACAGACTTAATCTGGAGGTAGAAGGGTCCTCAGAAAACAGAAAATTGACCAATAGCAAAAAAAGGTTTCGACCCAGGTAGCCTGCGTAATTCATGCAGGCTGACCAGGGTCTATACTTTTTGCAGATGCATTAAACCATCTTTTCACAGAGCATGACTCATTCATACATGTATACATGTATATAACAGTCAAAGGAAAATAACTCAGGACATGTTACTGATACATGCAACCCATTTTACAGACATTATCAATGAAAACAGCTGAGGAGACTGGAAGCACTGTGATTTTAGCCAATGATCCCGATGCAGACAGACTCGCTATTGCAGAGAAGTCAAAGTAAGTTTACCCTATACCAGATGACATAATTTTAGGCTCGTCCAAATTCAAAGCATTTGCACACAGGAAAGTAAATATTGTTCAGATTATGGAATTTGTTTGAGAGGATTGAAAACAATGTGAGAAAAGGAGAAAATGCTGGTTATCAGCATTTTCTCCCTTTCCAACAATGTCTTCAGAAGTCTTTTGCCCAAGGGTTGCTAAAAACCTGTTTGAGAAAGGGTTGATAAGATATGTGTTAATGAATATCCATTTATTTAAAATCTAAAAATTTGAATGAGGACAAATATGAGTACAAATGCAGTCATATCTGAAGAATTTCGAAACAGTTGGACAAAAAATAAATTTTCTATCACCCATTACCACACAATCCCACGTTTTGACAACCTCTTAGGTAGAAGGCTGTAGAAAAGTTGGGAAAAGAAGAGAATGCTGGTATGCAGCAATTTTTTTCTTTTCCTAGAATGTTTTATAGCCTTTCATAGACAAAACTCATCATTTAAGCCAATTTGAAGTTGTCACCTGCATATGTTTTAAAGTTAAAAAAATTCTTTAATTTGTCATCTAGTACAGAGTTAAATTAGTTATGCATTTGGATCATTGATCATTTTGATATCCTATAACCCTTTTAACACACAAGCCAGAGTTTTAACGACCCTGAGAAAGAAGCCTTTTGAAAACATTATGGGATTCAATTTGATTGAGTCCACAATTATGTTGTTTGGTAAAGAGTTGAATGATGAATTCTAATATACATATTTTTTTCCAAATATTAGTGCCATGGTCATTATATCTGTCTGATACAACTTTGTGGTTTTTAGATAAAAATAGCCGAGCAAAAGTGGGAACAAATATAGACAAATCTAAAATTTTCTCGTTTGGTAAGGAGTTGAATACGTGTACATCAAATTTATAAAATAACTTTTTTGTGTGAAGAGACAAGTTTACCCATCACCATTCAATTCCAAATTTTAACAACCCAGTGAAATTAGACTATTGAAAACATTTTGGAAAAGAAGAAAATGCTGGTAACCTGCATTTTGTCCTTTTCTTACAATGTTTTTTCTAACTTTTAAGAGACAAATCTTATCATTTGAGTGACAGTTGATTTGTCATCCGCAAATGTTTTCACTTTGGACCAGTCTAAAATTCTGTCATCTGGTGAGGAGTTAACACACAAACACATTGTTTTACATGTTTTATATTTTCAGTGACCAGTGGACTATTTTTACTGGTAATGAGATTGGAGCTTTATTAGGATGGTGGTCATGGTTTTCATTCCGTCAAACCAACCCAGAATTTCCAGGTAAAAGACTTTAACTGAGATGTTTGTTCACTGTTATGGCAGTTACAATACAGCCTGTATAAGTCAAACATTTGCTCATAACAGGCAGTTTCTTCTTTTACTGCAATGTATAGTCATGTTTTCAATTACTAACCCCTTACCATAAGATCCTGTGTTTTAACGAGACTGAAAAAAAGAGGCTTTTGAAAACACTGAGGGAAAAGTGAGAACTTGCTGGTATAAACCAGCATTTTGTCCATTTCTCATTCTGTTTTCTGCTATTTTCAAACACCTGCCATTATTAGAGCCATATTGAAATTGTTGTCTGCAAAATGCTTTCAGTTTGGATATCTGTGCAATTTTTTCATCGGGTAAGGAGTGCCAATTTTCAAAGGATGTTTTCAAAGTCATCTGCAGAAGATTAATTCTAAAATATTATGGGATATATTGGATGTGATATAAAATAGCATTTCAGATAAAATTTTATTAACCCTTTACCTCACAATCCCGAGTTTTAATGACCTTGACAGGGAAGGCTTTTGAAAACATTGTGGGAAAAGAAGAAAATGCTGGTAACCAGCATTTTCTCCTTTTCCCATGACGTTTTCTACCCTTCCAAAAGCAAATTTCAATATTTTGAGTCACATCTGTTTTGGCGTCTGCAAATGCTTTCAATTTAGAAAAATCTAAAATTTTATAGTGTGGTAAAGAGTTAAACGGTCTAGAAAAATATTGTTATAATGCAAGCCTTTTGTGAGCTTAATAAAATTTTTAGATGAGTTTAGTTTTATGTCAAAAACCAACAAAATTTCAGAATTTTTTATCAAATAACATTATTTCATGAATTTAAGGCTAGAATATGCAAAACCATAAAAACATTTGGAAACTTCTATTAACTCTTTACCACACAATCCCGAGTTTTAACGACCTTGAAGAAAAAGCCTTTTGATAACATTGTGGGAAAAGGAGAAAATGCTGGTAACCAGCATTTTCTCCTTTTCCCACAATGTTTTCTACCTTTCCCAAAACAAATTTCTTTTTTTGAAACACGTTTATTTTGTCATCTGCAAATGCTTTGAATTTGGACCAGTCCAAAATTTTGTCGTTGGGTAAAGAGTTGATAAGATAAAACACACAGATAGTTGTCAAATTTTGAAAATTTGTCATCTGGTAAAGTTAACTCTTTACCTTAGCACAAAATTATAGGATCAATTATAATAACATCATTTGGAAATGGCAAATGAAGTACATGTATGCCTGAAATGGAGAGTTATGGCTTTGGAGGGGTAGAAAACATTGTGGGCAAAGGAGAAAATGCTGGTTCTCAGCATTTTCTACTTTCCCCACATTGTTTTCCAAAAGTTAATTTCTCAGGGTTGTTATAATTCGGGATTGCTTACTAAAGGATTAAACAGAGTTTTAATGGTGAGACATGTCTCCTAGAGCATAGAAAGCTCTCAACATGTGCTTTTCATTCTTTATAAAGTTTCCTAGGCTGTATTCATCAACCATTATAAATTCAATGCTTACGCTAAAGTCAGTGCTCAAACAGCCATGAAAGTTTCAGCTATTCAGATGCCCAGTCTTGTCATGTAGAATAAACACTATTCAGAAATATTAATTATAGCCTTTCAACAAATGTTCAACTTCTGTAGGTGAAATAATTTTTGCATTTTATTCTGTTTGACCATAATTCTGATTTTTTTTTTTCAGCATCAGATTGTTATATGTTATCTAGTACTGTGTCATCAAAAATACTGCAGTCCATTGCCAAGGTAGAAGGATTCAACTTTGAGGTTAGCCATTATTGCATTCCACCAAATATTTGTGACAAACAATTTTTAAAGGAACAGTTATATATTTGCTGTTTTAATGATATCAGTCTGCAAAATTGTTGATGCACCGCGTTGGGCCCCCCATTGGCAATTGACCTTTCTGCAAACGCGAGTTTGGCACGCCCACCTTAGAAACGCGGTATTTTGGTTACTATACCTGATAAACAAACCAGAAAATCGCTCAACTTTCTTATTAATTCGATTTAAACCAGCAATGTTACAAGAATAAAAAAAAATTTGAATAATGCTATATTTATGAAAAATTGAGAAATAAAATTAGCGCAAATATGTTCGTAATTCCATGTTGGGTCACAGCAGTTAAGATAAAAATACATTACTTGCTGTCGGCAACATGTATAAATAATAAAAGTGGAAAGGAGCATAAATTTTTAAGACATTTTGTCAGTATGACATGTTAATATGATATTAAACGATATAAGAAAAGGATTTACAATTTAACCCATTAACACAAAATCCCGTGCTTTAACAGTCATGAAAGAGGAGACTTTTTAAAACTTTTCTCCTTTTTCTTTGATGTTTTCTACCCTTTCAAAGACAAATCTCATCATTATGAACAATGTTTAATTTGTCGACTGCAAAGATTTTCAAAATAGAGGGATCTAATGTTTTGTTGCCTGATAAAGAGTTACTTAACACCTCTAATACCTGTTTAAGTGAAAATCAGTAAGTTTTATTGAAAGTGATCAATTAAATAGCTTGCCGAATTTTAAACTGATGTATGTTGTGAAAATTTTTTTATTGGGTGCATGTTTGGTCACTTGAAGTGATGTTAAGGATTATACTGATTTAGAACAGACATGCATTTATCAGTTATGCAATGATCGTGGGGAAACAAACGATCGTTTGAACCAGGCGAAAGTGTCATTAACGGTCATATGTAATCATCTTAATGAAACAGAAAAAAAATATGAATGCTCCCTATTAAGTATTACAACAAGAATCATAAGATGATGTCTGGAATGTCTACTTACGGTATTTATGAAACAGGATGATGAGTGGCTGTCAGTAGAATTTACTTTTTCCCTGTTGCTCCTTTTGTTTGAACGATTACCACTGTCTACGAATTATGGTTTTGATTTTGAAAGATGTTTGTGCAGTCAGATTTAAGCAAAGGTAGTTTAACAGTACACTTTGAGATAATCATTCTTTCTTTCCCGAAAGCTTAAAAAGTCTGCCTTTCTGTTGTTTGGAAGAGTGGCTGGTTTTTCGGAATTCTACTGGTTAATTCTACCGGCGACATTTTACATTGATCTAGGTCTTTGAAATTGATAAATTTACTTTACCTTTCAGTGTATATAATGTAACAATTACCTTACCGCATGGTTCTTATCTGCAACTTTAATCCGTTTTGAAATAATTATGTTATATTCCAATCTCTTTGATTTGAAGGGAAAAAAAACATAATAATTTACAACAGTAAAGTGTGTCATGTTCTCAGACCTTTTCGTATACATGACATGCTATACTGCATTTTGATTGGCTGATATGACCTGTCAATCAAAATCGCCAGTAAGTCATTTTGCTGTCTCAATGTCCATTTGCTGCTCAGCTTTTTGGAAGAAAACATCAAGGTAATGTTGTAGACATGGCATTGTCTGCATTGTCTGCTTCGTCGTTGAAGACTGACATTTTATAATATTGCTGTTATTACTGAAAATATTTACATCAAACTCAGACTAGGTGTTAACTATCAAAAGGGTATACCATGCAACAGGGGCAGGTAACCACCAAAATATTTTGACACAGTTGTGCCCCTTTTCATCTTGGAATGGTAAAAAACTTTTGACATTTTATCATATCTCTGTAATCACTGAAGATATTTATACTTGGACTAGTTTTTAAGTATCAAAAGGAAAACCTCTACAACAGAGGCAGGTAACCATAAAAATACTTTTGACACTGTTACCAGGTATCTCTTTTTTACTTAGAATATTCATCAAAAGCAATTGCAGCCCAGTGTTGGCACGGGCATGCAGTGCTCTTGTTTAAACCTAATTTTAAGTAAATACAGGTGTAATCAGAGTACTTTTATAGTCCAGTGACATGTTTTAACAACCCTGAGGAACAGTGGTGTTGAAAACAATGTTGGAAAAAGAGAAAATTTGGAAACAAGCATGATTTCCTTTTTCCACAATTTCTACTCTATCAAAAGCAAATCCCATAATTTGAAACATACTATTGCCTGCAAATTCTTTCAAATTGACAAGCCTTAAATTTTGTTGTTTTGTAAAGAATTCAAAGCATTGCAGAGGCTTTTTCTTTTTCCCATGATGTTTTCAAAAGCAACCCTCTTCAGGGTTGCATTTTCGAAAGAGGCAAATTTTAGACTGTTTTCACATAACCCTGAGATATTGTTATAGCCCTGCTGTTGTTTGTGTCATATGTGTCATAGTCATCTGTGTGGTCATTGTGCAAAAGCTTTGACATTTTATGATACATCTCTGTCATTAATGAAGACATTTACTTCAAACTCAGAGTAATTGTTTACTATCAAATGGGAAACCAATACAACTGGAGCAGAAAACCATCAAAATATTTTCAACAGAGTTATCCCCTTTTTTCAACATAACAGTTTTCACTGGAAATCAACCTCTTTCTAATATCTCTGTTATTACTGAAGATATTTACTTCAAACTTGAATTGGCTATTTACTATCAGAAGGGGAACCCAATCAGTATGGCAGATAACCCTCAAAATATTTTTGGAACTCTTATGCCCCTTTTTCTACATAGCATTTTCACCATCTGTAAGAGCAACTGCAGCCAATCATTGGCACCCTCATGTAGTGCTCTTTATGTTCAAACAGGACACATTGACAGGATTCAAGTACATGGGCAACAGATCTGATGAACTACTCAAAGACGGAAAGAAAGTGTTGTTTGCATTTGAGGAAGCCATTGGTTTTATGTGTGGTTCTGTGGTGTTGGATAAAGATGGAGTGTCTGCAGCCGCTGTGTGTGCAGAGATGGCAACCTATCTACATGAATGTGGTAAAAGTCTGAAACATCAGCTAGAAGAAATATACAATAAGTATGCTGGCTTGATCAATCATGTAACCCTTTTTAGCTCACCTGAGCACGAAGTGCTCATGGTGAGCTATTGTGATCGAGCTGTGTCCGGCTTCCGTCGTGCGTCATCAACTTTTACATTGTTTATAGATAATCCTGAGGTTTAACAACCTCAGACAGGAAAGCTTTTGAAAAAATTGTGGGAAAAGGAGAAAATGCTAAGAAAATGCATCGATTTCTACACTGGATGACATTTGGTACTGCAGACAGGGAATTGTTGAAAGGAAAAATGGATTTGTGAATTAAGCCATGCTCTGGGGGTTTTTTATGCATCTCTATGATGCATTATGCCAAGCAAGATATCACATAATTATGGATCAATGAAATCTATTTTGTGTAAAAACAAACTGAATCATGAGGTAAAACAGTCCTTTTGACATGCGAAAATTGACCGATAGCTAAAAGGTATCAACCCAGGTCAGCCTGTGTGGACTGCACAGGTTGACCTGAGTAGAACTTTTTGGCAGATGCATTAAACCCCATTTTCACAGAGCATGGCTCAATTATAATGAGAATAGTTAAGTCTCCTGACTTCCAGGGCAGGCTCTGCATTATAATTGAACTTCATTTAAAAATGAATATAGCCTGATATAGGCGAGGTTACCTTCAAGTAGTCACATTGTTATAATTATTTCATAGTAGCTTATTTGGGCTTTAGTGAATGACTTTACTTGATTGATTGATTGTTGCCTTATTTAGGCTGCCTAATTTGGGCTTTGATTTATGTTTTGCCAAATGTTGTGTCTGTGGTAGTGAGGTATAGGGTCAGCCTGTTAACCACATGGTCCCGGGTTCGATACCTGGAAGCGGGTGTCAACTTTGGGATTGTTCATTGGCCCACACATTCGGAGCGAGTACTGGTGTAGTTCCCAGGAAGCAGAATCCAGAGGATTAGTTACAAGAACTTGTTTCTCAATCGATATAAAATAAATAAGTTTAGACTAAACTTAATGTTGTCTAGTGGGGCTTTGCAATTTACAAAGTTCAGCAGCCCAAAATTTGAAATGTAGCTGCAGCCATATACTAGGCCAAACAAAAAAAAGATAAAACATCGTTTCAACTTGTTTTCATGGACTCCATAATGACACTGCTATTTTACAGATATGGAGTACATATGTCTAGTAACTCTTACTACATCTGCCATGATCCCCCCACTATCAGAACTATGTTTGAGGAAATCCGAAACTTTGACAACACCGGAAAGGTAATCAAATACTCTAAAATTATGGTAATATTATAATTATCAGAATGCTCATTTATCCTTTTATCACACAATCTTCAAGTTTCAACAGCACTGAGTGAGAAAGCTTTAGTAAACATTGTGGAAAAAGCAGAAGATGCTGGTAACTTGCTTGAGTAAGAAAGCTTTTGAAAAAATTGTGGGGAACGGGAAAAATGCTGGTAATCAGTATTTTCTTCTTTCCCACAATGCTTTCAGCTTAATCAGTGAGGAAGTCTATTATATCTACATGTATTACATTTTGTCTACAAATCCTTTTAGGAACTAGTTCAAAATTTTGTTGTTTGGTAAACTAGTGAACAAGACATAACAAAATGACAACAACAGCTTCTTATCAGAATAAGTTAACATAGCTCACATTATAAATCAAAGATCAGACTGCACATGTTATAACCAGCATTGTCTCCTTTTCCTATAATATTTTTATCCTTTCAAAGACAAATCTTATCATGAGAGCCACTTTTAAAACTTGTTGTCTGCAAAATCCTATCAAAATAGATATGTCTAAGTTTTTTCTTAAGCATGTAAAGAGTTAATTTGAATATTTGACTTGTTGTATGTTACCACTTTGAAAACATCCCTTGGATAATGAATATGAGTGAAGATTTGTCACTCTGTTGTTAAAAGTGATCTCCTGAAAGATGGAAAAAGTGTTTGGTAGAGGGGATATTGAAATTAATCTAGAGTTTTCTCAGTAGAACATGTGAGCCGCACTCTGGCAAAAGGGGATGTAATGCATCTCCGTGATGCATTATACCAAGCAAGTCATCCCATAACTATGGATCCATAAAATCCATTTTGTCCTACAGTCGACTCAATCATGAAGTAGAACTGTCCTTGGACATGCAGAAAATTTACTATGAGCAAAAAGTTCAGCCCATGTCAGTTTCTGTGGACTTGGGCGGGCTGACATGGGTCAATACTTTTTGCAGATGCATTGACACTTATCACACAATTGCATTTGAAAACATTATGGGAAAAGGTTGAAAATGGTTGTAAACAGGAATTTTCTCCTCTTCTAAAAATGTTTTCTACTCTTTCAAAGACACTGTTTTTCATTCCGGCCTTATTCAATTTGTCATCTGTAACTGCTTTGAGCTTGAACAAGTCTAAAATTTTGTCATCTGGTAAAGGGTTAAACCCACTTTTCTGAGAGCATGACTCATGTATAAATTGTTTCAAATAAGGGAAATTTAATAAGTTCATAGTTATTTATTTTTCATTTCAGTATCCTGATTCATGTGGACCATACAAGATCAAATATATTCGAGATTTAACAGCTGGTTACGATAATAGCCAGCCAGACAATAAGCCTGTATGTTATGTTTTTTGTTATCCCTTTACTACACAATCCCCTGCCTTAATGACCCTAAAGAAGAAGTGTTTTGAAAACACTGTTGAAAAAGGAGAAAATGCTGGAGACCAGCATTTTCTCCATTTCCACAAAGTTTTCTGCTTATCAAAGACAAAACCCTACAGCTGAGTCATGTTTGTGTTGTCATCTGCAAATGCTTTCAACTTGGATGAGTCAAAGATTTTTTCATCTGGTAAAGAGTTAAACCTTGCATAATATATAATAAAGACAGGGGGGTGGAGTTTCCTGGAATCAGGTTTCGTGTCAATCTGTGTGTTCTTCTGTCTGTCTGTAAACACTTACGGGTTGAGTGCATATTTTTGTGTTGTCATCAAGAAACAAAATGCAAATGCCTTATTACATTGCAAATAATGCCTTCAGGCATTATGTTAAGCCATGTAATAAGGCAGTTGAATTTTATTTTTCGATGGCACCACAAAAATATGCACTCAACCCTTATAATTGCACTCGCTGCCCACTTGAATCAATTTTCGAAAATGATAGAGAGAAAAAAAACACAGACAAATATGACAGTAAACACGAGTTAATTTCCTTGGCGGATACTTGGTGGCCCTTGCATGAATACACAATCTATTTTTAGCTTTGCTATATATTTTTCAGTAAAGATGGCCATGATGCTGACTTTGAAATCATTACTTTCAGCGTATCACAAGGAAAACAAGTTTTGACCCCATGAGCCAAGGGTGAATAGAGCAATGTAGTGATCTCCACCCTTGGTTAGCAAAGATGTAGAAACTTGTGCACCATCAAATTTTATTATGACGGGTCAACTCCTACAGGAGTTATGGCCCTTTGACTTCTTTTCCTGATCCAGTGACAAGGGGGCCTTTGGGGGAGAGAATGAAACCCATTGGCCTACAGCAATTGTAGTTCTGGATAAACATGAAGCAATAATGGTTTTTAAGCCAAGCTGTTTTTGAAGAAAGCGGCGAGATGTTGTCATAGCCTTGGCGTTGTTGTCTTCGTTGTCGTCGTCATTCTGCAAAAACTTTGACATTTTGTACTTTCTCTGTTATCACTTCAGGTACTTACTTCAAACTTGAACAATTTGTAATATATTTAAAAAAGGGAACTCGTACAACAGGGGCAGGTAACCATCAAAATCAAGCACTTGCATCTGAGCGTTGGCACCTGCATGCTGTGCTTGTTTTATTCTTGTTTGAAGAAGCAATAGAGAGAATAAAAATCAGTGCATATTGTTCCTTTTACTCTTTACCGCATGACAAAATATTAGACTTGTTCAAATTGAAAGCATTTGCAGAAGACAGATGGAAAATTTCTCAAATTATGGAATTTGTCTCTGGAAGTGTACAAAACATAGTGGAAAAAGTAGAAAATACTAGTTACAAGCATTTTCTCCTTTTACCACAATGATTTTAAAAGCATCTTTAAATTCTTTAGGGTTGTTAAAAGTGATATGAATTGCATAAAGGATAAAGAGGAAAGAAAATAACGGATAAAGAGGAAAGAAAAAAGTCTGTTTTCAGCTGTGTGAAAAGGACTGTGGGAAATGGAGAAAATCTTTATATAGACTTTTTCAAGGCTGTTAAAATGTTGATGCCATTTACTTCATTAGTAGGTAGAATTTCCTTAACCCGAACCTCACATAATAATCTTCCAAAGCCACTGGCTGCTCTACAAGACCATCATTGAAACAATGATCAGTAGTGAGAGAAGAATGAATCCTGTCCCAACGACTATCATCAATCCTTGGAACAAAATTGGACTAGCAGGGAATTCAAATTAGCTACTGCCTTGGCTCAAGTCCTGAATGCTACCTTTGTTTTTCTAACCTACACACACATCTGACATTAGTGATTGTTTCTTATAGATTCTACCAACTTCAAAGTCTAGTCAAATGATAACATTCACTTTTGAAAATGGATGTGTTGCTACACTGAGAACCAGTGGAACTGAACCAAAAATAAAGTATTATACAGAACACAGACCTGACCCCAGCATTGGGTAAGATTAACTCTTGTTACACGACAAAACTTCAGACCTTGTCAAATCAAAAGCATTTGCAGAGGGCAAATTAAATGTGGCTCAAACAATGAATTTGTCTCTTACAGGGTAGAAAATACTGTGAGAATAGGAGAAAATGCTGGTTACCAGCATTTTCTCCTTTTCCCACAATGTTTTCAAAAGCTTTCTTTGCAAGAGTCATTAAAAGGATTGTATGGTAAAGGGTTAAATATATAACGGAAAAAATGAATATTTCAAATGTGAAACATTCAAATACATTTCTGTGTAAATTATAAACAGTGTTGAGGTCCTGTGTGGCTCAATTCGGAAGATGAAGCTCTCAGTTTTTTGTACAGTTGAAACCCAGCACATTACATGAACAAGTAGGCTGATACAGTGATATGACTGAAAATAATGTTGAAAGCAGCATAAAATACAATTCAGTCATTAAACAGTGCTAAAGAAGGGTTCAAGGCATTTAATCTGTTTATTTAAAGGATAATTTAGTACCTACCAAAACTAGGCGTCATTACAGGGAGAACATAAATTTGAAGGAATCTGTCGTTTTGTAATGACATGGAAAACATGGAAAAAGGAGCACTTGGTATCCCCGCCAAAGGCGGATGGATATAGTTTTAGTGTTGATCATCCTTCCGTCTGTCCGTCCGTCCGTCCTTCTGTCCGTCCTTCCATCCTTCCGTCCGTCCGTCTGTGTGTCCGTCCGGGACAATATCTCCAATACCATTGAATGGAATTTCATGAAACTTTATACACTTGTACAATAACCTATTCCGCATATATGTCTTTTTTCTTTGTTTGATGCGATGCAAAATCGCCGACTGAGAGCGATTTTAAGTTACACGGTCGAGTGAATTTTTGATACATGTTTTGAGTCTTATCTTGAAAACTGTACAATTTTTACATGGAACTTGTCACATCTATCAACCACCATTAGGAAATGCAGTACAAGTTCCACCTGGATTGACCATGCAACACCACAGTTATATACCCTTTTTTTTTTGAAATGCTGTGTCATGGAAAAAGGGGGCTTGATGTATATTTACATGATTATAGACCAATATCTCTTTAACTACAGGACTAAATGCTATGGAACTTCATAATTATATAACGTTTATCACAAGTCACAGACAATCATCATTTGTTTTTATTTAATGAAATCACATGTCATGGAAAAAGGGGGTTTAATGTATAATTTCATCATGGACCAATGACCGTCTGTTCGTCAACTATACAGAGTTTTTACATGGAACTTATCACATCTATCAACCACCATTAGGAAATGCAGTACAAGTTTCATCTAGATTGACCATGCAACACCACAGTTATATATCCTTTTTTTTTTTTTAAAATGCTGTGTCATGGAAAAAGGGGGCTTGATGTATATTTACATTATAGACCAATATCTCTTTAACTACAGGATGAAATGTTATGAAACTTCATATTTATATTGTTTATCACAAGTCACAGACAATCATCATTTGTTTTTATTCAGTGAAATCTTATGTCATGGAAAATGGGGTTTAATGTATAATTTCATCATGGACCAATGACCGTCTGTTCGTCTGTCTTTCTGGACAGATATCTTCTAAAATCCTTGATGAAAACTGATAGAAATTCATACATGTGTTCCTTATGATTTAAGCTGATATTTTTTTTGCTTTTTTGATATAATGTGGTGTCACAGAAAATGGGGGCTTCATGTATATTTCCATTATGGATCAGTATCTCTTTAACTCAAAATCCTTGACGAAAATTGATGAAACTTCATACGTGTGTTCCTTACGATAGTCAGCCAATATCATTATTTTTGCTTTTTTGATTAAATGTTGTGTCATGGGAAAAGGGAAATTGGTGTATTTTTCCAATAGCGACAATATCTTTAACTACAGGACAAAATTTTATGAAATTTCATATTCATATTGTTTATAACAAGCCTAAAATGCCATGTCATGGAAAAAGGGGGCTCCATGTATATTTCCATTATTTGTTTTCATTTAATGAAATGCAATGTTATGGAAAAAGGGGACTTAATGTATAATCTCATTATGGACCAATAACAATAAGACCACATGTAGATGCAAAACATATACCTCTTATAAGTTTTTAATTCCACTGGCCGAAGACCAGCGGGCTTATGTCATGGCCCGGTGTCCATCGTGCGTGTGTGCGTGCGTTAACTTTTTTTTCAAACTTCTTCTCTGAAACTACCCATCCAAATTTGATGAAACTTCACAGAAATGATCCTGCCATGGTCCTCTATAGAATTTCTTGAAAGAATTTGATTCCTTCAAAAACTCTGGTTGCCATGGCAACAAAACTGAAAAAAATTGAACATCTTTGAAAATCTTCTTGTCTGAAACCATAAGGCCCAGGGCTACCAAATTTGGCATGTCGCTTTATCTAATGGACCTCTATCAAATTCCTTCATATTATAGCCCTGGGGACAAAATTGGCTCTGCCCGGAGATCACAAGTTTAACATGGGCTTATATAGTGACTGAAATTTAAAATAGTAATCAAGGGAAATAACTCCTGTTATACAAGATAAAGTTTGTTACTATTTATCTCCCTTGATTATCAAACTGCACTTATACATTATTGGAGTTTGGTATTCAAGTTTTTTGGAGAGGAAATGTTCTGTTTTAACTCTTTACCACACAATCCCGACTTTTAACGACCCTGAGAAAGAAGCCTATTGAAAACATTGTGGGAAAAGGAGAAAATGCTGGTAACCAGCATTTTCTCCTTTTCCCACAATATTTTCTACCCTATCAAAGTCAGAAATCATCATATTAACCAGATTTAATTTGTTGTCTGCAGATGCTTTGAATTTGGTCCAGTCCAAAAATTTTTCGTTTGGTAAAGTGTTAAGGGAGAGTGATTTATTTTGATGCTATTGGTTATGCTCACATGAATGAAATGTTTAATTTAAAGTAAGGTTTCTATCACTCAAATTTTTTCAGAACTTTACCTTTCATGCTAATGAATAAACCTGCTTGTATTCACTGACATTATCTTTGCATTTAAAAAGATACGACTGTTTTTGTTTGGCGGGCGGGGTGGAGGTTATGTTTTCAAAGTAAGTTTATTACCATACAGACTTTTTATGCTGTATGTCTCTGTCAATGCCAATTAAGCGCATGATATGTTAATTTTACTCTTTAAGAAATGACAATTTTTTTTTTTACTGTAGCACTGTAGCAAGTTTAAAGCCATTGCAAAAAGACAAATTGAATGTAGCTTAAATGACTATTTCTGTCTTTGATAGGTTAGGAAACCTTGTGGGAAAAGGAGAAAATACTGGCTGACAACATGTCCTTTTCTCATGATGTTTTTGAAAGCCTTCTCTTTCAGGGTCATTAACACTTCGATTTGCGTGGTAAAGGGTTAAAAAGCCAGTGGAGCGATACAGGGCCATCATGGCCCTCTTGTTTATTTAATGAAATGCTGTGCCATGAAAAAAGGGGGCTTAATGTATAATTTCATCATGGACCAATAACAAAAAGGCCACATGTACATGCAAAACACAATACCTCCAATATGTTTGTATCATAAAAAGTCTTTTTTGGCGGGGTACACCATTTCAACGAAATTGCTTGTTTGTACTAGCAATTGCTGAATTTCCCCCACCATCTTGAAAAGCGGTCAACTGTATGGGACCAAAAGAGTCATATCTGTGCATTAATGGGTCAGTCAGTGTCCTTCATTACACCTTAATGGGGAAATTCAGATTTTTATAATTTCACCTGAATGACTGAAAACTGATTCATCACTTAACTGTTTACCAAACGACAAAATTTAAGACTTGTCTAAATTCAAAGCATTTGCAGATGACAACATAAATGTGATTCAAAAACTAAAATTTCTATTTGGAAGTGTAGAAAACATTGTGGGAAAAGGAGAAAATGCTGGTTACCAGCATTTTCTCCTTTCCCCACAATGTTTTCAAAAGCCCTCTTTCTCAGGGTCGTAAAAACTCAGGATTGTGTGGTAAAGGGTTAATTAAGTCAGATGATTACTGGCAAATTATTAGTAAAGAAAACAAGACAAATATAAGATGAATCATTTCTCAGTGGTGTTTCCTTAATTGGCAATAAATATTTGTACAGTATGTCTATATTTCATGCCACATTTTTGCAAAGGTTTGTGGGAATGTCATGTGATCGATAACAGGCATTTATTATGTGGGATTTTATTCATATAGGTATGATAACATCATATTTGATGTAATGATGAAAACATGAAAATACATACACGTTGCGATATAACTGAAATAATGTTGAAGATGGTGTTAAACACCATACAACAACAACAACAACCAGGTTCTTTGCATTTGCAGAGAAAAGTATATTTTTTTGTTGTTTTTATCAATGCTTAACAAAGAATTAATCGTTAGGCCAAAAAAATCTGGAAATGCCCATTTAAATTTACAAAAAACAAGGTATGTATCATAGGTAAATGAGATAAGAAGTTAGAAAGGTCATAAAGATCAGTTAAAAAAAAAGAAACTCCAGATATTCAAGATTGTAAAAACTGTTGCAAAATTTTTTCACTGTAACTAGCCCTTTAATAAAATTGTTAATGGAAGGATAGAAAACATTGTGGGAAAAGGAGAAAATGCTGGTTACCAACATTTTCTCCTTTTCCCACAATGTTTTCAAAAGCCATCACCCTCTGGGATTGTGTGGTAAAGGGTTAACTCTTAACAAGAAAAGAAAAGTCTCAACTTGTCTAAATTGAAAGTAGATGTAGAAACCAATTTAAGTATGAATCAAATACATGTAATACTGTAGGATTCGTCTTTTAGATGGTGAAAAACATTGTTGGAAAAAGAGAAAATGCTGGTAATCAGCATTTTCTCTTTTTTCCATTAGTGTTTCCAAAAGCCATTGACCTTATGGTCATTATACATGGTATTGAATGGTATAGGATTAAGGTAATCTAACATTTTATACTTGCAGAATGGATAGAGACGCAACTCAAAAAGAATTAGAAGACATGGTTTCCTGTATTATTAAGTATTTTTATCGGCCAGAAAAGTTTGGCTTTATTGCCAGGTCCTCTTCCTGAAGTGTTTTTGTGAAAACTTTTTGTCTTTTCCTTATCCAATTTTGTAATGAACATAACCTGAACTAGACTTAACACAATTTACATGAGCCATGTTCTGGTAAAAGGAGGTTTAATGCAATTGGGTGATGCATCCTACCAAGCAAGTCATCACATGGTTATGGATCCATCAAATCTATTTTGTCTAATTATGGATCCATCAAAAACTACTTCGTTTTTAAACTGATTTAATCATAAGGTAGAATGGCCGTTGGACATGCAGAAAACTTACAAATAGCAAAACATGTCAGCACAGGACAGCCTGTGAGGACTGTGCAAGCTTACCTGGTTCAATACTTTTTATACGCCCGTCGAAGACGGGACGTATTATGGGATCACCCGTGGCGGGCGGACGGGCGGGCAGCGTCCCCATTCTTTGTCTGGAGCATATCTCCAAAACTATGCTAGCTACGGTTATGAAATTTCATGGGTGGATAGATCCCATCAAGGCGGAGTGCAGTGCACAGGAATCATAACTCTCCCTTGCTTAATTTTTGAGTTATTGCCCTTTGTTGTTTTTCATACTTGAATTTTGTCTGGAGCATATCTCCAAAACTATACTAGCTACGGTTATGAAACTTCATGGGTGGATAGATCTCATCAAGAGGGAGTGCAGTGCACAGGAATCATAACTCTTGTTTCCTTAATTTTTGAGTTATTGCCCTTTGTTGTTTTTCATACTTGAATTTTGTCCGGAGCATATCTCCAAGACTATACTAGCTAAGGTTATGAAACTTCATGGGTGGATAGATCTTATCAAGGGGGAGTGCAGTGCACAGGAATCATAACTCTGGCTTACTTAATTTTTGAGTTATTTCCCTTTGCTTATATTCATACTTGAATTTTGTCCAAAGCATATCTCCAAAACTATACTAGCTACGGTTATGAAACTTCATGGGTGGATAGATCTCATTAAGGGGGAGTGCAGTGCGAAAGAACCATAACTCTACCTCGTGCTGTCTTTGAGTTATTTCCCTTTGATCGTCATTTTTACAGCATTTTCTGCTTGTCCGGAGCATAACTTTGTCATCTGCAGTCCGATTGACTTGAAACTTGGCATGTGTGTTTGTTGCAATAATACGGAGTGCAGTGCAAAAGAACCATAACTCTACCTCGTGCTGTCTTTGAGTTATTTCCCTTTGATCGTCATTTTTACAGCATTTTCTGCTTGTCCGCAGCATAACTTTGTCATCTCCAGTCCGATTGACTTGAAACTTGGCATGTGTATTAGTTGCAATAATACAGATTGCAGTGCAAAAGAACCATAACGCTACCTTGTGCTGTCTTTGAGTTATTTCCCTTTGATCGTCATTTTTACAGCATTTTCTGCTTGTCTGGAGCATAATTTTGTCATCTCCAGTCCTACTGACTTGAAACTTGGTATGCATGTTTGTTGCAATATTACGGAGTACAGTGCGCAAGAACAATAACTCTACCTAGTGCGGATTTCGAGTAATTCCACTTTGATCTTCATTTTTACAGTATTTCTTGCTTGTCTGGAACGGAACTTTGTCACCTCAAGTCAAATTGACTTGAGACTTGGTAAACATGTTTGTTGCATTACCTGCCCTTTACGATTATTATACCCCCTTGACAACTGGCTGTGGGACGGGCGTATCTTGCGACAATTTGCCGCTCTTGTTGCAATTGCATTTAAACCCATTTTCACAGAGCATGGTTCATATCCATTTGCTTTAACCCTTTACGGCACAATGCTTTTTTTAAACTTCTATTAAGGACAAAGTTTTTGTAAACATTTTGGGAAGAGGATAAAATGCTGATAGCCAGCATATTTTCCTTTTTAGAATGTTTTCTACCCCTTTACACTATTTCAACCATATTTAAATTGTCCTCTGAAATTGTTTTCAGTATGAAAAAGTCTAGAATTGTCTGGTCTGATAAATAGTTAACTTAGTATTGTATATAGGCTAATTTTAGACATAGCAAAAATTGAAATGACACTGACATTGCAAAGTTTTAAATAAAAGGAATGTTTCTTTTTAATCGTGTTGAAAATATTATGGAAGACCGAGCATATGGTGGAAAATATTATGAAAGAAGGCGCATAATCATCCTTGTTGCAAACAAATACTCATGTTCTAACATTTTTTTGAAACGCTCTCTCTCTACCAGGGCATAAGATCTCTTGTTCGTTTTGTAATTTATCGTTCCATTTATGTAGAAATTTTATAGGAGAAGAAGTTTTTTTTCCTTCCTTCACACAGTTTTCAAAGGCTTTGTACTGCAAGGATGTACTAGAGTTATATTAGTATGGCAATGGGAGTATCCCCTTAATATTATCACAGGATGCCAAGTTATCACGACTCTAGGAAAGCTTTTGTAAACATTGTGGGTTAGGGAGAAAATGCTGGGAACCAGCTTTTTCTCCTTTTCCCACAGTGTTTTCTGAAATTCCAAAGACATAATTACTCATTTGCACAACATATAAATGTGTTGTCTCCAAATGCTTTCAATTTGGACAAGTCTAAGTATTTTCTTGTCTGGTAAAGAACAACACAGTTAAACATCCTTATTCATGTATATGTTTTGTGATTATTTAACCATTTACCACACAATGACGACTTTTAACAACCTGATAAAGAGAGCTATTGAAAACATTGTGAGAAAAGGAGAAAATGTTGGTAACCAGCATTTTCTTCTTTTCCCACAATGTTTTCTACCCTATCAAAGAAAAATTGCACCATTTAAGCCATGTTGAAATTGTTGTCTGCAAATGCTTTCAACTTGGAAAAGTCTAAAATTTTTTTGTCTGGTAAAGGGTTAAGACTTGACAAAAGTTGAAGCATTGGCAGATGACTTTTCAAATGTGTCTCAAATGATTGCATATATTTTCAAAAGAGTAGAAAATTATTGAAATGGAGAAAATGATGGTTAAAAGTATTTTCATCTTTTTCACAATGTTTTCTTAAGCCGTCTTTGTCTCTGTCAGGGTTGTAAAAACATACCACGTTGTGTGATCAAAGGTTAATCATTTGACCACAGCAGGACACTTTTTAAAATTTTTACCAAAAATGACAAAGTTGTAGACTTGTCCAAATTTAAAGCATTCCCAGACAACAAAATAAATGTGACACAAAATCTGAAACTTGTAATTCGAGGCATAGAAAACATTTTATAAGGAGAAAATGCTGGTTACCAGCCCTTTTTCCACTATGTTTTCAAATGTTGTTGCCTTTAAGGTCATTCAAACTTGGGATTATGGCATTAATTTGTTTTGAAAATCATGTGGGGAACTAACAATGTTTTGTCAATTTAGAATTGGGTATAATCTTTTATTTGTTTTTTCATTGAGGGATATTGTTAATAAGTATATTTGGGCTCTTTAAGCTAGTCTTGTTTTATTCTTTAACCTGTTTCCACACAATCCCAACTTTTAAAGGCTCTTAGAAAGGAGAAATGCTGGTAACCAGCATTTTCTCTTTCTTCTATAATGTTTTCTACCCTTCCAAAGACACATTTCAATTTTTGAGTCTTATTATGCCCCTCTTCGCGTATTATCGGGGACGTAGTAAGCATCGAAGTCTACTGGGAAAAAGTGGAAGTCGAACATGCATGCCGAAAAGAAAATCGATAACCCAGTCTATGTATCGCCGACTGTTTACAATCTTGTATGTATACACACGGCGGTGTGTATAATTATGCGAACTGTTGACAGATTATCACATTTAACAATTGAAGTGGGCTATAAATCAAAAAGATGACATCGATATTTCCCAATCAATTCTTTTGATATCAGTTTATGAACAGTGCCACTTCCTGCATCAATGTGGCAGTAGGGGGGCATGGCTGTTTTACAAACAGACATCTTGTTAAGAATTCATACTAGGGAGCTATACTTCTCAACTGCTGTCAAAAACATTGTGGGAAAAAGGAGAAAATGCTGGTATCGAGCATTTTCTCCTGTCTCCACATGTTTTGAAAAACCTTCTTCCTTGGGGCTGTTAGAACTTGGAATATGTGTGAAAGGGTTTGATTGAAGCAGATTTTAGAGGAGTTCTTTTACAAATTTATACCTAATAATATATACTTTTAAGTTATAAATTGTTAAGTGATAATAATTAACGCATCAATGCACCTCTTTACCATACAACAAAATTTTAGACTGGTTCAAATTGAATGCATGTGCAGATGACAAAGCAGTAGTGTTTGAAATGATGAAATTTGTCTTTGAAAGGGTAGAAAATAATGTGAGAAAGCAGAAAATGCTGTTTATCAGCATTTTCTCCTTTTCCAAAAATATTTTCAAAAGCTGTCTTTTTAGTTTGGCATATTTCGAAGAAAGTATGTCAAATTTCAAAATATTTGTTTTCAAGTTTGAATTTTATGAAAGAATTTAACTTACTGATCATTATACATATAGGATTTACTTCTGTGTTGACACTCCGACTCGTTTAGACGCATGATAAAAATAGATTGTCTATCAACCATGACGATACACATGTCATGCGCATACCTCAGTTTTACTTCTCAGAGTGAATAACCAAAAAAAGTACCCACTCTAAAAGGAATTACAACTGGGGGGGGGGTGGTGGGAAAGTCTAATGATCAGTAGGTTAAATTCTTTCATAAAATTCAAACTTGAAAACAAATTTTGAAATTTTATTTCACTCCTTTAACTTACTGATCATTATACATTTAGGATAGATTACAAAGCAGTGATGCTTACATAAATATAAAGAAAGCTCTCACCTGGTGGTGATGCTGTAATTCCTATCCTGGAAATGATCATTTACTTTCCCAGTATGTACATCAAGAACCAATGTGTATGCACTTCCTTGCAGTCTTCTAATAACTATACAAGTAATTTCCATAGTATATACATGACAGGCTATAACCAGTGCAGTATCTTTTGAATCAGAAAAACACTGATCCACGACTCGCTGAAAGAGTAGAACTTCCAGGTCAAAAAACAACATACATTCTTTACTTAAGAACTTCACAGTTTATATCCCTCAAATAGAACTGTACAAAAGTGGAATCTCGGCTCCAGTCTGCTGAAGTTAAAATGATTCAGATGATGCACTTTTATAAAGTGCAAAGGAAAATCCTACAGCTGTAGTATTGTGTGCTCTGACCTTTACAGTTTTATCTGCCAATGTAATACGAAGAGTTTGAACTATGCAATTTGAAATAGTTTGAATTGAGACTGGCTTATGAGGTTCATTCAACCCAAGAAAAACTGCAGTTTCATCTCTACCATCTGTAGATTTCCTGAATTTCTCTGTACGTTTTAGATAATGATAAAAACATCTTTTTGGGTCCAAGAGCTTGTTGTCTTTGAAAGCTGGTATAAAAACTTTTGCTCCATAATGGGACTGTCTGTCCTGTTTAGCCAAACCATGTCTAATGAATGTCAAACCAATTTGCTGTACGTTCACTGAATCTTGACCCAACCGCAGTGACTGGAGGTCGCTACATCGTCTAAAACAAGTAATAGCAATCAGAAAAACAGTCTTATATGTAAGATATTTTAAAGATGCTTTTCTTATGGGTTCAAAAGGTTCTTTCTGTAATGCCTTGAGCACTAAGGAAAGATCCCATTCAGGTTCAAGCCTCCTTTTTGGCAGTCTGCTATTGAACACCCCTATGATTAACAGAAGAAGATCAGGATGTTGCCCTACTTTAAAACCATCAACTGGGGGGAGGATCTGTACCCAGCTATAGTGCGGAACTGGAGACCTTTCTCAAATAAGTCTGAAAGGAACTCTGAGACATTAACTATAGATGCAGCATAGGGATCAATTTTCCTTGCACAACACCAGCTATAGAATACTCTAAATTTTCTGTTATAGTCTTTTCTTGTGCATTTCCTCTATGCTGCTCTGAAAAGTTTTCTAGTGTTTTCAGAAAATCCTTTCTTTTGCATATTTGTCCGTCGATAACATCCATGCTGTCAAGTTGAACAGGCCTGGATTGGGATGCACTGTTTGAGACTTTAGTTGACTCAGTAGATCCGGAATCAATGGCAAACGAATCGGACATGCTACAAGTAGCTGAAGCAGGCTTGGATACCAATGTCTCCGGGGCCATTGAGGTGCAATCAAGATAATTTGACAATGGAACTGCAACATATGACTCAGTACTTTCAGGATCAAGCAAATTGGGGGAAAGGCATAAGCAAATATGTTCGCCCATGAAATTGATAGAGCATCTATTGCAAATGCTTGATGGCTCGGTAACCAGCTGCAATAGACTGCTGTTTGATGATTCAGATCTGACGCAAATAGATCCATCATTTGGTGACCCCACATTTGAAAGATAGCCTGGACTACCGAAGATTTCATTCTGTTGGTTTGATTCTTGTCCGACTCAACTGATCTGCTAGGACATTCATTTTCCCGCATAAGTGAATTGCTTTCAAACTGATCTTGTTTTGGATCACAAAATTCCATAGTTTCCATGTTCTTAAGCATAACTGGCAGGAATGAGTCCCCCCTTTGCTTGTTTATGTATTGGACTACTGTTGTATTGTCCGTTTTCAACAGAACATTTTTGCCCTTTATTGCTGGAAGGAAATGTTTTACTGCCATAAACACTGCTTCTAATTCCAGAATGTTTATATGCAATTTCTGCTGATCCTCTGACCAGACTCCTTGCATGTAATTGTTTCCCATATGCCCACCTTACATTGTTTTGGAAGCATCTGTAGTGATTGTAACTGTTGTCTGAACTTGATTGAAAGATCGACCCTTTAAAATGTTTGCTGGGAGACACCACCATTTCAAATGACTTAACAGATGTGGAGTACAATGAACTTCCATGTGTAGGGAATCTTTGGACGGTCTCCAAAAACTCAGAAGATGTAACTGAATCGGTCTCATGTACGACCGAGCATTGGGAACTAGTTCTATGCAAGATGCCATCAGACCCAGAAGGTGAAGGAAAACTCTTGCAGAGACTGATCTTTGGTTGAAAATCTTTATTGCCTCTTTGACTTTCAAAACCCTTTCTTGAGTTGGAAAAATTAAACCTTCCTTCAGATTGAAAACTGCACCTATAAAAGTTATCATTTGCTGAGGAAGAAGGCTGGACTTCTTGAGATTTATTATGAAACCCAATGATATTAACAGATGTAGGCATGTGTGACGATCTTGAAGCAAAGACATTTTGTTTTGATTGAGGTTCATTATATCATCTAGGTACACAGCTAATCGAATATTTAGTGTGTGAAGATGTGTAGCTGCTACTGCTACTAACTTGGTGAAAACCCGTGGAGCTGACATGGGGTCGAAAGACATCACTTTCCACTGATAACATTGACCTTGGAAACTGAATCTTAGATACCTCTGGTGCTTTGGATAGATTGGAATGTGTAAATAAGCATCTGCTAGATCTATTGTATCTTTCGGCTTCACCATGTTTATGACTTTGTTTAAAGTGTCCATCTTGAAATGCTTCTTCTCTATGTACTGATTTAGAGGCCTTAAATTTATTACCGGATGTAGTTTGCCATTTTTCTTTGGAACAAGAAAGAAGGTATTGTAAAAACCTTCCATTGCTTGACCCCATGGGGCTCTTTCTATAGCATCTTTTCCTAAAAGGGTAATGATTTCTTGATGAATTAAATGTTGGGACGACTTTTGAACAGAAGTTATTTTCAGTGCCAAGAAAGGTGGTATTTTTTTGAAGTTGAGTTTGTAGCCTTCATTTAATACAGACAAAACCCACTGATCGTTTGTTATTTCCTCCCATGCTTTTAGGAAATATTTGAGTCGACCCCCTACAGGTATATTTGGTTTGAGGTAAAGAAACTCTTGACATTGACTTACCTTGTTCATATAGGGCGTATTCCTTTCACCTGTTCTGGCACAATGTTCTGTGTTCTGGAATGCTGTTCTGGAATGTGCGAAAGGAATATTTCAGAACACATGCACTGTTCTAGAATTGTGTTCTGAATGGAGCATTTTCGGAACATTGTTCTAATCAATACTGAAATGAATGTACATTGCCATGATGGCTGTTGCAAAAGCTACTGTCATAGGTATGTTAGTGGAGGATATGATAAGTTGCGGAGGGGGAGTAGAGACGAGGTTACAATGCTCCTATTATGGCGTTCATATCGTAAAAAAGACAATTGCATGTTTCGCCATGAAGAATTGTCCATCTTTCAGCCATCTTGTATCACCTAGCAACCATTCAGTAGGTGCGCTACACCTCGATTGAATTAGTAGAACAATCAGAACATGCCCTGAAGAACACGGCACAGTGTTCCGAAATACTCCATTGATCTAGAACATGATCGGAGTGTTCGGAGTAGCGAAAGGAATACGCCCATAGTCACTTCCTTTTAGGAATCCGAAATGCCGGCAATGTTCCCGATGATTCCTTAGACTTTTGTGCATCAAACTCAGACCCAGAAGGTTTGTAAGAGTCATTCTGTTTGAACTGATATGACTTCCTTGAGAAGTCTGTTTTCTGCTTGGATGACAATCTTTTGTAATTAGAGCAAGATTTACTTTGATGGCTGTTGAACTTCCTTTTAACAGACCTTGATTCCTGAAGCTCTGAAACTAAATCATTTAACTGGTCCTTTTGTTCCTTTCTGTTTTAATTTATCCTCTAACCCTTTACCAAAGACACCATCACCAGTTAAAGGAAGAAACAAAACTTTGGACTGAACATCTTTCAAAGTATTCAGTCCAGTATCAGAAATGGCTGCCTTCCTGCAAATGATGTGAAAGAAAGCACCTGATCTGCCAACTTGATCTAAGGCCTTGGTAGACATGCTGAAAATATCCCTGTTTGTACAGAACAGTCGATGTTGTGATTCTGAGCCTGCAAATCTCTTATCAATGCCCCAACACCTTGTTGCATGTAAGACATGGCAATGATACCCATTCGTGTTGCCATTTATCCCTGAAACCCCACACTCTCAATGGTTTTCAAAGTTTGTGTATGTAATTGACGACCTTTTCCCCAATATTTTATAGCTTTTGAACCATGACGCTTCTGCAGCATAGGCACTATAAGGTCATCAAGACCTGGGACCTGTAGGAAAGCTTCCGACAGTGAATGTACAGGAAAAGTCAACCTATATTCATCCTTATAGCATGATAGCCTCTCTGGATTTTCACATCTCCAAGAGCTTGATAAGATGTCAATTTGAGACTGGTCTAGAATTAAACCATGTGACGGGGACTTGTCTGTGTCCGGAGTGTTAAATAGCTGAAAGGATAAGACATCGTCCCGAGCATAACTCGGTATATGCATTTCGTTGTTGAGTGAATTTTCCAGTGACAACAACAGTCTACGCAACCCCGAAGGTTGGTTATCCGTATGTGAATTACCACGAGCTTCTGGCTGGCCAAAATTGCCCCCAATACTCGTTGACTTACCTTTCAGACTCTCAAGAGAACTCATAAGTTTGTCGAATTTATCGTCCACTCTCTTCTCCATATCCGCCATTTTGGATTCTAAGTCCTTTATGGTGGTAGTGGCATGTTTCGATTTATTAGGCTTGGTTTCAGAAGAAATCTGAACACTTGAGACCGAGGCAGTATCCCCCTCAGCGACGGGTGTAAGCTTCAAAACAGCTTCGGCCATACACAGAAAATAATCCTAAGTAAAACAAAAAATATGTCGAGATTTGTTCACGCTGAAAGTAAAACTGAGGTATGCGCATGACATGTGTATCCTCATGGTTGATAGACGATCTATTTTTATCATGCGTCTAAACGAGTCGGAGAGTAAACACGGAAGTAAATCCTAAATGTATAATGATCAGTAAGTTAAAGGAGTGAAATAAAATTATTGCCGTAGCCCTGTCTTCTTTTAAAAACTTTGACATTTTATGCTATCCCAGTTGTAACTTAAGATATTTACTTCAAGGTTGGCCAAATTGTTCACTATCAAAAGGGGAAACCATAAAACAAGAATAGGTAACCATCAAAGTATTTTTGACACAGTTATACCCCTTATACTGAAAATCAAGCACCCACAGCTGAGTGTTGGCACCTGCATGCGATACTCTTGTTAGGGTTGTTATAACATGATATCTTTTGATATAGAGCTAATGCAACTTTTGATATAGTGGACTTAAATGTGCTACAGTTGTTTCTTTGAATTTTAGCTCTACTTGTTGTGTAGTTTGTTAGAATTTCAAACACAACCGTATTCAAACCACTTGCAGAGGACAAATTAAGTGTCAGTCAGATGATTAAATTTGTGGATAGAAAGTACTGTAGGGAAAGGAGAAAGTGCTGATTTTCTTACTCAAGTTCACAAGATTGTAAGCGCTAATGGGCTGAACATGGAATAGAATGCTTGTGTCTTTGGTTGAACAGTTGTCTTTCACATATTTTGAAATAGTTACAGAAAATGTTTAGGCAAGTGTAAATCCATAAAATGCTTAGAATGATTTTTTATTTAAAATATAAACTAAGAACAGAATATTACTTTCTGTGAAGTCTAACAGTGTACAATATTCTGTGAGCTTTTCAGGCCAAATCCAGAAGTTACAGCTCTTTTCTATGCCTAGACAGAAAATATCCACATCAACAATTTACCTGCCTAAGGGGTTACATGCATTTTCTACAATAATAATTAGGTTTTTTTAGCTTAAAATGTATTTTATGAAGTTTTCAGCATTACTAAATTCTTTGATATTGCTACTATACATTTGCACTGGATGAAACTGTCCAATATTTTTGGTATTGTTTATTTTAACATAGGGCTAAGTACTAAGAAAAAGGAAACTCCACCACCATCTTTTGTTTACATACCTGAAGCAATGGTCACATCATCATTTGCCAATATTAAAGGGGGCTCTTTAGTTTTTATGACATAAATCACATTATTTTGTAAAATGCCTATAAGTATTACTAGATGTATTTTTCTCTGCAATCAAGTAAAATTGACAGTTACATTCTATGAAAAGATGAAATTTTGGGCATTTAACTCTACCACACAATCCTTACTTTTAACAGCCCTGAGAAAGAAGCCTATTGAAAATATTGTGGGAAAAAGAGAAAATGCTGCTTGCTGGTAACCAGCATTTTTTTTTCCCCCACAATATTTTGTACCCTTTCTAAACAAATTTAAATTTTTCAGTCATGTTTAGTTTGCCGTCTGCAAGTGCTTTCAATTTGGGCTTGTTAAAATTTTGTCGTTGGGTAAATAGTTAAATAAAGGTATGGTTATTTTGTAATGGGTAACTCCGTCTATTTTCATTGCATCAGACCTGACACCATCATACTGATTTGAATTCGAATACTTGTAAGTGATATGTGGTATTGATCATGTGACATGCTCCCAAGTCTGCGAATTTCTGGTACAGAAATCTAAAAATACCTAGGCTATATAGCCCATTAACTCTTTACCAAACGACATAATTTTAGACTTGCCCAAATTGAAAGCTTTTGCAGACAACAAAATAACTGACTGGAAAATTGAAATACCACCTTGGAAGGGTAGAAAACATTGTGGGTAAAGGAGAAAATGCTGGTAACCAGCATTTTCTCCTTTTCTCACAATGTTTTCAAAAGCCCTCTTCATCAGGGTTGTCAAAAGTCAGGCTTATGTGGTAAAGGGTTAAAAAGATACCAGTGAAAGTAGTTTTTTTCTCACTTTTATCTTTCTTTTGTACTGATGATTTGCCAGCTATTGGTGTACTCCATTCAGTGATCAATCATTTTTTGAAGTTTGATTAGACTATAAAAATTTGATTAGCTCCCTTTATAATCCCACCAAAGGACGGTAGATGAACAAAACAGATTTCTTATTGCTTTTGAAATAAAAATGAGTCATGTTCTGTGAAAAAGGGGCTTAATGCATCTGCAAAAAGTTTCGACAAGGGTCAGCCTGTACAGGCTGACCTGGGTCAATACTTTTCGCTATTGATTAATTTTCTGTATGGCCAGGGCCCAGTCTACTTCATGATTAAGTTGATTGTAAAAAATGTGGCTGTTGTGGATGCATAAGTACGTGATTGCATGCTTTGGTATCATACATCACGGACATGCATTAAGCCCCCTTTTGTCAGAGCACAGCTTGAATGAAAGCTTATAATGAATTAAAGGAAATATACTGATGAATTGTGGGGAATTTTGCATGGGTCACATGCTGGCAAATGGGGGTTTACTGCATCTCCGTGTCCATTACACAAGGAAAGTTATCACATAATTAAAAATCCATAAAATCCATTTTGTCTATCAGCCAACTAAAACATGAGGTAGAATGGTCATTTGACATCAGAAAATTTACAAATAGCAAAATGTTTGGACCCACGTCAGCTTGCGCAGATTGCACAGGCTGACATGGGTCAATACTTGTTGCAGATGCATTAAATCCCCTAGTCACAGAGCGTGACTCATGTACAATCTCAAAGTATATAATAAAGGTTATTGGATTTGTAGTTGAATATATCGCGTTGGATGACTTGTAGCATATTTGCCCTTACAAGCTCCGGCAACTCTGCTAAAGAACTTATTCGACACATTATATTCCCATACAAATCCAAAAACCTATAGTATACTCAGCGTCAATGAAAAGTCACCAGGTAAGAGAGGAAAAGAAAGTGAACCTTGGATAGTTTGCCTTTAGAAAATTGATTAGAATTCATTTTTGCACGTGCAAATAAAGATGGACTACTCAGATGTGCAAGTACATGAAATTTGTCATATACAAGTCGGGAAATGAGTATAATAACGTTCAACATAATTGAAAATTTCTCTTGTGGCAAGGTGAAAATTATTCAACTTCAGTAGCTGGTGACTTTTCATTGACTCTGAGTATACATTGCACATATCAAGATCAACATGTGAGAAAGATAGCTATTGCTTACTTCATTCCATGTCCTCTTGTTCTACTGCATGTGTTTTGTTAAAACAATTTTACCTCTGCCTTTTAGGATTGTTTGTACATGTTAACTTTTATTCCTTCATGCATAACTCGTTTCTTCATGTGATGATCAATTGACCTTGAGGAAGATGGCATTTGAAAACATCATGGGTAAAGGAGAAAATGCTGGTAACCAGCATTTACTCCATTGCAGACAATGTCTGCTACCCTGTCAAGGAAAAGTGATATCATTTGAGCTGTATATATACAGCACCAAAAATAAGGGAACCCCGTTACTTGTTTCTTCTGGCATAATACGACATGGTGACTTTACCTGTAAATATTTCAGCAGATTCCAAGAGCAATGACATGCCATATGGCTTGCAACATGCGAAAAGGGGCATTAGGACATATGCGTAAAGCGTCGTCTCGGATCAGCCCGTGCGGACTCCGGAACGACACTTTCCGTTTTTATGTAATTTTCTGTTTTGCGCAAGTCTACCGAAGAATAAAATCTAATGTAGTCATAAAGTGCCATCTCGGATTAGCCTACGGGGAATGCACAGGCTGATCCGAGACGACACTTTACACAAATGTCTGAATGCCCCTTTTCGCGTGATGCAAGCCATGTCATCTCCAGTATGCCCAGGTGTCATACAGGTGTTGGCGCACATGTAGGTCACACCCACTATTGACTTGGATTTGTTTGTACAACATCGTGAGTTATGGCATTCCTTTCTCTAAATATAATGATACATAATGATCAAAATCACATGTGAAATGTTCTCCTTGGATGTATAATTTTCATTTCTTAACATGATTTTATCTTAAGGAACGAATTATAATCTTAGGGTCACCAAAATTAGTTAGTCAATAATACATTTTATTTCTTTGGTAGCTATGTTTTACTGATGCTAATTTTGCTTTAGTTTTATTCCATTTTAGTACATGATAATTATGAGTAACTTATTTAAGAATGAATATTAAATGAACCAGCAATTTTCATTTTCCGTGTTGTGAAATTAATTTCCTATCCCCTTGTGAACATCTACCAAATAGTCTTCTGTCAAGTGGAAAGTGCCTTTTCATTACATTGAAAAAAGGAGAAGTTTGTAGCGTGTAGCAATTTCTCATTTTTCCTGAAATGTTTTGTACCTTGTCAAAGACGAATCTCATTATTTGACCGATTGATTAAATAATGTTTTAATGCCATTTTCATCATTACTTGGAATCAGGCATGTTAGTGCACCTAAACATGCTTTCCTATAGTTTCTTCTTACCAGTACTTCACACAATTTTCTTCCCAAGCTACAGATTGGCACAAAGAAAGCCCATAGAAAACTTTTTCCCCCAGAACTATATGAATGAGCAATCCTCTGGGAAAAGGGAGTTTTATGTAATTCTTGATGTATCAAAACATTCGTGCCATGCTCTGGCAAAAGGGGGCTTATTGCATCTCCGTTATACATGATACTAGCCCTAGTCATCACATAATTATGGATCCATTTTTTTTCAATTACCGACCTAATCATGAGGTAGATGGGTCCTTTGACAAACAGAAAATTGACCAATAGCGGAAAGTTTTGGCCCAGGTCAGCCTACACGGACTGTGCAGGCTGACCTGGGTCAATACTTTTCGCAGATGCATTAAGCCCCCTTTTCACAAAGCATGGCTCATTTTTAACAACTAACTGAATTATGAGGCAGACTGGTCCTTTGAAATGCAGAAAATTAACTGATTGCAAAAAAAGTTTCCATCCAGGTCAGTCTGGGTAGACTGCGCAGACTAACAGTGTGACCTTGGTCGATACTTTTTACAGATGCATTAGACCCACTTTTGACAGAACATGGCTCAAAGGAAACGGACACTTTCAGTAACCAAAGCAAACTCACATGTTGCTATTTTATTTGATTTTGCTTGAAAACGTAAGAAAGAAAAAAGTTTCGGACAGTGTAGATCCCAGGACAGAGTGCTCATTGTCAGCCTCTTGCATCTTGATCTGTTGTGTCTTCAAAAGCTTCCTTACTGTTTACCAGACAACAAAGTTTTAGACTGGTCCAAATTGAAATTCCTTTCCTTTGACATACCACTGTTTGACAAGGCCACATAGTGTACTAGTATTCACTTACCATTCTTTATTTCATTCTCAGTCTTATTCTATGTTTAGGATGAAATACAACTTCTGATTGGTGAAACCACGTGGTGTCTGTGGTTCAGCAGTACAGCACCAGCCTCGTAATCATAAGGTCCTGAATTTGATGCCCAGGAGTGGGTGTCAACTTTTGGACTGTTCATTGGTCAACACATTTAGCGGTAATACAATTATAGTTCCCAGGAAGCAGAATCGAGAGAGATTAGCACAAGTTGTAAGAGCTTGTTTCTCAATCAATGTAATATAAATATGTTTAACCCTTAATCACACAATCTTGACTCTGAACGACCCTGAGACAGAGTCCTCTTGAAAATATTGTGGGAAAAAGAAAAAATGCTGGTAACCAGCATTTTCTCCTTTTCCCACAAGGTTTTCTACACTTCCATAAAAAATTTTAATTTTTGAGCCACGTTTATTTTGTTGTCTGCAAATGCTTTCAAATTGGACTAGTCTAAAATTTTGTTATTTGGTAAAGGGTTAAACTAAGAAATTGTGTTACTTTCAAATTTACAAACTCTTAATAATAAGAATTAGAATGAGACTAAGAGTGTTCATAAGAATGGTTGGATGGCCTATTTCCTTACACTTGTTGTTAAAGGATTACATTTTTTTTTTGTTATCTAACTAGTGTAAGCAATATAAAAAAACCCACTTTTTTCCAAGGTTTTGGTCAAATGATTGAAGTTTATTTACTGTCGCCACCGGTTTCCCTTATGGGCGATGCCTCCTGAAGGCTGTTAGTATTGTTATAGGGGAAAGTGGAGATACAGGACAAAACCCCTGATTCTATAACATGCTCAGTGTAAAGCATTGTCACATGGGACCTCGGTTTAACGTCTCATCTGAAAGACTATCAGTAATTTTAGACTGCCAGCCGTGGGAATCAAACCCATACCCTCAAGTGACCCGAAACATCACATTCACAAGTCCTATGCGCTACCAACTGAGCTATGCTGGCTGGTCAGGTTTTGGTAAAGGATAACATGGCACACGTTCTAATAATACTAAATAATACACGATTTTAATTAGCACACATCATATCAGCAGTATAAAACAGCACACATTACATCAGCAGAGTAACATAGCACACATCATATCAGTCGTTTAATATAGCACAAATAGCAGAGTAACATAGTACACATATGTAGTGTAACATAGCACACACCATATCAGCAATGTAAATAGCACACATATCAGCAGTGTAACATAGCACACATGTTAGATCGGCTTTATTCTGTCTTCAAACTCTCTTCCCAAAAGGGAGTTCTGCCAATGATAAAAATTTTTAAACTGGTGTAGAATTTTTCAGTCAGAAAAAATCTAGATCTAGATAATGGAATTTAAATGAGCCCTGATCTTTCAAAAGGGGGTTTAACCCTTTACCAAACAATCCCTGGTTTTTACGACCCTGAGATAGAAGCCTTTTGAAAACATTGTGGGAAAAGGAGAAAATGCTGGTAACCAGCATTTTCTCCTTTTTCCCACAATGTTTTCTACCCTGCTGGAAACAAATTTCAATTTTTGAGTTACATACTTTGTCGTCTGCCAGTGCTTTCAATTTGGGCCAGTCTAAAATTTTGTCGTTTGGTAAAGAGTTAATGCACCTGAAAAAAGTATCGGTCCAGGTCAGCTTACGCACTCAATTCTTAGACAAATTGGATTGTTTGCATCCATAATTACGAGATGACTTGCTTGGTATAAAGAATCACAAAGATGTCTTATAACCCCCTTTTGCCAGAGCATAGCTCTGACTTAATGTAAATGAAATTTGCATCACAATTCCAAGATAAGAACAGGTTCATTCTCATCTTGGCTCAATAGTTTCACCTTGTTGCAATAGACAGGGCTTGAAGAGGTTGAGGGAAAAGAGACAACTGCCTGATACATGCAATTGCTCCCTTTCCCCCCATGTTTCAATAACAATTCAAGAAAGGTGCTTTCCCTTTTAGCTCTAAGGGTAGAAAGCCAGCAGAACTTATGTCAGGGAGTAGTTTGCGTCATCCGTCTGTTTCTTCCATCTGTCTGTCTGTCTGTTAGTTTTTTCTGGTTTACGCAATAAAGTTCACATTTGTGGTTGGGTTTTTGTGAAACTTGCACGGATTCTTTATATCATCGATAGCTTGAATCCTACTGATTTTGAAAACAATCTGACAAATAGTAAGGGAAAAGTAGCCATTTAAAGTTGAAAATATTGCCATTTTTCAAAAATCTCTGCCAGGGGAGAAAATCAAGCCCACAAGGGCCTCTAGTTCTAATTCATGTTCAATAAATTGTGTCTCTTATATAACATTATAGTTTGCCTAGATTAAGCGTATATGGCGGTGAAATATGAGCATGTACATTCACTGAACTACACGACTTGTATGATGCCAGGTTAAGATATTGCAATGAGATAAGAGTAAGTATATTTGCAAATTTATATATCTGGCACTGAAATAAGAGTATGTAAAAAAACAAAATTACAAAATATGGAATCTTGTTAACCCTGGACCACACAATCCCAAGTTTTAATGACCATATGAAAGAAACTTTTTTAAAACATTGTGGGAAATGGAGAAAATGCTGGTAACCAAAGAAAAAAGCTTTTTAGAACATTGTAGGAAAAGCAGAAAATGCTGGTAACCAGCATTTTCTCCTTTCTCCCTGATGTTTTCTACCTTTCGAAAGACAATTTTCTAATTTCATATTGTAGTCTACAAAAGCTTTCAGCTTGGGCAGATTTAAAACTTTGTTGTTTGGTAAAAGGTTCAAAGTATGTATATACATAAAACTACAATATAGTACCTATTTTAGAGTATGTGCATACATATCACAAAATGTTTGGCACTGAGATAAGAATAAGTACATTCACAAAATCACATGTGTTTGGCTCTGAGATAAGAATAAGTGCATTCACAAAACCACATGTTTGGCACTGAGATAAGAATAAGTACATTCACAAAACTACATGTTTGGTACTGAGATAAACAAACACAAAAACTACATGTTTGGCACTGAGATAAGGATAAGAACATTCACAAAACTACATGTTTGGTACTGAGATAAGGATAAGTACATTCACAAAACTACGTTTGGTACTGAGATAAGGATAAGTACATTCACAAAACTACATGTTTGGTACTGAGATAAGAGTATGTACAAACACAAAACCACATGTTTGGTGTTGAGATAAGGATAAGTACATTCACAAAACCACATGTTTGGCACTGAGATAAAAGTATGTACAAACACAAAATAACAGTAGGGTACCTTGTTAATCCTTTACCACACAATACCAAGTTTAACCACCCTGAGAAAGATGGCTTTTGAAAACATCATGGGAAAAGGAGTAAATGCTGGTCATCAGCATTTTCTCCTTTTTTTCCACAATGCTTTATAATCTTTCAAAGACAAATTCCGTCATTTGAGCCACATCTAAATTGTTGCTTGCAAATGCTTTTAATATGGACATGTCTAAGATTTTGTCATGTGGTAAAGTATTTAGAGTATAACAATGCATTAAGCACAAGTATGGTATGTTGTTAAAATTATGTACATACAACAAAACTACAAGTATGGTACTTAGTTAACCCTTACCCTGCTAAAAAACTTTCAAGCTGATAGTAAAAACCCGAATAATGTTATTTTGGAGAAAAATATCTCCTTATCAGACAGTGAAGATCCAAGATCAGACTGCAGGTTCTGTGCAGTCTGATCTTGATCTACTCTGTAAAAGGTCAGTGAGTCGCGCCTTGCAGCTTAAGGGTTAAGAGCATGAACATAGAGAAAATCACATGTATGGCACAGAGATAAGAGTATGTGCAAACACATAAGTGCAACCATGGTACCAGTTTAGAGTACAAGTATGTAAATACATGTACACAAAACTACAAGTATTTTACCTATTTCAAATAGATGTGTACATGTACATACACATTAAGCAAGGTTCAAATTTAACGGTCGCAAACTCGCAAAATGCGAGCTGAAATGAAAAAATGCGAGTGCCAAATTCTAGCACTCGAAATAATTTGCGAGTGCGCCGGAAAATGGGCAAACCTACCGCTTAAAAATCTGAATTAATCCATAAATGCGATCGTTTTTTGTGTAAACTGAATTGCCGTATGCGGTGTAGACTATCCTTTGAGAGTATCACCGACCACGTGACCGGTATTTGTAGAGACGCTTGTTGCGATATTGTAAATACATGTATCCAATATTTAAAGCGCGTAGATGATTCTGACGTTGTTTATACGTCTGCATTGCCTCGCTGAGAGTATGGAGCGGAAAATATCCATTTTTTTCGGCAATAGGCCGGATTCCGTGACATCGCCGGAATATTTATTTAATATAAATTAATGATCAAACAGTTTGTCCAAACAAAGGATATTTCTTTACCATGCAGAATGTGTAGAGTCTGAGCTATAATATTGTATGAGCAAACAGAGGAGACCCACTCAACAATATTTAGACTCTCCCAAATTGAAAGCGTCTGCATTTGGTACAAAGGAAAGTTAATTCTCTAATAATGTAGAAAACATTGTGGGAAATGGAGAAATTGCTCATTATGAGCAATTTCTCCTTTTGCCACAATGTTTTCATAAGTTTCTCATTTCAGAGTCGTTAAAACACGGGACTGAGTGGCAATGGGTTAAAATATTGCTAGTACAAAATTGATTTTGGCTAGTAGAAAAAATGGTCACTAGCAAATTTTTGCTAGTTGAAAAAAAAGTTAAATTTGACCCCTGTTAAACAGAAATATGGTACACAGTTAAAAATATTCACATAAACATAGCTGCAAGTATGGTGCTAGGTTAAGAGTATATATATATATAAGTATACACAAAACCACAAGTATATTACTTAGTAAAAGGTATGTAGATCTACATACACAAAACTACAATCAGGTACTCAGTTAAGAGTATGTATTACTAGAACAAATTGAACTGAAATTGATATTCATGCAAAGAATACATAGAGAGTGAATATCTTTCCCATCTCTTCTAATCTGAGGGTACAGATATTCTATTAACGGTACATGTCGGGTTTGACCTTTTCAGTGGCATAGGCGAAATAACAGGCTTTTGCATATGACATAGATCAAGATCAGACTGCACAGAAAGTGCATTTTTGATAAATGCCATCCACCACATATTACCAATTCAAACCAACAAAATCATGTTATCTTCAGTATTCTTTAAAGACATGATAAATCTACGAGCCGCATGAAGAGTTGAAAATCATTTACAGTTCCACATTCAGAAGACAATAGCCAAAGCTAAGTTTGGGCAGTAATTCAACCATGTAATAGATGGTAATAGAGGTCATTTATTTCATATCAATTTGCTCTATTTCAATTTGCTGTATGTCAATTTGTTGTGTGTGTAGTACACACACAAAACTTGAAGTAATTACCAAACAATCTGACCAATGGAGCGCTTTATTTAAACAATTTTCTTTTTCGGGGAATTCTTCCAATCATGTCCCCGGGCCCACCTGTCAATTTATCAACAGTGTGTTGAGTATCTGGATAAGCAGCTGAAGGAGGAAAGAGTCTACAGGGTACTGTAGAACCTTTGTTCAGGTGATCTTGTGATGGGTGGCTTGCTTCGACAGGGTTGTTCAATTCCTTCTTTGTGGTGTGCTTAGTGTGCCGGAATCTGAATTGGCTGATCTGATTTGTGACTGGGATTGTAGATAGCTCCAAGGCCGGTTGGTTATATTCAGCTCTTCCTGGGATCGGAGGCATATCTCTTGATCCAAGGTACATAAACCTCTCAGGGGGCTGACGAGCTGGAATTGCTCTACTAAGTCTGTCTTTATCTGGTTTGTACCTTCAATATTAAAAAAATCAATAATTTAGATCTTGTTTAACCCTTTACCAAACGACAAAATTTTGGACTTGTCCAAATTGAAAGCATTTGCTGACGACAAATTAAAAGTGTCTCAAATGGCTGAATCTGTCTTTGAATAAGAGTAGAAAACATTGTGGAACAAGAGCTTCGCAGAGCGGTGCATATACGCCCGAAGGGGCTTGTCAGTAAAATGTATTAAAATCAAGAACACCTAAAGAGATCCAAATTTAAAGAGTCACATGCACAACTAGACAACATAAAAATTCATTGTGTAAGTTTGGACTTATTCCGATGAAAACTGTAGGAGGAGTTGCGAACACAAGAAATTGCTAACAGACAGACGGACAGACAGACGGACGGACTGGGGCCATAACATAATACAACCCTTCAGCATTTAATTCGAAAATGGTACACAAAACAAATAATGGACTGGCTGGTAGTAACTTTGTTTTTATAAATGGTGTAACATTTTGAAAAAATAAAATTGCAAATCAATGCATGTGTATTTCCTGCTCAAGATATGTTTGCATATATATTTGGAATCATATTTAACACTGTACACGTAGATACTGATTTTTTTTCAAAAACGGTACACAAAATAAAACAAATAATGAACTGGTTGGTAGTAACTTGGTTTTTTGAACTAGTTGGTAGTAACTTGGTTTTTATAAATGGTGACTGATTGATTAATTGTATGGTGTTAAACGCCGTTTTCAGTTTTTTCAGTTGTATTTGGCGGCCAGTGCACCTATCCACACTTTCCTGGAGTTTCTTTTACCAGTACTCTGCACAATTTTCTTTTCAAGCCAATGGCTGCTTTCCCACATAATCATCATCGAAACAATGGTCAGCAGTGGGAGAGGAATGAATCCTGTCACAATGACTATCACTAATCCTCGGAAAGAAATTGACCGAGCCAGGGATCGAACCCATGACCCCTTGTTCTCAAGTCCTGCACGCTACTGAGTGAGCTAACGGGGCTTGGCTTATAAATGGTGAATGAATATTAAAGTGTAACATTCTGAAAAATCAAATCGCAAATCAATGCATGTGTAATCCCTACACAAGATACTCTGTAGACACTGATTTTTTTCTGTTGTGTGTGAAATTTTATCCCCGTGTAATGCATGTATTTAAGCTGAAAAATTTTTTGGTATATTATTAATTCTTTACCACAAAACAAAATCTTAGCCTGTTCCAAATTGAAAGCATTTGCAGACCAAATACTAGATGCTAGTCAAAACATAAAAACTGTCTTTCAAAAGGTAGAAAACATTGTGGGAAAAAGAAGAAAATGCTGGTTACCAGCATTTCCTTCTTTTCCCATAATGTTTTCAAAAGCGTTGCTCCTCATGGTCGTTAAAAGTCGGCATTGTGTGGTAAAGGGTTAAATCAGTATTGAGAAATCAGAACATAATTACTCTCTATCTTTCACAAGATCCTGGTCTGTATCTTCTTCTCTCAGCATTTCTAAAAGATCTTCTCTTTGCCTGAAATTGTGATCAATACATTCATGATTTAAAGCACTAAAATACAGCTAAAAATGTTTTGTGTAGACCATGGTGATCAAGACCAGACTACCTTTTGAAGACAGTTTAGATGAAGATCAGACTGCACAGAGCATGCAGACTGAACTAGGATCTACACTACCAACAAATATGTAAAATTTTCTGGCAATAAACATACTGAAATTACAATTTCTAGTCATATTTTTGGGATTGAGAACAGTCACTTTATTCATTTAAAGTTCCCTAAATACTCATTTTATTAGCCAAATATAACCCATTTTGCGGATATTTTATCAAACTATAGTCCTTCTTGTGGCTATATGACAAATATTAGATCTGGTCGTTGCCAGATTGCATTGATTATGACAGACAGAAATTGCAATTTTTGACATGTCGGCTATCCACTTGTTCAGTCAAGGGTATTAAGTTATGCTTGTCACATAACTATGTACGACCCTTGCCTTGCATATTCATGTGGTTGGCAAGAAAGTTGAGTCCAGATACTCTACACAGGTATACTGTCACAACAATCTATGTCACAAGAACCAAACAGCAATTTACTTGAGGATGTTGGAATTTTATATTGAGAAAGCAGTGGAATGATTTCAAAGACAGTAGAAATGTAAATTTCGTATGTGTACATTAATATTTAGCACTTTTGGACTGCTGAAAGAAGGGGAAAAGACCCTAGAAATAGATGAATGTGCCATTTTCCATCTTGAAACAGGTTGTCTAGCTTTCTATTTTTAGATGGGGTGTATGCAAATGACTTTAGAGATACACCCTGCCATTGTTTACAATTTTGACCTGACATAATTTTCTGCGGACCAAGATTCTTTTCCAACACCAAATTTGAAACTTCTATTCATTCCTTGGGGCATAGATATTGCTAATTTACTGATTTAAACACTTTTCTTTATTTGGCTTACAAGGAGTAGTTAGAAAACTTTAAGCGTTATAGGGTCAAACTTCAAAAAAAGACTACCAGATTAACCAGATGAATGTGCCATTTTCCATCTTGAAACAGGTTGTCTAGCTTTCTATTTTTAGATGGGGTGTATGCAAATGACTTTAGAGATACACCCTGCCATTGTTTACAATTTTGACCTGACATAATTTTCTGCGGACCAAGATTCTTTTCCAACACCAAATTTGAAACTTCTATTCATTCCTTGGGGCATAGATATTGCTAATTTACTGATTTAAACACTTTTCTTTATTTGGCTTACAAGGAGTAGTTAGAAAACTTTAAGCGTTATAGGGTCAAACTTCAAAAAAAGACTACCAGATTAACCCTTTATCAAACAATTCTGAGCAGTGAGTCAGTCTAAATCATTAAGGCTGCATGGTTTTTCATGTGTCCACCAACCAACTGCGTTGTTTGCTTGCAAGATGTTCGTAGGTTGCAACTGTCTCCATGTCTAATCGACCATGCAATTTGTCGTTTGAAACATGAGCCTGCACAGCAAATGTGTCAGATGAAACAGAACATAGTTTGTTGTTAATGGCTGATGCCATATATTTCAGATCATAGAAAACCAGAACACAGATGGTTGGTGAGAGGTATCATAAGGAATAGAATTGACTGTGGTAAATACGATCATAAAGTACACGAATTGGAATTAAGTGATGGAGACTTTCCATGTCAATTTAGACTGAAGAAAACCTAATTTGGCTTCTTCTAGAGCATGTTGAATACAAAATAACAAAAAGATGGACTACAAGTAAGTCAATAAGGGAAAAACAACAACATTTGTTTTCATTCTGTTTGAAATGCAGTCCGATGGTCTCTTGCGATGAAAAAGAATGCTGCCTGTTGCAAACTTTTTTGTCATAATCGGACTATTGCATTGACAGACAATGCAGTTGGATAGGTGGAAATATTCATATTGAAAATAATATGATCCTTACTAGCCTCAATAAATTACACTGTTGCAAATCGATAATGTGGTCAGATGATGGACACAGAAAGCCAGCTTTATATGAGGATTTTGCATGTAGATCTTATTGTTACAGGCAGAATTCTTGAGGTACTGTTTTGTAATAGAAAGAAACTGACATCAGTTGGCTTTTCAGCTAAAGTTTTATCAAACTCCTCTAGAAAAAGGGTTAACAAGCTCAACAACAGCTCACTTAACTCTTTACCAAACTATCCCTGGTTTTAACATCTCCTTTAAAAAAGGCTTTTGAAAACATTATGGGAAAAGGAGAAAATACTGGTAACCAGCATTTTCTCCTTTTCCCACAAGGTTTTCTTATCTACAAAAAAGAAATTTCAATTTTTGAGTCCAATTTGTCTTCTGCAAATTCTTTCAATTTGTAAAGAGTTAATATTAAACAGTTTTTCTCAACTCATTTCAAAAAGTTTTTTCTCAGATGCCAACTTATGCCAGATCCCATCTTAGAATTTTTATCTCTAATGCTAGATTCCACCTTAGTTATTTTAAATGCCAACTTATACCAGATCCAATCTTAAACTTTTATCTCAAATGACAACTTATGCCAGTTGAATTTCATCTTAAATGCCATCCTGTGCCATATTCTATATACCTCATATGGGTAACTCACTAGAACAAAAATTACGACATAAAGTCTACTGCAGCGTTTTATAACTGTAAGTCACATTATGATTTACTCACCTTCTCCTTCGACTTTTCTTTGTTTGTTTTTCATGCTGTCTTATTGGTTCTGACTGACACAGTGTCCAAGCTCTTGTTCTGATACAGGCATGTAGTAGGAAAGCTAGTATAAGAAAACCTCCAATAGAGATTACTGATATTACCAGAACTCCTTCTGTCGTACATAACAAACATTTTTTTGCTGTGCCAGTTGGAACGACTGTTTCTGGAGCAATGTAATGTATGATGACATTTACTGATGCTGTCAACGGACTTGCTTCCCCATCTGAAACCTTCACAGTGAACGGGAAAGTGAAATTATAGTTCCAGGTTAAGTAATTAGACAAGTATAGTTCACCTTGATCTGACATTGTAAAATGCTGCTTTCCCATTCCAATTCGAGCAACAGAATATTCAAACTGACCATCATCATTATAATCACTGTCATTGGCTCCAACACTAAATAATGAATCCTGCAGGGTCTGGTTGGTGTATATGGTAAGCTCAACCTCTGTAATACTTAGAACTGGAGCAAATTCATTAAGTGGAGATATCGCAACCGTAAAATTTCCGCTATCAGTGAGTCCTTCCCCATCTGAACATGTGATACCTAAAGTTGTAATTTCAGGTAGAGAGTCACTTTCAAAGTCCCAGTCTCTGGCTAATGTGAGGCTGCCTGTGGCAGAATCCATGCTGAAGTGACTCATGTAGGTTCCACTGGAGAGAGTAACTGTTGTAGTCTGACCAGCATCTATATCAGTACAGCTGTATATCACAATTCCAACTTCCTTACCAGCCTATGGGACAATGCATAATTTGAGAAATCAGTCAAATACAACAAAAAATCCTTGTAATTTATTTGAGACATGCTCTAGCAAAAGGGGGTCTAATGCATCTCAATGATATATTATACCAACCAAGTCCTTAGTATCATTATGGATCCTTAAAATCCTTTTTGTCTATAGGCCGACTGAACATGGAGGTATGATGGTCCCTTTGCATGCATAAAATTTAACAAAAGCAAAAAGTTTCAACACATGTGAGCCTCCAGTGCCTACACGCCCTGACCTGTGTTGATACTTTTTGGCAGATGCATTTACCCCATTTTCATTTGCTCATATACAGGTAGTTCAAAATAAAAGGGAAGACATATCTTTTTAGCCTTTTCAACCCAAAACATTGTCCTAGGCTCTTAACCCTTTACCAAACAATCCGTGGTTTTAACGACCCTGAAGAAGGCGTCTTGAAAACCTTGTGGGAAAAGGAGAAAATGCTGGTTACCAGCATTTTCTCCTTTTCTCACAAAGTTTTCTACCTTATCAAAGAAAAATTGTGTCATTTCAGCCACTATGACATTTTTGTCTGCAAATGCTTTCAATTTGGATAGGTCTAAACTTCTGCCATGTGGGTAAGGGTTAAAAAGGGTAAGCATCTCCAGAAAACAAATGCAAAATAAGCACAATTGAGCTGAACATAGAACAAATTCTTGGACAAAGATAAAATGCTGGTTACTAGCATTTTCTCCTTTTCCAACAATTTTTCAAAAAAAGCTTCTTCCTCATGCTTGCGAAAACCTTAATAGGTTGATAACCCTTTCCAACAAAATTCTGAGTTTCACTGACTCCAAGAAAAAGGACTTTTGAAAACATTGTGGGAAAAGGAGAAATACTGGTAACCAATATTTTCACTTTTCCCACAATGTTTTTTCACCCTTTCGAAGACAAATTTTTGTATCATAATTTGTGCAGCATTTAAATTGTTGTCTGTGCACGCTTTCAATTTGGACCAGTCTAAAATTTTGCCGTTTGGTAAAGAAAAACAGGGGAAAAAAGAATAAACCCTTTGAATGCCATATTTAGAGCATGAAAAGACTGATTGATTGTAACTATGGTGTTTAACGCTGTTTTCAACACTATTTCAGTTATCCTGAGTTTCTTTTACCAGTACTTGGCACAATATTCTTTTCAAGCCACTGGCTGCTTTCCCACATAACCATCCTGGAAACAATGATCAGTGGTGAAGCATGAAAAGAGCTAATACAGAGTGCAAAAAAAAAAGATTCAATAATGAAATATTGTGACCATTTTGGGTGAAAATCTCATCTGCTTCTGTACCTTAAAAAAAGTCATTTGGAAAGAGAAAGAATTGTTTTTTAATTACAAAGCAAGTACCTTAAGGATACTTACTGTGTGCCTGCTGGTGGCAGGTGCTTAAAACTGAGTAAAATATTGCCAAGTTGGTCAATCTTTTGTTTACCTTTTTCCTGGTTCCGAAATTCATTTTTCTGTAGGCAACTAATACTTGGACCAACCGCACAATAACAGATTGGCATTTTCGCAATAATTTCCATACTTTTAAATGCATTTCAACACATGCATTGTTTACATTTGGCAGCTACTGGGCCTTTAATTGACAATACATTCTATTACTGATGGTATGTTCATATAAAGACTATATATGTAGCTCTAGGATAGGGCTGTGTATAGGCTGATCTTGATCTACAGGGTCTGGACACAGTTTCATCTATACTGAAATCCAAAGTTTGAAACTTACACTGCCTTCTGATGTGGACAGCCAGGTGGTGTGTAGCGTTAGAACGGGTTCTTCATTAACATCGCTGACCTGTATATATAGCATCTTATACTCTACGCTGGATAGATGTTCATCTGCTACACTGAATGTCAGGTTATAAGTGGTCTGAGTCTCATAGTCAAATGACGAGGCTAATGTCAGTTCACCAGCTGTTAAAGGAAATATTTCATCATGTTTATTTTCATGCTTTCCAAAAAGAACTGTACTGGATTTTGATGTAAGTTCCCCCAAAAAAGGGTTAAAAGCATGAAATAAATAAAATGTTTGTTTTTTTTTTTCGGTGAAAGATCAAAATTTGTTTTATCTCGTGAACATCATCAGTAATATTTTCACTTGTGGCTGCACCACAAGTAAAAATATTACCAATGATGTTCACAAGATGGTCACTGGAGATCAAAGACCAGACTCCACATTTTGTGCCGTCTGATCTTGATCTGCATTTGGCGAAAAAGGCAACCATAGCTGTGAAAGGTGCCTTAGATGTTAATGACATTCATACTCTTACCCTCAAAATTTAAAGTAACAACTTCTGATTGGCTGAAATATTTGGTTTAGCCAATCAGAATGTGAACATTACATTTGAAATTTAGAGAGCTCTTCAGAGTAAGACTAAGAATCTTCTTAACTCTTAACCAAATGACAAAATTTTGGACTGGGCCAAATTGAAAGCATTTGCAGACGACAAATTCAGTGTTGCAAATATGACCATTTCTGTCTTTGATAGGGTAGAAAACATTATGGGAAAAGGAGAAAATGCTGGTGACCAGCATTTTCTCCTTTTTCCACAATGTTTTCAAAAGACTTCTTCTCTAAGGTCGTTAAAACCTGGGATTATTTTATATAGGTCTAAGAATGGTTTGTAAAAACAGACCCAGATCTTATCTGACTGAAAAAGTGCATTCATGTTTGCTCTCCAGGGTAATCCTTCCTTTCAACCCTTTGCCAAAAGGCCCAGCCCCAATAGCTCAGTCGGTAGCATACAGGACTTGAGAACAAGGGGTCATGGGTTCGATCCCACAGTACTCTCAAAAGGTTTCTTTCCCAGGGTTGTTAAAAGTCTGCATTGTGTGGTAAAGGGTCATATTACGGCAGTCAGTGCACCTACGCATGTGTTTTCTGGCTTTCTCACACGTCATCAGAAAAGGGATAAAGGCTAATCGGGTTATGCCAGTGTAGTATATACTGGTCTATCCCACAGATAGATATAAATGTATAAGTTGTGTTTGTTTAGGGGGACACTTATACTGCCTTGCTATAGAACAAGCTTTTGTAGCGATGTGGTAGAACGTTAGCCTTTGGACCTGGAGGTCCAGGGTCCAATACTCGTCTTTTGAGGCTATGTCAGAACTGTTACATTCGCGCCCACCCAGAAAAAACCCACTTAGTTGAGAGATAGAGTTAACAGGAAATGAAGTATTTGTGAACGAATCAGGAGTATGTAGTATACTGGTCTATCCTACAGATAGGTATAAATGTTTAGCTTAAGTTTGTATAAGGGGACACTTATACTGCCTTGCTAAAGAGCTAGCTTTTGTGGCTACATGGTAAAGTGTTTGCCTTGGGGCGTGGAGGTCCAGGGTCCAATACTCGTCTTTTGAGGCTATGTCAGAACTGTTACATTCGCGCCCACCCAGAAAAAACCCACTTAGTTGAGAGATAGAGTTAACAGGAAATGAAGTATTTGTGAACGAATCAGGAGTATGTAGTATACTGGTCTATCCTACAGATAAATATAAATGTTTAGCTTAAGTTTGTATAAGGGGACACTTATACTGCCTTGCTAAAGAGCTAGCTTTTGTGGCTACATGGTAGAGTGTTTGCCTTGGGGCGTGGAGGTTCAGAGTTCAACCTTGTGAGGCTATTTGTCAGATCTGTTACGCATGTTGTAGTCCAAACTTTTTCTTTCTATTGGATAAAATTAAGTGGTGCAGGTAAAATGAAATAGACATTGTTCCATCATGATAAAAATTAAATGCATTGCATGTTAATAGCATTTGCAAAATATCAGAATATCAGTTGATGCAGATATAAATCAAATAGGATGCTTTGTGCAGTCTGATCCTGGTCTACGCTGATTTCCATCGGGGGAAAAATATAGATAAAACATGAATGAAAGTACAGTTTAACACATGAATATGTGTACAAATGTCACGGCAACACTGCCTCCTAAAAGCAAGCTGTATTTTTGTCAAGGCTTAGAACGAGTGCTTTGACAGGCAAATTTCCAAAACTTTAGTAGCAATATATAGTAAAAATTAGATTGTCAGTTTCTGAGAAGATGTCTGAAATACAAGGCGATGCATGCACTGACTCACATGCCTACACAGGATTAACAAAGGACCACAACATAGGGTTGCCGGCCTTCCCCACATCAAACCAAATATACTCTCTGTACTTTAAGTACTTTGATTTTACTTACTTGATGCGCTAAATGAAAACATGGACCCAGATCTTACAGGTTGAATGTGATTCAGTCTGAAAGTATGAACATCCCCACTATCTGGATCGGACAAACTAACTGTAAACAGGACTGTTCCAACACTCATCGTTTCGTTAAAGGTTTCAGTGGATGGCAGGTTGGATATCTGTGGCGCTGTCATTGAAGCTGCAGTATATTGTATAAACATACATGTATAACTTCCTGATATACCAGCATTCCCTCCTTTTACCACCCTTTTTTTTTAAAAAAATTTCATTCTTGGGATAGTTTAAACTCAACATCGTGTAGTAAAAGGTCAGCTGATAAAACTGAAAGTTGCATGCTAAAGAATGAGGTTCATCAGCATTTTCTACTTTGCCCACATTATTTTCAAAACCAGTTAGACACCTCAAAATTGAAAACATATCGAGATGAGAAAATTAGATGTAGCTCTTGATCTTGATCTACACAATCTGCAACTACTGAAGTAGCCATTGGCTGTGAAGGAAGTAACAAAACTCATTGGTATTTTAGGAGTATCACAACTTTTATCAATAGGCAAATACACTACATGTATCAGAGCTCTAGATAGAGGGAGTTATTTTGATTTCAAAGTTGAAAATATCGATAATTCTCCACTAAACCCTATGTTATGGGTACTCATTAGAATCATCTCATCGAGACAATTCTAATGAGTACCCGTAACATATGGTTTGGAAGAGCAATAATGGATTTAGAATACCATCACTCCTTATCTGGAGCTCTGATGTATGTTCCCGCTCCTCTACACACATCAATACTTGGTAGGCCTACTTACATCTAAACAGAAAAGAAAGGGTTTCACATACTACATGTGAATGCACCTGCTTTTCAATACACATCAGTACTTGGTAGGTTTAAATATTTAAATAGAACAGAGAGGGTTTCACATACTAGATGTGAATGTACCTGCTTTTCAATACACATTGGCACTTGGTACTAGTGGTCTACTTACATGTAAATAGAACAGAGAGGGTTTCACACTAATTGCACTCATTATGTAAATCATTTTTTGACTGGTCGAAATCCGGTCATGTGATGAAAGAATCATCATACCTTTTTTTAGATAAAAGCAATGGGACTACTTTCAGTTTTTCCAAGTTGTTGTGTGTTTGTTAAATTTAGATTTCATACAAGCTCCTTACTTGCTTTTGTTAGATTTCCATTGCTGAATCAGTCCAATGCTGAAAGATTGATATCTTTTGCTTAAAAAACTTGGAAAACAAAAATAAACCTTAACAAATTGATGTTTATTTACACCCTAAACATAAAAAATACAGTGCCAAAAGAGAATCCAGTATTTAAATGGTTGGCATCATGTTACATCATTCAGTATGTCAGCGGTAGATATCTATTAAACCCAGGTCACTGAGTTAAATGCCCCGCGTAAACAGAAAATGTACTCTTGAAGTTGACTTCTTGTTCCATAATGGAATTGTTATCAGTTTGTTTATCGCGAGGATTTAAATAAAGCATGGTTAACTGCTGTCTATTGATCAGAAAAAGCTCATTGTGTATCTGATAGAAAGTGTGTCAAGAATTTTAAAATGTTGCCGTGATAGCGGTGATATTAAAAGTAAGTCTAGAGCTGGGAGACCCAAAAAAGTGACAAATAGCTCTAGAAGTGAATGTGTTACAGTATGAATTGCTGATGAAATCGAACAGATGACTTAGAAAGAAATATCTGTTTATTAGTTTAGTTTAGTTTACACATGTTTTATTTTACATCGACTGAGAAACAAGTTCTTACAACTTACGCTAATCTCTCTCGATTCTGCTTCCTGGGAACTGCACCAGTACTCGCGCCTAATGCGTGGGCCAATGAAAAATCCCAAAGTTGACACCCGCTCCCAGGTATCAAACTCGGGACCTTTTGGTTACAAGACTGAAGCTCTACCTCACAACCATGGACACCACAAGAAATAACTGGTGATCTGGATTTTAGTTGCACTTGTGACAGTGTCTCGTAGGACTGTTCAGCGACGCTTACATAATTTTAAATCGAAATATTGTCACATTATTCCAGTTTGTAAACTAACAGCTGTGACACTGTTTTTTGCATTCAAATAAGCTGTTCACAAAACGGTGGTGTCATTCACTTCATAGCTTGTAAGAAAACTCGGATAGTCTTATGTCTTATATCCCTCAAGAACAGATCTGCCAATGATATGTAGACCTATTCTTTACGAATTATCTATAAAAATGTCCATCAAATGAATATATTGTTGGCTAATCCTCAAGTTTAGAAAGGTGACTGGATTTTTATAGACAGTATCAGAAATTTCTATTTCGTTTGATAAATCACTGAAAGTATTGATTTCACAGTCAGCATAATGGCGGTCTTCAACTGAAAAATATGTTGCAAAGCTAGAAATGGACTGTGTATTCATGCGGGCACCACCAAGTATCCACCAAGGAAATTAACTCATGTTTAAAGATGTGTTTGTTCATTTTTTGTTCTCTCTGTCATGTACGAAAATTGATTCAAGTAAACAGCAAGTGCAATTAAAAGGGCTGAGTGCATATTTTTGTGCTGCCATTGAGAAAAATAATGCAATTGCTGTATTACATGGCTTAACATAACTCTTTGGGCGTTATTTGCCATGCAGTAAAGCAATTGCATTTTCCTCCTGGGTGGCAATACAAAAATATGCACTCAACCCTTAGTGAATGTCCTTGCTTTTTAATCCACATCAGTACTTGGTAGGTTTACTTACACGTAAATAGAACAGAGAGGGTTTCACACACTACATGTGTGTGTACCTGCTCCTCAACACACATCAGCACTTGATAGGTTGTTCCATTCTCTGCCATAGTAACATTACGACGCAGAGATACCACTCCAGCTGAAAAAATGAAAGCACTGAGAGAGGACATTCAGAAAAAGATTTCGGCCTATCTGTTTCACTAAATTTTATACATGTTTAGCATATATCATCAATTACATAATGAGATTTCAAAACCCTAATTGTTTTTCAGATGACATTGCCTCAGCTGATGAGATTTTTCTGGAAAAGGGTAAAAAAAACACTGAGGGAAACAGATTGGTGTTTGTTAATATGCACTCTAGATACCGTACTGTTGCCAGACAAGAATGTTACACCAAAAAAATAGTGCATGGAAATTTGCACATATAAATGACTTACATCTGAGATGATTTGACTGTTTCCCTTGAAATAAGCAATTTCTTCTTCTTTCATAACAATTATTCAAAGGTATTATTGTATACTGGTACCTCATAGATAATTATATGATTACTTGACCAAACAGATTACTTTAACAAACAGTCTCAAAATTTTACAAACTTTATGGAAAAAGGCTGCTGAACACATTTTACGAAGAGGAGAAAATACTGGTAACCTGCATTTTCTCGTTTTCCTGCATTACTTTTACCCATTAAAAGACAAATTTCATCATTTAAGCCATTTTAAATTTTTAACCTGAAAATGCTTTAGAATTGGGTAAGTCTAGAATTTTATAGTTTTGTAAGGAAAGTGAATCATTTCAGGGAGTAATGAGGTAAGATAAACAATTTCTGTGGTCTCATGCATACAATACCTGTGTTACATTGTAGAGGAACTAAAGTGCTTGTTACATTACAGAAATAAGTAAGCGCATCATTTTCTTCATCAGTTGCTGTCAAGGTAAACACAGAATCACCAGAAAACACTGTTGCAAGATCAACAGAAATGTTTGTTCCAGCTGAAAGATTGAAAATTATTGTGTATACATGATGAAACAGATTAAGTTTAATTATGATTAATATGGAATATTACAACAGTCTGAATTTCTGTGTGGTAGGATCATTTCAAGTTGCATGTTTAAAGAGGTGCGTATTGGATGAAACCACATAGAAGTGCAGCTGTTGCTTACAATATTCCTTTTATCATATACCTCACCACAATTAATGTAAAGAAACATAAAAACCAAAAATTCATGTACACAACATGTACAATTTTTATGAATGGTGGATGAATATACATAGATAACAGTAAGTCTGCATAGATCAGTTTGCATTTAAAAATGGCGGTTGGGGTCCTCAAGCCACTAAAAGAAAAAAGACAACAACTGTGGCTTAAAAACTAATTCTTAAGCACTGAAAAGGTGGTTAGTGGTTGTTATTCACTGTCACTATCAAGAACAGTATATTTCTTTTGGTTTAAACGCAGAGGGCAAGTCAAGTGTATCGTACAGTAGCATTTGGAAATACTTTTGCAAAATAACATATATATTTATGTAATGGGCATTGATATGGAAAAAAATTAAATTCTGGATAAAAACGTTTATTGAAAAAAGTACATGACAAATACAAGATGAAATAACCATAAACACACTAAAATGGGTTTTGCGTGCTTCATCATGCAGGCCAAATGTGTTAGGAATTTGGCAAAAAGACCCAAACGTCAATACCTGGAAGTCGTCCATGTACACGATTATGGTCTACACACGGTGCTAGAAAAAAATTTGTCAAAGTGTATTGGCAAGTTAGATAACACCTGTATTTTACTCAGATCATATTATATAGGTATACAATAAAACTGAATATCAGTGTACTTAATCATCTTTTGACAACCATACATATAAAATACAAGCATCATAAATAATTTATTATGTGGATGCCATGGCTTGACTGCAGTTACTTTTTCGGTGAAAATTCTTAGTCAAACAAGGAGCATAGTTCTCATAGTACAGATAACTGTCCCTAGAGGCGATGTTACTTTTTGACTGGTCGCCTCTGGGTACAGAGACGATCAAGACAAAATCAGTTGAAAGCTCCACAGTTTGTGCCCAAGTCTGAACTCTCATAATTTTGCAAATAGAGCACAAAACTAGGATTTAAACATACCTGTTGCTTGCATATTTAATAGTCCTTTGTTTGAAATACAAATATTTTCAATTAAAATGCTGAATAAAGAGAAAACCATGCATTTCATCTGTTACTCGAGTTGTGTACGTTCCCGAAAACATAAAAAATGGCCACCACGCACGATAAATTTCATCATTGATTTTTCCAAGATTTACTTGTTATAAACGACTTCTACAAGCTCTTTAGTTAATGAAAGGTTTAATAATTTGTCTTTGGTCATGTTAGTTACTTTAATTCAACTGCATTTCGCTGCAATACAGATTAAACCGATGAAACAGAAAGTCAGTACAGCACTCTAAATTCGCTACCAAAAAATTTATGATGGACTTGAGACGGTACAGTTCAGGATAAATGTCCAAATATGAAAAAAACAAGAGACGTTGTAGACGGTTTATGCTCCCCGAACAGGTCTCTTTTTAGGAAAGTGAAGGCTGTCGGTAAATGGTTGGTCACAGGATAGGAGGGTGGGGGTGAAACAGGCTACTTGTGTTTGGTCCTGTCTGCCAAACTGCGTTTGCCAATGTTCAAATAATTAAATAAAGAAGGGGCATAACTCTTGCAACAGTGGAGTAAAACTTCCTGTCAATGTGAACAATCTGTAAATCAAACATTACTATTATAGTAATGGCAAAATTGTCTGAAAAAAAATCAGATTAAACATTTATAAACTTTGTGTTTGAGTTTGTCATAAGCCCTCTTTTTCTATAACACAGCTTAGTATAAATGGGAAAGAATGAAAGTAGAACTGTCACAAAGCGCTGCATACCCCCACAAAGAGCCTTGTCACAAAACAGGTGTCATTTTATAAGTAACAATTATGCTCTAGAAAAAAAAAACGAAATTTAAAATTTACAAAGTGAAATAACTCTAAAACTAGTTATGTTTCTTGTACACTGCACTTTTCGTTAATGTGGTCTATCTGTATATGAAGTTTGAAGTCACTAGGTTTTATACTTTGGAAGTTATGCCACAAACAGAAATCTGAAGTTAACATTTACAAAGGGCAATAACTCTACAAATAGTGGGAATAGAGTTATGGTTTTTGTACACAGCACTTCTCGTTTATGTGGTCTATCTGTATATAAAGTTTGAAGTTACTAATTTTTATACTTGGGAAATGATGCCCCTGACAAAAATTTAAAGTTAGAAAGGGAAATAACCCCAAATAACCCAAAAAAATAGTTGAGATAGAGTTATAGTTCTTGTACACTGCACTTCTCTTTAATGTGGCTATCTGTATATGAAGTTTGAAAATACTAGCTTTTTTACTTTGGAAGTTATGCCCTGTACAAAAATTTTAAGTTAAAATTTACAAAGGGCAATTACCCCAAAAGTTATGCCCTGGACAACAAAAACTGAAGTTAAAACTTACAAAGGGCAATAACTTGTAAGACATTAAGCACCCTTTTCCCATAACATGGTTTTGCATAGATAAAAAAACAATGACACATGGTGAAACTTTTAATAAACAATATAAATGTGAAGTTTCATGAAATTTTGATGAAAACTGAAGGAGATACTAGTAAAAATTGGAATTTTACAAGAAACCCCCTTTTTCTATGATTGATTGATTGTTTGGTGTTTAACGCCATTTTCAACATTATTTCCGTTATATCATGCGGCCAGTGCACCTATACATGCTTTCCTGGAGTTTCTTTTACCAGTACTCCGCACAATTTTCCTTCCAAGCCACTCACTGCTTTCCCACATAATCATTGCCGAAAACCATTTTCCATGACACAGCGTCAAATTGGAAAAATGAGAAAAAAATATTGGCACAATATCCTAAGGAATTCATACATGAAGTTTCATCCAATTTGGTTCAGGGGTTATGGAAAAATGGCTTCGGACAGACGGACGGAAGGACGGACAGACAGACGGACTAAGCGGCGACTATGTGCTCTCCCTTTGGGGAGTATGAAAATCACTGTAGTGTCTCATTATTGAGACTAAATTATCTCAAAACTATTTTGAGAATTACCAGCCCTGTATGGGTTTCTCTCTTTAGAAAAGTTTGAGGGAGAAAATCTTCAGTAAAGAGAGACAAATACATGTATAAAAAATGTTGAAGTTTCTTTAACACTGTCGCTGAGAGAGGTTAGATATATAAGCACTTAAAACCTGCCTTGCTGTTGAGCTAGCTTTTACAGTGATGCGGTTTGGATTATTTCTCTCCGTGGAAGTTAAGCAACGTGCATTAGGTTAGTGCCTGGATGGGTGACCAGGTCATTGCACGTTACAACACCACAACTGCCATGATCCAGGCAAGGACAGGACTATCACAAGACAAATTTTATGTTTGTATATCACACTATTTAAATTGTTGTCTGCAAATGCTTTTAATTTGCACAAGTCTAAAAAATTGTGTCACCTGGTAGAGAGTTAACTCTTTACCAAACAGTAAAACTTATGAACTGAATGCATTTGCAGACTAATGTTTGAAAAAGCAGAAAACATGGTGGGAGAAGAAGAAAATACTTGTTACCAGCACTTTCTTCTTCTTCTACAGTGTTTTCAAATGCTTTCTGTCTAAGGGTCGTTAAAACTTGGGACTGAGTGGAAAAGAGATAATAATCTTAATAATGAAGGCTTTTGAATACATATTGTAGGTGGAAAAGGAGTAAACAAAGTTTTCTTCTATACAAGGAATGTTTTCCAACCCTTTCAAAGCCACACATTGTTTGTGGTTTGAAAATGTTTTCAATATGTGTAACAGGTCTGTTCAATGACCCTAGAGATGAAGTCTTTACAAAACATTGTGGGAAAAGGTTAAAAATGCTGGTTTTCAGCATTTTCTCCTTTTCCCAAAATGTTTTCTACCCTATCAGAGAACTACAGCTCATCAGTACCACTTTTGAGTTAAATGTCGGCAGTTACTAACAGTCAGGAAAAGTCAACAATTCAATCTTGTTTTGGAAAGGGTTTTACTCTTTACTGAATGACAAAAATTTAGACTCATCCAAATTAAAAGCAGTTGCAGATGAAAAATCAAATGTGATTCCAATAAGAAGATTTGTCTTTGACAAGACAGAAAACATTGTGGGTAAGAGAGTAAATACTGGCTACCAACATTTTCTGCTTTTCCCACAGTGTTTTCTGAAGCTTCTTCCCTTGTGGTCAATGAAACTCGGATAAAATGTGATTCGAATTAGAGAATTTGTCTTTGACAGGTTAGAAAATATTATGGATAAAGGAGAAAAAGCTGGTCACCAGCATTTTCTCCTTTTCCCCACAATGTGTTCTAAAGTCTCTTTCATCAGAGTTGTTAAAACTTGGAATTGTGAGATAAAGGGTTAAAGGTGGCCCTTCAGATTTTGGCACGAAAATTTTACAAAAATACAAAAAAAAAAAAATCATCCTTATTATACTCCCAAAGCCTTTTAATTTTCATTCATAAAATCCCAGTAGTCGAAAACCATCCCACAACAAGAGAAATTAGAGATTTACTACGGCCCTGGTCGACACCGACGGGAAACACTGTCTATTTTCACATGAGCAACTTGCTCATTTACGTACCGGAAATACATAGACTAAGCTTCAAACATAGCGTCCGAAGAAGACATTATGGAAAATAATTACATGTTTGTTATGTTATGGAATTTAAGCGTCATTAGTCACGTGCCAGTCACTTGACATTCCCACAATGCTTTTTTGATTTTTGGCGCGAAATCTAAAAATACCTTAAGAGGCTATGTAACCTTTTAAGGGAACACCATCAAAAAAAGTTTTTTTTGTAATTTTATGATTCTTAATTATTGATGATTTGTATTGTTTTTTCTTATAAATTTCAGTGATATACATGATGTATATATTTCTTAATTTGGTGAGATGTGAAAAATCTAAATACCCACCTTTAACCCTTAATCAATCCTTAACTCTTTACAAAACAACGAAATTTTGGACTCGACCAAAATGGAAGCCTTTACAAACAACAATATAAATGTCATTCAAATGATGAATCCTGTCATTGATTGGGCAGAAAACATTGTTTGAAAAAGAGGAAATGTTGGTTACCACCATTTTCTCCTTTTCCCACAAAGTTTTCAAAAGTCTTCTTCTTCAGGTTCGTTAATATTTGGGACTGTGTGGTAACGGGTTAGTTTTAATGACTCTGAGGAATAAAGCCTTTGAAAATATTGTGGTTAAAGTGAAAAATGCTGGTAACATGCATTTTCTACCCCTCAACATTGTTTTCAAAGCCTTCCAAAGACGAATTTCAGTTTTTGGATCACATTTGATTTATTGTCTGCCAATGCTTTCAATTTTGGCTATTCTGAAATTTTGTTGTTTGGTAGACAGTTAAATCAATGTCATCAACTTACGAGATAGATTAGACAGGACAGGCACAGCATTTTCATCTATAGTGACGGTCATATTGGCTGAATCTGAAGATCCGTACAGATCACTACAAGTCACAGCCACAGTGTAGACCTGGTCAACATCATAGTCAAATTGCGGATTCTCTTTGTTCACTATGACATAAACTTGAAAAAACATGAAAAAAAAAATTGTCAGTTTTACACACAAACCAGCCACTTCTAAACCTGCTCACCATTTTTCTTACATGTTGTAGCAGATCACTTTACAGTAGAAATTGTGTGTGATGAATAAGTAATTTTTCCATTTGCCACCAAGCCCGTATTGCACAGTGAGCAGTGTACAGGATTTGAGAACACAGGGTCGCTGGTTTGAATCCCCAGCATGGCCAATTTCTTTACAAAGGATTGATATGTCATTAATCCTTTACCAAACATCTAAGTTTTGGACTAGTCCAAAATAAAAGCATTTGCAGACGACAAAGTAAATTTGGCTTAAATGCTGAGATTTGTCTCTGAAACGTTAGAAAACATTGTCGAAAAAGGAGAAAATGCTGGTTACCAGCATTTTCTCCTTTTCCCACAATGTTTTCAAAAGCTTTCTTTTTCAGGGTCATTAAGGGGAGGTATGGAACTTGATCTGATCTGACCACACAGAAATGCAGACTTTTGTGATGTTCCATTTGTAATATATTATCATGCATGTTGCTTGGAAAACAATTTCAGAAAATAGTCAAGCTTTGAAGATTGTTTAACTTGTCATAAAATGACAAGATCTTAGACTTGCAAGCAATTCCAATGAAATATCAGATATCAGATGTAATCCTGGGCCCAGTTTCATGAAAAAACTTACCGTAAGTCTCTTATTTTGCTCAAGTCCAAAAAACAGACTTATTTCCAGACTAAAGTTGACTTATTTCAGACGCATTTCATTATCTTTAACATCCTTTAGAAACATTCACAAATTTTAAGTTGACACATTGTTTCAGACTCAGCTAAGCAAAATCATTTCAACAGATTTAAGTCCATTATTTTGTTGAGTTGAGGATGAAATGTTGTGTTATCTCAGAATTTGAAAATGTTTCTTAACCCTTTCCCACACAACAAATTTTAGACTCTTCCAAGTTGAGAGCATTTACTGGCAACAAACCTGGAAGTAATTCAAATAAAGTGTCGTTATTTGACACGGTAGAAAACATGGTGGGAAATGGAGAAAATGCTGGTTACCAGCATTTTCTCCTTTTCCCACAATGTTTTCAAAAGGCCTTTTCTTCAGGGTCGTGAAAACAAGGGATTGTTCGGTAAAGGGTTAAGTCTGTTAATATTAGTAAAATGGGTCTCAATTTACAAACTCAATTGAAGTCGGAAATGGGGTCCGTCAGCAGACTTGAGCAAAATAAGAGACTTAAGTTTTTTTTGTGAAACCGGTCCCAGATATTGAGGTTTGTCTTTAGAAGGACAGAAAACAATTTGAGAAAGGGAGAAAAAGCTGTCACTAGCATATTCTCCTTTTTCCAAAATGTTTTCAAAGGCTTTCTTCCCAAGGAATGTTAAAATATGGGATTGTGTGGTACAGGGTTGATCTATTAAAGAGGTCTGCAAAGAAAAAACTTACCATTACTACCAGTGCTTGTTTCTTTGGTAAGGAACTTCCCGTTGTTGGCAGGAACTGAGTTAGCTTCGTCAATCACGCATGTGACACCATCGACTGCATTTGCATCAGATGTAGCTATTGTCAGCAAAGTATTTTGAATCAGCGTATCTTCATGGAGATTTTTAGAAACTCTGTCCATGTTGTCTATTGATATATTCTATAAGATTTGGAAGAAAAGTCAGACAAGTCTTGATGTAATTGAGTAATCTGTGGAAAGGAGATTTAGTGAACCTGTGAAATGTACCCATAGAGGTCAGCATGCAGGCCTACCATAATTTATCTCAAATTACACATAAAAGGTACATCTGATGGAAAGGAGAAAATTGTTTTTAACTGCAAGGAAAATGCAAAAAAGTTTCTGGAAAAAGAATGATGGCTTCTAAGTCAGGCTCCATTGGTCTATCATGGATTATCGATTTTTTCCTTGCTCAATCGTCGGACACCATAAATAGAAATAGCATGCGGGCCTATTTCCTCTGAATTATATGTGGCCTGCAACAAGCGAAAAGGGGCATTCGGACATTTGCGTAAAGTGTCGTCTTGGATCAGCCTGCGCAGACACTTTCCATTTTTATGTGATTTTCTGTTTTGGGCAAGTCTACTGTAGCACAAAATCTTATGCAGTCGTAAAGTGCTGTCTCGGATTAGTCTGCGCGGACTGTGCAGGCTGATCCGAGACAACACTTTATGCAAATGTCCAAATGCCCCTTTTCGCATGTTGCAAGCAATATAACAGCTCTATATATGTCATATAGAGGCTATTTCCTTGATTGATTGAATGATGTTTAATGTCGTTTTCAAAATTATTTCAGTTATATTGCAGCAGGCAGTGCACCTATCCATACTTTCCTGAAGTCTTTTTACCAGTGCTCCACACAATATTTTTTTTTAGAGTCAATGGCTGCTTTACCACATAACCATCGTTGAAACAATGATCAATGGTGAGAGAGGAATGAATCCTGTCGCAATAACTATCATCAATGCTCAGAAAGGAATTGGCAGCGCCAGGGATCGATCCACTATTTTCAACTCCTGTACGCTACCAACTGAGCTACCCCAGCTTGGCTGGCAATGTGAAAATGTGCTAATTTAGTAACAGTGTTTGATGATCAACCAATGAAAATTTAGGTGTTCCATAACAGACCAGTAGTACTTTATAATAAGGCCTGTGGGCGGGCTTTACTGTGCATATACTTACCAAGTTTGTGAATGTGACATTCAGACCTAGATGACAGACCCCTATTTGGCAAGCAGCTGAGTCGTACACATAGGCAGTGATAGAATAGCTTGTGGGATTTGGCGGTGACTTGATTGGTAATGTTGATACAGTACTTACGGTGCCTGCAATCAAAACTATGAATTCTGTACCACACAGCAAAATTCCAGGCTTGTCCAAATTCAAAGCATTCGCAGATGACAAATTCAGTGTGGCTAAAATAATGTTTTGTGTCTTTGAAATCATAGAAAACAGTGTAGAAAAAGGAAGAAATGCTGGTGACCAGCTTTTTTATCTTTTTCCACAATGTTTTCAAAAGCCTACTTCCAATTGGTCACTCCATATCCTACAATGACAATGACAAGGATAAAGGATTGGCCTTTAATACTAATGACCTACAACATACAAACATATCTGGTGATTTATCTTACTTTTTGAGAAACATGTGAATATGAACTCATACAATATGTAATGCTTTATTTTGAGGCAAAACACAAAAGATGTATCTTCTGGAGAGTGCAAAGCAAAATCTGATGCCAAAAATGTGCAGTCTGATCTTGCTTTACACTCTTCACTACCCTTTGGGTAGTTTTTATTATATAAACTCCGTTCAATGCCAGTGGAGTCAATGAATTCTTTTCTTTGTAGTCAAACAGTTTCAATTTGGCATTATAAGAGCAAAAACTCCCACACTGCGAAAGAGGTACCATAAAACCTTTACCACACAATCCTGTGTTTAAATGACTCTGAGGTAACAGTCCTTTGAAAACATTGTGGGGAAAGAAGAGAATTCTGGTAACCAGCATTTCTCTTTTTCCCACAATGTTTCCTGCTCTAGGGTTTCCCATTTTTTGAATGACCCTGAGGTAGAAGGCTTTAGAAAATATTGTGAGGAGAGAAAAGAATGTTGCTAACCAGCATTTCACCTTCTCCCATAATGTTTTCTGCTCTAGCGCTTCCCATTTTTTTTAATGATCCTGAGGTAGAAGACTTTTGAAAATATTGTGAGGAGAGAAGCGAATTTTGGTAACCAGCACTTCTCTTTTTCCCACAATGTTTTCTGCTCTAGGGTTTCCCATTTTTTGAATGACCCTGAGGTAGAAGGTTTTTGAAAATATTGTGAAGAGAGAAGAGAATGCTGGTAACCAGCATTTCTCCTTCTCCCACATTGTTTTCTTCATGAGGGTTTCCTGTGTTTAATCCTTTACCACAAAATAACGGCTTTTAACGACCCAGAGGAAAAAGATTCTTGAAAACATTGTAGGAAAAGGAGAAAATGCTGGATACCAGCATTTTCTCCTTTTCCCACAACATTTTCTACCCTATCAAGGGCAAATTTTGTTATTTGGATCACCTTTAATTTATCGTCTGCAAATGCTTTCAATTTGGACCAGTCTAAAATTTTGTCGTGTGGTAAAGAGTTAAATTACTCTGAGCTAGAAGACTTTTGAAAACATTGTAGGATAGGAAGAAAATGCTGTGATCCAAAACACAAAATATTTCTATCATTTGAGCCACCTAAAATTTTTCCTTTGTGAGTCTTTTCAGTTTTTGCTGTTTCCACAATGTTTCTATCCTATTAAAAACAAATCCCATTTCTTGAATCATGCTTGTCATCTGTCAAATTAATGCCTTCAATTTGGCCAAGTCTGAAGTTTTGTTGTTTGGAAAAGAGCTAAGTTCGGGAGTCAACTGGTTTTTGCTTTGATACACTGCGCAGAAAAATGAGAAAATGCTGAGGCAAATGGCTTTTTTTGTCTTTTGTGCTTAATGTAACCTTTTAACACACAATCCTGAGCTTTCACAACCCCTAAAGGAAGAAGGCTTTTGAAAACATTGTGGGAAAAGGAGAAAATGCTGTTAATCAGCATTTTCTTCTTTTCCCACATTGTTTTCTACCCTTCTAAAACCAACTTCAGTTCTTGAGTCATAATCGTTCTGTCATCTGCCAGTGCCTTCAAACTGAACAAGTCTAAAATGTAGTAAGGGTAAACTGACTGATTTATGCATCATAGTCCATTGGACTTATTGTTAGATTTACTGATACTGTAATGGTATCATAAAAATTGATATTTTTAAGAAAAACCTTGTCTGGAAATTTGACGGGATAAATGTCAAAATTTCTAATCGATGAAAGTTTTATTACAGAGTGTTTGCAGAATGTATGAATCTTGAGAATATCAATATTTGGTATAAATTCTATAATATTCTTTTTTGTGCAGGGTTATCAAAAACCTATATGATTCCCCACTGTGTACAATTTAACTTCAGGTTTGTTGAAAGTGGGGGCTGTGTGGTGAAGGGCTAATCATGTTTTGTCAAATAATCACCTGTTTTATTATTAGCCCTGGGGAAGAAAATATTAACCCTGGGGAAGGAAGCTTTGGAAAGCATAGCAGGAAAAGGTGTAAATGTTGCTTATCAGCATTTTGCTATTTCATATCATTTGAGATACACTTAACGACGTATATGACAATGTTTGCGCATCCTACTGCGCATGTATTTCTGTCGTGGATATTGAATCAAAAGTGTACCTATGTATTTTTTGCACATAATAGTAATACTATTGGTGCACTGAAACAAACAGCACTTTCTTAGGGTAGTAATGGTGAAGAGAAAAAATGGATCTCTGAACTGTCACTGTGAAATAATTAAAATGCTGCTTACATGGCGTTACACACAAAACAAGGAAACAAAGGCAGGAAATTTAAAGCTGTGGAAGTATAGCTATTTCCACTTTGAAAATTACTGTTGGAAATGGAGGAATTGCTCCTTTTTAGCAATTTCTCCTTTTCCCATAATGTCTGCTGACCTTTTCTCCTATTTTTTCTCTTGAAAAAATAACTTCCACAGTGATCTTCAACCTTGTTTTCTGACGAAATAAGCACGGATAGGTGCCATTCCTATTTTTTCTTATTGTTTAGAATTATAAATACTATAAGTGTGGAAAGTTTAAGAAAAATCTGTCAGTTAGAAAGTGTGTATTTTCTAAAGATTAAGCCTTAACTGGATCAAATTATCTCCCTTTTCAACTCAATGGTTTATATATAACATGCATATTTATACATTTATCATGCTCAAAACCAGGCTTTTATATATTTTTTGCGCAATAATGTATGAATTTTCATTAAAAAATTGTATATTTGCACATTTTTCCTGTAATTTTCCTGTTTAACTGATTATTAAGGAAAGGCGCTTTAAATCCAATATAAGATGAATTTTGGAACCGTATATCCCTATTTCAAAGGCAAATTTCTCAGAAACGAGCACGGTGATCCACATCTTTTTTTACTGTAATCTCCTAGAGACATGATGAGTTTGTATGTGCAAAGTTTTAAAAAAATCTGTCGGTTAGGAAAAATTGTAATATACGTCGTTAATTTGTAATCTTTAATCGTTACCAAACAATGACAAGTTTACACGATCTGAGGAAGATGCCATTTGAAAACATTGTTTGAAAAGAAGAAAATGCTGGTTACCAGCATTTTCTCCTTTTCCCACAATGTTTTCTACCCTATCAAAGAAAAGTCACATTATTGGAACAACATTGAAATTGTAAACTGCAAAAGCTTTCAATTTGGATGGGTCTAAAATTTTGTGAAATAATAAAGGGTTAAATGCTTGAATCCAGACAAATAAAAAAATGGCATCTGGTATTGAGGCAAAAAAAACAATGCTCCGATCCAAGCACTGATAACAATTAGACTAAAGGACTGTCAATTACCTGTAATGTCTACATTAAAAAGTAGAATATCGTTGGAAGCTATGGAATAACTGAGACCAGAAAAGGATCCTGTGGATGGAGCAGTTACATTGATACTGAACAGTGTAGTTCCAGGATCAGTCAGATCCGTAACACTAGCCATCTGATCTGTGCAGGTAGGTGACGGTCCACAGAAATCTGAAATGAACAGTTGTAATCCTTTCCAACACAACCTTGAATTTTAATCCTTAATCTGCTAAATAAGTTATATGGAACTTTAAAGCCGATAATAAAAACCTAAATGTTGCTATTTCAAAGTTATTTTTTGTTGAAAAATTATCTCCTTATCTGACTGTATAGATTCAAGATTGTTCTGTGCAGCCTGATCTTGATCTACAAGAGATACTGCTAGAATAAATAAGTGCATAGAATTCGAAGGAGGTTACTTTCAAAAAAAGTAGACATTCCAAGTTGTTTTTTATAACAGTATTCCAATAAAGGCATTGGTCCACTTTCTTTCTGATCACCCCTCGTATATATCACATGGCCAAGTTGTGAAAGAACAATATTGACCAACCCTGCTGTTGTATGGTGATACCCCTACATATAATATACATAGCCCCAAAAATAAGGGAACCCTGTTACTCTCGAATTGTTTCTGACATTCAGATATGACAGGGAGACTTTACCTCTCAAAATTTGAGCAGATTCCAAGAGCAACAATACACAGTATCATCTCCAGTATGCCCGCCAGGTGTCGTGCAGGTGTTGCTGCACGTGGAGATCATACACGATATTGACTTGGATTCCATATCTGTTATATGTTACAGGTAAAATAAGGAATTGCCTCAAGATGACATACAGGGGTTACCTTATCTTTTATTCTATGCATACATTTCTTCTCTCTGTTACACACTCAAAGAGTGCATATATCACCTAGCCGAGTTGTGAAAAAATTATTGTGACAAAAATAGACAATATTGACCAACCCTGCTGTTTAATTGTGGGGTTCCAACATAAATCCACAGTGTACACATCACATAACCAAGTTGTGAACAAGAGCACAGCATGCAGGTGCCAATGCTCGCCTGCCATTGCTTGATTTTCAGTAAAGATTCTACATCGAAAAGGGGGCATAACTGTGTCAAAAATACTTTGATGATTATTTGTCCCTGTTATACATGTTATTCTTTTGATAGATAACAACTTGTCTGAATTTGAAGTAAATATCGTCAGTTATAACAAAGATATTTAAAATGTCAAAGTTTTTGCACCAACAGAATGCTGGAACTCGACCTTTTCTTCAAAAACAGCCGAGCTAAAAAACACCGTGGCAAAAGCAAACAATTTGACCAACCTCTCTGCTGTATGGTGAGAACATCACATACAGTGTTTCTCCTCTCTGTTCCACAAACATAGATCGTATAAGTCTTATTACCAAGATCCCATTGATGGACCAGTGCAGTTACATTTGCAGGGTTATCTGTAAAAGACATACTTATAAAATAATTGAGCCATGATATGGCAAAAGTGGGCTTACTGCATCTCCGTGATGCATGATACCAGCAAGACATCATATAATTATGGAACTATAAAATCCATTTTGTGTAACAATTGACTGGATATGATGTAGAATGGTCTTTGGACATGCAGAAAAGTTACCCCTTTTCACAGAGCATGGCTCAGTTATGATTTGACTATAGTTAACCTATTATGATAGATAATGACCCATTCTACTACTGATATGACCCATTCTATCACTGCTTTCAATGGCTTGGCAAAATGTTGTTTGAAAAGGAACAAATGCAAGCTTTTGAAACCATAAGAAATGTTTCTTTGTATTGTGTTTAACACACTAATCAAAGTTATTTCTGTTATATCCCAGCAGCAAGTACACATACTTTCCTATAGGTAAATTTTCTGCAACTCATACGAGCAGTCTACCTCATTATTCAATTGATTGTTAGACAAAATGGGTTTTATGGATCCATAATGGTGTTATGCCTTGTTTGGCAAAATGCATTACAGAGATGCATCAAACACATTTTTGCCAGAACATGGCTCAGTACTTTGCAGAATATTCTTCTCAAGCCACTGGTTGCTTTCCCACCAAAGCATTATTTGAACAATTCTCAATGGTGAGAAAGGAAGCAATGACCATCATAAGGGGAATGAGAGCTTTTGGCATTGGCTGGTTGATTTTTATTTTATCCTTGCCGTTAGTTGCCCATATGGTGGATACACCCAGACAGCTATGAGTTATGTTATTAGGGACAGTGCAAGATACATACTGAAGATTATATTGTAGTAACTTTCCTGGTGCTAGTATTTAAAGCAGCATTAGGATATTTGTTATTGCTCAAGACCCAACGTTGAGTGAAATGACAAAATTTCCTTACGCATTGAGAAGCAAATACAAGCACAAGGAAAATTACTACAACATAGTGTTCTTTCTATAATATATATACATCTGTCGAGGACAGAAATTTGCTATTATTGACATTTTCTTCAAAAATAGTAAATAAAATGAGACAATAATGGTGAGGAGGATAGCAACTCTGTTTTTATGAATGGTGGATGACTATTATAGTGTAACATTTTGACTAACAAAATTGCAAATCAATGCATGCTTAGTCCGTGCTTGAGTTACGTCATCATACCATATTTGGAACCATATTTGACGGTGTGTGGATATGGATTATTTTTCTGTCATGTGTGTTACTTTATCCGCTTGCAACACATGTATTTGAGGCGGAAAATTTCCAGATATACTATAAAAGTCAAAACCTATCCTAAGTTCCAACTAGTTCTTTAACAGGCTCATTTAATGACAAACACGTGACTTAGGTTTAACATCTCATCTGAAAGACCTTTTCAGTAATTTTAGATAACTAGCGGTGGGGATCGAAAGTGGCCCGAGATTTGACATTCACCATTTCTCATGCTCTATCACTTGTGCTAATAATGGTGTTATGCCTTGCTTGGTAAAATGCCTTACAGAGATGCATTTACCCCCCTTTTGTCAGAGCATGTTTTATGTATACTACAGCCTGAATTTCACACCTTGGTAAACCTTTAACAAACAATCTAGTGTTTAACTATTTTTATTATATTCTTAGCAGTGAATTACTGGGGTTTCACAGTGAATAACACCACTAGTGCTGATATATATAATATCATCAGTAGTGACGATATAGTTTTAGAATGTTTGCCGGAACTACTTTTTTTTTCCTATACTGCTCATATTGTACTCTTGATAATTATTATGATAAAAAAAGGGTGAATTAGGAATATAATAGGATAACCAACTGACTTGTTTTTTCAACCACGTCACACCCCATTCTAGTGACAAATTTTCAATATCACACACAACCAGTTCATTATCCTCTTTATCAAACAACGAAATTTTAGACTTGTCCCATTTAAAAGAATTTGCAGACGGCAAAATTTATGAAGTATGGCTCAACTGATAATTTCTGTCCTTAAAAGGGTAGAAAACATTCTGGGAAAAGAAGAAAATGCTGGTTACCAGCATTTTCTTCTTTTCCAACCATGTTTTCAAAAAAAGAAATGTTTTCCCACCATGTTTTCCAGGGTCATTAAAAAACACAGGATTGTTTGGTTAAGGTTTAAATTATTCCCTTGGAAATGGTTTTTGCAACAATGTTGGACAGGGAGAAAGTGCTGGTAACTAGCATTTTCTCCCTTTTCTCATAATGTTTTCTACCTCTTCAAAGGCAAACCCCATTATTTGATCCACATGTAATTTGTAGTATCCATACAACTTTAATCTTGACAAGTCTAAAATTTGTTGTTAAGTAAAGATTTAGGTGATCCTAGGGTCTTAACTCTTTACCCAACAACAAAATGATAGACTTGTCCAAAATGGGAGCATTTGCAGACGACAATCTAATGTAACTCAAATGGTGGAATTTGTCTTTGACAGGGTAGAAAACATCGTAGAAAAAGGAGAAAATGCCTAACCCAGAATTCTCAGCTTTTCCTACAATGATTAAAAAGGTTGATTGGTTAAATTTGCGGTTATTTATTGTTGCCACTGATTGCCCATATGGGTGATGCCCCCTGACGGCTGATAGTATTGTTACAGGGAATAGTGCAGATACAGGACAAAACCCATCCTAAGTTATGCCTGGTTCTTTAACATGCTCTGTGTATAGCACCATCACACAGGACCTCTGCGTAATGTCTGATCCGAAAGGCTATTAGAATTTTAGATGGCCTGCTGTAGGAATCAAACCCACACCCTCAAGTGACCAAAAACATCAAGTTCATGAGTCCTATGCTCTACCAACTGAGCTATACAGGCTGGTCAATTTTCGAAAGGTTTCTAAATTCTGAAGTCTTTAAAACTCAGGATTGTCACTTTGGTAAAGGGCTGAGGCACAAGTATTGTTGTGAAGAAGGCAGATATGTAACAAAAATTCTGTTAAAGAAACTCCTGGAGAGCAAGGACAGGTGCACTGGCATGCAGCAACAGACAACTAAAATAATGTTGGAAATGGTGTAAATCCATAACCACACAATCCCGACTTTTAACCATACTTGGAATTTTGGACTTTTGAAAACACCGAGTAAAAAGGCGAAAATGCTGGTAACTAGCTCTTTCTCCTTTTCCCACAATGTTTTCTTGCCATTCAGAAACAAATCAAATAATTTGATCCACATTTAATTTGTCGTCTGCAAATGCTTTCAATTTGGACAACTCTAAAATTTCATTGTATTGTAAAGAGTTAAACACCATACAAATAAATGAACTCACCACTAAAATTGCCCATAGTATCAAAACTAAATAAAATATTTATTGTTGAAATGTCTGTGTAATTGTAAAGTAGTGATTCATTTTCCGCATCTGTGTAGTAAAACGTGAAAATCACATCCATGTCTGCCACATAATCTGTGTTAACAGTAATGGTCACTGAAAACAAAACAGAATCAAAACTGTACACAACTTATGTCAACCCCCAATTCTTAACCACACATTCCTGAGTTTAATGACCCTAGAGCAAAGAGCTTTTGTAAATACAATGGAAAAAGGAGAAAATGCTGGTAGCCAGCATTTCCTCCTTTTCCCACAATGTTTTCTATTGTTTCGAAGACAAATTTTATAATTCAAGCAACTTTTGAATTGTCGTCTGCAAATTCTTTCAATTTGGACAACTACAAAAATTGTCAGCTGGTATTGAGTTCAAGTAAAAAAAAACTTGATTTTGACCAAAAATTTGTTTTGGGGGAGAAAGTTGATATTTGATATTATACCAGCTTTTTTCTCCTTTTCCTATAGTATTTTCCTCCCAGTCACAGACAGATTTTAACATATGAGCCACAATTAATAAGTCATATTGTAAATGCTCTCGATCTGGATGAATCAAAACTGTCTTTATGCAGTAAAGAGTCAAGGATGTGGCACTCAGACGGGAAATTCAGTTTTATAACCTCATGAGGCCATGAAGGCAAATTTCACTGAATACATGTTGAAACGGTACAATTTTGCAGAATGATAAATTCGACGTGGTTTACCACAGCCATAAAGATGTCTCCAAGTGCCCAGCCACCTGACCATACAACTAATAATGTAAATCAAAGGGTTGAAAAAAGTAGTGTAAACTGCAAAATTTTAAAATGCTCTCAATTTGCACAAGTCAAAAAAAATTGTTGTTTGGTTACGTTTTACATCACATAACCCGATGTTTATCCCAGTATAATTCAATATTAGTTTTTTTCATGAACATTGGCCAGTTCTGATTGGCTGAAAATTTTTTTTCATAGCTCCATGAAAAGAAATCAGCAATGCCGGAACTACTTTTGCAGTCAAACTAATGTAAACAAACCTGTATACGAGATTTTATGGTGGCATATTTCTGCTGCGAGATACGAGATAGCTATTGCGATAATTTAAGAGAACTATCATGATAAAACAAAGTTTCCTGGAAAAATATTATCCAGATAATAAAAATTTTCATGATAAAAATATCGCTATAATTCTAACTGTTATCATGATTTTTTTTGCTTTCTTGCCCACAACTGACATTCACGGTATCTATAATTAGATACGGTTTCGGAACATCTTCAACCTTATCAATTTGCCTTTTCCCTGAATGGTTTTAAAGTTGTTCGTAGGAGGCATTTCAAGTCGTCTTTGTGATTTTACAGACTTCTGTTCATTTCGGGTCTTGTCAAAATTTACCAATTAAGCTACAACTGGTAATAATTCGAATTTCTACTTACTGCAATCTTCTGAAGTCAAAAACTACCGAGCTCATCCAAATGGTGAATTCTTTATTTACAGATATCGAGAAACAGATAGAACTATCACGATAATTTTATCTTGAATGGCAGCTTTGTGCACCATTGAGAAATTTTGAGTTAAAATATTAAGTTTATCGTGATATTTTTTTCAGGAAACTTTTCACTATCTCGATAAAATTTTCAGGAAACTTTAAGTTATCGTGATAGTTTTCTTAAATTATCATGATAGCTATCTTGTATCTCGTGGCAGAAGTATGCCACCACAAGATTTTATAATGTCTTTTCGTTCTGATTTTATATCGAGTCCGAAGTTCAAATTGCTAGCTGAATTTATTTTTTCTGAATAGATCTACTGAAAAAAAAAAAAAAAAAATCCAACAGTAAATTCAAAGAGAGAGCTGAAAACTCATTGTTTCTCTGCTGGGTTTAAACAATATTATTTTCAACTTAATTCTAGCGTATTGAACTTCCTTGGTGGCATATTTCTGCCGCGAGATACGAGATAGCTATTGCAACAATTTAAGAGAACTATCGTGATAAAACAAAGTTTCCTGGAAATATTATCTAGATAATTTTTCATGATAAAAGTATCACGATAATTCTGTTATCATGATTTTTTTTGCTTTCTTGCCCACAACTGACATTCACGGTATCTATAATTAGATACGGTTTCGGAACTTCTTCGTCTACAACCTTACGAATTTCCTTTCCCCTGAATGGTTTTAAAGTTGTTTGTAGGAGGCATTTCGAGTCGTCTTTGTGATTTTACAGACTTCTGTTCATTTCGAGTCTTGTCAAAATTTACCAATTAATAGTACGGTCACAAAACAGTAAATGCCACCTGCAGGCATGGTAACTGCCAGTTTTCACTCAAATTTGGCCGGTGGCAGCTCGGTGGCAGGCACAATCGGCAGGCGGCAGGTGGCATTTTAGACCCCACTAGGGCGCCTCTGAAGTTTTAAGAAAAAGTTAAAATTCTGTCTGCCACCGGCCGATTTTTTCCAATTGTGCCTGTCGTCAGGGCGCCGACCGGGCGCATTTCGTACTCGCGCTATCAAGCGGCAGACGGGCTGCAGCGCAATTTTTACTCCGTCGTGGGGTTCGAGGGCCTTCAAACTTTGGCCGGCATTTGGTAGGAACTAACTGCCACTCTCCAGCATGCGGCCTGCTGCCGTTATGCTACTGACATGCCACCGTACGATTTCAAAATATCTGCCGGCGGCAGGGCGGAGATTGAAAAGCAGCTTGGAGGCGACTGTCAGTGTTGGTAGGTGGCAAGACGGCGATCTGCCGAGTGCAGACTCCCGGGCCCCTGAAAATAAATCCGAGGCCATCCATCATACAAAATAGTCGTCATGGTGATTCTAATAGCACCAGAACGACTCAGAGACCTGCGTATTGATGGGGCTTGGGCTCTGGTCTCTTGCGCTTCGGTGCTGGCGCCTTGTCCTTCCCCTTGCCGCTGCCTTTAGCGGGCAACTTGTGGAAGGAAAAATTTCTCAAAAATTAGATCTATTTATCTTGTGGTTGATAGTAATAATGAACACTTTGTAGTGATACGAGAGCAATCTAGGTTTATATATCCCCCGTAAACCAGCCTGCCGCTGTCAGATTATCGGGCGGGCGCCGACCGGTGGCAGTTCGAACGCCCGATCGCCGGTCGGTGTCAGGTGTAAATGGCCGGTGTCCGCCAGGTGGGGGCAGGTAAAATCTGACGGCTGACGGCCTGTCCCCTAACTGCCACCGGCCGACACCCTGATGACGTTCCATACCCCTCGAACTTAAGAAACTGCCTGGCGCCGCCCGGAACCCGTCAGGCGGCCTTTTACTGGCAGTTATTAATGACCACTCGCACGGATTTGTAAAAAATCGGCCGGCGCCATGTAACTTTAAGAATCCACCAATGTCTAAAAATCGGCAGGCGGCAGTTTCACATTGTGACCGTAGTGTAAGCTACAATTGCTAATAATTCGAATTTTTACTTACTGCAATTTTGGGAAGTCAAAAAGTACTGAGTTAATCCAAATGGTGAATTTTCTATTTATAGATATCGAGAGGTGGATGGAACTAGCATGATAATTTTATCTCGCATGTCAGCTTCGTGCACGATTGAGAAATTTTGCGTTAGGTAATAAAGTTTATCGTGATATTTTTTTTCAGGAAATTTTTCACTATCTTGATAAGATTTTCAGGAAACTTTGATTTATCGCGATAGTTTTCTAAACTTTTCATGATAGCTATCTCGTATCTCATGGCTGAAATATGCCACCATAAACTTCTAACAAGAGGGCCATGATGGCCCTAAAGTCGCTCACCTGAGTCTTTTGACCAAACATGACCCATTTTCAATCTCTTTTGAGATATCATGACAAACAATCTACTAAGCTTTCACAATTATTGGACTGAAAATATGGCCTCTAGCATGTACACAAGCTTTTTCTAGAATTACTCACAGTGACCTCTTTTTTAGCCAACTAACCCAATTTTCCCATTGTAGATATTATCAATACAAAGATCCTTACCACCTTTCATAAGTATTGGACAGAAAATGTGGCCTATAGAGCATACACGGGTTTTTTCTAAGATGTGACCTACTGACCTAGTTTTTGACCCGACATGACCGATTTTTGAAGTCATCCAAGATGTCATCAAGTCAAACATTCTGACCAACTTTCAAAAAATTTGGACTGAAACTGTGACCTCTAGAGTGTACACAAGTTTTTTCTTTTTTTAAGATTTGACCTAGTGACCTAGTTCTTTGCCCGACATGACCCATTTTCAAATTTGTCCAAGATATCATCAAGACAAACATTCTGACCAAATTTCAAGAGTTTGGACTGAAAATGTGGCCTCTAGAGCGTACACAAGGTTTTTCTAAGATATGACCTCGTGACCTACTTTTTGACCAGACATGACCCATTTTCAAACTCGTCCAAGATATCATAAAGACAAACATTCTGACCAACTTTCAAGAGCATTGGACTGAAAATGTGGCCTCTAGAGTGTGCACAAGATTTTTCTAAGATTTGACCTAGTGACCTAGTTTTTGGCCCAGCATGATCCATTTTCAAACTCGTCTGAGATATCATCAAGACAAAAATTCTGACCAAGTTTCATGAGTAACTGACTGAAAATGTGGCCTCTAGAGCGTACACAAGGTTTTTCTAAGATTTGACCTAGTGACCTCGTTTTTGATCCAACATGACCCATTTTCAAAATCATCTGAGATACTATCAAGACAAACATTCTGACAAACTTTCAAGAGTTTTGGGCTGAAAATGTGGCCTCTAGAGCGTACACAAGGTTTTTCTAAGATTTGACCTAGTGGCCTAGTTTTTTGCCTGACATGACCCATTTTCGAACTCGTCTGAGCTATCATCAAGACAAACATTCTGACCGATTTTCAAGAGTTTTGGACTGAAAATGTGGCCTCTAGAGCGTGCACAAGGTTTATCTAAGATTTGACCTAGTGACCTTGTTTTTGACCTAACATGACCAATTTTCGCACTCGTCTGAGATATCATCAAGACAAACATTCTGACCAAGTTTCATGAGTATCTGACTGAAAATGTTGCCTCTAGAGCGTACACAAGGTTTTTCTAAGATTTGACCTAGTGACCTAGTTTTTGACCTGACATGACCCATTTTCAAACTTGTCTGAGATATTATCAAGACAAACATTCTGACCCACTTTCAAGAGTTTTGGACTGAAAATGTGGCCTCTAGAGCGTACACAAGGTTTTTCTAAGATTTGACCTAGTGACCTAGATTTTGACCCGACATGACCCATTTTCGAACTTGTCCGAGATATTATCAAGACAAACATTCTGACCAAGTTTATGAGTACTGGACTGAAAATGTAGCCTTTTGAGCGTACACAAGGTTTTTCTAAAATTTGACCTAGTGACCTAGTTTTTGACCCAACATGACCCATTTTTAAACTCATCCTAGATATCATCGAGACAAACGTTCTGACCAAGTTTCATGAGTATCGGTCTGAAAATGTGGCCTCTAGAGCGTACACAAGGTAAAAGTTGATGACAGTTGTCGCACGACGAACGATGGACGCCGGATACAGCACGATCACAAAAGCTCACCATAAATAAATCTACTCAATCTGCAAATGTTCAATACTATAATGACGTCATGAACTACGTCATTTTTACATCATGAAGGAGCAGTTTTACCGCGCTATGAAATATCAATGAAAAGGACAGTAAATAAATACGCAATGTTGGATTTACAAAAAAAGAGCTGTTAGAATTATTTAAGTGTATATTTATTGTCTGTGATATTGAATTATAAGGAATGAAGAGATTTTTTTTTGTTTTCATGGAAATATGAAAAAAAACAACACAGTGTGATTAGGTTTTTTTTTTTTTCATACCTCCATGAAAGCAAAAAAAAAATCTCTTCATTCCTTAAGTAAAATAGCCATTACAAACTCTGTTATCTTACATATATTTGAGATAGGATTTTGAGATATAATAGGATTATCATAATAAATAACAGTAATTATGTCATTTGTTACAGCAAATACAAACTAATGTATTGCTGTCTGCTTTTTCCAACACAATACACAAATTTCCCGTTTAATGACATATATCACAAATTTTTCTAACGGACAGATTTTTTTAAAACTGCACATACAAAACTCATCATGTCCCTAGGTGATTACAGTAAAAAAAGATATAGGTCACCATGCTCGTTTCTTAGAAATTTGACTTTGAAAAGGGTATATAAAGTTCCAAAATTCAGCTTATATTGGATTTAACATTTTAATGAGAATTAATTTACTTTTGCACAAAAAATATGTAAAAGCCTGGTTTTGAGCATGGTAAATGTGCAAATATGCATGTTATACACAGAACACTGAGTTAAAAAGGGAGATGATTTTACCGAATTAAGGGTTAATCTTTAATAGATCTATACTTTCTAACGGACAGATTTTTCTCAAAATTTTCACACCTACAGTATTTATAATATTTAACAAAAGGAAAAAATAAGAATGACACCTATCCGTGCTCATTTTGTCAGAAAACGGGGATGAAGCTCAGTATGGAAGTTATTTTTTTCCAGAAAAAAAATAGAAAAAAAGCTCAGCAGACACAGTTGGAAAAGGAGAAATTGCTCATTAGGACACAATAACTTTAAAGGTGGAAACAGCTATACTTCCACAGATTTAAATTTCCTGCTTTGGTCTGCTTGTTTAGTGTGTAACTCTGGGTCAACAGTACTTTATTAGTTGTACGGTCAGGTGGCAGGCGACTTGGAAACTTGTTCACAGCTGCGGTGAATCATGTCGCCACCTCGCCTTCGGCTCTGGGCTACATGATTCACCACAGCCGTGAACAAGTTTCCAAGTCCCTTGCCACCTGACTGTACAACGAATTTGTTATACTGCAAAGTTTTACCATTCCAACTTGTGTAAAGCGAAATTTGCCTGGTTTTTGGTTTCAAAAATTGAGTATGCTGACAAAGTTGAGTTTCCCTTCTGAATGCCCCAATTCAATGAAAACTGACATCACTGGGAAGTGACGTCACTGAAACCTTGGTAAAATGTGCAGTTTAGTGCATAATCTTGCTGTTAATCTTGATCGACGCTGCCATTTTGGATGTTGTGTTGAAAGTCATGTATACAGGGATCTCGAGAGGGAAAATGCTTTTACGTTGGTTTTGCTAGTGTAGATGATATATATGTTTGGGGCATATTATCCAATCAGATCATGAGAAATTTCTTTGCAGTATAATGATAATTATTTCACGGTGACAGTTCACAGATCCATTTTTTTCTCTTTACTACTACTACCCGAAGAAAGAGCTACTTGTTGTAGTGCACCAATAGTATTACCATATGTGTGAAAAATACATAGGTACACTTTTGATTCACTATCCATGACAAAAACGCATGCACAGTAGGATGCGCGCAAACAGTTGTGATATACGTTGTTAATACAACTCTCAAAATTGATGCTCGTGATAAAACTGAGGCTTGTGTTATTAATTTGGAGATTAACTCTTTACCACAGGACAAAAAAGGTACACTTGTCCAAATTGTAAGCATTTGATCTTGACTATGGCATTTACAAGTATCGTTTGATATAATAGAAAACATTGCTTTAAAGTAGTAAATACTGGTAACTAGCGTTTTCTCCTTTTCTCACAATGTTTTAAATAATCTCCTTCCTCAGCCTCTTTAAGACAAGGAATTGGATGGTAAAGAGTTAAAATGAAAAAGTAATATGGCAGCTACTTTGGGACTATTTTTGTTTCGAATTCACAATACTGTAAAAGTAGTCAGTTCTCATTTATAAGGCCAAAACAAAATATATGTGTGATTCCTGTTACATACTTATGAGAATTTGGGTTGATCTAAATACGTATTTTTTACATTGAATCAAGTTCTAGGGTTTTTAGGTTGGAATGTACTTTTATAATTTTTTTTTTCCAAACACGCCCCTGGGACCATTAATATAGGTAAAACAGCATAGAATTTTCAGAGGACAAGGATAACATTACAGTGTGACAAAATATTAAATGATCAACAGGTAAAAAAATGTTTAGGGTTGGGCATAAAAATACATGGATCCGTGGTGATAAGATAAACTGACTTCCTTGGTTACTGTTGCCAAGGGCTCCCAAACAACCACAGTAAATATATATACTGTATAGCAGATAGGCTACTTAAATCGCACTGTCATGTCTGTTTCTCTCAATAAAATTCCGGGAAAAAAAAAAATTCTATTATATGTTTCTGCCGATGATGAATTCTCGGTGAGAAATTTAAAGATGCTTGAACTAATTTTCACAAAGATATGTACACAAAAGGCGATTTACGGGGCTACGGACAGTGTAATAGATCTACTTGTTTTAGTAAAGTTTTGAACTTCAATGAGAAAGAGTAAAACACCTCAACAAACCTCTGATTTGCCACAGAATAATAGAATTAAAAATACCTTTTGTTTTCGTAAGGCTAGTAAAGTCATCTCAACATCATACCCAATAAAATAACACTGAATTAAAATTATAGATTGTCTGATTCTACAGAGAGGTGTAAGTTTATGAAAAATTGACTGTGACCTGACTATGAAAACTTTCAGGTTAAGGGAAAAAGGGTTGTCTTATGATTTTAAAATGCGTTAAGTGTGCTGTCAATTAACAAACTTGTTAATATCAGTTTGTTTTATCTTATGATATACTGAAGACAACGGGTGGTAAAGTTGATTAGAGCGGCAAATTGGTTTGCAATCAAACACACTTCTTATCAGTTAACAGTTTACCGACACATGCTTTGAAATGGCAGACGTGCTAATCCACTTTAGTACGACTAAGTCAAAAGTTTATTTAATTAACATAAGTTGCCTTTATAGCTAAACTTCCACCGGTAAAGAACAGAGTAATTAGACTTAATTTCATAACTGAATTTTACTTTTAGTGAGGAATATGTAGTGAGGATTACATGTCAATATGCTTATTGTAAATAGCAGATAGTTTTAATCCAAGATTAAACTTCATGTTATTTGCAATCTGATCTATATCTACACATTTAGCATATTCTTCATGTACCAAGGGTTAAGATTAACGTCTAACTGAAACACTGGTGACAAGTGCCACATTTTGGATATGCATAGGTTATTGAACAAGGTTAGATATTCAAGTAAACGTACTTATCTTTTACCAGTATTTCATATAGATATATTTTTACCTTTGTTTTCCACTTTAAAACATTTTTAAACTATTCATGTATTTTTGTCTCTTTCAAAATCTTTCGGGGGGGGGACTATAGCATTAATTAATCCATTGTGTAATGTAGCACTGATTAGAACTCTTTGCATATGTCCCATTTTCAGTCATTATCATAATTCAAACTTGTCTACACCCTCTGCGTGATCTCACATCAGCGGTACACGTTCGCAAAGCACACATATTTTAAACTTTTTCTTAAATTCAAACGTTTAAAACACAAAATGAATAAAAACTATCACATCCCTCCAACGTTAATAGTCATTTATTTGGGAGCCAAAATAGCAGACAACAAGGCTGCACGTCGGGTAAAATAAATGCGATGACCTGATTGGTCAAATATCGATTTCTACAGATCCATGTATAGACACAGTCAGGTAACCTGAATCACATATACATTTTGTTTTGGCTTAATCCCGACATGTTTTCAAAAGCCTTCTACTTCTGGGTTGTTAAAAGTTAGGATAGTGTAGTACACGATTAAACTTGCAATTCTTCAGATACCATTCAGTGAATAAAAAAATGCTAATATTTGTTTGCTATTGAGATATAAAACTCAAGAAAAGTGTTATTAAGCCTGCCAAAGGCTCACTTTATGACAATTTCCTAGACTCATTTAATAAAATTTGATCTCAAGAGCAAACAAATATTTAGATCAAATAATGATAAATTAGACTGAAAGACTCTGCCAATGTTTTCAGAAATAAAGGAGCAATGTTCTGTGAAGAGGGGCTTCATACATCTGCAGAAAGTATATACCAATGTCAGCCTGTTCAGGCTGACATGGGTTGAAACATTTTGCTATTTGCAAAATTTCTGCATGTCTAAGGACCAGTCTGCCTCATGATTCAGTGATTGATAGACTAAATCAACTACTGAACGCAATACTATTGTAGGTCATTTTTGACAAGATTTCGGGAGTGACAAAAAACTGTCTCAGTTTTTATTGAATGTATCAATTAATTCATATTTTTGGTATAGTACATTACATAACATGTTTTTAAAGGGTATAAGTCATTTTTCCCCCTTATTTATAAAATGAATGATTTTAACTAGTTTTAAAACTTACAATAGTATTGCCATCAAAATTTACCAATTTCAAACATAAACTGTTTGTGCAATACTATTTTAAGTTGACTGACAATAGTATTCCTGGTAAAAATACCTACAAGAAGTAGAAAATACTTACTGCAATACTATTGTATAATTATTTTTCCCTAAATCCAGAGTTTTATATGATTTAATGTAGCCAATGTATTTTAGTAGAATGCAGATACTGTCATATCGAGCTTTATCACAGGACTATTTCAGCCCCTATTCAGTGTGATTTTAACAATTATCAGTGCAACCCCATCAGACACACACTCTATCTCCAGACATGTTAAGTTCCTGGAAAAAAAATCAGTGAGACAGCCCGTATCTGACGCGAGCGCCGCAGGCGCGAAGCTCTGCTAGGGGGGTCCGGGGGCATGCTCCCCCGGAAAATTTTGAAAAAAATGGTGCCTTTTGGTGCCATCTGGCATGTCCTGGAGGCTATTTTTTCCTAGTTCTGTGGGCACTCCTAGAGCTTCTTTTTATTAATATTCATAGCTCAAGATACTCTTAAAATTCAAATTCAGAAAAAAAACATACATGTATGATTTTATTAACTTTATTGAACTGCACTACAGACTACACATCACAAAACAAAAAAGCAGAGATACAAAAGTGTACTGCCAGTAACCAGATGTAATTTCAGAATAAAAAAAAAATGGTATCCAATTCTGTGTTGCTTTAGCTTCCCACAAAAAATGAACTCACAGCTTTGCTGCTTTTTCTAGCGGCGTAAAGTTCAGAATGTTTCTTTCCCTCACCATGGCATTTCACATCATCAATAGCCTCCATGGCTTACACTAAAATGCTGCTGGCATACCGTACAAAACGCTTGTGTGGCAGAGCGATCGCTTTTCCGAACCCATTCATACGTTTTCTCAAGTTCGTTGCTGTATTTTGTGTCGTACTGAACTTTTTTCTGTCTTTTTTTCAGTGTTAATGGCCCTGGTGAAAGAGCACGCTTCGACATCTTTTTTTTTTCTCTCAAATTTGCTTAATGCGCATGTCTGATCAGGTACCTGCAAACGCTCTATATATTTACAGACCCGGTAGCAATCAATAAAGCAAGCATTCGCGGAGATCTGATTTCCGGACACTCCCGGTCTCATCGTATTTTTCCGGGATACAAGTTGTGGCTTTAAAAAAAAATCGGAATTTATATTTTCCGGGAGTTTTTAGCAAAAACCCGTGTGCCGTTTGCCGCTGTCTTTTTCCGTGATACTCACGGAATTTCCGGGAGACTTAACATGTCTGTATCTCTCTCTCACTCCCTCTCTCTCTCTCTCATGTCAAAAATGAAATGTTGGCAAGTCTACAATCTTTATGGAAACACTTAGTCCAAACTTCATCATATATGCATAAAAATGAGTCGAGCAAACATTCTTTAACGCTTTGTCATAAAATGCAAAATCCCAACTATGTTACTGGATGAGGTTGGACTTGTCAAATCAGCATATCTGGCTCCAGAAAAGATTAGCACATCTGGCTAGTGAAATAAGCATCCCATATGAATACCTTTCTCCAAGTGGTCTTAGCTTAAATTACCTACCCTTTACCTTTCAATCCTTCAATAAAGTGCCAATTGAAAGACATTGACATTTGCCCTCATTTAGAAAGTCCCAGATGTTACAATTTCCTGACAATTTTTGTCGAAATAGCTCTCAAATGACTCAGTCATACGAAAGCAAGATCAATGAACCATTTAGTCAGAATTTCATGATCACTGTTTGTAAAAAAAAAAAACAGGGTTGGCATCCTAGGGCTCAGCTGCAATCTCTGAAGTTTCTTTTCATCATTTTTGTCATCTGTATCTGCCCTAACACTATCAACTTTACTAAAGGTTCACTTCAAGTGGTTTGTTATCAATATTACATTCATTTGAGCCATGCTCTGACAAAAGGGGGCTTAATGCATCTCCGTGAACCATGGGACCAATGAAGCCATCACACACTTATTGATCCATAATGTCCACTTTTTTTTAACAATTAAGTTAATCATGACATAGACTGGTCCTTGGACACACAGAAAATTGACCAGTAGCGAAAAGTTTCGGCCCAGGTCAGCCTGCGTGGACTGCGCAGGCTGACCTGGTTCGAGACTTTTCGCAGATGCATTAAGCCCCCTTTTCACACAGCATGACTCATTTTTATAATCTCTAACCCTTCCAAGTACCAATGACATCCTTACTAGTAACTAATCCTAAGAAATCACTAACAGCACAAATATTACCAATGGTTCTATACTTTGAACCATCTCTCTCCCTCTGTTAAAAAGGTGGGAATAATTTTGCATAGTTGTCTCCAAACAAATACCACAGACTTTCAACTGTATGTCCACTCTCCACAGTATCTTCTTAATCTTTTTTTAATCAGAACCTCTTTCTTCATATAATTTGCCTCCTTATTTTCAGAACTCTTGAGTCCTTATGTATACTACAACTAAGTATCAGCAGTCGAAATGGATTTTGTGGATCCATGATTATGTGATGTGTGATAAGCTCCCTTTTGTCAGAGCATGTCTCAAAAATATTTTCATAACAAAAGTTTCCAATGTTCTGATTTGATTCTGGTGGTTGAAAAAATATATTGTATGAAAATGTGTCAGGGAGAGAGCTTAGATAAACGAGCAATTTCATTGAAATGATATCCCCTGCCGAAAAATTTGAACGACCGTGTAACTTAAAATCGCTCCTAGTCGGCCATTTTTCATCGAATCAAAAAAAAAAGGTATATTTGCGGAATGGGTCATTGTACACACATATGAAGTTTCATGAAATTCCGCCCAATGGTATTGGAGATATTCTCCCGGACGGACACACGGACGGACGGAAGGACGGACGGTCGGACGGACGGACGGAAGGACTGATGGACGGACAGACAACGCTAAAACTATATCCCTCCCCCTTCGGCGGGGGATAATAAGCACTTCAAACCTGCTTTGCTGTAGAGCTAGCTTTTACAGCGATGCTGTTTGGTGTTTGGTGTATTTCTCTCTGTGGAAGTTAAGTGGCGTGCCTTAGGTTAGTGCCTGGATGGGTGACCAGGCTGTTGCACATTACAAAAGTAAATACACACTTGGTAAGTTTGTCCATTTTGGTGGTTGAAAAAAGTGAATAGAACAAAGTAATGTATTTCAATACTCAATTGAAATACACACTTGGTGAGTTTGTCCATTTCGGTAGCTGATTCATTGAATAAAAATGAAGAAAAGGCAAAATGTAAAAGTAAAAAGTAATAGTAAAGTATTTTAATACTCTGATTCAAATACGCACTTGGTAAGTTTGTCCATTGCGGTGGCTGATTTTCTTGTATATTGACAGTCAACGTGCCAGTAGCCGTAGAACCATATGCATCAGAGCACTCAACAACAATTTCATACTTATCAACAATGTCATAATTCATGCATGATATGTTAGTGGCACATATTGGCCCGCAGTCTCTCTCTTGACATTCTTTTTTATAGATTTGTGAAGCTGGAAAACATGATACATAAATTTGTAATAAGTATTGATACTGATACATGTAATAGTTTATTGTAAAAATCACCATGGTTAATTCTCTACCAAACAAGAGAATTGTGGACACCACCAAATTAAGAGAATTGCTGATAACAAATGTACTGTGGCCCAAAAGAAGATTTCTGCCCTTGAAATGGTAGGAAGTATTGTGGGAAAAGGAGAAAATGCTGGCCAACAGCATTTTCTCCTTTTCCCACAATATCTTTTAAAAAGACCTCTTCTTTAGGGTTGTTTTTATTAGAGATTTTTTGGTAAGGGGTTAGTCCTTTTACTAAACTATATCTCATAAAAAACAGGAATATTTAGGCTTTTAATATTGTTGTTCCTAAGGAATATTTAAGGTTTTGAAATCAAGGATCATCTGGTGGAGGGTTTAACTTTTTTGTCAGAATAAAAGAAAATCACTTTCATCCATGTTACAGCATTTTCTCCTTTTCCCACAATATTTTCAAAAGGCTTCTTTCTCAAGGTCGCTATAAGTCAGAATTGTGTGGTAAAGGATTAAAATGATGAATGACTCACAGTTATACTCGTAGGGACTGATGCTGTTTCCATTATTAACCATCTCGAACATGTTTGGGTCCGGGTTTCTTGTAATATTACAAGTTACGTTATCTTCATCTGGACTGTTGGGATCAAAGGTGATTACAGTAAAGAGAAGAGACCTGTCATCTTCATCTTCATGAATAGGCACACTGTCGTTTAGATTCACAAATTTTATATCCTAGAAATAAAATCAACAATTAACCCTGTACCAAACAATTCAATGTTTTAGGGCCCCAATGAAGAAGGCTTTTGAAGACAATATTGGTAAAGGAGAACAGTTGGTACATGTGTGTCATGGAGAGAGGTTAGATATATAGGCACTTCAAACCTGCCTTGCTGTAGAGCTAGCTTTTATAGCGATGCTGTTTGGTATATTTCTCTCTGTACAAGTTAAGCAACATGCATTAGGTAAGTGCCTGGATGGGTGACCAGGCCATTGCACGTTACATTTGGTGGCAGTGGTGGGATTATGACAACTGCCGGACTGGAGTTGCCTTACCCATGTATATTACCCTGGTTTACTTGTGTATAAGTCTCAGGATTGAGACTTCTTGAAAGGGAGAGTAATGTCACAGAGAGAGGTTAGATAAATAAGCACTTCAAACCTGCCTTGCTGTAGAGCTAGCTTTTACAGTGAGGCTGTTTGGTGTATTTCTCTGTGCAAATTAAACAACGTGCATTAGGTTAGTGCCTGGATGGGTGACCAGGCCATTGCACGCTACATGTGTAACCAACACTTTCAGCTTGAAAACAATGTATGATACTCTTTAACCTTTACTAAACGACAAAATGTTAGACTTATTCAAATTGAAAGCAGCCGCAGACGACAATATTAATGTGGCTCAAATAGAGAAAATTGTCTTAGAATAGGTAGAAAACATTGAGGGAAAAGGAGAAAATGCAAGTTACAAGCATTTTCTCCTTTTTCCGCAATGTTTTCTAGAGGCTTTCTTCTTTAAGGTCGTTAAAACTCGGGACTGTGTGGTAAAGAGTTAACTCTTTATTAATGACAAAAATTTGACCTATGTCCAAACCGAAAGCATTTGTAGACCACAACATAGCTGTTACTCAAAGTATGAAATCTGTCCTTCATGAGATAGAAAAACATTGCAGAGAAAAAGAGAAAATTGCTGGTTGCCAGCATGTTCTCCTTTCTCCACAATGCTTTCAATAGCTTTTTTATCAGAGTTGTAACTGTCAGGGTTACGTGCCAAAGGGTTACTGCACAAATTTGGTCATTTGAGCCATTTTCATATATGGATGTCAGCAAATGACATCAAGCCTGGCCAGGTAGCTCAGTTGTTTGAGTATCTGACTTGTGACATGATGGTTGCTGGCTCAGTACCCCATCAGAGGAAAACTTCTTTTTGGTCATTTTTCGTCTCTCATCTCTGATGCACATGAGAAAAGTAGTAAAAGATTTGTAAAGAAAATTGTGTCAGTACTGATGTGAGAAAGCCAGGAAACACATGTATGTGTAGATGAACTGACTGCCTTGATATTGCCTGGACTATTAAAACGGCGTTAAACTCCAATAAAAACAAGAGCTTCCCAAAGCAGCACATACGCCCGAAGGGGCTTGTCAGTGAAAATCTAGAATGCCTGCAGATATCAAAATTTTAAAAGTCACATGCACAACTACACATCACAGAGATTCATTGTGGTAAGTTTTAACTTGTTCCAATGAAAACTGTAGGGGGAGTTGCGCGCACAAGAAATTGATAACGGACAGATGGACGACTGGGGCCGTAATATAATAAGACCCTTCGGGCGTATAAAACCAAAACAAATGATTTCAATATAAAGAACTCTACAATTCTGTTGTCTGCCATGGTTAAGAATGAACTCTTCACTTCATTATGCCAAGTTTTAACAATCTCGAGGCAGAATGCTTTTGAAAACATTGAGGAAAAAGTAGAAAATACTGGTAACCTACAATGTTTTCGTACCCCTTCCATTTATAAACAGATTTAAATTTTTGAGTTACATTTATCTTTTTTCTGCAAATGCTTTCAAAACAGACAAGGCTAAAATTTTGTTGTTTGGTAAAGAGTTAACTGAATGACCTCTAGAGATGCAGAAAGTTCAAGCTTTTCAGGGTCCTGTGTGGATTTGAGGTGAAGATGTTGAATTGTTACCCATTGATCCACACTATAGCTGACTGTTTACCAGCAATTTCTGCTTTTTCCACAGTGGTTTCAAAAGCTTTCTTTCTAACATTCCTTAAAAGTCAAGATTGTGTGGTAAAGGGTTAAATCATCTTTTCACAGGGAATGACTCATTAGTATATTTGATTTCTTCAGGTGCGTGTTTGTTGTAGTCTTAGATATGCCTATTTCAAATCAAACAACACCATAATGCTGTTATCGAGAGACTATATACTATATATATACAGTGAATCTTGTACATGCGACCATATGCTTTAAGCGACATTTTTGTGCTAAACGACCGTTTTTTTAAGTCTGCCCGAGCTATTTCCATCTAATTTTATGTTGTATCGGACATGTACAGCGAGAGTCGAAAGACAAGAACGGAAGTCGAAAGCGGAGAAACACAGGTGGTCGTTTCAACATTACCAAAGACATTTATCATGTACGTAAAACTGATTCAAATTGGACATGTACAGTGATGGTCAAAAGTCGAGAACGAAAGCCGAAAGGAGAAAAACTCAAGGGGTAGTTTATATGCTCCAGTGATGTATGTTAAACTGTTCCAAATAGCGTTAGCTTTTCTGAGCAATATTTCAGTTTCAGAGGATAACAGAGGATAAGACAGGTCTATGTTTTTCCTTTGCACCAAAGATATAACCTGTTTCGGTCATATATCTGCATGGGTGTCTCAAAGCACTGCTGATGTCCTTGTAAACTTTAATTCGTGCATTAGCATGCTCAACAGCTGCACGCTATCATCTATGATAGAGGTTGAACTTCCTGCAAGGGCGTGCATCTCGAACTTTTAATAGTTGTGCTGCAGTGAATGGAGTTATCACTGAAAGACTGTTAGGATAAATTGTTTCTATTAATAACGCACATTGACTTAGAAAAGGTCTAAAAGGCAAATCTACAATTTGGCGCATTAAACGGATCTGCTGTGCGCCATTCTAGTAGCCGAGAAAGACAGACTCCATATAGCCATTAGTACCCGAACAATCAACTGTGATTAAAGTATACTAATGATGATGTCCAAAGGAGCAATGTCCTTGATGTTTGTTTGGACGATAAATTCCGTGACTCGTTGCATAAACGGCACATAAAGCTGCCTCAATTTCATGCCATGTGCCCTCCAGTCGCAACTCATCTAATGATGACCAGCGAATATAACCTGCTAAACACGTATAAAATACTGGAATAGCCGTCTGTGTCTCATTTTCAACAGTTGCTAAACTCACATTGAAAAGTGTTGAAAGCATTCTATATATCCGATATGTTCGTAACCACATACTAAACAAAGGAACTCTATTGCGTTTCAATGAAATATTTGGGAACTCGGGTAATTCTACCATATTGACTAACTGAAGAAATGTTTTTGGATCTCACCCATTGCTTGAAAAAACTCGTATTGTTGACAACATATCATTCGAAAAACATTTCTCCCAGAATACTGTCATAATAAAAATGCAATCTGTTGCGAATATCAAGAAATGTGATTGGCGGTAAATGGCATGTTTTAAAAGTGGTGATTGTGTACATTCTGTTTTCGAAACGGATTATAAGAACTTAATCAAAACGATAAGCAATGACCGTACACAATCACCACTATCAAAACGTGAACTTTCAAAATCGAAATGAATATTTTCTTAAAAATCCGTATTAAATCCATTTCCAAAACCAAATGTATATGTATAGAGCTATGCAACTAGCCTAAAAAAACTCGTGCAAGATGTTGGCAGACAGTTGTTAATTTTCTATCCAGATTTTATCAACATGCTTTACAGACCGTACACAATCACCACTTTCAAAACGTATACTTTCACAATCAAAGTACAGCTTTCAAAATTATTTCAGTCGTATCACGGCGACAGCTCACATATACCTGTATTTCTTGGGTTTCACCGATAGTAGGCTAGGGCTCTGAAGTATGTTGCCTAACGACACATGAAAAACCCAATGGATCCAGTGAGGCTCGAGCCCGGGGCCTCCTTGTCATGAGTCCAACACTTTACCTCTGAGCCACGCAGGATCCGCAAAATAGACAGGCCATCAGCAGTGTTTGGAGAAACCCAAAGAGATATTTTTCCAAAACAGTGTATATCTATGGTGAACTGGTATGTTGTAGGATTGAAATGGGTCTTAACCTCTGAAACTGAAATAATGCACGAAAAAAGCTAACGCTATTTGAATCAGTTTTAACAAACTTCATTCTGTGGAGTGCATTTAAACAACCCCTGGTGTTTTTCCGCTTTCGGATTTCCTTCCTGACTTTCGATTCTCGCTGTACATGTCTATTTGGAGACATTTGTACTACATATATATACTCAACAAAAAAGTTAAGGAAATCTCAGAAAACCATGTAACAAAAGAATACCAAAATGAACAATAAATGAATTCCTATTTTTTTCACTAGATACATTTCATTGCTTGAAAGAAATGTTTCCTTTTGCTTGATAGCACTAATAACATCACTGTGTTGCACTGTGTCAAGTAATCCAGGGTCAAACTTCTTTTTTCGCGAAATTAGTGTCTACATAGTATTTCTTCTTTCTGTGCAACACAGTCATGAAAAAGCTTAAGCAAAGGAACTGTTTGAAATTCAACTCCTATGAATGCCACATGAAATTTATGTAAGCCCCTTCTCATGATAGACTCAAACGTTACGTATGGAAAAGGAGAATGTTCAAAATATCCCTTCAGTAGCAAGTGTGCCCCCCCATTTCAGGGTCAAAAAAGGACTTACACTGGCATCACATGAGCCAAATAACACTGGTGATTTAGAGCTGAGGAACCAGCTGCCATTGCTCCTGTAGCACTACAGCAAGAGACAAGGGGCTGTGCCTGTATTCCGTGTCAGATCCTCAGTTCAAAATGTCCCACACGTGTTAAAAGGGAGTCATGTCTGGTGAGTGCACCTGGCTAGTCAATGAGCACAGCAATTTTCTGACGAAAGAATCTTGGACGATAGCAATGGAGATATTGAACTTGATTGAAAACTGAAATTTCAGATCAGTCGTGAAAGTTGCTCAGATTATCTGAGATAAATAAATAGTCTTAGAAGGGCCAATTAAAGGCTTTTTTTGGGGTGAGACTCTACAGTGATACTCTTTACTCAAACCAATCAATGTTGCAATTTTGTGAAAAATGGCGGGAAGACCAGTCAACCTTGACATAGATTTTTTAAGCCGCTATATGTGCTATAAACTTAAATAAAGCATCCTTCTGAAGAAAATGGACACTCTCTAAAGGCTTGGTCACACCAGAAAACGGACAAATAATGGATAAAAAATCATTTTATCCGTTCGTGTCCGTTCGTATCTGTTTTATGTCCATTTCTTATCCGGTGAATCTGCTACTTGTCTGGTGACGTCCGGTGATGTCCGTTACGTCCGTTGGGAAGTTTTGAGCATGTTCAAATTTTCCACCGGACAAAACGGAAAGAGACATGCAAATAACAGACTTTGGATGCATCTGACTATTCATACCCTCGGCATGTCAAGTGACCGGTACGTTCCTCGTACGTTGGTGTTTGGTACATTTCCGTTCATCGTACATTGGAAGAACGTTTTGTCCGGTTCTCATGGTTGCACTTCCGTTTTATCTGGTACAAGTCCGTTACTCATACGGTGATATTTGTTAATAAACCATTTATTATCCGGTACATACCTGGTAAATGTGTGTCTTTTCCGTTACATGTGCGGTACTCATGCGGTCATTGTGTGGCTTCTTCGCTCAAAACACCGATTGTGTGAGCCTCGAGCAGCAGAAGAGATGAATTTTGTCACCAGATAACCAAATTCTGCATGTTTTTGTCCGTTTTCCCTCCGTTACATATCCATTAGCCAGTCTGACCAAGACTTAATACTTTGAAATTCAAAATTTTTAAAGTGTTCTAGATCTTTTGTCATAGTCCCTCAAACATAATTTCCTTAACTTTTTTTGTTGAGTATTATATTTGTAAAGGACAGTAATGTGCCATGAGCACTAAGCTAATTTGCAAAAGTACTATGTTTTAACAAAATACAATATGAATCTCCAACTACAATTTAAAATCGGGTATGATTTGTCTGCAAGCGAGTCTCCGGTAGGATGATCATATACTGCATGGGTTTCCCCTTGCACAAACAAAATACTTAAATTTCCAGCAAGTATGGATAATTCATCTTTTTCTCACTTTACTTTAATGTACTGCAAGAAAATATCATTCATAAGTCACTTAGAATGATGCATATTTTTACTTGGTGTCCCCTTAACTCTTTCACAACTGATTAAATAAATTGCATTTTCTCAATTGCTACAAATACAGTTCAGCTACAAGATCAAAAGATAGTTCGTTCATAATCTAGAATATAGCAGTGGACGGTGTAGATCATAGATCAGACTGCACATTCTGTGCAGTCTGATCTTGATCTACACTGTTCACAAAAGCTTCTGGTGTTGTCTATGGTGTGGAAAGATTTAAACCTTTACCACATATGCCCGACTTTTAACTACTCTAAGAAAAAAAGCCTTTAAAAACAATGTAGGAAAATAAGCAAATGCTGATATACAGCATTCTTTCCTTTTTTTTAATGTTTTCTTCCTTATGAAAGACAAACTTCATGTTTTGGTTAATATTTTTTTTCTAACAACAGACTGAATCATGATGTAGACTGATCCTTTGACATGCAGAAACTTTACCCATAGTAAAAAGATTAGACCTAGAGGTCAGCCTGCGTGAACTGCACAGGCTGACCTCGGTCTATACTTTTTGCAGATGCATTAAACCCCTTTTTCAAAGAGCATGGCTTCTAGAAAAATTGTTTGTGTAGTGAATTGAGATCATTGACTAATACTTACCCAGTTTGTGAAGTTAACTATTAAAGACATGTTACATGTAGATGTGTAGTTGCATGACTCAGAGTTACCAACTTTGACAGTGACGTAGTAAGACTTGTTTGGATAGCTTGGAAATACTGTAATGTTACCAGTTGTTGTTATATTACCTTGAAATAGAAAATATTATTTTTTCTCATATTTATCTTGCTCTTTGCAAGCTGTAGGTATTAAGACATTCTGAAGTGGAAAATTTGTATCAAAATCAGATAGAGTAAAAGACCAGAGCCTATTAACCCTTATCCTGCTCAATAACTAAAATGAAATTTTCAACTCAATAGTAAAAACCCAAATATTGCTATTTTGAAGTTATGTTTTGGAGAATCCTCATCAGAGAGTGTAGATCCAAGATCATACTGCACGTTCTGTGCATTCTGATCTTGTTCTACATTTGTCTGCAAAAGGTCAGCGAGTCATGCTTAGCAGCCTAAATAGGGTCAGGCAGTGAGAATTTGTTTAGTTTCTGCTGGAAAAACCGTCCCCCAACTCAATCTTCGCAAACATGTAAAGATGTAATGGCTGTTGTTCTCTAGACAAAATGTTTTTCTGCAGATAAATTTCATACTTATGACAAAGTCAATTTGTAATTATTGCTGCTGCATATACAGAACACTTTACACAGCTCTTTACTTTTTTTCCATAAGTGAGAAAGATGCCAATATAATTTGAGCAATACTCTGACAAAAGGTGGCTTAATGCATCTCTGTGATACATTATACATTTACCAAGCAGGTCATCTCATAATTATGGATTCATAACATCAATTTTCTCTAACAATCGACTTACTCATGAGGTAGACTTGTCCTTTGACATGCAGAAAATTAAAAAAAAAAAGTAAAATGTTTCTGACCAAGTCAGCCTTATGGATTGAGCAGACTCACCTTGGCCAAAATTTTAGCAGATGCATTAAGCCCCCTTATTACAGAGCATGGCCTATGTGTATTTTCGAGCAGAATATGCAATTTAGTCCTTTATTGATTATGAATGAGCAACAGCTAGGATAGACAGAATAAATGGTTGGTGTCTTGGATCGGGAAGGTTTGGACTTAGAGTTCTGGTGATTCACCCATGGTTCACCTGATAAAATTTCCACACCTTGCCTGATAAACTTTCCCAATGCAAGACACCAATTTTTTTATATAGCTAGTTGTATCTTTTTACAGAGTCTGTTAACAATTTACAAAACAAAACACTAGTTTTGATGTTCCTGAAGAAGAAAACTTTTGAAAACATTGATGGAAAAGGAGAAAATACTGGTAACCAGCATTTTTTTCCTTTTCAACCACATTTGTTTTAAAACCCTTGTCACCCTTTAAAAAAAAAAAACGTGTTAAAATCCAACGCACTTGATGACAAAATGTGGCTTGACATATTAATTATGTCTTCTAATGGGTGGAAAACATTGTGGGTAAAACAGAAAATGCTGGTTATCAGAATTTTCTTCTTTTCCCACAATGTTTTCGAAAGTTCTTCTCAAGGGTTGTTAAAAACTGGGATTATGTAGTTAAGGAATAACAGGCAATCTTTTCCATTCAGTAATATATATTTGTTTTCTGCCAATGCTCTTGCCTTGGACAAGTCTAAATGATTGATTGATTGGTGCTTTATGCTGCTTTCAACATTATATCGGTCATATCACAGCTACAGCTCACATATTTATGTATGTCCTGGATGTCACCGGTACTTGGCTAGGGCTCTGAAGAGTCAGGGGACACTCCAACGAAACATCCAGCGCTTCCAGTGAAGCTCGAACCTGGGCCCTTCAGGTTACGAATCTTATACTTTACCACTGAGCTATGCAGGACCCCTGCAAGTCTAAAGCTTTGGTGTATGGGAAAAAATCATAAACTATTATACCTGTCTCTTGATCCACAGATGCAACATCAAGATCTGTTGATTCTCTTGTAAAGATCAGTCTTTGCCAAGTTTCATTAATGGAGATAAAATGTTCAGTTGGATCAGGTACATTCACTGTGAACAAGGTATTTCCTATAACAAAGGTATCCGCAATGGTACGTGGTCCCTGGTCCTCGCATGTTGGTCTTTGGAAACAGCCAGCTGTTGTCAAAATATTAACCATTAAAGCACCTTTTACAAACTTAGTAGCTCCCAAAATCAGTGCAGATCAAGATCAGACTGCAAAAAACCTGCAGTCTGATCTTTGTTCTATGCTGTCTGCTTTTTGAAAGCAGTATGGATAAAAGCAACCTTGAAATTGCAAATACATGTACTTGGGTCTTATCAACATATTTAGAGTAAAAGTATCTGTGGGGTTTATTTGGTGCTAAATCGGTTAAAACTTGCATATTACCAGCTTATTGTTAGATGTAGATGTACAAAACATTTTAAAGATAACACAAATATTTGAAAGGGAGAATAAAAACTTTCTTCAGTGATAATGGAAATCATTGTTTGAAAAGGTGCTGTTGCTTGTATCGAAAATAATGAGCCATGTTCTGGCAAAAGGGGGGCTGTGATGCATGATACCAAGCACGTCATATTAACTATTATGGATCCATAAAACCCATTTTGTACAGCAATTAATTTGATCATAAGGTACATTTGTCCTTTGACTGCACAGGCTGACCTGGGTGCACACTTTTTGCAGATGTGTTAAGCCCCCTTTTCACAGAGCAAGGCTCAAATACATTTTTCTCTCTTCTCACACAATTTTTACAAAATGTAGGTTATGGCAATGGTGTTAAATGTTTTATTTGTACTGTTGTGGGCTAACTCCTTCTTCAACAATGTTTCTAAAAAGAAGTCTATGGAAAGGGTATGAAAAGGCATACTAGTACAGTTAACCCTTTACCACACAACCCGAAGTTTTGACCACTCTGAGAAATGTGCCTTTTGAAAACGATGAGGGAAAAGGAGAAACTGTTGATAACCAGTATTATCTTTTTTTCCCACAATGTTTTATTTTCTTTCTGACAGAAATACCATCATTTGAACCATAATTAATTTGTCGTCTGCAAACACTTTCAATTTTGACCAGTGTAAAATTTTGTCACTTTGTAAAGAGCGAAGGGTTGGCTCTTTACTAAACAGCAAAATTTCAGACACATCCAAATTGTAGGCATTTGTAGATGAGAAAATAAATGTGACTAAAAAATTGAAATTTACTTTTTGAAGGGTAGAAAACATTGTGGGAAAAGGAGAAAATGCTGGTTACCAGCATTTTCTCCTTTTTCCACAATGTTTTCAAAAGCCTTCTTTCTCAAGTTCATTAACCTTTCAACAACCTTGAGCAAAAGACCTTTGAAGACATCATCAGAAAGTGCTGTATATGTGGTTATATAATTATCTGTGTCGAAAAAATTGCGATTTACAAGTTATGGACATTTTGCAATCGGAACTGTTTGCGAATTCAAAACACTTGTTATTTGTTGGTATACTTGTGGTAAGATATGCAAACAGAAAAGTTTGCAAATTTTTCAGATTTGCGAAATCGCAAAAATGTCCACATCGCAAAATTTTGACTTATACAGAAAGAAAATACTGCGAGCCAGCATTTTCTCCTTTCCGATAATGCTTTCTTACCCTTCCAAGGCAAATTTCACTTTTTGAGTCAGGTTTGTCATCTGCAAATGCATTTTCCATTTTCTTTACTTTTCCTACACTGTTTTCAAAAGCAGTCTCTCTCAGGGTCTGAATAAAGATATTTAATCTTTGATACAGTAGAAAGCATTGTGGGAAAAGGAGAAAATGCTGGTTACCAAAATTTTCTCCTTTTTCCACGATGTTGTCAAAGGCTCTTTTCCTCAAGGTCATTAAAACTTGTAGTTGTATGGCAAAGGGTTAAATAGTTCAATTATTAGTTTTACATGCTATTCAATGGATTAAAAAAATTCTAAGTGATGATTTTTTTTTTATGAAAAGGAAAAAATCCTTGTTACCAGCATTTTCTCCTTGTCCGAAATTTTTTTTTCAAAGGTCCTTTCTTCAATAACATTTAAACGTGATTGTGTGGCAAAGGGTTAAAAAGTTATCTCTTTACCAACTTTGAATTTTAGACTGGTCCAAATCGAAAGCTCTTGCAGACAACAAACTCATCATGTCTAAACTATAGAGATTTACCTTCGAAATGGTAGCAAACATTGTGGGTAAAGGAAAACAAGAGGACCATGATGGTCCTATATAACTCACCTGAGTACTAAGCAGTAAAGGTCTACAATGAAGATAAACACCAAATATCAAAGTTCAAGGCCAAATGATAATGAAACAACAGCGGCAAATTGTCGCAAGATACGCCCGTCCCACTGCTAGTTTTTGAGGGGGGATAATAATCGTAAAGGGCAGGAAGAGGAAAATAGTAGTAGAGCAGAAATAACGTAAGTGATTGAAATAGGCATGAATGTCTCCTCTAATGTTAAGGAAACATGCATGTAAAGTTTCAGGTCATTCCAACATGAAAAGACAAAGTTATATTGTAGAGAAGCATGAAAAGCTGTAAAAAAAATAATGAATAGGGAATAATTCCAGAAAGGCATTAGGTAAGGTTACGGCTCCAGTGCATTGCACTTTTCATAACTGCAACAAACATGTTTACCGAGTCTCAAGTCAATTTGACTTGAGGTGACAAAGTTCCGTTCCGGACAAGCAAGAAATACTGTAAAAATGAAGAACAAAGTGGAATTACTCAAAATCCGCGCTAGGTAGAGTATTGTTCTTGTGCACTGTACTCTGTAATATTGCAACAAACATGCATACCAAGTTTGAAGTCATTCTGTCTTGAGATGACAAAGTTATATTCCAGACAAGCAGAAAATGCTGTAAAAATGACGATCAAAGGGAAATAACTCAAAGACATCACAAGGTAGAGTTATTGTTCTTTTGCACAGCACTCCGTATTATTGCAACAAACACAAATGCCAAGTTTAAAGTCAATCGGACTGGAGATGACAAAGTTAAGCTCTAGACAAGGAACTGGACTGTAAAAATGAAGATCAAAGTGGAATTACTCAAAATCTGCGCTAGGTAGAGTTATTGTTCTTGTGCACTGTACTCTGTAATATTGCAACAAAGATGTATACCAAGTTTGAAGTTGTTCTGACTTGAGATGACAAAGTTATATTCCGGACAAGCACTTAATGCCGTAAAAATGACGATCAATGGGAAATAACTCAAAGACAGCAAGAGGTAGAGTCACAATTCTTGTGCACTGCACTTCCAAATATTGCAACAAATAAGCATACCATATTTCAAGTCATTCCTACTTAAGATGACAAAGTTATGCTCCGGACAAGCAAGAAATGCTATAAAAATGAAGATCTAAGGGGGAATAACTCAAAATTCATGCTGGGTAGAGTTATGGTTCTTGTGCATTGCACTCCACAATTTTTCAACAATCATGCATACTAAATTTGAAGATGTTCAGACTAGAGATGACAAAGTTATGCTCCGGACAAGCAGAAAATGCTGTAAAAATGACAATCAAAGGGAAATAACTCAGACAACTCAGACAGAGGTAGAGTTATGGTTCTTTTGCACTGCACTCTGTATTATTGCAACAAACACAAATGCCAAGTTTCAAGTCAATCAGACTGGAGATGATAAAGTTATGCTCCGGACAAGCAGAAAATGCTGTAAAAATGACGATCAAAGGGAAATAACTCAAAGACAGCATGTGGTAGAGTTATGGTTCTTTCGCACTGCACTCTGTATTATTGCAACAAACACAAAGGCTAAGTTTCAAGTCAATTGGACTGGAGATGACGAAGTTATGCTCCGGACAAAGAACTGGATGCCGCTCACCCGCCCACTTGGATGCCCGTACACCATGGGTGATCCCATAATACGTCCCGTCTTCCACGGGCATATAAAAAGAGAAATCTCAGAACTGTTATAGAGGTCTAAGCCCTTAGGTTACCCTGAAAAATTTTTTAATAATTGCCTGACATAAGGCTATGTAAAAACATGTGAGCCCCAGGGCAGGGCCTCCACCAAGTTTGGTGCTGATTGATTTATATTTGTAGATGCTAGAGTGTAAACAAAGTCAAATACAGCAATTTTTCTAATTCAAGGGAAAATAACCCCAGTCAATCTGGTCCAATTAGACCCATAATCGAACTCATCCAAGATCTTATGGTCATATATATTTTGACCAAGTCTGGTGCTGATTAGTTAATAATTGTAGATGCTAGAGTGTAAACGAAGTCAAATATAGCAATTTTTCTAATTCAAAGGCAAATAACTCAAGTTGTTCTGGTCCGATAAGACCCATAATTGAACTCATCCAAGATCTTATGGTCATATATATTTTGACAAAGTTTGGTGCTGACTGGTTAATAATTGTAGATGCTAGAGTGTAAACAAAGTCAAATATAGCAATTTTCTAATTCAAGGGCAAATAACTCCAGTCGTTCTGGTCTGATTGGACCCATAATCAAACTCATCCCAGATCTTATGGTCATATATATTTTGACCAAGTTTGGGGCTGATTGGTTAGTATTTGTAGATGCTAGAGTGTAAACAAAAAATGTGAACGGACGGACAATGGACAGACAACTGACGACGGATGGTGAGTGATCACAATAGTTCATCCTGAGTACATGTACTTCGTGCTTAGATGAGCTAAAAAGCTGGTTACAAGCATTTTCTCCATTTCTCACAATGTTTTTGAAAGGTCATTTCAGTTCGTTCTATATGCTTTTCAAGTGGTTAACAAAATTCTCAGAGATGACATAATGATTTTGAAAGCCCCCAAACAAGAAAGAATTAGATCTACATTGTACATGTACATGTACTGTTTGTCTGTATGATGTTAAACACCATTTTCAAAATTATTTCAGTTATATCGTGGCAGCCTGTTTGCTTATCCATGCTTTCCTGGAGTTTCTTTCTCCAATTCTATGTACAATTTTCTTCCCAAGGCTGCTTTCCCACATAACCATTGTTGAAACAGTGATCAGCAATGAAAGAGAAATGAATCCTGTTGCAATGACTTTCATCAACCCTTATCCTGCTGAATAAAAGAAAACTTTCAAGCCAATGGTAAGAAATCCAAATATTGTTGTTTGAAAGGTATTTTTGGAGGAAATATATCTCCTTATTGGACAGTGCAGATCCAAGATCAGACTGCACATTCTGTGCAGTCTGATCTTGATCTACGCTGACCGCAAAAGGTCAGTGAGTCGCTCTTAGCAGTTTAAGGGTTAATCCTTGGAAAGAAATTGACTGAGCTGGCAATTCCAACCACCTACCCTCTGGTCTCAAGTCTATCTTGTACTAAAGATCAATGGCAAATCCTGCACAGTCTGATCTAAATCAATACTGTCTGCAAAAGCAACTACAACTGCCTGCAGCACTGATATCCTTAACTCTCTACTACATGACAAAAATTAAAGACCTGTCCAAATTGAAAGCAAATGCAGATGACACAGAAGGTAATACAGGGTGTTTCATAATAAATGTTACACTTTCAAACATGTCGTAGGGATATTGTTTGTAAAGATAAGACTATAAAATTTATGCCATTTAATAAGTTTAAGAATACAGTTTTATGACATGGACAGTATGTAAGGTAACATTTAACAATAAAACTGCTATTTTCTGTAAAAGAAATATGTTGATGAACATGAAATGTTCAGACTGACATACATTTTGATGTCGCAGGACATTTCATGAAATTCACTTCCAATGATTTGCACATCTGGTTTATTGATTGATTGATTGTATGGCGTTTAACACCTTTTTCAACATTATTTCAGTTATATGGCGGTGGCCAGTGCAGTTATCCATGCTTTCCTGGAGTTTCTTTTACCAGTACTTGGCACAATATTCTTTGGAAGCCACAGGCTGCTTTCCCACATCCCTTTTTTTTTAACCAGTCTCATCTCTAGAATTATTGACACCTTAAGCTCATTCTGTTGTCTGCATACTGTACATGTCATAAAGCTGTATTCCTAATCTTATGAAATGTTATTGTATTAACTTTATAAACAATACTACCTTAGGCACTTCTGAAAGTGTAACATATAATTACATGTACTATGAGATACCCTGTATGACACAGACAATAAGATTTATCTTTGGAAGGGCACAAAAATTATAGATGAAGGAGAAAATGCTGGTTACCAGTATTTTTTTCCTTTTCTGACAACGTTTTCAAAAGCCTTTCAAAAGCCTCCTTAAATCCTAAGGCTCATTAAAACTTGGGATTATTTGTTAAAAAATTAAGTCATCACTTCCTGCAGAAAGGTCTTTCAACTTGCAGTAGAAATTTTCAACAAGAAGGCCATGATAGCCCTGGATCGCTCACCTGAGTCAAAAGGCGAAATTTCACTCCATGTGCATAATTCAATTTCTGACCAATTGTCAGGTCAGTTGATCTTAAAATGTGGCCTCTAGAGCGTCCACAAGGAATTTCCGTAAGTTGACCTAGTGACCTAGTTTATCATCCAATTTAGAACTCATCAAAAAATTTATCAAGACAAACATTCTGAACAGTTTTCAAGTTAATTGAGCAATAAATGTGGCCTCTAGAGTGCCCATAAGGTATTTCTTTAATTTTACCAAGTGACCTAGTTTATGATCCCAGGTGACCCAATTCCAAACTCATAGATCTGCTATTTTATCAAGACAAACATTCTGACCAATTTTCTAGTCAATTGAGCAAGAAATGTGGCCTCTAGAGTGCCCTAAAGGTATTTCTTTAATTTGACCTTATGACCTAGATTATGAACCCAGGTGACCCAATTTTGAACTCCTCTTAGATTTCATCAAGAGAAACATTTTACCCAATTTTCAAATCAATTGAACAATAAATGTGGCCTCCAGAGTGCCCACAAGGTATTTAATTAAACCTAGTGACCTAGTTTATGACCCCAGTGGACCTAAATTCAGACTCATGTAAGATTTTATCAAGACAAACATTCTGACCAATTTTCAAGTCAATTGAGCAAGAAATGTGGCTTCTGTAGTGCCTACAAGGTATTTCTTTAATTTGACCTAGTGACCTAGTTTATGATTCCAGATGATGGTGGTAAGATAAACCGACTTCCTTAGTTACTGTTGCCAAGGGCTCCCAAACAACCACAGTAAATACATATACAGTATAGCAGATAGCCTACTTAAATCGTGCTGTCATGACTGTTTCTCTCAATAAAATTCTTGAAAAAATATTTTTATCATATGTTTCTGCAGATGATGAATTCTCGGTAAGTAAATTCAAAGATGCTTGGACTAATTTACACAAGGATAATTACAAAAAGAGCGAATTACAGGGGCTATGGACAATGTAACAGATTTACTTGTTTCAGCAAAGTTTTGAACTTCAATGTGAAAGAATAAAACACATCAACAAAACTCCGTTTTGTCACAGAATAATAGAATTAATGTTACTTATTGTTTTCGTAAGGCTAGTAAAGTCATCTCAACATCATTTCAAATAACACTAAATTACAAGCATTTCGAAAAATTTATAGATTGTCTGGTTCTACAGAGAGGTGTAATTTTATGAAAAATTTCAATATCAGGTTAAGGGAAAAAGGGTTGTCTGATGATTTTATAATACGTTAAGTGTGATGTATATTAGCAAACTTGTTAATATCATTGACGGTAGTTTACCTTAATATGATATACTGAAGACAACGGGTGGTCAAGTTGATTAGAGTGGCAAATTGGTTTGCAATCAAGCACACTTCCTATCAATTAACAGTTTACTGACACACCCTTTGACATGGCAGATGTGCTAATCCACTTTAACTCTCACCAAATGACAAAATTTTAGAACAATCCAAACTCAAACCATTTGCAGACAACAAAATAAATGACTCAACAACTGAAATTTGTTTTTTTTAAAGAGCACAAAATACTGTGAAGAAATGAGAAATGAGAAAATAAATGTTACCAGCATTTTCTCCAATTTCCGTAATGCTTTCAAAAGCTGTCTTTCTCAGGGTCGTTAAAACTCGGGCTTATGTGGTAAAAGGTTAAAACGGCTTGGTCAAAAGAAAAATTTACAAGTTGCCTATTGAGCTGAATACCAGTACAGAAGTTAGACTTATTTTTTATCACTGAAATCTACTCTTAGGAAGACAGTAAGAACTACATGTCAATGTGCTTATTGTAAATAGCAGATAGTTTAAATCTGAGACTAAATTGCATGTAATTTAAATCTAAGACTAAACTGCATGTAATCTGCAATCTGATCTGTATCTACACATTCAGCACATTCCGCATGCACCAACGGTTAAGATTAATGTCAAACTGAAACAGTGATGTCAAGTGCCACTTTTTGGATGTGCATAGGTTATTGAACAAGGTTAGATATTCAAGTAAACATATTTTCTTTTTATTAGTATTTCATATAGATCTATTTTTACCTTTGTTTTCCACTTTAAAACATTTTTATTTCTTTCAGGATCTTTCAGAGGGGAAAAAACTATAGCATTAATTAATCCATTGTGTAATGTAGCGCTGATCAGAACTCTTTACACACATCCCATTTTTAGTCATTATCATAATTAAAACTTGTCTACAGCCTCTGCGTGATCTCACATCAGCGGTGCATGTTCGAAAATCACATATTTTAAATTTTTTCTTAAATTCAAACATTTAAAACACAAAATAAATAAATCCTATCGCATCCCTCAAACGTTAACAGTCGTTTATTTGGGAGCTGAAATAGCAGACAAGGCTACACGGTAAAATAAATGTGATGACCTGATTGGTCAAATATCGATTTCCACGGATCCATGTATTCCAAACTCATCCGATATTTCATCAAGACAAACATTATGACCAATTTTCAAGTCAATTCAGCAAGAAATGTGGCCTCTAGAGTGCCCTAAAGGTATTTCTTTAATTTGACCTAGTGACCTAGATTATGAACCCAGGTGACCCAATTTTGAACTCATCTTATTTTCATTAAGAGAAACATTTTAACCAATTTTCAAATCAATTGAGCAAAAAAAGTGGCCTCTAGTGACCTAGTTTATGACCCCCGTTGATCCAAATTCAGACTAATGTGAGATTTTATCAAGACAAACAATCTGACCAATTTTCAAGTCAATTGAGCAAAAAATGTGGCCTCTAGAGTGCCCACAAGGTATTTCTTTAATTTGACCTAGTGACCTAGTTTATGATCCCAGGTGACCCAAATCCAGACTCATCTGAGATTTCATCAAGACAAACATTCTGACCAAATTTTAGGTCATTTGAGCAATAAATGTGGCCTCTAGAATGCCCACAAGGTATTTCTTTAATTTGACCTAGTGACCTATTATATGACCTCAGGTGACCCAATTTCGAATTCACTGAACATGTTGTGCTCAGGATGGCTAACTAACTTAGAACAGGTTCACTACGGACCAAATATCAAAGCTCTACACCTTCCACTTTAAGAAAAGAAGAATGTTTTCAAAGTTTTCCTTCTCTGTTCGAACTTGTGACCCTCGGGGCTGGGCCAGTTTTGACCCCAGCGGCATCATTTGAACAAACTTAGTAGAAGTCCACTAGGAGATGCTACATACCAAATATCAAAGCTCTACACCTTCCATTTTTTACAGAAGAAGAATTTTAAAATTTTCCTTCTTTCTTCCTATGTCAGAACTTGTGACCCCCAGAGCGGGGCCAGTTTTGACCCCAGGGGCATCATATGAACAAACTTGGTAGAGGTCCACTAGGAGATGCTACATACCAAATATTAAAGCTCTATGCCTTCCAGTTTTAAAGAAGAAGAATTTTAAAATTTTCCTTCTTTCTTCCTATGTCAGAACTTGTGACCCCCAGGGCAGGCCAGTTTTGACCCCAGGGGCATCATATGAACAAACTTGGTAGAGGTCCATTAGGAGATGCTACATACTAAATATCAAAGCTCTACGCCTTCCAGTTTTAAAAAAGAAGAATTCAAAAGTTTTCCTTCTTTGTTCCCATGTTCAAACTTGCGACCCCTAGGGCGGGGCCAGTTTTGACCCTAGGGGCATTGTATGAACAAACTTGGTAGAGGTCCACTAGGAGATGTGTTACGGGAGACCACTCCTTCATGCATGGCTTCGTCCCAATTTAAATACAATACCTAGCAACTGCGTTAGAGAGATATCTCTTTAGCTCAGTGGTTAAGGTATTGGTCTTTTAAACCTCGAAAAACGAGGATCTTGTCCGCCATGGGTTCGAATCCTGCCAGATGAGGTTTGTACTGCCAAGCATTTGTTCATTTGTTTCTTTGTTACGGACTTTGCTCGTAAGATGGGGGCTCGTCCGGGATTGGCCATTGAGCCATTAATCCCATTTGTTGTCCAAAAACTGACATTTGTTGTCTAAATAATAGACTTACTGCCTAATAAGGCTTTGAGTCATCAATAAATGATGACTTTAAGAGGGGGTGTGTTACGGGAGACCACTCCTTCATGCATGGCTTTGTCCCGATTTAAATACAATACCTAGCAACGGCATTAGGGAGATATCTCTTTAGCTCAGTGGTTAAGGTATTGGTCTTTTAAACCTCAAAAAACGAGGATCTTGTCGCCATGGGTTCGAATCCCGCCAGATGCGGTTTGTACTGCCAAGCATTTGTTCATTTGTTTCTTTGTTACGGACTTTGTTCGTAAGGGTTGCTACATACCAAATACCAAAGCTCTACGCCTTCTAGTTTCAGAGAAGAATTTTAATGATTTCCTTATTTGTTCCTATGTTCGAACTTGTGACCCCCGGGGGGTGGCTAGTTTTGACCCCAGGGGCATCATATGAACAAACTTGGTAGCGGTCAACTAGGAGATGCTACATACCAAATATCAAAGCTTCACGCCTTCCAGTTTTAGAGAAGAATGTTTTCAAAGTTTTCCTTCTTTGTTCCCATGTTCAAACTTGTAACCCCCGGGGCGGCGTTAGTTTTGACCCAATGGGCATCATATGAATAAACTTGGTAGAGGTTCACTAGGAGATGCTACATACCAAATATCAAAGCTCTACGCCTTCCAGTTTCAGAGGAGAAGAATTTTAAAGTTTTCCTTCTTTGTTCCCATGTTTGAACTTGTGACCCCTGGGACAGGGCCAGTTTTGACCCCAGGGGCATCATATGAACATACTTGGTAGAGGTCCACTAGGTGATGCTACATACCAAATATCAGAGCTCTACTCCTTTTAGTTTCAGAGAAGAAGATTTTCAAAGATTTTGCTATTTTTTCCTTTTTGTTTTAATGGCAACTAGAGTTATGGGTGGAATTCAATCTCTTGAACAACTTTGGTAGAGCTTAACCCAAGGAACATCCCTGCCAAGTTTCATCAAGATTAGCCCCATGGTTTCAGAGGAGAAGATGTGTAAAGAAATTGTTGATGATGGACGACGGACGACGGACATTGGGCAATCACAAAAGCTCACCTTGAGCACTTTGTGCTCAGGTGAGCTAAAAATTTAATGGCTAAATCCTGAAGGAGACATTGATCACTCCCTTTTCACAGGGTATGACTCATGTTGAGTTTACAAGAACATGTCACTGTATTTCACAGGAATGCTTTTGAAGCCATCTAAGACGTACAGGATCTGACAAGAGTTTGTGTTTGAGATAAACTGGTATAGGATCTGATATGTGTTGGGGCTCGAGATAGAATTTTATAAAAACGAGTTGGGGGGAAATGTTATAAAGCGAGCCCTTGGCGATTTTAATAACATTTTTGCTAGAAGAGTTTAATAAAATTTTATCTCAAACTCCAACGAGTGTCAGATTCTTTTTATCACATAGCAATATATCACTAATTATAGATCAGAAGATGGAAAACCATCCAAAGATGCAGCAGCGGTACCTAATATCCGTAAAACCCATTCACTTCTATTAAATATCGAACATGTATAAGATAAAACAATTCGTAATGGGTCTATTACATTGAAAAACAAGAGGGCCCTGATGGCCCTAAAGTCGCTCACCTGAGTCTTTTGACACATGACCCATTTTCAATCTCTTTTGAGATATCATGACAAACAATCTACTAAGCTTTCATAATTTTTGGACTGAAAATGCCTCTAGCATGTACACAAGCTTTTTTTTAAAATTTCTCTCAGTGACCTATTTTTTAGCCAACCATAGCCAATTTTCCCATTGTAGATATTATCAAAACAAGACTGAAAATGTGGCCTCCTGAGAGTACACAAGGTTTTGCTAAGATTTGACCTAGTGACCTAGTTATTGATCAAAAATGACCCATTTTCGGAATCATCTAAAATTTTATCAAGACAAACATTCTGACCAACTTTCAAGAGTTTTTGACTTAAAATGTGGCCTCTAGAGCGTACACAAGGTTTTTCTAAGATTTGACCTAGTGACATAGTTTTTGACCCAACATGACCCAATCTTCAAACTTGTCCAAGATATCATCAAGACAAACATTCTGACCAAGTTTCATGAGTATCTGACTGAAAATATGGCCTCTAGAGCGTACACGAGGTTTTTCTAAGATATGACCTAGTGACTTAGTTTTTGACACGACATGACTCATTTTCAAACTCGTCTGAGATATCATCAAGATAAAGGTTCTGACCAACTTTCAAGAGTTTTGGACTCAAAATGTGGCATCTAGAGCGTACACAAAGTTTTTCTAAGATTTCACCTAGTGACCTAGTTTTTGACCCGACCTGACCCATTTTCAAACTTGTCCGAGATATCCTCAAGACAAACATTTTTAATAAGTCTCATGAGTATCGGACTGAAAATGTAGCCTCTAGAGCGTACACAAGGTAAAACTTGACGACGCACGACAGACAACGCACGACTGACGCTGGACATAGCATAATCACAAAAGCTCACCATGAGCACTTCGTGAGTTTATGAGTTTATGTGATAAAAAAGAGTTTATTAAATAAGACTAGGGAAAATGTTATAAAGTGAGCCTTTGGCGATCTTACTTACATTTTTCCTCGACAAGTTTGATAAAATTTTATCTCAAACACCAACGAATGTCAGATTCTTTTTACCACATAACAATATTTCATACACATAGATGAGAAGATGTAAAACCATCTATAGATGCACCCGGGGTAATATCCATAAAAGAGATTCATTTCTGTGAATTACGTACAGAATGACGTCACACAATTATGATATCAAACGTTTGTAAGATAACAATATTACGATACATGATGGGTATATTACACTGAAAACAAGACAGGCTATGTGATAAAAACTAGTTTCAGATGGTGATTAGTTTACACTTTACCAATTGATTGCAAGTTTCTATGACATTGGGGAAGAAAGCTGTTGAAAACCTTTTCCCACAATTCATTCTGCCATTACAACAACAAACATTATCTTTATTTGCTTTCAATATGGATTATGAGACGAGGTCATCATTCTATTGTCTGGAAAAAATATACTGAATATCACCATCTAGATCCCTTACAATAATAAGATTGTTAAGTGTTACTTACATTTTTGGAAACTACATTTCAAATTCTATCATTTTGTGTTTATTTCATTAAAATAAGAACCTGTTATGTAGGTCAAAACAGCACTGAAAAAGCTTTTAAGTGAAAGGCTGTTGCACTAAAAAAAAAATTCTTAAGTTTCGTAGTAACAGTACTTTTCAAACCCTTACCACACAACCCCATGTTTTAACGGCCTCGAAACAGAAGCTCTATGAAAACATTGTGGGAAAAAGAGGAAATGCTAGTAACCAATATTTTCTCCTTTTTCCACATTGTTTTTTTTACCCTCCATAGACAGTTTCATCATTTGAGCTATATATGCATGTACATGTAACTAGTCATCTGCAACTGCTTTCAATTTGGTCCAGTCTAAAATCTTGTCATTTGGTAAAGAGTTAACTTACAACCTTTTGTTCTAAGACTTCAGTTTATCTATCTCTCTATACTCACAAAAATTGATTGTTAGGGTTCCACATGCTTTCTGTCGTCTTGAATAAACACAGATTTTCATGGTGAATGTGTATGAAAACTCGTATGAGGGATCTTTGGCAATGTATACTGTCCCATCTGCAACGAGACCTTAACTCTTTCACTACTGAATAAAAAAATTGCATTTTCTGAAAGGCTAAAAATACATTTCCTCTGCAAGATAATTAGAGATTTCACTCATCATTTTAGAATATGTTAGCAGACAGTGTATATCAGAGATCAGACTGCACATTCTGTGCAGTCTGATCTTGATCTACACTGTCCACAAAAGCTTCTGGTGTCGTCTATGGAATGGATAGAGTTAATTTGTAAGTTGACAGTTGTTTTATTCTTCTATTTAGGCAATGCTGTGCTAAAAGGGGATTTTAAGGTATTTCCATGATATACTGTACCAAGCAGCAACATAGTTATGGATCCATAGAATCCATTTAGTCCAACAACTGACTGAATCCTGAGGTAGAATAGTCAATGAACATGCAGAAACTTCACAAATGGCAAAAAGTTTAGATTAAAGTTGATTGGCTACAATGTTCTGTCACCAACTATCAGCAAAGTTGAAAGGCTACAATGTTCTGTTATCTACTATCAGCAAAGTTGATTGGCTACAATGTTCTGTCATCAACCATCAGCAAAGTTGATTGGTTACAATGTTCGTTATCAACTATCAGCAAAGTTGATTGGCTACAATGTTCTGTTATCAACTATCAGCAAAGTTGATTGGCTACAATGTTCTGTTATCAGCTAGAAGTCATTTGATTGGCTGAGTTGTTCTATCAACAAATATTAGCCGGTTGATTTGGTGAGATGTTCTAGATGACCTGACTCAGAATTTAAATCAAAACTGAATCAAAACTGGCTGGGAAGTATGGTCCTAGTCTAGGTCTCTTTTTCCAGTATACTAATACCTTTCGATCCGTGCATTATAAATCATTATGAGACAAATAAGTCAATGCCTTAACCTCTTACCACGCAAGCATTTGTTTAAACGACCTTAAAGAAGACGGTTTTTGAAAACATTGTGGGAAAAAGGAGAAAATGCTGGTAACCAGACAGTCAAAGATAGAAATCATCATTTATTAAATTCTTATAGAGACCATTTTCTCTATAATTCGAACTACAAGCTACAATTAATTTATTGCATAAAAATGCTTCCAATTTAGTATTATAGGGTTATATTCAAATGAGAACAGTGACACCATATTTGATCTTGTAAAAATAGACAAATTTACCAAAAGCAAAGGGACCAATTCATTTTTTGAATGCCAAATTTGCACCTTTAGACTCATTCTCAGACAACCTGGACAAATGGCATATGAAAATGTCAATTTTTTCATATTGCCAAATTATTTCATTTTTATTTTCTTTGTATCGGTATATATGTTAACTCTTTATTTTAGGAGTTTTACCAGCTAGAAGCCAACAACTTTCTGTTTATGCAATGTTATACCATAAGGGGTGCCGGCATTTTAAAATTTTTCAAAAACATGACCAGTTGTGTAGGTTTTACATTGGAGTAGTCAAATATTGCAAGTAACTACTCTAACACTAACAATTTAGTAGCGTGATAAAAGCTTACGAGGAAAATGACAATATCAGTGAGATTTTGCATGATTTTCTGGTGCTATATAATGATAAAGGAGAAAGAAAAAAATCTACATTATCTTTTTTTACAACCGTTGTCTTACAACTATGATCATTCCACAATAGAGGTCAAAAAATTACTTTATCATTACTTAAAAGACAACCATTAGGATACAGAAATATATCCCAACAGTGCCTCGCTGGTAGGTTTAACTGATACATCGCCACATTCAAGAAACACCATGTCCCGTATGTGACACAATTTTGTCCCGTATGTGATTCATTTATGATACTGATGGGAAAGGCAGCATTTTAGTAATCTTTTGATAAATTGTGTGCACTGAAAGCGGAAAACCAGAAAACAAACTATCTTTGATCATAATATTCATTAATTGTATGACTTCCTGAACGGCTGCTCTTAACAACCAGCTGACTCTAGATTTCAATAAAAGCCTTTTTTTTTACCTGTTTTATCAAGTATTCTGACAAACAGAACCCATTCAACAACAATTATTGAAACTATGTCATAACAATCTTCGGCCTATGTTTTGAAATACTTGGAAACGATACAGAGAGGAAGACTTGTTTTACAAATGTCCCGCAAGTGACAGGTGTGCACAGGTTCCTGATAGAGCTTTCGAATCAAAGAATCACATCTTAGTATTCGTAAATATTGACTGAAAATGTCTATCAAAATTAAGGAAACATGTTTAAAAGGTACTGATTAAGAAAATATTATTAATCCATATACCATAGAAAAAGAAGCTCATGACATGGAAAAAGAGACTCGACTACGTTATGCTTTCCACTATGCAGCCTAAATACATTGCCGGCAGAATATTTACCACCATTAAAGTATGAAATCCAATTGAGTGAATACCAAGCTGTGTTTTACTTACAACTTGATAGGCACACACTTAGCTTAGGAGTCCTCAGCCAAAAGCAATTCATCCTTGTAACTTACAGGAAATTCGCACATCAAGTTTTCCTCTGGTAATGCTCATATTAAACTTGTTCCCAGAATTCAATATTTGGACTCTCCTAATCTATAAACGTTAAAAAAGGAAAGGATAACAATAATAATAATAGCATAAATGAATAAAATTTGAGCATCACTTGAAAAGGAAAGAATGCCCGTCCTGAGAACTTCACTGTTCTGCAATGATTTCAAAAGTTCTGGATCATACGGATGTCACAATTTAAGATTCATTTGTATATGTTAGAGAATGACAAGGCAAAATTTACATGTGACTTCCTGGTGACTTTATATAACAAAATCATCGTGCACACTGGTTTTTTATTCATTTATTTATTTTTCAACTTTGACTTCTGAGACGTGTCATTCAGTTATTCTTCCACAGGCTGCCGGACATCTTCTTGGAAAGACAACATATAAATAAATACATGTACCTGAAACAGAAAGCTTGAAATCACATAATACATCTTTAGTTTAATTCAACTCATACCCCTACAAACTTAATCGTTAACTTTTGCATGTTCCCAGTTTATATGTGATGATTACTTACACTGCACATAGTAAACTTTTAAAACGGTTTTAAACCACAATAAATAGTTCAGTATGATTTTTAAATTCATTATCATTCAAACTTATAATGTATGACTGACTATGATACAGATTGAGTGAACGAAAGTTTAACATCATTATTCATTTTCATTTAAAACTTATTCATAATTTAGACAAAATGAGGTCAAAACTTGCTTTCAAAGCCAAGTCTCTGAGGTTGAAGTCAGAGACATCAGAGAGATCATAAGACATGGATTGCAGCATGAACAATATGAAATTAAATATGAAACTTTAGGAGTAGCATATGAGACATCAATACGTAAGGAGTTTTCTTTGTTTCATAAGTCGGGTACATGGTAACATTAGAACTACAATTTATATTTCAGACTTATTGGCGGTCTATAGCATAAGCTTCTACCATCATGTCTATTGAAAAGAAAATAAGAATAATAAATTTTGAGACCTTTAGGACCACCTAACGACGAATTCTGACAGCAATCTTTCATTCGTAAAAAAAATGGCACAAAACAAAATACTTACACCTCCGGGCATCAACAGACAGTTGAAGGAACCCAACGAGACAGAGAAAGCGATGGAAAATTTATAATTGTCGGTCTTTTGGAAAAGGGTTAGGGCTAGTTAGTCCCGTATAGAGATGTATAGTGGGGGTTCTAGCGCAGTTTTATTTTTTTACATTCGGACAACATCATTTCAATATTCATCAGCATTCTATACGATCATCTCCATTCCCACTAACCATCTCTATTATATATACCGAATCACATGCGCTATATATAATACAATCCCCAGCTCTATAGCAATATCATTTCCATTGCTACTGCCATCGCCATTGCTCATCTCCATTGCTACTGCCATTGCTCATCTCTCGCTTGTATTGGCCTTGGCGTCCGCTTCGCCCGCTGCTACTGAGAGAAATCATGTGTGTCTATACGTATATATATATATACGAATGTTGAATGATTATATGTGTTTATCAGGTTAAACAATAAACACATGAATCGTTGCATTGTGTATTTTGAGTTATATGTTTTACTGGTTGAAATGTTATACGAAGAAAACTGCAATGCAATATTACAATTGCACTCCCGGAATTTATAAAAAAAACTACGGCTGTGTAAATTTTTTAATTATTTTTTTTTTTTTTGTTATTTTAGCGAGCGACACGATCAACACGCGAATGCAATACTGCAATGCAATATTACAATTGCACTCCAGGAATTTATAAAAAAAAACTACGGCTCTGTAAATTTTTTAATTTTTTTTTTTTTTGTTATTTAAAGAAAATTGAGGGATATATATAAAAAGAAGATGAGTTGTAAAGGAAATATACCTACTGTTAAAGAATTGATTAAAATAGCGCATGATAATGGGTTGAAGGGAGTAAATAGACTACCGAAAGAAAGATTAGTTAAACTACTTATTGAAAATAATCTTTTATCAATTACTAATGAAAGTAATACTGATGTTATCACTAAACCCATTGAGGTTGAATCTCAAGATACTAAAGTTAATAATGAAGTTGAAATTAAAAAGAAATTTATATTATGGTTTACTGATAAACCTGAAATGTATTCTTTTACTTCATTTTACAAAGGAAAGAAATATACTAATATAGATGAAAAGACTATAAAAAGTATGGTGGAAAAATTTAGTAAATATGAAAAAGAAATCAAGAGAGAAAAATGTAAAAAAAATGTATATGCTACTGAAATAGTTCAAGATATTCGCGTTTTTTCTGATGGTGAAGAAATTATACGTCCTTCATTAATTGATAGTTGGTTTATGTGGTTCCCTGGTGATGAAGAATACATTCCTAAATCATATTTACGATTTTTAGATACTAAAAGAGGTTTATGTTATTTATGGAAAAATAGTGAATGTGGAAACATTATAAATTTTATGAATGAAGGAGCGAAACTTCAAATGGAGTTTACGTATACTTTTTATGATGGTGATTCAACAGCTTTAGGAGATAGAGAAGTTATAACTAAATTAGAAAGTGATTATTGGAGTGTAGATGGAAAGAAAAATATTAAAGATCAAGATGGAAAACGTCTAGCTATATCTGCAAAAGATGTAAATGATGAAATGGGTTATTCAAGACTTTTGTTTATGATGAATGAGGTTATGGCTAGGTATTGGAAGTTTAACTGTGAAAATAAAGTATATGGTAAAAATTATAAAGTAGAATATAGATATAGATTTATACATAAAGATTTAGATATAGCAATTAGTAATATGGCATCATCAAGGAAATATGGAGATGAGGAAGAAGCTAAAGAATATATCCTTGAATGGAAACAGTAATATATATTTAAATATATATTATATATTAATTTTAAAGATATATAATTTATTGTACAACATTCATCTTTTTACCATCAGCTTGGAATGAAAAGATTTTATCGGATAGTAATACTGCGTATGCATTTACAGCATTAGCGTTTGGAGCACGAGCGAATTGAACTTTTACCTGCACATCAACAACGCTAGCTCTCAGTTTTGCGCTTTGTTTAGAAAGATTAAATACAAACAATCAGTATAGGTTTTTATAATCAACAGGGTTTATATTCGAATTTGATAGTGATTCTGTAATACCCATGCTCTCATTTTTAAAGTCGGAAGTGCTTAAGTATGCTCTATTATATTGATTTGCTGGGAAATTTAAATTATAATCTATTTCAGGATATCTTCGTGTATTTAAATAAACTTGTAGGTTTGTTACATTTAATTCAACACCTCCTCCATCAGCTTGAATGTGAGGATTAAACAACCCTGCGTTTTTGTTTTGTTCATTACCAATACTTTTCACTTGTTGAAAAGCTAAAATTAAAAATCTAGGTTTTTCATCAGCTGATTTTACTGCTAATCTCCAATTCCAATTAGTTGATGATGGTACCAAAGACATTTCACAATGTCTCGATTTAAAACCTACTTTTACATCCATTTTATCTTCTATTTGTTTATACAACATGTACCTTACTTCATCAGCAGGAAGAACGTGTGGAACGAACCATGATAATTTAGTTAGATTTACTATTGCAGGATCTGCTAAAGCAGCAGCATTTCTAAAAATAGCTTCATTACTATCTACCCTAACTAATGATATTTCTTGTTTTACTCCATATAGTACTCTATTATAATCTTCGCAAAAACCAAAAATATGTTTTAAAGGAACGCAGAAAGAAAAGCTACCAACAGCGTTACCACTTTTAATATAGGTAGATCTAACTAATCCACCTTGATTATCCTCTCCCCATGCTCCTCCTCCATTATCTTTTCGCCAACATTGCAGTAGTCCTTTTGATTGAGAAAAATCATCTGAATACTTTAGCAAGCTTAACATTGTTGTTGCTTGACCAGGGTTTCGTACATTTTCTACCTCTTGACCTGAAATGGTATATTTAATACTCGAAAAAAGATACATTAATCCATTGTTTACAAGAGTAACATTATCTCCTGCTCCATATCGATTACCATCATTTTTTTTTTTTAATTCTCCCTCAATATATAGATAGCTTTTATGAGGATGAGTAAATATATCTTGACTTTCAATTCCTAATCCAAGTTCTCTTTGAGTATTTAATTCATTAGCTCCCAATGTAGGAGAATACTCATGATATTCGTATTCCTCAACCGCCTCATCAATTTCAACAAACGATTCCCATTCTAGAATTTTATGACTCATTTTTATATAATATAGATTATAATTTTAAACAACTTTAATCCCTAATCCTTTAGACAAACCTGGATATCTATTATCATTCGGTACATCTTGTATCATAGGAGGCATCGCTAAAGGTGTTGATACAGGCATTCCAGTAATTGTTCTTACTTCAGCAGGCTTACTCGACGAAAGCATTTTACCAATTTTACCTTTTACAGCTTCAACCGATTTTTCCACTTCCTTTCTGTAATGCAGCTTTACCTACATCTTGAATAATCTTCTCAGCAGCAGTCGTAGCCGCTTTTTGAGCAGTTTTAGCCGCGGTAGATGAAAACACTTTCGACGCTATATCGATGAGGGGAGTAAAAAAGTTAGCTCCACCGTATATATATTTTGAATCGTAACCTTCTTGATTCGATGTGATTATCATTTTTTAATATATAAAGATATTATATTTCTCTCATTATCGTTGCGTAATCAGCTTCTTCAATGGCTTTCTGTCTTCTTGATTCATCACACACAGCTACTATTTCATTTCTTAATCCAGTATTACCAGCTTTCTTGCTACCCCACAGCAAGCGTAATCTATCTCCTAAAGCTTCTACGCTACTAGGGAGAATGATTGGGTTATTACATCCTCCTAATCCTTTACCCGTCTGAGTTCTGTTTTCTCTCATTTTTTCATTAATAAACCTAGATCTATTAAACCAGAAATCTTTTAAAATATTATTCCACTTATCTTTTGTTGATCTACTCTGCATATAACTTTGATTGGGTTTTCTTTCATTAATATCAAAATTCAGATGTAGTAAACCAGAGTTTACAATTATTTCACCATAATTTTCCATCGCTTCTTTATTCATTATACTTCTTTCAGGAGGGTTACTTCTTAAAAGAAGATTAATTCAATCAGGATCAAAATCATACTGTTTACCTAAAAATTCTATTTTTTTATCTTCCATATTAAACACAAGAGGATTATCAACTAAACTATAAGTATTAGCAACAAAAGGTGATTGTCTTAGTTCTACTGCAGTTGGATTATCTTTCACATTTTTAAAAAAATCATCCCAGTTTTTAACTCCTTCCTCACCCACATCTTCTTCAGCTGGAGGAGAAAATGGTTGAGTAGGTTGAACAACTGGATCAGGTGAAGTAAGTGGAGAAGGTGGCTCAACAGTTCGAAAAGTTCGTTGTTGAGTAGGTTGAGCAGTTCGTTGTTGAGTAGGTTGAGTAAGTGGAGTAGATCGAGCAACTTGATAAATTGGATGTTGAGCAGGTTGGGTAACTTGAACAACTGGAGCAGGTTGAGCAGGTAAAGCTTGAGCAATTGCAGGTGGTAAAGCTTTAAGAGCTTTTGGAATTGCTTCAACCTTATTTTCAAGTTCTTCTGTTCTTTTAGTTATAGGTTTAAATATTGTTGATAAATCTTCTTGAAATTGTACTTTACCCGTTTGTTCAGCCGAATCTCTTGCTCTGATTCTCTTTTTAAGAGCTAAAAATTCCTCTACTGTCTTGTACCTTAATTTAGGATCTTTAATTTTAAAGAATGACATTTTATTTAGGAAATAAAGTTATTTTAGAGCTACCTCGAGAGTTAATGAGAGCTATCTCAAGAGTTATTGAGAGCTAACTCTAGAGTTATTGAGAGATAGAATTATTGTTATTCACACATATATAAAATGCCAGTAAACAAGTTTGGTCAAGTAAAAACTATTCAAAGAAAAAGCGGAGAAGATAGTGGAGTATCACTAGCTTACATCAACAACAACTTCATTCGATTAGATGGAAGAGGAGAAATGACAGGTTCATTAAATATGGCAAGTAACAAAATAGAAAATGTACGTTTTCCATCTAACTCGCAAGATGTAGCAACAAAAGAATATGTAGACAATATTCAAGGAGGAGGATTTTTTGATAGAACTCCTGATGGAAATTATGTAGCAAATACAGATTTAGATAATGAACGATCAAAAAATACAAAATTTACCTCTTCCTGTAAATCCGAAAGATGTAGCAACAAAAGAATATGTAGACTCTGAAAATGCTTTTGAACAAAGAAATGGGGGTTTTACAGCTAAAGAACATATATATCTCGGAGGAAGAAAGCTTGGTGGAATACGTGAACCGAAGAAAGATGGTGAAGCTGCTACGAAGAAATATGTTGATAGAATGAGCGCTGAGGGAAAAGAATATACCAACAGAAGCAGCGATACTTTAAAAAGATATATTGATGAAGATCTTCCTCTTCCATTCTTGAAACAAAATGGAGGTTACATTGCAAAAAGTTCATTGAATATGGCTTTTCAAAAAATAGAAAATATTCCTGAACCAACAGATTTGAATGAAGCTGCTACAAAGAAATATTTTGATGATACTTCTTATTTTAAAAAAGAAAATGGAAGTATAGTTGCCTGAGCTTCATTGAACATGGCAATGAAAGAGTTATACAATCTTCCTGAACCAATCAATCCGAATGAAGCAGTGACGAAGAAATATCTAGATGATCGAATCATCCCAAAAAGAAACAATAAATATTTTTTAGATGGAGATGTTGATCTGAGAAATAATTTTAAATTATTAAATGTTAGAAATCCAACTGATGCTAATGATATAGCTACAAAAGAATATGTAGATAGTAAAGGAGCAATGACTTTCATGTTCAATGAAAATACAGGATTTTACACTGCTCTAAATGATATATCATTAGGAAATAGAAGAATTAACAATGTCGCGCTACCTCTTGAATCTAGTCAAGCTGCTACAAAAGAATACGTAGATATGACTGACATTCAAGTTAGAAGATATGTAGATTCAAAAGTTAAACCTATTGTCTCAGTTTTTGGAGAAGTTGAAGTATCTAGAAATGTGAGATTCGCTGGTCTATTAGATAGATCTCTTGTCTACCCAATTCCAGCGAAAGGAAAGATTATCAGAGGAAGTCTAATAGGCCTACCTCACAGTGTACCAGGAAATATAGACTGCTGTATATATATTGACGACTATAGTCAAGATGATGTTGTAACTACTGATACGAGAATTCATTTAGAAAGAAATCAATGTATTACAGTAGATCCACCTTATGAAGTAGAATCTTGTCATTATATTAGCTTTGTAGCTACATCAACTGAAAGAAATATATCTAAAGTATTTGTATCTATACTAATAGAATTAGACATATAGCTATATGATACGTAATATATATTTTTCACGAGAAAAAAAATATATATATATATATTCGCTTATTCGCAACAGTGACAAGAATCTTCCTCAATATCTACAACTAAACCAACTTCATCTTTTTCTATTGAAGGATGAAAACTCATATACGTTGGGAAATGAGATTGTTCGGATGAATCTTTCAATTTTTCAACTTCTACCTCAATATTTTTTACGAAAAGTACTACAGAAATTATTAGAGGTTAATGGTAGGTTTTTGAAATAGATAATAATGGTGTCTTTTTCTTTAGGATTATAAATATCTATAAAAAATCTAAATTTCGTAGAACTGAAATCTAGTTGAGCTTTACTATATATATAATAGATAGCTGGTTGTAGTCGATATACTGTCATTAAATCCGAATTCAAGTCGACTGGATGAGAATAGAAATTCGGATATCCCATTTTAATACGCGAAAACTCTATTTTACTTTCTAGAGACTCTCTCAGTATTTCTTCAAAATTGATTTTTATATATAACAAGATTTTTTAAATTAAATTATAAAATGGAAAGCTTTGAAATAGTTTTATCAGGGAAACAATCCGAATTTACGACAAGATTCCCCACAGCTATTAGATTGAGTGTACCGTGTGAAATGGCTTCAATCAATCTCGAGACATATTACTCATTTCCTAACATTCATTCAGGTAACAATGTTTTTACATATTCTCCTGACAACGGAGTTACCTGGTGTAATTTTCAGATAGCTACCGGCAGCTACTAACTTGATGATAACAACAAAGAAATACAATTCTTTTTAAAAGAAAATAATCATTACGATAAATTTAATCAAGAATATCCTATTAGAATATTAGCTAATATCAACACTCTTCAGACGATGTTATTCGTTGCTCCTGGTTATCAAGTATCTTTAGAAAGAGAAAACAGTTTAGCCAAGCTACTAGGATACGGAGCAGGATATCATAAAAGTGAAAATGTTGTAAACATTCTCGCATTAAACTCTCTTTTAGTTAACGCTGATGTCATTACGGGTAGTTACGTAAATGGTAAATTGAGCAATACTATTTACTCATTTTTCCCAGATGTTGCTCCCGGTTACAAAATAATAGAGAAACCGAATCATCTGGTTTACCTCCCTATACTTTTAGATATAATTCACAGTATTACTATTAAACTCACTGATGAAAATGGAAATTTACTAGATTTAAGGGGATAAACTCTTACTATGCGATTTCACATTCGGGAAAGAATGAATAACAACATGAAAATTTAAAATTAATCTTTTAATATAAAATGAGTAAAAATCAACCCACGTATATTATCAGAAAAATTAAATTGACGGATAGTCATAAGAAAAAACTAGCTACCGATGCTAAAAATGGATGTCAGAGCAGTATACGTCTCTCTCATAAAGATATAGCGGAAGGAGATGAAGAATTCGCTTTTTCAGTTCCTCAAGCTCGTAAACTAGATAAAGCTCCTGAACAGAATAAAGGGGTTCAACTGAAATTATCTAAAAAATCGATGAAGTATAACCTAAAACTACAGAGTGAACGACAAGGAGGATTTTTACCTTTATTAGCAGGATTAGCAGCTAGAGTTTTACCTATGATAGCTAAAACTGTTTTACCAGCATTAGGTGTTGGTGCTTTATCAGGACTGGCTTCAACAGCTGTATCTAAGGTAATGGGTGAAGGATTATATCTCAAGAAAGGAGGAAATGTCACTCAGATGGAAACTGATGGAGAAGGATTATACTTAAAACCGTATAGAGGAAGAGATCTAGATCAATATGGAGATGGGTTATTCCTAAAACAAGGAAATGGGATATATGATGGATCAGGTATAATTCTAGGCCTGAATTCTCCGTTTAAAAATATAACGATTTTAGGAGCTATACTATAATTTATATATTAAAAAATGGATAGACCAAGATTAGAGGAAGACAACAGTCAACCTAAAACGATATTCTGGAAGCCCGATTTAAAAATTTCGTTTCCTCCGATCAAGCGAACACCCGTTAAATGGAAAATATATTCTCAAGTTGATATCAGGTTTGCTCCTAAAGAAGGGAAAAGAATATCTCTTCATTTCGGATATCTATTAACTAAGGGAATGGTTAATATTTCTCTCTATAATAAATGGAAACTACAAATAGGTTTAATGAATGGGGAATGTAATGACAATGAATGTAATGATATAGTAATATATCTATACAACTTTTCTCAGAATAATGTCGTAATTCCAGCGGGAGAGTTGCTGTGTTATATACATTATTTATCTAGACGTAATAAAAATGGCTGATGCAAATGAAAAACATCCTAAAAAATCTCTATATCCTTCAGAAATACATCCTTCAGCCCCATCTATCGAGATGATGCCTTTAGATCAAGGACACAGTTATAGATTACATAAAATATCCAAATTACAAAAATTTCTCGAAAAAGAAGTAAAACAGAGAGATACTCTGGCTAAAATATATTTTAGATCCGCTAGAATTGTTGATAACATTGATACCGTATTAATCTCTGTCTCAATTGTCTCCGGTATTGGAGGAGCAGTATTGTTAGGTACAATTGTAGCTATACCAGCTGCTTTAGCTTTAGAAGCGTCAACTGCAGCAACTGGATTACTCTCAATGATAGGGAAATACGTAGCGAGGAATAGTAAAACTAAAGGAGAAAAACATTTAAAAATTAAAATATTAGCTGATGCTAAACTCGATACAATATCTTCTCATGTTTCAAAAGCTTTAGTGGATAACAAGATATCTGATGAAGAGTATAAACTAATACTGGAGGAAGTAGAAAAATATAAAATAATGAAGCAAGAGATTAGGAGTAAAATGAAAAAGCAGTTAACCGCTGAAAATGAAGAAAGTTTAATTGAGAAAGGGAGGCAAGAAGTGCGTGAATCATTTCGGAGGCTCATTGAAAAAAATAATAGTTCCACTATTAAAAATTAAATGTCCTAAATTTAGATTCTCATGTTCATGTGAAATACATAATGAGGAATAGAATATATAATATATTGTTATATATTATATATCTTTTAACCATGAAATTCATCATGAAATTCAACAATTCTTCATTCGCTCATGTTGTTATATGAGGAAAAAAAAAATCACTTCTCACCCTCGCTCTACCGCTCTGCATCTATACTTTACTGAGAGAAGAAAACTCTTAACCATATAAAAAAATTAATTTTACATGGTTAAACAAGTAAATTTTAAAATTTAATTTAAATAATTTTTCTCAATTAAAAAAATGTAAATATTATATTTACATTTTTTAATTTTAGGGTAAGGATATATATATATGTGTGTGTGTGTGTGTGTGTGTGTGTGTGTGTGTGTGTGTGTGTGTGTGTGTGTGTGTGTATATTTCTGCAGAAATTTATAATGAAACTATATATCTATTTTATTGAGAAGAAAATGTGAGATTATAGGCTGTAAATTGAATCCTCTCGCGAGATGTTCTAAAACGAAAACACACAGATGCCCGCAGATATGAGTATTAGGTTTTTGGATTTGATCTGATGAATAGTATATAGGAGATTTAAGATATTCTCTCATTTCTAAAGGAGGTTGTATACCGTAACTATCGAAGTAATATTTCGTTTTTTTATTTTTATACCAACACACCCAGTGAGTGCCTGATCCTTCAGTATCATCGAGATTTAAAATACTGCATTCTCTCATTTCAGGTTTAGATGGCAACCCATCTCGCGGGAATACTCCTTTCCAATGAGGTAAATCTTTACATACTTTTTCTGAATCGAAGTTAGATAAAACTTTATTCGGTAAACTTAAATATAAACCACGTCCTTCTTGTTCTCTCTCCCTAGCTCGTTGTTTCTTTCCTTTCTGTCTCGCAGCTTCTTTAGCTACATCTGTAAAACCTATCATCACATTCTCCTTGATTCTGGATTTCTTAATTTCTTTTAATATTTCTTTTACGGTTTTACCATCTATTTTCTCCCTATCTTTTTCGATATCTTTCATCATGTCTTCAAAGCTAAATCTAGTTTTCTGTATTTCTTGTTTATAGAATGGTCCTATAATTTTATAACCTTTAACATCTTTTAAAATGAAAGTAATAGGAGTAGTCTTTTTAACTTCGTGAATCTTAAATATTTCTTTAGACCAATTCGGTTCATATCCTTTCGCTCCTTCTTTTTTCCTTTTAGCTACTCTAACGAGATTATCTTCTTTAAATTTATTTTCTTAATATCTATATCTTTCTTCTCACGAACGTAAGCCGTCTGAAAAACTTTTTCTTCATTCTCTTTTAAGCTAGCTTCAGCAGGCGTCATCTTGATTGTACTGTGAAATGTGTTGTTGTATTCATCTACTATCTCCTGTAAATCATCTATTATTCTATTCGTATCATTGTTCGTAAAAAATTTCCATATCTTACCCTTAATAGTTTTTATGAATCTCTCTGCTACAGCAGCTTTACTTTTTCCCTCAGTGTGATATAGGATTAAATCTTTATCTAATCTAGTTATATCTTCTTTTGCTTTTTCACGAAATAAAACGGGGGAATGTTTATTGAGATGTTGAGTTAACACGCCTTGAGTTTTTAATCTCTTTTTACAATGTTCGCAAGGATGAGCTCCATCTCCCTCATCCGATTGATTGATTAACCCTATAAATTCACCTCCTCTATCTGTCCAGAGTTTTTTAGGTTTTCTACCCGATTCTTTAAATATATTCTTAAAAGCTTTAGCTACTTTATTTACACTTTTATTCGGTAAGGGGGTTACCCAAGCATATTTAGAAAATACGTCTAGTACAATGAGAAAGGTATCTTTTCCATCATTAACTTCTTTAAACTTTTGAGGAATGAACATTAAATCCGCTGTCCATGTATGATATATATGAGGAACTGATACTTTCTTCTGAGGAAAATGACTTCTCACCGGTTTATGAAGTTCGTCAGCTAGTGTTTTTTTTTTACTTTCCCCTTCATTTCCCATGCCGAATCTAGCTTTAGTACCCATTAAGGTAGAAACTAAACCACGCTCCATCTTTTCTTTTAAAGATGGATTAACGATTCCTCTCAGTTCACTGAGCATATTCTTGTCGCATATAGCATTTTTTCTAGCTGTATCATTATATAGAAGATAACATACATCATGATTATACCCCGCTTGATCTGCTCTACTGACAGGTTTAGACCATTTTTTAGGAGTTAAATCAGGATTTAATCTTTTTTTAAGATTAGTACCTGGACCTGTAAAATTGTGTCCTGGTAAATGAGCTTCGAATGGCATCTTGTTGATCATTTTATTTAGGATACTTCCTCCTTTCATGAATTTAGATTTTTATAATTATATAAAAAAATTAATGAGTGTAGTTGTATAGAAGATACACCTACCTATTACCCTAAACCTATCCTTTTAAATATATAATTTAATTATATATTATTTCTCCTAAATTACTCTTTATTCTCTCTCAATCAAGCTAGCGTATCTACTTTTTCTTATACTTACTTCAGAAGTGGGTTCATCTCTTTCCCTCGCTATTTTCATTTTCCTTACGACAACTTGACCGACTCTCATTGAAAAACCTGATTTACCAGTGTCATCATTTCTCCATAGACCAATAACTTGTAATCCGTACTCTCCATCTTCAATTATAGTTGTAAAAAAGTCTGTATAGTCAATTGGAGTTAACTTCTTTTTACTTTCTTGATAGAGGAAGAAATCATCTCCGAACACTTCATGATCTACTTTTACTTTTATAAATCCATCCTGAGAATATTTTTCTAAAATCGCGTGAACGTCGTATTCTCTTTTAAGAATATCTCAACTACCTTTCGTACAATCATTAATTATATTGTTTAAAAAACTATTAAATTCTTCGTTGTATTTTATATTAACAGAGACGGTTAATTTTGATTTATTCCTTCGATCTTGATATCTTTCTAAAGTTCTCTTTCTCGGAGGTGTAGAAGAGCTTACTTGATAATAAGCACCCTCTTCACCATTACATATAAAATTACTAAGTAGTAATCTATCGTTAGAAAATGAGGGAAAAGGTTCTGTTAGTATAACCTCTTTTGTTTCATCCTCATTGATAGATTCTATTTCTACAACTTCTTCAACTCCTTCTTCAATGGGAATTGTTTTAGTCTTTTTAGTATTTCTACTATTTTTTTTACTATCGACTACACTCGTTTTTTTATATATAAAATTATTTCGCTTAACTCAAATTTATTTTATATAATGATATAAAATAAATTATACATTTATATATAAAAAAATGAGAACGAATATATATTCTAAAAAAGATGTTTTAAAAATGACATCGAAACTGAATTCAGAAGGCCGCAGCCTTCTTTTTAAAAATAAAAATAATATTTTTTCGAAAAGCGAGGTAGCTAGATATCAAACTACAAGAAAAAATACTGAGGAAAAATATATAATTAACTCTACTTCGAGTAGATCGTATCTAAAAGGATTTTTCGAGGAAGTGAAATTTACGATTGATTTGGTTGGTTGGTTGTATTGGGGTTTAACGCCACTTTAACAGCTAAGGTCATATCATGGCGGTCGATGACGCACATGTGTTTCCTGGCTTTCTCACACCAGTATTAACACAACTTTCTTTCCAAAGCCACCGACTACTTTTCTCACATGCTTCAGCAGAGGTGAGAGGCGAAAATACGCCGGAAAGAAAGTTCGCCTCAACCGGGTATCGAACTCACAACCACCAGGTCATGAGTCAGACACGCTCACCACTGAGCCACCCGGGCGGGCAAATTTACGATTGACAACACTACAAATTATTTAAAAGTGGAGAAATTTATAAATCGTTTAACCCCTCATTTAATTAAATCAATTCGAGAATATTCCGGAAGAAAAGTGTTCCTCTCTCTCACGACTAAAATGAGAAACGTGGATACTGTTGAATGAAAATATTTCAATTCTAAATCACATATTATACATTCTTGGGATAATAGAAATAAATTAATTGAGGAAATGAAAAAAGAATTATTAACAGTATACTATAACAAGGATTTCGTAAAGAGTGGATGGAGTTTACTCACTAATCTTTACATAAAATTAATTTATTCCAGATATATTCCGTTTAGAGGAGGATGTAAAAGCCATACTCTACCTGAATGGATCATTGAGAAAAGAGCAACTACTTGCATTTTAAATGAAGATCAAAAATGTTTTTACTGGAGTATACTGATATTCTTCAATCCGTGTGAAAAAAATAAAGGACGAATAACTAGAGATCTTAAAAAAATAGAAAAAGAAGAACCGAATCAATACACTAACTTCGATGGAATTGGATATCCCGTAAATGGACTACACATTGATAAATTTCAAATTAATAATCCTCATTTACATTTAATTGTCTATTGTGTAGAAGATAATATATAAAGAACTCCAATCATATACGATGGAAGAAAACATTCGAATCCCAACTCGATAAAAATCTCATTGTTGTATTACGGAGAACACTATTATCCTATAAATAATTTAAGTAGATTGCTTTCCTCTCAATATTCAGAACGAAAAGTAGGAATATATATCTGTTATAAATGTCAAAAATCCTTTTATTCGCAAAAAAACTAGAATCACACGAAAAAACTTGTGATGATGAGTCTTTACTAGTACTACCTGAACCGTTTAAAAATTTAGTTCAATGCGAAGAGAGTACTCATTCTCCTCTGACTATTACTATTTACGCTGATTTCGAAGCGTTCACGATACCTTATAATTCTGAAGTAGATAATGAAAAAGGAAGATATCAAATACATATCCCCTCAGGATTTACTTTTTTCGTTAAATCGATTGATGAGGATATATATATAGATCATGTAAACTGCGTTATACTATTGAAGAAGAAGGAGAAGATGTAAATAAAATATTCGTGGATAGGTTAATAGAAGTAATAGATGATTGTATATATAAATTTAATTTAGAAGGATTCTTTCCTAAATTTATTCCAGTATTTTTTCATAATCTCTCACGTTACGACGCTCATTTATTCATTAAACCTTTAGCCGACTATAACAATGAAAACAATGAAATAAATGTGATTCCGAGTAATGAGCAGATATATATCTTTTTCGAAAATGATTAATATAACAAATAGAAGAGGAAAGCATGAAATCCGTTTTCTCGATAGCTACCGTCACTTGAGCGCTCCTTTAGAACAGCTAGCTGAAGAGTTGACTGAAGAACAGATGATAGAAACTAGAAAACATTTTAAGGGTATACCAGTAGATATATTAAAAGGAAAAGGAATATTCCCTTACGACTATATGAATTGTATAGAAAGGTTGAAGGAAGAATCGCTTCCTCCTATAGAATGTTTTTACTCTAAATTAAGAAAGAAAAATATATCTCAGGAAGATTATAAAAAAGCGCAAGATGCATGGACAGCTTTCGGATGTAAAACGATGTAAGATTATCAACAGATATATTGCGATAGAGATGTACTTCATCTCGTTGATGTATTTGAAAATCACAGAAAGAATAGTATAAAGGCTTACGGTATAGATCCTGTTGAATCGTACACTCATCCTGGGCAATCGTGGAAAAATATGTTAAAGTATATGAATATAATATACGAATTAATTACGGATAGAGAGATATACGAAGATTTCGATGGAGGAAGAATCAGGGGAGGTGTCTCATCGTGTATTACGAGACACACAAAGAGTAATAATACATTCATGCACGATTATAATCCTAATATTGAAAGCTCGTTTATACTTTACCTCGATGCGAATAATTTATACGGATGGGCGATGAGTCAACCATTACTGTACGCCGTAAAAAGAGAAATGAGTAGTGAGCAGTTAAAGAACTGAAGAAATATTCCATGCATGTTGATAGTTGATTTAGAGATACCGCAAGAATTACACGATTATTTCAACGAATTCCCTCTAGTGCCCGAACATTTAGTAGTTAATGGAGTTAAAAAGCTTATACCGAATTTAAGAAATAAAAAAGAATACGGGTGCTACTACAAAAATTTAAAGTATTACGAAAGTAAAGGAGTGAAAATAACGAAGATTCACAGAGGATACGAATTTAAAATGACAAATAAATTAGCGAAGTATATTATAAATAATACGGAGAAAAGAGCATTAGCTAAAACGGAGAGTGAGAAGAACTTCTATAAGCTATCGAATAATAGTATATTCGGTAAAACTATTGAGAATCCTAGAAAAAGAAGTAATGTTGAAATAGTTAATAATCAAACAAGAGCAGCGAAGTTAGTTAGAGATCCAAGATATCAGAGACCAGTTAGATTGAGTGATATACATAAACAGCAAAAAGTCGTTAAATGTAATAAACCGATATTCGTAGGTTTCGTAATTTTAGAGCTAGCGAAGTTAAAAATGTATAGATTTTTTTTAAGATTATCTAAAACCAAAATTTAGTGATAGAACGAAGTTGCTATATACGGATACGGATAGCTTCTTTTTACATATTAAATCCGAGAATGTGTATAAGGAAATAGCTCCGGATGTAGAGGAACATTTTGATACGAGTAACTATTCAGTTGATCATTCGATAAGGAAAGAATATATACGGAAAAATGAAAAGGTATTAGGTAAATTTAAAGATGAATATGGAGGTAAAATAATTAGAGAGTACGCTGGTATCTGTCCTAAATCGTATAGCTATATAGTAGAGGGAGAAGATAAAGAAGTAATCAAGTGTAAAGGTGTGTGTAAAAGCGCGGTAGAGGAGATTACGATACAGGATTATCTCGATTGTATTGTAACGTGCAACTACCTGGTCACCCATCCAGGCACTAACCTAATGCACGTTGCTTAACTTGCACGGAGAGAAATACACCAAACCGCATCGCTGTAAAAACTAGCTCAACAGCAAGGCAGGTTTCAAGTGCTTATATATCTAACCTCTCTCCGTGACATTACTCCCCCCTTCGACAAGTCTCTACCTCGGGACTTATATACAAACAGGTACATATAAATAAACCAGGGGAATATACATGGGTAAGGCAACTCCAGACCGGCAGTTGTCATTATCCCACCTCTGCCACCAAATGTAACGTGCAACGACCTGGTCACCCATCCAGGCACTAACCTAATGCACGTTGCTTTACTTGCACGGAGAGAAATACACCAAACCGCATCGCTGTAAAAGCTAGCTCAACAGCAAGGCAGGTTTCAAGTGCTTATATATCTAACCTCTCTCCGTGACAGTATATACAAGGGAAAAGAGAAGAATGTAGATTTTAATATTATATGTAGTCATCAACACACCCTTTTCTCAGAGAATGTTAAGAAAATAGCTTTAGCGACTGAACATGATGGTAGATATATTAAAGAGGATAAAGTGAATACACTAGCAATAGGGCATTATAAAATAAATGAGTAGGAAAAAAAAATAATTAAAAAATTTACACAGCCATAGTTTTTTTTTATAAATTCCGGGAGTGCAATTGTAATATTGCATTACAGTATTGCATTCGCGTGTCGATCGTGTCGCTCGCTAAAATAACAAAAAAAAAAAATAATTAAAAAATTCACACAGCCGTAGTTTTTTTTATAAATTCCGGGAGTGCAATTGTAATATTGCATTGCAGTTTTCTTCGTATAACATTTCAACCAGTAAAACATATAACTCAAAATACACAATGCAACGATTCATGTGTTTATTGTTTAACCTGATAAACACATATAATCATTCAACATTCGTATATACGTATAGACACACATGATTTCTCTCAGTAGCAGCGGGCGAAGCGGATGCCAAGGCCAATACAAGCGAGAGATGAGCAATGGCAGTAGCAATGGAGATGAGCAATGGCGATGGCAATAGCAATGGAAATGATATTGCTATAGAGCTGGGGATTGTATTATATATAGCGCATGTGATTCAGTATATATAGTAGAGATGGCTAGTGGGAATGGAGATGATCGTATAGAATGCTGATGAATATTGAAATGATGTTGTCCGAATGTAAAAAAATAAAACTGCGCTAGAACCCCCACTATACATCTCTCCGTATGTTATGGACTCGTATGTTATTTTCAACAGGTGCCGAATTGATTCTTCTGTCATACCTGTGATTTACATTGTTAAGAAATTTCATTTTATGACAGAAAGAAGAACTTGTAAGGCATCATTTAACAACTGCACTCTTGATGTAGGTATTCAAACTTGAACATGAAATCCTTGTTAGTTATTGTCCCATATGTTATAATCAAAAATTACGCTAGTTAATCAATGGTTGACGTTGGTCTTAAGGAAATTTCACTTGTTTACATGAAAAACTGCTAATGTTCATTTAATTACCATCACAAGTAGTCACAAACTCTGTATATATAAGAGCTGTCATATGCTTTATGCAGTCGATTACAACACAAACAAATGTTGTCCTGTAAGTTTTTCGATTTCAGCGACAGAGAAATAGACGTCAAAAAATGACAGAAATATGGTAGCCATGTCAATCAAACTCTCCTACCGTGTAGTACTGACGTCTTGGTAAAAAAAAAGGCAAAAAGTTGTAGGAAGGAAACACTTTTGTAGTTAATACACACTTTTTAAGTAACAGTTACTGTTCTGGCGACATAGTGTTTTCAAGCATCCGGGCAACTTCAAATACGCACCATATCGTAAAATGAAGTCAACAAAAGGTAAACTAAAGCTCAGAATACTGAAGTTGCATTGCCTCTACTGATTAATATTTTCAGTAAAGAGCGCTTTAAAACGTGGCGACATGAATTGTCCAGGTTGTCTGAGAATGAGTCTTTAACTGAATAAACCACCTGGGTCTGTATTCACCAACCATTCCTAAGAACATTCTTTGTCTTTTCTACAAGATTTTCCAGATTTGCAAGTAATACTTCTGATTGGATAAACTAAATGATTCACTCACTCAGAAGTTGTATTACTTTCATATTTCAAAAATTCTGGAGAATAAGACTTCTTATGAACGTGAAAGTTTGCAACAAATGCATAGCTGAAATACAAACTGCCCCAGCTGTGATTTGAACCTGTGTGGCAGAGATCCTCATTTATTGAGGCATAAAAGACCACTAACCACTGAGCTAAAGAGAATTCTCCCTCATGTAATTGCTAAGAATTGATTTTATACAGGGAGAAGCTATGTGGTAAGAGAAGACTGATCTTCCGTAACATACCCCATCTTAAAGGTCACCATTTTGATGACATGAAGCCTTTTTTTCGGCTCTTTTTTAGGCAAAAAATGGCTCAATGGCCAATCCTGTACGAGCCCCCCCCATCTCACGAGCATGAAAGTCTGCAACAAATGCATAGCTGAAATACGAACCATGCTGGCTGGTATTTGAACCTGTGCGGCAAAGATCCTTTTTTATCGAGGCACAAAAGACAAAGACTGTTAAGAATATCCTTAAGAAAGGTTGTGAATACAGACCCAGTCAACCTGATTTGTTTATGAGTGCAGGGAAAAGCATATTTTTTTTACTTATCAGTGTTTCTAATTCACAGCAAAAAATCTAAACAGGCCCAATTAACAGAAGCAATTCAGCATCTTCTTACCAAATTTTAAATTTGTATGTAGTATTGGGCCCTGTTCAACGGTTCTGCTGCAAAATTTATCTGTATTTATACAGAAATTCCCTGATAATGCCTTGATTAAGAATATATACCTCATGAGGAGTAGGGGTATCATCTTTAAAACAGCCAGGGCAGTAAGCTGTTTAATCAGAATCTGTCCAGGTTTGCGCTGATCATTCACAATATCACAGTGGTTTTATTTCCACAATGTTTTCTCCTCTTTCAATGATAGAAATAATCATTTGGGCTACATTGAATTTATTTTATGCAAATGCTTTTAGTACAGACATACCTAGAGTTTTTTTCTCATCATATAAAGAGTTAACCCTTTACATGGTTCATACAAAATACTGATAGAAAAATTTAAGGGTTTTTTAAGGATTTTTTAAGGACTCAAACTTGAAATTTAAGGCTGACAAAACACTATAAATATATGCACAAATATTGGTTTCATACAGTTTATAACAGTGTAACTATCTATAACAATGGCAATACCAAATTTCTTCATTACCTATTGCTTTAATGAACCCACCATCTTGGTGATGTCTTCTTCAACCTTTTTAAGTTCCTCTTCCTTCTCTTTTGAATGTTTTCTCAAACAATTTGACTGTCTAACAAGTGTTATTTGACCCTTTTTTTCTGCACAGTTTTGATACATCATCATTGGACTTAAATGAACAGTGTTGGGTGACAGCGTGTAAAGTCCACAAAATTTCAGCTTTCAATGTGTCATTCCGTGAAACAAACAAGTCTAATGTTGCAGTGTTCGCTTGTGTGGGAATGTTACCCGACTGGGTATCATCTGTTGGTAAGGGGATAGTTAATTCGGCATCAGTACTATGAACGGGGTCTACACTTGTCTTTGGTGCACTTTTAAAAGCTGCTGCAATAGGTGTCGTCATAGTAGCGGCAGTATTGTTGATTTTCATTACTTTGCGAATTCTCATATCTTCGTGAATCTATGTTCGCTATAAATATTTTTCGCTAACTCTTTTTTGTGGCTCCTGTGAAACCTTTTACAGACGCAAACATTCCAGAGAAGCTCTCTACGCTGAAGAAATGGGTCAAAAACAGAATTAAAATAAAAAAGGTCACATTTTATTGAAAACTATCATTTCCACCCATAATTCATCAGTTGTTTGTACATCACAACATTTATTTATACTTTGTGCCCATGATTTCAAAGTATGATACAGATAATGCATCTGTGATAAGTTTAGAGGCTGTGACCTTTAGGAATACCCCTTGAATGACGTCATTTGACTACATTTGGAATAACTCTGTGTTTTTCAAGAATGATTCACGAAGTTATGGGAAATCGTCTGGTCAATTTCTGGCAGTGATCAAATGTATTTTTAGGATGATTTTGCCATGAAAAATAAGTTAAGTGTACATTCCCTTGTCCAAAAATGATTTCTTACGCTTTCCCTGTCTATTAATGTGCCTAAATTAAATCATTGCTTTGTTTGTCTCTTTGATAGAATGAAATAGATCTACCAGTTAGGTTCACGAAAATATGAGAAAAGGGCATACATTGGATGTGCTTCTTACTTTTCATATGCGAGTTCAGGGCATGCTCTCCTAAGTCTATTATCTTATTTCAAAGACAACAAATTACGCTGTGTTTGTCGGACTTCAATTCTCTGACCCACGATTTGTATTTCTGGTCTGTCAGCCACTTTTTATTGAAAACACACTTTCCCATGGTTGAAGATTTTTTCCCTCGCAGACGATCGCCGATTACGTATTCAAAAGAGCCGATTCATGCACTCAACGTTTTTGAAACGCTTATTAATCATGAATAGTAAAGCGTCTACTTTCTTCGATCAGGTATAAAACTACGTCTTTAGTTCCGCTTGTCGCGGAAAAACGCCGATTTCAACTTTTATTCCATTTGTCTTGATGAAGCATCTAAATATCCATTTTCTTCTCGTTTTCAAAAAAAAGTTAAATTCAAATGACAGTTTTGTTGGAGAACTCGTCGTGATTCAGTTTTAATGCATCCGATTTTTCGCGAAGACGACATAGAAAAGGATCCGTATTTTATACCGTATCATTGTGTGGTATCCCGCTTTCCTTTTTCAAGCATTTCTGCTACCATTAGGACGGGTAGAAGTATATACCCATGTCCATTCGGCATACCTCGGGTGATGGGAGCCAGGTACGGAATCGGCCGAGTTGAGACGAGTGTACCCATGTCATAATAGACTGGTACCCATTATCTTTGTGTACTTGAAAGGCCTAATATTTAAGACCGGCCAGCAATAAAACTACAGCTCACTCGGGAAACTTTTTAAAGGGTTTTTTTAAGGACTTTCTGTAGTTTTTAAGGGTTTTATAAGGCAGTTAATCATTTTTAAGGGTTTTATAAGGTAGAGATCAAATTCAAGGGTTTTTCAAGACCTGTGCGAACCATGCTTTACTACACAATTCTGAGTGGTAAGAACCCCGAGACAGAAGACTTTTGAAAACATTGTGGGAAAAGGAAAAAAAGCAAATGCTGGCTACCACTAATTTTTCTCCCTTCCTCCCACAGTGTTTTTAGCTTTCCACAAACATTTCCATTTTCAAATAAAATTTATGTTGTTGTCTGCAAATGCTTTCAATTTGGACAAGTCTAAAATTTCGTTGTTTGGTAAAGACTTAAGTGCAAAATATTCCACTGAGTTACCTGTAACATTGAGCTTGAACAGCTGCTCGGTACCTAAGAGCCATGAATTTTCAACCGATTCGGTCTCACTATAATAAAGGATTGGGAGGTTAGAAGTTGTGGTAAATATGACATCACCTACATTTCCTGTGTTGGATGCATTCACTGAACCTACAAGTGAAAATTAAAAAATCTGATTAATCCTTTACCACACAGTCCTTAGTTTTAACAACCCAGTGGGGAACAGGCCTTTTAGAAAACATTGGGAAAAGAAGATAATGCTGCTGACCAGCATTTTTTCCTTCTTTCGAAAATGTTTGCTACCCTTTTAGAGTCAGATTTCATCAATGGAGCCACAATTAATTTGTCGTCTGCAACAACTTCGAATTTGGACGAGTGTAAAATTTTGTCATTTGGTAAAGAGTTGATTCTTTCCTTGACAATAAGTATTATTATAGACTGGTCCAAATTGAAAATATTTTCAGTCCACAAATGAGATATCTCATATAGTTGGATTTATCTAAAAAAAACAAAACAAAAAAACTAGTCATAAGAAAAGACAAAATCTGCAGCTGTTTTTCAGCATTTTCTCCTTTTCACACAATGTTTTTCAAAAGCCTACTGGGATTGTTTGGAAACCATTAAGTTTTTACCAGACAAAAAACATCAAACTGATCCAAATTGAAAGCAGTTGCAAATGACAAATCAAATGTGCCTGGAACAATAAGATTTGTCACTGAGTGCGTAGAAAACATAGTGGGAAAAGTAAACAAGAGCATCACATGCAAGTGCCAAGGCTCAGTTGCAGTTGCTTTTAAAAATAGATTTGTTTTCAGTGAAAATTCTAAGTTGAAAAGGGAGCATAAATGAGTCAAAAATATTTTGATGGTTTGGTTGCCCCTGTTTTATGGGTTTCCTTTTTGGATAGTTAACACCTAGTCTAAGTTTGGCGTATAAAATTATGTCTTCAATAATGACATCAATATTATAAAAAGAGAAAGTTTTGGCTCAGACAACCACAATAAAGTCATTGACTATACCTTGATGTTTTCTTCGAAAAAAGCTCGGGTAAAAAATGCTGATTACCAACTTTTCTCCTTTATCTACAATGTTTTCAGAAGACTTCTTTCTTCACTTATCATCTCCTGCAGATGAATTCTTTTCCTTGAAGCAGACAATATTTGAGATGTGAAATTACTCCAAACAAGCTTTTTCTCCTTTTGCCAGATTGTTACTACATTAATTTTTTTGTTCTTCTGCTTTAAAGTTATCCTCAACCTTTTACCAAACAGTCCTGTGTTTTAACAGTCCTGATGAAGAAAGCTTTTGGAAACATTGCAGGAAAAGAAGAAAATGCAGGCGTCCAGCATTTTCTCCTTTTCTGACAATGTTTCCAGACCCATCAGAGAACTTAAGCTTACTTGTATCAATTTCAAATTTGTCATCTGTAGATAAATTGAATTTGGTAGCGCTTAATATTTGTTTTTTGGACAGGGTTAACCGAATTGTCCTGTGTTTCACTACCCTAGGATGGTCAAAACCCAGAATTATTCCATAAAGGGTTTAAACCTTTACCAAACAGTCCCAAAGTTTAGCAAAGAAGCCTTTTGAAAACATTGTGGGAAAAGGAAAACCTGCTGGTGACAAGCATTTCTCTACTTCCAAAAATGTTTCTTTCCCATCAAGCACATATTTCATTATTTGAGCCAAATTTCAATTGTTGTCTGCAAACACTGTCAGTTTGGACAAGTGTATAGAGGACAATTGTCTGTTTCTGTGTATGATCAAAATTTTGTTTATTGAGTGAAAGGCAAGGGCTGTATTTTCACAAGTGGCAAAACCACAAGTGAAAATATTTATGGCCTTTGCTTTTCACGAGATGAGAGAAATTTCAGTCATACACTGAAACAAAAAATTAATACATTTCTTTTATGCTCTTCACTTTAACTTTTTCTTTCACGTCTAATTTTGCTCATCGGGAAAAATATGTGCATCTTTCAAGCAAAATAGACCCATTCAATCTAGTCAGATATGGACCAGCTGTAATAATGATGTCGCGAGTGATGTTGACTGCGTCATAAAACGTGACGTTCACTTGCTAAAAATTAATGAATATTCTTTAAATATCCCTGTATTGTCAAAAATATAAGTCATAAAATTCACCAATGAATTATAAGGACATACTGTAGTTCACTGTAAGAGTTCTATAAACTACTGAAATGCATGAAAAAAAAACTTTTTCACTTGAGCTGAAGAGATTGTCTTGTGCTATTGAGATAATTTTTGTCTCTGTTTTTGTTCTATCTTTGCTGTCAGACATGTTTTCATTTTGCCAGCTATATATCCATATTGAAGAATTTTCTTATGAAAAATTGCAAGTTGTTCAAATGATGGGGCCTAAACAGTTAGTGCAGTCTGTTGCATACAGGACTTGAGGCCAGGGGATTGCTGGTTTGAATCGCCCAGCTTGGCCTATTTCTTTCAGAGAATTGATAATATTAACTGTAACAGGATTCATTCCTCTCCAACACTGATCATTGATTTAACAATGGTTATGGGAAAGCAGCCAGTGGTTTTGGAAGAATAATGTGTGAAGTACTGATAAAAGAAACTCAAGGAAAGCATAGATAGGAGTACTGGCTGCCACAGACTTATATCTGATAATTATAGTGTTGAAAACTGCATAATTTTAGATCATTCGAACAAACTTCAAATGTAGAGATTTCTCTTTACCAAACGCCAAAATTCTAGACACATCCAAATTTAAAGCATTTGCAGACATTCTTAAATATTATTGCTCTAATGATTAGATTTGTCCTTGAAAGGAATAAAAATACTGTGGGAACAGAACAAAATGCTGGTTTCAAGAATATTCTCAAGTGTTTTCTTAGGCCTTCTTCCTCAGGTTTTTTAAAAAACTGTGCAGCCTGCTCTTGGACAGCAATGTCAAACATTAAATGTTTTGAAAAATTTTATACGAGAACCATTTTTATGTTCGTAGATTATGTGCGTAACTTTTTGATGCAAATTTCTATAAAATTACACAGTGCTAGATCTAGTACATGTATAAACATTCTCTTATTTATAGATGTCAAGGTAAATGATACATGTGGTCCTCATGCATACTGTGCTGAGATTTTACAACAGATGGTTTAACACATTACCACATGACAAAAACATAGACTTGTCCAAATTGAAAGCATTTGCATACGACAGTTGAAATTTAGTTCAAAATGGAATTTGTCTTTGATAGGGTAGAAAACTGGTTACCGGTATTTTCTCCTTTTCTCACAATGTTTTCAAAAGGCTTCTTTCTCAGGGTCATTAAAAATCGGGATTGTGCGTTAAAGGGTTAATACACTGGAATGAAATTTCACTTTCAATATGGTGGAATTACATTTGATTAGATTTGATTACAGGGAATACTCTAAAATTTGGCCAAAGCCTGGGTGTTCGTCAATTTAAATCCATGCTGATTTCAGAAAGTTTATGCAAAGGATGTGTTACAGCTCTGTGTGTTTTGTAAATGGGTCTAGAGATGTAAACATGGTTGAGAGTCAATTGAAAGTGACCCATTGGGAGGCCGAACTCACTTTTGTTACGGGAAAAAGTGTTGCTGTAGTCATATCATTAATTCATGAAGCTGCACAATATATAGTGCAAGAGATAGCTGTTATAACAGGCATTGATTAGTCTAGTGTTTTTAAGATATTATGTAAAAGCCTTGGGCTTCAGAAGGTCTGGGCGTGGTGGGTCCTTCCTGTGCTCATTAATGAGTGGTTCACACAAGCTAGGTTAGGCTGGCAAGTAATCGAAAAGTATGATAAATGTGATACAATTTGTTTAGAAGAAATGGTTAAAGGTGATGAAACCTTGATCTACCATTTAGAGTCTGAGTTTAAGACGAAAAAAAAGGTTTGGATTACTTCTGACGGTGAAGGACCTTTTATCACTTGCCGAAATAAGACCTCAAAGTGCATTGTTCTGCGCTATTTTTTTTTAAAGAGGCCCTGTTCTTCAATTACCAGATCCTTAAAGTAGTTTGCTCCCTGGTAAGTTTTATAGGGAAAACTTTCTCACATAAGTTGTTGCAGTCCATGGCATAAAACTGCTGCATGATAACCCACTGGCATATAAATTCCTCTTGGTACATAATTTTTTTAAAGAACCTTTGCTTGATGTTTTAGAATATAAAGAGATGCTAGCAGGATGCTAGTTTGAATCCCGCTGCAGTATTGGAAGTACTGTTTACCAGTGTCTTCAACATACACCTAAATAAGAGAATCGTCTGGCATTCAGTAAGTGGGTAGATCCTCGAAAAAAGTGTGTGAAAACAAATGAAGCATACTTTGAAGGGCACAAATTAACAAAAATTTAACATCACAAATATAATTGGAAAAAATGCTCTACTCTACGAAAATAAAAAAAAACAGACTTTGTACGTCACTTTTGCCTTTTCATATCGATTTATCTATTTGTCAGTCTCAGGGTTGAGGTCTCTTGATTTCGTGTTTATACAAAGCAATTTCCAGTCTATACTAAGGAAAGACAACCATAGCTGTAGAACAACTCAAATTGTGTTTACTCTCAAAGCGCCTTTGTTGTCTGTGTACATCAAGTTCAGACTGCGCAAACATGCAATCATATCTTTGATCTACACTTTCTGCTTTTCTGAAATATTCTGGACATAAGTAACCTTTGAATGGTACTCATGGAGGGGGAGGGGTGGCTTTATTTCTAGACTGAAAATGTCTTTCAGGTTTATTGGACACTCTAAGGAAGAACATATGATAGCTATGGTGTTCAAAACTTTACCTTCTAAATTGGTTATGTTTAAGGTTGGTGACTCTTCAGTGAACGTAATTGTATGTTTTCTACTGTCGGTTGCATTATCATGACCGTTAGTCCCCTCACACGTTACTGTTACACTTTGTTGACCTGCTGATACACAACCATCATCATAGGAACAATTTGTTGCTCCAGGATAACTGCCTCCACATGTGGTATTAGCACATTCGCTTTTATACAAGGTATAAGTACTTGGATCACCTATAAAAGAAAGAGAGATTATCCCATAAAGTGCTGGAACAGACTTAAGTTATTTTTTGCCTACAGTGTAGATCAAGATCAGACGGAACAGAACATGCAGTTTGATATTTGATATACACGGTCTGCTATTTGGATACATTATTCTGGCCAGAACAACCTTTACACAACAATATGCTGTATCTGTTGTTTTTTTTTTTTCCTTTTTGAAAAGGTCTGTTTCATCAATACTTTACCAAACGACAAAAAACCTTAGAATGTTCCAATTTGGAAGAAATTGCAGACAACAAATTGGATATGACTTATCAATGAGATTTTTCTTGGAAAGGGTAGAAAACATTGTGGGAAAAGGAAGAAAGAATCCTGGTTACCAGCATTCTCTTTTCCCAGAATGCTTTCAAAGGCTTTCTTCTTCAGGGTCCTTAAAAACTCAGGATTGTATTGTAAAGGTTTTAATTAGCACTCTAAGGCCCACAACCACTAGCAGTGGAACATTCATTTGCATGGATAACAAACTGTAGCTCTGAACATATCAGAAAATGCTGTAAAGTCAGTCAGATTAGCTATAGTGGTAGGTAGTACAGATAACTGTCCCCAAAGGCGATCTTACTCTTTGACTGGTTGCCCCTGGTGCACAATAGATGTCCAAATATGACAAATATCACCGTAGCATCTCATTATTATGCCCCCCTTCAACGAAGTGGGGGTATATTGCTTTGCACATGTCGGTCGGTCGGTCGGTCGGTCGGTAGACCTTACCTTGTCCGGATAATAACTATACATAGCATTGACCTAGGTTCGTCAAATTTGGCACAGACATGCGTCTTGGAGTGTAGATGATCCCTATTGATTTTGAGGTCAATCGGTCAAATGTCAAGGTCACAGTGACCGTCAACATGTTGATATATAGACCAAACCTTGTCCGCATGATAACTAGACACAGAATTAACCTAGGTTCGTCAAATCTGGCACAGACATGCATCTTGCAGTGTAGATGATCCCTATTGATTTTGAGGTCAATCAGTCAAACGTCAAGGTCACAGTGACCGTCAGCATGTTGATATACAGACCAAACCTTGTCTGGATGATAACTAGACACAGAATTGGCCTAGGTTTGTCAAATTCTGTACAGATATTCATCTCGGAGTGTAAATGATCCTTATCGATTTTGGGATTAATCCATCAAAGGTCAAGGTCACAGTGGCCTTCAACTTAATGATATATAGACCAAACCTTGTCCAGATGATAACTACACACAGAATTGACCTAGGTCCTTCAAATTCTGTACAGATATTCATCTTGGAGTGTAAATGATCCCTATTGATTTTAAGGTTAATCCGTGAAAGGTCAAGGTCACAGTGACCACCAGATGATTCAGAGCCCGCGCTGCCGTTCGCCACTTGAGCCATTTGCTCAAAAAAAATTAAAGTGTCTCAAAAATCATCATATGTGGCTCAACTTGTGGCTCCAACATTTTATTCGCGTATTATCGGGGACGTAGTAAGCATCGAAGTCGACTGGGAAAAAGTGGAAGTCGAACGCGCGTGCCGAGAAGAAAATCGATAACCCAGTCTGTGTATCGGCGACTGTTTACAATCTTGTATGTATACACACGGCAGTGTGTATAATTATGCGAACTGTTGACAGATTATCACGTTTAACAATTGAAGTGGGCTATAAATAAAAAAGATGACATCGATATTTTCCAATCATTTCTTTTGATATCAGTTTATGAACTGTGCCACTTCCTGTATCAATGTGGCAGTAGGGGGGCATGACTGTTTTACAAACAGACATCTTGTTGAGACTACAGTGGTAGGATAAGGGATTTGTAATCACAGAGTACATAATGATTGACGGACTATTTCAGTTATAACTGAAATAGGCCATCAATCATAATGTACTCTGTGATATATATCACGGTGGCCAGTGCATCTATCCATTCTTTCCTAGAGTTTCTGTTTCCAGTACTTTGCACAGTATTCTTTTCAAGCCACTGGCTGCTTTCCCATATAACCATTGTTGAACAATGATCAGCAGCAGGAGAGGAGTGAATCCTGTCACAATGACTACCATCAATCCTCAGAAAGACAATCCCCTCTTCTCAAGTTCTTACACTACAGACTCTACCAGATCTCCGTGAAATATTTCACGGTGCGGCTTTGATATTGTAACATTTCAACTTTGCAGAGTCCTGTGTTGGTCAGTGGCCTTAGATTTTGATCTTCTTAGCAAGCACTTGAATTTTAGGGAATCGTCCTTTGCTGGTGGTGGTTACCGCCATTTTTTCCTTTCCATGCAATGTTTTAAAAGAGCTTCTTCCCCCAGTTTCGATAAAACTTGGGATTGTGTGGCAAAGGGTTAATATACAAGACGTAAACTAACAGTTTAACATAACAGTTTAAGGGTAAAAAATGATGAAGGAATGACAAGGGTTCCCTGTCCTGATGGTTCATGTAGCTGGGATTTGCTAATGTTACAAGTTACCTAGGTGTACCTAAAGAATTATTTTCTGTGAGGCAGTATTTGGGAACTGGGGTTTTTTGTTTACAATGAATCTGGGTCAGTCTGGATGCCTTCAGACTAGTTTCGCTCATCTAAAAAACTGAAAGTCTTTCTTCGGAAGATCCCTTACAAGGGTGAAACCATGTTCTTTTATATATATTATAAAAAGAAGAATAATACCGGAACAAGAAAAAATATAATAAAACAGGGCCGTCATGGCCCTCTAGTTTTTTACATCCAGTAATTTCCCTCATATCTATAACCAAGTCCGGTAGCTTGGCTTTTGTTTAAAAAAGGTATTTTATGCTGCTTCAATTTTATTTCAGTCATATCACAGGGACAGCTCAAATATTCATGTATTTCCTGGGTTTCACCAGTACTAGGTTTGGGCTCTGAAGTGTCTTGCCCAAAGACACTGACACGAAAACCCCAATAGATCCAGTTAGGTTCGAACCCAGGGACACGAGGTCCTGATTCCTGCACTTTACCACTGAGCCATGCAGGCCCCCTCCAGGAGCTCGGTCTGTAACATACAGAAGTTGAAACCAGAAGGTTGCTGGTTGGAATCTCAAGCTCTACTAATTTCTTTCCCAGGAAAATTCTGGGGAATAAGACTATGAATGTTCTTAAAAATGGTTGGTGAATACCGACCCTGGCAGCCATGACATGAATGATAATAATGTTGGAAATAGTTATTAAACACCATACAATACAAAACAACAGTACTAACCCGATAGTCCGAACAGCCCATGTAAAGGGATAGAACAGTTGCAATATTCATCAGCAGAAACTGTACAACTTTCATTACCACAAGTGTTTGTCCAGGAGTAGTTGCATATAGCATGAAAGAAGGTTAGATTTCTCATTCCGTCTGCATTTTCACTAAAACTGGAAGTAGTATTAAAATCGATGAAAGAAACACTACCACCCTCTGGAAAAACAAAAGTAGAACAGTATACACAAACTGCATAAATTTTTAACTCCTTACCAAACAAACAAAGTTTTAGACATGTCCACATCAAATGAATGCGACCCTAGTGATGGAAAGGAAAAATTGAAAATGAGTTATCAATTGATGGGATTTTTCTTTGAAAAGGGTGGAAAATATTGTGTAAATAAGAGAAAAACTTATGCTGGTTACCAGAATGTTCTCCCTTGCTCACAATGTTTCCAAGAGTTTTCTTCCTCAAGGTTAAAACTCTGGTAAAGGATTAACCTCATCACATCATGAGGCAGAATTTTTCATCCCCTTTGGTTGGTGGAATTGGAAAAATTGTGGCATATTATGTGAGCAAGTGTTTATTCCTCAATCCTCAAATTATTTTCCAAGTCACTGTTATTGACAAAAATGTCTTACTTCCTATAAAAATGTATAAAGGTCACATATTTTCCATATGTGTATGCATACATGTAAATGTATAGATATTAACAAGAATAGATCACATGGAATCACATGACAATTGTATCCATTTATCATTGTATTGGGCTAAGACGATGTATGCAATGTACAAGTCTAAATGTATTATGTTCTGTTCATAAAACCGAGAGCTGACCTTTTACCAAACAATCCTGAATTGAAAAGCCTCAAGAGAAAACTTTGGAAACAATTTCGGCAAAAGGATAAAATTCTGGTAATCAGCATAATATTATGCTCCTTTTCCCACAATGTTTCCTACCTTTTAAAAGATAAATCCCACCATTTTACCATCATTTCATTTGCTGTCTGCAAATGTTTTCAATTAGGGCAAGTTTAGTATTTTGTCATACTTTAAAGCATAGGCCTCTGAAACTCCATTGGCCTACCAAGGGATAACGAAATTTTCATTATCAGACACTGTTACTATAAATAGCACATTGGGGATTCCCTCTGTATCGTATATAGTAAGACTGTATACGATATAGCAGGAATCCCCAATGTGCTATGTATAGAAACGGTGTTAATGAAAACTTGAGTATATATTCCGTGATATACAGGTGATGCACCAATGTTCTATAAGTGTTCGATGATCGATCAAGGACAATTTTAGTGTTCCGTGATAGACCAATAGAGCTTCAAAGGCCTGTGGTTAAAGACAATCTCATAATTTGAGTTATAATCAATTTTTTGTATTCAAATGCTTTCAAATATGGAATAATATATAGTTTGCTGCTTTGGAACAACTTGAAAGAGAATTTGTTATTGTTAACTGTAATTACACATGATACAATCCAGGCTTTTATTGACACCCTAGGAGGAGGGTTTACAAACAACATTGTTGAGTGAAAGGGAGAAAATGCTTGTTACCTGCATTTTCTCCTTTTCCAACAATTTTTTCCACTCTCTCAAATACAATTAATGTCATTTTAGCTATGTTAAAATTATCTTCCGCAGATGCTTTCAATTCAGACGAGTCTAAAATTTATTATTGATAAAGAATTAAATAAATGGAATTTGTTCTCAGGAAATGGTACAGCTTTAGTTCTGAAAGCCTGCTCCATTTGGAAAAATTAGGCTTGTAAATTCCATCTCATAATTCGAGTAAATCAAGGTATTCCAATACATGTAGATGAATAACTTTAACCCTTACCACACAGTCCAGTGTTCTATCTACCCTGAGAAAAAGGCCTTTTGAAAGCATTGTGGAAAAAGGAGAAAATTCCAGAAATCAACATTTTTCCCTTTTTCCACAATGCTTTCTCTATTTTCACAAGCAGCTCTCACCAATTTAGCTCTGTTTAAATCGTTTTCTGTAGATATGGGTCAATACTTTTTGCAGATGTATCAAACCCCCTTCTCACAGAGCATGACTCATATTTCATAAATCAACCTACATCAACCATTTAAATTAAATTTTTTAAAATAACATAACATAACATAACATAATCTTTATTCACCCAGTAATGTTATAACATTAAATATAGGGTTAGGTATTCTTATAAATATAGTGCAGTTTGGTAAAGAACTTCTAGTTGGATGGGATTTTCAAATAAAAAAAGTAAAAAAAAAAATTCATCTTCGGTCTCTCATTGTTGTAATAGTGACAATGCTCTAGACGATAGTTACCATACTTTGGTTTTATCCCAACTATATGGTGGCATATTTCTTCCGCGAGATACGAGATAGCTATTGCGATAATTTAACAGAACTATCGTGATAAACAAAGTTTCCTGGAAATACTATCTAGATAATAAAAGTTTTCATGATAAAAATATCGCGATAATTCTAACTGTTATCATGACTTTTTTGGCTTTTGTGCCCACAACTGAGAATTTCACGGTATCTATAATTAGATACGGTTTCGGAACATCTTCGTCTACAACCTTATGAATTCTCCTTTTCCCTGAATGATTTTAAAGTTGTTAATGTTGTTTTAAAGGCATTTCGAGTCATCTTTGTGTTTAATAGACTTCTGTTCATTTCAAGTCTTGTCAAAATTTACCAATTCAGCTACAATTGTAAACAAGATGTCTGTTCGTAAAACAGTCATGCCCCCCTACTGCCACATTGATACAGGAAGTGGCACAGTTCATAAACTGATATCAAAAGAATTCATTGGGAAATATCAATGTCATCTTTTTGATTTATAGCCCACTTCAATTGTTAAACGTGATAATCTGTCAACAGTTCGCATAATTATACACACCGCTGTGTGTATACATACAAGATTGTAAAAAGTCGCCGATACACAGACTGGGTTATCAATTTTCTTTTTGGCACGTGTGTTCGACTTCTGCTTTTTCCCAGTCGACTTCGATGCTTACTACGTCCCCTATAATACGCGAATAAAATGTTGGAGCCACAAGTTGAGCCACATATCATAATTTTTGAGACAATTTAATTTTTTTTGAGCAAATGGCTCAAGTGGCGAATGGCAGCGCGGGCCCTGGATCATCTGGTGGTCACTGTGACCTTGACCTTTCACGGATTAACCTTAAAATCGATAGGGATCATTTACACTCCAAGATGAATATCTGTACAGAATTTAAAGGACCTAGGTCAATTCTGTGTGTAGTTATCATCTGGACAAGGTTTGGTCTATATGTCATTAAGTTGAAGGCCACTGTGACCTTGACCTTTGATGGATTAATCCCAAAATGGATAGGGATCATTTACACTCCAAGATGAATATCTGTACAGAATTTGAAGAACCTATGTCGATTCTGTGTCTTGTTATCATCTGGACAAGGTTTGGTCTATATATCATTAAGTTGAAAGCCACTGTGACCTTGACCTTTAATGGATTAATCTCAAAATCAATAGGGATCATCTGCACTCCAAGACAAATGTCTGTGCCAAATTTGAGGAACCTAGGTCAATTCTGTGTCTAGTTATCATCTGGACAAGGTTTGGTCTATATATCAACATGTTGACAGTCACTGTGACCTTGACCTTTGACTGATTGACCTCAAAATCAATAGGGATCATCTACACTCCGAGACGCATGTCTGTGCCAAATTTGACGAACCTAGGTCAATTCTATGTCTAGTTATCATCCGGACAATGTTTGGTCTATATATCAACATGTTGACGGTCACTGTGACCTTGACCTTTGACCGATTGACCTCAAAATCAATAGGGATCATCTACACTCCGAGACGCATGTCTGTGCCAAATTTGATGAACCTAGGTCAATTCTGTGTCTAGTTATCATCCGGACAAGGTAAGGTCTACCGACCCACCGACAGACGGACCGACATTAGCAGAACAATATACCCCCACTTCGTTGAAGGGGGGCATAATTATTCGAATTTTTACTTACCGCAATCTTGTGAAGTCAAAATCTACCGAGTTCATCCAAATGGTGCATTTACTATTTATAGGTATCGAGAAACGGATGGAACTTTCACGATAATTTTATCTCGAATGTCAGCTTCGTGCAAGATTGAGAAATTTTGAGTTAAAATATTTAGATTATCGTGATATTTTTTTCAGGAAACTTTATACTATCTTGATAAAATTTCCAGGAAACTTTAATTTATCGCGATAGTTTTAAAAAATTATCATGATAGCTATCTCGTATCTCGTGGCAGAAATATGCCACCATACAACTATCCTATGAACCTTCATGGGATAGCGAGAGAAGATCAACCTGGCTGCGGTGGCATATTTCTGCTGCGAGATACGAGATAGCTATTGTGATAATTTAAGAGAACTATCATGATAAAACAAAGTTTCCTGGAACTGTTTTGGAACATCTTCGTCTACAACCTTATGAATTTTCCTTTTTCCTGAATGGTTTTAAAGTGATTCGAGTCGTCTTTGTGATTTTACAAACTTCTGTTCATTTCGAGTCTTGTCAAAATTTACAAATTAAGCTACAATTGTAATCATTTGAATTTCTACTTACTATAATCTTGTGAAGTTGAAAACTAATGAGCTCATCAAAATGGTGAATTTTTTATTTATAGATATTGAGAAACAAATAGAACTATCTCAATAATTTTATCTCAAATGTCAGCTTCGTGCACGATTGAGAAATTTTGAGTTAAAATATAAAGTTTATTGTGTTATTTTTTTCAGGAAACTTTTCACTATCTCGATAATCCAGGAAACTTTAAGTTATCGCGATAGTTTTCTAAAATTATCATGATAGCTATCTCGTCTCTCGTAGCAGAAATATGCCACCATACATTCGAGATAAAATTATAGAGATAGTTCTATCCATTTCTCGATATCCATAAATAGGAAATTCACCATTTGGATGAGCTCGGTAGTTTTCGACTTCACAAGATTACAGTAAGTAGAAATTCAAATTATTACAGTTGTAGCTTAATTGGTAAATTTGACAAGACTTGAACAGAAGTTTGTAAAATCACAAAGACAACTCGAAATACTTTAAAACCATTCAGGGAAAAGGAAAATTTATAAGACTGTAGACAAAGATGATCCAAAACCGTATCTAATTAAAGATACCGTGAATGTCAGTTGTGGGCACGTAAGCAAAAAAAAAAAAAAAAAATCATGATAACAGTTAGAATTATCACGATATTTTTATCATGAAATTTTTACTATCTAGATAGGCTAATATTTTCAGGAAACTTTGTTTTATCATGATATTTCTCTTAAATTATTGCAATAGCTGTCTCGTATCTCGCAGCAGAAATATGCCACCATAGGATACGAATGTCAGCTTTGTGCATGATTAAAAAATTTTGAGTTAAAATATAAAGTTTATCGTGTTATTTTTTTCAGGAAAATTTTCACTATCTCGATAATCCAGGAAACTTTAAGTTATCGCGATAGTTTTCTAAAATTATCATGATAGCTATCTCATATCTCGTGGCAGAAATATGCCACCATACCTGGCAGCTCCGTTAGATATTGGCAGTAAGATGCACGAGGAAACATTATCTTACACGAGATTAGGTTTGTATAATTTTTCATCTATATGTCTATCAGACATTATAGCTTAGCAGGTGACTTTCAATGTTGCACAAAGCGACATGATTCATATCGTGCATAGTAAATTGAAAGGATTCATTCACAAATACGGATTACTTATACATCTAGAGGCACATGTAAACACAGGATAGATATGGATCAGACTACAGTGATTATCCATTAAGAATCAGAACAAAAATTGTGGGAAAAGGAGAAGACGCTGTCTTCAGTTTTTTCTCCTTTTGCCACACTGTCTTCTTTATTGTGGGTTTCATTTTAACGAAAATCATGGTTTGTATAACGTATATATGTGTGTGTGTGTGTGTGTGTGTGTGTGTGTGTGTGTGTGTAACCATAGTACAAATAATACAATGAATAGTCAGATTAACAAATAAGACATTGTATTTTAAGACATTTCATCTTTGAAGAAAACAGAAAGAAAAGAAAAAAAAAAAAAAACAGATTTAGAAAACAACTTTTAAAGATTCATATTGTCAGTGTTTCAAATAAGGCTTAGATCTATGTATGTATTTTAAACGATCTGCATAGATGGATTAGAGGCTCATTTCTGATAGAATTCAAGCCATTTGCAAGTAGTAGAGCTGACAAAAACATTAACAATGTACATGTGGTTCCTCTTCAGAGAAGCATAATATTTTTTTGGGGGGAGGGGGGTGGGAAGGGGAAAGGAGGGTCTCTAAATACTAGTGCCCTCTCCCTTAACCATATGACAATGCTGTATAGATTTGATGAGTTGGTACCTTAGAACTTAAAAAGACGTATGATTCAATGAGATGCAGAAAACATTAACAACAAGTTGAAGAATAAAAAATACTGTTGGAAAAGGAAAAGAAACTTGCTTGCAACAAATTCTCCCTTTACAACAATACTCACTCTTGCTTTCTCAGGGTTGGTACAGTATATGGGATTAAGAGTTAAACATAATACATTTTATAAAACGAACTAGTTAGCTCCACTGGCTGAAGGCCAGCGGGCTTATGTCATGGCTCAGATCCGTCGTGTGTCTGTGGGTGCGTCTGTCCGTGCTTCCGTCCATCTGTGCGTTAACTTATATTTCAAACATCTTCTCTGAAACTTTTGCAAGAAAGCAAAGTTTATATACATGTAGTAAGGAGCACTCTCTTTTTTGGACTTATCCAGGTCAGATAGCCTCAAGAAATCCAATGATATAAAAATTAAATGGCTCTATCACTCCCATAGTTGTATGACTAGAATCGATTTTCAGTTGTCCTTGGCTTGATCTTAAGTCAGGTCGGGCACAAACGTGTGCTCTTTGACACGGCACATTTTCCTAACCTTGATCTATTTTTTGTAAAATATGTCTTGTAGCATGACCCGTGGTTACTGTAGCTGCTGAAATTTAACTAAATACCACTGATCACTAGGGTATTTCCAGCTAAAGTTTGAATCCATGAATATATTAATGAATTAATTCAAACCTCTACTGAGCATTGAATTCACTTACAAGTGTGGCATTAACAAACCTATTCTTGTATGAAAGTCCAAGGTCAATGCTCATGAGTAATCAATTTCTAGCCACAATTCATTAATATTCAAGTGAGAAAATAAAAAAAAAGTTTTTATTGCGATAAAAACATACATGTAGGCTTCGTTTTTCATTGAACAGGTCCAAACTTCTTGACATAATGATTTAGTTGTCTGCTCAATACTGATGGTGGCAGGTGTGCAAATTGGATATCAACCTTGTACATGGGCCTTTCTGTTTAACTCTTTACCAAACAATCCCGACTTTTAACGACCCTAAGAAAGAAACCTTTTGAAAACATTGTGGAAATAGGAGAAAATGCTGGTAACCAGCATTTTCTCCTTTTACCACAATGTTTTCTACCCTTCCAGAAGCAAATTTCTATTTTTCAGTCACATTTATCTTGTCATCTGCAAGTGCTTTCAATTTGGACCAGTCTATAAGTTTGTTGTTTGGTAAAGGGTTAAGACAGACAAAGGCCTAGCTTCACAAAACACCCTGAGCACTTCGCGCTCTTGGTGTTATGTGAAGCTCGTGCCCAGGTCTTTTTTATAGAGAGACGGTCGATATCCTATTCTTACACCATATACATTAGTAATTTATGTATGTTTACACAGCTGAACTTTCTTCACACTTTCAATTTTTAACAGCATTTTTCTCTCTAGCTGTAAGGATATATCTTTAACTCATTACCAAATGACAAAATTTTAGGTTTGTCCAATTCGAAAGCATTTGCAGACGATAAAATAAAAGTGACTGACAATTTGAAATTTGTTTTGTGAAGGGTAGAAAACATTGTGGGAAAAGGAGAAAATGCTGGTTACCAGCATTTTCTCCTTTTCCCAAAATGTTTTCCAAAGGCTTCTTTCTCAGGGTCGTCAAAAGTAGGGATTGTGTGGTAATGGGTTAAAAGGTTGGTATGTACTGTTATTGTAGATGGGAGATACATGTATCTAAAGCTTGATAACGGGTATTGCTGATCAGAATTATCACATATATTTTATGTTCTATTGCTGTCGACTGGCAAACATATATTTTAACCATTTCAAACTGTAATTTGTACAGGACAGTAACTAGTAAAATATGGGTTTCTTCATGGCTCAGTGGTAAGGTGTATGATTTTCATTTCATAAATAGTTCAAACAACTACCATTTGCTTTGTGATATGAAACTAGAGTAGTTACTCAGTGTTGACCAATTACAGTGATAACAGCACTTTAATTAAGGTTCATGATGAATATACAGAAGTCATAGTGCTCATCTTGGTCACATGACCAAAATTTTAAGAATGGTAGCTTTTCAGTGCTATCACCCAAATAATATTTCTACAGTTTCTTTGAAATTGGTCTATGGGTTCACTGTTTACCAAGCAACAAAAGTTTGAACTCAATCAAATTGAAAGCAATTTGCAGCCAACAAAGTAAATGTCACTCATACACATGAATTTGTCTTTGATAGGGTAGAAAACATTGTGGGTAAAGGAGAAAATGCTGGTTACCAGCATTTTCTCCTTTTCTCACAATGTTTTCAAAAGGCTTCTTCCCCAGGATCATTAAAATTCGGGTCCTGGATTGTTCTGTAAAGGTTTAACCCTTTACAAAACAATCCCATGTTTTTACGACTGAGAATGAAAGCTAATGAAAACATGGGAAAAGAAGAAAATGCTGATAACTAGCATTTTCTCCTTTTTCCATAATATTTTCGACTCTTTTCTACGACAACTCACATCTTAATAGATTCATTGAACTTGTAGTCTGCAAGTCACACATTCAATATGGAAAAATCTGAAATTTTGTTGTCTGCTAAAGCTTTCAGCAGAATTGCTGTTGATGACGCATGAAGGACCACACATGATGCACAACAGACACCTTAGCCACCACAAATGCCCCCTTTGAACACTTTGTGCTCAGTTGAACTAAACCGTAAGGAGCCATGCTCTGGGAAATGGGGGTTTACTACATCTCCATGATCCATTACACATGTACTAAGCCAGCAAGCAAGTTGTCACATATTTATAGATCCATAAAAACCATTTTGTGAAACAACCAACTAGATCATAAGGTAGTATGGTCCTTGAACATTTACAAATAAAAAAAAAAAGTTGTGACCAATGTCAGGCTGTGCAGACTGCTCAGGCTGACAGGGTTGATATTTTTGTAAATGCTATAAGCCCACTTTTTACAGAGCATGACTCAAATACAAAATGTTTAATTCCTTCAGGAATGAAAAATAATGATTACAAAAAAATAAATGAATAATAATTCAGATCAAAAAATGAATTTAAACTTACCAATGCTCTTAGTGATTAAGAGAATCAGCATGGAACAAATTACTACCCATGCAGCCATTGTTATTTTTCTTGTAATTAACTTCAATTTACATAATAGTTCTTTGTAATTTTTCAGCAATCAAGTCATTGGTACACCATTGTCATACTAAATATGGATTATAACATCACCGTTTACCAAACAATCCGGGGTTTTATTGACCCTGGGAAAGAAGCCTTTGGAAAACATTGTGGGAAAAGGAGAAAAAGCTGGTTATCAGCATTTTCTCCTTTTCCCTTTATGTTTTTGAGAGCCCATTTAATCAGGGTTGTTCAAAGTCAAGACTGAGTGGTAAAGACTTAATCCTTAACCAAACAGCTCTGAGTTATATGGACCAAAGTAAGAAACCTTTTGAAAAGACTGTGGGAAAAGCAGAAAATGCTGGTAACCACAACGATTTCCACCCTGTCAAAAAGAACTGCTACCATTTTAGCCACATTTAATTTTTCATCTACAAATGCTTCCATAATGGACTAGCCTAAGATATTGCTGTTTAATAAGGAGTCAACAAAGAATACTGTGTTTTCAGACCCTGAGAAACAAACCTTTTGAAAACACTGTGGAAAAAAAAAAAAGAGAAAACTCTTTCTCCTTTTTCTACAATGATTTTTGACCCTTTCAGAGAAAGCTTTCATAATTAGAACCATGTTAGATTTGTCATCTACTTCAGCTATTGAATTGGATGAGTCTAAAATTTTGTCATTTGGTAAAGAGTTAGAGGGCTAAGATGTTTTTTGTTTACAATATGCAATGTCATTATTCCAACAAGAGGCCCATGATGGCCCTGAAGTCACTCACCTGAGCCATTTGACCATACATGACCCATTTCAAATCTTTTTCCAAGATATTTTGACAAATATTCTAAAGGATACACAAGATATTACAAATATTTGACCTGGTTACCTAGTTTTTGACATGATGTGACCCGTTTTCAAAACTGGATGTAGACATCATAAAGGCGAACATTCTGACCAACTTTCATAAGTATTGGACTCAAAGTGTTATTCTAAGATTTGACCTGGTGTCTTATTTTCTGACCAGATGTGACCCATTTTCAAACTCTTCCAAGATATCATTAAGACAGAGATCAGACTGAAAATGTGCCCTCAAGAGCATATACATGCTTTTTCAAAGATTTGACCAAGTGACCTAGTTTTTGATCCGATGTAACCCATTTCCAAATTTGTTTGAGATATCATCAAGACAATCATTCTTACAAATTTTCAAGATTATTGGACTAAAAATATGGCCTTAAGACCATACACAAGGTTTTTCTAGTATTTGACCTAGTGACCTAGTTTTTGACCTTACACGGTCCATTTTCAAACTCATCTAAGATATCACCAAGACAAACATTTACCCCAAATTTAATGAGCACCAGACAAAATATGTGGCCTCTCGAGTGAACACAAGATTTTTTAAAAAAGTTTTATCTAGTGACCTACTTTTTTTTACTTAAAATGACCCATTTTCAAACTCATCCAAGATATCATCAAAACAAACATTCTGACAAAAAATATGGCCTCTAGAGAGTACACAAGGTTTTTCTAAGATGTGACCTGGTGACCTAGTTTTTGATTCGACATGACCCATTTTCTAATCCGTTAGAGATATCATCAAGACAAACATTCTGACCAACTTTCAAGAGTGTTGGACCAAAAATGTGGCCTCTAGAGTGTACATAAGGTTTTTCTAAGATTTGATCTAGTGACCTAGTTTTTGACCCAACATGACCCATTTTCAAACCCATCTTAGCTATCATAAAGACAAACATTCCTGCAAAGTTTCAAGAGTATTGGACTAAAAATGTGGCCTGTAGAATGTACACAATGTTTTTCTAAGATTTGACCTAGTGACCTATTTTTTGACCCGATATGACCCATTTTCGAACTCATCCGAGATATTTATCAAGACAAACATTCTGACCAAAATTCGTGACTATCAGGCAAAACATGTGGCCTCTAGAGCGTACACAAGGTAAAATTTGACGACGGACGACACACGGCGGACGACGGACACAGCACAATCACAAAAGCTCACCATGAGCATTTCGTGCTCAGGTGAGCTAAAAAGAGAAAATAAAAGTCTTAACTCTTTACCAAGCGACAAAATTTTATAGTTCTCCAAATTGAAATCATTTGCCGACAACAAACTAAATGCGATTCAAAAGTTGAAATTCATTAAAGAAAAAGTTAGTTAACATTGTGGGAAAAGGAGAAAATGCTGGTTTCCAGCATTTTCTTCTTTTCCCACATTGTTTTCAAATGGTTTCTTTCTCAGGGTCATTAAAACTCTAGATTGTGTGATAAAGAGTTAATGTTTTACTCTAAGAATTTCAAAATCCTGTTTGACATAAAACCCCTGCATAGATCTGCCTTTACTCCTTAGCAAACAACAAAACTTTAGACAGGTCAAAATTGAAAGCATTTGCAGCTAACATACTAAATGTGGATAAAACAATAATTTTTTGTCATTGAAAGAGTAGAACACATAGTGAGAAACGAAGGAAGTGTTTGTTACTAGCATTCCTCTGTTCCCATAATGTTTTCAAAATGTTTTTTTTTTTGTCTCAGGGTCGTTAGAATTGGGGATTGTGGTTAAACCTTTGATACACAATCTTGAGTTTCATCAATTCTGTGAAAGAAGGCCTTTTAGAACACTGACGGAAAAGGAGAAAATGCTGGTAGCCAGCATTTTCTGCTTTTCTCACAGTGTATCCTTCTCTGCCTAAAACAACTTGAATTTTTTTGTTAACATGCAAATGCTTTCAATTTGGACAAGTCTAAACTTTTGTTGTTTAGAAAAGAATTAAATGGATCCCAAAAAGTTTGTCATTTAGAAAAAAGCTTATCTTATGTAATATACTTGTACATTCTTAAACCGTTATTATTATATCGGTCAAAAAAATCTAAAAGCCTATGCACCTTGCACTGTATTCTTTAAAATACTGTCAACCAGTACAAATGAAGCAATATTTCAAGGAAAAGAATGACTTATCTAGAAAACATTGGGGGAAAAGAATTGAAAGGATGTGATATGCTATATCTCATTTTCCAACAATGTCAGAGACTGTCCTGGTAACCTCTGCAATGAATTGTAATGGATGAACCTTTTACCACACAATCTTGAGTTTTAATGACCCTGCAAGAAAAACCTTTTGAAAACATTGTTGGAAAAATTTCTCCTTTTCTCGCAATGTTTTCTATCGTATCAGAGACATATTTCATCATTTGAATCATATCAGATTTGTCGTCTGCAAATGCCTTTGATTTGGATGTGTCGAAAATTTTGTACTTTAGTAAAGAGTTGAAAATTGAAATTCTATTGGAAAAAGGTAGAAAACATTAACTCTTTACCACACGATAAAGTTTTAGGCAGGTCCAAATTGAAAACATTTGCAGCAACAAATTACATGTGGCTAAAATGATTGTATTGTTTCTGAAAGGTTAAAGAAAATATTGCGAGAAAAGTGAAAATGCTGGTTATCAGCATTTTTTGTTTTTCCCACAATGTTTTCTAAAGTCTGATCTTCCAGGGTTTTTAAATCTCAGGATTGTGTGGTAATGGGTTAAGACTTTGCCTTGTTCACAAGTGACTGTTATCAGCCATTTATTTGTTACTTAATCTTTTTTGTTTTTGAACAATTTTCAAGGTCTTTTAACATTTAACCTTTTCCAAATATTCAAAATAATTTAACAACCCTGAGGAAGAGGGCTTTAGAAAACACTGTGGAAAAAGGAGAAAATGCTGGTAACCAACATTTTTTTCCTTTTCCAACAATGTTTCCTTCCTATCAAGGACAAATATCTTCATTTGGGCTACCTTTGTTTTGTCATCTGCAAATGTATTCAATGTGGACCAGTCTAAATTTTTTTTCTGTTTGGTAAAGAATTAGCTCTTTAGCAAATGACAAATTTTTCCAGATGAAAGCATTGCAGATAATTATTTACATGTGGCTCAAATGTTAGGATTGGTCTTTAAAGATTAGAAAACCTAGTGGTAAAAGGAGGAATTACCTTTTACGGAAACGTTTCCGTCTGCCATTTTGTTTTCAAAACTCTTTTTCCTTGAGGTTGTTTACAGTGAGATTGTTCTGTACAGAGTTAATCTTTTACCATACAATGAAATTTGAGACTAATAAACATTGAAAGCCTTTGCAGTTGACAAAAATGTGGCTTAACTCTTTATCAGACGACAAAATTTTAAACTATAAGTTACAGACGATAAATCAACTATACTTCAAATTATGGAATTTGGCTTTGAAAGGGCAGAAAACACTGTACGAAAGGGAGATAATGCTGTTTTCAAAAAGCTTCTTCCCCAGGGTCATTAAAAGTCGGATTGTGTGGTAAAGGCCGAAAGGGTACGATTTGGGTTTTGAAGGGTAAAATCATTATAAAAAAAAGAGAAAAAAATGCCAACTGGTCAGCGTTTCTCCTTTTCCCACAATGTTGTCAAAGGCGTTATCCTCAGGGTCATTAAAACTCAGAATCGTAAGGGTTAAGCCAATGAAAAACAAGTCATTTCTAGTCTGGAAAAAAATTTCTATACTTCAATGGCTTGATCTGTACGAAAGCCTACAAGGGTCAAAATGAGGGTAAAATGTTTTTGAAAAACACGTAATAACTTGAATTTAAAACACGTTAAAACGCAAAAAAAACTGCAGTAACAAAATCTTGTAATAATGTGTTTTAAAACATGTATTAATGCGTTTAAAAGTCATAGTAACACACAAAATCTCGGTATAACATGAATTTAAAACGCGTAATAACGCGAAAAAGTTGCACTAACGTGAAAAAATCTCATAATAACGTGTTTTAAAACACATAATGACGTGTTTAAAAGTCGTAGTAACGAAAATAGAAAACTGGCAGTAACACTTTTTTTGTACTGTTTTTGCTATGACTGAATTCTGTGAAGTCCAGTTGAATCTCCCAATGCTAATTTGTGTGTTTTGATGGTGCATTACGCCGCTTTCAATGATACTGTATAAGTGGAAACTTCTGCTGCGTGGAAATTTTTGCGATTTCGCGAATTTGTATAATTCGCAAACTTTTCTGTTCACGTACTTTACTACAAGTATAACAATACATAACGAGTGTCTTGAATTCACGAACATTACGGTAGGCAAAATATCCGTAATCGGTAATTTGCAAATTTTTCGACACGCGTATATATCCACGTATACAGTATTTAGATCACATCACAGCTTTAAGTCTTTTATTTCCGATCTTCCTAGGATTCATCAATGTAAGTCTGCAGCTTCACTGTTCCCTGCCATCAGATATGACTAGCACTGGCAGCGGAGATCTAATCAGGGTTTCTCATTACAAGTTAATAATCCTAAACCACGAAAGATTTCTGAATGAAAGCTACATTATGAAATAAACAGTGCAACTTACATACCGTCTGCGTGTCTTTTGTTTCTTTCAAATTTGCTCCATTTTCTTCAGTATTTAAGTCATTGAAAATGCATTATTTCCTGTTGATTTTTTACCCAATGAATACTGACTCAATGAACATCTGGTCAAGACCTCGCTGAGCTGGGTAGGTTAGTTTGTAACGTATAAGGCTTGAAATAGGCAGGGGTGGGGGTGGGGTTCAATGGATCGATTCAACAGCTCAGCCAAATTCTTTTCAGTGATTGATGATAGTCATTGCAAAAGGTTTCATTCCTCTTTCACCGTTTGTAATCTTTTGAAGATGTTGATGTAGGATAGCAGCCAGTGGCTTGAAAATAATGTTGTGCGAATTGTTGGTAGTTTTTGGCAAGCTATTGGTGAAAAAAAGAAACCAGCAAAGTGTGGATAAGTTCACTCCCGCAGCTAAATAACTGAAACAATGTTAGAAAGGATGTGAAACATCAACTGAACAAACATTTCAACAATGTTGTCAAGATCAAGGATAATGATAGTGAAATTCTACTGTCCCAGCTGGAATCCATGTTTGATCTCCGCTGCCATTGCTAACCTCATCTGACAGTTGCAAGGCAAAGTAAAGATGCAGAGGTTATACTAGTGAATTCTAGAAAGGTCATGAATAAGAAAGTGGTTGCTGTGATGTGATTAAAATAACTCTGAAACCAACAAAAAAAAAACACACAACAAACACAATTCAATCTCTATTGGGAAATTTGAATGCATGTTAATGAACTTATTGCACTTACATGTAAACTGTTCATGGTGATAAAGTGAAAAAAAAAAACATGTTACTGCGAGTTTTCGATTCTCGTTACTACGAATTTTAAATGCATTATAACATGTTTTAAACACGGTATTACGAGATTTTTTTCACGTTAGTGTGACTTTTTTTGCATTATCACATTTTTAAATTCATGTTATAACGAGATTTTTCACGTTACTACGACTTTTAAACACGTTATTACGTGTTTTAAAACACATTATTACGAGATGGTTTGCGTTAGTGCGACATTTCTGTGTTTTAACTTGTTTTAAATTTACGTTGTAATCAGATTTTTCATGTTACTACGACTTTTAAATATGTTATAACATGTTTTAAAGCACGTTATTACGAGATTTTTCACGTTAGTGTGACATTTTTTGCATTATAACGTGTTATAAATTCACATTATTATGTTGTTTTAGGCTTTCGTAGATCTGGATAGAATGTTTCACAAAATAATGGACTCTAAAGATCTAATGACAAAATACATGTTACATGCAACCTGATCTTTATCTTAACTGTTCATAATAACAACAAACAGTTTAAAAAGGCTTTTCAATTCATTAGAAAACAATCCCAAGCTTTAATGAACTTGAAGAAAAACATTTGAAAACAATGTTAAGCAGCTTTTTCTCTATTTTCTGGTTTTCCTACAATGTTTTCTACCTTTTCATAGACATCTTTTACCATTTGATCCACACTCAATATGTCAATTTTTTTGCTTTGAATCTAGACAAGTCCATAGTTCTGGAGTTTGTTAAAGAGTTAACTGATTACCTAGCAACAAAATCTTAAATCTGTCTAGATTGAAAGTATTTTCAGACAACAAAGTAAATGTGACTCAAAAACTAAAGTTTGTCTTTTGAAGGGTTGAAAATTTTGTGGGAAAAGGAGATAATGTTGGTTTCCAACACTTCAACACTTTCTCGTTTTTCCACATTTTCACAGCCCTATTTCTCAAACTCCAGGGTTGTTTGGTAAACAGGTAAGGGTTGATCCTTTCACACACAGTCCCGACTTTTAACAACCCTGAGGGAGAAGCTTTTTGAAAACATTGTGGGAAAAGGAGAAAATGCTTCGAACAATTTTTCCCACAATGTTTTCTACTCTATCAAAGACATATTTCCTCATTTGAGTCACAATTCAATTTTCATTCTGCTAATGTTTTCAATTTGGACACGTCAACATTCTTCTTGTTTGGTAAAGAGTTGAAACTGGCATTCTAAGAGTCAACATTTCATATTTTCCCAAAATCAAACTTTGGCAGTCAGTAGTTGTTACACCCAACTTCAGTTTTTGTGAAAGAATTTTATGAAGCAAAAGCAATCTGAGTACCCTTTCACCAACCAATTTTAATTTCATTATAAGTGTAATTCTAGATTAATAAAGTAACACAACTTCTGGGCCTGTATCCACCAACCAGAATACTCTAAAATGTCTAAATTTGACAGTGACACAATTTGCTTTAGCCAATCAGAATATGTCTTACTTTCAAATGTAGAAAATCTTGAACAGTAAGACTAAGAATGTTCTTAACTCTTTTCCAAACAATCCCTGGTTTTCACAACTCTTTGAAAGAAGCCTTTTGAAAAAATTGTGGAAAAAGGAGAAAATGCTGGTAACCAGCATTTTCTCCTTTTCCCACAATGTTTTCTACCCTACTGGAAACAAATTTCAATTTTTGAGTTACGTTTATTTTGGCGTCTGCACGTGCTTTCAATTTGGACCAGTCTAAAATTTTGTCGTTTGGTAAAGAGTTAAGAATGGTTGGTGAATGTGGACCCCGAGTTCATATGTTTCAACCAATCAGAATTTGTAGATTCAAATATAGAAAATACTTGAGAATAAGACTAAGAGTATTTTTAAGAAATTCTGAAAGGTTAGTGGATATAGACTCAGATTTCATTGAAAATAAATTCATAACAATATATGTAGATATTTACACATTTACAAATACATGTAATTTCTATGCATCACAGCCATTGTAAACAGTGTGGGAAAAACAACATGGCTTAAAACTAGACAATTGCTTCTTTTCCAACCATCTCATATAATTCTACAGTAGTTTTTCATGGTTGGGCCTTACTTTTTTCTCCTCCATTCACTTATACAAGCATGTTAAGAAGATGTGTCTAGGTAAAGGTTTTACTCTTTACTAAACAGCAAAATATTATACCAGTCCAAATTGAATACACTTGCAGACAACAAATTAAAATGTGGCTCAAATGATGGGATTCCTCAAGGAATGGATAGAAAAACATTTTGCAAACTGGAGAAAATGCTGGTGACTAAGATTTTCTCCTTTTTCAAAAATGTTTTCAAAAGCCTTTTTCTTCAGGGTGGTCACACTGGTAAAGGTTTATCTTAGTGTGAAAGACATAGATACCTTTGTTTGCTCCTTAGAGGTTTAATAATACAAAAAATGTGGTGATCTGGAAAAAGGGGGTTTAATGCATCTCCATGATACATTATACCAAGCATGTCATCACATAATTATGGATCCATAACATGTAATTTTCCTTACAATCGACTAAATCATGAGATAGACTGGTCCTTTGACATGCAGAAAATTGACGAACGGCAAAAAATTTCCACCCAGGTCAGCCTGCGTGGACTGCGTAGGCAGACCTGGGTTGATACACTTTGCAGATGCATTAAACTCCTTTTTCACAGAGCATGGCTCATTTATTATTGATCTGATTGTCTCGTGTAATTAACACCATTGTCTAAATGGTCATGAATTTCAAGCATGAGTTGACCTTTGGCAATGATAGTCTATTTTCCAGGCATACAAAAATACCTGTTCTTTCTTTAACCCTTCATCTTACAATCATGTGTTTTAATGACACCAAGCGAGAAAGCTTTAGAAAACTATAGGAAAAAGGAGAAAATGCTGGTTATCAGCATTTTCTCCTTTTCCTATATTTTTCTAACCTTGGAGTCATAAGAGTCATTTTGAATTTGTGGTATGTTCATGCATCAATTTGGACAAGTCTAATTTTCTTTTTTCTGGTAAAGATTTATTACAATTGTTTTATGTCGGAGCTCTCAAGCATACATGGACGCATAGTTATGATTGTCTATTATCATGAAGTATAAGACAACCTGTTGTTTCATTAACCCTTTACTGAACAATAAAATTTTGGCCTTTTCCAAATTGAAAGCATTTACAGACAAAAAAAAAAAGATGTTAATCAATAATTGAAATATGTTTATGGAAAGGTAGAAAACATTTGTTTGAAAAGGAGAAAATGCTGGTTGCCAGCATCTTCTCTTTTTCCCACAATGTTTTCAAAGAGCTTTTTCTCAGAGTCAAAAAAACATGTGATTGTTTAACTCTTTACCAAATGACAAAATTTTAGACTTGTCCAAAGTGAAAACATAAAGCAGATGACAAAATAAATGTGATTGAAAATTTTAAACTTGACTGTAGAAGAGTAAAAAATATTGTGGGAAAAAGGAGAAAATGGTGGTTACCAGCATTTTCTCCTTTTCCCACAATGTTTTCAGAAGGCTTCTTCCTCTGGGTCGTAAAAACCAGGGATTGTTTGGTAAAGGGTTAATATAGGGTTAACCTGCTACCACAAAAACTTGTGTTCTAATGATCCTGAGAAAGGTTTGTTAAAATGCTGTGGAATAAGCAGAAAAACCTTAGAGTTGGCATTTTCTTTTTTTCCAGTATCTTTTCTACCTTTCAAAGACTAATCCTGTCATAAGACCCACATTTTATTTGTCATTCTGCAAATACTTTTAATTTTGGTTAGTCTAAAATTGTATCATTTGGTTAAAATAAATGAAATTGGATACTGCTTGATGTCTGAGCAGTATTATTATGTAAAATTTCTAAAGATTTAAACTGTTTTCCATACAAAATTCACATTAATATAAAACTGTTAGCCTGAGTTCAAGAATACATGAAACAGAAATGGTGTGTTCCAGACTTAAAGATATTGCCTACAGGTTGTATTCTGTGTGTAGCTCATCAGAAATTTAGACGGTGGCTAAAAGGATGGATTTATCTTTGAAAGGATAGAAAATACTAGGCAAAATGGAGAAAATGCTTGTTGATCTTTAACCCTTTACTGCACTACAAAACCTTAGACCAATCCAAATTGAGTGGAATTGCAGATGACAAACCGAACGTGGCTGAAATGATAGGATTCGCTCTTAAAAAAGGGAAAAAAACATCTTTGGAATAGAAGAAAATGCTGGTTACCAGCAACTTCCCCTTTATCCAAAATGTTTACATTTAGTTAAGCCTTTCCCGAACAATCCCTGGTTTTCATGACCCTAAGAAAGAAGCCTTCTGAAAACATCAAGGGAAGAGAAAGTGCTGGTAACCAGCATTTTCTCCTTTTCCCACGTTTTCTTCACATTTTGAGTCACATTAATTTTGTCATCTGCAAATGCTTCCAATTTGGATTAGTCTAAAATTATGTCATTTGATAATTAAAGAATTAACTCTTTACCAAACGACAAAATTTTAGACTCTTCCAAATTGAAAGCGTTTGCAGACGACAAAATAAAAGTACCTGAAAACTTGAAATTTGTTTTGTGAAGGGTAGAAAACATTGTGGGAAAAGGAGAAAATGCTGGTTACCAGCATTTTCTCTTTTTCCCACAATGTTTCAAAAGGCTTCTATCTCAGGGTTGTAAAAACCAGGAATTGTTTGGTAAAGGGTTACGCCCTATCTCAGGGTCATTAAATATTGGGATTGTTTGGTAGACGGCTGTCACAATCACATGTTTTCAGGAACCTAAAATAGAAGGCATCTGAAAACACTGTGGTAAAGGAGGAAAGTGCTGCTAACCACCATTTTCTTTTTCCTATAATGCTTTCTATCACTTCTGAGACAGAATATGGCAATTTGTGCCTCACTTTATTTGTTGTCTGCAAATACTTTCAATTTGGAACTGTCTAAAAGTTTGTCTTTTGGTAAAGACTTAACAGCATCAAAACTATTTTTTATCAGAGTCATAAAAAGAGGTGATTATTAAGTATAGGGTTAATGTGACAGTAGAATAACATAAGTGAAACATCAGTTGAGCTTGAAACAGTTCTTATCTGTGTGTAGACATAACTGAGTGAGCCAGGCTCTGTAAAAAGGGAGTTTAATGCATCTGCAGAAAGTCTCAACTAAGGTCAGCCTGTACATTCCACACAGGCTGACCTTGACTAAAAGATTCTGCTTTTGGTAATCTTTTAGGATGTCAAAGAACCAGTCTACCTCCAGATTCAGTCGATTGATAGACAAAATAATTTTCATGGATGTAGAATTATGTGATGACTTGCACAGTGTAATGCATCATGAACATGGATTAACCCTTTACCAAAAAATCCCTGGTTTTTACAACCCAGAGGAAGAAGCCTTCAGAAAACATTATGGGAAAAGGAGAAAATGCTGGTAACCAGCATTTTCTCCTTTTCCCACAATGTTTCTACTCTTCTGAAGTCAAGTTCCAATTTTTGAGTCACATTTATCTTGTCTTCTGCAAATGCCTTCAATTTGGACAAGTCCAAAATTTTATCGTTTGGTAAAGAGTTAGATCCTCTTTTGTCAAAGAATACAGCTCATATATGAGTGACATACTAGGAAAAGGGGTTTAACCATATACCACACAATCCCAACTTTTGTTGACTGAGACAGAAGACTGTTGAAAACATTTTTGGAAAAGGAGACAATGCCAGTAGCCAGCATTTTCTCCTTTTCCTATTACTTTTGCCCTTTCACAGACCAGTTCCATCATTTAAGCCAAACTGAATTCGTCATCTGCACTGTCAATCTGGATGTATAGATCTAAAATTTTGTTCCCTTGTAGAGTTAAACCCAAAGTGGTTTTAGGCATTGGCATTAAGTTACTATTCCAGTCACATTTGGTATATCCACATATTTATATCCTTTGCTGTTTGACTTGCTTATCTTGTGGGGATAAATGAAGATCTTCACTTCTGCTGAAATTCACTGCTGTGGTCAATTTTGGAACACTGCACAACACAGACCTGAACTCAAACTGGTAGTTTTCCCGGAATCTAACCACAAACAATCACTTTCACTGCACGAAAAAAGATAACTTGGTTATGCAATAACAGTTAAAAAAAATTCCTTACAATCAGAAATATTTGTAATTTCTACATTTTCTGGAAAAACTATTTTTCAGAAAACAAAATCAGAAACCCATCCATACTGAAATCATTTGAAGACAAAAAATGATATGTTGGTCAAATGATGGGATTTGTCTGTGAAAGAATCTAATACAGTTTGTAATATATAAGAAAATGCTGCTTATCAGTGATTTCTTCTCCCACAATGTTTTTTTTTTAAACTTTCTAGCCTAAGGATATATACCACTGTATTACTTGATGAATAGTTAACACTTACCAAGTTTTAACAATCCTGAGGAAGAAGACTTTTGAAAACACTGTCCAAAGAGAAGAAAATGTAGTAGGCCAGCATACAGTATTCTTTTCCAACAGTGTTTACTACTCTTTCAATTTCGTAATTTGAGCCAAATCTCCTGTGAACACATTCAATTCTTATGTGTCTCATGTGTCTAAAATTTTTGCATCTGGTACAAGTTCAAGCACTTAAAACAATAAATCTTTCATTGCAGGTAAGCTTTGGTCCTCCACCATCGTTACATTGTATCTCCATGTGCAATGTTTAAGGTCTCTAGTAGCAACATTACTGTCCCAAGCGCCATCCTGTGGCTGCATTTGAAACTCTGAAAAAAAAAATGTATGCTAATCTTACATCATAAACAAGAGCACTCGATATGGATGCCAATGCTTGACTGCAGTTGCTTGATTTTCAGTGAAAAAGGAGCATTACTGTGTCAAAAATACTTTGATGGTTACCTGTCCTTATTGTATGGGTTCCCCTTTTGGTAGTTAATAACTTGCAAAAGTTAAAAAATGTCAAATTTTTGTATGACAGGAATCTACTGCCACTGACAACGAGGATGCATATGACGACAGGGCTATGGCAATACCTTGATGTTTTCTTGGAAAGCAGTCAAGCTAACATGGAATAATTCTATATTAGTCATTTTCATCAATATTGGCAAGTCCTGATTGGCTGAATTTCTTTTCATAGCTCCATAAAAAAAAAACCTGCAGTGCTGGAACAACTTATACTGTCAAACTAATGTAAACAGACATGTAAACAACATATACAATATTTCATAACATTTCTTTTTCTAATTTTATACCAAGTCCAAAGTTCAAATGCTAGCTAAGTGTATTTTCTCTGAATATCATAAATTGAAAAAAAAACTAATAAAGTCTATGACGAAACTTTTTAAAAGCTCACTGTCTGTTTACTGGTGTAAGTTATCTAATTTTTTACTTATATTCTACTCTATTAACCCTTATCCTGCTAAATAAATGAAATGAAACTTTCAACCCAATTTTGAAAACCCAAATTTTGCTATTTTAAAGGGATTTTTTGGGGGGACAGATATCTCCTCATCGGACATTGTAGATCTAAGATCAGATTACACGTTCTGTGAGTTAAGCCTAGCAGCCAAAGGGTTAAACTGCTAAGAATAGATCTACTACCTCTGCAACGTTCAACTCTATGATGACCTCCTGAACTACACATTTTTGTGAACAAGCTGTTGTCCCACGTTATGAAACACCAATGAAAAGCACATATGAAAGTAGAAAAGATCTGGGCCCCGTTTTACTAAGGTAGTTACAAACAAAATTTTCATAAGTTTTACGTAACTATAGTATGGTGGCATATTTCTGCCATGAAATACAAGATAGCTATCATGATTATTTTAGGAATTTATTGCCATAAATCAGTTTCCTGGAAATTTTATCTTTTTGTTTTCTCTACTTATTTTGCTTACCCCTTCTTATTTGACTGATAGGTCACTTGAACTGGAGCCACTTCTGTTGCCTTTCTGACACTGAACATTCGTTTTGGTGGCAAGGACTGTCCTATGCCAGGAATACTCACTGACCCGTACAGCTGTGATGAATCTGGGGATGGTGCAATCGAGTGCCTGGATGGCACACTGGTTTTGTTCTTGCAAGGTTTATCAAACACACGTTGATCTGCAAGAGATATGCTTTGTTTTGAGCCTTGGGGAGACGCTTTGTGTCCATCTGGTATCAGTCTAGATTGTGATGAATTAGAGACCTTACTTGAAGGAGCAGAATAAGAGGCAGGCTCTGGTAGATCTGTCATGTTTGGCAGGTTGGTATAACTGAAGGGTCCTGGAGGCTGACTTTTAGGTAAGGCTTGGTTTAAACTGGCTTGGCTCACTTTGTAGCTGCTGCAAAAAATAATAAAAGAAAGATGATATGAAGCACAAGGAATTAGTATTTGAGGAAAGGATAGATAAATCAAATGCAGGCAAACAATGGCATTAGCCACCTTAAGTTTCAAAATGACTGTAGAAGATAATATAACTCATATATACATTTATTTAACTCATATAATTATACCAACATATTTTACCAAAGTGCACATTTTCTTATCCTTATTTGTTAAAATAGCACAAAAAAGAGAAGTTTTCTTTTTTATCTGCATTTCATGATAGCTCAAAAACATATTTTGACTAAAATAACATTTTGGTCCTCTCCACTCACAACAAAATGTCCATTTTGAGTAATTCAGCACTCTCAGATTTAACTTTTAAATGGGCTTTCTTGGATATTTTATTGCTCAAAATTTAAATTCTTTTGTTAAACTCCCAGTGGTGGCCAAAAGTAAACAGCATCAGTGTTAAAACGTATTTAGATTCAAATCATACCTTTTAACTCTTTACCACACAACAAAATTTAAGGCTTGTCTAATCCCAAAGCATTTGCAGACAAAAAATTACATGTGGCTCAAATCATGAAAGTTGTCTTCGATAGAGTAGAAAACATTGTTGGAAAAAGTGGAAAATGCTGGTTACTACCATTTTCTCCTTTTCCCACAATGTTTTCATTTTCTCCTTTCCCCACCACCTTTGAAAAAGGCTTCTTCCTCTGGGTCATTAAAACCTGGGATTGTGTGTCCAAGTGTAACTCGCTGGTAGAAAGATGAATGTTAAATCCAGGTAAAAAGTTCCCAAGTCCTTCTATCTTTTGTTTACTTTCACCTACAAGTGCGTAGTGCCCATTACGCCGCAATACACATGTGTGAGTGAAAAATTCCAACCAAAGTTGTTAATCAGTATAATTATGTATATATATAACACATGCATATTGATTTTTCAATAGATCTGTGTGCTTTTTCTAACTAAATAAATGGGTTAAATTGATAGACTTATGACTAGGGTATTCCTCTGTGCTTTATGATAAATGATGACATTTCAGCTCCCTTCCCCACAGGTTTTTAGGACCTCTCTGTGTGTATTCATGAATATTTTAATCCATACTACGCCCATGACCTGTCACAAAATTGGTTTTAGTGTCAGCAACTAACACTTGGACCGATCGCACAACCACAGATTTTCACCTTCACAATTATTTCCATACATTTCATTGGCCTGAATTAAATATATACATGTAAATGCATTTTAACACCTAAATTGTTTACTTTTGGCTGCTACTGGGCCTTTCAATACTGGTAAGTACTACAAAAGATTTTTCAACAAATGTCAATGACCTTGAACCCTTCATCAAAGGATGCATTTTTATGACCCTGAGAAATGAGGCCTTTGAAGCATAGTGGAAAAAGGAAGAAATGCTGACTACCTACAGTTGTTTTCCACAACTTTTTGTAATCCAAAATCAGACTGCATGTTCCATGGAGTCTGATCTTGAACTAGACTGTTCACAAAAACAACAACATCCAGGTGTAGTACTGCAAAGATTATGTGTCTTTGTATGGTGTTTAACATCACTTCCAACATCATTTGCTTTCCTGGCTGCTTTCAAACAGATCCATTGTCAAAAAATATGGTCAGTGATGAGAGAGGAATGACTCCTGTTGCAATGACTGTCATCAATCCTTGGAAAGATATTGGCTGAGTTCAGGATTCGAACCAGCAACCCCTTGGTCTGAAGTCCTGTACCAAACCGGCTTAACCCTCTACCAAACAATCCCTAGTTTTCATGACCCTGAGGAAGAAGCCTTTAGAAAACGTGGAGGGAAAAGGAAACAAGAGCGGCAAATTGTCGCAAGATACGCCCGTCCCACCACCAGTTGTCAAGGGGGTATAATAATCGTAAAGGGCAGGTAATGCAACAAACATGTTTACCAAGTCTCAAGTCAATTTGACTTGAGGTGACAAAGTTCCGTTCCAGACAAGCAAGAAATACTGTAAAAATGAAGATCAAAGTGGAATTACTCAAAATCCGCACTAGGTAGAGTTACTGTTCTTGCGCACTGTACTCCGTAATATTGCAACAAACATGCATACCAAGTTTCAAGTCAATCGGACTGGAGATGACAAAATTATGCTCCAGACAAGCAGAAAATGCTGTAAAAATGATGATCAAAGGGAAATAACTCAAAGACAGCACGAGGTAGAGTTATGGTTCTTTTGCACTGCAATCCGTATTATTGCAACAAACACACATGCCAAGTTTCAAGTCAATCAGACTGGAGATGACAAAGTTATGCTCTGGACAAGCAGAAAATGCTGTAAAAATGACGATCAAAGGGAAATAACTCAAAGACAGCACGAGGTAGAGTTATGGTTCTTTTGCACTGCACTCCGTATTATTGCAACAAACACACATGCCAAGTTTCAAGTCAATCGGACTGGAGATGACAAAGTTATGCTCCGGACAAGCAGAAAATGCTGTAAAAATGACGATCAAAGGGAAATAACTCAAAGACAGCACGAGGTAGAGTTATGGTTCTTTCACACTGCACTCCCCCTTAATGAGATCTATCCACCCATGAAGTTTCATAACCGTAGCTAGCATAGTTTTGGAGATATGCTTTGGACAAAATTCAAGTATGAATATAAACAAAGGGAAATAACTCAAAAATTAAGTAAGCAAGAGTTATGATTCCTGTGCATTGCACTCCCCCTTGATAAGATCTATCCTGCCATGAAGTTTCATAACCTTAGCTAGTATAGTCTTGGAGATATGTTCCGGACAAAATTCAAGTATGAAAAACAACAAAGGGCAATAACTCAAAAATTAAGGAAGCAAGAGTTATGATTCCTGTGCACTGCACTCCCCCTTGATGAGATCTATCCACCCATGAAGTTTCATAACCTTAGCTAGTATAGTCTTGGAGATATGCTCTGGACAAAATTCAAGTATGAAAAACAACAAAGGGCAATAACTCAAAAATTAAGGAAGCAAGAGTTATGATTCCTGTGCACTGCACTCCCCCTTGATGAGATCTATCCACCCATAAAGTTTCATAACCTTACCTAGTATAGTCTTGGAGATATGCTCCGGACAAAATTCAATTATGAAAAACAACAAAGGGCAATAACTCAAAAATATAGGAAGCAAGAGTTATGATTCCTGTGCATTGCACTCCCCCTTGATGAGATCTATCCACCCATGAAGTTTCATAACCGTAGCTAGTATAGTCTTGGAGATATGCTCCGGACAAAATTCAAGTATGAAAAACAACAAAGGGCAATAACTCAAAAATTAAGCAAGTGAGAGTTATGATTCCTGTGCACTGCACTCCGCCTTGATGAGATCTATCCACCCATGAAATTTCATAACCATAGCTAGCATAGTTTTGGAGATATGCTCCGGACAAAGAATGGGGATGCCGCCCGCCCGTCCGCCCGCCACGGGTGATCCCATAATACGTCCCGTCTTCGACGGGCATATAAAAATGCTGGTAACAAGCATTTTCTCCTTTTCCCGCAATTTTTTCTACCCTTCCCAAGACAAACTTCTAAAGTTGAGGCACATTAATTTTGTTGTCTGCAAATGCTTTTAATTTGGACAAGTCTAATATTTTGTTGTTGGTAAAGAGTTAAGGATTAAGTTGTTGTCTATTGTTGTTGCCTTTTCATTTACACCTATTTCTTTTTTTCTATTCTTAATTACTTCTCTTCATTATGCCTATTCTCTGCTTTTTTTTTTCTTATCCTTAGCTTTATATAATCATTACTTTGTGGTAAATTTTGTAAGATGTAGAGAGGGATGGCTCCCAGACCCTCACACATTAATATACAGGGACAATAAAATCTTAAAAAAAAGTTGTCTGTTAACTCTTTACCAAACAATCCCGACTTTTAACGACCGTTAGAAAGAAGCCTTTTGAAAACATTGTGGGAAAATGTTTTCTATGCTTCCCAAAACAAATTTTGAGTCACATTTATATTATTGTCTGCAAATGCTTTCAATTTGGAACAGCACAAAATTTTGTCATTTGGTAAAGAGTTAACACAATCTACAAGAGGTAGAGTTTGTGCTTACCTTTTATTGCTTTTTCTTTTATTGTCCTCATCTGAGTCTTGCTCCTCATCTCCATCTGATATGTTTTGTAGATCTCTTTTAAGCCTTCAATTCAAATTAATGTAAACTTAGCTCATAAAAAAACAATAATGATTTTACATGACTCTGAGAAAAAAAAACCTTTTGAAAAATTTGTGGGAAAAGTAGAAAAATTTCCTGTACCAGTATTTTCTCTTTTTTCCAAAATGTTTTTTTCTAACCTATTCCAAATGTTTTCTATCCAAGCCAGATACCGTCATTTGAGCCACATTGTAGGTGTCATCTCCAAATACTTACTTTCAATTTGGCCAAGTTTGAAATTATGTTGTATATTAGAGAGTTAATTGGCTTTTACAACTATATATAGTTACCTTTGCAGGCATTGTAGATCAAGACCAGACTGCACAAAATTTGCAGGCTAATATTGGAATTACCTGGTCATTTTTGTACAAACACTGTACACAAAAGCAACCATGAATTTACAAACACAGTTATATGGACCAACTTATAGTCATCTGGTACAGAGTTAAGACAATAACAGTTATTTGAAAATCTACTTACTGCTCACGCATGGCACGTCTACCTTTATATCTTGGTTTGGACACTTTGTCAAAGCTCCGCACAACCTCGGATTGACACAGGGTCCATATTTTAGTCCGTATCAAGGCATGGATTATCAGGAGAACTACCAGACCTCCTCCAATCCCTAACACAGCTACAACGAAAGTGCCTTCTGTTGAACAAGTTATGCACTTTGTTGGGTACGTAACTGTGTTGTCGACCTCAGGGGCGATATAATGTATTGTGACATTTACAAATCCTGCCTTAGGATTAGTTTCATTGTCTGATATTTCCACAGTGAATTGGAAAGTGTAATTATAGTTCCATGAAATGTAGTTAGACAAATATACAGAACCTGTGCTTGAGATCATGAAATATTGAGATCCCTCTCCAGCCCCTGCAATGCTATATACCAGCTGGCCACTACCATACACATCAGCATCTGTCGCTGAGACAGAAAACATAGAGTCCTGTATCCTCTGACTTGAATACATTATCAACTCTATTTCTGTAATACTAGGCACCGGAGCAAACTCATTTACCGGACTGATGGACACCGTCAGAGTTCCAGAATCTGTCAGCCCCATTCCGTCACTACAAGTCAACACTAGTACCGTAGATATTGGGAGTGCCACACTTTCAAAGTCCCAGTTTTGGGCAAAAGTCAGCTGACCTGTGGCTGAGTCTAAGCTAAAGTAACTCAAGTATGTCCCGCTTGAAATAGCCAATGTAAGTGTCTGCCCACTGTCCACATCTGAACAATCATACAGCACTGTCCCAATGACTTGCCCTGCCTGTTTACAATTGTAGAAAATAAAATGAGCCATACCCTGTGAAAAGGGGGATTAATGCATCTTGTTGATGCATTTTACCTACCAAGTCATCAAATACTTATGGATCCATTAATACCCATTTTGTCTAAAAAGAGACTGTATCATGAGGTAGACGGGTCTTGATATGCAGCAAAATGACCAATAGTAAAACTCCCAAAGGTAAGACTGCCAGAAATGGGCAGGCTTACCTGGATCAATACTTTTTGTAGATGCAATAAACACCCTTTTACCAGATGTGGCTCAAATATTACTTTGAATAATTATTTTCCAATGGCTTGCCCTACTCTGTTGAAATTATAGAAATGCTAATTTAAATAGCACTGTCTCAGTGACTTTTCTTACCTTGTTCAAATTACAGAAAAGAAATCTCACTTTGAAAAGCACTGTCCCGATGACCTGTCCAGCGTTGTTAAAATGACAGAAAAGAAACATTACTTTTAATAGCAAAGTCCCAATGACTTGTCCAGCCTTGTTAAAGTAACAGAAGAGAAATGTCATTTCAAGTAGCACTATGACTTGTCCTGTGTGGTCAAAATTACGATTGACTGCATTGATTGACTGCATGGTGTTTAACACTATTTCTAACATTATTTCAGTTATATGGTGGTGGCCAGTGCACCTTTCCATGCTTTCCTGGAGTTTCTGTTATCAGTACTTTGCACAATATTCATTCAGAGCCACTGGTTGCATTCCCACATAACCATCATTGAAACAATGATCAAAGGTGATACAGGAAAGAATCATGTCACAATGACTATCATCAATCCTCAGAAAGAAATTGGCCGAGCCAGGGATTGAACCAGCAACCTCTTTTTCTCAAGTTCTGTATGCTACTGACTGAGCTATGGGGGCTCAGCTGAAATTACAAAAAAAAGACAGTCCTATAGCTCTGTCCTGTTTACCATATTAAATGAGAAACTGTGTTTTTCTTAACTCTTTACCAGATGACAAAATTTTGAATTGCACCAAATTGAAAGCATTTTGCAGACAACAAATCATATTTTGCTAAAATGACAGCTCCTGTCTTTGATGGGGTAGAAACCACCATGGGAAAAAAACAGAATGGTCGTTAACACCAATGCTTTCAAAAGCCTTCTCTCGGGGTTTTCAACAGGCTTCCTCTTAGGGTTGTTAACACACAGGGTTGTTTGGTAAAGGTACAGTGCAGAAGAAATCCAAGAGCCACTCTCAGTCTAGAAACAAGACCTACTAATTATAATTATTATGTTGTCCTTGTGAAGAATATCAAAACAAAGCAGACGGTGTAGATCGAAGATGAGACTGCACATTTTTGCAGTCTGATCTTGAACTACACTGGTCGCAAAAGCAACTAAGGTTGTCAAAGGTGTTTTAAGGGTTTCATTGAGATTTTCTCACATTTCCTTCTGTTGTAGATAATGTAGTTGTGTGCAGTGTCAGTGATGGGGCCTCATTGATATCATTCACCTGTAGATACAACATCTTGTAGGTCAACCCTGGCAGATAAGTGTCCTTCACACTGAAGGTAAAGTTGTACGTGACCTGGGTCTCGTAGTTCAAAGATGAGGCCAATAATAACTCTCCGGCTGAAAAAGCAAAAATTTCTTGCTGTGGTTTTCAAAGAAAGTCTATTACCAGAATTTAGCTGATTTAGAAGGCACTGGTCACTGAAGTAGCACAATCAGAGAATGAAAAGGTGATCAAAAAAAATAAGATCACCTGTGATTTTGACCTTTGACCCATGTAAACCAAAAATAATAGGACATCTTGAGTTATGACCAACACTTGTAAAAAGTTTCAGGATCCTTGGTCAAACAGCTTTTAAGTTAGAGCATAGAAAAGAAAAAGTCTACAGGCAGACAGACAGATATGGTGAAACCAGTAACCTCCATGTACTTTGTAGCTATGGGGTATAGTACTGGCAAAAAGGAAGGCAGAAAAAGAAATGGTACTTTGTATAAAAGTGCCAAGACATGACAAAGAAGGTAAAACAAATTCTACAAATGTTATAGCTTAACAAAACTTATAAACCACCACTTTATAAAATACAATTCGTTGGGACTTGTTTAAACAACACTGAAAAGTCATACCCCATTTGTATCAAATACTTGTTTCTAAAACTAAAATTTTGTTGACTCAAAATGAAGAAATCTTGTTACAACTTGCTGATTTTGCTCATTACTATATACTACTTAAAATATGATAAGATCATATCTGATTTTTACCATTTTTCAGCACCACATGAAAACAGACAAGAAGTGGCCAATTCACTTGTTCACAGTCAAACTCTATACGGACCCCTCTTTGAAATGGAGTCATTTGAATTTACACACACACCCTTGTAGAGGCCAGCCACCATACAATTTGATGATTACGTATTATATGAGTTGTTAAGTTCTTACCAGAGGCATGGTGGAGGTTGTTAAGTAGCATGGTTGTGGCACAAAGTGATTACATGGGCCTGAAGCACTATAAAATGGTCTTGGCATGCTGTTGTGGACCATTGACGACCACCACCGTGACAATGTGCTCCTGAACCAAAGGTTTGGTGTCTATTCCATGCTCTGCTGATCACACTGTCACTGTTGATCAATGCATTGGCAACATCACGTTCTGTGGAGCCTTTAGAAGCATTCCGATGGAAATGCCTAGTTGTTCTTGGTTTAAACAATGTCTTACACATCATGGATGCAAAATGACAATGAGGAGAATGTGAGTTGTTATGATGTGTACATGACATTGTCATGTAATAAACCAGATGGCATGCAGTTTTGTTGTCAGGAAGTGCAAGTGCAAGAGTTCAGTGACAATATGATCAATATTCAACAATACTGACTTCAAATACTGACAAATCTGGTGAATCCCATAATGAAAATTATCACAGAAATATATATGATCCTTAGCAAACTTTGAGGAGTACATTTACAAACTAGGCAGTGGTAGTTTATAAGTTTGGTCAGTCTTTTTTCATCAAAAGGTACCAGAACAAAGGGACAATTTTTTTGTAGTAAAGAAAAATCAAGAAATATTACTCCTTACTGAGTAAACATTATTATCAAATAATGAAGAAAAATATCATTAGAAATACAGAAGTTCTGTAAAAAGTTTTGAAATAATAGTTGATACATGAGCATTTCTTAAGTGCTAACAACGTCAACGCAGAAATAGTGGTTGTATTCGATGTCTAGGAGACATGATACTGAAAATATTTTGGAAAATTAGCAAGTACTTGTACTAAGCAGATGCTTTTTTACTAAAATTGTTTTCAAATTACTAAAATTGTTTTCAAAAATGTTCATGGGGGGTGGGGGGCTTTGGGGGAAAGGACATACAAAATAACACTTGGATGCTTGGATGCAAATGGATTATAATATACTCACATGTTGCAGCAAAGTTAAACATTGAAGTAGCATCTTCAGGTGAAATATTATCAAGGCTGTAGGTATGTATGTCTAAAGCATCTGGATCTGTGACGCTGACAGTAAACAAAAGTGATCCTACATTAGTTGTCTCATCTATACTTATTGTAGCTGGCAGGTTGGATATCTCTGGGTTTGTCTTGGAAGCTGATTGAGATAAAGGAGAAAAGCTTCTCATTAGATCCTTGACAATTGATTGACTATTTGACACTTAATGTTTTACAAGACCAAAATAAAAAAAATACACTCTTTAAAACTGAAAACATCACATTTTGCAGAAAACAAAAATCAAATGTGACTCAGACGATGGGATTTGTTTTGTAAAAATACCATGAAAACATTAAAAAAAAAATGAAAAAAAAAAAAATGCTGTATACCAGCATTTTCTTCATTTCTCATATTTTGAGAATACTTCCTCAGGGTCATGAATTTTTCCTCTGGATGTAAAGTCTGCATACAAAAGTTCACCAACATGCAAAGTTTATATCCAGCATGCTAATTTTCAAAGTTAATCCTCATTAACAGTTACAGTTGCCTTGAACATCTATGACCCTGCATAATGCAAATAGACTGACCTTGATAAAGAAACTATGGGATGCTGCTACATTACTTACATCAATAGTCAAGGTCCAATGCTTTCAGAAAAAAAAATATATTTTTTTTCAAACAACACATTGTAAGATTTGTCTCCCCTTTTGATAAAGGATCACAAGATGGAGCTACACACCCTATTATCAATAGTCTTTTTCCTCTAAATTTTGTCAACATGGGGGAGTTTTGAAATTCTTTATGAAACACTTTTTGTATAACATGTGGAGGACAAACATGTGATGAACAATTTTTGACATATTTCTAATACTTACACAAAGTTTTAACATCAGCTCCTCAACAGTATAAGAGGAGAAGATATTTTAAATAGTTTTTAATCAGTTGCTGTGAGCTAGCCGATTAAAGAGATCACACGTTTGAGAGCAAACAGATGTAACTACAACTCGTAACAGCTTTTACATATAGGGATTTAATGCCGATACCTACTGTGGTGACCTTATAACAAAAACTGCTTTTAACCCAGATAAGCTCAAGAAAAGTTACTAGTAATAAACAGGCTGTCAAGTAATCTCATACTTAACTTTTCAATTCAGTTATGTAATAAATGGTGGTTACAGTTTGTTTGGCGTTGAACTATATCATAAAACCAGTATTATCAAAATCGCTGACCAGCAAAAACTGGAAATTTTGTGGCAGTTCATTTTCAACGTGGCTATAAGAAATGGAATCAGTAATATACCAGGAATGTTATGAATGAAACGAGAGCGAATTAGGTGTATCAGAAGAAGATGACAAGATGACTACAAGATGTAAACACCTCTTGTAGTCGTCTGCTGTCCATATTATTTGACAAACTTTGAGTGATCTGTTTTCAAATTATACTTAATAACTGGATTGGCTGAGTTATGAAGAGTGCTGTCCTGAATGTAGCAGGTGTTTAAAAGATGATAAGTCATTTTGGCCCTTAGCAGGGATAACACTGCAATGGCATGGAGTTTGTAAGGAAATATTGCTTAAAAAAAACTTGAAAATCTAGATTGTTCTGCCTTAGAGCAAACTGGTGTAAATACAACTTGTAACAGCCGTAAGTTTGAAATAGTAACCGGCTGTTGATAGTTTAATGTTAGCAAGGCAAAGCGTGTGAAGCAGTAAGAGATAAAGGATGTACAGTTGTTCAAGGATAATGACCCTAGCGGAGAGGCCACTGCATAAACATTTTCAGAATGGACTGCTTATCCCACGCTTGCAACCTTGGTTAACCAGAGTGCCCATTCACAATACTGACCAGCAATAGATCTGATATTGTATCTTTCAGCTAAGGATGTATTGACCATTAGGCTGCTAAGCCCAACTTTATGGCCTTTTGCAGATCAAGATCAGACTGGACAGAATGTGCAGTCTGATCTTAGATATATACTGTCGGTTTAGAAGATGTTTTCCCCAAAATAGTAAAACTATAATATTTTCCCTTTGAAATAGCAAAAATTTGTGTTTTTACTATCGGCTTGAAAGTTTCATTTCACTTATTTAGCAGGTTAAGGGTTAAATTGTTTTTATAGCCCCCCCCCCCCCCATCTCCTTCCAGCTACAGCACTACCATTTTACACAATCACTGGTATGTTTCTTTTTGATGAGATTCTAAAGACTTGAATCAGTCTGTTAACCCTTGACCAAACAATCCTGTGGGGCTTTGAAAATATAGAGGCAAAAACTGCATGTATTCAGCATCTTTCTTTTTTCTCGGTGTTTTTGTTTACCATTTACAAGATTTTCAACATTTTGTCATTTGGTAGTGTTGAATAGAGATTTTCATCAAGGAAAAAACTGAACCCTGAAACTGCAACACAAGTATGCTCACTAAACATCATAATCTCTGAATTATGATTATGAATCTCGTTTTCTGCTGGGACTGTTAAATTCCTCCTCAAAGATACAACTCCATCTGAAGTGGTAGTATACATGTATATCGTATCAGAAAATAGTCTAACATTCATTTGTGTAAATATTATGTGAAAAACTAGTGAAAAATCATGTACAGTAAACAGCACATTGATCTGAATCAATGGACCAGGGAAAAAACCTTCGTGGACAGTGCACATTCAGACCAGATTGCACAGAACTTGTGGTCAGAACTTGTATCTGTCATGCCAGTTTTCTGAGATATTCTAGTCAAGAAAGCAATGGCCCTGCAATATTTAGGCTGCTTTTCCAAGCTCAACACATCTATTTCATTAATTCAGTGCTTTTAGTGTAAAACTCGCAGCAACATGTTTTTCTCATCAGCAACTCCATATCAGATGATTACCATCCTTTCCACATTGCATATTACAATAACAAGGTTTACCGTAGTTACATGTATACTCCTGCTCATTAGAATGACTTAAATATAATGACCTATGTTTGTCAAGGACAAGTAATTAAAGTATTAAAGATAATAAAAGATCAAGATCAGACTGTCCTTTGAATGCAATGCAGATCAATATCATAGACATACATATCTGAGATCTTAATTATCTGTTTATGTAGGATACATATGGAAAAATACATGACCATGAAACTGCATTATCTCCCGCTAGATGGCATTCTACAAATACTCATCTATCTAATTTGGGCATCCTGGGTACAGAACCGGACTACTTTTCTACGGGACAACCGTTACTTTGCATTTCAAACTAAAATAAACATTTACTCAATAAAACGCTACCTGGTACGATTCATTCAGCTATGATCAGCAGTTTAGAGAAATCTGGAGCTAAAACAGGCCTGATTTTTCCTCAAACGTATTGATAAAAGCCATTTTCTCCATTGCTACTTTATAGCGCGTATTACTACAATCCCCCCAATATTGGGGGGAGTGATGCGTCATATAAGACAGGTCGAATCTTCAAAGAATATGACATGCGCAGACAACGCATGAAACTGTAATGTTTGGATATTGCTTTTCTGATTAATAGGCCATTTGGTCTTTGCTTTATTAATTCATGTGCAAATGCTTTTGATTTGGACAAGACTAAAATCTCATTTGGTAAAGGGTTGATGGTTAGGTAGATTCTACATTCCTTGAAAGTAATGAAGTAGAAACTGGCCAGCAGATGTTTTGGACTGGATGATTTGGCCCAGGACAATTTAACTATTATGGTAGGACAATTTGTCTTGATAAATATGATGGCTTGTTAAACATGGAAAAATAAAATGCCCACTAGCAGACAAAAGTGAGCAATTCTAAGTCATAATGCAGGCATAATTTTATTTTATACGACTTATTAATACCATTTTAAAGTATGGATATTATTATGTATCTGACAATGTTACAGAACAGTCACCAAGGTTGCCAAAGTTACAGAGAAGAATATTTGTATTTTTTTTTTTTCAAACTATTCAAAAAGGTTGATAGGTACATGTACTATTATTCGTTATGAGTGTATCTAAAGCTTGATAACAGGTATTGCTGATCAGAATTGTCATATATATTTTATGCTGTACTGCTGTAAAAGTGGCAAACAGATATTATAAGCATTCTGTTAAACTACTAATTTGTGAAAGACAGTAAAATGGGATGTCCTACATGGCTCAGTTATAAAGTGTAGGATTTTCATTGCATGCATAGTTCAAACAACTACCATTTGTGATTTTAAACCATTGTGGTTATTCAGTGTTGACCTATTACAGTCCTGACAGCACCTTGATTAATAAATATAATTACATTAATAGTGTACACTTTGATTTTGTATCCTAGACTGTTTGTATTGCATACTCTTAAAATTATCTTATGGAATCTGAATAAGAAACTTGATATGATCTAATTGTTGATGATAAGACCTGATTTAAGTGATTGTAGCATTAATCTAAGATTTGTTACACTTGTTACACCCCAAATGGTGGCTACAATAGATAAAAGAAATTCAATAAATTACATGCCTTTGTGGCTTTTCACACATCTATAGAGGTAACTTACCAGTAACAACAGTTGAGAGAGTTCCACAGACTGTATGCAAATGAGAACTATCACTTACACACATCATTATCTGGTATGTCTGACCGTTTTCTGCTGGGACTGTTAAATTCCTCCTCAAAGATACAACTCCATCTGAAGTGGTAGTATACATGTATATCGTATCAGAAAATAGTCTAACATTCATTTGTGTAAATATTATGTGAAAAACTAGTGAAAAGTCATGTACAGTAAACAGCACAGTAAACACTTTATTGACCTGTAACAGTTACTGCATAAAAACACCTGTTTGTAACCAAAATCTTCTAAAATGATAGCTAGCTCAACAGGGTAGTCACTAGCTAACAATACTTGAAACATAGAGGTTGCTTGTTGAAATACCCAGCTTGACTAGTTTCTTTCTGAGAATTGATGATGGTAATTGGGGAAGCTTTCACTTTTCTCTTGCTGCTGATCACTGTCTTGAGGATGCGGCCTTTTCATGTTTCAGGAATGGGTGGACACCGAGCGAAATACAAATTTCAATCTATCACAGAGTCATTTTGAAAAACCAACACCCGGACCTTGCTTTGGAATGGGTCCATTATGCAGTGAGAAACAAAATTTCAATGTTGGAATGTTCATGCGTGATTTTGGGGAAAAAGGTAACAATTTTGGACTGGGAACAGGTCCATTTTGCTGACCAGATTAAAAACAGAGAAACAAGAGGGCCATGATGGCCCTGAAGTCGCTCACTTGAGACTTTTGATCAAACATGACCCATTTCCAATCTCTTCAGAGATAATAAGACAAACACTCTAACAAAACACTCATTAGTATTGGGCTTACAAATATGGCCTCTAGAGTGCACACAAGCTTTTTCTAGAATTTGTCTCAGCGGCCTACTTGACATGTAGAAATTATCCAGACATACATTCCGACAAACTTTCATGAGTACTTGAGAGAAAATGTGTCCTGTAGGGTGTATAAAAGGTTTTTCTGAGATTTGACCTAGTGACCTAGTTTTTTATCCAACATGACCCATATTCATATTAGTCTAAGATATTATCAAGACAAACATTCAAAGCAAATTTCAAGATTATTGGACGGAAAATGTGGCCTCTAGAGCTTACATACGGTTTTTCTAAGATTTGACCTGGTGACCTAGTTTTTGACCTGACATGACCCATTTTCAAACTCATCCAAGCTAATATCATGACAAACATTCTGACCAAGTTTACAGAGCATTAGACTGAAAATGTGGGTTCTGGAGCATACACAAGGTTTTTCAAAGATTTGACCTAGTGACCTAGTTTTTGACCCCACATGGCCCACTTTCGAACTCGTCTGCGATATTATCAAGACAAACATTCTGACCATATTTCAAGAGTATTAGACAGAAAATGTGCTTCTGGAGCATACACAAGGTTTTTTTAAGATTTGACCTAGTGACCTAGTTTTTGACCAACATGGCCCGTTTTCAAATTTGTCAGAGATATCATCAAGAGAAAGATTCTGACCAGCTTTCAAGAGTTTTGGACTGAAAATGTGGCCTCTAGAGCGAACACAAGGTTTTTCTGAAATTTGACCTGGTGACCTAGTTTTTGACCCGACCTGGCCCATTTTCAAACTCGTCAGAGATATCATCAAGACAAACATTCTGAACACCTTTCAAGAGTTTTGGACCGAAAATGTGGCCTCTAGAGTGTACACAAGGTTTTTCTAAGATTTGACCTAGTGACCTAGTTTTTGATCCGACATGACCCATTTTCATCAAGGCAAACATTCTGACTAAGTTTCATGAGTATCGGACTGAAAATATGGCCTCTAGAGCGTACACAAGGTTTTTCTAAGATTTGACCTAGTGACCTAGTTTTTGACCCGACATAACCCATTTTCAAACTTGTCCGAGATATCATCAAGACAAACATTCTGACCAAGTTTCATGAATATCGGATTGAAAATGTAGCCTCTAGAGCGTACACAATGTAAAAGTTGAAGACGGACGACAGACGACAGACGACGAACGTTGCACGACGCACGACGGACGCCGGATACAGCACGATCACATAAGCTCACCATGAGCACTTTGTGCTCAGGTGAGCTTAAAAGCGCTAGGATGGTTTAGTTAGAAAGCAGCCAGTGACTAGGGAAGAATATTGTGCTAACTACTTGTAAAAGAAACTCTAGGAAAGGAATGAGTAAGTGCACTGGCCACAGCGATATAACTGGAATAATGTTGAAAACATCATTTAACACCATACAAGGAAAAAAAGGAAGACAAGTGAGTAAAAGAGGGTATAATGTTGGTAAAGTGTTTACTGCTGATTTCAACATTATTAGAGTTATAGTGCAGCTATCCATTCCTTTGCAGTGTATCTTTTACAAGTACTCCCACACAATATTCTTCCCAAAGCATTGGCTGCTTTCCCGCATAACCATCGTTAAACAATGATCAGCAGCGAGAGAAGAATGAATTCTGTTACTGTCATCAAACCATAGAGAAGAAATTATCTTAGCTGTGGAGACCCCCCAGTCCTACCATACTCACTGTGTTACAAGGACTTGGCCCATGGAGAATGACTGTTGATCTGCTGAATCACAATACTGTATTGTGAAAAGAAAAAATATTCAGGGAATATCAGTTAAACCTCACGGGACCATATATGGGCATTAGGTTAGTGAGTGTAACTCGTGAAACATGATTTTTTTTTCTGTTCAAGGGTCAAAGCTAAAAAAATGGGGAAAATTATGCAACCCATTATTAACTTCTTTATAAATATGAGACACATTCAGAGCCAGATTCCAAATGATAGAGCAGAAATACATTTTTTCCCTGATCAAGGGTAATCCAAAAAATGTTGTTTTGTTGGCATGCAAACAATTTGGTTGATTCTCATTTATGAATATGCAAATACTTCCATCCTTCAGTGTATATTTAAAGGTCTCTCAGGTTTTTGTAATTTACAACCAGAACTATATTGCGTAACTGTCCTTCTTCCAATAAAATCTGGTTTTCAGTGAAATTTTTGATTGAGGGAATCGGTGGTGATTAAAGGGATAAGTTTCAGTTTAGCATTGGTAATCTCTCTTTATTTTTGATCATTCAAAACAGTATATATTGCTGTGATTCGGGAACTAAGCAGCCATGAGATAAAAGAGGGAGAATTCTACTAAGAGTACCTGTTGCACATTCCAATGGTGCCTCAGTGTCTGTAACATTACAATAATGAGTCAGCTGATCGTTTTCTGTATCGGTAGCTGTCAGTGTGAAAATCTGTGCTCCATTTCCTACTGTGACTGGATCAATACTGATGGAAGCTAAAGAAGGAAAACAAGAAACACAAAGGTAGTTTGTTTTGTGTTGGAGTTTTATGCTCCTATAACTCTTTACCACACAATGATATTTTGGACTTGTCCAAATTGAAAGCATTTGCAGACAACAACCTAATCATAGCTGAACTGACGGAATTCCTTAATAACAAGGTAGAAAACATTTTCGGATATAGGAGAAAATGTTGTTTAACAACATATTTCTCCTTTTCATCAATGTTTTCAAAAGCCTTAGACTTCCTTATGGTCATTTAAACTTGAGACTGTGTGGTAAAGTGTTTAAAACCCAACATCTACCAATGATTTTTAATGGATTTGTTTGAAGTATTGTTTTTCAATTAAAGGTTAAGATTAACTGCTTGTGAAGATGAAAAAGATGATAATGGTTCAAAAAGTCCTTACCATAGACCAGGCCAAATAGCTCAACTGGTACAGCATTAACCCTTTACCAAGCAATCCCGAGTTTCAACGACCCTGTGGAAGCACCCTTTTGAAAACATTGTGAGAAAAGGAGAAAATGCTAGTAATCAGCATTTTCTCCTTTTCCCACAAGGTTTTCTACCCTATCAAAGACATATTCAATCATTTGAACCACACTTAAATTGTCGTCTGCAAATGCTTTCAAAGTCTGAATTTTTGTTGTGTGGAAAAGAGTTAAACTAAGACCTGTAAATGACGAACCTTGGGCCACTTTAGGGTTTGGTTCAATTCCCACAGCTGGCCATCTAAAGTTACTAATATCTTTGGATAATAAACCTGAGGTCCCATGTGACCCTGCTATAAAATGAGCACAATAAACAGGCATGACTTAGGACGGATTTTGTCCTGCATCTTGCACTATCCCCATAGCAAAACTATCAGCCTTTTGAGAGTGCCTCTCGTTTGAGTAACTAGTGGTGACTATAAAAAAAAGTAAATAAATCCTTACTTGGCAGGTTGGTTATAACAGGCTCATCATTTTCATCAATATTAACTGTCATTAAAGCAGTATCTGAAGATCCGTACAGATCACTACATGTGACAGCAACTGTGTAACTGCTAGCTACATCATAGTCAAATCCTGGGTTCTCTTTGTTCAAAATGATGTATTCTGTCAGAGAGAGAGAGATATTTTGTTAAGTTCAGTTTGTAGAGATGAACATAATTACCAAACAACACAACTATGGGCTTAACCAAATTAGCTGCATTTGGTAGGCCTTTTACCTTCAATTTTAGTACTAACATTCAAAACTTTTGGGGAGCGGGGGGTCTCTGGTTCAAATTCTGACCTCTGGGAATTTCTTTCCTAGGATTGATGATAGAACTTGTGACAATATGCAGTCCTCTCTCTGCTGATCATTGTTTCAGTGATGGTTATGTTGGAAAGCAGTCAGTGACTTGGGAAGAATAATATGCAAAATAATGGTAAAGAAAACTAAAAACTTGGTAGAAAAACATAAATTTAAAAAAGAATCAACAACTCACCACCGCTGCCAGTAGCTGTTTCTCTGCAGACAAATTTCCCATTGTTTGCAGGGTTTGAGTTAGCTTCATCCATGGCACAAGAGACTCCATCCTCAGTGTTGGGATCTGAAGTGGCTATTGTGTGAAGTGTGTTTTCTGTCATGGTATCTTCATGAAGGTTTGTCACTACACTTCCCATGTTGGTGATACTGATATCCTAGCATAGTAACAAGATATATGATTTTTCACACAATGTTACCTTCAAAATCTATTGTGTATATCATAAACCTATTTTTCAGTTTTAAAAGCTTCCATGTATTTTTCAACCTTAACCCTTCAACATACAACCCTGAATTTTTAACAACAAAATACTTTCATATACATTGTGGAAAAAGGAGAAAATGCTTACGAAATTGGTGAAGGTGACATCTAGACTGAGGTGACAAACACCGTACCCACAAGCTGACGTATCAAATACATTGGCTGTGATTGAATAGGAGGTGGTGTTGGGTGGATTCAATATGGGAAGAGCAGCTCTGGATGTGACAATACCTAGAGGAATAAGAAATCAAAGTACAGTACTGAAATCCTAGTAAATGTATATCACCCATTGAAACAATGTTGCTGAAGATGAATGAAATATATGAAATTCTTGCAGATTCTGAATAATCAGCATAACTCAAGGTTTTACCATGCAACACACACTTGTAAGTTTTAACCACCTTGAGAAAGAAGAAATTTGAAAACATTGAGAGGATAGGAGATATGCTACTAACAATCTCTTTTACCTTAATGTTTTACAATGTTTCAAAGATAACTGACCAAATCACTGAAGTGGAGTTTAATGCCGTTTTAACAGCATACTAGTAGGTCATACCACAGTGGTTGGCGCACCTATGCATGAGTTTCCTGGCTTTCTCACACCAATACTGACACAACTGTCTTTCCAAGTCACTGACTACTTTTCTCACATGCATCAGAGATGAGAGGTGAAAAATAGCTGGAAAGACAGTTTGCCTCAACCGAGTATCGAACTTACAACCATCAGGTCACTTGTCCGATCTGCTAACCATTGAGCTACATGGACGGGCTTCAAAGACAAATTCCATTGTTTATGCAACAGTCAAATTTCGTCTGCAAGGTCTTTTATGACCAATCCAGATTTTTCTCATTTGTTTTAAAGCATGTGAAAACACTGGGGCAAAATAAGAATTGCTCTTAATGGGCAATAATGTTCCTCAGTAGTCTGCTACAAGGCAACATACAAACTCTTTATGTCTTTATGTGATTCCCTTTACCAAAAGACAGAATTGTGGACACCTCCACTTCAAAGAAAGCAGACAAATAAGTAAACTGTCTCTTTGGTAACGAAGAAAACATTGTCCTAAAGGGAAATTTTATCACTTGGTAAAGGGTTACCTCTTTACCAACGACAAAAATGTGCACTTGTCCAAATTGAAAGCATTTGCAGACAACAGTATAAATGTGGCTCAAATGATTGAATTTTTGAAATGTTGGAAAAGATTATGGGAAAAAGAGAAAATGCTGGTTACCAGCATTTTATCCTTTTCCCACAGTGTCTTCAATAGGCTGTTTCTTCCTCATGGTCATTCATGTTAACACTCAGGATTATGTGGTACAGGATAGAGTAAGCATGATATTGGAGAGTAGCTTGATATCACTATAGAGGAAAGATTCACTGTTTACACTTTACAGAACATGTACCTGTAAAGCTGTCAACTTCAAAGAGTTCTGTATCTGAGGCAAAAATAGCATAACTCAGTGATGTGTAGGAACCAGTTGCTGGCGCTGGTGCATTTATGGTAAACAGAGTGCCACCAACGGCAAACTGGTCTGTCACTGTATTTGCTGCATTGTCACAGGATGGGGTGGGTCCACAAAAATCTACAAGTATAAATATCATACATAAATGCATAGATGTAGAAATATTAGGTAGATGATTGTCAAAAGTAAACTGCATTTTTTTTCCTGTTTTAACCCAACTGACAGTTCACCTACATATGCTTTCCTGTTGTTTCTTTCAACGGCACTAAGTTTTCGCAAAACATTCTGTTTGTATCAATGACTGCTTTCCTTTACAGACATTCTTGACCAAGCTCGGAATTGAGCTAGTGATCTCTAATTTTCAAACCTTGTACATTACTGACTAAGCTACCAAGCTTTGCGCAAACAAATGAGCTATGCTCTGGCAAAAAAGGGGCTTAATGCATCTCCCTGATGCATCAAAGCAAGCAAGTCATATATAACTATGGATCCATAAAATCTATTTTGTTTAATAAATGGCTGAACAATGAGGTAGACAGGTCCGTTGACATCTAGAAAATTAAATGTTAGCAAAAGGGTTTGACCAAGGTGAGCCTGTGCATCATACCAAGCAAATTATATGTAACTATGGATCCATAAAATCTATCTTGTTTAATAAGTAGCTGAACAATGAGGTAGACAGGTCCTTTGACATCTAGAAAATTAAATGTTAGCAAAAGGGTTTGACCAAGGCGAGCCTGTACAGGCTGACCTTGGGCAATATTATTCGCAAATGCATTAATTCCAAACGACAAAATTTTAGACTAGTCCAAATTGAAAGTATTTGCAGATGACAAAATAAATGAGAATCAAAAATTAGAATTCGATTTGGAAACTGTAGAAAACATTGTGGGAAAAAGAGTAAATGCTGGTTACCAGCATTTTCTCCTTTTCCCACGATGTTTTCAAAGGCTTTCTTTCTCAGGGTCGTTAAAAGTCGGAAATGTGTGGTAAAGTGTTAATCCCCTTTTCACATAGCATGACTCAATTAAAATGAATTGTACATACTCAAAAAATTCCTTGGAAAACAATTTAGATACCTCTTTGAAGAATTGTAAGTGTATCACATATAGTATTTCTCCGTTCATAACCACACACGTATATGGTATACGACTCATTTCCAAGAGGCCACTGGTACTGTAATGATGTCACATTGGCTGGGTTATCTGTGTATAAAACGTACATTAAACAAAGAAATATTGATTAGACTGGTAATTAACTATGAGAAAGTCAAGGGAAATATATACAGTTTCTTAATGGACATAGTATATTAAAGAAATAATCTTCTTTCTATCATTGTTTAAGAAATAATCTTCTTTCTATCGTGGTTTATCATTCAGTAAACCACAGTTGTGAGTTATGAGGCACAATGAATAATCCATAAGGGCGATAGAACCATAAACCATGATAGAAAGAAGATTATTTCGATTCTAACATGACCAACTCTTAATCAAAGGAAAAGAAATTCATACATAGAGTAAAACGTAGATGCAGATTATATTCTGTTGAATAACTTACTTACTCTATACAGAATGACGTCACTCTACATAGAATGACGTCACTCTATATAGAATAACGAAGATTCTAACATGACACGCGAATTTGGCTCTATAAACACAGTGCAAGGAAAACATGGTAAAATCTGCAACATTCCATGCAGAGTGACGTCATTCTATATCGAGTGACGTCATTCTGTATAAAGTGAGTTAGTGAGTTCTTCAATGGAACATAATCTTCATCTGCGTTTTTACTGTAAGGATGAACTTGTTTTCCTTTCAAAAAGAATTGGTCATGTTAGAATTTAAGTAATCTTCTTTCTATCATGGTTTATCGTTCAATAAAGCACGTTGTGAGTTATGAGGCACAATGAAAAAAACCACTCGGGCTATCGCCCTCATGGATTATTCATTTTGCCTCATAACTCACAACTGTGGTTTATTGAACGATAAACCACGACAGAAAGAAGATTATTTCTTAATTTTACCATGCTTTCGTTGCACTGTGTTTATTATAAGTGCCGAATTCACGTGTCATGTTGGAATGTTAAATAAACGACGTTTGTGTGTAAGAGGGAAAATAAATTATCCACGAGGGACCATAGAGTGAGTGGTTTATTAATTCGCCTCATAACTCACAATGTGGTTTACTGAACGATAAATCATGATAGAAAGAAGATTATTTCAATTTTAACATGACCAACTCTTAATCACAGGAAAGCAAGTTCATACTTTGTGCAAAAAATGGAGATGCAGATTATTTTTCCCTGAATAAACTACGGATGTTCCACTTAGTTATCAGAATAAAACCCCGCTGCCCAGTCTGTAAACCTTAGGCAACAAACACAACATAAAAAAACGCACTGTTTTACTATCATATTTTCTCCCTTTCAAATGACAAAGAACAATGAATGTACTGACAAGCATTAGAGTTGCAGTTGCTTCGAATGCTCTGAAAACATGTTTTACTCCACCCACTCCCAATCCCATTTCCAATGCTACACCTGTCAATTTTGAACTAACCTTTATCTTGAAAAGACACCAGTTAGATTTACATATGTTTATGGTAACATTTCAAATAGTTCCATCACTGTCAATTTTTCATCAAAAACAGTTAGTATCAGTAAATCCTTCAGGATTTTTCGTCCTCCTTGGTCAAGGAACAGAAAATGATAATTGGTTTAAATCAAGTGACTTTCATTGATAAAATATCAGAGGGCAAAGACATGGAACAGTTATAGGCCACTTACTTAGTACAGAATGACATCACTCTATATAGAATGAAGTAGCAGTCTACTCTGTTCACAAAAATAACTAAGTTGGTTCCAGTGCTTTAAGGATTAAGATCAGACTGCACAAAATGTACCAATTCAAGTCCGTAATCTTTTTGTCCAATAGTTTGTCTAATGGTTTGATAGATATCGAAGTCAAAACAGCCTATACAACCTGTACTATACAATCCTGAATTTTGACAGTCCTAGGGAAAATTGCCTTCAAGAGAAAGGAAATAATTCTTGTAAGCAGCATTTTCTCCTTTTCCTAGAATTTTATCTACCCATACAAAGATAAATCCAATATGTTAAGAAACTGTGAGTCAGTATATTGTCTATTAATGCTTTCAATTATGAGGAGTCTAAAGTATTACAGTGCTGTTAAAGGTCATAGGCTGTTTGACCTTAATATCTTGCAAACAATCAAATACTTTGATTACGTATGAACTTCTTTTGCAGTCTGTGAGAAATGTAAAATTCAAAATTTAGCTAGTGTATAATGGCGAAAATATTTTGCTTTTTTATAAATCATTTTGCCTGTGAGGTAAAAAGTTCACTCTAACATGACACGTAAATTCAGCTCTTTAAACACAGTGCAACGAAAGCGTGGTAAAATCTACATCATTCTATATAGAGTGACGTCATTTTGTGTAAAGTAAGTCGGCTGTGGCTGTTCCATGTCTTCGCCCTCCGATATTTTATCAATGAAAGTCACTTGATGTAAACAAATTGTCACTTTCTGTTCCTTGACCATTGAGGAAGGAAAATCCTCAAGGATTTAGGGTTATTAATTTTTTTTTTATAAAAATTGACAACAATGGAACCATTTGAAATATTAATAATAGACATGTATGTAAATCAAGTGTCATTTCAAGTTGAAGTTTAGTTCAAAATTAATATTGACCAGCTATGCACTGGAAATCGGATTGAAAGTGGGTGGAGAAATATTCAGAGCATTCGAAGCAACTGTGACTCTAATGCCTGACCATACATTCTTTGAAAGGGAGAAAATATAATAGTAAAATGGTGCGGTTTTATATGCTGTGTTTGATGCCTAAGGTTTTACTGAAATTTTGATTCTTTCCATATCTACCGACTTGGCAGTGGGGTTTTGTTTTGGTAAGTAAGTAGAACTGCTGTGATTTATTCAAGGGAATATAATCCGCATCTGTATTTTTACACTGAGTATGAACTTGTTTTTTTCATTGATTAAGAATTGGTCATGTTAGAATCAAAATAATCTTCTTTCTATCGTGGTTTATTTAAGAAATAATCTTCTTTCTATCGTGGTTTATCGTTCAATAAACCACAGTTGTGAGTTATGAGGCACAATAAATAATCCACGAGGGCGATAGCCCGAGTGGTTTATTCATTGCGCCTCATAACTCACAACGTAGTTTATTGAACGATAACCCACGATAGAAAGAAGATTATTTCAATTCTAACATGACCAGCTCTCAATCAAAGGAAAACAAGTTCATACTTAGAGTAAAAATGCGGATGCAGATTATATTCCATTGAATAACTTACTGACTTGCTTTATACAGAATGACGTCACTCTATATAGAATGACGTCACTCTATATAGAATGACGTCACTCTACATAGAATAATGTAGATTTTACCACGCTTTCGTTGCACTGTGTTTATAGAGCCGAATTCACGAATATTTAATAAACCATGTTATGCGTTATGAGGCACAATGAATAAACCACTTGGGCTGTCACCCTCTTGGATTATTTATGATGCCTTATAACTCAAAACCATGGTTTATTGAATGATAAACCACGATAGAAAGAAAATTATTTCTTAAATAGAAAAGCAAGGCACTGCAGGTAGATGTCAACACTTGGCTGTGGATGCTTTTTACTGAAATGTTTTAGTCTAAGAATTGGTGTAATTGTGTCAAAAATGAGAGTTACCTGCCCTTCTGGCACAGGTGCCCCTTTCATATCAACCAGCACAAAATTTGAAGTAAAATGCCTTGAGAAATAACAAAGGTGAAAGAAATGTCCAACTTTATAAACAACAATGTGGAAGACAACAGGAAAAAAAAAGATATCATGGTAATGAAAGCAGGTTAAAAATAAACAGTACACTTCTACATGAAAAATAAATGAAGTTTTAGCTATGCTGCAATAATTTCTATGTAAATTTGAAAGGAAGATAAAAATTGTAGATACAAAAGAAGGAAGAAAACATAAAAAACAAAGTACCGTATACACTTTGATAATCATCAGGGTAGTAAATAATATACTTTAAAGAGGTATGTTTTTGTTTGTTTGTATTGGAGTTCAACACCATTTTCAACAGTTAAGGTAGTATCACATCGGTCAATGTATCTACGCATGTGTTTTCTGGCTTTCTCACACTGGTACTGACACAACTTTCTTTCAAAGTCACTAACTACTTTTCTCAGATGCATCAGAGGTGACAGGCAAAAAATCAAAGGAAAGAAAGTTTGCCTCAACCAGGCATCAAACTTGCAACCATCAGGTCAAGAGTCAGGTACGCTGAGCACTGAGCTACATGGCTGGCCCCTTTAACTCTTTACCAAACGACAAAATTTCAGACTGGTCCAAATTGAAAGCATTTGCAGACTACGAAATTAAAGCGGTTTAAAAATTGAAAATTGTTCTCGGAAGAGTAGAAAACATTGTGAGAAAAGGAGAAAATGCTAGATACCAGCATTTTCTCCTTTTCCCGCAAGGTTTTCAAAAGGCTTCTTTCTCAGAGTTGTGAAAACCCGGGATTGTTTGGTAAAGAGTTAAAGAGATAATTTCCCCAGGAAAAGAAAAAGGAAGCAAAGGTACAAAATATACTCACTGTAATAATTTCCAAATGAATCAAAAGAAAAGAGAGGTGGTGTTGGCTGGGCGGGTGATATTGTATAGTTATAGTTGAGGTCCTCGTTCTCGTAATCACTGTAGTAGAACGTGAAGATAATGTCTAGATATGCAACAGCATCTGTGTTAACAGTTATAGTTCCTGAAAAACAGACAACTTATTTATGATATATATCAAACCTTTACCACATGACAAAATTTAGACCTGTCTAAACCAGGCCGACACTCTACTTCACAACCACTGACACCACACCATTTTGCAATTTAAGAGGGGTTTATTTGACCTTTCCCAGTAAAGTCTTTGATAAATACAAATAAAAGGTTATAGTCCATTGAGCAATTTCATCCATACAACAAGAATTGCCACAAAGCAGACAAATAACCCCCACTAATACCTTATCACTGACACAGCACAATCAGATTATGGAAATGATTTTCAAAACAAAGATCACCAATGACCTTGACCTTTGACCCTTGTGACCTAAAAACAATAGGGCATCTCCTTGGGTCATGAGCAACACTTGTAGTCAGGGTCCCAGGTTACCAGCATTTTCTCCTTTTCCCATTATGTTTTCAAAAGGCTGAATTTCTTCAAGATCAGGGTCTGCCGAAAATGCTGGTTACCAGTATTTTCTCCTTTTCCCACAATGTTTTCAAAAATGGCTAAATATCTTCAGAATCGGGGTCTACCGAAAATGCTGGTTATGATTATTTTTTCCTTTATCCGTAACATTTTTAAAATTCCTCTTCTTCAGCATCCTTAAAACTTGAGGTAGTCCAGGCTAACTATTAAAAATCCTTACGAGGCAAATTTGTCCACACTGGTGCCGCATTTTGTTGGATGTATATCGTAAGGGTGCCTGTGTCAGAAGAGCCATACGCATCATCACAGCGGACGCTGAATGTGTACGACTGGGTTATATTGTGGTTTAGGCAACCAATGTTTAGATTGCAGAGCCAACCACAGCCTGGATCTTGACAGACTTTCTTCCAGATGCGATATGCTGCAAAAAGTAAATTTGTACTTATTATTTAACCCTTTACCAAAAGACAAAATTTTAGACTGGTTCAAATTGAAAGCACTTGCAGACAACAACTTTAAAGTAGCCTAAATGACAAAATTTTTCTGTGGTAGGATAGAAAATATTGTGGGAAAAGAAGAAAATACTTAATACCAGCATTTTCTCCTTTTCCCACAACGGTTTTCGAAAGAATTCCTTTTTGGGGTTCTTTAAACTCGGGATTGTGTGGTAAAGAGTTAATCAACTTCCATCCTTTAAACCTTTCCCAAACTCTTGTTGGTTTTAATGACCCTGGGGAAAAAAGGCCTTTGAAAACACTGTGTGAAAAGCCAAAATGCAGGTAACCATGAAGGTATCTATCTTCTTGATCGACCCGAAACATTCCCATAGTCTGTGACCTTTTTTTTTTCATTCATTTTCCGATTCCAAAAATGCAGCATTCTGATTCCTGTATTGGTAAACAATTGTCTTACTCATTCGACTGCTTAGAAAGTGCATTTCATTACATATAAGCCATTGAGCCATGTTCTGAAAAATGGGGATTCAATGCATCTCTGTGATGTTTTATACAAAGCAAGTGTCCACATAGCTATAGATCTATAAAATACATTTTGTCTAACAACCGAAAAAATCTTGAGGTAGACTAGTCCTTCGACATTCAGAAAATTGACCGATAGCAGAAAGTTTTTTGCCCAGGTTAGCCTGTCAGTAGGCAGACTAGGCAGGCTGACCTAGGTTGTCTTTTTGCAGATGTAGTAAAACCCTTTTTTCACAGAGCATGGCTCATATTTAGATTTGAGCCGTGCTCTGGCAAAAGGGGGCTTAATGCATCTTCGTAATCCATCATACCAAGAAAGCCATCACATACTTATGGATCCATAATAGCCACTTTTTTTAAACAACCGACTCAATCATGAGGTAGACTGATCCTTTGACATGCAGAAAATCGACCAATAGCGAAAAGTTTCGGCCCAGGTCAGCCTGCGCGGACTGCGCAGGCTGACCTGAGTCGAAACTTTTCGCAGATGCATTAAGCCCCCTTTTCACAGAGCGCGGCTCATTTATTTTTTATTTTAAATGCTTGTATATAATTGCTATTAAAAAAAAATAGACATGAATATATCCGAAACGCAGTACAATACAATTAAATAGCTTATGTCAATTTAAAAGATAAAATGAGCCATGTTCTGGCAAAAGGGGGCTTAATCCCTGTGATACGTAATACGAAGCAAGCTATCATATAATTATGGATCCATAATAGCTACTTTTTCTTCTAACAACTGACTTAATTAAAAGGAAGACTGATTGTTGGACATACAGAAAATTGAACAATAGTAAAATGTTTTGGCCCAGGTCAGCCTGCAAGGACTGTACAAGCTGACCTGGGGCCATACATTTTGCAAATGTATTCAGCACCCTTTTCACAGATTACGGCTTAATATCATATGATGTTGTTATTATGGATGTTTTCTGTATTGCCAGATGCAGCATTCTTCAAGCTATGTTAGAGTGTTAAAGCTTGTTCTCCAGCAAGCCCTAGTTCTCTTGAAAACATTTGAACTGTGCTCTGTGAAAAGGGGGCTTAATGCATCTGCGAAAAGTATCGACCCAGGTCAGCCTGCGCAGTCCGCGCAGGCTGACCTGGGCCGAAACTTTTCGATATAGGTCAATTTTCTGTAAGTCAAAGGATCAGTCTACATCATGACCAAGTTGGTTGTTAAAAAAAGTGACTATTATGGATCCATAATAATGTGGTGACTTGGGCTGGTATCATGTATCACGGAGATGCATTAAGCCCCCATTTGCCAGAGCATGGCTCATTTACTGAAAAAAAAATTGAGCCCTGCTCTGGTAAAAGTAGCTTAACCCTTTACCACACAGCAATATTTCAGATCTCTCCAAACAAGAAGCATGTGCAAATGCCAAGTTAAATGAGGCTCAAATGAAGAAAGCTGTCTTTTTTCTTGGAAGCTGTCATTGATGGTGAAGAAAATATTGTCCAACAAGGAGAAAATGCTGGTTACCAACATATTCTCCTTTTGTGACAATGTTTTCAAGTCTTCTTTCTCTAGGTCATCAAAAGTGTGGTAAAGGGTTAATGCATCTCCATGAAGCATTATACCAATCAAGCTATCACATTATCATGGATCCATGATAGCAACCTTTTTGAACAGCCAAATGAATCATGACGTTGATTGGTTTTGAACATACAGAAAAGCGACCAATAGTTGGTTTTGAACTCACAGAAAAGTGACCAATAGTTGGTTTTGAACATACAGAAAAGTGACCAATAGTTGGTTTTAAACTCACAGAAAAGTGACCAGTAACAAAATGTTTATGCCCAGGTCAGCATGTGTGGATTATATGTATAATAAGTACAGGTAACTGTACTCGAAGGCAATCTTAATTTTTGACCGGTTGCCTCTGGGTATGATTGTTGAAAAATATAGTTGAAATATCCACACATATTTTGTGTGTAAGTTTGAACTTTCATAATTTCACAATAGAGCATTTTTCAGAAACATTTTTTTATGTCATTTGCTTCAAGCATATTTGTTTTAGGAGGTTATAAACTGTCCTTTCTGTCAAACACACAACACCACCCACCCATACATCCACCCACACATCCATCCATCCATCCATCCTAAAAATATGATACATGTACATACAATTATATTCATAGGAGCTGTTCACACTTCCATCAGCCACCATTTCAAACTGAGTTGTATCATCGTTGTGTGTCACAGTACAGGTAACATTATCCTCATCTGGGTGATTGTAGTCGTAGGTGATAATGTGATGTATCATGGTCCTAGCGTCAGTATCTTCATGAATGGTGACTGACGTATCTAAACTTCTAATTTCTATAGGCTGAATTATAAGATAGAGAAAAACTTCCTCAGGTCAAACAAGTTTCATTGTAATTGTATTTACAGACTGTCCCATTTCATTATCATTACAGTCTTAAACTTTTCTTTTCAAAGTAAATCCATACTTAGTACATTATCAAGACAATGGAAAAATACCTTTAATGACCCTGGAGGAAGAAAGCATTTTAAAACAGTGCAAGAAAGAAAGGAATGATGGTAACCAGCATTTTCTTCTTTCCCTCAAAGTCTTCTACCTTTTCAAAGAGACAAATCCAAACATTTGAGCCACAATTAATTTGTTGTCTAAAACTGCTTTGAATTTTGACAAGTCCAAAGTTTTGTCATCTGGTAGAGACTTAACGTTTCCTAGACAACAAAATTGTTTGCAATAGGTAAAGACCCAGTCGAGCAGTGTTCATAGTCTATACAGGCCAACCTGGGCCAAATATTTTTGCCGTTTCCAGATACAACACTTGTTTGACTGTTTTTACCAATCCTCAACTCTTTACCAAGCAACAATTTTCTAGACTTGTCCAAATTGAAAGCATTTGCAGACGATAAAATAAATGTGACTCAAAAACTGAAATTTCATTCTGTCCTTTTTCCACAATGTTTTCAAAAGCATTTACTGTAAAGGTCATTTGAAGTTAGGAATGTCTGGCAAAGGATTAACCCTATACTACAAAATCCCAAATTTGAACAACTCCAACAAAGAAGGCTTATGAAAACATAGTGGGAATAGGAGAAAATGCTGGTAAGCAGCATTTTCTCTTTTTCCCACAATGTTTTCTACCATAAAATAGACTAAGTCCATCATTTGAGCCACAACTAAATTGTCGTATGCAAATGCTTTAATTTGGACATGTCTTCATTTTTGTAGTGTGTTAAAGAGCTAAACCGTAAGACAGGATGAGGTTTTTTGTCGCCTCTGACCTCACTGAAACATTTGCTAAACCCGAGATGATCTGTTAGATCAAGTCCTTCGACTGAATCACATAGCTTGATATGCACCTACTTCATACATTTCTTGGACAGAAATAAACTCATTTACAGTTTTCAAAATCGTCACACTTCACTTTGAAGAAGAAAACAATAGTCACAATTTTCTGATGGAATCTTTCTGATTACATTTCCCATGACAGTTTGTACATTTATTTTATAACTGGGTTTATCAGTTCAATAGGCATTTTTTAGCAACATGTTGCTAATCACTGTAGCTGTTGTTGTTGTTGCTAATTGACTAACATAGGTGCTGCCATGTTTAAGAAGATAAGATCAAGTGACTCACAGTTTTCCAACATAACCAATTTTCCCATTATAGATATTATCAAAACAAAGATTCTGACCAACTTTCATGAGTACTGGACAGAAAATGTGGCCTCTAGAGTGCAGACAAGGTTTTTCTAAAATTTCACATGGCAACCTACATGTACCTTTTGACCCAATCTGACCCATTTTCAATCTCATCTATCATCAAGAAAACCATTCTGACAAATTTTCATAAGTATTAATTTGACCTCAAGAAAGACACAAACTATTTTAAAGATCTGACCTGGTTATTTAGTGTTTGACTTGATGTGGCCCATTTTCAAACTCAATTCAGATACATGTATCATAAAGACAAACATTCTGGCCAATTTTTTAGAGTATTGGTCTAAAAATGTGACCTCTGGAGTGTACACAAGATTTACCAAAGTTTGACCTAGTGACGTAGTTTTTTACCCAACAAAACCCATTTTAAAACTCAAAAACATTCTGACAAAGTTTCATGAGTATTGGAATGAAAATGTGCCTTCTAAATGTATACAGGGTTTTTCAAAGGTTTGAATGAGTGACCTAGTTTTCAACAGACGTGACAATTTTTCAAACTAGTTTGAGATATCATAAAGACAAACATTCTGACAAACTTTCAAGAGTATTGGAATGTAAAAATAGCCTCTAGAGTGTACACAAGGTTTTTCAAAATTTGACCTTGTGAACTAGTTTTTGACCTGACAAATCCATTTATAAACTCATCTAAGATGTCATCAAGACAAACATTCTGACAAAGTTTCCTGATTATTGGAAAGAAAATGTGCCCTCCACACATACACAAAGTTTTTTCAAAGATTTGAATAAGTGCCCTAGTTTTCAACCAATGTAACAAATTTTCAATCTAGTTTGAGATATCATAGAGACAGATATTCTGACACACTTTCAAGAATATTGGAATTACGATATAGTCTCTAGAGTGTAACAAATGTGTTTTCTAAGATTTGATCTAGTGACCTAATTTTTTACCCCAAACACCCATTTTTATACTCATCCAAGAAATCATCAACCATTCTGACCACATTTCATGAGTATTGAATTGAAAATGTGGCCTCAGGAGCATACACAAGGTTTTTCAAAGATTTGACCCAGTGACCCAGTTTTTCAACCAACATGACCCATTTTCAAACTTGTCTGAGATAACATCAAGATAGACATTCTGACAATCTCTCTACAATACTGAATTTAAAATGTGGCCTCTACAGTGTACACAAGATTCTTGTAAGATTTGACCTCGTGACCTAGTTTTTTTACCCACATGACCAATTTTTCAAAACTTGTCCAAGATATCATCAAGTCAAATATACTAACAAACTTTAAAGAGTATCAGACTGAAAATATCACCTCTAGAGTGTACACAAGCCTTTTCTAAGATTTGACCTAGTGATCTGCCTTTTGACCTTTCTTCAAGGCAAATATTCTGACAGATTTCCAATAGTATTTCACTAAAATGTGGCCTACTGAGTGTTCCCAAGGTTTTTCAAAGATTCATCCAAGAGACCTAGATTTTTGATGGACGTGACCTATTTCCAACAACATTCAAGATAACACGAGACAAACATTCTGACAAATTTTCATTAGTACTTGACGGAAAATAATTACGGCCTCTATAGTGTACACAAGGTTTTTTTTAAAAAGTTACATAGTAAACAAGTTTTGACCTGACCTGCCACATTTCCAAGATAACAATTGTCTGATATATTATCAGGACATATATTCTGACCAACTTTAATGATTACTGACTTAAAATGTGGCCTCTAGAGCATACACAAGGTCAAAGTTGATTACATATGACAGACGACGGACAAAGCACAGTCACAAAAGCTCACCTTGACCACTTCGTGCTCAGGTGAGTACGAAAAAGTGTTTATAACAAGCATTTTCGCCATTTGGTACACTGTTTTTAAACATAATCAGAAAAATCTTCTGTAAGAGGTCAATTTTTATACATTTTCAGAAAAGTATTTACAGGGTTCTTATAATTTCATAATTCACTGGTGAATTTTATAAGTTTATTTTTGACATAACAAGAAAATTTTAGAAGATGAATGAATTTCTAGGGGCTAGACATCATGTTTTATGTTGTAGTAAACATTACTCATGATGTCATTATAGCTAGTCTATATCCAACTAGATTGAATAGATTTAGATCTATTTTGCCTGAAAATGCACATGATTTTTCAATATAAGCAATATTCAGATGTGAAAAGAAAAGTTACAGTGAAACATATAAAACAAAAGTAGGATAATTGTTTCTTCCAGTGTATGATCAAAATTTCTTCCATCTTGTGAAAAGCAAAGGGACCTTTTTTTTTTAATCGTGGCTTCACCACCTATGAAAATATAGCCCTTGTTTTTCACTTGATGAAGGAATTTTGATCACAGATTGAAACATACAATTATCCTCTATTTCTTGACATTGAACTCAACAAAGAATAGTTAGCATTTTGTGCTTTAACTCTGTGCCACACAATCCTTAGTTTTGCAAATCCCCATGAAAAAAAAAACTTTCGTAAGTAAATATCAGTGAGGAAAAAAAAATAATTTGCTTGAGTAAGAATTAAGCCCAATTTCAGCACTATTTCAGTCATGGGTGTTAAGAGCCAATTTCAAACATTATTTCAATTAGGTTATGGTGACAGCTCTGAAAGGTCTATTTTTTTTAAACATTTTTTTGAAGTGATATAATTGGCACTCCATTTTTTTCACGATATATTCAACTACAAAAGTACATATATAAAAATTCATAAATTTGTGCCATGCTCTGTGAAAATGGAGTTTAATGCATTTGCAAAAAACTATTGAACAAGGTTAGCCTGTGCTGCATAGCCTGACACGGGTTGTAACTTTTTGCTATCATCAGTTCTCTGCATGTCAGAGGACCATTCAACCTCATACTTTACTCTGTTGTTAGACAAAATCAATTCTATGGATCAATAATGCATGACGACATATTGCTTGCAACACGCAAAAAGGTGCATTCGGACATTTGCGTAAAGTGTCGTCTCGGATCAGCCTGCGCAGTCCGCGTAGGCTAATCCGAGACGGCACTTTATGACTGCACTAGATTTTGTGCTACAGTAGACCTGCTCAAAATAGAAAATTACATTAAAACGGAAAGTGTTGTTTCGGATTAGCCTGCGCGGACTGCGCAGGCTGATCCGAGACGACACTTTACGCAAATGTCCGAATGCCCCTTTTCGCGTGTTGCAGGACACATGGTTTAGTGGATCATGGAGATGCATTAACCCCTTTCTTCCAAGAGCACCACTCATTTTTTCATTTTAATGAGTTAAAATCTTTCCTTGACAAACTTACCCAGTTGGTAAAGGTTGCTGTCAGCTGCATGGTGCAGGTTGAAGTGTAGGTGCAAGAGTCTGTGTTTGAGACCCTCACTGTAATTGTATAGAGCTTGTCTGGGTAGCTGGGGTGAACTGTTACATTGCCAGTTGTTGTTATGACACCTGCTCAAAGGAGAGATCACATGTGGCAAGTGCCTTTAACTCTTTACCAAACGACAAATTTTTGGACTGGACCAAATTCAAAGCATCTGTAGACAACAAATTAAATATTGTTAATATGATGATTTCTGACTTTGATTGGGTGGAAAATATTGTGGGAAAAGGAGAAAATGCTGGTTACCAGCATTTCCTTTTGCCACATTTTTTTCTATATTCTTCTTTCTTGGGGTTGTTTAAAGTCGGGATTAGATGGTAAAAAGTTGAAACTATATTAGCCACGCTGTGTGAAAAGAAGGCCTAACACATCTGCAAAAAGTATCAACCAAGGTCAGCCTGCAAAGTCTTTGCAGGCTAATCTGGGTTGAAACTATTTGCTATTGGTCAGTTTTCTGCATGTCCATGGATCATTTTACCTCAGGATTCACCTGTTTGTTAACAAGATGGATTTTACAGACCCATAATTATGTGATGACTTGCTTGTTATCATGCATCATAGCAGTGCATTAGGCCCCCTTTTCCCTGAGCATAGCTCAATTATGTGTGTACTCATTTCAGTTCTGCATGAATCTTTATAGCCACATCAAATGCACTGTAATGCACTTCAAAGCATAACATCTTTATGTTTGGAGCCGAGTCCTCATAGCACAGTCAATTGCCTACAAGAATCAAGGACAAGGGGTTGCTAGTAAGAATCTCTAGCTCGGCCAATTTCTTTCTGAGGATAAATGATAGTCATTGTGACTAGAGTCATTTTTACTTCACTGCTGATCACTGCCCCGACAATTGTTACGTGGGAATGCAACTAGTGGCTTTGGAAGAATACTTCGCTCATGTGGAACAATCTCCCTTCAGACACAGAACCAGTTTACACCAGGTAATCTGTTATAGGCTCCTGAGAATGCCATGTTTGTGAAGAATCCCTCTCACCAGGGATCTTATATACATGTGTATATACGATCCCTGCTCTCACACAAAACCCTTCTAATACATGTAGGTGTGTAAAAGTGAATTTACTGAGAAAGATTTCAAAATGTATAATACCCTTTTGGCCCCTAAAAGTTTATATCCTTTTGGTGGCAAACGCAATGTAATGGGTTAAATTGTGGACAGCATAGATCCAACATCAGACTGCACGTTCTGTGCAGTCTGATCTTGGATCTATATTGTCTTTTGATTTATTAAGCCAACAAGATAAAAATCTTTCTGGGTTTCAGTAGATTTTTTTACAGCTGAGGAAAGAGATTGAGTTTCAGTATTTGGCACTGAAAGAGTTGGTGTACAAAAATGCAATTATTGGGAACAAAGAGCTCTAAAGATCTTTTTAATTGGGTGATACATGGCCTAGAGAGGGTATTGGCTCTGACATATATGCATAGACAGATAAATGGACACTCACCTGATGAATAATCAATGGTAGCAACACTCAAGGTTGTGGAAACAATGACAAAACCTAGGTTCTGAAAGGTGGAACTAAATGCTGGAAAGTGATCTGTAGGACCTGGCACAGTCATAGTAAACAGCGTGCCTCCTACTGCATGTGTGTCTGCTACAGTATTGGTTTTGTCATTACATGTTGGCCTTTGGAAGCATCCATCTAGAGATGATAAAGCAGATTTGGCAAATGACTTGAAAAGTTTACCTGACAGTTAGTCTGACGGTCATGCAAGTTTTGCCAGACCAAATCAAAAAATGTCAGACTGGTGTGCCACAAGTACGTGTCAATGCCTTTTACAGTTTTGGTAAAAAATACACTGTTTTTGGTTAAAATGGTGTGATGGTAGTTTTCTACTTCCTGGGTACTGCGGGACAGTCAGGTCGGGTATGCGAATATTTTAATTGGTCTTCCTATTTTTTTTAACGGGCATGTTCAATGGCTGATAAAATGACTAAAAAGTTAATTCGTTCAAGAAGACATTTGAAAACAATGTCAGGAAAGGAGAAAATGCTACCATTCACTGACAAAGTTTACCTTTTGATCTACCTTTCATTTGTCCTCTGCAAATCTTTCTTTTTTCACAAGTCTAAAGTGTTGCCATCTAGTAAAGAGGTAACCCTCAAGTTTTAATGACCATGAGAAAAAATAATTGAAATCATTGTGGAAAAAGTAAGAAATGGTAACCATCATTTCTTTCCTTTTTCCAAACTGTTTTCTACCCTTGCAAACACACTTGAGTGATATCAGATTTGTAGTCTGCAAATGCTTTCAATGTTGGTAAGTCTAAAATTTTGTCATCTGGTAAGGACTTAATTCTTACCACACAATCCCGACTTTTAATAACCCTGAAGAAGAAGGCTTTTAAAAAAAATTATGGAAAAAGGAAAAAATGCTGGAAACCAACATTTTCTCCTTTTTCGACAATGTTTTCTAACCTATGAAGGGCAATTTTTTTTTACATTTAGGCAGGGATCGTATATACACAGGGATAGGCAACGCAACTGGAGTTAAGACCAATTATCGATTTTTCACTGACTTACCTGTACGGCGTCCAATAATCCGTTGTCGTTCCTTGCGAGTTATTATCTTCTTTTCAGATAATATAATTCCTTGCCGATTCCGACAATTTTTATATCCGCCAAAGAAGCGTTTAGTATGAAATGCGTTTCAATGTTTATGTTAATGTTTTTCTATTATTGTTTTTTTCAGTTAAAGTGTTATTTTTTTTTTGGCCGATGATATTTACCCGACAGTCGTGTACACACTGAAGAAAATTCATACTGCGAGGCCGACTGTCGTGTACTCAATGAAGGAAAACTCGTTGGGTGCCCGACGGTCGTGCCCGGACTGATGAAATTTCGTCTTGGGGGCACGATTACGTGCCCGCTATTTCCGATTTCTTCATTCAGTACACGACGCGGTCGTGTACGCACTGAAGAATTGGACTCTTACGTACACGTGTAAATGGGTTGGGCCAAAACGCAGACTCTTACGTGAATCGGCACGGCGTAGACAGTCTCACTGGAGCACACGGCAGTAGTCATTTATACAGCGTGTTACAGAACAAATGCACAAGCGTAGCTGGCATCCTTTTTATACGTCGGAAGGCTCGTATTACCTTATACTGTACACCCGGTCGTCCGTCCGTCCGTTTGGAATTTCTTGTGTGCACAACTCCTCCTATAAAGTTTCAATCGGAATTAGATCTATTTGAAATTTGCCACAATGGTATCCAGTCGTTTCGGGACCCAGTCATTTCTACACAGTCAGTTCGAAACTTTTTGGTCGTATCGACCCATATTTTGGTCAATTCGACCCACATTTTTTTTGTTTTGGCAACAAATGGTCATCTTGATATATACAGCGGTGGAATTGTATTTGCGGATATTGGTAATTGAAGAAGATAGAAATGTGTTATTATGTGTTCTAAAAACAGAATCTCTATGTACTTTTATGTTTTTTCTTGTTGCTTGAATAAATTCTAATTATGAAACAAAACGTCTGTTATTTGGAATTAATTGTTTCTTTTGATTTGTTTGAATTTCATAATTGTATTTCGCAAATTATACCCACAGATAGATTGTTTGCTTCAATTTGTATACCGTTGTCAACAGTTTCTTTAAAAAATGTAATTTATTTAAAAACAGTTAAAAATTACTGCTAATTCATTTGAGTAGGCCTACATGTATTCAAAGAGTTATCTAGATAGGGGTATCCCAAAAAGTATTTAAAGCAGATGCAATTGAAATTCAGCTACATATACTATATGTGCTGTTGGAAATAACTATATAGACTACTTAAATTTGCAGTGACAAGAATATGTTAATAGTTGTTTTGTGTGTGTTTGTTTTTGGAGTTTAATGAATAATTTGGAGTTTTTAAAGGAAGTAGGGGTGTGGTCGGGAGGAGAAAACAGGCGGTTTCGTGCCATACATGTATGAGATGGCAGCATCCAACATGTGACACAGGTCGATCAAAAATTACTTTATATAATTTTTTATTTTTTCCCTCCACTGAAATAAACTACAGAAATCAATATCTGACTACACGAACCATACCGTCCGATCTTTCATCTACTGCACAATTAATCTCCCTTACCCTTTACCACACAATCCCAAGTTGTAATGACCTTCAGTTACAAGCCTTTTGTACATATTGTAAAAAAAACCCACACACATTTTATCCTTTTCACACAATGATTTTAACCATATGATCAAAGAAAAACTCCATCACATTGAGTCACATTGAATTTGTTGCCTGCAAATGATTTCAAGTAGTACACGCACACGTCGTCAAATGTTGTGATCGAGTCAGAATTCTTGTCCTTTGTTGTGTACTCTTAGACAATCAACCGGCTTCATAGTTTCAGTGGAAAAGCTTGGCTTACCATTAATTGTACTTATCGAGTTTACCCCGTATCCCGCTAAATAATTGATATGTAAATTCAAAACCGAAGGTAAAATCCTAACGTTTGATATTTCAAAGGTATTTTTTGGGAAAAGATATTTCTCTATCCGTAAAAGTGAATCCAATATCAGACCTCACGTTTGTGCAGTCCGACCTTCATTTACATGAAAAAGTGTCAAACTGACTGGGTGTAGAAATGACCGGGTGCCGAAACGACTGGATACCTTTGTGACAAATTTCAAATAGATCTAATTCCGATGGAAAATGTAGGAGGAGTTGCGCACATAAGAAATTGCAAAGAGACGGACGACCGGGTGTACAGTATAAGGTAACACGAGCTTTCTGGCATATAAAAAGGATGCCAGCTACGCTTGGCGGAGCACTGGTAAAAGGATGACTAGAAAGGCATGGACAGGTGCACTGGTGCAGCAAACATGGATACAGAAAGTAGAACATTGATAAACACAACAGTTAAACTGTCTAGGAAAGCACTGATCGGTTGTCGAAACGACCAAATTTTGCAAAAAAAAAAAATTCTCCTGCGGTCGAAGCGACCTAAAATTGTCAAAATTACCGGGTGTCGAAATGACCGGTAGTCGAAATGACTCATTCACCACAATGAATCTTTATGATGTCTAGTTGTGTATGTGACTCTCAAAATTTGGGTCGCTGTTAGCGTTCTAAAATTATCTGCACTTGATTTCTGAAATAGCCAACTTTTCACTTTGAATTTTTGTTCAAGCCGTAACTTCCAAGCAGTTAAAGGTATCAACTAGACACTACATGTTTATACTCTGGTGCATATGAACCATAACTCTACTACTCTTTTTTGAGTTATTGCCCTTTGTTAATTTTATGTTTGAATGCCCAGGCCATAACTTACTAACTAAAAAAGCTGTTAATTATTAATAGATTACCTTTGAAAGCTTAGTAATGGTGAAAATTCCTAACACATCATCCACCACGCCACTCTCAGGACTATCAGTCCTTTGATTTTGATAGCTTGGAAGTTATGGCCTGAACAGAAATTCAAGTGAAAAGTTGGCTATTTCAGAAGTCAAGGGTAGATAATTTCAGAATACAAACAGCGATCCAAATTTTGAGTCACATGCACAACTAGACATCATGGGAATTCATTGTGGCAAGTTTGAAGTAGATTTAATCCAGTTGGAAATTGTAGGAGGAGTTGCGCACACAAATAATTGCTAACAGACGGACGGACGACCGGGTGTATAACATAATACGACCCTTCGGGCATGACACCCTGTATATATGACTATTGCTCCACAGAGACGGTTTACGCCGTGCCGGTTCACATACCAGTCTGCGTTTTGGTCCAACCCATTAACACGTGTACGTAAGATCCCGTTTCTTCAGTGCGTACACGACCGCGTCGTGTACTGAATGAAGAAATCGGAAATAGCGGGCACTTAATCGTGCCCCCAAGACGAAATTTCATCAGTCCGGGCACGACCGTCGGGCACCCAACGAGTTTTCCTTCATTGAGTACACGACTGTCGGGCACCCAAGAAGGTTTCCTTCATTGAGTACACGACAGTCGTCCTCGCAATATGAAATTTCTTCAGTGCGTACACGACGGTCGGGTAAATAGTCACTTTCTTTTTTTTTTTATCTGGAAAATTTAAAGTGTCGACTAATTGGGCGTTTCAGATATACAGGTCATGTTGTCAGTCTTGATTTCACACGAAGTGTAAATTGTGAATGGAGATCAAAACTGCCCGGTGCCAAAACGACCCATTACCGAAACAACCCTCTTTTTCGTAGGAACTTAAAATATTTTAATATTTCTGCAGTGGATATCTATTGCAAACAATTCGGGAAAAGCACACATCGCCTGTTGAAGGATTAAGTCCGTCTAACGTTTCGGAAGTGGGCTGCTTTTGTCCACTCCCTGTATTTGACATGATCACAAGTGGGATATATCAAGTTGTGTATCTGTCATGACACATCTACTGTCAGTAGTGTCCTCTTCTGTTTATAGACAATACGCATCATTGAAATTAAATATTTATTTTCTGATTTTCTTCTCCAAATGTTTCAATTTGGTCAGGTCAAAAGCTTCCCATGTTACCAGGAGTGACAAACATTTCACTTGTATGTAGTACAATGTATTAGGCCGGTAAACACAGAAATCTGTTAATAGTTATATACCTATTTTTCAATAGCAAACTACACAACGTGCATATAGAACCAGAAAATTGCCTTCACTGCCCATTAAATGGACCTTCCAGTACATTTTCAGTTCAGCTTGCAGCTACTCTTCAATCACTGTCTTTGACAGAAAAAAAGGAGAATTTCCTGCAAAATGGAAAAAATTAGTGAACTTTCTGAAAAAGTTGGCTCGTGAAGTGTGAGGACCTGTATGCAACTCTGTTCCTACTTTTATACATTGGAATCAATTACATACACCAGTGGCCTTCACAATTGCATCATTTCGAATTAACCTGTGTACCTTACAACCTTGTGTGTTTGATGACTTCGGAATATTTAAAGCTTTTTGAAAATATTGTGGGAAAAGAACAAAATGCTAGCCTAGCACATGTACCTGTTTTCTGCATTTTTATCCACAATGTTCAATACCATGCAAAAAAAATCCAATCGTTTGAATCTATTTTCAGTTGTCGTTTGCCAATACTTTCAATTGGGGATTCCAAAGGCCCCCAAAAAATTGTTCTTTGGTAAAAAATAGTAGCATAATTATTAGAAAAAAAAAGACAAATCTGCAATTATCCCTTTGCGCCACAACCCCGAGTTCTGATGACCAAGAGAAAGAAGCCTTTTGGAAACATTGCAGGAAAAGGAGAAAATGCTGGTTACTAACATTCTCTCCTTTTCCCCAATGCTTTCAATTATATCATTGACAAATTCCATAATTTGAGTCGCATTTCAATGGTTGTCTGTAAATGCTCTCACTTTGTACAAGTCTACATCTGTGTTGTTTCAAAAAGAGTTAACAGTGTGGCAAAGTAAAAGTTGCTTTTGACAAGCAAATTTTCCTTCTTTAATGATGGTTTTTTATTCTGTGTCAGAGAACTTAAGGTTATCTAATAACTTTGAAAGCTTTGATTTTGGACCAATTTGAAAACAGTATAAGTTGTGTAGGACTTTGTACAAATTTGACTTTTCGCTCCTCATACAGTGGACAGCATTGGAAAACATTTGTAAAAGACCAGTTGCAGCCAGTGATCAATTCTTTTCAAAATGATTTCTGTGCTATCAAAAATATTATGTTTTTGCCTTTCCTTCAAATGTTTTTCATTTTTTAAATTTTCAAAAAAATTCACACTGTACACAAAAAGTTTATGTTGAAATTGATATTTTAAAATTTCTCACTAAAAACATCAAGGCAGCCATGAATATTGAGCTACATGTGTGTTACAAAATTAAATGGTGCTGAAAAATGTGTTCCTTTAGCAAGTTTTAACTTAATGCCTAATAAATTTGATTTTACATAAATCCACTGTAGAAATCTTTGGAAAACAGTATGACACAAGGACCAATCTTTTTGTGATAAAATGTAACATGCAAATGGTTGGTTGCTTCCACAAATGCTTTTTTCATTGAATGTAGACTTTTATCTCCTAAAACGTTTTCACTGTGGCAAGTTGCAGTTAATGATAATGGTAAAAGTATTGTGTATATGAGATATTATTGGTATATTAAACTATCATTATAATCCTGGTGTATGTCATACAAACGCCCAAAATATACTTCTCTCCCTCAACAGAGATTTTCAAGTAGAAACATTCCCAACTCTAGTAATACATGGAATATGGATAGCTGCATTGTTTGCTGTGATACAATTGCAAAATGTTGAAAGCAACCAACCTTCAGGAACACTTTGCCAGACAACAAAATTTGAGACTTGTATGATTTGGAATTATTTGCAGACAAGAAATGAAATGTGTCACTTGTGTCTTTGCTGAGAAAATGAGAACATGCTTGCCAACATTTTCTTCTTTTCCCACAATGTTTTCAGATGTGTAAATATTTCCCATGGTAGTGAAAACTTAGGATTCAGGAATACTGGCATCCGTCACAGATTATTAGATAACTCTTTACCACAAGTGGCTTATAAGACTGTAGATACTGAATGTACTGTGTTGTTTGAAGAAACCAAAAGTATGTCAAATTTAATACATGTACTTTTAGTGTTTTATGACAATAGTGTGAGTAGTGGGAAACCAACATCATGATTCTCAGAGAATTTTGCACAACACAGATACATACTTCTCTCCCTCAAAAAATATGTTGATGAGGAAAAGCAACACGCAGCTTATGCAGACAGTTGTGCAAATTCAAAAAACAAATAGATAAGTATAATGGCTGCTATGATACAACTAAAATGTTGTGAAACATTGCAAATTGGGCAAGGTTCCATCCTTAACTTTTTGCCAGATTACAAAATTTCGGACATGTCTAATTTGAAAGCATTTGCAGACGACAAATGAAATGCAACTGAAATGAGGAGACTTGTTTTTCCTGGGGAAATGAGAAAATGTGACATGTACTTACCGGTAGTTTCTTCTTTGTTCACAATGTTTTCGTAAGTATGGATATTCCCCAGGTTAGTGAAAACTTAGGATTCAGGAATACTAGCATTTGTCACAGATAATTAAATAACTCCATACTTCTAGTGGCTTATTGAGCTATATATACTAAATATACTTTGGTGGTAGAAGAAGCTCACAACTTTCATATTCAAATACATTAATTTCACTTTAGCATTTTTCTTGCAGGTTTGTACAGTTCACAGCTGATTTGGTCTTTAATATTCCAAGTTTTCAAGCCCAGCTTCAGTTTTATACTAGCACACTTTATGCAGAATTACAAAACCATCTTCAATGTCATTCTTCTGTTCACAGGATGCATCACAACAGTATGTTGACAGCTCTTGAAACCATGTTTTGAAGTGTTTGTGCTCTCACAACACATATCTGGAAAAAAAATATAAAACCAACTGAATTTCAAATTTCTCCTTTTTACAAAACGTAACATTTTAATTCTTCAGTTACGTTGCAAAATATGGTTTTATTTTCACATGGTTAGACTATAATGAGAATTTGTTCAGGATATGGCCAACTATCAGAGATGCAATCATTTTTGACTAATGTGCGGTACTGCGCTTCCACCTTTACTGAAATAACCCCTTTTTAGGCTGCCATCTTGCAATTAAGACCGAAAATAGCCAAGTTTTTGAGCCCCCAGTTATCCAACCTTGGCGTCGAAAATCACTAGATTTGATTTAAAAACAAAAAGAAATACTTACTGCTTATAAATATGTGAAAATATGAACAAATTTATTTCTAAAAATAAATTGAGAATGCTACAACTATCACTAGGGTCCCGCCAAATTCACCACATTGGTCCGCCATTTTGTGATGAAATACCGAAAATAGCCCAGTTTTGAGCCCATAATTATCTAACTTAGGAATCGAAAATCAGCACAAAATTGGCTTTAATACAAGGAGATGTACTCTATCTCGTGATTTTTACCAACATGTTGCTATTTGGACGCTAGTTTATGTACTTAAAAAGTACTTTTGCACGTCACTAAATCCTCCTGCCGAACATCCCCTACGGGGCAAACATGATTAGGTCATGATTTTTTAACGCCAAAATAAGCATATAAAACAAAATCTCCGAAAAAATTGATGTTACATATATTCTAAGCATGTAAATATTCGGAAACTTACCTGTTGAGAAGGACGTATGGGATAACCAAGCAAAACGTTGATTAAAACAGTGACCGTCGTATGCCGAAATTTAAGATGGCCGCCGTTTTTTCCTTTGCGGTCAATTCGAAAGAAGACAGTGAATAACCGGAAGTTATACCGCGTTTCTTATCCCTGTATATAAGATCCCTGATTTAGGCCACCTTTAATTTTCATCTGCAAATGCTTTCAATTTGAGCCACTCTGAGAATTTGTCATTTGGTAAAGAGTTAAATCAAATAACCTTCTTTGTTTTAGTGTAATACAACATTACATATATTTTTATTTTATTTTATTCATGTTTGAAATAGAGGTTTTGTGATGTCTTTGGACCACTATGTGACATCAATTGTCACAGTACATGTATTTGAGACTGTCAGCTGTTTTTAATTATGTCAGACACAAGTCTGTTCATTGGCTGATTGGTTAATTAACCAATTAATTGATTGGCTCATTGGTTGTTTGATTTGTTTCGCATCTATATGTACATACATTTTATTCAGAGCAAACTTATTGACCAGAAATTTACTAAACAAGCTTAATTTTTTGTCTAATAAAAACATTTAGAACACATTAGGAAGAGATATACTCACTAAATGTGATCGTCAGTTGACCGCAATCACCTTGGCGTCTACTATAAGCACAAATGGTCATGTAGAAAGTGTATGAATATTCCAGAGAAAGGTCCCTGTTGACATAGACCTGACCATTTCCTGTACAAATAGATATCTTTGATGGAATTATGTGAGCAATGCTCTGAGAAAATGGGGTTTACTCAGGGTTTTATAGCGCTTTTGAAAGTTGACTGAACGCAACTATAAACAAATTAGGAGTCCAAGCCCTGATATTACAGGTCCCATATTACATTGTCAGATTAGAATGTTCAGACATGTTTTTTTGCATGTGCTATCAAATTTTGTGTATTTGGAAAAAAACTCCAAGTATAAATGCAAGTCAAATTTGATTTACTACTCTGTTTCTTCCCAAGGACTTTCTAAATTCAAATGTGCTTGTAACAGCTGTGCAGTTAGACACTAATGTTATAGAAACAAAGATAAATAATGTAAAAAATCTTATTCATGAAAATAATGGCTTTCCTAACTTTTGTGACTGATGATTGTGCTGATGCACTTTATTCCGGACATATACAAGAAGTACCAGAGATCGCAAAACAAGTATGACCATAATGTTCAAAACTCTGTGCAATTTCATTGTGCTGACTGCAGTGCAGTAGAGAACATTTTAAAAGAAACGGTGATCAACGAGAGATTTTTTTGTTTTATTCAAGATTTTCTATGCAGATTTGGAATTCACTTTTATGTGTCCATGGGAAAAAAACTGCTGAAAAACTACGTACAGTCTCATATTTAGGCGTATATAGACATGGAAATCTGTGCCCTGTAAAACTTTGTTCACTGCATCTACTGATTTTATATACTATGCAAGTAATCATTAATAATTAAGGATCTATAAAAACCCATTTTATCTAACAATTGACTGATTCATGAAGTAGACTTGTCCTTTGACATACAGAAAATTGACAAATACCAAAAAGTTTTGGCCCAGGTCAACCAGCACAGATTGCGCAGGCTGACCTGGGTTGATACTTTTTGTAGATGCATTAAGCCCCCTTTTCACAGAGCATGGGTCATTTGTTTGTACAATGTTTAAGGCCATTTTTACTAGTATTTTAGTTATCTCATGGCTGCCAGTGCACCTAAAAATGCTAAAGTTTCTTTTATCAGTAGTTTGTACAAAATTCTCTCAAGGTCACTGGCTGCTTTCCCACATAACCATAATTGTGTATGAAGACAGTGACAGTGGTGAAAGAGGAATGAATCCTGTCGCAATGACTTTCATCAGTCTTGGGAAAGATATTGGCTAAGCTATAGATTCGAACCAGCAACCCCCTGCAACCAAGTCTTGTACGCTAATTCAATACCCTGTCCTACTTGGGGGGAGTTAAATATCATTCACATGAATGCCCACAACATAATGTCAGGTAAAGAATAAGAATATCCTCTGTTTAAAACTAAACTATTTAAAACTCAATTACCTGTATTCAGGCGAAAAAGATAACTTGTTCCAAGTAGCCAGGAGTTGGAAACTGATGACGATTCTACGTACTGGTACACAGCGAGGCCTGAGGTGGTCTGTGTTGTGAAAATCACTGTTCCGGTACCCCATGTCCTGTAGGCAGACACTGAACCTGAAAGGACAAGTTTTTAGCTTTTTGAATTAAGTCTTTAACTTTTTACCATACCATCAGTATCTCGACTTAACCATCTCCAGATAGCCTTTTGAAAACATTGTTGGGTAAAAAGGAGACAATGCTGTAACCAACATTTTCTCCTTTCTACCCCACAATGTTTTCTACCCTTCCAAAAACAAATTTCGATCTTTGAGTCACATTCATTTTGTGGTCTGCAAATGCTTCCACTATGGACAAGTCTATTATTTTGATGTTTGGTAAAGGGTAAATAGACAACAAGGTATTAAACTCAGCCATACCTGGAATTCCTGACAACAGAACCTGGGAGGAAAAGTTTTGTTTTTTTTTTTCAAATGAAAGGCCATGTAGAGGCAAAAAGCAAACAATGCAGATGTTAAAATGCATTTAAATTAAAATCATAACTTTCAAAAATACGGAAACTATAGTGAAGATGATAGTCTGTTATTGTAAAGTCTGTTCAAGCATTAGTCGCTGGCAAAAAATGAAATTTAAAACCAAGCAAAAAGTAAACAAAAGATACAGCTACCTGGCAACTTTTAACCTAGCTTTGGAATGCCATTTTCTGCCAGTGACTAACACTTGGACCGGCCGTAGATTAAAAGATTGTCATCTTCACAATAATGCCATGCTTCTTAATTGTATGATTTAAATCTAAATGCGTTGTAACACCCGCATTGTTTACTTTTGGCCACTATTAGCCTTTAGTCTTAAGTCTTTACCAATCGACAAAATTTTTTACCCATCTAAATCCAAAGTATTTGCAGAAGACTTTTTGAATGTGCCTTAAATTGGGGGATTCATCTTGGATTGGTAGAAACAATGTGGGAAAGGGAGCACATGCTGTTTACCAGCATCTTCTCCTTTTCTGGTAAAGTTTTTAAAGACCCTTTTACTCGACGTCATTGAGTCTGCATTATGTGGTAAAGTGTTAACAGATGACAGAGTATCAAACTTGGCCATTCCAGCAACTCCAGACGACAAAGCAAAGTGTGGCTAAAAGGATGGGATTTTGTATTTGATAAGAGCTTTTTCTCCCCTTCCCATCTCTATTGCTCTTAAACTACTTTATAGGCTGTTCCAGTAAAAAACAGGTCCCTTTCAATGGCTGGTTTAACCTTTTACCAGACGACAAAATTTTAGCCTTTCCAAATTAAAAGCATTTGCAGACGACAATTCCAGTGTGGCTCACACGGTGCATTTTTTCTTTGATAGGGTAGAAAACATTGTGGGAAAAGGAGAAAATGCTGCTTACCAGCGTTTTCTCCTTTTCCCACAATGTTTTCAAAAGACTTCTTTCCCAGGGTCGTTAAAGATTGGCACTGTGTGGTAAAGGGTTAAGGAAATCTTCAATTTCATGTTCTAGTGAACATTACACTATTCTAAAAGATTTAGCCAGTACATTGACCCATCTCACTTTCACACGCTCTTGTACCCTTCTTCCTTGTTTTTTTTCATTCAGTGTCTGTTTTACTATGCACAATTAAGAGATTTATTATCTTTTTAAATCCCTCATAAATCCAGACCCAACCATGGCAGTCTCCCGTAGAAATAAAAAAATGAACAAGTCCCAAAACAAAGAATTTACTCTTGCCCCATAGAAAATAACGATGTTTTGAATTAAACCGTGAAGGGATCCATTTTTTTTTTCTTTTTTTTTTTTTAGATCCCGCATAAATTCTGATCCAAAGCGTTAATTTGTAAAAATTTGAAAAAATGAAAAAAGGCCAAAAACAAAAAATTTACTCTTGCCCGACAGAAAAGAATGCTGTTTTGAATAGAACTGCATCATTGCAGAAGTTGTTTTTGCAAAGTAAAATGTGATTAAATAGCTAAAATTAATTTTGCTTTTTGAAGGAAAGAAATCACTGTGGGAAAAGGACAAAATGCTGGTTACCAGCGTTTTATCCTTTTCCCTCAATGATTTCTAAGTCTTCTTTCTCAAGGTCATTAAACCTCCATACTGTATGGTAAATACACACACATTCAGTATATCGCCAATAGAACCTACAACATTTTGGGCAAAAAAAAAAGCAATTCCAAATGTTGAACTGAGCCAATGGAAAAAGCAAAACATTAAGTTACAGTGTTTTCCACTGTTGCTAAAGCAGGTAACCCTGCAAAAATTCGAACAAAACCTTATTAGGCCTACATATCAGTAGTAAACGGAAGGAGTATGGGTATTTTGGGGCATGAAAATACCCATTCTACTTACCCTGAGTGGGTTTCGTACCCATATTGCTTACCCCCGGGTAAGCAATATGGGTACGAAATGAGAAAAAATTACCCCTTGCTGATCATAGTCTGCACATTTTTGCAAATACCCATATTGCTTACCCCCGGGTAAGCAATATGGGTACGAAATGAGCAAATTTTGTGAAAAAATCGAAAAATTACCCCTGCCTGATCTTAGTCTGCACATTTTTGCAGTCACTATCCTCTCTAACCTGAGTGGGATAATGTGGAGCCGATCACTAGTTTACCTATCTTCGAGTGTTCTATTTTTAGTTAACTGTAGGGCAAAGACCATTCCCGGATGATCTTAGACTGCACATTTTTGCAGAGATCGACCACTCGCTATCCTCGCTACCCTGAGTGGGATAATGTGGAACTGATCCCTAGTTTGCCACGGAATACACTCTGATCTTGTGGGTACGAAACACCAAAAAATCGTGAAATTTCTCATTTTTGGGTTTAATTAGTCACACATTGGTTATCTCCCTTCGATAAGACAAAACCTTTGAAAACACTCAGGTGAACTAGAGATCATGGTATGGAACAGGGTTAGGACTGCTTTATTGTTTACTTTTAACCACTACTTGGGCTTTAAGTGGGGTTAGGGCAAAAAGATCAGGGTTGGGGTTTGACTTAGACTTTTTTCATTGATTTGATATGGAAGACAACCTGATCTTTAGTCCTTACCACGCGTCAGAGTAGAGATCAATGGGACTGTGTTCTACTTAGACTAACTTGATGTATGATATTGTGTAAATGTATTGACTTTCTTTAGCTTGCAAGGGTGGATTGAACTAGTTTTTGATTCAGAATTAACGTTTTTGACCAATCAGAAGCTTCGTTGCTTTAACGTTGGCCAATCAGAAGCTTCGTTATATTTCTTTTTGTTTGTGTGAGTAAAAAAGAAGCTAGAAGGAGAAGGTCGTGTTATGGACAGCCGTTTGACTTAGTCTTTTTTTTTTTTGGTATGGAATACAGTGTGAATTTTGAGAGAAAACTAGGAGTCTGAACTTAGACTTTTTTTGAGTGTAACTCTTGGTGAAATTGACAATTTGAAGAAAGATTGCTCTTTCTTGGTGGTGGGGTAGCCCTGAAAAGGGCTGTTCTTCTGTGTTGGTGTGTTTTTCCCCGCTACTGACAGCTTTTCTTTGGTTTTTTCGGGATCTTGAAATCATCGAAGTCATCAATCTTTTTTCCGTATCTGCCCTGACCCGTCATTGTCGAGATTGCCCAGTTGTTGAGAACTCCTTGTTTTTTGTGAAGTTGACTTTTGTCTTCCTCTGATTTTCGTTTAGTTGCTTTTGGCTGCTTTTCCTTTGGCTGTTGATTTTCCTTCGAGATTGTGCAGTTATTGAGAACTTGTTTTTTGTGAAGTTGACCATCGTCTTCCTCTGATTTTCGTTTTGTTGCTCTTGACTGCTTTTCCATTGGTTGTTGGTTTTCCTTTGTCTGTTTTTCTTTCTTTACAACAGTTACGATTGACTCTACTAGTTTGTGAAGACTGCTTTTATCAAACTCAATCTCCACCGGGATTTTCACCGGAATCTCCACAGGAACTGATGAAATACGCTTTTTCTGGTGGCATAATGTCTCAATGTTTGTGCTCAGTTGTTCGGTGTTTGTGTTCAAAGTCTTTATCTCCTCCAAATGTTTGTTGAAAGTCTTCAGTTCTTCTGAAATCTGAGTCAATACAGAATCTTGTTTTGAATTCAACTGTCTTACTTCTTCAAAAATGCTGTCCAATACTGTCGTTGGGTTGATGAGTGTTGTATTTATCACTGTCGATGGGTTGACGAGTGTTGTATTTATCGCTGACGATAGAATATCTCCATTGTTTTCTTTTGGTAGGAATTCGTCTATGTCGAAACCGTCCAAGTTGAATCCGTCCAAGTTGAAGTCCATTTTTCCGTTAGCGCTTATCCGTACTACTCGAGAGCTGAGAGTCGAATGATTCATTATTGGAAAAAAATCGCCGGCTTTTAAATGTTTGCAGGGTATTGACTTATGAGCGCGAACGTGGCAGAAAGCACCCTGAGCAAAGCTCTGAGAAAAAAAAAGCTTAATGCATGCCCGGGTCAGAATGAACATTGCACTAAATAAAGCCTACGATTGGTTAAAGCGTGACGTTATTTTCTAGCTACAATTTCCACTGTTGAAGATGTTTCTCTATATTGTATCCTCTAGCAGCAGCATCCAATGCGAAGATAAGTAAATTCCGCATACTTTGCCCCGTAGACTCTGAAGAGTATGTCGATTGTATCTACACAATAAAGAATTATTGTCTAAAAAAGTTAATGATTTCTAGCTCAAGTGATGGTAGTCCATAGGAATCAAAGTATAGTGCATTGTCATTATTGATGAATATCACTGCCACCCAGTGTTCTCCTGGCTTATTTGATCTCTCTTTATTCACAATGTAAGCTTTCACATGTTTGGTTTTATCGAGGTAGCTGGTCTTTTTCACACACTTTTTGTCTGTAGATTTTTTATCCACGTTCCGTGATCCAATATGTATTGAATCTCAGAAGTATACAATCACGTTTTTAGTCACTTTCTTCCCAGGATTGTTTTACTTTGTGTCACACCAGTATCGTAACCACGACGAATCCGTGAATTCAGATAAAATGTTTTGTTTTATATTTTGTCATAATCTTTGAATAGTGACTACAAAATACTTGAACTAGGTTCACTGAGAAAAAACATCGGAGAACAGTGTTTACATAGAGAAAATGCAGTTGGACTTAATCTTTGTTTTGGTATGGAATACTGTGTGATTTTTGAGAGAGAAAACTAGGTGTCTGCACTTAGATTTTTTTATCGTGTATCTCTTAGAGAAAATTGACAATTTTGAAAAAGAAAGATCATTTCGTAGTGATTGGTAGCCCTGAAAAGGGCTGTTTTGTTTTTGAGGCTTGTTGTCTGCCAAGGATATTCATCGACTGTATAAACTACTGGTCTGATCTCTCGCCAGCAATATTCGCACCAAACCCCTGGGTCATCGTCTTCATCATAAAATCCCTCATCTGGATTGGGACAATTGTGTTTTTGTCCAAGATACTGTAGGGGAAATGTACATTTCCCACACTCTATATCGCATGCTTGATCACACAAAGGGCAAAGAAAAATCTGAACCATGGTGGAACGATTATGATTTGGTGTATAAACATTGGCTTTTTTATAGCTTGCAGGACGGATTGACCTACTTTTGATTCAGAATTAACGTTATCCAATCAAAAAGTTCGTTATATCTTTATAAGTTTTGATTGGAGAGATGGGTTTTTTCTTAGTAAAATTACTGTTGGACTTAGTCTGTTGGACTTAGTCTGTTTGAGGAACGATTTTGTTCTTTGGGGAAAGATTTAGCTAGAAAGTTGTCGCCAGAGACCCCTTTTTCTCTGTCTTTAGTTAATGGCAATGGTTAAGATTACCTTGTCTATCTATGATGGGATATTTTCTCAGCCAAAAAATGGAATTGGACCTAGTCTTTTTTTGACTGTTTTTTTTTGAAAATGACAATTTCTAAAAAGAAAAGCTTAATCTTTTGGAGGGTTTCTCTTTTTTAGAGAGAAATTGACAAATTTGAAGAAAGATTGCTCTTTCGTAGTGTTGGGTAGCCCTGAAAAGGGCTGTTTTGAAGAAATCAATTCGAATAATTATTCAGAGTCGACCCTAATCGTTGAAAAACTCCCGGTAAAGTTCATCCATCTGTTCACGTTTGCAGCGGGTATAGTCGTGGTACATATTGAGTGTTTCTTCAATAACCCAAAATTTTATCCGAAAGTAATAACAGAACAATCTGTTATTTGCACGTTCTGCCAACCCATATTTTTTCTCTACTTCGTCTTGACGATGTTCTAGCAGGTGGATCTGTTTGCAGGCTTCCATAAATTCTCGTTTGACAACATTTATTTTGTGTTGTATCACTTGAAGTCAGTTCTCTTGAAAGGATGATGATTCGATTTGGTTATCTAGTTGATAATAATTTTTTACAATTGGGCCTGGACTTTATATATTCTTGCATAGGGATTGACCTACTTTGACTCAGAATTAAGAGCGCGTTCCCGGGCGAGAGCACCCTATGAATTAAAAGAGAATTATTGAATCGTATTCCTGAGATATAGACTTTGGTCAAACTTTTTTTAGTTTGCCTCAGAATTAACGTTTTTAACCAATCAGAAACTTTGTTGCTTTAACGTTGATCAATCAGAAGCTTCGTTATATTTCTTTATGTGGATAAGTAAAAAAAGGGCTAGAAGGAGAGGACCATGTTATGGGACAGCTGTTGGACTTAGTCTTTTTTTGGTATGGAATACAGTGTGATTTTAATGCCCACACTGTCTTAGATCAGAGGTCTGGTATTGGACTTTGACTTTTTCACAGTGATCGTGTAGAGAACAGGACTTGGCTGGACTTAGACCTTTTTGAGTGTAACTCTTAGAGAAATTGACAAATTCAAAAGTTGAGTTTCGTAGTGTTGCGTAGCCCTGAAAAGGGCTGTTTTGAAGAAATCAAGTCGAATAATTATTCGGAGTCAGACGAATCGTTGAACAGCTCCCGGTGAAGTTCGATAATCTGATCAGCTTTGGAATAGGCATATTCATAATACATATCAAGTGTTCCTTCAATGACTGCAAACTTCAGTCGAAGGTTATAGCGGAATAATCTGTTGTTTGTACGTTCTGCCATCTTGTACCGTTTCTTCACCTCGGCTAGACGTTGCTCCAGTAAGACGATCTGATTGTACGCTTTTCTAAAACGTCATTTAGCATCATTTAAAGTGAAACGTTTGTCAAGAGTTCTTATTCTTGAAGGCATGTTGATGATTTGGATATCTAGCTGATAATAATTCTTCACGATAGGTTCTGAGATATACACACACACACACACACACACACACACACACACACACACACATGTGGATTGTCTTACTTTTGACTCAGAATTAACGCTGACCAATCAAAAGATTCGTTCTTTTATTGTTGTCCAATCAGAACGTTCGTTACATTTTTTATCCAAAAACAATTGATAAACCTGGGTTGATAGAGGATAGGATTTACGCTTTGACTTTTTTGGTATGGTTAGAGCAAAAAAATTACAGACCTATGGAGTTACACTTTTTGAGTTAACTCATAGTGAAATTGACAAATTTGAAAGAAAGATCTTTCGTGGTATTGGCTAGCCCTGAAAAGGGCTGTTTTGAGTATTCATTTATCTACCAAGTCTACTGCTCTTCTAGATAATTTACTGGAGTGATTTCACATCCATAATATTCGCAGCATACTGTTGAGGTTTCATTATCGTCATAGAACCCCGCATCAGGATCGGGACAGTTGTGCTTCTGGCCAAGGTAGTCCAGAATAGTAAGACATTTTCCGCACTCTATATAGCATCTACTACCGCACATCGGGTAGAGAAGAATTTGTACCATGATGACTCTATTTTTGTGTAAAAAACATTGGAATTTTATAGCTTGCAGGGTGGATTGACCTACTTTGACTCAGAATTAACGTTGACCAATCAAAAAAATGTGTAATGATATAATGGACGATTCGATTGGACAACGTTAATTCTATGTCAAAGTAGGTCAACCCTTCCTTAAACGTGTAAAAACGAACTTTTATTTTATTATCGGGTTATTTCATTTCACAACGAAAGACAACAAAATCATTAGTAGACTGTTTGGGAGGAGAAAGGGTGAGGAGAAGAAAAAGAGAGAAATGGAGGAAAAGATGGAGGAGAAGAAAAGAGAAGAAGCCTATAGAAGAGAAGAGGCAAAGAGGTTGAAAGCTCTTTGCGGGTTTTTCGAGAGGCGAGGGAACGAGTTTTACACTCGTACCCCAAAGATCAAGATGGAGAACATTTATCCCGACCTGAGGGATTTCATGCCGCCTCCTGAACATCGTGGGTGGCAAAACAAGCTTCACCATCTGTATCCTTCACTGGTATGGAATTAATTTATCCAGCCAGTGAATGGAAAAACAGCCCTTTTCAGGGCTACCATTCACCAAGAAAGAGCTATCTTTCGAATTGTCAATTTTCTCTCAAAGACTTACAGTCAAAGAAAAAAGTCAAGCCCAGAATTATTTTATATGTTTTTATTCAAACTTTTGTACAATGAAACAAGACATGAACTGTGAAAAAAACAATGGAATGAAAAAACAATATCTGTGTAAAAAACAATATCTGTGTAATAAACAATATAGCATAAAACATTTCGTACAATATAACAGAATCATTTTACAGTGCAAATTCACAAATGCCCCGAGTTTTCCATTTTTCTTCATGTTCCGTAATAACTTTATGCAAATGGTCATTACCCAAATACATTGGATATTCACTGTCCATCTCAATGAATTCGCGCATTCCACTAAATGGAAAAACATGTTTTGTAACGCCTTTTGTTGAAAGAGATGAATATACAATTTCTTCTGTAACATCTCTATCAAATAAAATATAGCCCTCCATAGTATCCACTATTTCCTCAGAGTCTTGAACAGATCCTCTTTTGTAGCGTAAGTAAAAGTTAAATAAAACTGATTTCATTTTCAGAACGTTCTGAAAACTTTCTTCGGTTCTTCCTAAGATCATGAAACACCATCGACTTGTGGATCGCATTTGTTTACCATTAGCACCGTCTTTCCACCAGTAAGTTGCTAAAAAAGTTTTGATGATGTGTTTCAAATCCAAATCGTCTACCATCATCCCAATAAAGTGCTGTATACCATACAGTTTGCAGGACGATTCTCCTTTTGCAAATCCTCTGTGCAATTTGTCTATCAAAAGTTCCACACAACGGAGTTTAATGTTAAGTTGCGTTCGTTCATCGAGCGTATGTTGATGAACGAATTCTCCATAAATCTTTTCATGTAGTTCTATTGGTAAAGGTAGCATAATTTTTCAGCGATATTTTGCGTCTTACTTGGACCGTTCAGTTCAAAACAATGTAACATGGAATTATTTCTTCAGACTTTTATAACCATAGGGTACAGTGTCAGTATCATTTACAATAACTCTCTTGGTGTATACAGAACGAAACGTTTTTGTTTGCGTTTCACTGGTGACCGTTCTATCTCTATGTCTTTTGATTCTACAGTCATACTGAATTTTAATTTCTGTCGTGCGATCCAAAGCAAATTTTGAATATGTATCGAAATTCACCGCTTGACTTGTATTGTAATCCAACGTAATCCCCTTCACTTTACATTTGCTTTTCACTTTTCCATCTTTTGTTTTCATTTTGTAAGCATAATTCTTTGGTCCTAGTCCTCAAAAATGAGTGATTTTACATTCAGGCTCTTCATCAGTCCATTTTCCTAGTCTGCTGTTAATAATGGGTGGGTTCCATAATTCAGGATCATGAATATACATGCAGCTATCTGGATCGAAATACAGAACTCTATCCTTTAACTTTTCAAGAACACTGTACAATTCCAACCTTGCATAAGCTGTTACGTAAGATCCTACAATAACATTGGCTGTAGCGTGAGTATCAATATGTTCCAACTTTGTTTCGTAGTTAACCAAGATGAATGGACAGTCATCGTCAAAGATTTCTACATGCTTCACAATGAAATTTGGATTGGTGACCAATTCAAAATATTTAGACGGATCATTGATGTATTCCGCCTGGGTCATTTTTTCACGCTGGGCTAATTTTCCCCAAAGACAGTTCAACATAATCTTAGCAAAGGATCTTCTCCCAGGATTTTTTTGAATTCGCACAAAGCAAAACAGCAGAACTTTTCGGACGATTGCACCTTGATCTGTTTCAACAAGAAAAATATTTACCTAACGGAATTGAAATCAGACTTAGATCAAACAGGGCTTCGCCAAACTTTTGTCTCACAGGAGGTACTGGTGCACCAGCTGCAAAAATTGTACTGGAAACAGTCAGTCTTCATGTGCGAAATGTTGAATTGTTGCCTGTTGTTGCAAATGATCTAATTCATGTTATTGCTCAGCAAAACATGAAAATTCCTATTCGTAGAGTAGAAGTAAAAACTTTTACCATTGGCAACGGACTTCAGTCTAAAGTTGAAGATCATTTGTTTCAAGGACAGCTTCCAAAACGTATTTTTATTGCAATGGTAACAAATGCTGCTTATAATTGGGGTTATGTCACCAACCCATTTTTCTTTCAACATTTTAATCTGTCAAAAATAGATGTATCATGTAATGGTCACAGTATTCATAACAGATCCTTTGAGCCTAACTTTGAAGGAGGACTGTATTTGAAATCATATTTGTCAATGTATCAAGCTGTCTCAGCCTTTGGACTCGATAAATCATTTGTTATTGGCAAAGAAGACTATATTGGTGGATACTGTTTGTGGGGATACGATTTGACAGCTATTCAAGGCAGTGAAGAAGGACAACTTCATCCTATAAAAACTGGAAGTCTTCGAATTGAACTTCAGTTCGCTCAAGCTCTACCAGCAGTTATCAACGTTATTGTCTTTGCTGAATTTGACAATCAGATTGAAATCAACAGTTTGAGAGAAACCATCACAGATTACTAATCTTGTAATCAACAGAAAAACAGTCCTTTTCAGGACTCTGAACAGATCTCCTATTCATTACCCCGGAACAAAAGACAGCTCTCACAAAAACGATTTGACAGCTATTCAAGGCAGTGAAGAAGGACAACTTCATCCTATAAAAACTGGAAGTCTTCGAACTGAACTTCAGTTCGCTCAAGCTCTACCAGCAGTTATCAACGTTATTGTCTTTGCTGAATTTGACAATCAGATTGAAATCAACAGTTTGAGAGAAACCATCACAGATTACTAATCTTGTAATCAACAGAAAAACAGTCCTTTTCAGGACTCTGAACAGATCTCCTATTCATTACCCCGGAACAAAAGACAGCTCTCACAAAAACAGTCCTTTTCAGGGCTAAGGAGTATATATATCAAAAACAGTCCTTTTCAGGACTAAAAAAAACATATATAGAAAAACAATGCTAGGACTCAGATTTGCTATATCCCTGAAGGAAGAAGCGGAAAAAGTGAAGTATTCCACTTCAAAGTGCATCTCTACTCGGAAAAATGACATTCACAATAGCTTCGAAAAACATATGATTGAAGAATTACAAAATCTTATTGCCAGTGAAGTTCGCAACCAGTGTTACGGATGTCAAGTGGATCATCCCAGTCAAATACAGCACGAACTGTGTTTATTCAAGAACAGACAAGAACATACGGATATGTTCATAGAAAAAGTTATGATGGAATTAAATCCATACAAAATCATGGAAAAATGGTATCCTGAATTAATGGAAATGAAACTCGATAAAAGTGGATATGTGGAAGCCTACGGATTGTGGAAGGATATAAAACAAAACATCTTATCTGAATTTGTGGATTCGTCATGGCTACATTACTGGTGTGACAAAGTAAAACAATCCTGGGAAGAAAGTGACTAAGAAAAAACGTGATGTATACTTCTGAAATTCAATATATATTTGATCATGGAATATGGGTAAAAAATCTACAGGCAAAAGTGTATGCAAAAGACCAGTTACCTCGACAAAAACCCAGACATGTGAAAGCCTACATTGTGAATACAGAGAGATCAAATAAAGCAGGAGAACACTGGGTAGCAGTGATATTCAACAATAGTGGCGATGTACTATACTTTGATTCCTATGGACTACCACCACTTGAGCCTGAAATCATAAACTTTTTAGACAATCATGCTTTATCGTGGAGATACAATCGCCAAACTCTTCAGAGTCTACAGGGGAAAGTTTTCGGATTTTACTGTATCTTCGCATTGGATGCTGCTGCTAGAGGATACAATATACAGAAATATCTTCAACAGAAATTCCTCTTAACGGAACATCATCGAAACGATCGAGCTGTATCATCATGGTTTAATCAACACTACGGAAATCTATACAACAAAATCTCAGAGACTTCACACGAACAGTGAAAAAAGACATAAAAACATTTTCAAAATGATCTAATTGTTAACAGTTCTTCATTTTATGTGTTTTGTTGTAAATATATTTCATGTTCATTGTTCAGCTCAGTTCAAATAAAAAGTTCTACTGTTTAAAATGGAGTTTTTCATTCTTTTTCCCCAAGTTACATGTTTTGGCTACATTTTTCCAATGCAGTGGGTATTAACTATTGATATATTAGCATGAAGCACTGGGTTGGAAATTGTGGCTAAAAAATAACGTCACGCTTTAACCAATCGTGGGCTTTATTTGGTGCAATGTTCATTCTGACCCGGGCAGGCATTAAGCTTTTTTCTTCAGAGCTTTGCTCAGGGTGCTTTCTGCCAGCTTCGCGCTCGTAAGTCAATCCCCCTGCAAACGTATAAAAGGCGGCGATTTTTTTCCCAATAATTAATCATTCGACTCTCAGCTCTCGAGTAGTACGGATAAGCGCTAACGGAAAATGGATTTCAACTTGGACGGTTCAACTTCGACGGATTCGACATAGACGAAATCCTACCAAAAGAAAACAATGGGGATATTCTATCGACAGCGATAAATACAACACTCATCAACCCAACGACAGTATTGGACAGCATTTTTGAAGAAGTAAGACAGTTGAATTCAAAACAAAATTCTGTATTGACTCGGATTTTAAAAGAACTGAAGACTTTCAACAAACATTTGGAGGAGATAAAGACTTTGAACACAAACACCAAACAACTGAGCACAAACATTGAGACATTATGCCACCAGAAAAAGCGTATTTCATCAGTTCCTGTGGAGATTCCGGTGAAAATCCCGGTGGAGATTGAGTTTGATAAAAGCAGTCTTCACAAACTAGTACACTCCATCGTGACTGTTGTAAGGAAAGAAAAACAGCCAAAGGAAAACCAACAACCAAAGGAAAAGCAACCAAAGGAAAAGCAACAGTCAATGGAAAAAAACAACAACCAAAGGAAAAGCAGCCAAGAGCAAAAAACGAAAATCAGAGGAAGACAAAAGTCAACTTCAAAAAAACAAGTTCTCAACAACTGGGCAATCTCGACAATGACGGGGCAGGGCAAATACGGAAAAAAGATTGATGACTTCGGTGATTTCAAGATCCCGAAAAAACCAAAAAAAAGCTGTCAGTAGCGGGGAAAAACATACCAACACAGAAAAACAGCCCTTTTCAGGGCTACCCCCACCACCAAGAAAGAGCAATCTTTCTTCAAATTTGTCAATTTCACTAAGAGTTACACTCAAAAAGTCTAAGTTTAGACCCCTAGTTTTCTCTCAAAATTCACACTGTATTCCATACAAAAAAAAAAAGACTAAGTCAAACGGCTGTCCATAACACGACCTCCTCCTTCTAGCTTCTTTTTTACTCACACAAATAAAAGAAATATGACAAAGCTTCTGATTGGTCAACATTAAAGCAACGAAGCTTCTGATTGGTCAAAAACGTTAATTCTGAATCAAAAACTAGTTCAATCCACCCTTGCAAGCTAAAGAAAGTCAATACATTTACACAATATCATACATCAAGTTAGTCTAAGTAGAACACAGTCCCATTGATCTCTACTCTGACGCGTGGTAAGGACTAAAGATCAGGTTGTCTTCCATATCAAATCAATGAAAAAAGTCTAAGTCAAACCCCAACCCTGATCTTTTTGCCCTAACCCCACTTAAAGCCCAAGTAGTGGTTAAAAGTAAACAATAAAGCAGTCCTAACCCTGTTCCATACCATGATCTCTAGTTCACCTGAGTGCTTTCAAAGGTTCTGTCTTATCAAAGGGAGATAACAAATGTGTGACTAATTAAACCCAAAAATGAGAAATTTCACGATTTTTTGGTGTTTCGTACCCACAAGATCAGAGTGTATTCCGTGGCAAACTAGGGATCAGTTCCACATTATCCCACTCAGGGTAGTGAGGATAGCGAGTGGTCGATCTCTGCAAAAATGTGCAGTCTAAGATCATCCGGGAATGGTCTTTGCCCTACAGTTAACTAAAAATAGAACACTCGAAGATAGGTAAACTAGTGATCGGCTCCACATTATCCCACTCAGGTTAGAGAGGATAGTGACTGCAAAAAATGTGCAGACTAAGATCAGGCAGGGGTAATTTTTCGATTTTTTCACAAAATTTGCTCATTTCGTACCCATATTGCTTACCCGGGGTAAGCAATATGGGTATTTGCAAAAATGTGCAGACTAAGATCAACCAATTCACAAATTTGCTCATTTCATACCCATATTGCTTACCCGGGGGTAGGCAATATGGGTACGAAACCCACTCAGGGTAAGTAGAATGGGTATTTTCATGCCCCAAAATACCCATACTACTCCCCTTTACTACTCATATCGTTGAAACTGTTTTGTGTTACCAAACCCAGCAGTCAAATACAAAAAAAAAACAAGAAAATATGGCAAGAAAAAACCGGCAAATGCCCCCGCCGCTGTACAGTTCGATGTATAGCCTACATGTAGCAATGTTTTATGGGTGCAAAGCAATTAATGAAATTTTAAGCTTCATTCCGTTGATAAATATTGTATTTAGATGTATACTAATGAATCTGTAAAGAACTGCATTTTTCACCCGTAATTTTGATTAATAATAAAATAAATGGGCATAAATAATCATTTAACACGGCATTCAAAATTCAGCGGGAAACTCCAGCCACGCGACCACTGGACGCCCGCCTGAAAACGACAAAAAATAATACAATACAAAAATGCAAACATTTATGCGCAAATCATGCCATTCTAAGTGCTCGTTGTGTCACTGTTGTAAAAATACACTTGCCTATTTGTAACTGTCCAGTCTCCGAGGGTCATAGAAACTGCTAGTCGTCTTTTTAACAGACAGATGCATGCTGTTATACTATGCACATGTCTTTTCCTCACGGCTCCTGGATTTCGTCTTGGGTAATCTCTATTACACGAGGTTCTCCATTCGGCAAACCTCGAGTGATCCGTTGATCAAGTTAGATGTAGGTACGGAATCAGCCGATTTGTCACGAGTAGGGGTCTCAAGCGCTTACTAAGCACGTGCGGTCTGGCTAAAGTCCAGCCAGTAAAATTATCGCTCAGGTTTTTACTCTTAAGCTGTTAAGTAAATGAAATGAGACTTTCAAGCCGAAAATAAAACCCATATTTTTGCTATTGATGTTTTAAGGGGGTGGGGGATATCTCCTGATCGGACAGTGTGGATCCAAGATCAGACTACAAGTTATGTGTAGTCTGATCTGGATCCACATTCACGGTCCCATTTCAGGTAGGCTACTTGAGTCGCGCTTAGCAGCCTAAGTGTTACTTTAGATTAGTAATCTGAACATATACTCGAGTATAGAGAGAGAGATCGTCTTGTTTCAAAAACTTGCGACCAATAACATATTTGTTGACCATAGTCATGACGCCAACTACAACTGTGTGGAGAAAAATTTCAAAAGTGCAACTAAATGACCTACCGTCAAGGTTAGTGATCGAGAAGGACGGAGTTTCTGCATTGAAAGTCACTGTATGCGTCCTTGTATCGCTCGTGCTGTCATGCGAATTTGATGCGGAGCAGCGGATGCCAATGGAGTATGAGCCAGCAGAAGCACAGCCATTGGAGGTGGAGCACGCAGACGCAGACGGATAATTCCCACATGACGGCTGCGAACACGAGGACTTCATCAAAGAATACCATGACGTACTTCCTGTAGCATAGAGGAGAAAAGTATATTTGAGCAACTCTCTGGCAAAATTGGGTCTTAATGTATCTGCGAAAAGTATCGACCAGGTCAGCCTGCGCAGTCGGCGCAGGCTGACGCAGGTCGAAATTTTTCGTTATTGGTCTATTTTCTGTATGTCCAGGGACCAGTCTACCCTATCATTAAGTCGGTTGTTAAAAATGGCTATTATGGGTTCATTATTAGATGGAGGCATGATTGGTATTATTATAAAAGTGAATGCGGGTTGTGAAAAAAATTAACCCTTAGGCTGCTAAGCGCGACTCAATGGCCTTTTGCGGACAGTGTAGATCGAGTTCAGAGTACACAGAACGTTCAGTCTGATCTTGGCTCTACACTGTACGATAAGAATATTTTACCCCAAACAATAATTTTGAAACAGAAACATGTTGGTTTTTACAACCAGCTTGAAAGTTTCATTTAAATTAGTTCGCAAGGTAAGTGGTAATAATTACCTGACAAGTAAAACAGTCCAGAGGCAGGGTTACTGCTTATAGAGCATGAGCAAGCTTTAGTTTCACTTTCGTTGTCACAGAACCAACTAAACAAATCCCACCAGCTGCAGTCCTGCCAGTACAAGTAGCATGTGGCCGAAAAACCATCCAGCGTGTAGGAACTGTCATAGTTCTCACTCAGAGATGACGAGGTCGAAAAGGAATTCCAGCTTACACTACTCACTGAAAATGGAAAGAGTTAAGCGGCGGTCTTGAAAATAGGGTTTGGTAAGTCTTCGTTATACATTATACCTACCAAGCGTATTAAGGATAGGGCACCCTAATTCATGTAACACTCCTGTAACATCGCCTTTCATCGTCAAAATCGTACGGATTCGGCTAAGACTCGGGTAATCCGTAAACGAGGCGGAAATCAGCGTCTATCGGCCGATCGATTACGGGTAACCCGAGTCTTAGCCGAATTCCTACGTTTTTCGGCGATGAAAGGCGATGTTACACGTCTCCCATTAGGGTGCCTTATCCTTAATGCATAATATGGATTTATTTTGTCCAATAAAACACTGTATCATGCGGTAAAATGATCCCTTGACGTGCAGAAAATTTACCAATAACAAAACATTTCGACTCAGGTTAGCATGCACGGACTGCGCAAGTTGACATGGGTTGATACTCTTTGCAGATGCATTAAATCTCCATTTCACACAGCGTGACTCATTTATACTACATATCTAATGCATCGCACAACTTGATGGCAAAAACTTGAAACAAAAATGGATTAAACATGCTCATTTGTAAAAAGCAGCATAGTTACGTCTCGAAAGGGTTAGGATCTAGGACTATTTTTTTTGCAATTTATTTAACTCTTTCAGCGCTAAATATATAAAGTTGTCAACTTCCGACTGCTTAAAATAATATCCATTAAAACTGAAAATGATTTTCACCTCATTGGCTTGACGAAACAAGCGGACGGCATAGATCAAATATCAGACTGCATGTTCTGTGCAGTCTGATCTTGATCTATGCCGTTCGCAAAAGTCCCTGTTTTCGCCTGTGGCGCTGAAAGTGTTAGTGAGGCCTTTTGTAAGGTTACAGTCCAAACGCATCGACAAAATATAACAAAGTACTTTAAGAACATGGTGATCGATATGACGAGCAGTAACATGATATCCTAAAAAATTGTAACGCAAGACTTCATCAAAACCGAAAACAAACGTTGAAGTCGTAGATTCTATATTTCGTGCCAAAACCCAGGAAAGAGGGAGTAGGCCTTTTATTGTTTGTAAATAAAAGTTTTATTTTCAACCTTATCAGTCTTTATCGTTCTGAAATTCTACCTTATCCAATGTAAGTAATATCCTACTAATCATCATTATATGTACAATATCAGTTGACAGTACATGTAAACTATCAATTGACATTATATGTACAATATCACATTTAGAGGTCCAAGACTTGGCGCGTATTTTGTTCGAGTAACAATTCGTGTGCTAACATTTAAAATACAGTTTCGAGGTTACAAAGCTTGAAAAATACGTGCACGGATGTCTTTACCTAGTTAAAGGATAATTTGAAAAGATGTAAATGCATATTTTTATTTAATTAATTCCGTTATGTGGCGTTTTGGTCGTATATACATAGATCCGACTCTTCCTTTGTATCTGTGCTTCATTTTACTTAATACCTGTGTCTATCACATGACTACCCGTAGTTTCAGACTAATACAGCTATTACAAATTTTCTTTTTATACAAAACAGTAAATTTTCCAACTCGAATACATGCGTGGCAAGCAGATAAAATGATACACACAACAGAAAAAAAAAAAAATCCGTACCTACACACTTTCAAATACAGTTCCAAATATGGTATGTCGACGGAACTTGCGCATGGATTAAGCTGCATTGATTTGCGATTTGACTAGTCAAAATGTTACGCTACAATATTCATCCGCCATTCATAAAATCAATCAAATCAAATCAAATATCTTTATTCAAAAATATAGGCCACCGGCCCATAATATATTGGCAATTTTACAGGACATTCCCTCACAATATTTCACACGTTGGTAATCATTCAATCCGAGACATTATCTTTCGACAAACGAGGAAGATATGTCTTATCCAACTGAAAACGTCTGCTGCTAATAGATCAACGGCTCAGTTCGTTTGGATTTGTTCTATAATAGTAGGAGACATTGTTTGAAAAGGAGAAAATGCCCGTTCTGAGCATTTTCTCATGTTCCCAAAATGCTCTCACTGCTTACAATTCTTAAAATTAAATTCATTTTTTCTTTTCGAAAACGTAGGCCACCGGCCAATGATAAAACATTTTTGTATAACATCTCAACAGACAGAACCGTTCACAATTATTTAAACTTAAACTTTTAACATCGTATACAATCAGAGTTACTACCCTCCAGACCATTAATTATCTCATTTTGTTTATCGTTTTCGAAAGAAATGTCAATAATTGCAAAATTTTGTCGTTGAAAGTTGTAGGCATACATCTAATAAAAGGAATGTCATGTTGTAGTAACTTTCCTGGTGATTGTATTTGCTTCTCGTTGCGTAAGAAAATTCTTACATCCCGCTCGAACTTCGAACTTCGATCTCGCGCGAAATCAAATTTTCTCACGCTGCTCGAATCAAAATACAAGCACCAGAAAAGATACTACTATATAATATTCCATATATTTTACAAAAGCTTCAGATAAACAAATAGTGCTCTATTTAGTCATAGCTCTGTGTTGATACGCCCCATGTCTAAAACATTGCCGATCCAGATTTTTCTGTAGAGTTAACTGTCAAAATTATGATCGCGACGAAGTTTCGAATTTTATCCTCTTTTAATTCGAAACAAAATCATTACATCCAAGTTTCTTGGAACCTTTTCCGTCTGTGATGTACACATCTGTCAAAGAAGCGAATATGAATCATGTATGCATGTATTTCAACATACATGTACATTTAGGCCTCAGTTATGACACATCATGAACTATAATTCTTGAAAAACAGTTATATGATAACAAGAAACTTACATTCGTTGGCTTTTGAGATCGAATTTTATTAAATTCGACGAAGAAAATGGTATTAAGCTCGCCGAAATCGGCTGAATAACCTTTCCTCTAAACTCGTTTTTCAAACGTTATCTCAGATGCTAACTCATGACAAATTCTGTATATCCATCCTTTTTTGAAGCGTTCGGCAAACGAAATGGAAATTCGACGATTAATAACGTAAGATGATTTAATAGCAAACATGATTCTCAAAATCGATATTACTAATCACTTAGATCAATCGGATTGGGCACCAAACGTGGATTTCCTTTGAAATACTAGTTTCAATGTCGATATCTGTTGGTTTAAATTTTCAGCTTTTGTTTAACTTTGTTTTCTTTCTGAAAGGCGTATAAAAGGTCGTGGTATTAAAGCCGAAATTTATCCAGGTAGCCAAAGTGTGATATGAAAGAATGGCATCAGTTACAACCTTGACTCTCAAATTTTTTGGCATATCTTCAGGACGTTTGGAAAGCCTTCAGTGTGCTTCCTTAACATTACTTTGAACTGTCTTAGCTCTAAGAGCTTTGAAATTTGATTCCAAAACTTAAGGTCCTGACTTGGCCCTGAAATGTATTATGATCTTGTTGCCAGGCGCTGGTCTTGTGCAGCTATCATCAGCCCTTCAGTTTCCTTCAGTCCTACACTGCGTAGCCACTGATGGGTCTGGTCTTATTCCACATCTGCTTTTTCTCTCTTGAGGGATACTGTCCATGCATTGGTTTTTCCACTTATGTTTCTGTCATCTTTTTCTCGACCCACTTCTTTGCTTCCTACTTGGTCATCTTTGCAAAGCTGGTAACTGCTTATTGATCTTTCTTGGTACGTCTTGGATGTTCAGCTCCATTGCATAACTGCTGGCTTCTTTTGGGATGAAGTACAGCTTCTTGTTAACTTTATGTTGGCGAACGAGAACCAATAGGGCATCTTCTGATGTTTCCAAGAAGGTGTTCAAGCCTATTGTTGCTGCTTTGTAGGCCATCTCAAGTTAGGCGAATCCTCTTCGTCCGGTCTTTCTCGGAAATTAAGTTCTCTTGACCTCTTCCTTTTGGTGATGCATTCTTTCAGAAGTCATCAGTTTTCTGGTCTTAATATTATTGGCTTCTGTCTTGTTTGCGGTATTCAATTCATTTTCATTATTACTTTCATTATTATTATCCTTTTCATTATTGTTGTTATGCATCATAAAAAACTCACAAAAAAGAAAGAACACATATATTTTACGTAAACTTGTACATCATATAGTTATTAAAGATTAAATATAAAATGAAAATAGAAAAAAAAGCAAAAACGAAAAAAAAAAAAAAAAAAAAAAAAAAAGTTGAAGGAATGTTATCGTTTATGTTTAAATAGCTGATATTTACATATTGTATATTCATAGAAATTTGAAAACTTCGGGGAAAATGAAATTAAAAAAAAAAAAAAAAAAGAAAACTAGTTGAAATGATAAACTGATGTGATATGGAGACATACAAGTTAAAATTTGAAAAAAAATAAAACATACCAACGTGTTGAAAAGAAACACATAAAACACATAAAAATAAAAGATAACGTGGTAAGAAAATCATATCTTTCAGTATCAAAGAACCTTAACAGTACATTATTTTAAGTAAAGTAGTTCTACCGATTTTGATCACATATATAGTGTATTTGTCATTATAAGAGAAAGCCCCTTTGTCTTAACCCTTTCACAAAATAATACAGAATTTTAACGAAACCCCATGGGGATAAACGTTTAAAAATATTGTATAAAAAGCAGAAAATGCCGGTTACACAAATGTTCTCCTTTTTCTACAATGTTTCTACCCATTAAAAAATGCATACTCTAAGTCACATTTATTTCGTCTTTAGATTTAAATGCTTTCAATATAGACGAGTCTAAATTTTTGTTGTCCTGTAAAGGGTAAAGAGCAATACGATAACCCAATGTCATATATGTTGTACATGCTATTTTCGTACTGAAAAAAAAAAAAAAGCTTATGAAACACAGCGGGGAACATTTAATTTTTGAAAAGGAGGAAAATTTAGGTTTTCTTCTTCAGAAAACTTTGAGGAAGAACTTTAATTGCTATTTACCGAGCAATTGTTTCTTTTCCAACAATGTTTTGGAGAGAAAAAAGAAACGATTTGTAATCAGTTAAATTTTGAAAGAAAAGAAAGCTTTTTCTAAGCTATGGAAAAAGTTTGCGGGAAGAAGATTAGTCGATTTTACCAAACAATATTTCCTTTTCCACTTTTATTTCAGAAGTAATCATCAAATTAGATAATTAGTCCTAAAAGATGTAATTATATGATAAAAATTTGAAAAAAGTAAGAAAGGTGACTACCAAATTTGTCAAACTTGTTTTAGTCCATATCATTCACGGACAAAGTAAAATATTTGTTTGTTTGTTTGTTAGATGTGTTCGACTACCCACTTTTGACATGGGAAGGTAGTAGTGGGCGCTATATACAGACACACAAAAAAAATCCAGTTCTTCTACATCATAATATCCTTCCCTTTTTATTACACGTTCTTTAGTTTAGAAAAAACAGGCATCATTGTTTGTTTTTTAAATGTCGCTTCATTTCAAATCCAAACAGTTCGGTTTTAAGGCAAGCGGAATATGCTTTGAGTGCAGGGGCATTGTCTTGGTGCAAGACATTTGGCAAATCCAGAGTGATCTATTGATAAAATCCCTCTGCTGTATTACATAGTGTGGTATTCGTATACACACGAAATTTCTTCGCCGGAAATAAACCGTTTTACTACTCACTCAATAAGAATCTACTGATGAAGAAATTCAGGTTGATTGATTGATTGTATGGTGTTTTAACGCCGTTTCCAACATTATTTCAGTTATATCACGGCGATCAGTGCACCTATCCATGCTTTCCTGGAGTCTCTTTTACCAGTACTCCGCACAATTTTCTTTCCAAGCCACTGGCTGCTTTCCCACATAATCATTGTTGAAACAATGGTCAGCGGTGGTAGAGGAACGAATCATGTCGCAGTGACTATCATCAATCCACGGAAAGAAATTGGCCGAGCCAGGGATCGAACCCCGGACCCCGTGTTCTCAAGTCCTGCACGCTACCGACTGAGCTACCGGGGCTCGGCGAAGAAATTCAGGAATCACAATATTCAATCAAAATGGTTCTAAAGACGTTTCCATTGATAAGCAGTTTATTGATACAGATTTTTAAATGTGATTTATCAATTACGTCGTCAGTTTTCACTAATAGGTCGATTGATGTAAATAACTTCACTGTGCATGTTGCTGTGTTGATTAACCCTTATCCTGCTAAATAACTAAAATGAAATTTTTAAGTCGATAGTAATGACCCAAATATTGCTATTTCAAAGCTGTGTTTTGGGGAATACTATCTCCTTATCGGACAGTGTAGATCAAAGATCAGACTGCACTGTGCAGTCTGATCTTGATCTACACTGTCCGCAAAAGGTCAGTGAGTCGCGCTTAGCAGGCTAGGGGTTAAAGAATTTCAAGCGTAGCGCCATTGTAGGATCGAGTGGATTTGATGGCGACCGCCTTGATACCATTATCTCCCGCTAGATGGCATTCTACAAATACACATATCGAATCTTCGAAGAATATGACATGCGCAGACAACGCCCTTGATACAGTCAGAGCTGTAGAGTCAACCTCCAAAATAGTAATTTGGATGGTTACCTGTCTAGTAGGATTTTCTCTAGTATATTTCTTTAGCATAAACTTTAGACGGTACAAAACCAGTTATCTGAAATCTTTCAAGGCTTGCAAAATATGTTGGTACTATGTCGAAATGCTGTATACTTTGGGCAACTATTCCGTCAAGTAGACCCAGAGGGTGGTAAGGGTATTCATATGAACTTTATAATATCTCAGCGTTTACTTAACATACACAAATACATTTGGTGCCAAATGAAAGCTTAGTCATTGTTCTCTTAGTTTCTTAACATTGTAATATTCCTATTCATAAATATTGATTATTTCTTATTGTTAATGGAGAATATTCGCAAAAAGTCATAGTGAATATAGTTATAATTTACCCATCAAAGATTAACAAATACGTATCGAGGTAAAAGACTAGATACATTTTCCTTTTCTTTACAGTCCAACAGTGAAAGTGAGCTCGTTTACGTGTTTAGGAATTTTCTCAAATTTTACTTAGGAATGAAATCTATAAACTTGGCAGTGGGAAGCATTTTACGAGTTTTAATATCTTTCCGTTTAGTATCTTGCATATTGTTTACTTTATGTTAAACTTATCATATTTCTCACAGAACACTTATCTGCCAGTAAAATCTAATTAGAGACACTATCAAGTGTCTGTATGCTGCCTACTAGGGATCACATATTCGAAAGTGAGCGATTGTGGTCTATCAGTGTCCGTCTTCGGCCTTCTCTCCACTTGTGTATACATGCGTAGTGTGTCAGTAATTTCTTTGACATCTTTTCTCCCAAAATACATGGCCAGATACAACCATTATTCACAAGAATGTTTCTTTGGTCAAACACTTTCAAAACTTTTAAAAACAACAACAACAACAACGATTCCACGCTGACATCTTGTTGCAATGGCAAGAAAAAAGGAGAAATTTGCAAATCTTCAAAAATCTCTCAGTCTGAAATCGCGAAGTCTACCAAATCGCGCTACCAAATTTGGCATGTAGTTTAATCTTATTTACCCTTAGCGCCACAATTTTTGCCACCTATGGTGTGTGTGTGGGGGGGGGGGGGGAAGGGTGTCAAAGGTTTTACAGGTCTTATGGTCTTATATAATGAACACACAATGATGGCTAGCGCTACAACTTTTGATACTGAGTATCGTCCAGAAGACTTCTGCGTAGATTGTCCAAATCATAGCCCTGGGATCAAACTGAGGCATGTGCCAGGGCTAAAAAAAATCTACATAGGTTTATAAAGTAGAACTTCTTAAAAAAAAAAATGTAAAGCTTTTGGACCTCTACCATGACTACTAAAACTAGATGGCCCTGGGTCAAGTTTAGCCCCACCCCGAGGGTCACGAATTTCTAATACATCCAACTTTGGATCAGAAAGAGATGTTTCTGTTCAAAGCAGGTATAATGCATAAGGCTATTTGGTATCGGGTGGACCTCTACCAAGATTGTTCGAATTACAGACCTCAAGTCAAACTTTGCTCCGCCTTGGGGGTCACAAATATAGGAGCAATTGTTCGAAAATCGTTTAGCCTTGAGCTGTATGTTAAATGTAGAACATTCTGTAGACCTGTAACTGTGATTATTCAAATTAATACACAGGTCAAAATTTGCCCCTTTCTGGGGTCACAAGTTTTACATCCGCTTATATATTGGACATTTCATATGCTGCGAAGCGTTATGTGATTTGGCAATTTCATATTTATCGAATCAAAACCGTGTCCATATCTGTGATTTTAATGTCACCAATACCAAGAGACATCAACAATACCGTTTTGGGTCATTATATTGTGTTTGGCTGTTGAGCATTGTACACATACTTCTGCACGTAATTAAACCTAAACTTTTGAATCTTGAGACTCAGTTATAACTATCTGATAAGAATCTGACAATCGTTGGCTAATGAGATAAGATTTTATTGAACTCGTCAGGGAAAATGTTTTTAAGCTCACCAAAGGCCCGCTGAATTATATTTCTCTGTATTCGTTTGATAAAATTTGATCTCAAACGCCAACTTCTGTCAGATCCTATACACCTAAATAAATTTAGACCGAGAAAATCCTTTCATACCGGTGATTTGTAAATTGTCAGGCCATTGGTCAAAAATTCCCGTAAAATGTTATAGTGGAACCAATGAATTGCAAAAGGGGGCTTTATGCATCTCGTGATACATTATATCAAGCAAGTAATCATAGGATTATGGATCCATAACATCCGTTCCCTCTAACAAACGACTGATTCTGAAGGTAAAACGGTCCTTTGCCATCCAGAAAAATGACCAGTGGAAAAAAGTTTCGACCCATGTCAGCCTGTGATACTTTTTGCAGATACATTAAGCTCTCTTATCACGAAGTATGGCTCACATTTGAAATCCATCAGCAAAATATCCTTTGGTGCACACATGTAATGCATCGTAATGAGGCCTTTACCGCAAATTCCGGAGTATTTACAACTTAAAAAAAAGAAAGCTTTCAAAAGCAGTATTTATCGTATGAAATATATTGGTCCGAATCAGATTGAACGTACATTCGACTGCTTAGATTTAAATTTGAAGCAAACATCTTTTATGATTCTTTAACAGACGACAAATTTTGGCCGCAATGCTTGTCCTAATTGAAAGCATTTGCAAGCGCCAAAATAAAATGTTACTTAAAACGTGAAATTCGTTATTCAACAATTAGAAACATTGTCGTAAGAGGAGAAAATGTTGATTATTAAGATTTTTCCCTTTTCCTACAGTGTTAGGATAAGTTAAAAGCCGAGATCGTGTGGTAAAAGTTAAAACGTCCATAAAGATATGGACTTTCGATATTAGTTAGGATTACATACCTGAACACAGGTTTACAAAAAGTAAAAAAAACCACATGTGGTAAAAGGAGAAATTGCTCGTCAGGAGCTATTTACCCTTTTGACAAATTGTTTTCTGAAGTGGTCTGTCTAACGACTCGAACAATAAAAATAAAACAGTGACAGCTCCGATTGTCTTTATTCAATAAAGACGCGAAAAAAAAAAAGACAGGTCCGATTGCCTTTATAATTGGCTTGCATCACGCGAAAAGGGGCATTCGGACATTTGCGTAAAGTTACGTCTCGGATCAGCCTGCGCAGTCCGCGCAGGCTAATCCCAGACGGCATTTTACGACTACATTAGATTCTGTTCTTCAGCAGACTTGCGCGAAACAGAAAACTACATAAAAAACGGAAAGTGTCATTACGGATTAGCCTGCGCGGACTGCGCAGGCTGATCCAAGACGACACTTTACGCAAATGTTCGAATTCCCCTTTTCGCGTGTTGCAGGCCATAATATATGACAAAGAACAAACAAACCTATATTTAACAGAGCATGCAAGGAAAGTTCACCTCGTGTCTAGAATGAAAATTCTAACTTCATTTTTTTTGTTCTTGAAGAAATGAACTGTATATATTTCGGCATTTTACAAGCCCTGATTATTGTTAAAAATTTAACCCATAACCTATTAAGTAAGTCGTATGAAACTTTTCGGTCAATAGAAAACCCAAATATTGCTATTTCAAAATTATTTTTAGGGGAAAAGTATCTCCTCATCGGACAGTGTAGATCAAGATCAGACTGAATGTTCTGTGCAGCCTGATCTTGACCTATACTGATTTACAGTGTAGATACAAGTGTATATACAAGATCAGACTGATATGTAGAGTAGATTCAAGATCACACTGATCCATGCTATCCGCAAAACACAACACTTAATCAGTGTTGAAAGGGTTTTCCCTTATCCTATCGTACGGGAACGTGGCAAGAATTTGCGAAGAGTGTAGACAAAGATCAGCTTGCACTTACTTGCAGCCTGATCTGAGTCGACATACTCTACTGGTCTATCAATCGGTTCCAATTAACGATTTCAAAATTGAATCCGTGCTCTGTTAAAAGAGGGCTTAATGCATCTGCGAAAAGTTTCGACCCAGGTCAGCCTGCGCAGTCCGCGCAGGCTGACCTCGGCCGAAACTTTTGGCCATTGACCAATTTTCTGTATGTCGAAGGACAAGTCTACATCATGATTCGGTCGGTTGTCAGAAAAAATGTTTTTTTATGGATCCATAATTATGAGATGTCTTGCTTGGTATAACACATCACGGAGATGCATTAAGCCCCCTGTTGCCACGGCTAATTTTTAGTGGTCAAAAATATAAATTAGACAGGATAACGGTTAAACTCTACCACGTGACAAAATTTAAAGACTGGTCCAAATTGAAAGAATTAATTTTTTAGTCAACAGATTAAATTTGACTTCATTGACGGGATCTGTCTTTGAAGGGGTAGAAAAATGGTGTGGCCTAAAGGAGAAAAATAATGTTGGTTACTAGCATTTTTACTCCTTTTCCAACAATGTTTTGTAAAGAAGCTTTTTCTTAAAGCTCGTTAAAATTTGGATTTGTGTGGTAAAAATTCAAAACTTTTACCAAACAATCCCGTTTTGACAACCCTGGCGAAGAAAGCCCTTATAACTAGTATTTGCTCTTTTTCCCAAAATGTTTTATTTCTTTTTTATTCTTACAAAGACACATTCATCACCTGAGCAATATCTAATTTGTTGTGTGGTGAGGAGTTTACCGTTTACCTAAGGACAGAATTTTAGATTCATTGAAATCAAAAGTATTTACAGACGACAAATAAAGTGTGGCTCAACTTACGAAATTTGTCTTTTAAATGATAAAAAAGGAGAAAATGCTAGTTACCAGCATTTCTTACCTTTTCCCACAATGTTTTTAAAGCCTACTCCCTTTGGACTGTAAAAAACATGGAATCTTTTGGTAAAGGGTTAAATGTCACAAGGTGAATGGAAACCTCATTAATCTTTTGTTTTCTTAAATTAGAAAAGTACGTCATTTAAAACAATGTCTCATATCACATGACGCCGGCATGATTTCGCACCTAAAAATAAGTTCGTTCTTGAAATATGAGATAAGAAAGAAAAAACAGAAATGTCCTCACCGTAAGCATATCATATGATGTTTTTGTTTTTGTTGTTGTTGACATGCAAAAATCATTTTTGGAAAAAGAAGCAATTGTTTGTATTGCAGCTGACATCTCAATACATGACATGTGACCTCCATTTACAGGCCCTTTGCCCATAATAGAAGTTACAACTTACAGTAACAAATAAAGTTAATTATAACTGGCCAGGTGATTTATCAATAAATAAGGTTTCTATCTCTTTTAGATGTGTGCAATAGCAAACAAAAAACTGAAAAAAAAAAAGAACTTTGGAATTTACACTGATGATGAGATACTAAAATTCAATATAAACGGGTGCTTGAATAAATAACATTGCCATGAGACCTGCAGAAAACAAGAAATCGTACATTTTAAAGACGATAATCTGAACAATGAACGGATTGTCATGCGAAAAATAATTACCCTTTACCACATAACCCGAAGTTTTAACGACCCTGGGAGAGAAATCTTTTGAAAACATTGCGGGAAAAGCAGAAAATGATGGCAACCAGCATTTTCTCCTTTCACTACAAAGTTTTCTACCCCACTAAGGACAAAAATGGTCATTTTAGCTACATTTATATTGTCCTCTGCAAATTCTTTCATATTGGTCTAGTCAAATAATTTTTCGTTTGATAAAGAGTTACAACACAATCAAGAAAATTCCTCCCTTGGGGTTGGGGAGCAAACACTGTACTGGCACATAGACTAGTGCTTAGGGATAAATACATAGAGGATATTTGTTTTTTTCGGTGAAAGATCGAAATTTATTTCATCGAGTGAACACCTTCGGTAACATATTACCGATGATGCTCACTCGGTTAAATGAATTTCGATCTTTCACCGAAAAAGAAATATTTTATTTATTTCATGCTTTCAACCCTTTTTTTTGTGGGGGGGGGGGGGACTCACATCAAAATCTAGTACAGTTCTTTTCGGTAATTCCCCGTGGCGTATCCCCCCCTGCATAACAACGCATTACAATACATGTTGGTAAAACGCGAGAAATGTAGAGTAAATTACGACTCGTACGTCATATTTCCATCTGGTTGAGTGGCACGCGCATTTAACCTAGGTCACTAGTGCGCGGGAACTACTGTTTCCGCCTTCAATTGAAGAGTTCGAAAGTAAATTCGGTACTTTTAACTGGTCGTAACCATGAAATATCGAACAATATTCCACCGTTATTTCTCGATAAACTACCGGAAAGCATGAAACAAATTTTGATCATAGAAGAACAACAGTTGTCCAAGTAACTCATGTGTTAGAACTCCTGATTATGGATTTAGTCAATGGTCGTGGGTTTGAGGCAAATGATCTATGCTTTGGCAAGAGAGGGCTTAATGCATCTCTGTGATGCTTGATACCAAGCAAGTTATCACATGATCATGGATCCATATAGTTCATTTTGTCTAACAACAGACGGAATCGTAAAGTAAGTTGGTCCATAGAAATGTAGAAAATTGACCAGTAGCAAAACGTTTCGGCATCGGTCTGCCTGAGCATACTGAGCAGGCTGACCTGGGTAAATACTTTTTTCATTAAGCCCCATTTTCACAGAGCACGGCTAATATAATTTTTGCAGTACATGTATATTTCTATTGTTTAATTCTTTACCAAACGACAAAATTTTAGACTTTCCCAAATTCAACGCATTTGCAGACAAAAAGTGAAATGTGTCAAAAATTACTGAAAATTGTCCTAGAAAGATAAAAAAGATAATGGGAAAATAAGAGAATGCTGGTTGCCAGCATTTTCTTCTTTTCCAAAATTGTGTTTATTTTTTTTTCTCTCTTTCTCAGGGTCGTGAAATCATTGGATTGTTTGATTAAGGGTTTAAAAAAGGGCTATAGTTTATACAGCTTTAAGAACAAAACAGAATATTGGATATTAACAACTGTGAGGTTCATTCTGGTGAGGAGGAGGTGGATAGGTTCTATACAAATTTGATCGGACCATAATGCAATTTGCATTGTAATTTCTGCGTGCAAAATGATTCAATGGTTTCGGTGAAAAAAAAAAAAACTTGAACAAAGTAGAACACTGACCCGTTTTTCTTTTCAGACAGAATGCGTTGGTAAAACTCTTTCTTCCGATTCAATACGCTTATTTGCTCAAATATGTCTAAAACACAACACATGTAGTTCTGATATTTCTTCAACCATTTACCACACAATCACAACTTTTAACGACTCTGTTAAAGACGCCTTTGGAAAACATTGTGGAAAAGTAAACCAGCATTGCCTTCTATTCCCACAATGTTCTCTATCCGTCCCAAAACAAATTCTTATTTTTCAGTCAAATTTAAATTATCGTTTGCAAGTACTTTCAATTTTGACCAGTCTAAATTTTTGTAGGTTGGTAAAGAGTTCAACATTTTTCTCAAAAACTTAATCTTAATTTTTCCATTGGGGTCGTTAAACATGTTTAGTAAAGGGTTAACACTTTTGCGGACGGCGTAGAACAAGGCAGAGCTCCAGATAGAGGGAGTGATTTTGGTTTTAAAATTAAAAATATTAGTTATTCTCCACCAAATCCCATGTTATGGGTACTCATTAGAATTGTGTTAACGAGACAATTCTAATGAGTTCCCACAACATGAGGTTTGAAAGAGAAATAGTGGATTTAGAATACCATCACTCCCTCTTATCTGGAGCTCTGACAAGGTCAGAGTGCGCAGAAGGTGTAGTCCGATCTTGTATCTACACTATCCGCTATATAATGCTAAACTATGATCAAGGTCATTTTCAAATGCATAGGAAGTCTATTTTAATACCTTGATTAAAAAATCTGGTAAAGGAGACTCCAGGAACGCATGGATAGGTGCACTGGCCGCCGCGATATAACTGAAATAATGTTGAGAACGGCGTTAAACACCATACAATCAATCAATCAATCAATCAATCAATGATTAACAAATGACGTTATTAGTTGACAGCGAAAAACTTAATATACCTGTTCTTATTGGCATTTAAACTTTTGTTACTGCTTAACCCATATCCTACCAATATAACCCATACTCTGCCAAAATGGTTTTGTTATACGTCACGAAAAGAGATCTTACTGGTATTCGGGAGGGATTGGGTATTGCTGAGCGTAATATGACGACGAAATTGTACTCCCATATTGTACTACCCAGTCCATATTCTTCAAATGTACGCTCCAGGCCATACTATACGTAGAAAATGTGCTCTCAAGTCCATATTTTACGTAGAAATTTTACTCTCCAATCCATATTCTACGCAAAAATTCCGATCCATTTTCTCAGTAGAAAATGTATTCTCCAGTCCACATTCTACTTAGAAAATATACCCCCGGTCAATATTCTACGTAGATTATGGACTGTGAAGTACAAATTCTAGGGCAGTACATAATTATCACCACATCATTCGTACTGATACGACATTGAACACCTTACAAGCAATCGATTGACTGAAATGTATTTTATGCCACTTTCAAATTTTTTTCAGTCGTCGACAGCTCACAATTTCATGTATGTCTTGTTTTTCACCAGTACTTGACTAGGGCTCAGATGTGCATTGCTGAAGAATAATCCCACGAAAAGCCAAGTGCTTCCAGTAAGGCTCAATGGCGGCCCCCAGTTTACGAGGCTTACGCTTTATTGCCTGATGAGCAACGCAAAATCCCGCCGAATAAAAGGCCACGAAATTAATCAGGTAACAATGCTCTGGAAAAAGGGGCTTATATGTATCACTGTAATGCATTTTACTAAGCCATCACACAATTCTGGATCCGTAATATTTTTTTCTTTGCGAAAGACTGAATCATGAGATAGAATGGTTCTTGGACACGCAAAAAATGATCAAACGCAAAAAGTTTCGGCACATATTAGCCTGCGCAGTCTTACATGGGTCGATACTTTTTCCAGACGCGTTTAACCCTTTTTTCAGAGAGTATGGCTCATTTAACGGTAATAATATTGTAACTCCAAACAATTAGAAGAACCGGTTTAAAATAATTCAGGTGAAATAAATACGTGAACTCCGGGTTTTACCTCTTTACGAGACCACCAAATGTTTGGATTTATCTAGATAAGGAAGCATTTGCAGAGCACAATATAGATGTAGCTCAACTGATGGTGTTTGTTTTTGGAAAGATAGAAAACATTGTGGGAAAAGGAGAAAATGCTGGTTACCAGCATTTGCTCCTTTTCCCACGATGTTTTCAAAAGCCCTTTTGCTTAAGGTCGTTTGTTGAAGGGTTGAATTACTGAACTACAAAAAACCAGAACAAAAGCTTTTCTTGTAAACAAGGAAGACAAAGCATAATTGTCTTTTTTATGTTATACAAAAGAGCATCGCTCTGACAAAATGGGGTTAATGGATCTCCGCGATTCATTATACCAAAAAAGTCAACATCATAATTATATTCATAGAACCGTACAATACTTTTTTTCTCACAACAGACTGAATCATGAGATAGAATGGTCCATGAACATACAGAAAACTGACGAATAGGAAAAAGCTTCGACACAGGTAAGCCTTTGTGGTATGTGCACGTTGACTTGGGTTGATACCTTCCGAAAATGCATTAAACCCACTTGTCACAAAGCATAGTTCAAATGTAAATTATATCACATGGCTTAGTGTTTTTTTTTTTAAATCCTGTTTAACCGTAAGGCTGCTAAGCGCGACTCACTGACCTTTTGCGTACAATGTAGATCAAGATCAGACTGCACACAACGTGCAGTATGATCTTGAATCTACACTGTCCGATAAGAAGATATGTTTCTCCCAAAACTTCCCAAGAAAAAAACAAAAATTTGGTTTTTACTATCGGCTTGAAAGTTTCATGTTGGTTATTTAGCAGAATGAGGGTGGGTGTGTGAAGTTGTCAGTAAGTTCGATAATCGGAGTTCGATATTCAATATCGAAATGAATATGCGGATGAGTTGAATTTCATGCCGCAGTAAAATCACATTTTTTTCAAACTCAAGGGATAGTTACGAAAATTAATGAATCCTGATTTGAACATCGAAATGAATTTCATGCTAGCAGCAGATTCGCGGTTTTTTTTATGTATCGGCATATGGATGGTGTATGAAATCGAATGTCGATTTGAATATCAAAATGAATTTCATGCCAGCAGCAGATTCCTCTGTTTTTATGTATAGGCATATGGATGGTCTATGAAATCGAATGTCGATTTGAATATCAAAATAACTATCATGCCAGCAGCAGATTCGCGTTTTTTCCTGTATAGGCATATGGATAGTCTATGAAATCGAATGTAGATTTGAATATCGGATTTCATGCAAGCAGCAGATTCGTATGGTGGCATTTTCTGCCGCGAGATACGAGATAGCTATCATGATAATTTAAGAGAATTATCGTGATAAAACAAAAAAATTCACGATAAAAATATCGCAATAATGCTAACTCTTATCATGATTTTTTTTGCTTTCGTGCCCACAACTGACATTCATGATACCTATGATTAGATACGGTTTCGGAATACTTTCGTATACAACCTTATGAATTCTCCTTTCCCCTGTACGGTTTCAAAGTTGTTCGTAGGAGGCATTTCGAGTCGTCTTTGTGATTTTACAGACCTCTGTCATTCGGGCATTGTCAAAATTTACCAGTTAAGCTACAATTGTTAATTAATGAATCAAAATTTTACTGACTGCAATCTTATTAAAGGGTAACTCCGCACCAAAATTTTCATTTCAAAATCGGATAAAACGACACTAGAGTATGTTAACAAAAATCTTGTTAGCGTTCTGTGATGTTTACTCCACGAGATATAGAGGTTTAAACTTTCGGATTTTCACCTGTGTGAAAGTCGCTAATTGAAAAAACCGTGACTTCCGGTAGTTTGCCGTGATCTCACAAGTGTGAGAAGATAATTATAGTCGCTATATATGAACTAACACAGAAAATTGAGAAAACTGCATGATATTTATAAAGATATATAAATCGCTATTTCACGTTTCAATCACTTGTGTACTGCAGAGTTTCAATCTCTATAGACCCGTCACACCAAACTAGGTCTTACAACGTCTTAACCCGTCCTGACATAATCGGAAAACGGGTTACGGTCGGGGATGAACGTATAATTTTGGCCTGATAATGGCTGAAGCCCCTATCTCACCAAACCTATTCCCAGAAAGTCTTAACCCGGTCAACAAAATCGAAAAACTGGCTGGGATAGGACATGTAATTTCGGTCGGTAAAATGCAAACGCACTGCAGGTTATTGCCCGACCGCACTGCGTCTCTAATAGGATCGAAGTACAGCAGTTCCGTTCGTAGTACGTCCATCTCGCTTTAAGTACGTTGTTACTCCGTCTAATCACAGGACGGGATGGAAGGCAAAAAATTTTGAGCAGGCTCAAAGTTCTGGAGCACCCTTCGTAAAAGGATACTAATACGCCCACTTCGTCTGAAGACAGTTTCAGTCCGATCAGCAAAAAATTTCGGAAGAGAGTGAGAACGAGTTTGGCGTGACGGGGGTATATCGCTCTTACATCTACAATCATAGGAAAGAAATTTTGAATGAATTAGCTTAGTGGAGAAAGTACTTATAAAAAAGTGAATAGTTATTCTCCTGGTAACGAACGTAAATATTTTGAAATTTATTTCTTGATGTTATTTCAATTGTACCACTACCTAATCAACGAGTTGTAATAGATAAATATAAAAAAAGAAATAATAAATCAAGATAATTGAATCATGCCAAAATTCTCTTCTACTAGGTCGTAGAAGGAAGAAGGAACGTTGCAATGTGAAAAGGAAATCATTCGAGTTAATTTCTAAGGCTGTTTCTACCAAATATAGGACACCGTCGATCATTTAACGATCTACAAATCCTGCTCAGTCTGATCTGAATCTACACCATCAGTTTCAGCATTTTACATGTCTCCTTCAGCTTGGAAAGAATTAAAAGCCTTGATCTGCCTTAGAAATCTTATCCTCTCTTTAACATTCACGAACAACATTAAATCCAGCACACATCCTGAATTTGCTGTTAAAGTTAAAAAAAAAATTTTTTTCACTCGATCTTCATTTATTTTCCTACGTGCTTTTTTTTCATAATCTCAAATTTGTTTCTTTCATCAACAACAACGTTAAAAGATTGTCTGAATTGCCTCCTGCCTTCCTGTCCTCCATATCATGCAGTAAACATTTTTGATCGTCTGCAAAATACAGGGTCAGTCCATTTCCTAAATACTGAGACATGTAAGGCGTACAATTTAAAAGGAAATACCAACGTGGACAAAAATTGTTTAACTGTCTTCTCCCGTGTTTCTCCCTGTAATCATATACGAGATAAGAGATGCTGACCATGAAAATGCAGCGTAAATTAAAAATTTATAACTACGTACAAACTTTACACAAAATTTTAGTGCGCCAACCTTTTATTTTGAGAAAAGAATTGTGTGTTCCATCCATGTACAAGGACAAAGGGTTAATTCGGTGCCTCTTTTGTGATGATATCGCACCGTTGTGGTTTGACATATTTTTTTTTTTACCCGGCTTGCAGCTTGAGGTTAACAAGGGTTTTTCAAGATTTGACCTAGGTACCTTTTTTGGCCCGATGTGACCCTTTTCGAACTCGTCCGAGATACCATCAAGACGCACGAGTGTTAGTGACATTCTTTTTGTCCGAGGTATCATTAAGACAGACATTTTGACCATGTGCAATGAGTATCAGACTGAAAATGTGGCCTCTACAGTGCACACAACGTTTTTTCTAAGTTTGGGCGGAGTGATCTATCTTTTGACTCTTATTGACCCAATTTCAAACTCGTCCGAGATACCAACAAAACCAACATTCAGATAAGGTAAAAAGAGTATCAGACTGAAAATGAGAACGGTATAGTGTAATCAAGGTTTTTCGAAGTTTTGCACCAGTGACCTACTTTTCTTCCCAACATGATCTAATTTTGAAATTGTCCGAGATATTGTCAAGACAGGCATTCGTATTAAGTTTCATGAGTATAGTACTGAAAATGTTGCTTCTAGAGTACCCACAGGGAAATTTTTGACACGTAGGCGACGCTCGACAGACTACGGACAGAGGACGATCACATAAGGCCATATTGAGCACTTTGTGCTCATATGAGCTAAAAATAATGATAATAATGAAACATTAAAATGGCATCCATTGCTAACTACTTTGAACGAATATAATGATTTCTCTCGCTGATATTGCTGGCTGAAAAGCAGACAGTAACTTTCCAACTTAAAGACGGAGTTCATGGAAACAAAAGGAAATTATAAAGGCAATGGGTTTTGCAAAAGTCATGTTTTCTAATTTTTACTCCCCTTTACTCTTTACCAGTCAGCAAAGTTTTATACTGGCCCAAATTCAAATTGTTTGAAGACATAAATCAATGGTGGCCCAACTGACGAAATATGACCTTGATGGGGAAGAAAAGATTGTGGTGAAGGAAAAAATGCAGATTACCACCATTTTCTCCTTTTTCCACAATATTTTCAAAAAGCTTTCTTCCTCAGGGTCATTGTGATTGTGTTGTGAAGGGTTAACTCTCCGAGTTTTGAATAACACAGCGGTCAGTCTAGGAATTATAGCAATATACATGTAATTTCACGGTTGATTTTAATCAGATTGCAGGTCTGGCTTTTCTGCTCTTGATCTACACTAGCCGCAAGGAATCTACAGCTGTGAGAGGCACTCTACGGGTTCTAGGACCATTACTGTATTGGAACTTGTCAAAATCAGAGAAATCAGAGAGATGTTAGTGCTGAATTGCTTCATTAAACTGAAACTGAAACGGTCCCAATTTTTACTGAGAATGTCTCTCATTTGAACTTTATGCAGCTGCAAAAAGTATCGACCGGTGTTAGCCCACGCAGTCTGCGCAGGTTGAAATGTGTTGGAACCTTTTGCAATTGGTCAATTTCCTGCATGACAAAGGACCATTCTATCTCCAGATCCAGTCATTTGTTAGACACGGTGTATTTTATAGGTCCGTAATTATATGACAACTTGCTTGGTATTATGCATCACAGAAATGCATCAAGCCCTCTTATGCCAGAACTCAGCTCCTTTATGGTAATTCTGTTAGAAAAGCCCGTTCTGTAAAGTATATGAATGAATATAGAAAATAAAACAAGTGTGACCAAACAATATATAAACTGACCAATACTATAACAGCAGAATGAAGTACCAGTTACCTTCAGAACAACAATAAGTTGAAATAAAGATAACCAAAATGCTAATAAGAAATAAACAGGAGAAAAGTTCCATGACCGAAAGTAAAAAAAGACATGAGTACGACTACAAATAAAGCATAAACAAGAGGGCCAAGATGGCCCTGGATCGCTCACCTGAACTTTCGAGAGGACCATAGCCAATTTTTTTTTTTAACTACTGAAATTTTGGAAACAAATCATTATTTTACCTAGCAATTTTGAAAACATCACCTGTAAAAATCATTTCAGAATCTGTCACCACCCCTACAATCATCACCAAAGCCGTGTTTTTGACGAATGAGAATTCTGCAAATAAATTTTGGGATAGGTCACCCAAGGACCGTTTCTTGAACAAGAGCACATGCCCGGTAGTGGCTAAACATATTAAGTCGAACAAGAGCACCGTATGCGGGTGCCAACGATTTGCTGTTGGGTGCTGGATTGTAAGTTAAAATTCTAACTCGAAAAGGGGGCATAATTTGGACAAAATGACTTTAGAGTTATCTGTTCGTGTTGTATGGGTTGCTCTTTTACTGGTGAACAATTATTCCAAGCTTCAAGTACATGTGTTGAGTGGAAGCCGAGATATAACAAAATGTCAAAGTTTTTGCACAGCGACAACGACAACAACGCAGACGACGACAACAGGGCTATGAGAATACCTCGATTTTTTCTTTAAAAAAACAGCCGACCTAAAAAAGGGGCATAATATAAGGATAATTTCTGTGAAATTATTTCAAAATCTGAACAGTGGTTTCAGAGAAGAATAATTTTTAAGGATTTCTTCATGTCCGTATAGTGCAAAGAGCCCCCCGCCCACCACCACAGCCATGTTTCTTGGCGGATCAAAATTTCGCGCAAATTTTTTCAAAAGGGGCACCCAAGGAACATTTCTGTGAAATTATTTCAAAATCTGAGGAGTGGTTTAAGAGAAGAAGAATTCCAAAAAATTTCTTTAAGTCCATACAGTGCAAAAAGCCTCTCCCCCACGGCCATGTTTTTTGACGGATCAAAATTTCGTGAACAATTTTTGAAAAGGGTTACCAAAGGAACATTTCTGTGAAATTATTTCAACTCTGACCAGCGGTTTCAACAGAGAAGATTTTTTAAGAATTTCTTAGAAAATTCCATTTGGTTGCCCTTGCAACCAGAGTTTTTGAACGAATCAACTTCTGTGAGCAGTTTTAAAGAGGACTTCCCAAGGAATATTCCAGCCAAGTTTGGCCTAAATTGGCCCAGCGGTTAAGGAGGAAAAGATGTTTAAAGAATTGTTTACACCGCACGACCCACTGCAAATAGCCCCCCATCACCACAGCCATGTTTCTTGACGGATCAAAATTTCGCGAACAAGTTTTCATAAGGAACACCCGAGGAAGATTTCTGTGAAAATATTTCAAAATCTGATGAGTGGTTTAAGAGAAGAAGAATTTCAAAGAATTTCTTTAAGTCCATACAGTGCCATGTTTTTCGACGGATCAAAGTGTCGCGATCAATATTTGAAAAGGGTCACCCAAAGAACAATTCTGTTAAATTATTTCAAAATCTGACCTGCGGTTTCATCAGAGAAGATTTTTAAAGAATTTCTTATAAAATTCCATTTGGTTGCCATGGCAACCAGAGTTTTTGATCGAATCAAATTCTATGAGCAGTTTTAAAGAGGACTTCCCAAGGAATATTCCAGCCAAGTTTGGCCTAAACTGTCCCAGCGGTTAAGGAGGAAAAGATGTATAAAGAATTGTTTACACCGCACGACCCACTGCAAATAGCCCACCCATCACCACAGCCATGTTTCTTGACGGATCAAAATTTCGCGAACAAGTTTTCATAAGGAACACCCAAGGAACATTTCTGTGAAAATATTTCAAAATCTGATGAGTGGTTTAAGAGAAGAAGAATTCCATACAGTGTTTTTCGACGGATCAAAGTGTCGCGATCAATATTTGAAAAGGGTCTCCCAAAGAACAATTCTGTTAAATTATTTCAAAATCTGACCAGCGGTTTCATCAGAGAAGATTTTTAAAGAATTTCTTATAAAATTCCATTTGGTTGCCATGGCAACCAGAGTTTTTGATCGAATCAAATTCTGTGAACAATTGTAAAAGAGGACCTCCCAAGGAACATTCCAGCCAAGTTTGGTTCAAATTTGCCAAGCGGTTTAGGAGAAGATGTATAAAAAATTGTTGGCGCCTCACGACGGACGACGCACGACGGACCCAACGTGATCCTAAAAGCTACCCTTGAGCACGTTGTGCTCAGGTGAGCTAAAAAACAAGAGGGTAATCGGCCCTAAAGCGCTCACCTGAATAAAGTCGTGTAGGATTGATAAAGCTCAAGAAATCCTGGTTTCATAGACCATCCATATGCCTATACATGAAAAAAGGCGAATTTGCTGCTGGCATGATATTCATTTCGATATTCAAATCAACATTTGATTTCATACACCATCCATATGCCTTTACATATAACCAGGCAAATCTACTGCTGGCATGAAATTCATTTCGATATTCAAATCGACATTCGATTTCAAACACCCTCTTTATGCCCAAACAAATAAAAAACGCGAATCTGCTGCTGGCATGATATTCATTTCGATATTCAAATCAACATTTGATTTCATACACCATCCATATGCCTTTACATATAACCAGGCAAATCTACTGCTGGCATGAAATTCATTTCGATATTCAAATCGACATTCGATTTCAAACACCCTCCTTATGCCCAAACAAATAAAAAACGCGAATCTGCTGCTGGCATGATATTCATTTCGATATTCAAATCGACATTCGATTTCATACCCCATCATTATCTCCATACATAAAAACCTCGAATCTGCTACTGGCATGAAATTCATTTCGAATTTTAAATCAACATTCGATTTAATACACCATCCATATTCCCATACATTAAAAAAAATTGCCATACATGAAAAAAGGCGAATCTGCTGCTGGCATGCTATTTATTTCGATATTCAAATCGACTTTCGATTTCATTCACCATCCTTATGCCCATACATAAAAAACGCGAATCTACTGCTGCCATGAAATTCATTTCGATATTCAAATCTACATTCCATTTCATAGACCATCCATATGCCTATACAGGAAAAAACACGAATCTGCTGCTGGCATGATATTCATTTTGATATTCAAATCGACATTTGATTTCATACACCATCTTTATGTCCATACATAAAAAAACGCGAATTTCCTGGTGGCATGATATTCATTTTGATATTCAAATCGACATTTGATTTCAAACACCATCCTTATGCCCATTCATAAAAAACGCGAATCTGCCGCTGCCATGAAATCCATTTCGATATTCAAATCGACATTCGATTTCATACACCATCCATATGCCTATTCATAAAAACAGACGAATCTGCCGCTGGCATGATATTTATTTCGATATTCAAAACGACATTCGATTTCATACACCATCCATATGCCCATACATAAAAAACGTGAATCTGCTGCTGGCATGATATTCAATTCTATATTTAAATCGATATTCATTTCATACATCATCCTTATGCCCATTAATAAAAAACGCGAATGTGCTGCTGGCATGACATTTATTTCGATATTCAAATCGACATTCGCTTTCATACAACATATTTATGCCCATAAATGAAAAATCTACTGCTCACATATTATACATTTCGGTATTCAAATCGACATTCGATTTCATACACCATCCTTATGCCCATACATAAAAAAATTCCGAATTTGCTGCTCGCATCATATTCATTTCGATATTCAAATCGACATTCGACTTCATACACGATTCTTATGCCAATACAGGAAAAAACGCGAATCTGCTGCTGATATGAAATTCATTTCGATATTTAAATCGACATTTGATATCATACACCATCCATATGCCTATACAGAAAAAAACGCGAATCTGCTGCTGGTATGAAATTCATTTCGATATTTAAATCGACATTTGATTTCATACACCATCCTTACGCCCATACAGTAAAAAAATTGCGAATTTGCTGCTGGCATGATATTCATTTCGATATTCAAATCTACATTCATTTCATAGACTATCCATATGCCTATACAGGAAAAACGTGAATCTGCTGCTGGCATGATATTCATTTCGATATTCAAATCGACATTCGATTTCATACACCATCTTTATGCCCATACATAAAAAAACGCGAATCTGCTGCTGGCATGAAATTCATTTCGATATTTAAATCGACATTTGATTTCATACACCATCCTTACGCCCATACAGTAAAAAAATTGCGAATTTGCTGCTGGCATGATATTCATTTCGATATTCAAATCGACATTCCATTTCATACACCATCCTTATTCCCATTCATAAAAAACGCGAATCTGCTGCTGGAATGAAATTCATTTCAATATTCAAATCGACGTTTGATTTCAAATATCATCCTTATGCCCATACATGAAAAAAACGCGAATCTGCTGCTGGCATGATATTCATTTCGGTATTCAAATCGACATTCGATTTCATACACCATCCTTATGCCCATACATTAAAAAACGCGAATCTACTGCTGGCATGAAATTCATTTCAATATTCAAATCTACATTCGATTTCATACACCATCCATATGCCTATACAGGAAAAAACGCGAATCTGCTGTTGGCATGATATTCATTTCGATATTCAAATCGGCATTCCATTTCCTACACAATCCTTATGCCATACATAAAAAGAACGCAAATCTGTTGCTAGCATGATATTCATTTCGATATTCAAATCGACATTCAACTTCATACACCATCCTTATGCCCATACAGGAAAAAATACGAAATTGCTTCTAACATTAAATACATTTCGATATTCAAATCATTTCATACACAATTCCTTATGCCCATACAGAAAAAAACGCGAATCTGCTGCTGGTATGAAATTCATTTCGATTTTCAAATCGACATCGATTTCATACACCATTCTTATGCCCATACATAAAAAAATGCGAATTTGCTGCTGGCATGATATTCATTTCGATATTCAAATCGACATTCGATTTCATACACGATCCTTATGCCCATGTATGAAAAAATGCGACTTTCCTGCTGACATGATGTTCCTTTCGATATTCAAATCGACATTCGATTTCATACACCATTCTTATGCCCATACATAAAAAAAATTGCAAATCTGCTGCTGGCATGAAATTCATTTCGATATTCAAATCTACATTCGATTTCATAGACCATCCATATGCCTATACAGGAAAAACGCGAATCTGCTGTTGGCATGATAGTTATTTCGATATTCAAATCGACATTCGATTTCATTGACCATCCATATCCCTAACAATGAAAACAGACAAATCTACTGCTGGCGTGAAATTCATTTTGATATTCAGATCAACATTTGATTTAATACATCATCCATATTCCCATACATTAAAAATGCCAAACATAAAAAACTGCGAATCTACTGCTGGCATGATATTCATTTCGATATCCAAATTGACATGCGATTTCATACACCATCCTTATGCCCATACATCAAAAACGCGAATCTGCTGCTGGCATGAAATCCATTTCGATATTCAAATCTACATTCCATTTCATAGACTATCCATATGCCTATACAGGAAAAACGTGAATCTGCTGCTGGCATGATATTCATTTCGAATTTCAAATCGACATTCGATTTCATACACCATCTTTATGCCCATACATAAAAAAAACGCGAATCTGCTGCTGGCATGAAATTCATTTCAATATTCAAATCGACGTTCGATTACATAAACCATCCATATGCCTATTCATAAAAACAGACGAATCTGCTGTTGGCATGAAATTCATTTCGATATTCAAATCGACATTCCATTTCATACACCATCCATATGCCCATACATAGAAAACGTGAATCTGCTGCTGGCATGATATTCATTTCGATATTCAAATCGACATTCAACTTCATACACCATCCTTATGCCCATACAGGAAAAAATACGAAATTGCTTCTAACATTAAATTCATTTCAATATTCAAATCATTTCATACACAATTCCTTATGCCCATACAAGAAAAAACGCGAATCTGCTGCTGGCATGATATTCATTTCGATATTCAAATCGGCATTCGATTTCATACATCATCTATATGCTTATACAGAAAAAAACGCGAATCTGCTGCTTGTATGAAATTTATTTCGATTTTCAAATCGACATCGATTTCATACATCATTCTTATGCCCATACATAAAAAAATGCGAATTTGCTGCTGGCATGATATTCATTTCGATATTCAAATCGACATTCGATTTCATACACGATCCTTATGCCCATATATGAAAAAACGCGAATTTGATGCTGACATGATGTTCCTTTCGATATTCAAATCGACATTCGATTCCATACACCATTCTTATGCCCCTACATGAAAAAATCGCGAATCTGCTGCTGGCATGAAATTCATCTCGATATTCAAATCGACATTCGATTTCATAGACCATCCATATGCCTATACAGGAAAAAACGCGAATCTGCTGTTGGCATGATATTCATTTCAATATTGAAATCGGCATTCCATTTCATAAACCATCCTTATGCACATACATTAAAAAAAATGCGAATTTGCTGCTGGCATGATATTCATTTCGATATTCAAATCGACATTCATTGTCATAGACAATCCTTTTGCCATACATAAAAAGAACGCGAATCTGCTGCTGGCATGATATTCATTTCGGTATTCAAATCGACATTCGATTTCATACACCATTCTTATGCCCATACATTAAAAAACGCGAATCTGCTGCTGGCATGAAATTCATTTCAATATTCAAATCTACATTCGATTTCATACACCATCCATATGCCTATACAGGAAAAAACGCGAATCTGCTGTTGGCATGATATTCATTTCGATATTCAAATCGGCATTCCATTTCCTACACCATCCTTTTGCCATACATAAAAAGAACGCGAATCTGTTGCTAGCATGATATTCATTTCGATATTCAAATCGACATTCAACTTCATACACCATCCTTATGCCCATACAGGAAAAAATACGAAATTGCTTCTAACATTAAATACATTTCGATATTCAAATCATTTCATACACAATTCCTTATGCCCATACAGGAAAAAACGCGAATCTGCTACTGGCATGATATTCATATCTATATTCAAATCGGCATTCCATTTCATAAACCATCCTTATGCCAATGAATAAAAAAAATGCAAATTTGCTGCTGGCATGATATTCATTTAGATATTCAAATCGACATTCAATTTCATAGACAATCCTTATGCCATACATAAAAAGAACGCGAATCTGCTGCTAGCATGATATTCATTTCGATATTCAAATCGACATTCAACTTCATACAACATCCTTATGCCCATACAGGAAAAAATGCGAAATTTCTTCTAGCATGAAATTCATTTCGATATTCAAATCATTTCATACACAATTCCTTATGCCCATACAGGAAAAAACACGAATCTGCTGCTGGCATGATATTCATTTCTATATTCATATCGACATTCGATTTCATACGCCATTCTTATGCCCATACATAAAAAAAAAAACGCGAATCTGCTGCTGGCATGAAATTCATTTCAATATTCAAATCTACATTCGATTTCATACACCAACCATATGCCTATACAGGAAAAAACGCGAATCTGCTGCTGGCATGATATTCATTTCGATATTCAAATCGGCATTCCATTTCCTACACCATCCTTATGCCCATACATAAAAAAAATGCGAATTTACAGTTAGCATGTTATTCATTTCGATATTCAAATCGACATTCGACTTCATACACCATCCTTATACCCATACAGGAAAAAATGCGAAATTGCTTCTAGCATGAAATTCATTTCGATATTCAAATCATTTCATACACAATTCCTTATGCCCATACAGGAAAGAACGCGAATCTACTGCTGGCATGATACTCATTTCGATATTCAAATCGGCATTCGATTTCATACGCCATCCTTATGCCCATACAGAAAAAAACGCGAATCTGCTGCTAGCATGAATTTCATTTTGATATTCAAATTGACATTCGATTTCATACATCATCCATATTAAAAAGTGAACCAGTTCTTTTAGCTCTTAATTTTGAAAAAGAATTTAAGCTTGCAGTAGATGCTAGTGATACTGGTGCAGGTGGTGTTTTACTTCAAGAAGATTGTAATGGTGTAGATCATCCAGTCATCCAGTTAGTTATTTTTCTAAAATGTTTAACAAACATCAGAAAAACTACTCAACAATAGAAAAAGAGTGTTTATCTCTTGTTCTTGCTCTTCAGCATTTTGAAATATATTTGTCGTCTTCTCCTGCACCCATCATTGTATATAGTGATCATAATCCTCTGATTTTTATCCATAAAATGAAAAACAAGAATCAACGTTTACTCCGATGGAGTCTGTTTTTACAAGAGTATAACATGGATATCAGACACATAAAAGGTAGGGATGATATTATCCCTCATGCTCTGTCTAGAGTTTAACTTGTAAATCGTACATGTGTCTTTATGTATAATGTATTTTCATGCACAGTTAAGTGTAATGGTATGTTTTTAATTATTCTTAATTCTTAAAACTTTCTTTTTCTTTAGGAGGGGAAGTGTTATGTAGATTGGCTATACAGTGATCTATTTTCAGAATTCTAGAAACACGAAGATCATTTATTGGTTTTTCCATTGTGGTTATTTTTAGAAACAGGTTGTTAGTAAACAAGCTGTTTACTAATCCATGATGTCATCTTTCTAGAAAAGACTAATCTAGAATTTTCCAAGCTGATATAAATAGGAGTGACTTGCTTGGTGATTTTTGGATTTTGGCTTTGTGGATACAGAATTAGTGAAAAGTGTTGGATTTAACTTGGGATATACATCTGTAAGTTGGAATTATCTTTTATTTAAACAGGTTGCTCATATCTACTTGCAAGTTAAACTATTGTTAATTTAGGTTTTAGGAACCAGAAATTTCATTCTTTTTGTAATCTAAACCTAATTCTTAATTTTGAGGGACTTCTTCTATTTCTTGTTCTAAGATTAAAAATTGTCAAGTTTCATTCAATCTTAACTCTTATTGTACTTTTTTGTCTTTGTTCATTAATAAATATTGTTAATAGTTAAAGGCTTGTTGCTGGTTTTCTTTCTCGTTACGCTTGGCTTGTAACAATATGTGTGGTGTATGAAATCGAATGTCGATTTGAATATCAAAATGCATTTTATGCCAGCAGCAGATTCGCGTTTTTTTTATGTATGAGCATAAGGATGGTGTATGAAATCGAATGTAGATTTGAATATCGAAATGAAGGTCATGCCAGCAGCAGATTCGCGTTTTTTCCTGTATACGCATATGGATGGTGTATGAAATCGAATGTCGATTTGAATATCGAAATGGATTTCATGCCAGCAGCAGATTCGCCTGTTTTTATGTATAGGCATATGGATGGTCTATGAAATCGAATGTAGATTTAAATATCGAAATGAATATCATGCCAGCAGCAGATTTGCGGGGTTTTTTTTATATATGGGCAAAGGGATAGTGTATGAAACCGACTGTCGATTTTAATATCGAAATGAATATCATGCCAGCAGCAGATTCGTGTTTTTTCCTGTATAGGCACATGGATGGTCTATGAAATCGAATGTAGATTTGAATATCGAAATGAATTTCATGCCAGCAGCAGATTAGTAACGATATAATGACGAGACGAATCAATATAAAGGTAGAGCGGTGTAATACATTATCGATTGGTTTAACACAAAGCAAACTTCATGTAATATGTTGTCAAGTTGAATCCATATATGATTAAATTGGTATGAGATAAGAACAGTTGGTTCAATATATAGTTCGACTGGAATAATAAAAAGGAATTTTCGATTAATATAATGTCTAAATGAAAGCATATCATGGTTCTTTGGTTCAATATAAGGACAAATGAATTAATACAAATACAGTTTGGCTCAATAATTTGAATAATCCAAACCATACCATACTTCTTTGGTTCAATATATGGGCAAATGCATTAATATAAACACAGTTTGGTTCCATAATTTGATGAATCCAAACAACACCATGCTTCTTTGGTTCAATATATGGACAAATGCATTAATACAAGCACAGTTTGGTGCAATGAACTGTAAAAGAACGATATAAGACAGCCATGGCTTTCCATAGTACAGGGTGTTTTATATTATATGTTACACTATCAAATATACATAGGATGTATTGTTTATAAAGAAAACACAATAACATTTGTACCAGCTACTACGTTTAAGAATACATTTTTATGACATGCACAGTATATATTATTATACTGGAAAGAAATTTCTCGTGATCGGATTGGATAATATGCCCCGAACATATACATCGTGTACACTGGCAAACCAACGTAAAAGCAGTTTCCCTTTCGGGAGCCCCGTATACCTGACTATACTATCAACACAACATCCAAAATCGCGGCGTCGATTAACATCAAGATTATGCGCCAAGCTGCACGTTTTAGCACGTATTACCAAGGTTTCGGTGACGTCAGCTCCCAGTGACGTCAGTTTTCATTGAATTGACCTTTCTGCCGATTTTGATTGACAGGTCTTCCCAGGGCTTTTCAGCCAATCAAAACGCAGCATTGGGGGTCATGTAAACAATAAAGTCGGACACAGTATGTTATAGACATGAGATAATTTAATCGTATCAATTTAATCATCAAAACATCAATTTCTGTTCGGTCAATAAAAATCTGTGAAATGGAGAAAAGGTGTGATTGTGTGACACTGATAAAGGTTAAATTCGTCCCATTTCCAAAGCCGAAAACACATGTCGAAAATATATTCGTTGAATAAAACCTTGTGAACAGCTTCATCCATCACGGATCGATAAGAATCGTAATGTATGCACAAAGGTATGTACAAATGTCATTCTAGAAAGTACTTGCAAAAATAGGCATAGAAAAATCCCATCTAAGAAAATTGCTGTTTCAATCGCCAACAAGGTTTGTTGGATAACTACCTTAAAATTTTATTTTGCTTGACCCTTTAATGCGGACCCTCAGGAGGAGGGCTTTTGAAAACATTTTAAGAAAAGGAGAAAATACTGGTAACTAGAAAACATGGATCAGTAGTGATAAGATAAGCCTACCTCCTCGTTAACTTTGAGATGCTTTAACTAATTTACACAATGTTCAAGAAGTACAAAAAGTCCGAATTTCGGGGGAGAAGGACAGTGCAATAGATTTACATGTGTCAGCAAAGTTTTGAACCTTAATGAGAAAGCATGGAACACCTAAATACCTAAACATGCCTCAGTTTTACCAAAGAATAATGGAATTCAAGATGCTTATTATTTTTGTGGGGCTAGTTAAGTCGTCTCAACATCATATTCAATTACAAAATACATCGAATTAAACGCAATTCGAATATTTATAGATTGTCTGAATCAACAGAAAAGTTTCAATTTCGGTTAAGGGAAACTGGATGTTTGATGACTAAAAAATGTGTTAAGTGTGCCGTCAATTATTAAACTTGTCAATACCACTGACGGCAATTTGTTTTGAACTTCAATGATATACTGAGACAACGGGTGGTCAAGCGGATTAGACTCGGCAATTTTGGTTTGCAATCAAAGACACATCCTATTAAATTAACAGTTTACCGACAAACCCTTTGAAATGGTGGATGTGCTAATCCACTTAAATATGGCTAAATGAAAAGTTGATTTAATTTAAGATAAGTTGCCTTTTAAACTGAACTTCTGAAACAGATCAGAATAGAAGTAAGACTTTAAATCTACTGTTAGTATGCTTAATAATGTAAGTAGTACATCCTTCAAATCCAAGACTAGGCTGCATACTATTTGCAATCTGATCTATATCTACACACTCAGCATATTCTTCACGTTTAACGTTTGTTCTAGTGATGAGATTGTCTTTGAAAGGGTAGAAAACAGCCAAGAAAAAAGAGAAATGTTTTCAAAAGTCTCCTTAACTGGACTGTGTGGTAAAGGGTTAAATTGTAAATCCTTTTCCTATATTGTTTACAGTCAAATTATGTTATATACAGACGAAATGTCTTTAAAACTTATGCCCCTTTTAGTAATTATACATTTTGCCGACAGAAGTTACACACAATGTATTTTTATTTGAAATGCTGTGACCGAACATAGAATTACGAACATATAATTGCAGTATTTTTACTTCTCGATTTCTTATAAATATGACATTATTTTAAGTATTTTTTCTGTTTAAGTTGTCGATTATGTTCGAATTTATAAGTGTGTTTGGAAAAAAAACCTGGGATATTTAACCTACAGCGAAATATCTGATGGAATAAAACTGAAATAAATGCTCTTTCTCTTTGTATTCGACGCCATTTTCTGGTTTGTTTGTCAGGCTTGACAACCGAAATACCGCGTTACTAAGGTGGGCGTGCCAAACTCGCGTTTACAGAAAGGTCAATTGAGTCACTCAGAAGGGAAATTCTACTTCGTCAGCGCACTCAATTTTTTAAACCAAAAAGCAGGTAAAATTCGCTTAAGAAACGTTGGAATGATAAAACTTTGCAGTATAATAAATTCGTTGTACGGTCAGGTGGCAGGGGACTTGGAAACTTGTTCATGGCTGTAGTGAATCATGTCGCCACCTCGCCTTCGGTTCGGGGCGACATGAGTCACCACAGCCGTGAACAAGTTTCCAAGTCCCCTGCCACCTGACCGTACAACTAATAAAGTAACATTGAACAATAAGGGCGGCTAGCGCCTCTTTACATCAAATGTTCAAAATGACGTCCATTTTGACGGTTCGGGACATTGGGCCCCTTCATGAAATTCGCTTGTATCGATCTGGGTTGTGATCAGGCTCATTTCTTGATGTCTAAGTTCATCTGTTGTCTGGGGCTTGACTTTATGTACACATTTCCTGAGAAAACTTCACAGAAAAATAAATGGTCGCCCTGTTTTCAAGGTTACTCTGGATTCAAACTGGAATTCTAGCCATTTAAATACGCTACGAGTTGTGTGTGGTGTTGTACTATCTTCCAAAACAGCATTTCCTCTTGTACAAGATACTTTCCCGCAAATTGCTGCCATAAACTTTTGGTTAAGGGAATAAGCTGCAAATATCGTTCCCTGTAATTACTACATGGGGTTTATCACTGTCTCCAAACAGGAAAGGGCAAGTCACACCACTCTTACTCGAAGAACCCCCCTATAATGTGTATTAAGTCACCCTCAACCAACAAAATGACTTTTAGACATTAATAGTTCCAGAGATGAGTCTTACTGCAACCTAGATCGATAAAAGCAAATTTCATGATGAGACGGAATACCCTATGACGTCATTATGGACGTCTATTTGAAGATTTGATGTAAATCAATGTATGTTTTGAAAGGCGCTAGCTGCCTTTATTGTTTAATGTTACCATACCATTATGAAAGACCCTATACATGAGCCATTCTTTTGCAAAAAAAAAAAAGGTTTAATGCATCTTCGGATGCCAAGCAAGTAATCACATAATTATGGACTGATAAAAATTCATTTTGTCGAAAAACCAGCTGAATCGAGAGGTAGAATTGTTCTTGGACATGCAGAACATTGACACATAGCTAAACGTAAAAAATCAAGTATCCTCTATATCCATACTTGTAAACGGTATTCATTAACATTGCCTGCAAGTTTTCCTCAAAATTGTTTACTTTAACCGTTAGTGGGCCTTTAAATTGGAAAGCATTTTCAAAATTGGAGAAGTTTTATCGTAAAAAATCGCATGTCTTTCTTTGCTTAACTCAGGCACTTTTTTTTGCAATTCTCTCTTTACAATACAACAAAATTTTAAGCTCGACCAAATTAAAAGCTGTTGTAGACGACAAGGTGAATGAATATACATGAAGTTCAAATGAAGATTGCTGTTTTCGAATATATATAAACAGTTTTTAATTTTGATACATATATCACAGCAAACAAAATGTGCTCAAATAATAGGATTTATCTTTGAATGGGAAGAAAACAATGTTTACAAAAGCTTCCTTCTTTAAGGAGTCGTTAAAACACGCCATCTTTTGGTAAAAGGGATAATTAAACAAGAAAAGCATATTTTAGATCAACCATCACTTGCTATACTGCGTAACCACCGTTCCGTATCGCCATTACTTTTGCCGTGATGGCTGTTTTAGCCGGGGTTGGACGTATCTTCTGAACCCTTGGCTTCTTTATCTTCAATGTTGTATAAATGCCCACTGTAACAACAGCGCACAGGCCAACAGCCCCAATAGTGCCCCCTACTATAGGACCGATAGCTTCAGAATCGTCTTGGTCATGCGCTGTTTGAATTAAAATGAAATAAATGAGGTTAATCATTAAAATATTAAGTACCGATTATATTTTTTCGTCTTAGCTGAGTATGCTCGCTTTTGATTCACTTTTTACTACTCTAATGCTTAAGTAGTAATTTGCTGTTGGTAAAAATGTGGACACGCCTTTTCGGTAGACCCACTCAGAACTTTTTGCAGGCAGATATGAATATGATAGGGGATAATCCTTTTCTTGTACTGATTTGTAATTTTATTTTTCTTTTAGCGTCACCTTGTAATCCATTACTGTATTTCTACATTTTTATTTCTAGACACACCATTTTCAAGCTGAAAAGATGATATGACAAAAAATATCGTCTCGAAAAATGTATGTAATCGAAAATTTCATGGTTTGAAAACACGCCAAGAAATGAGGCAAAAGGGAACATCGTTGGCGAGATTGCATTCCATTAGTTCTCTTCATATTTAACCATCTGATCTTGTACAACACTGTCCGATAAGAAGATATGTTTCCTCAGAAATAACCTTGAACTATCAACATAGGGATTTTATTAGCGACTTTAAAGTTTCATTTAACTTATTTAGCGGCTTTAACTCTTTACCAAACAACAAAATTTTAGACTGGTCCAAATTGAATGCAGTTGCAGACAACAAAATAAATGTAACTCAAAAATTGAAATTTGTTTCCAGCAGGGTAGGAAACATTGTGGGAAAAGGAGAAAATGCTGGTTATCAGCATTTTCTCCTTTTCCCACAATGTTTTCAAAAGGCTTCTATCTCAGGGTCGTAAAAACAAGGTATTGTTTGGTAAAGGGTTAAGGGTTTAAAGAATGGCCTTGACTCCGCCATATTTAAGAACGTTAATTTTGACTAAGGGTATTTCAAATGAAAACTTCCCTTATACGGACGAAGCTGTATCAGTGGGTTCGCTCTTGTCCCTTTCAGCGAGTTTTAGTCGAGACCAGGAACTCAGTCGGTAACGTACAGGGTTGAAACCAATATGACAAAAGGTCACTTCACTTACAGCTTAGAGTCTCCGCAGTGAAAGTCACGGAGTGCGTCCTGGTACTACTAGTGTTGTCGTACGAGTTTGACGCAGAACAACTGATGTCAATGGAATACGATCCTGCAGAAGCGCAGGCGTTGGAGGAGGAGCATGAAGACTTCATCAGATAATACCATGACGAATTTCCTGTATTGAAGACGAAAAAGGAATAAATGGCTTTAATTTATCTCTAGACAACTACAGTTTGAAGCTAAATGAAACACACATTATCAGTCAACAAAGAAAACTAGTGTGTTACAATTCCAGGAGTTTATCGTTTGGGTTTATTTGTGTTTTGAGCAAAGAAAATTGTGCTGATTTGTATACAGGTAGCCAGCATTTTCTCCTTCTCACACAATGTTTTTGTTTAATATCGGTACTGTGTTTATTACTTAAAGGGTTACAAATTGAAGAAAATTACTTTTTTCTTGTTTGATACGCACAGAACAAGAACATGTACAGTTTGTTCAATGAATGTGATGCATACAGAAAAACAATACGTACAGATTGTTCAATGACTGTGATAATAAAACAAAACAAGAACATGTACAGATAATTCAATGATTGTGATGTGTACAGAACAACAACGCGTACAGATTGTTCAATGACTCTGTTGTGTACAGAAGAAAACATGCACAGCTTGTTCAATGAGTCTGTTGTGTACAGAACGTAAACATGTGCAGATAGTTGAGTGACTGTGATGTGTAGAGGAGAACAACAACATGTTCAGATTGATTAATGACTGATGTGTACAGAACAAAAACATGTACACATTGTTCAATAACTGTGTTTACAGAAAAACTACATGAACAGATTGTTGAGTGACTGTGATGTGTAGAGAACATCAAAATGAACAGTTCGTTGAATGACTGTCAAGTGTACAGAACAACAACATGTACAGATTATTGAGTGACTGTGATGTGAAGAGAACAACAACCTGAAAAGATTGTTGAGTGACTACGATGTGTACAGAGCTACAACATGAACAGATTGTTGAATGAATGTCATGTGTACAAAACAAAACATGTACAGATTGTTGAATGACTGTGATGTGTACAAAACAAAACATATATAGATTTTTCAATGACTTTGAAGCGTACAAGATGAATATGATGAATAGCGTTTTAAGGCCCGTCGACAACTTAGGTCATATTGGGCGCACTTACTTAGTAAACAATAATGCGAGGTGAAAATAACATACATGTGCAACAACATAAGACAAACATGATAAATGAGGAATGGACGAAACACAAAATGATGCCCCTTTTGTCGCCTTTTACGACATGCATGCTGTCACTTTTGTTCTGCCAGATGAAATGGCAGATGTGACGATCGCGGGACTGCAGTGGTTTATTCTTATACCCCCGATTAAACCACACGGGGTCCCACAGGCCAATTGATTCCCATTCCAAACCCTATTTACATCGAGAAAAAAATACAGGATTTGGAATAAGAACTACCCAGCCTGCTGCAATCCTACCAATTACGAGGAAAGCAGCCGTTTGTCTCTAATTTTAGTCGCCTTCTACGACATGCCATAGAGAAAGGCCGAGGTCCTATTCTATAAATTAAAAAAACCCGGGACCCCACGGGGATTGAAGCGTACAGAATAACAACATGTACAGATTGTTCAATGACTGTCATGTGTACAGAACATCAACATTCACAGATTGTTCAATGACTGTCATGTATACAGCACAACAACATGTACAGATTGTTCGATGACTGTTATCTGTACAGAACAGCAACATGTACAGATCGTTCAATGACTGTGATGATGGTGTGATTTGTACAGAACAAAAACATGTACAGATCGTTCAAGGACTGTGATAATAATACAGAACAAGAACATGTACAGATTGTTCACTGACTATGATATGTACAGAACAAGAACATGTACAGATTGTTCGATTAATTTAGTGTGTACAGAACAACAACATGTACAGTTTTCTCAGTTACTATGATGTGTACAGAACAACAACATGTACAGATTGTTCAATTAATTTGATGTGTACAGAACAACAAAATGTACAGCGTATTCAATTACTGTGATACTCACAGAACAAAAACATGTACAGTTTGTTCAAGTTGTAAGACAAAACCGTTTACAAGTGTAAGAAATACAAGACAACACCTTTTCTTAATTGTCAGAGGTCCTGCATGCATCAGTGGTAAAACTTAAGACTCGTAACCCGATGGCCCTGAGTTCGAGCAGCAATAGAAACACCCGGCTTATTGTGGGAGTGCCCTTGAGTAAGACTGTTGAAACGCTGGACAGAAATATATATGTGAGCTCTCGCAGTAATATGACTGAAATAATGTTGAAACCATCCAATCACTCAACCAATCATTCAATTCGCTTAATTGTCTAATACCTACTTGCAGACAAAAAAAAAACTTTAGTTTCTTTATTTTGTATAATAATTGTAAGGACAAGCTGAGCGCATTTACGTGTTTCATATCACCAAGACTAGTTACTTTACATTCTAAATACATTACATAGATCTAATAATTAATAAGCCATTCTCTGGGATAAGGTAGTTTACTGCATTTTCGTGAGGCATTACACCAAGCGAGTCGTCGCATAACATTTATCCATTTTGTCTGAAAACCGGCTGAATCATGTGGTAGAATGTTTCACTGACGTAGAAAAAATATACAATAGCAAAAAGTTCGATTCAGATCAGCCTGCGGGGATTAAAAAAATTTTTTCCACATAGCATGACGCCCGGCTGGGTAGCTCTGTACTTGTTGTATCGATACTCTGTTGAGGCAATTTTTCTTTCAGGCTAATTTTGCCTCTCACTTCTGATGCATGTGAGAAAAGTAGTCAATGGCTTGGACAGTTAGTTGTGTCAATACTTGTGTAATAAAAAAGGAAACACATTAGTAGGAGCACTGACTGTCGTTATATGACCTATGCTGTTCAAACAAACAAACAAGCATAGCGTAACACTTGGAATCCTTTCTTCTTTGAATTTCTATAATATTGCAGTTGCCTAAGATTTTACAAATCTATATCGAAGAGTAGACTAAGACCAGCCTGCAGTGGCGTAAAGGCATCCTTCAGTCTATATACTCTTTGCAAAAGGCCATCCAAGATCACGATACGTCATACGGCTAAGCAGCCAATCATATTTGAGCCATGCTCCAGGAAAGTGGGGATTATTACATCTCCAAGTTCATTGTACCATACAAGTCATCACATGCATGTAGTTTTGAATCCATATAATTTATTTTGTGTAATAACCGACTAAAACATGGAATAGGCTCGTCCTTTGATATGCACAAAATTGTTTAAAAGCAAAAAGTTTCGACCTGGGTCAGCCTGCGCTGAGTGCGCAGGCTGACCTGGTCGATACTTTTTGCAGAAGAATTAAGCCCTCTTTTCACAAAGCATGGCTCATTTCAAAGATAGCGATTCTGTGTAATACCTGACAAATAAAACAGTCCAGAATCAGGGTTACTGCTGATATTGCAGGAACAAGCTTTGGTTTCATTCGCGTAGGGGCAGGGTGTCCTAAGAAATAGGTTCACTGAGCTGCAGTCCAACCAGTACAGGTAACACGAGGCCGAAAAACCGTCAAGTGTGAATCTAGTGTCATGAGACTGACTCAGGGATGACGAGTTTGAAAAGGAATTCCAATAAACGGTACACGCTGAAAATGGAAAACAGAAGTGATACACTGTACGGCAGATAAAAATGGCAAAACGATCACAGGAATAGATATGTATAGATATACTAGTACAACTGTAGGTCTGCACGCGTTAAAATGTAGATGATGTACCATTTGAAAAACATATCTCGGTAAGTTAGCACCCGTACTCACGCTGAAAATGAAAAACAGATGTGATACACTGTACGGCAGATAAAAATGGCAAAACGATCATAGGAATAAATATGTATAGATATACTAATAAAACTTTACACGCGTTGAAAGGTAGATGATGTATCATTTGAAAAACATATCTCGGTAAGTTAGCACCCTTACTGACGCTGAAAATGGAAGACAGCAGCGATACACTGAGCGGCAGATAAAAATAGCAAAAAGATCATGACAAGTATTCAAGTATAGATATTATGATAAAAACTGAACACGTGTTGGAATGAAGATGATCGAATATAAACATATCTCCGTAAGTTAGCATCCTCACTCAGCGTCAAAATATGGAAATATATGATGCATGCAGCTCATATCTCAATATATACGATACGTTTAACTAAACTGAATGTTCCCTTGTTACCACGGCAATAACAATGTAACCGAAAAAAGTGAACCGTTTCATCGCCGTAGGTAAAAACATATGCTTTAGCGGACGGCAAAGTCAAAATCAGACCGCAAAGAGCGTGCCCGTATCCGCTTGTTTGGTCGAACCTATAAGATCACTATCTTTTTTAATTTAAATGGGTAGTTCTTTCAGCCATCAAAAGACTTGACTTCATATAGACGATCGCTACAGTTTTACCATTTTTTGAAAACATTCAGAATTTCATGAAACTTTGTTGGTGATATTTTATTATCTGATCTACAAAAGTAGGAGATAAAAAGTGGGGGTCACCAGCTTTGGGAAAATTCTATGAATATTTCTTTTAGTACACCCTGCATTGCGGCAGTTCAGGATGAAATTTCACCTATGAAAACTAAGTCTATGTATATTTTTTTTAAATGACAACAATTATAAGCAAATTTTATGTCATTGTATAGGTGAAACATCAAATTTGATGAAAAAAATAATTTAGAGTATACTGAGTATCAATCTTTACAAAAAAAAAAAAAATAAAAAAAAATAACTTATGGCTAAAACACCTTTATTTTGAAAAAAAAAAAAAAACCCAAAAAACAAAGAGTATCTTTTAAAGTCATTTTTTTAAATGTTCTAACATTCAGATTTTTCTTATTTTTTCTATAAATAATATTCAGGTACTAAACTAAAAGAATCAGGCTTAAAACAGATAGGTCACCAGCTTTATTTTTTCAGAAAATACATTTTAAGTTTGTGGGTGGGGCACTAACTAATGAGTAAATGTAATGTTTGTCAAAGACAGACATTATATGAAGTAAATTATCTCCATTTTTTCAATAATACAACAATATTTATAAGAATCAAGTTTGTTGGTCCTAATAAACCAATTCATAGCATACAAATGTAATACTGATGTTGGCATTTAACCCGTTTCCAAACGACTAATTTTAGGCTCTTCTAATTTTGACGCGTTTGCAGACGCTAAACCAAAACCTGGTATTCATGTATCACAGTTCTTTGATGGGTCAGAAATCATTGTGGGAAAAGGAGAAATCAATCATTAGGGGTAGTTTCTCCTTTTGACATCAATGTTTTCATCAATGTTGTCTGCTGCAGACTCTTCAAGCTAAGGGATAAAGAGTTATGTACAGCTCCTCGTTTTTTGCAAGTCTTTACCAAGTGACATAATTTTGGACTAGACCAAACTGAAAGCATCTGCATCTGAAAATATGTTTTAGCTCGATGATACGTCTGCCAGATAGAGCGCTAGTAGTAGCATCTATGTCCATATTTCCGTTGTTAGGTGACGTAGTTTGGTGATTCACTTTGACTTTCAGTCCGATCTTTTGACAGCGTAATATTTGATTCTTGCCTCGCATATAATTATTTGGCTTGATTCGAATACTTTTTACTTTATTTTGCTAACATGAAACGACCCGTTTTAGTTCTTGGTTTATCCATTCTGCAGACATTGACAGGTGTGGCAAGATCAATTGTGTTAGGTGCTCACTGTTTTTCTAGTAAAAGGTGAGCGTGATAGTTACACGAAGCGTGAAAATGGAAACTGTCGCGAACGTCGTTAAAAGACTTACACAAATTTCGAATTAAAAAAAGAGAACTGTGACGTGCCATCTGTATCTAAAGCCATGATCACATTTACGGTCATGCACGTAGTTGACCGTAGTTTATTTCAAACGCAGTCTGCCGTAGTGTTAATACGGTCAACTAGGTTGCGGTAAGTTCGAAGTAGGCTCAAAATTGGCAAATAGAGGAAATATAGAAAGTTAGTAGGATGAACTAAGTGCAAGTACGATTAACTACATTCAACTGCAAGCAAAGTGGCTAGGGTATAACTACGTGTCTCTAAGATTAACTACGTTAAACTACGCATAAACTACGTCCTAAATACGCATAACTACGTTAAATTAAGGTCAACTACGTTAAGCAACAAAAAAACATTGTGGTTGCGCCTGATCAGTATGGGTAAGCTGCAGTCATTGTACTTTAACAGCGGTCAAATGTTACGTAGTTGACCGTAGTGGGGAATGACTGTAGTTGGCCGTAGTTAAACGTATTACACACATTACGGTTAAGTAGGGTGAATTAAGGTTAACTACGGTCAACTACGTTCAAACCACAGTCACAGTAGGGTCACAACATGTTCAAAAATTATGTGCTTACTACGGGCAAACTATAAGTTAAAACTACGTTCATTACTACGTTGAACTACAGCTATCTACGTGTAACTACGATCAACTACGTTTAATACGTTCGACTACGGCCATCTACGGTCAATGCCCACCACGATCAACTACGTAAGGTGTGACCACGGCTTTAAAGTGATATCGCGCTTTACGTGATATTGTAATTCATTCTTATGTGTGTGTATGTGGGGGGAGGGTCGCCACGGAATATTACCGAAAACAACTGGACCGGATTTTGATGAAAGACGCAACAGTAAGGTCTGCAGGGGCTCTAAGTTACTCTGACATGCCCACAATTTTGACAAATCGCAAATTACTATATATTTATTCTAATACATTGATACAAAGAAGTAGTTAAAAATAAGCATAGTCAGCTTCACCGAAAAAAAAAACGGTAGGAAAAAGATAGATTTTCAAAAAAAAAAAAATTCTAGTGGAAATAGTTATAGAATTCGCATTCCACTTAGTACAAATCAAATTGTAAATGAAATTCCTAACATTTTTCTTTTAAACAATAACGTGTGGACAGTTTTAATACGTAAAAAAAATCACGTATTATTATTATCCGTTTCTATGGTTGTTGGTATTTCTGCCGTCATCTATAGAAGTAAATCATATTTTATTATCATTGATTGTCATCATTGGTTACTGTTACATTTTCTTTAAACGAAAACACGCTTTTTTCGCATTGTTCGAGAAGCAAAACACTGAAAACTTAAAAAGAAAAAAAAACACTCTCTCCATCATGCAGGACTATAAATCTTATTAAAGAGAAATCTGGAGCAATAAAAAAAAAACGGACGATGCAAGAAAGAAAGAGGCAAGTATTGGAAGAAAGAGTTGTGCATTTTCTATTTAAAGCTTGACATACATATTTTTGTAAAAAAAAAATCTAACACAAGCAGCAAAAACTTGGTATTTAAAATACACGCACATTTACAAAAAGCAAGTGAAAAGACCGAGGAAGAAAAAGTTCATTATGGTGGCATAAAAATCAAAATTAAAAATGAAAAAACATACCAACATCTTGAAGAGATACGCACATCACAAACAAAATGGTTAGATACAGTGGGGAAGAAATCATAGTTGTTTTGAAATCTAAAAATCAAGACATTTACACCCTTTAGGTTAAGTATTAATGATGATCTTTATCAAATGTCTAATAGACTGTCCGTATTGGACTAAGAGGTAAACAGTACCCTTTGTGAGCCAATTTTAAAACAGACCACTTAACCAGTCTAAGAGTTCCGATGGAGAGATGCTTTAACCAGATAGACAATGTTGCTTCTCTTATTAGTCTAGATTGTCAAAAAGCATTTTAGTAAAAAGGAGCAATTAGTCATATCAAGAAACTACCCCATTGTGCCTCAAGGTTTCAAATGTCGATTGAAGGGTCATCGGATCCGTATTTGTTGCCAGTCCAAGTCACACATTGCACAAAAATATCTATTTGAAAGATAGACCAGTACAAATGTCCAACCTTTCCTGGAGTTCCTTTTACCAGTATATGGCACAATATTCTTTTCAAGCCACTGGCTGCTTTCTTATAGAAACATCGCCAAAACAATCTTCTTTGAGAGAGGAATGAACTCTGTCGCAATGACAATCATCAATCATAGGGGAAAAAAATGACAAAGATATGAATCAAACCAGGGACACCTGTTTTTCATGCCTTATACGTTACCGACTGTACTATTGGATTAGGCGCTCTCGTGTTGACGAAAGAATATGCTCTTTGTTGGCGTCTGGATGAGAACGGTTGGACGATGATTGGATTGCTGTTACAAGTGGTCGAGAGTATGATGCAATGGTTGTCTGGGATCCTGCAATCTTATCATCCAATGAGGAGACACGGCATCACCAACTGCTCTACCTTTCATCCTTGAAAGCTTCAGATGACATACTTTCTATATACCTCTGGGATAGACGCATAGTATTTCATGCTTTTCGGTAGTTTATCGGGAAATAATGGTGGATTGGATTATGGTTTGATATTTCATGGTTACGACCAGTGAAAAATATCGATATCATATTTTCTAACTCTTCAAATGAAGGTGCAAACAGTAGTTCCCGCGCAAGAGTTACCTAGGTAAACAGCGTCATTCAACCAGACGGAAATATGACGTAATTTACGTGCATTGAACCCAGACTTCTCGTGCTTTACGTAATATTGTAATGTGTTGTTATGTGGGAGGGGCAAGCCACGGGAAATTACTGAAAACAACTGTGCTGGATCTTGACGAAAGCCCCAACACAAAAGGAGTTAGAAGCATGAAATAAACAGAATACGTGTTTTTATTTCGGTGAAATATCGAAATTTATTTCATCTCGTGAACATCATCGGTAATATTCTCACTCATGGCTGTGCAATTTGTTGAAATATTATCGATGATGTTCACGAGATGAGATAATTTCGGTCTTTCACCTAAAATCCCATTACCCTCTATATATCTGTGGGAATAGATGCATAGCCTTACACTGGTCGTGCGTCCCTACAAGATTTTATGTGAATTGTCGAACAAATGTCTCGTTGTTGTAGTACGAGCACTTGCGGATGCAGGACTCTTCAATAGCACATTTGACAGTTTCGCACGACTTCCAAGCGATCAATCTCTAAGGACAAAATAAGCCCTGCCCCCCCGGCATGGCAACAGTTTTCGAAAACACTCGACTGTAAGTGCTATCTCCCGGGACCACTTTATTCTCACAATATAATATATAAATATAAATTATATATAATATACGTATTATATAATAATATATAAATATGTATCTTTATAAAAAGATTCACCATTCATTAATATGCAAAATAATCTGGCGATGAAAAAAGGACAATTTTTGCTGCAGAGGCTATTTTTCATTTTTTCTCTTCACATTGAACCATAAAAGTGTGTCAAAATATGGGCCATGCTCTGAAAAAAGGGGGTTAAATACATCTCCTTAGTGTATTAAACCATGCAAGTCGTAACATATGTGTGGATCCATACAACAGATTTTGTCTAACAGCCTAAATCCTGAGGTAGAATGGTTCTTGGACATGCAGAAAATTTACAAACGGCAAAGAGTTTCAATACTCAGCGCAGGCTGATGTGGGCTGTAACTTTTTGCAGATGAATTACGCCCCTTCTTCACAGAGCATGGCTCATTTGTATCCAATAACCTATTGCGTCGTCTATTTTTCTTAAAATATCTCTTGCTTTCATTATCTCTTGCAGACAATTAGGCCTATATGCTTATTTTAGCAGAGCAGACGGACAGGAAAGAAGCGTGATACATAAATAGGCTATCAGAGCTCGAAAGATCCAAAGTAAAACGATGTAATCCCGGATTATCTTTGATAGGATAGTACACGTTGCGGGAAAGGCAGAAAATGCTGTTTAATAGCGTTTTTTTTTTTTTCCTTTTCTCATAATGTTTTTCCCCATGGAGTCGTTTAAACACGGGATTTCTTACGAAGGCTTATGGCTGTTACAACCTTCTTATCTTCAATTATCTTAACATATAGATCAAAGATCGCATGAATCAGACATGTGCTGTCAGATCTTCATCTACACTGTTTACTTAAAAACAGCTTACGTGTGCTAAGCCGGCTCTGGTTAACTCTGCTGAACGACAACTTTTTAGACTTTTATATATTAAAAGCATTTGCAGACGACAAATGCATCATGACTCAAATGATAGGATTTGGGGAATGGGGTGAGAAAAAGATAAATTGCTGGTTACCTGCATTTTCACTTTTTTCTCTTTTTCCCCCAGTTTTCAAAAAGCTTCTTTATGGTCGTTAAAACTCAGGATTGTGTGGTAGAGGGCTAATTTATCAATTGGCGTTGAAAGATGCTTTCAACATTATTTCGGTTAAATCAACCCAACAGCTCACATTTTCATGTATTTCCTGGGTTTCACAATGTATTGTTAGAATACATTGTATTAGGTTAGGGATCTGAGGTGTGTCCCCAAAGGACAGTGCCATGAAAGATCCTGTACTTTCAGTAAGGCTTGAACCCGGGGCCTCGAGGTTACGAGTCCTACACTTTACCACAGGACCCATAGCCGGATCTGGAGGTTGGGGAATAAAAACAAAATAGCCATGCTCTGTGAAAAGGAGCTTAATACATCTGCAAAACGTATCGACTCATGTCAGCCTGTGCAATCAGCACAGGCTGACATGGATCGAAACTTTTTGCTAACTGTAAATTTTATGCATGTCCATAAACCATTCTACCACCTTATCCATTACATACAGTAAATTGTCAGGATATTAAGGATTCCTGATTATGTGATGACTTGCTTTGTATAATTCATCACGGAGATGCACCAAATCCCCTTTTGCCAAAGTATGGCTCAAATATGAAGTTCAATACAATAGTAGTTCAACTTGAGATTGGAGGAGATAGGTTGTTACTATTCTGATTATAAATCATTATAATGGCGATTCCAGTGGCACAGGACGTCAAAAGACAGACAGATATAGTATAGATTTAGAATGTAACATTACCCCTCGTCCTTTGATCCCGGTTGTTGGCCTTTTCAGTCTGTAAAGAAGCCCTGATAATAATCTTAGTTTGACCCACAAAATAAACATCCTTTGTTTTTAACGATCATGCGATGCGAAATTAAAAAAAAAAAGAAAATGCCGATTTAATTATTGTCTCTTTTTTCACAAAATCCATTTTACCTTTTCTGGTACAAATTCTATAGAAAAAAAAAAAAACCCTTTTACTTGACCGCTGCTATTTTTTTTTTTTCGATAAGAACAAGTCTTAAATTTGTTCGTCTAGTAAAGGAATGAAGAACGTCTCACTTTAAATAGCCGGTGCATTAAGATCAAGGTCAGAACGGTAGATATCCAAGGTCAGAACAATGGATAAATAGGACGGTACACGTGTGGTCATTTTTTTTCGGCGTAGCTCTATAAAGCTGGCTTTTGACCTACTTAGTCTTGATATATGTCTCGAATTAATAAATGTGAGCTATGCTCGATGAGAAGGGGGCTTAATGAATCTGAAAAAAATTTCGATCATGTCAGCCTGCGCGGACAAAGCACGGTACATATTATGGTTACATTTGGAATTTGTGATAAAACCATGATAAACATATTTATTCAACTGGTCTCTGCGGGTCATTTTCGCAGAACTAATTACGGGACCATTTAGGACACCAACGTACAGGGGTTGCTGCTTTAAATCGCCCGGCCGGGTAGAACAGTGGTAAGCTTATCTGACACGTGACCTGGTGGTTGCGATTTCGCTATCCGTTTCAGGCAAACTTTCCTTCCATCGAGTTTTCGCCTATCTCCTCTGATGCATGTGAGAAAAGAAGTCAGTGGCTTGAAAGGAAAGCTGTATTAGTACCGGTGTGAGAAAGCCAGGAAACACGTGCGTAGGTGAAATGACCTCCGCGTCTTGACATAATTATGCTGTTAAACCGGAGTTAAACTCTAATATAAACAAACATACAAACTTAGTTAATCGATTCACTACGACGACCCTTCACGGAATGGATATGGCAGGGGATAATTCTCTTCTGGTAGTATTTGGTAATTTGATATTTCTGTTGTGTAACATTAAAACCCATTACTGTAGAGCCTATGTTTAAATGAACCATGCTTTGTGAAAAGGGGGCCTAACGCATCTGCTAAAAAATCAACTCATAACAGCCTGTGCAGTCCGCGCAGGTTGACATGGGTCGAAACTATTTGCTATTGGTCAACTTTCTGCATGCGTAAGGATCACTCCTCCTCCAGAATCAATCATTCATTAAACTATATGGATTTTATTGATCCCCAATTATGTGATGACCTGCTTGGTATAATAGATTACGGAGATGCATTAAGCGCTCTTTTGCCAGAGCATAGCTCTTTTATTTTCAGACACGCTATTTCGGGCCTCAACAGCTCCTTTCCCATTGATGATTTAGGTAAACTCTAGTTTAGAAAAAACGGACCTAACTTAAAATATACGTTTCAAAAATAAGCATTGCTATGAGTAAAACGATGCAATTGATGACATGGTTGATAATATATGTCCAAAACATGTCTGTGTAAAATTCAGTTCTCTTTATTTTATGTACTTTAGTTTGAAAAAATTTTTTACCCCAATTCAAACAGCTATCCAGGTTCTAGCCAGAAAAGATACTCAGAACTGGTAATCTATATTGCGCCCGCTACGACATGGTGAACATGCAAAACAAGAGCAACAAAGATACAGAGATTAGACTCTAAAATCGGTTACGAGGATGACTTATTGGTACACACGGGTAGGAAACTTAATATTCAGATCAATGGCTCTGACGAGAAAATGTTGTGTTGGTCTTCCGGTTCCAAGAGTATCGGCTCAAAAAGCAGTTGAAAAACTGGTAATCTTGTCATTCCCTTTAACTACGTGTTCTTGTGTCTTTGATATTCATACCAAGGCCCTTTTTTTCACAGTTTGAATCCTCAACTTTGCCATTTTATGTATTTTATCTATTTTTATTATTAGTTATTCTTACATCTTATTGTATTTTATTGGCCTATTTCTAAATTATTCAAACAAGAAATAGTTAATTGAAAACAAAAGTTTATGCAACAGCAACCGGTTGCTTCTGAATTTTATATTTTTGCACAGCGGTTAAACATAAAATCGACTCATGACCCACGCGGTTACCAAAATTGGTTCAATGTTTTCGTGACCCTAGTAAGAAAACAGGGGAAAAAATGGTTTACCTTTCTTTAATTTGTGCAACAGGTATCAGCTGCCTCCGAAAGTGTCGAAGTTGATTTTACGATTTTATGAGCAGCACGTAACAGTCACGTATGGGTGGGATAGTCATCGTAACCAATTCAATGGCCCTAGTAAGAGAAAAGGGAAAAAAATCCCTATATTTGACTTAAGCAACATGTGTCGTCTGCTATGGAATGTGCCGTAAGTCGAATTTTCATGTTTTCGCAGGCGCATAACTGGCACATGAGTCGGTAGTCAACGTAACTGACTTTCTCGTCACAGTATTAAGAGATTAGAAAAAATAATAATAAAAAATTAGTTCCCTTTGCTTGATTTATGCAATAGGAAGCAGTTGTTACTGCAAGAGTTGTCTGTCTTTTTTAGCTACTTGTGACACTATTTTCTGGGATTTCTACACTGTACATTGATCATCTTAGCATATTCAAAGTATCAATGTGCAGCATGCCTGAGTTAGTAACCAATTCAATGGCCCTAGTAAGAGAAAAGGAAAAGAACTTGTTCCCTATATTTGACTTAAGCAACAGGTGTCGTCTGCTATGTTTTCGGGGATGCGCAACGGGCACGTATGAGACGGTGGTCAACGTAACTGGTTTTCTTGCCACGTATAAAGAGATTGAAAAAAACAAAGTTCACTCTGTTTGATTTGTGCAATAGGAAGGAGTTGCTACTGAGAGATTTTAGTATTTTTTTAGCCACTTGTGACATTATTTTTTCGGGGTTTCTACACTGTACATTGATCATCTTAGCATATTCAAAGTATCAATGTACAGTTGGCCTGAATTAGAAAGCAAATCGACTCAAGGGATCAAGGGAAGCCACTCTTGCAAGGTGCTTTAAAACACACAAACAAGGTCTTCTGCCACCCTGTTTTCTTAAATTTTCGCCCATTGGCAGTGAAATCTGGCATGTGTGGATGGTGCAGGTGTGGCAAGGACTGCTTAACAGCTTTCAAAGAAAACTTAAAATCCACTTTTATGCCGATTTTTGTTCACTGTTTTCTAGCGATATTTTCGGGCGGCATTTTAAATGGCTCAAAGTTTTGTGATTGGATGATTGTGGGGGTGTGTCTGCGATTTGATTGGCTGATTGGGCGCAATTCTGAATTTCTCAGAGCTTTTCTGATCTTATAATTTGAAGACAGAGCTGAGATTTGCTTGGCTGATTGGACGCCATTTTGAATTTCTAAAAGCTTTCGTGATTGGATAATAAGAGAGGGCTGAGATTTGATCGGCTGATCGGAAAGGGGGTGATGTTTATATAGTTATGTTAATTTTTCGAGTCATTTCAGGCTATTCTATGGCAAAGAGGGATCAGACCCCTGCACCAAGACCCCCTTTTTCAGAGTTTGAATCCTCAACTTTGCCATTTTATCTATTTTTATCTTTTTTTCAAATATTACTTATTTTTACATCTTATTGTATTTTATTGGACTATTTTTCGGGTCATTTCAGCCTATTCTATGACAAAGAGGAATCATACCCCTGCACCAAGACCCCTTTTGTCAGAGCTTGAATCCTCAACTTTGCCATTTTATCTATTTTGATAAGTTATTCTTATATCTTATTGAATTTTATTGGCCTATTTCTAAATTCTTCAAACAAGAAAATGTTTTTTGAAAGAAGTTTATGCAACAGCAACCGGTTGCTTTTTTTTAATTTCATATTTTTGCGCAGCAGTTAAACATAAAATCGACTCGTGACTCACCAAAATTGGTTCAATGTTTTCGTGACCCTGTTAAGAAAACAGGGAAAAGTTTGGTTTACCTTTCTTTGATTTGTGCAACAGGTATCAGTTGCCTCCGAAAGTGTCGAAGTTGATTTTACAATTTTATGCACAGCACGTAATAGTCACGTATGGGTGGGATAGGCATCGTAACCAATTCAATAGTCCTAGTAAGAGAAAGGAAAAAAAAAAAAAATCCCTATATTTGACTTAAACAACATGTGTCGTCTGCTATGGAATGTGCCATAAGTCGAATTTTCATGTTTTCGCAGGCGCGTAACTGGCACATGAGTCGGTAGTCAACGTAACTGGGTTTATCGTCACCGTATGAAGAAATCAAAAAGAAAAATTTAGTTTAAACATTTTATTCAATATAATAGTTACATACATGTTAATATACCAAAAATTCAAAATACATGAAAAGGATTGGAACGAAAGCTGTAAGCTTATAAAGTTCCTCTCCTGAAAGTCACGTCAGTGTCAGTTGTTAAACAGTAATAGAAATTGCAACAATATATGATCAACTCTTGAGTGTGAGAGACAGAGAGAGAGAGAGAGAGAGACAGAGAAAAAGAGAGGCGTGGAATGCCACCAACAAATATTCTGGTTTCAGACAAAAAAAAAAAAAAATCTGAAAAAATCAACTTTTAAAACGTTTAGTGTCAACAATGTGTGAGTGAACCGCTGAGAATATTTTTTCGTTATCGGCAAGACTGAGAGTCTCGTCTCCAAAAAGAAGTGTCTGCAGGCTTACAGTGGAAATTACTGACACGCTTTGAAATAAACTATTTCTAGGTTCACGATAGTATTTACAGTCAAAGAAATAATGCTGATTTGATTCAATTTCACCACAAGCACAAAGAGGAGAATCAATTACGTTTCTGAAATAAAGGTGTTGATGAAGTGAACTACATTTAGTTCGCAGCCTAGCATGAATGATTTGAATCCTCCTCTCTCCAAAAAAATATAGCCTATTTGGATTTGCTTTATCTCTATTGATATAACGTTTAAATGCTGAAAGGGAGTCCAGGTTTCTAACATCAATGGGTAAAGCATTCCAATCGGTAACAACAGAGGGTAAAAAGGAGTTTAGATAAAGATTAGTTCTGCAAGCTATATTTTGTAGATTGTGAGATCCTCTAAGGCTGTAGGATGAAGTACTTCCTACTGTTACGGGCACTATCGAATTTAAATAAGAAGGGGCTAGTCCTTTTACCATTTTAAAAAACAATATAAGTTTGTGTTTATATCTTCTTTCACTAAGTGTTTCCCACCATGACTCTTTGGTAAGATCCGCTAAAGACACAAGTTTACTGCATCCAGTTACAATTCTTGCAGCTTCACTTTGTACTTTTTCAATTTGTTCTTTCTGGTATTGAGATAGATTCATCCAAATAACATCTGCATATTCAAGAACTGAACGGATAAAAGAAAAATATATTATCTGTAAAGATGTTCGATCTAGGCGCAACTTTAGACTTCGCATAATTCCAATTCTCTTCCATGCCTTTTTTAAAGTATGATTTACATGGTAATCCCAAGAACCATCATTAGAAATGAAAATACCGAGATGCTTATGAACCTGCACAGATGGAATTTCAACACTAGACATAAAAAGCTTCGGGTGAACAGGTTTATTACGTTTACGGGATATTATTAAAGATTCTGATTTTGAGGGATTGAACTTTACAAGCCACCTATTTGCCCAGTCTGTAATTTTATTGATGTCTGTCTGTAAAATTGTACCTGCTGTATCAGGATCACCTACCACCATGGATAAACTGGTGTCATCTGCAAATAGGTTTATATTTGACTCAATATCATTTACTATGTCATTAATGTAGACTAGAAATAGGAGAGGACCGAGAATAGATCCTTGCGGGACTCCCGCATTAATAGAACTCAAGTCTGAGACAGCACCAGGGAGAACAACCCTCTGATACCTGTTCGAGAGGTAGTCCGAAAACCATGAAAGAAGTTTACCACAGATTCAAGCTTTGTGCATCTTAAATAGAAGCCCTTTGTGCCATACTTTGTCGAAGGCTTTACTAATATCAAAAAATATAACTCGGACTTCTAGTCCTTCATCCAAGGCTTTGCAGATTTTATCATATAGAAATACAACTTGGTTGACGGTTGAGTCTCCGGGTAAAAAACCTGATTGACAAGGTGTGAAAAAATTGGTATCGTTTAGATGGTTGAAGACATGTTTAAATTCTTTCAAATACCTTTTCCATAGTGTTTAATAGCGATACTGGTCGGTAATTAGATGCAAGAGCAGAGTCACCGCTTTTAAAGATTGGACAAACATTAGAAATTTTCCAAGAAGAGGGAAATACACATGTGTACAAAGACTGATTATAGATTTGACTCAGAGGCTTAGATATTTGACGCGCAACCTCCATTAGAATTCGATTATTGATACCATCTGGACCAGATGCCTTACCTAAACGGAGCGTTCTTAACACATCTAACATCTCAGCGGGAGTAATTGTTATTGAATCTAAGGAGTTGCCATCAACTTGGTTAATATTATCAAGAAGATTATTGGATGAGTCGTCAATGGTTGATTGCTTTGCAAAGAATGAATTTAATACATTAGCCTTTTCGTGTTCATCAACGACCATTGTGTCAGTTGTGTCATCAATTAGTGGAGGTATAGAGGAAGAAGACAATGGGCTTATAAAAGATTTCAAAACTCTCCACCAATCTCTTGGTGTTATATCACTTGAGCTTAATTTTAGTGCCATTTGGTCTAAATGGTCTTGCTTTCTTTGTCTAATGAGAGCAATAATTTCGTTTCTTAAAGCTTTGAATTTGGACCATTGATACTGATTGTTTGTACGTTTAGCTTTCTGGTATACTCTTTTCCGTTGCCTAATTTTTCTTTTTATCAAACTATTAATCCATGGAGGTTCATGTGGGTTAATAGCTATCACCTTATTTGGAATGCAGTTCTTTGATTCTTTGGTTATAATACCTGTAATATTTTGAGTAAAAGTATCATTGTTGTTGTCTTGCAGCTGATCCCAGTTAACATTTTCGAGTATATTTCTCAACTTGTTATAATCACCTTGTTCATATTTCCATATTGTGCGTTTGAAAGTTTTATATTTAGGTTTTAAGAAGTTGAACACAGCAAAGACTGGACAGTGATACCTTATGCTAAGATCAAGACACGGTTCACCGACTCCAGAAGTTAAAATGGAATCTTTGTTTGTTACAAAAAGAAGGTCTATTATAGTAGCAGAATTTTCAGTGAAATGGGTAGGTTCGTCAATGCACTGTATCATATTAAACTGATTGCAAAATGATTCTACTTTTCTGGACTGAATTGGATTCAATGTGTTCAAGTTAAAATCTCCGGTGACTATTACATCAGAAATGTTTGAATCTATTGCTAGACCAATGGAATCTTCAATTAAAGAATTGTAGATTGAATCTGAGCTCGGTGGTCTATAAAAGACGCCATACAGAACATTTCTTTTGTTTTGCAATTTGATCTGGATCCAGATACACTCTAGTCGATTTAACTCTAGATCATGCCTCCATGTATATGTCAATGTATCCTTTACATAAAGGATAACACCTCCATATCCATCACTGACTCTGTCTTTACGTTCTGGAGGATGAAATGTAGGCAAAAGCAGATCTTGTGTCGACACTGATGTATTTAACCAAGTTTCAGAAAAGATACAAGATCAAAATAAGAACATTCTGATATCAGCACATCAACTTTGTTTGCCAGACTTTGCACGTTATAGTGTACGGTAGACAAGTGATTTGGAAGATTTAGAAAATTATATAAATCTGTCGAGCTTGACGAATGATCTAGATGGTTACCACTATCTGGACCTGGATTAGGATGAATATCACCACAAAGCAAAATGAGCCGTCCAATCCATACAACAAAAAACAGAGTGGCAAAACGAAAAAAAATGTGATAAAAACCAATATGAGTATTTTATATTTTGGTCCTGTTTATCGCTAATAAGAATTCGAGTTTTATTTTGATAAATAACTTGTTGGGTCAGACGAACCGTTGACTTAATACTTAAAAGCATAGAATGTAGATGTACTGGGGATATCTGGATTAGTGCAAGAGCAAAGACAGTTATCGTAAGACTGAATCTTAGTTTTGGACGGTATGCTGGCATCAAAGGATAAAAATCCCTACTTTGTCGTCTCATGTTATATGATCAATAATGGACAGAAATAATACAAAGCACAGCATACGTCCATGACACAGTTCAGCTATTACCATAATAAAGTAAGTACACAAAAAAATGCAGAAAATTGGTTGGCACTCCACAGGCACAGGAAAAAGTGTAATAAACATGTTAGTAGTAAATTGAAATAATGAAAGCAAATAAATGAAATAATAAAACATTTGTACAAAAATACATATAAATATATGTGAATGCGTCATTTCTATCAAACATTACTAAGTTCTTATAATTTCAATCTTGATAATTAATAGGATGCTATTATATGTACTGCATGGACATAGAAAATCGGGGGAAAACCCGCACATTTTGAAATTAAACAGATAAGATATACATCTTCATGTATAGACATACATGTATTCATTTAAACAATATTTTCACAGCAAATTTTTGACCAGTTTACCGATAAGAAATCAAAACTGTTCGATACTTCCTCATCACACATTAAAGTTAACATTTTCATGGGTTGAAATTGTAGCAATATTAGAGAAGCGGATATATCAAGGTACAGGTTTTTGTGAGCAGTGGCTTTTTGTTATAATACTACAGATAAATGCAAATGAAACTTTAACAAACAAGTGAAACAGGAAAGAACAATAATTATTCATTTGGAAAAAAAAAAAAAAAAATCAATGTGTCTAGGACTGTAGATTAAGATCAGACAGCCCAAAACGGACTGCCTGATCATCAATCTGTTCTGTCTCGTATTCAGAGATACCCCCACGAAGCGACTGTGACATTACGATTTGAATTTTATAAAATGGCTAAATGTATTCTCATTAAAATTACGTGGAGAAAAAAAAAATATATATATATATATAAACAGACCAGTCTTAAATGTGGCCCTTCAGATTTTGGGACGAAAATTTTACAAAAATACAAAAAAATCATCCTTATGCTCCCAAAGCCTCTTCATTTTCATTCATAAAACCCAAGTAGCCGAAAACCATCCGACAACAAGAGAAATTAGAGATTTACTACGGCCCAGGTCGGGAAACACGGTCTATTTTTACATGGCCCGATACGATAGGTAACTCGCTCATTTGCATACCGGAAATAAACATTGTGTAACACAGACGAAGCTTCAAACATGGCGTCAGAAGAAGACATTATGGTAAATAATTACGCTTTTGTTACAAATTACGCTCAAATAAAGAAGTTAATCAAAAATCAAAGACCCGTGGTCGATTAATTGTTAAGAATAGTAAACAATCATAATATTTTAAGCTACATTTCTTATCAAAATACGCAAACATTTGGTGCGCGATGTGTTGTGAAAGCGAATAGGGGTTTACTCAAAAGGACCGAAGAATATGCAGCCAAATGAAATTCAGCTGCAATGACATCCGATTAATTGTTGTTTGCATTATTTACGAACTTGACAGGTGAATTAAAAATGACCTGCATGCTTAAATTCGTGTTTCTGTCTGGCAATTAAGAATAACTCCTCATTTTAATCACTATCATGTAATTTTGGTTTATGATGGATCGTTGACGTTGTGTAGTCAATGTAGCTTGTACGTTTTCGACCACTTAGTGTTAACTTCTCAATGCTAGATTTAATTATACATCCTTGTGAACCCTTTTGGCACCATAGGCGAAAAAGGATACTTTTGCGGACGGCATAGATCAAGATCAGACTGCACAGAACGTGCAGTCTGATCTTGGATTTATCTGTCCGCTTGTTTAGTCAACCATATGAGAAAAAAAATCCTTCTGAATCTCAGTGGATTCTACTTTCAGGCATCAAAAAGGATTGAGTTTATATATTTGGCGCTGAAAGAGTTAACTGCATCATTGACAGATTTTTGACAGTTGAAGTGATGCATGAATTTGGAAACATATGAAGGAATCCACATTCAGACTTGAGATACATGTATCTATATTTGCAGAAAAAAATGGAATTATGGAAAGTGTCATATAGATCTATGATTTAAAGACAGATGAGGGATAGCAGCACCCGATGTTTTGATTTTTAAAGATTTGCGTTTAGAACTATAATTGTATATTTCAGATTTCAGGAGAGTCCCTCCTCATCCTTGTCCAAATATCAGCCACCAGAAAAGCTTGTAAGCAGAGGAAAGACAGATTGAAGGGGTAGAAGAAGAGAAGCCTACAAAGGAAGGGTGGCTTCAAAAAAGCCACGAAGAGATGGATCCAAAGAGAAAGGAAAGGGTGCCAGTAGAGGGACAAGAAAATGAAGTGGTGTATTTGAGTTGACAGATGACAAAATGCAGCAAGTTGAAAGCCAAAAATTGAATAATAATAATCAAGCAAGAGTGTGTTTTATGGAACGCCATAACTGTCTTATGTTGTCATAAAACATTTCTTTATGTGATATTTTAGATCGTCTAGTCGTTTTCTTATTCCATTATTTTATATATGCGTTACGAGGTGTGGTCTTTGCATTACGTTATGTGGTCTTTATATTACGTGATGGTGTTTTTAGATTACGTTATGGTGTTAAATTGTTATATTATGTAGTTTCCTCAATACCTTATGTAGTCTTCTTATTACGTTGTGGGGATATTATATGACGTGATGTGGTTTTGAGATTACGTTATGTGGTCTTTATATTACGTGATGGTGTTTTTAGATTACGTTATGGTGTTAAATTGTTATGTCATGTAGTTTTCGCATTACGTTTGGTAGTCTTCGTATTACGTTGTGTTGTTATTATATTACGTGATGTGGTTTTGAAATTACGTTATGGCCTTTTCCTTAATCATTATGATGTTGTTTTAATACATTGCATGGTAAAATTGTTGTATCATGCAATTTTCACATTACGTTTTGTAGTCTTCTTATTACGTTGTGTGGTTATTATATGACGTGGTGTTGTTTTGAGATTATGTTATGGTCACTATTTATGAAAGCATTGTGAGCAACGGAGAAAGTGCTTTTGTAAGCAATTTCTTCTTTCCCACAATGCTTTCTATTAAGTAAGATACTTATTTTACCCAGTACACAGTCGCTTTGAATTTTCCTGTGCAACTTTGATTTTGGACAGGTCTGAAATTTTGTCGTTTGGTAATGGGTTAATATATCAAAGAATAAAGACATTTGATATATAATCGATAGCTATCCGAAGGAACTCTATGTGTATTATTCTGTTTGGTTAAGTTCGACAAAAAATGACAAAAAGTTGAAACCAATCCAAATGATTTTCACATGCAGCCGTTATTATCTATACCCATTATAGCCCAGTTTAGAACGCCATATTAACTCTTTCACTACCGAATAAATAAATTGTATTTGTTCATTGGCTAAAAATACACTTCCGTTGCAAGATGAAGAAACAGTTCATTTATAATCTAGAATGAAAATGTGGACAATATGGATCAGAGATCAGACTGCACGTTCTGTGCAGTCTGATCTTGATCTACACTGTCAACAAAAGCTCCTTGTGTCGTCAACATTAAGGAAAGAGTTTTAATAAATAACGCACCTATACCTTAACTAACATTATTACGTTGAAAATGGCTTCGTCAACAGAAACTTTTGATCCACCCGACCCAGATGGGTTTGCGTGGACTAATCATGGATAACATAAATTATGGTTTTACTGACATCGAAATGGGAAAATGGTCGGATACATGGTGAGGTCAGAAGGGTCCGGAACCCCCGCCCCCACCCCACCCCCCTAGAATTTTCAGAGTAACCATTGTCTGCTAGGAAAATTTACCAAGTACCAAAAACATAGAATGAGCTGAAAAAAATCGAGCGATATACCATGTTGTCTCTTGTTTTTTTGTTTTAAATCTTACTGGAATATTGACTCTCGGTCGCTTAATGAAGATTTCTCTCTGTGGGGTACATTCTAGGTGTATTCGTCGTTTGCCTGCATGCCGAAACAAGAGAGAGATAGAGAGAGCGAGAGAGAGATATGCCGTTAAAAAATAGTTTCGTCAAAGGTTCAGTTCAAACTGCTTTAGCTATAATCTGATCAGTGATTCTTTGTCGATGTTTGGAACACGAATCATGTGACAAAATGAGGTCAGGAGGCTAGTCAACGTTGGTTCAAGCTTTGTGTTGTTTGGAATCTTGTGAGCATTTATTTAATAAACGTAAACATTTTGAACTGGTTCATTTAACATTTAACTCACCGTTATCATTCAATGACTTGAGCTTCGTGAAGTTTGACTTGGCTTGTTTACATAACGTTGATTCACCATTAAAAAAATAATAACTAGATCTAGTAGTAAATAAATAAATAACATTTCATGCTTGTAAAAAGAATGACACTATTTCATGATCCACAAATCGGCTTTTAAGATCAGAAAGACCCGGATTCAGTTTATTTTCGCAGGGGAACCCTGTCTTTCGATAAGGGGCTCTGCATCCTTAATCCTGGATAGAGGACGGCTCCAAACCCCAGATTCCCCTTCCACAATTGTGTAAGTTGAAAAAAGCTCCTGCTACGCGCCTGGGCCTATTGAGAATAGGGTCTGTAAATCTCGTTTAAATGAAATGCACTTCCGGGATCACTGGTCGCCATATTGAGATTTTTTCCACTATTTTGCTTGTGTATGTACCGACAGTCGTGACGCTACTCTGACGTGTTTGTCATTTAAATTCTCAAAAAAGGGTATGGAGAGGAAAAACTGGAGATGAAAGATGTTGGCAAGGGTTAAAATATTGTTGAGAAATAAAGCTGTAATTTAAAAACAGGCCGTGGAATCGGCGAAAACCCGTAACCCAGTTTCCATACATTGTTGCAATGGACATATGCTCGGTCGATTTCTGATCTAAAGAGGTCCAACTAACCTAGTTTTGTCAATTAAATAATGTTTCTAACCATTTCAATATTGAAATGCACCCGAGTCGAGTGTTCGGGAGCGTTTAGAAACATATTGCCGCTTTGATACGTTTCGCACCAGTGTAGTTTCGCACCTAAGTCTCCTTTACACCATATTTAATGCTGCTGATAATGACATTTGCAATTAATCGACCTCAGTTTAATTATTTAATTGCCCTAGAGAGCTAGTTGCATACATAAGTACAAAGAAAATTCTTAATTGGCTGTGAGTTAATGACTTCAAAACCTATTTTGGCATCTTTTGTTGAATTATTTTCAGGTTTCTAATTCATTAGTTCACTGGGAACTGAGTAAATAGGCTTAACGCTTTCTAAATAAATCAAACGGGCATTTCATCCTAGAAATAAGATCTCATAAGAATAATGTTGAGATTGCTTTTGTCTGGAATGTAATAGCAAAGCGATCAATGTAGATCAGAGATCAGACTGCACACCTTGTGCAGTCTGATCTTGATCTAGAGTACATTGTTTGCAAAAGCAACTTAAGTGGTAAAAGACACTTTGAGGGTTATAACAAAGAATTGCAGACTTTTCGAATAGATCAACTCAAGATCAGTACAAGTACTTGAGCTTGCTCATTTAGGTGTAGCCCTTACAAGTGTAATATTTCTAATGATGAAATATTCTCTAGAAAGTGGGTTTTTTTTTAAATACATTGCTTTATCCTTTTTCTGCAGGAGGGCAGATAGGCCATGAAATCCTAACTTCAGATTATGCAGTTGTCACTGTACTGATGGTATAAGAGGAGATGGACCAAGCTTGTTATTTTACAGCCAGGTGAAATTTCCAGATAAAGCTACAGCAATGAGGTTACTATATTGCAGTATTTTAATTATCTAGGATTCATAAATATTTAACAAATTGGTCTACTGGTATCAAGAGGATAAAAGTCAAATTTGACTTATAGTTTTCATATTTCAATATTGATGAGACACATATTACAAATAGTATTTGCAGAGCCTGAGGGAAAATAAAATTTGGCTCTAAAGATGGGTTTTGACAAAGAAAATGGTAGAAAACATTGTTGATGGACAAAATGCTGGTAACCAGGAATTTCTTATCCAACAATGCTCTCAATACCTTTTACGTCAGAGTGCTCCCAAAAAACACTGGATTTTTTGGTAAAGGATTCAAGTGGAAGTAACCAAATTTTGCAAAAACTGACATGCTATGTTTCCCTATCAAATCAATTCTAATGTAGTACACAAGTTAGCAAAGTGTGCAGGGAGACACTCAGGCTTCGATAGAATTCTGGTCTGATTAATGTTCACAGAAATGGGTATCCTGAAGGACTGCACTCATGTTTCAAGTCAATGATTTTCATAATTTCATTTCAGATGCTGTTGTTCATTTCTAATATGTTACACAGGATGTCACCTTTAAACGTCCAGTTGGTGGTCAGTCACATGTTTGAAGATCAGAAACTGACCACTTTATTTAAGCCAATACATAATTTCATGCATGTTGACTCTACAGTGAGATTCAGCAGCTTCAGAACAATTATAATATCTGTCCAAAACATCTGTTCAGTGCCGCATGAAATATTATGTATTTCAGAAGCTTTGGATATGCCAAGCCAATAAAGTACAAGACAAGATTCATTAATTCATGACAGTCCAAAAGATAACAGAATGTACCATAAGATATGACTGGCCAGTCATTTTCCTATAGTACTTAGAAGAGTAGGCATTCTGCTAGCTCTTTTTCAAATGAGCCTGTGTTTAAACAGCCGGGGGGGGGGGGGGGGGGGGGAAAGCTGTAACAATTGTGAGAAAAAGAGAAAATGTTGGAAATTCTTTTCCCACAGTGTTTTCTACCCATTCAAAGACAAAATTCACCAGTTGAACTATATATCACCTGCTAATCCTCTCAATTTGAACCAGTCCAAATTTTGTTTTGTGAGTTAACCTTTTACCAAATAATTCTGTTTTTAATACCCTGATGCAGAGAGTTTTCGACTACATTGAAGGAAGAGGAGAAAAAAGCTAGTCACAGCTTTTAATACTTTTCCGATAACGTCTCCTTTCATAAATAAACCTCAACATTTGAGCTACAATTGTGTCATCCTCCAACATTGCTTTCAAAATAGACATGTCGAAAATTTTGTTAAATGGTAAAAAGTTAAAATAGTTGAATGTGTTATCCTAATGGCAATCTAGTTTCTTCATTCTTGATTTTTATACCAGGCCTACTTCTTATACAGCCCTTGTTTAACTCAACCTTGCAAGCTGTTGGACCATAGACAGTCTGGTGATATATCAGCAGATAAAGGGATCAACACACTATCACTTGTAGATATCTTTTTGTGTCTTGGAGCAGACCGATTTTGAAAACATTTTTGACCTAGGGACAAATTGGTCAAAATAAGCAATATCTGCTTTTGACATGATTTCATGCATACCCAAGGTTTACTATTTGATTATTTTTCACACAATTTACAAGGATGCTTCTGAAGTTTTATGCTGCAAATATGTTCCAGAAGCTATTAATATATTTGATGACTGGTAAGTCTGTACCCAAAAAATTTTGAGTTTTAACAACCTTGCAGAAAAATGCTTTAGGAAACATTGTGGGAAAAGACAACTAACAATTTCTCCTTTCAACACAATGTTTTCTACCCTTTAATAGGTAAATTGTACACTGTGAGCCAAAATCAATGAGTCGTCTGCAAATGCTTTGAGATTGAAGAAGTCCAGAATTTTATCAGTTGGTAAAGATTAAAAGAAATAAAAGTGAGAAGTCTTGAAAGTTTTGTGCATATTTATCTTTATTATATTAATTTTGTAGTAACATAACACTTTTATATTATTCTCATGTTATTCAGGTCACTTGATGGAGCAAGTTTCTGCTTTAGAAAAATATTGTTAAAAAATCCAAAATTGTTTATTAATTTGCCATTTTTCATAATGCTTTCAAAGGACTATTTGTGCAGCTAATTAGACTTGTATGTAACTGAATTTCTTTTTTCATACAATGTCAAAATGACTGAATTTTACTACATGTATACTGCTTTCACTCTTAAAGTGGCATCAAGGATTTTTGTTCTAAACATAAACAAGAATATTGCTTTTCCTTTATTTAGCAACGTCTTGAAACCTACATGCACCTTTACTTTTAACACTAGATAAAATCTGAGGCAAAAGGAGAGAAATAATTGAAAGATTGAGATGAAAACATTGTGGGAAATAGATATTGCTGACTGTGAGCAATATCATATTTGGTCACAACATTTTCAAAGCAGTCTGCTGCAATGCTGTTTTAATTTAGTGTCATTTCATGGTTAGGATTTATAGTTCTTTTAACTGTTACTGATTTTGAAAAATATTGGTAAATATTAGCATGAACTTCTTTGCAGTGCAAAGATGGTAGACATAGAACATTAATACCATAGCACTTTTTTTCTTTAACTAAATGTTTTTATGACTGCATGTCCAATGATATGAGACCGCGATTGCACAAATTATAACATGTGGTCCCTGTGAGGTGTAGTTGTCGTGCAATCATGGTTCCTTTTTAGGGTCGTTCTTCTAGCAGGAGAAAGCTCTGAAAGTATATTAGTAAGAGATGTTTATAAATATAGTATCTCAATAAATACAAGTTTTTAGCAAAAAGTGCTTAACTCTTTAGCATAGGACAAAATCCTAGACTTGTCCAATCGAAAACGTTTGGAAACAACAATTTAAATGTGGCTGGAAGGATGGAATTTGTCTTTGAATGAGTAGAAAAGATTGTGGAAAAAGGAGAAAATGCTGGTAATCAGCATTACTGATAACCAGCATTTTCTCCTTTTCCCACAATGTTATCAAAAGGCTTCTTCCTCAGGATCGTAAAACTCCAGATTGTGTGGTAAAAGGTTAAGGAACGCTTTCCTTATCCCATTCATTTACATGTATCTATCTGTTTGTGAATTTGTCTATTGTTGACAGTTTCTTTGAAACTATCTTGAACTGAGTTTGAAGCTGCCTTCAACAGAATTTCTGTCTAATGACAGCTGCCAAAATTTAATGCTGAAAGCAGCCAAAAACTTGATTCAATCGATAATTAATCACACCTGAAAGTTCACCTTCCCAGGAGTTTCTTAACTCTCCCTTGTAATTATCCCTCACAGGATTCTTCCTAAGCAAATGGCTGTTTTTCAGCCAACAGATTTCTTTACCAAACTGACTAAAATTGCATTGATATTCATCAAATGGAAGGATCACAGCTCAAAAATATTGTGTGGACAAGTGTATTACTAGTGTTGAGATGTTCAGAAACAGGGATAATACATGTACCAAAATACTCTTGCAATTTTGTTGTTATACTCCACAAAAATGGTCTGATGGTTGGAGTTTTGTTTATTTCTCTGTACTGAGCCAACATTATGATAACAAAAATTTCTTTATATTATACTGTGACAACACTGATTTTCATTAGTAATTTTAGTAAGTCTATTCTTATGGGACAGTTTTTTCCAAATAATGCTTGTACATGTATAAAATAACTTTTAATTAAATAATAATAGAATACCTTGAAAGTCTTTGTATTGTCTCAATAGCTGTCATAAATTATTGTCCTTTGCTGGATTACACAGGACATAATATCTTTCCAATGAAGATTTACTGGTACCAAAGATTCACTGATACCAAAGTTCTCTCCCACAAACCCATCCTGGGATACTGAAAGAATTTCTATACCTGCAATAAATGACAAGAAGGCCATTGTTATAATCACTGACATAAGCCTTTCGATCTTGAGTCTGTTCGTCTGTATGTGTAACACACCAATAAGGCCTTGCACTGGGACATTTTTTATGCAAATTGCATGTTGAATTTTAACGTGTATAGTCTATATCAAAGATCTGGGTAGGCTGTTACCAAACAACAGGGTTAATGACTTGTATAAATTGAAAGCAATAGTAGACGAAAAAGTAAGAGTGGCTAAACAATTCAAATTCATTTATGGAAGGGTTGAAAACATCCTGAGAAAAGGAAGACATGCTGGTTACCAGCATTTACTCCTATTTCCATAATGGTTTCATAAACCGTTTTCTGTAGAGATAAAAGTGAAGGGTTAAACATCTCATTCATATGCCAGACAGTGCACCTGGTCATGGGTATCTTTCCAAACTACCATGCACAACACTAATATTCAGTGTGCACAGTGGAACAAGCATGTTGCATATTTCTTTAATGATCCTTGGCCTGTGAAGCACAATTAATCCTTTGCCACACAATCCTGAATTTTAAAGACCCAGAGGAAGAAGCCTTTTGAAAATAGTTGGAAAAGGATTTAATGCTGGTAACCAGCATCTTCTCCTTTTTCAACAATATTTTCTAAATTCTCAAATAAATTTCCATCATTCGAGACATATACGGTATTAATTGTCATCTGCAAATCCTTTCAATTTGGACCAGTCAAAGATTCTGTCTTGTGGTAAAAAGATAAATATGCTTTTCAGCAAAGTGTCGGTCGAGATCAGACTGCACTGAACATGCAGTCTGATCTTGAATCTGAACTGTCTTATATGGTTTGATCTTTGAAAACATAAAACTGGATGTCTTTAAATACTGGAATATTATCAGAGGTTGAATTTAACAGCGAAAAGGTAGATCTGTGCCATCGCCCTCGGCAAACTGAGGATTACAAGTATAAATATCTGCTTTCAAACGTCTGGCTTCGTACTTATGCTCTCATTTTAGGCCTTCACACAACTGTAGTTTTGTAAAAGAAACGTGATTCACCTATTTTGATTCAAGTCCGTCAAAAAAACATTATTCTATTAAATACGAAACCGAAAGTAGGATCAACCATCAACCTGTTTACCTGCTTTGAATACGATCTGTTCTTTATTGTGGTGTATACATAGTCACATATCGTTCTCTGATCGATTACTGAAATTTTCAAATCGCTTGGACTTCTAAAATCTGACTTAATCCTCCGTAATTGCATCTTGTTTCTCTCTGAAGTGACGTAATCGGTGTCAAATTTCCGTACATAGCCGAACGATTAGTGCTCACCACGTCGTAATGAAGAAACATCACGTCATGTTATAACCACACAACGTAACAAGAAGAATACCATAAGGTAATATGAAAACAACTCGACAAAGCAATTAAACCAAACCAAATATTAAAAGGACATCACCATAATTAAAGAGAATAACATAACGTAATGCCGGCACAAGGAGCTTTTGTGGACTGTGTAGATCAAAATCAGACTGCACAAAAGTGCATTCTGATCTCTGATCCACATTGTCCACATTTTCATTCTAGATTATAAATGAACCGTTTCTTCATCTTGCAACGGAAGTGTATTTTTAGTCAATGAACAAATACAATTTATTTATTCGGTAGTGAAAGAGTTAATATGGCGTTCTAAACTGGGCTATAATGGGTATAGATAATAACGGCTGCATGTGAAAATCATTTAAATTGGTTTCAACTTTTTGTCATTTTTTGTCGAACTTAACCAAACAGAATAATACACATAGAGTTCCTTCGGATAGCTATCGATTATATATCAAATGTCTTTATTCTTTGATATATTAACCCATTACCAAACGACAAAATTTCAGACCTGTCCAAAATAAAAGTTGCACAGGAAAATTCAAAGTGATTGTGTACTGGGTAAAATAAGTATCTTACTTAGTAGAAAGCATTGTGGGAAAGAAGAAATTGCTTACAAAAGCACTTTCTCCGTTGCTCACAATGCTTTCATAAATAGTGACCATAACATAATCACAAAACAACACCACGTCATATAATAACCACACAACGTAATAAGAAGACTACAAAACGTAGTGTGAAAACTGCATGATGCAACAATTTTACCATGCAATGTATTAAAACGACATCATAATGATTAAGGAAAAGGCCATAACGTAATTTCAAAACCACATCACGTTGTAAGGGTTCAGCGGACTGGCTGAAGGTCCTTATAGTCAGGTTGGAAAAACGGTGGAACAATAAATAAAACACGAGACGAGGTTTTCTCTCAATAGGAAGTTCACATGACGTGGCTTCTCAATTTTATTAACGGTGGTATGAAATGGTACTCCCGCTCTAAATCTCACTCTCTCTCCAATATTATGGTAAGGCTTAAAATTGCGTTTTATAGGCTAAAGGCTCAAGGTTAAACATATGAATACCAGGGACGTGACCTATGCGACAGGATCTTCCTCAAATAAACGATAATATTATACAATCACCATCTCAAACATTGGTATGGATACAAAGCAAGTTTTTGGTAAAGGAATATGGCTCGACATAACTTCAGTACTTTGATTCCCGTATGTAACGGTCTGATCTATCAGACTGATCTTCAAAAGATATCTGCTTTCAAATTGTTGATTAATGTCCTTAGACAATTAAAAGACTAGAGCTGAATGTTTAAAATACTTTTTGGAACCTTTTTATTATCTAGTAGGTTCTAGAATGTCGTGGTTTTGAAGTTTTCTTTATGTTGTTCACAACTCAGGTGATCTGAGGAAAATGCCGACATTTGAAATCTGCCGCCTTATATAACTTTACAAGACTGGTCACCTGACCGGAACGAGCCAATCAGCATACAGATTAATGAAAGCATTGTGATTTACCCTCTCAAAAATAAGCATGGCATAGTCTTAAAACATAAATGTATAAACAGCTCTTTACAAAAATGTACTGCTTATTAGATCAGCAGAATTTAAATAAGGTAAGCAGATGCCAAAACATAAGTTGGACAAAAGCAGATGCAATAAAACCTCTGCGTAAGCATACATGGGAAATTGTGACCTTCCGCACCAAGGATACTTGACGTAAAATAGCACAATTTCTCTTCTAGACAGATGCATCGTGTTGTTTTCTGCTTAATTCATGCTAGAAGCTAAAATTACACATAGAATAATATAATAATAATGCAAGATCAAAATTCAATCACATAAAAACAGGCAGGCTATACAAATACTGAAAATAGTTCCAGCAGTTACTCTGCGGTAATATTTTGAAATGGCTTCGCTAACAAAATCTGGAGGTAGCAAATCTATACTGACTATTACTAGTAAATTAACCAAAGTAATACTAATCAATAGTACTGAAATACATGAAATAACCTGGATGAAAAATACATGTAAACAACAATAACAACAACGGTCAAATAGAGTTATAAATGTTTCCTTGTATAATCTTGCTGTTCGAAAGTCTGTCATCATGTTGAAGCTGTGAAATAACATCTCAAACGGCAGTTAATCACTAGAGTTTGTGCTTTTGGAACTGAATACTAATGAAAGAGGACATCTCCACATCATCAGATACAAAGGTAAGTGGGTTTTACTTGTTTTGACTGTAAGACAAAGGATTTCTTCGTCTGGTACGATCGTGTGTCATTGGTTTTCACAGATTTGTATTTTGTTGAGTGGACATCTCAGCAGGCCATGGATCGTCATGGTAGTTAATACATGGTAAATATAGGCCTCAAAACAGGTGCCAAGGATGAAATACAGGTTATGGAATAGATTTTATACTTCTGGGGTCTGGTTAAAGGCTAAATTTGGTAACTGGGTTACTTTTGATGGCTGGTACTGAGGTATTTTCTTACAACGTAATATAATAACAATCACTGGCTAAAATAAGTTGATGTGTCTTAACCCTTTCCCGAACAATCCCGGGTTTGTACGACCCTAGGAAAGAAGGCTTTGAAAACATTGTGGGAAAAGGAGAAAATGCTGGTTACCAGCATTTTCTCCTTTTCCCACAATGTTTTGTACCCTATCAAGTACAGAAAGCATCATTTGTTGTACTTTTAATTTATCACCTGAAGACACTTTCAATCTGGTCTATTCCAAAATGTTGCTTGGGAAAGGGTTAAGGTTTAACCCTTTACCACATGACAAATTTTAGACCTATCCAAATTGAAAGCATTTGCAGACGACAATTTCAATGTGGCTCAATGATGCAATTTTTATTTGATGGAGAAGAAAACATGGTGTGAAAAGGAGAAAATGATGGTTACTAGCATTTTTTCCCTTTCCCACAATGTTTTCAAAAGGCTTCTTCTTCAAGGTCGTTAAAAGTCAGCATTGTGTGGTAAAGGGTTAAAGAACATTATGAAAAGAGGAAACTAGATGGTTACCAGTAATTTCATCTTTTCCCTAAGCTCTGTCAAAAGGTTTTTTATTTAGGTCATTTTCCCTTTCCCAAATGACAAATTTTAGACTCTTTCAAATTCAAAACTTCTGCAGATGACAAATTAAAATGAGTCAGAAATGAGCTTGAGCTCTTTGATAGGTTTGAGAAAATTGAGGGAAAAGGAGGAAATGCTAGTTACCAGCATTTTCTCCTTTTCTCACAAAGTTTTTAAAGCCTTCTTTCCCAGGAATGCTTTGGTAAATGTTGAAATTGAAATATGCATATGCATACTTTGTGACAACAATTCATTCTAGATATTTATTTTGCTGCAATGTTATCAAAATTGCTTGTTCTCATAAGCAAGAAAAGCTATGATTTGCTTTCTATGGGTTTTGGCCTTCATTAGTTCTCCATGTAGCCAAGTGTTTCATTTAAATGCTGTTAACTCAATGGACTTTCAACGACACTGATGAAAAGGGCTTTTGAAAACATTGTGGGAAAAGGAGATATTGCTGGTTACCAGCATTTTCTCTTTTTCCCACAATGTTTTCTATCCTATCAAAGACATTAATCATCATTTTAGCATCATTTAATTTGTCATACTCAAATACTTTGGATTTGGTCCAGACCAAAATTTTGTTATTTGGTAAACAGATTAGGTACAAGTTAACCTTAGCACATCCAGCTCTATATGATTACTTTTCTCGTACATTTAAAATAACATAAAGAAGTACAAAAAGCAACATTACACTGATATGCAAGTGATTAGTAAATTAGTGCAAAAAGAAACAAAAGCAGAAAAGAAATGGATGTACAACCCTCAATTCTAACATCCCTGATGATGACAACCAGCATTTTCTCTTTTGCCACCACTGCTTTCTACCCCCTCATAGATAAATCCCTTGAGTCATAGTTATGTTGTCTGCAAATACTTTAAATTAGGAAGAGTTTAACATTTTGTCATTTTCTAGAGATTAAACAGGATTTGAAGTAAACCAGACAAAATCAACATTACTGTGAAGTTGCAACACTAGCAATAGATACAGAATGCTGATTTAAATTCTTGATTAGATGAAAGTGAACTCTAATATTCAAATGCAATTGCACAGTATTCGAGTATTTGGAAGGCTTTATCTGCAAAATTCTTGTTTTTTTTTTGTCCTCTTCACATGAAGGCTTTTAAAAGTATTATCAGAAAATAAAAAGGTAAAGTAATGGTTACAGTAATGATCATTTTCTCTTCTTTTTTCAAATTTCTACAAAAAGTGCTGTCTTTAAATTATTTCAAATCGACTAAGCTGATTTTTTTTTTTTTTTGTCTTATTTGACCATAGACAGTCTTGCAAATACTGGACCTCACTCAACTGGCTGCTTTCCCACATTAACATTGTCAAAACAATTTCATGTATCAGCATTGAGGGAGGAATGAATTCATCAGTCCTGTGGAAGAAATAGACCAAGCTTGGAATTCGAACCAGCAACTGCTGTTCTCAAGTCCTGTACGCTACCGACTGCCTGACAGGATCTAGGCACTACTATCACAGCAAACTTAATACATGTACACTTATTTTTTTTGATCTGTTAATATCTACTGATGCATTATCATTGTTATATTTTTGTTTTGGATTTATTTAAATCACTGAGCATTGAGCTCCAAAATCTTTCAATAGGGATCTTTGATTGAGTTTGGTTTAGGTAGATACTGAAGCCATGGTGTTTGTTTCTCAGGAACTTCCTTTGTTGTTGGTGATGTTATAGGGGCACTCGTTGTGGCAATTTGAGTAGAATCACCTCCCGCTTTCTTACTTTAAGCTGATTTTTGACTCGCCACTACAATAACTCTCAAAACTCAAAAATGACAGTAATGTTTTAAAGTAACTGTGGTTCTTCTGTTCTTTCTTGTGTTTGACAGTCCAGTGATTGGCAGCTTTGGAATGGACTCTTATGTAACTGAAATTATATTCATACTTTTTTCTTAAATTTTCTGTAAAAAAAAATGTGAAATCAATTTTTTACCCTCCGAAAACTAATGTTTATGAAGAAGACAGGAAAACAACCCTGAACTGTTTATCAGTCTGCAATCATTCAATGTGATTATTATGAATATGTCACACAATTTTCGGAATGGATGACAAAGTTATTTTCAGTATTTTTTGCTGTAGCATTTTGTTTCGCTGAAAAGAAGGGAAAAACTTATTCTAAGTGTCAAACATTGAGGCACTTACTGTATTCGCTTTCAAAAGTTTTTCTCATGGTAGAACAAATGTTCAGGTTTAGCAATTACCTGTGATGGGTTTTGTGCAATCAAGATCCAAAGTTTCTTTCAAACTGCCAGTGTATGTCTCAATAATATCTAAGTCAACAAGAAAACAAGTCATGTGGTTTTTGAAAGGAGGTCATTTGAATAATTTTATCAATAGGTTACACGTTTTAGAAACTGTATCAGTTCCAGGTTAAGATGATTTATATCACAAAACCATCTTAGTTATGTTATAATTATTTTTTTTTAACTTACCAATATTCTCCGTCTACTCTTTTTGTATGGTCTATTCACATGTTCCATGTAAGTCAACTGCAGCAAGCTGACATCTACACTTATACACTGTATACCTGCAATTTTTTATTTTTCATATTTGCTTTCATGTTTATGATAAACTTGTTGAAAAGTTAATAAAAGTAGCAAACAGTTTCACTTTCAAGTACATGTATTTACTTTTTCCCTGTCAAGAAGTGTTCAGTGCTATTGTAACTTGAGCAATCAGCTGATTCTGTGGTGTTAAAAAATATGCCACTTTTAATGTAATATCATGGCGACAACTCACATATTCATGTTTTATCTGGAATTTATCATTGCTAGACTGGGGCTCTGAAGTTTCTTGCCCAAGGGCACTCCCATGAAAACCAAATGCTTCCAGTGAGGTTCAAACCCATGGCCTCCACATTATGAATTCTGCACTTTACCACTGAGCCACAAGGGACTCCAGCAACTTATTTGACTCATGATTTAACTCCCAAGACAAACTATTAGAAACATTGGTAACTAACAAAGGAAAATCCTTCAAATATTATCAAAAACTTAATATTTTACAAAAATGACAAAATTCTATTAGACTGGTCCAACTTGACAGCATTGGCAGTTGACAATTTAGATCAAACAATGACTTCTGTCTTTGAAAGGGTAGGAAACATTGAAGGAAAAGAAGAAAATGTTGGTTACCGGAATTTCACCTTTTCCAATCTTTTCAAAAGCCGCCTGCTTCAGGGTCGTTAAAACTCAGTATTGTGTGGTAAAGAGTTAATTAAAGAAAAGTGACCCAGCCAAAAAACTATTGTTAAAGATGCTGAGTTCTTGCTTATAACCATTCTTTCTTTTATTAGTTAATGTCTCAAAGATTGATATTACATTCATTTAGGATAATTTAGCAGAATCAAAAATTTAAAGTCATACCTAAATTAATAAACCTACGGGTTTGCTATAATTGAATGCTTTTAAACATTGCTTCAACATTATTTCATTCATATCATTGCTACAGCTCTTGTAGTCATTTGTGCCCAGGTTTTCACCACTATAAAGCTAGGGGCCCGGCCAGGTGGCTCAGTGGTTAGCGTATCTGACTCGTGACCTGGAGGTTGCGGGTTCGATACCTGGTTGCGGTAAACTTTCTTTCTGGCGATTTTTCGCCTCTCACCTCTGATGCATGTGAGAAAAGTAGTCAGTGGCTTTGGAAAGAAAGTTGTGTTAGTACTGGTGTGAGAAAGCCAGGAAACACGTGCATGCGTCACTAACAGCCATGATATGACCTAAGCTGTTAAAATGGCGTTAAACTCCAATACAAACCAAAACAAAGCTAGGGTTCTTGTTTATCTTGCCAAAGCACAAGCAGAGCTGCATGCCTTTGGTGAGGATTAAACCAAGGCCATGAGATAACTAGTCCTACACTTTCTCCACACAGAACCACACAAGCAGATAATAAAGGCAAATATATAACTGTAAGGAATCCTACAAGGACACAAATTTGCATTAAAATATTTATAGTATGTATTCCCTTACCGCACAAAGTTTCTTTCCAAGGTTCTTTGCCCCAAACCAAATATTCCAACTGTGTCAGATATTGTGAAAATTTCTTCCTACAAAGACAGACATGTATACATTATGAAGGCCACATTAGATTGTCAAAATGTCATTGAAAAATGTGGAATTTGGCACATGGCTCAAGTAACATTTGAGCACACAATGCCAACTTTTAACAACCCTGTGAAAGAAGCCTTTTGAAAACATTGTAAGAAAAGGAGAAGATGCTGGTAACCAGCATTTTTGCCTTTTCCCACCATGTTTTCTAACCTATCAAAGAAAATACACCATTTTAGCCACACTGAAATTGTTGCCTGCAAATTCTTTCAATTTGGACAAGGCTAAAAGTTTGTCGTGCGGTAAAGGGTTAATCCAAAACTATGCAGTCACTACTCCTATTTTTGTAAATACAATAAATAAAAAAAGAGGGCCATGATGACCCTGGATCATATTCTGACCAAGTTTAACCCTTTACCACACAATCCCAACTTTTATCGACCCCAAAGAGGAGAGCTTTTTAAAACTTTTTGGGAAAAGGAGAAAATGCTGGTAACCAGCATTTTCTTCTTTTCCCACAATATTTTCTACCCTTCAAAACCTACTTTCCAAAGTTTTTGTCACATTTTTTAGTTGTCTGCGAATTCTTTCAATTTAGGCAGGCTAAATTTTTTTCATTTGGTAAAGAGTTATTGAAATGTATGCAATAACCAAACTTTTAACTCTTTACTACACATTCCCATTTTCAACGATCCTTCGAAACAAACCTTTTGAAATTATTGTGGGAAAAGGACAAAATGCTGGTTACCATAACTTTCCACTATTCCCACTACGTTTATCACCATTTCAGAGAATACCTTTTTCATTTGTATAAAATTCTAGTTTTTCATCTGCAGATGTTTTTAACCGTAAAGCAAGTAAAATTTGTCATTTGGCAAGCGGTTAGCAGGCTGATTTTTTTTGTAGTTATTTGATGAAGTAGTCTACTTTGATAAATATTACATAACTAACTTATCAGAGATACAAACAAAGGCAGGCATACACAAGTTATCCTATAGAATGCACACACAGATTTCCCATGTATATGACAATGATCCATTTAAATTTAACATTTTCAATTAGATCTTTTACTGAAATAATTTCATGGGAAAGCTATGAACATTGTTCATGAACATGGGACAATAGGTGCCATTTTTTAGGTAACAATACAGTAAACAATGACTGCATATGACAGACACAATTACAAAAGCTCTCCAAGTTTTATGTCATGATTCATGTATAAAGCAAGGTCCAGCAATTTTTGCCCATGTTGATGACAACCTTTGGTTTCACGACTGTAACATATAAGAAGGTTTTGTGTACAACTTACTCATAATTGATATCTGTAGGTAAACGTCTGTAACTACCCTAACAGCATTTGACCCATGTCTTTCCAGTTTATTTATGGTTCTCTCAAACCCAACGGCTTCTGTATGTCCTGAGGCCAAGATACCTTCCCTCTTATTGATCTTCTATTTCCACTGCACTTTGCAGAGAGGCCTGGACTGTCCACTCTACCATACCCTTAAAATATAAAATTTTGTCATTTAAGTATATAAGCATATAATGAAATCTATTCGTGTACTTTTCATTTCATTATATAACTGAAATTATCAAATTTGAAGATGTTTTAACTCTACACCAGACGGCAAAATACAGGACTTTTCCAAGTTGAAAGCATTTGCTGACAACAATTGAAATGTGGGTCAATGGATGGAATATGTCTTTGAAAGAGTAGAAAACGCGGGAAAAAGAGAAAATCCTGGTTACCAGCATTTTCTCCAGTTTCAACAATGTTTTCAAAAGCCTCATATTTCAGTCGTGAAAAATTCGAGATGTGTGGGACAGGGTTAATCTGGGCTATTTAGTCTAGTTTGTATGTCATAAATCAAAATTTCTGGTAAAACATCAATGAATAGAACTAAACATATTTTTCCTCTATGGTCATATAGCCAATGTACAGTTGCACTCAGTAAACAGGAGCAATTTTTGGGTGTTTAACCCTTTACAAGTCAATCTCATGTTTTAATGACCCTGTAACAGACGGCTTTTTAAACATAGTTTGAATTATAGAAAATGCGTGTTACAAGCATTTTCTCATTTTCCGACAATGTTTTCTACCGCATCAAAGACAAAAATCATCATTTAAGCTATAGTTGATTTGTCGTCTGCAAATGCTTTGAATTTGGTTGAGTCCAAAATATTGTTATTTGGAAAGAGTTCAATTACGGAATGATCGTTTAGCAATACAGAGGACCAAAATCAGGCTACCCTGGTAAAGTGGTCTACTGTTACACTGATAGGACCACGTTGTACACAGTGTATTGAGAACAAGTTTAATGTACCCTAAATGTTATACTACACAAGACATATTTAAGTTAACACTTTGCTCTAGAGAACCTTGGTTGTAGCTTTCTTGAATAAATGGAGTCGATTCAATTCGGGTCTATATAGTTTGATTTTATTCTTAAATGGGTCAACCAAGACGTAACAAACGTCATCTACATGACTCAAAACTAAAGCCAGCTCCATGCCCGATAAAAATGTCAGAAATGCAGTAAATTGACGGTTGCCACAGACCGAGTTTGTTTTGCAGACTATCAATAGCCTTGTTTATGGGTAAAGAGTGTTACAAACATGAATTTCAAAATTAAAAACAACAAAACTGAAAAGAAAATGAAAGCAGAAATTTTTCAAAAAAAGCGATTTTTATAATTTAAATAGTTCAAGACGGCCCTTTACCAATCGATCAAAAATTCCGCCACATCTCCGTCGTGCAAACAATACTGTTCTCTTCCGTTATTTCTTTCCACCCATCAGTCTGGTCGCGTAAATTTACTGTTTACTGTCTACTTTTACGAGCTTGTGCCAATCTTCGTCTTTCCATGGCCGGCGGCGTTCTTCACTACGGGCGAGACGCCATTTTTGTTATGGAATTTAAGCGTCATTAGTCACGTGCCAGTCACGTGACATTCCCTAAATGCTTGTTGATTTCTGGCGCGAAATCTAAAAATACCTTAAGAGGCTACGTAGCCTTTTAAGGGAACACCATCAAAATTTTTTTTTTGTAATTCTATGATTCTTAATTATTGATGATTTGTATTGTTTTTTCGTGTAAATTTCAGTGATATATATATATTTTAATTTGGTGAGATGTGAAAAATCTAAATACCCACCTTTAAAGAAGGAAGAAAAATCAAATCATCAAATATTTGTCATGATGTAATACAGACGGAGGTCAGATCTGACTTGTCAGTGATATGGTAAGAAAGTTGTGTCAGTACTGGTATAAAAAATCCAGGGAACACATGATTAGGTGTTCTGACCGCCGTGATGTTAAAACGCGTTACGATTCAATACAAACAAATCAGTACAAACAAATCAATACAAAAACTGACTAAAAGCAAAGACGAAAGCACATGTAATTACTTGATACAGAATTAGAATCGGTGAAAATAAAAGCCGAATTTTTATATGACTGTGCAACTGATATTGCTTTTACAGACAGTGTAGAGCGAGACCGGACCGCGAAGAATACGCAGTCCGACCATCGATCCTTTCTGCTGGATTTTTAGATGCTTACATGGAAGAAGTGATTCTGCAATGTTTGGCAATATATAGTGTCAGAACTACAGTGTCGAGTTTTTTATGCTTACATGAAAGAAGTGATTCTGCAATGTTTGGCAATATATAGTGACAGAACTACACCACTGAAGAACATATAAACTTTGATGCAGAATAGTGGATGAGAAAATCCTATCTTCACAGCGCATAACAATTAAAACATCGTTTTACAGGTTAATGCATGTAAAGCTAGATCAGACCACCTGTAGCATGCAATCTTTTGGCCATATACGGTACACTGACTGAAAACACGCTCATGAAATCACCTCCAAACACTTAATCCAAAATCAATGATGCTAAAAATAAAACCTTCAAACATTACAGACACGAAATGAACTGTGTGGAACGTGATCAGACTGCCCGTAACGTGCAGCCCGATCTCGGACCACAATGTCCAACATCCATAAGTTTGAGACATCCCTATACCAGACATGATCTTCAAAATTCACAAAATACTGAAATTGTTTTTACGAGTGTAGAGCGAGATCAGACCACCCAGTACGTGTGGTCCGATCCTCATTGACGGAAATGTTCGAGATATCTCCATTAAATGAGTGACTCTGCAATAGCACAGTCTTACCTAGCGTTCTTATTGAAACCATGTTGATGAAAGCTTATTTAACCCTTTACCAAACAATCCCTGGTTTTAACTACCCCAAGGAAGGATCCTTCGAATACACAGTTGAAAAAGGAGAAAATGCCGGTAACCAGCATTTTCTCCTTTCCCCACAATGCTTGTACTCTTTCAAAGTCAATATTCAATTTTTGAGTCACATTTATCTTGTCATATGCAAATACTTTCAATCTGGACGAGTCTAAAAGTTTGTCGCCTTGTAAAGAGTTAAAAAGTAATAAAGCAAAGTAAGTGATGATGCCAAATGAATCCTCAAATCCTTTATACTATCATTACTGTTTCTTCTAACAGGGTAGAACATGATCGAACCGCTCAGGACGCGCAGTTCGATTCCTGCTCCCCACTGTCCGAGACTTTAGTATAGTCTTATTAAAGAAATAAGTAGGCTTGCGATACTTGAGCCGTATACAGCATACAGGTTGATAAAAGACCATTCAAACATTTAATAAAGAAAAAAAAAAATGCCGATCTAAGTCAGCCTCTTTAAAGGCTATTTACAACTACACGTAATACTGTTTTTACGAACAGTGTTGAACGAAATCAGACCGCCCAAAACGTGCAGTCCGATCTTCGATCCCAACCGTCCGTCATTAATGAAATATTCTCAGTATAAAAGAAATAAGTGATCTTGTAATGCTTTGCCCATTTACACTGCACAAACTGGAAATAAATTCATGAAATCACGTGTTTTCTCCTAGAACTGAATCAATGACAGTAAAATTCAGATCTTTGAGTAAATTTTACATTTGATATATTAGTTTATTAGTTTACGAACGGTGTAAAGCGTGATAGGACCTCAAAGAACTTTCAGTACGATCTTCGATCAACACTGATTTATCAAATATTTATAAACGTTTTAATGGTTGTCCGAACAGTCTAGACCAAGAATCAAGAACGCTCAGTCCAATCCTTGATCCTTACCGCTCGGTACTTTCAGATATTTCTATAAAAGAAACCTTGGAACTGCAACATTCCTGAATTATACTATGCACAAATCACAAATACTATCAGAAAATCACATTTTCCCACTTGAAACAAAATTTAATGATGCCACGAATCGGCTTTCCAAATGCCAACTGAGTCTCTTTATTGTTTTACAAAAATGGTAGATCGAGATCGGACAGCTCAGAACGTGCAGTCTGATCCTCGATCCTTACTGTCCGCTTCCTTTGACATTATACGCAAACCTTAAAGCGCTTTTCGTTACTAAACTTGTCTTAGGGGGCAAAGTAGATCAAAATCAGACTGCACAAAACATGCAGTCCCATCTCCGATCCACACTGTTCACCTTGCTGGAACACTACAGAAAAAAAGCCATCATGAGATCACAATCATCTCGGTCCTATTCCAGACTGCAAATGTCCATTGGGTTTATTCTGCCCTTTACTGGTAAAATCTAGAGATGAGTAACGCTATAATAATATTTTAGCCCGAAGTGATAAGTGAAAACTATAGAAATGAAGAAAAAACAGTCAAATGAATATAGTCGATGGCCAGGCAGGGGTAAATAGAGTATTTTCTGATTTGTCTCGTCGGTTATCTAGGCAAAAACACTAAGGATGGTAACTTAGTTTATTGAAACTGGGAAAGATCGCCTGCTTTTAGCACTCTGTGTATTTTACTGTTTTTGTCCTTCACCAAAATGACTCCATCGGATGTCCATACACTGGTGACGGCCCCTGACTTAAAAAGTTGCCTACTTTGATATAGGAGTCTGCTTCTCTGGCGCGTGAGATCTTCATTGACAAAGACACTAGAATGGCCACATTTACGCAGATTCACCATTGACCGATAAAGCAGTTGTCTTGTTCTGTACGATGTGAATTTCAAAATAATAGCCCGGGTTTTATTTCCACCAGGTTTGCCAACACGATGTGACCTATCAATGTCCTCTTTCTGGATATTTACATTCAAGTCTTTACAAATGTTTAGTATCACATTGTCTGTGTCTTCACGTGCAGGGTTCTCTGGAATTCCGGTATTTCTTAGACAATTACGTCTAATCTACTGCTCTAAAGACTCTTTGTAAGCTCTAAACTTTTAATCTTTGTCTTTAATTGTTCAATAAAAATTTAGTTCCCTTTGTTTGCTTTATGCAATAGGAAGCAGTTGTTACTGAAAGAGTTTTCAGTGTTTTTTAGCCACTTGTGACAGTATTTTCTGGGATTTCTACACTGTACATTTATCATCTTAGCATATTCAAAGTATCAATGTGCAGCATAGCAGAATGCCTGAGTTAGAAACCCATTCAATGGCCCTAGTAAGAGAAAAAGAAAAAAAAATTGTTCCCTATATTTGACTTAAACAACAGGTGTCGTCTGCTATGGAATGTGCCGTAAGTCGATTTTTCATGTTTTCGCGGGCGCGTAACTGGCACTTATTACATTCTGTTACTAATAATAGCAACATTTTCTACCGAAAATGGTGTAATATCAGTGTCACGCGAGGGCAGAAATGACGGGGCAACGGACTGATATCTGATATCCTTCCCGTTGACAAGATATTTGTTCTAAATCTATAGCAACAGAACACTCGCTCGTAAACTTACGTTCTTAAAACATCCATTTTGAAAAAAAAATGGCTGAATCAGTCCGTCAGTCGCTAGCGGACATTTCTTCAGAACTACTGACAATGATTGAATCGCAAAACCAGCAAAGACACGATGAATAAAGAATAGATTGTTGTTGTCTTAGATTGGGAAAGTTTATCGGGCAAGGCGTGGTGTCTCTAGGCTAGTATTTCTATGAATTTTATCCGTTGAGCCGGGGAAACCGAGACTGATTAAGTTTCACAATCCAAAGCACCAACCATCTATCCTATTTATTCCTGTTTGTCATTTCTAACGCGTTACATACTAAATTGAATATTTGGCCGAATAAAACACACATACTGGCATCTTTTTAACTATTAATAAGTATGAAAAACCGTTTATTTAAAACGTCCTTATACTGTATATGCAGCTTCGATAGTGATGATGAATGATGCATGATTACGTCATGAACGTGACGTTTACCCGCGGAAAAAAAGTTGTGTCGAATAAAAACAAGAATTTCTCTGTTTTAAGTGTTTAAAATTGTAAGAAAACGAAGCAATCGAGCAAATGATCAGTGAATGTAATAAACAGGTTATTACACGGCTCATGAGGGCCGGAGAGTGATATCGGCCCTCCACCTCGAAATCTGCCCTCGGGCTAAAGCCCTCGGGGCAGATATCAAGGTGGCGTGCCAATATCACTCTCCGGCCCTCATCAGCCGTGTAATAATCTCTAATTATGAGACGGTAGTAAACGTAACTGGGTTTCTTGTCACGGTATTAAGAGATTGGAAAAAAAATTAGTTCCCTTTCTTTGATTTATGCAATAGGAAGCAGTTGCTACTGAGAGTCTCCAGTCTTCTTTAGCCACTTGTGACATTATTTTCTGGGGTTTCTACATTGTACATTGATCATCTTAGCATATACAAAGTATCAATGTGCAGTATGGAAGTTGGCCTGAATTAAAAAAGCAAATCGAATCAAGGGATCGAGGGATCAAGGGAAGCCACTCTTGCAAGGTGCTTGAAAACACCAAAACAAGATCTTCTGCCGCCCTGTTTTCTTAAATTTTCGCCCATTGTCAGTGAAATCTGGCATATGTGGATGGTGCAGGCATGGCAGTTTGCCAAGGACTGCATAACATCTTTCAAAGAAGACTTAAAATCCACTTTTATGCCGATTTGTGTTCACTGTTATTTAACGATATTTTCGGGCGCCATTTTAAATGGCGGATGATTGTGGGGTTGAGTCTGCGATTTGATTGGCTGATTGAGCGCAATTCTGAATTTCTCAGAGCTTTTCTGATCTTATAATTTGAAGACAGAGCTGAGATTTGATTGGCTGATTGGACGTCATTTCGATTTTGTAAAAGCTTTCGTGAGGGCTGAGATTTGATTGGCTGATCGGAAGGGGGGGATGTTTATATATTTATGTTAATTTTTCGGGTCATTTCAGCCTATTCTATGGCAAAGAGGGATCAGACCCCTGCACTAAGACCCCTTTTTTCAGAGTTTGAATCCTCAACTTTGCCATTTTATCTATTCGTTCTATTTTAATTAGTTATTCTTACATCTTATTGTATTTTATTCGCCTATTTCTAAATTCTTCAAACAAGAAAAAGTTTTTTGGGAAAAGTGTATGCAATAGCAACTCGTTGCTTTTTTAAATTTCATATTTTTGCGCAGCGGTTTAACATAAAATCGACTCTTGACTCAGGCAGTCACCAAAATTGGTTCAATGTTTTCGTGACCCTGGTAAGAAAACGGGGAAAAGTTTGGTTTACCTTTCTTTGATTTGTGCAACAGGTATCAGTTGCCTCCGAAAGTGTCAAAGTTGATTTTACAATTTTATGCGCAGCACCAAACAGTCACGTATGGGTGGGATAGGCATCGTAACCAATTCAATGGCCCTAGTAAGAGAAAAGGAAAAAAAAAATCCCTATATTTGACTTAAGCAACATGTGTCGTCTGCTATGGAATGTGCCGTAAGTCGAATTTTCATGTTTTCGCAGGCGCGTAACTGGCACATGAGTCGGTAGTCAACGTAACTGGGTTTATCGTCACCGTATGAAGAGATCAAAAAGAATAAAAATTTAGTTCCCTTTGTTTTATTTATGCAATAGGAAGCAGTTGTTACTGAAAGAGTTTTCAGTCGTTTTTAGCCACTTGTGACACTATTTTCTGGGATTTCTACACTGTACATTGATCATCTTAGCATATTCACAGCTTCAATGTGCAGCATAGTAGAATGCCTGAGTTAGTAACCAATTCAATGGCTCTAGTAAGAGAAAAAGAAAAAAAAAAAAAAATGTTCCCTATATTTGACTTAAGCAACAGGTGTCGTCTACTATGGAATGTGCCGTAAGTCGATTTTTCATGTTTTTGCGGGCGCGTAACTGGCACCTATGAGACGGTAGTAAACGTAACTGGGTTTCTTGTCACGGTATAAAGAGATTGAAAAAAAAAAAATTTAATTCCCTTTGTTTGATTTATGCAATAGGAAGCAGTTGCTGCTGAGAGTCTTCAGACTTTTTTAGCCACTTGTGACATTATTTTCTGGGGTTTCTACATTGTATATGCTAAGATGAGCATATACAAAGTATCAGTGTGCTGTATGGGAGTTGGCCTGAATTAGAAAAGCAAATCGAATCAAGGGATCGAGGGATCAAGGGAAGCCACTCTTGCAAGGTGCTTGAAAACACCAAAACAAGATCTTCTGCCGCCCTGTTTTCTTAATTTTTCGCCCATTGTCAGTGAAATCTGGCATGTGTGGATGGTGCAGGCACGGCAGTTTGCCAAGGACTGCATAACATCTTTCAAAGAAGACTTGAAATCCACTTTTATGCCGATTTTTGTTCACTGTTTTCTAGCGATATTTTCGGGCGGCATTTTAAGTGTCTCAAAGCTTTGTGATTGGATGATTGTGGAGGTGTGTCTGCGATTTGATTGGCTGATTGGGTGCAATTCTGAATTTCTCAGAGCTTTTCTGATCGGATAATTTGAAGACAGAGCTGTGATTCGATTGGCTGATTGGACGCCATTTTGATTTTCTAAAAGCTTTCGTGATTGGATAATTTAAGAGAGGGCTGAGATTTGATTGGCTGATCGGAAGCGAGGGGGATGTTTATATATTTATGTTAATTTTTCGGGTCATTTCAGCCTATTCTATGGCAAAGAGGGATCAGACCCCTGCACCAAGACCCCTTTTTTCAGAGTTTGAATCCTCAACTTTGCCATTTTATCTATTTTATCTATTTTAATTATTTGTTATTCTTACATCTTACTGCATTTCATTGGCCTATTTTTCGGGTCATTTCAGCCTATTCTATAGCAAAGAGGGATCAGACCCCTGCACCAAGACCCCTTTTTTTCAGAGTTTGAATCCTCAACTTTGCCATTTTATCTATTTTATCTATTTTATCTATTTTAATTAGTTATTCTTACATCTTATTGTATTTTATTGACCTATTTCTAAATTCTTTAAACAAGAAAATGTTTTTTGGAAAAAGTTTATGCAACAGCAACCCGTTGTTTTTTTTTTAAATTTCATATTTTTGTGCAGCGGTTAAACATAAAATCGACTCGTGACTCACGCAGTCACCAAAATTGGTTCAATGTTTTCGTGACCCTGGTAAGAAAACGGGGAAAAGTTTGGTTTACCTTTCTTTGATTTGTGCAACAGGTATCAGTTGCCTCCGAAAGTGTCAAAGTTGATTTTACGATTTTATGCGCAGCACGTAACAGTCACGTATGGGTGGGAAAGGCATCGTAACCAATTCAATGGCCCTAGTAAGAGAAAAGGAAAAACAAAAATCCCTATATTTGACTTAAGCAACATGTGTCGTCTGCTATGGAATGTGCCGTAAGTCGAATTTTCATGTTTTCGCAGGCGCGTAACTGGCACATGAGTCGGTAGTCAACGTAACTGGGTTTATCGTCACCGTATGAAGAGATCAAAAAGAATAAAAATTTAGTTCCCTTTGTTTTATTTATGCAATAGGAAGCAGTTGTTACTGAAAGAATTTTCAGTCTTTTTTAGCCACTTGTGACACTATTTTCTGGGATTTCTACACTGTACATTGATCATCTTAGCATATTCAAAGCTTCAATGTGCAGCATAGTAGAATGCCTGAGTTAGTAACTAATTCAATGGCTCTAGTAAGAGAAAAAGAAAAAAAAAATGTTCCCTATATTTGACTTAAGCAACAGGTGTCGTCTACTATGGAATGTGCCGTAAGTCGATTTTTCATGTTTTCGCGGGCGCGTAACTGGCACCTATGAGACGGTAGTAAACGTAACTGGGTTTCTTGTCACGGTATAAAGAGATTGAAAAAAAAAAAATAATTCCCTTTGTTTGATTTATGCAATAGGAAGCAGTTGCTGCTGAGAGTCTTCAGACTTTTTTAGCCACTTGTGACATTATTTTCTGGGGTTTCTACATTGTATATGCTAAGATGAGCATATACAAAGTATCAATGTGCTGTATGGGAGTTGGCCTGAATTAGAAAAGCAAATCGAATCAAGGGATCGAGGGATCAAGGGAAGCCACTCTTGCAAGGTGCTTGAAAACACCAAAACAAGATCTTCTGCCGCCCTGTTTTCTTAATTTTTCGCCCATTGTCAGTGAAATCTGGCATGTGTGGATGGTGCAGGCACGGCAGTTTGCCAAGGACTGCATAACATCTTTCAAAGAAGACTTTAAATCCACTTTTATGCCGATTTTTGTTCACTGTTTTCTAGCGATATTTTCGGGCGGCATTTTAAGTGTCTCAAAGCTTTGTGATTGGATGATTGTGGAGGTGTGTCTGCGATTTGATTGGCTGATTGGGTGCAATTCTGAATTTCTCAGAGCTTTTCTGATTGGATAATTTGAAGACAGAGCTGTGATTCGATTGGCTGATTGGACGCCATTTTGATTTTCTAAAAGCTTTCGTGATTGGATAATTTAAGAGAGGGCTGAGATTTGATTGGCTGATCGGAAGCGGGGGGGATGTTTATATATTTATGTTAATTTTTCGGGTCATTTCAGCCTATTCTATGGCAAAGTGGGATCAGACCCCTGCACCAAGACCCCTTTTTTCAGAGTTTGAATCCTCAACTTTGCCATTTTATCTATTTTATCTATTTTAATTATTAGTTATTTTTACATCTTACTGTATTTTATTGGCCTATTTTTCGGGTCATTTCAGCCTATTCTATAGCAAAGAGGGATCAGACCCCTGCACCAAGACCCCTTTTTTTCAGAGTTTGAATCCTCGGCTTTGCCATTTTATCTATTTTATCTATTTTATCTATTTTAATTAGTTATTCTTACATCTTATTGTATTTTATTGGCCTATTTTCTAAATTCTTTAAACAAGAAAATGTTTTTTGGAAAAAGTTTATGCAACAGCAACCCGTTGCTTTTTTTTTAAATTTCATATTTTTGTGCAGCGGTTAAACATAAAATCGACTCGTGACTCACGCAGTCACCAAAATTGGTTCAATGTTTTCGTGACCCTGGTAAGAAAACGAGGAAAAGTTTGGTTTACCTTTCTTTGATTTGTGCAACAGGTATCAGTTGCCTCCGAAAGTGTCAAAGTTGATTTTACGATTTTATGCGCAGCACGTAACAGTCACGTATGGGTGGGATAGGCATCGTAACCAATTCAATGGCCGTACTAAGAGAAAAGGAAAAAAAAAAAATCCCTGTATTTGACTTAAGCAACATGTGTCGTCTGCTATGGAATGTGCCGTAAGTCGAATTTTCATGTTTTCGCAGGCGCGTAACTGGCACATGAGTCGGTAGTCAACGTAACTGGGTTTATCGTCACCGTATGAAGAGATCAAAAAGAATAAAAATTTAGTTCCCTTTGTTTTATTTATGCAATAGGAAGCAGTTGTTACTGAAAGAGTTTTCAGTCTTTTTTAGCCACTTGTGACACTATTTTCTGGGATTTCTACACTGTACATTGATCATCTTAGCATATTCAAAGCTTTGACAATGTGCAGCATAGTAGAATGCCTGAGTTAGTAACCAATTCAATGGCTCTAGTAAGACAAAAAGAAAAAAAAAAATGTTCCCTATATTTGACTTAAGCAACAGGTGTCGTCTACTATGGAATGTGCCGTAAGTCGATTTTTCATGTTTTCGCGGGCGCGTAACTGGCACCTATGAGACGGTAGTAAACGTAACTGGGTTTCTTGTTACGGTATAAAGAGATTGAAAAAAAAAAAAAATTTAATTCCCTTTGTTTGATTTATGCAATAGGAAGCAGTTGCTGCTGAGAGTCTTCAGACTTTTTTAGCCACTTGTGACATTATTTTCTGGGGTTTCTACATTGTATATGCTAAGATGAGCATATACAAAGTATCAGTGTGCTGTATGGGAGTTGGCCTGAATTAGAAAAGCAAATCGATTCAAGGGATCGAGGGATCAAGGGAAGCCACTCTTGCAAGGTGCTTGAAAACACCAAAACAAGATCTTCTGCCGCCCTGTTTTCTTAATTTTTCGCCCATTGTCAGTGAAATCTGGCATGTGTGGATGGTGCAGGCACGGCAGTTTGCCAAGGACTGCATAACATCTTTCAAAGAAGACTTTAAATCCACTTTTATGCCGATTTTTGTTCACTGTTTTCTAGCGATATTTTCGGGCGGCATTTTAAGTGTCTCAAAGCTTTGTGATTGGATGATTGTGGAGGTGTGTCTGCGATTTGATTGGCTGATTGGGTGCAATTCTGAATTTCTCAGAGCTTTTCTGATTGGATAATTTGAAGACAGAGCTGTGATTCGATTGGCTGATTGGACGCCATTTTGATTTTCTAAAAGCTTTCGTGATTGGATAATTTAAGAGAGGGCTGAGATTTGATTGGCTGATCGGAAGCGGGGGGGATGTTTATATATTTATGTTAATTTTTCGGGTCATTTCAGCCTATTCTATGGCAAAGAGGGATCAGACCCCTGCACCAAGACCCCTTTTTTCAGAGTTTGAATCCTCAACTTTGCCATTTTATCTATTTTATCTATTTTAATTATTAGTTATTCTTACATCTTACTGTATTTTATTGGCCTATTTTTCGGGTCATTTCAGCCTATTCTATAGCAAAGAGGGATCAGACCCCTGCACCAAGACCCCTTTTTTCAGAGTTTGAATCCTCGGCTTTGCCATTTTATCTATTTTATCTATTTTATCTATTTTAATTAGTTATTCTTACATCTTATTGTATTTTATTGGCCTATTTTCTAAATTCTTTAAACAAGAAAATGTTTTTTGGAAAAAGTTTATGCAACAGCAACCCGTTGCTTTTTTTTTAAATTTCATATTTTTGTGCAGCGGTTAAACATAAAATCGACTCGTGACTCACGCAGTCACCAAAATTGGTTCAATGTTTTCGTGACCCTGGTAAGAAAACGAGGAAAAGTTTGGTTTACCTTTCTTTGATTTGTGCAACAGGTATCAGTTGCCTCCGAAAGTGTCAAAGTTGATTTTACGATTTTATGCGCAGCACGTAACAGTCACGTATGGGTGGGATAGGCATCGTAACCAATTCAATGGCCCTAGTAAGAGAAAAGGAAAAAAAAAAAATCCCTGTATTTGACTTAAGCAACATGTGTCGTCTGCTATGGAATGTGCCGTAAGTCGAATTTTCATGTTTTCGCAGGCGCGTAACTGGCACATGAGTCGGTAGTCAATGTAACTGGGTTTATCGTCACCGTATGAAGAGATCAAAAAGAATAAAAATTTAGTTCCCTTTGTTTTATTTATGCAATAGGAAGCAGTTGTTACTGAAAGAGTTTTCAGTCTTTTTTAGCCACTTGTGACACTATTTTCTGGGATTTCTACACTGTACATTGATCATCTTAGCATATTCAAAGCTTTGACAATGTGCAGCATAGTAGAATGCCTGAGTTAGTAACCAATTCAATGGCTCTAGTAAGAGAAAAAGAAAAAAAAAATGTTCCCTATATTTGACTTAAGCAACAGGTGTCGTCTACTATGGAATGTGCCGTAAGTCGATTTTTCATGTTTTCGCGGGGGCGTAACTGGCACCTATGAGACGGTAGTAAACGTAACTGGGTTTCTTGTTACGGTATAAAGAGATTGAAAGAAAAAGAAATTTAATTCCCTTTGTTTGATTTATGCAATAGGAAGCAGTTGCTGCTGAGAGTCTTCAGACTTTTTTAGCCACTTGTGACATTATTTTCTGGGGTTTCTACATTGTATATGCTAAGATGAGCATATACAAAGTATCAGTGTGCTGTATGGGAGTTGGCCTGAATTAGAAAAGCAAATCGATTCAAGGGATCGAGGGATCAAGGGAAGCCACTCTTGCAAGGTGCTTGAAAACACCAAAACAAGATCTTCTGCCGCCCTGTTTTCTTAATTTTTCGCCCATTGTCAGTGAAATCTGGCATGTGTGGATGGTGCAGGCACGGCAGTTTGCCAAGGACTGCATAACATCTTTCAAAGAAGACTTTAAATCCACTTTTATGCCGATTTTTGTTCACTGTTTTCTAGCGATATTTTCGGGCGGCATTTTAAGTGTCTCAAAGCTTTGTGATTGGATGATTGTGGAGGTGTGTCTGCGATTTGATTGGCTGATTGGGTGCAATTCTGAATTTCTCAGAGCTTTTCTGATTGGATAATTTGAAGACAGAGCTGTGATTCGATTGGCTGATTGGACGCCATTTTGATTTTCTAAAAGCTTTCGTGATTGGATAATTTAAGAGAGGGCTGAGATTTGATTGGCTGATCGGAAGCGGGGGGGATGTTTATATATTTATGTTAATTTTTCGGGTCATTTCAGCCTATTCTATGGCAAAGAGGGATCAGACCCCTGCACCAAGACCCCTTTTTTCAGAGTTTGAATCCTCAACTTTGCCATTTTATCTATTTTATCTATTTTAATTATTAGTTATTCTTACATCTTACTGTATTTTATTGGCCTATTTTTCGGGTCATTTCAGCCTATTCTATAGCAAAGAGGGATCAGACCCCTGCACCAAGACCCCTTTTTTTCAGAGTTTGAATCCTCGGCTTTGCCATTTTATCTATTTTATCTATTTTATCTATTTTAATTAGTTATTCTTACATCTTATTGTATTTTATTGGCCTATTTTCTAAATTCTTTAAACAAGAAAATGTTTTTTGGAAAAAGTTTATGCAACAGCAACCCGTTGCTTTTTTTTTAAATTTCATATTTTTGTGCAGCGGTTAAACATAAAATCGACTCGTGACTCACGCAGTCACCAAAATTGGTTCAATGTTTTCGTGACCCTGGTAAGAAAACGAGGAAAAGTTTGGTTTACCTTTCTTTGATTTGTGCAACAGGTATCAGTTGCCTCCGAAAGTGTCAAAGTTGATTTTACGATTTTATGCGCAGCACGTAACAGTCACGTATGGGTGGGATAGGCATCGTAACCAATTCAATGGCCCTAGTAAGAGAAAAGGAAAAAAAAAAAATCCCTGTATTTGACTTAAGCAACATGTGTCGTCTGCTATGGAATGTGCCGTAAGTCGAATTTTCATGTTTTCGCAGGCGCGTAACTGGCACATGAGTCGGTAGTCAATGTAACTGGGTTTATCGTCACCGTATGAAGAGATCAAAAAGAATAAAAATTTAGTTCCCTTTGTTTTATTTATGCAATAGGAAGCAGTTGTTACTGAAAGAGTTTTCAGTCTTTTTTAGCCACTTGTGACACTATTTTCTGGGATTTCTACACTGTACATTGATCATCTTAGCATATTCAAAGCTTTGACAATGTGCAGCATAGTAGAATGCCTGAGTTAGTAACCAATTCAATGGCTCTAGTAAGAGAAAAAGAAAAAAAAAAATGTTCCCTATATTTGACTTAAGCAACAGGTGTCGTCTACTATGGAATGTGCCGTAAGTCGATTTTTCATGTTTTCGCGGGCGCGTAACTGGCACCTATGAGACGGTAGTAAACATAACTGGGTTTCTTGTTACGGTATAAAGAGATTGAAAGAAAAAGAAATTTAATTCCCTTTGTTTGATTTATGCAATAGGAAGCAGTTGCTGCTGAGAGTCTTCAGACTTTTTTAGCCACTTGTGACATTATTTTCTGGGGTTTCTACATTGTATATGCTAAGATGAGCATATACAAAGTATCAGTGTGCTGTATGGGAGTTGGCCTGAATTAGAAAAGCAAATCGAATCAAGGGATCGAGGGATCAAGGGAAGCCACTCTTGCAAGGTGCTTGAAAACACCAAAACAAGATCTTCTGCCGCCCTGTTTTCTTAATTTTTCGCCCATTGTCAGTGAAATCTGGCATGTGTGGATGGTGCAGGCACGGCAGTTTGCCAAGGACTGCATAACATCTTTCAAAGAAGACTTTAAATCCACTTTTATGCCGATTTTTGTTCACTGTTTTCTAGCGATATTTTCGGGCGGCATTTTAAGTGTCTCAAAGCTTTGTGATTGGATGATTGTGGAGGTGTGTCTGCGATTTGATTGGCTGATTGGGTGCAATTCTGAATTTCTCAGAGCTTTTCTGATTGGATAATTTGAAGACAGAGCTGTGATTCGATTGGCTGATTGGACGCCATTTTGATTTTCTAAAAGCTTTCGTGATTGGATAATTTAAGAGAGGGCTGAGATTTGATTGGCTGATCGGAAGCGGGGGGGATGTTTATATATTTATGTTAATTTTTCGGGTCATTTCAGCCTATTCTATGGCAAAGAGGGATCAGACCCCTGCACCAAGACCCCTTTTTTCAGAGTTTGAATCCTCAACTTTGCCATTTTATCTATTTTATCTATTTTAATTATTAGTTATTCTTACATCTTACTGTATTTTATTGGCCTATTTTTCGGGTCATTTCAGCCTATTCTATAGCAAAGAGGGATCAGACCCCTGCACCAAGACCCCTTTTTTTCAGAGTTTGAATCCTCGGCTTTGCCATTTTATCTATTTTATCTATTTTAATTAGTTATTCTTACATCTTATTATATTTTATTGGCCTATTTTCTAAATTCTTTAAACAAGAAAATGTTTTTTGGAAAAAGTTTATGCAACAGCAACCCGTTGCTTTTTTTTTAAATTTCATATTTTTGTGCAGCAGTTAAACATAAAATCGACTCGTGACTCACGCAGTCACCAAAATTGGTTCAATGTTTTCGTGACCCTGGTAAGAAAACGAGGAAAAGTTTGGTTTACCTTTCTTTGATTTGTGCAACAGGTATCAGTTGCCTCCGAAAGTGTCAAAGTTGATTTTACGATTTTATGCGCAGCACGTAACAGTCACGTATGGGTGGGATAGGCATCGTAACCAATTCAATGGCCCTAGTAAGAGAAAAGGAAAAAAAAAAATCCCTGTATTTGACTTAAGCAACATGTGTCGTCTGCTATGGAATGTGCCGTAAGTCGAATTTTCATGTTTTCGCAGGCGCGTAACTGGCACATGAGTCGGTAGTCAACGTAACTGGGTTTATCGTCACCGTATGAAGAGATCAAAAAGAATAAAAATTTAGTTCCCTTTGTTTTATTTATGCAATAGGAAGCAGTTGTTACTGAAAGAGTTTTCAGTCGTTTTTAGCCACTTGTGACACTATTTTCTGGGATTTCTACACTGTACATTGATCATCTTAGCATATTCAAAGCTTTGACAATGTGCAGCATAGTAGAATACCTGAGTTAGTAACCAATTCAATGGCTCTAGTAAGAGAAAAAGAAAAAAAAATGTTCCCTATATTTGACTTAAGCAACAGGTGTCGTCTACTATGGAATGTGCCATAAGTCGATTTTTCATGTTTTCGCGGGCGCGTAACTGGCACCTATGAGACGGTAGTAAACGTAACTGGGTTTCTTGTTACAGTATAAAGAGATTGAAAAAAAAAAAAATTTAATTCCCTTTGTTTGATTTATGCAATAGGAAGCAGTTGCTGCTGAGAGTCTTCAGACTTTTTTAGCCACTTGTGACATTATTTTCTGGGGTTTCTACATTGTATATGCTAAGATGAGCATATACAAAGTATCAGTGTGCTGTATGGGAGTTGGCCTGAATTAGAAAAGCAAATCGATTCAAGGGATCGAGGGATCAAGGGAAGCCACTCTTGCAAGGTGCTTGAAAACACCAAAACAAGATCTTCTGCTGCCCTGTTTTCTTAATTTTTCGCCCATTGTCAGTGAAATCTGGCATGTGTGGATGGTGCAGGCACGGCAGTTTGCCAAGGACTGCATAACATCTTTCAAAGAAGACTTTAAATCCACTTTTATGCCGATTTTTGTTCACTGTTTTCTAGCGATATTTTCGGGCGGCATTTTAAGTGTCTCAAAGCTTTGTGATTGGATGATTGTGGAGGTGTGTCTGCGATTTGATTGGCTGATTGGGTGCAATTCTGAATTTCTCAGAGCTTTTCTGATTGGATAATTTGAAGACAGAGCTGTGATTCGATTGGCTGATTGGACGCCATTTTGATTTTCTAAAAGCTTTCGTGATTGGATAATTTAAGAGAGGGCTGAGATTTGATTGGCTGATCGGAAGCGGGGGGGATGTTTATATATTTATGTTAATTTTTCGGGTCATTTCAGCCTATTCTATGGCAAAGAGGGATCAGACCCCTGCACCAAGACCCCTTTTTTCAGAGTTTGAATCCTCAACTTTGCCATTTTATCTATTTTATCTATTTTAATTATTAGTTATTCTTACATCTTACTGTATTTTATTGGCCTATTTTTCGGGTCATTTCAGCCTATTCTATAGCAAAGAGGGATCAGACCCCTGCACCAAGACCCCTTTTTTTCAGAGTTTGAATCCTCGGCTTTGCCATTTTATCTATTTTATCTATTTTATCTATTTTAATTAGTTATTCTTACATCTTATTGTATTTTATTGGCCTATTTTCTAAATTCTTTAAACAAGAAAATGTTTTTTGGAAAAAGTTTATGCAACAGCAACCCGTTGCTTTTTTTTTAAATTTCATATTTTTGTGCAGCGGTTAAACATAAAATCGACTCGTGACTCACGCAGTCACCAAAATTGGTTCAATGTTTTCGTGACCCTGGTAAGAAAACGAGGAAAAGTTTGGTTTACCTTTCTTTGATTTGTGCAACAGGTATCAGTTGCCTCCGAAAGTGTCAAAGTTGATTTTACGATTTTATGCGCAGCACGTAACAGTCACGTATGGGTGGGATAGGCATCGTAACCAATTCAATGGCCCTAGTAAGAGAAAAGGAAAAAAAAAAATCCCTGTATTTGACTTAAGCAACATGTGTCGTCTGCTATGGAATGTGCCGTAAGTCGAATTTTCATGTTTTCGCAGGCGCGTAACTGGCACATGAGTCGGTAGTCAACGTAACTGGGTTTATCGTCACCGTATGAAGAGATCAAAAAGAATAAAAATTTAGTTCCCTTTGTTTTATTTATGCAATAGGAAGCAGTTGTTACTGAAAGAGTTTTCAGTCTTTTTTAGCCACTTGTGACACTATTTTCTGGGATTTCTACACTGTACATTGATCATCTTAGCATATTCAAAGCTTTGACAATGTGCAGCATAGTAGAATGCCTGAGTTAGTAACCAATTCAATGGCTCTAGTAAGAGAAAAAGAAAAAAAAAATGTTCCCTATATTTGACTTAAGCAACAGGTGTCGTCTACTATGGAATGTGCCGTAAGTCGATTTTTCATGTTTTCGCGGGGGCGTAACTGGCACCTATGAGACGGTAGTAAACGTAACTGGGTTTCTTGTTACGGTATAAAGAGATTGAAAGAAAAAGAAATTTAATTCCCTTTGTTTGATTTATGCAATAGGAAGCAGTTGCTGCTGAGAGTCTTCAGACTTTTTTAGCCACTTGTGACATTATTTTCTGGGGTTTCTACATTGTATATGCTAAGATGAGCATATACAAAGTATCAGTGTGCTGTATGGGAGTTGGCCTGAATTAGAAAAGCAAATCGATTCAAGGGATCGAGGGATCAAGGGAAGCCACTCTTGCAAGGTGCTTGAAAACACCAAAACAAGATCTTCTGCTGCCCTGTTTTCTTAATTTTTCGCCCATTGTCAGTGAAATCTGGCATGTGTGGATGGTGCAGGCACGGCAGTTTGCCAAGGACTGCATAACATCTTTCAAAGAAGACTTTAAATCCACTTTTATGCCGATTTTTGTTCACTGTTTTCTAGCGATATTTTCGGGCGGCATTTTAAGTGTCTCAAAGCTTTGTGATTGGATGATTGTGGAGGTGTGTCTGCGATTTGATTGGCTGATTGGGTGCAATTCTGAATTTCTCAGAGCTTTTCTGATTGGATAATTTGAAGACAGAGCTGTGATTCGATTGGCTGATTGGACGCCATTTTGATTTTCTAAAAGCTTTCGTGATTGGATAATTTAAGAGAGGGCTGAGATTTGATTGGCTGATCAGAAGCGGGGGGGATGTTTATATATTTATGTTAATTTTTCGGGTCATTTCAGCCTATTCTATGGCAAAGAGGGATCAGACCCCTGCACCAAGACCCCTTTTTTCAGAGTTTGAATCCTCAACTTTGCCATTTTATCTATTTTATCTATTTTAATTATTAGTTATTCTTACATCTTACTGTATTTTATTGGCCTATTTTTCGGGTCATTTCAGCCTATTCTATAGCAAAGAGGGATCAGACCCCTGCACCAAGACCCCTTTTTTTCAGAGTTTGAATCCTCGGCTTTGCCATTTTATCTATTTTATCTATTTTATCTATTTTAATTAGTTATTCTTACATCTTATTGTATTTTATTGGCCTATTTTCTAAATTCTTTAAACAAGAAAATGTTTTTTGGAAAAAGTTTATGCAACAGCAACCCGTTGCTTTTTTTTTAAATTTCATATTTTTGTGCAGCGGTTAAACATAAAATCGACTCGTGACTCACGCAGTCACCAAAATTGGTTCAATGTTTTCGTGACCCTGGTAAGAAAACGAGGAAAAGTTTGGTTTACCTTTCTTTGATTTGTGCAACAGGTATCAGTTGCCTCCGAAAGTGTCAAAGTTGATTTTACGATTTTATGCACAGCACGTAACAGTCACGTATGGGTGGGATAGGCATCGTAACCAATTCAATGGCCCTAGTAAGAGAAAAGGACAAAAAAAAATCCCTGTATTTGACTTAAGCAACATGTGTCGTCTGCTATGGAATGTGCCGTAAGTCGAATTTTCATGTTTTCGCAGGCGCGTAACTGGCACATGAGTCGGTAGTCAACGTAACTGGGTTTATCGTCACCGTATGAAGAGATCAAAAAGAATAAAAATTTAGTTCCCTTTGTTTTATTTATGCAATAGGAAGCAGTTGTTACTGAAAGAGTTTTCAGTCTTTTTTAGCCACTTGTGACACTATTTTCTGGGATTTCTACACTGTACATTGATCATCTTAGCATATTCAAAGCTTTGACAATGTGCAGCATAGTAGAATGCCTGAGTTAGTAACCAATTCAATGGCTCTAGTAAGAGAAAAAGAAAAAAAAAATGTTCCCTATATTTGACTTAAGCAACAGGTGTCGTCTACTATGGAATGTGCCGTAAGTCGATTTTTCATGTTTTCGCGGGCGCGTAACTGGCACCTATGAGACGGTAGTAAACATAACTGGGTTTCTTGTTACGGTATAAAGAGATTGAAAGAAAAAGAAATTTAATTCCCTTTGTTTGATTTATGCAATAGGAAGCAGTTGCTGCTGAGAGTCTTCAGACTTTTTTAGCCACTTGTGACATTATTTTCTGGGGTTTCTACATTGTATATGCTAAGATGAGCATATACAAAGTATCAGTGTGCTGTATGGGAGTTGGCCTGAATTAGAAAAGCAAATCGATTCAAGGGATCGAGGGATCAAGGGAAGCCACTCTTGCAAGGTGCTTGAAAACACCAAAACAAGATCTTCTGCCGCCCTGTTTTCTTAATTTTTCGCCCATTGTCAGTGAAATCTGGCATGTGTGGATGGTGCAGGCACGGCAGTTTGCCAAGGACTGCATAACATCTTTCAAAGAAGACTTTAAATCCACTTTTATGCCGATTTTTGTTCACTGTTTTCTAGCGATATTTTCGGGCGGCATTTTAAGTGTCTCAAAGCTTTGTGATTGGATGATTGTGGAGGTGTGTCTGCGATTTGATTGGCTGATTGGGTGCAATTCTGAATTTCTCAGAGCTTTTCTGATTGGATAATTTGAAGACAGAGCTGTGATTCGATTGGCTGATTGGACGCCATTTTGATTTTCTAAAAGCTTTCGTGATTGGATAATTTAAGAGAGGGCTGAGATTTGATTGGCTGATCGGAAGCGGGGGGGATGTTTATATATTTATGTTAATTTTTCGGGTCATTTCAGCCTATTCTATGGCAAAGAGGGATCAGACCCCTGCACCAAGACCCCTTTTTTCAGAGTTTGAATCCTCAACTTTGCCATTTTATCTATTTTATCTATTTTAATTATTAGTTATTCTTACATCTTACTGTATTTTATTGGCCTATTTTTCGGGTCATTTCAGCCTATTCTATAGCAAAGAGGGATCAGACCCCTGCACCAAGACCCCTTTTTTTCAGAGTTTGAATCCTCGGCTTTGCCATTTTATCTATTTTATCTATTTTATCTATTTTAATTAGTTATTCTTACATCTTATTGTATTTTATTGGCCTATTTTCTAAATTCTTTAAACAAGAAAATGTTTTTTGGAAAAAGTTTATGCAACAGCAACCCGTTGCTTTTTTTTTAAATTTCATATTTTTGTGCAGCGGTTAAACATAAAATCGACTCGTGACTCACGCAGTCACCAAAATTGGTTCAATGTTTTCGTGACCCTGGTAAGAAAACGAGGAAAAGTTTGGTTTACCTTTCTTTGATTTGTGCAACAGGTATCAGTTGCCTCCGAAAGTGTCAAAGTTGATTTTACGATTTTATGCGCAGCACGTAACAGTCACGTATGGGTGGGATAGGCATCGTAACCAATTCAATGGCCCTAGTAAGAGAAAAGGAAAAAAAAAAATCCCTGTATTTGACTTAAGCAACATGTGTCGTCTGCTATGGAATGTGCCGTAAGTCGAATTTTCATGTTTTCGCAGGCGCGTAACTGGCACATGAGTCGGTAGTCAATGTAACTGGGTTTATCGTCACCGTATGAAGAGATCAAAAAGAATAAAAATTTAGTTCCCTTTGTTTTATTTATGCAATAGGAAGCAGTTGTTACTGAAAGAGTTTTCAGTCTTTTTTAGCCACTTGTGACACTATTTTCTGGGATTTCTACACTGTACATTGATCATCTTAGCATATTCAAAGCTTTGACAATGTGCAGCATAGTAGAATGCCTGAGTTAGTAACCAATTCAATGGCTCTAGTAAGAGAAAAAGAAAAAAAAAATGTTCCCTATATTTGACTTAAGCAACAGGTGTCGTCTACTATGGAATGTGCCGTAAGTCGATTTTTCATGTTTTCGCGGGCGCGTAACTGGCACCTATGAGACGGTAGTAAACATAACTGGGTTTCTTGTTACGGTATAAAGAGATTGAAAGAAAAAGAAATTTAATTCCCTTTGTTTGATTTATGCAATAGGAAGCAGTTGCTGCTGAGAGTCTTCAGACTTTTTTAGCCACTTGTGACATTATTTTCTGGGGTTTCTACATTGTATATGCTAAGATGAGCATATACAAAGTATCAGTGTGCTGTATGGGAGTTGGCCTGAATTAGAAAAGCAAATCGATTCAAGGGATCGAGGGATCAAGGGAAGCCACTCTTGCAAGGTGCTTGAAAACACCAAAACAAGATCTTCTGCCGCCCTGTTTTCTTAATTTTTCGCCCATTGTCAGTGAAATCTGGCATGTGTGGATGGTGCAGGCACGGCAGTTTGCCAAGGACTGCATAACATCTTTCAAAGAAGACTTTAAATCCACTTTTATGCCGATTTTTGTTCACTGTTTTCTAGCGATATTTTCGGGCAGCATTTTAAGTGTCTCAAAGCTTTGTGATTGGATGATTGTGGAGGTGTGTCTGCGATTTGATTGGCTGATTGGGTGCAATTCTGAATTTCTCAGAGCTTTTCTGATTGGATAATTTGAAGACAGAGCTGTGATTCGATTGGCTGATTGGACGCCATTTTGATTTTCTAAAAGCTTTCGTGATTGGATAATTTAAGAGAGGGCTGAGATTTGATTGGCTGATCGGAAGCGGGGGGGATGTTTATATATTTATGTTAATTTTTCGGGTCATTTCAGCCTATTCTATGGCAAAGAGGGATCAGACCCCTGCACCAAGACCCCTTTTTTCAGAGTTTGAATCCTCAACTTTGCCATTTTATCTATTTTATCTATTTTAATTATTAGTTATTCTTACATCTTACTGTATTTTATTGGCCTATTTTTCGGGTCATTTCAGCCTATTCTATAGCAAAGAGGGATCAGACCCCTGCACCAAGACCCCTTTTTTTCAGAGTTTGAATCCTCGGCTTTGCCATTTTATCTATTTTATCTATTTTATCTATTTTAATTAGTTATTCTTACATCTTATTGTATTTTATTGGCCTATTTTCTAAATTCTTTAAACAAGAAAATGTTTTTTGGAAAAAGTTTATGCAACAGCAACCCGTTGCTTTTTTTTTAAATTTCATATTTTTGTGCAGCGGTTAAACATAAAATCGACTCGTGACTCACGCAGTCACCAAAATTGGTTCAATGTTTTCGTGACCCTGGTAAGAAAACGAGGAAAAGTTTGGTTTACCTTTCTTTGATTTGTGCAACAGGTATCATTTGCCTCCGAAAGTGTCAAAGTTGATTTTACGATTTTATGCGCAGCACGTAACAGTCACGTATGGGTGGGATAGGCATCGTAACCAATTCAATGGCCCTAGTAAGAGAAAAGGAAAAAAAAAATCCCTGTATTTGACTTAAGCAACATGTGTCGTCTGCTATGGAATGTGCCGTAAGTCGAATTTTCATGTTTTCGCAGGCGCGTAACTGGCACATGAGTCGGTAGTCAACGTAACTGGGTTTATCGTCACCGTATGAAGAGATCAAAAAGAATAAAAATTTAGTTCCCTTTGTTTTATTTATGCAATAGGAAGCAGTTGTTACTGAAAGAGTTTTCAGTCTTTTTTAGCCACTTGTGACACTATTTTCTGGGATTTCTACACTGTACATTGATCATCTTAGCATATTCAAAGCTTTGACAATGTGCAGCATAGTAGAATGCCTGAGTTAGTAACCAATTCAATGGCTCTAGTAAGAGAAAAAGAAAAAAAAAAATGTTCCCTATATTTGACTTAAGCAACAGGTGTCGTCTACTATGGAATGTGCCGTAAGTCGATTTTTCATGTTTTCGCGGGCGCGTAACTGGCACCTATGAGACGGTAGTAAACATAACTGGGTTTCTTGTTACGGTATAAAGAGATTGAAAGAAAAAGAAATTTAATTCCCTTTGTTTGATTTATGCAATAGGAAGCAGTTGCTGCTGAGAGTCTTCAGACTTTTTTAGCCACTTGTGACATTATTTTCTGGGGTTTCTACATTGTATATGCTAAGATGAGCATATACAAAGTATCAGTGTGCTGTATGGGAGTTGGCCTGAATTAGAAAAGCAAATCGATTCAAGGGATCGAGGGATCAAGGGAAGCCACTCTTGCAAGGTGCTTGAAAACACCAAAACAAGATCTTCTGCCGCCCTGTTTTCTTAATTTTTCGCCCATTGTCAGTGAAATCTGGCATGTGTGGATGGTGCAGGCACGGCAGTTTGCCAAGGACTGCATAACATCTTTCAAAGAAGACTTTAAATCCACTTTTATGCCGATTTTTGTTCACTGTTTTCTAGCGATATTTTCGGGCGGCATTTTAAGTGTCTCAAAGCTTTGTGATTGGATGATTGTGGAGGTGTGTCTGCGATTTGATTGGCTGATTGGGTGCAATTCTGAATTTCTCAGAGCTTTTCTGATTGGATAATTTGAAGACAGAGCTGTGATTCGATTGGCTGATTGGACGCCATTTTGATTTTCTAAAAGCTTTCGTGATTGGATAATTTAAGAGAGGGCTGAGATTTGATTGGCTGATCGGAAGCGGGGGGGATGTTTATATATTTATGTTAATTTTTCGGGTCATTTCAGCCTATTCTATGGCAAAGAGGGATCAGACCCCTGCACCAAGACCCCTTTTTTCAGAGTTTGAATCCTCAACTTTGCCATTTTATCTATTTTATCTATTTTAATTATTAGTTATTCTTACATCTTACTGTATTTTATTGGCCTATTTTTCGGGTCATTTCAGCCTATTCTATAGCAAAGAGGGATCAGACCCCTGCACCAAGACCCCTTTTTTTCAGAGTTTGAATCCTCGGCTTTGCCATTTTATCTATTTTATCTATTTTAATTAGTTATTCTTACATCTTATTGTATTTTATTGGCCTATTTTCTAAATTCTTTAAACAAGAAAATGTTTTTTGGAAAAAGTTTATGCAACAGCAACCCGTTGCTTTTTTTTTAAATTTCATATTTTTGTGCAGCGGTTAAACATAAAATCGACTCGTGACTCATGCAGTCACCAAAATTGGTTCAATGTTTTCGTGACCCTGGTAAGAAAACGAGGAAAAGTTTGGTTTACCTTTCTTTGATTTGTGCAACAGGTATCAGTTGCCTCCGAAAGTGTCAAAGTTGATTTTACGATTTTATGCGCAGCACGTAACAGTCACGTATGGGTGGGATAGGCATCGTAACCAATTCAATGGCCCTAGTAAGAGAAAAGGAAAAAAAAAAAATCCCTGTATTTGACTTAAGCAACATGTGTCGTCTGCTATGGAATGTGCCGTAAGTCGAATTTTCATGTTTTCGCAGGCGCGTAACTGGCACATGAGTCGGTAGTCAATGTAACTGGGTTTATCGTCACCGTATGAAGAGATCAAAAAGAATAAAAATTTAGTTCCCTTTGTTTTATTTATGCAATAGGAAGCAGTTGTTACTGAAAGAGTTTTCAGTCTTTTTTAGCCACTTGTGACACTATTTTCTGGGATTTCTACACTGTACATTGATCATCTTAGCATATTCAAAGCTTTGACAATGTGCAGCATAGTAGAATGCCTGAGTTAGTAACCAATTCAATGGCTCTAGTAAGAGAAAAAGAAAAAAAAAATGTTCCCTATATTTGACTTAAGCAACAGGTGTCGTCTACTATGGAATGTGCCGTAAGTCGATTTTTCATGTTTTCGCGGGCGCGTAACTGGCACCTATGAGACGGTAGTAAACATAACTGGGTTTCTTGTTACGGTATAAAGAGATTGAAAGAAAAAGAAATTTAATTCCCTTTGTTTGATTTATGCAATAGGAAGCAGTTGCTGCTGAGAGTCTTCAGACTTTTTTAGCCACTTGTGACATTATTTTCTGGGGTTTCTACATTGTATATGCTAAGATGAGCATATACAAAGTATCAGTGTGCTGTATGGGAGTTGGCCTGAATTAGAAAAGCAAATCGATTCAAGGGATCGAGGGATCAAGGGAAGCCACTCTTGCAAGGTGCTTGAAAACACCAAAACAAGATCTTCTGCCGCCCTGTTTTCTTAATTTTTCGCCCATTGTCAGTGAAATCTGGCATGTGTGGATGGTGCAGGCACGGCAGTTTGCCAAGGACTGCATAACATCTTTCAAAGAAGACTTTAAATCCACTTTTATGCCGATTTTTGTTCACTGTTTTCTAGCGATATTTTCGGGCAGCATTTTAAGTGTCTCAAAGCTTTGTGATTGGATGATTGTGGAGGTGTGTCTGCGATTTGATTGGCTGATTGGGTGCAATTCTGAATTTCTCAGAGCTTTTCTGATTGGATAATTTGAAGACGGAGCTGTGATTCGATTGGCTGATTGGACGCCATTTTGATTTTCTAAAAGCTTTCGTGATTGGATAATTTAAGAGAGGGCTGAGATTTGATTGGCTGATCGGAAGCGGGGGGGATGTTTATATATTTATGTTAATTTTTCGGGTCATTTCAGCCTATTCTATGGCAAAGAGGGATCAGACCCCTGCACCAAGACCCCTTTTTTCAGAGTTTGAATCCTCAACTTTGCCATTTTATCTATTTTATCTATTTTAATTATTAGTTATTCTTACATCTTACTGTATTTTATTGGCCTATTTTTCGGGTCATTTCAGCCTATTCTATAGCAAAGAGGGATCAGACCCCTGCACCAAGACCCCTTTTTTTCAGAGTTTGAATCCTCGGCTTTGCCATTTTATCTATTTTATCTATTTTATCTATTTTAATTAGTTATTCTTACATCTTATTGTATTTTATTGGCCTATTTTCTAAATTCTTTAAACAAGAAAATGTTTTTTGGAAAAAGTTTATGCAACAGCAACCCGTTGCTTTTTTTTTAAATTTCATATTTTTGTGCAGCGGTTAAACATAAAATCGACTCGTGACTCACGCAGTCACCAAAATTGGTTCAATGTTTTCGTGACCCTGGTAAGAAAACGAGGAAAAGTTTGGTTTACCTTTCTTTGATTTGTGCAACAGGTATCAGTTGCCTCCGAAAGTGTCAAAGTTGATTTTACGATTTTATGCGCAGCACGTAACAGTCACGTATGGGTGGGATAGGCATCGTAACCAATTCAATGGCCCTAGTAAGAGAAAAGGAAAAAAAAAAATCCCTGTATTTGACTTAAGCAACATGTGTCGTCTGCTATGGAATGTGCCGTAAGTCGAATTTTCATGTTTTCGCAGGCGCGTAACTGGCACATGAGTCGGTAGTCAACGTAACTGGGTTTATCGTCACCGTATGAAGAGATCAAAAAGAATAAAAATTTAGTTCCCTTTGTTTTATTTATGCAATAGGAAGCAGTTGTTACTGAAAGAGTTTTCAGTCTTTTTTAGCCACTTGTGACACTATTTTCTGGGATTTCTACACTGTACATTGATCATCTTAGCATATTCAAAGCTTTGACAATGTGCAGCATAGTAGAATGCCTGAGTTAGTAACCAATTCAATGGCTCTAGTAAGAGAAAAAGAAAAAAAAAATGTTCCCTATATTTGACTTAAGCAACAGGTGTCGTCTACTATGGAATGTGCCGTAAGTCGATTTTTCATGTTTTCGCGGGCGCGTAACTGGCACCTATGAGACGGTAGTAAACATAACTGGGTTTCTTGTTACGGTATAAAGAGATTGAAAGAAAAAGAAATTTAATTCCCTTTGTTTGATTTATGCAATAGGAAGCAGTTGCTGCTGAGAGTCTTCAGACTTTTTTAGCCACTTGTGACATTATTTTCTGGGGTTTCTACATTGTATATGCTAAGATGAGCATATACAAAGTATCAGTGTGCTGTATGGGAGTTGGCCTGAATTAGAAAAGCAAATCGATTCAAGGGATCGAGGGATCAAGGGAAGCCACTCTTGCAAGGTGCTTGAAAACACCAAAACAAGATCTTCTGCCGCCCTGTTTTCTTAATTTTTCGCCCATTGTCAGTGAAATCTGGCATGTGTGGATGGTGCAGGCACGGCAGTTTGCCAAGGACTGCATAACATCTTTCAAAGAAGACTTTAAATCCACTTTTATGCCGATTTTTGTTCACTGTTTTCTAGCGATATTTTCGGGCGGCATTTTAAGTGTCTCAAAGCTTTGTGATTGGATGATTGTGGAGGTGTGTCTGCGATTTGATTGGCTGATTGGGTGCAATTCTGAATTTCTCAGAGCTTTTCTGATTGGATAATTTGAAGACAGAGCTGTGATTCGATTGGCTGATTGGACGCCATTTTGATTTTCTAAAAGCTTTCGTGATTGGATAATTTAAGAGAGGGCTGAGATTTGATTGGCTGATCGGAAGCGGGGGGGATGTTTATATATTTATGTTAATTTTTCGGGTCATTTCAGCCTATTCTATGGCAAAGAGGGATCAGACCCCTGCACCAAGACCCCTTTTTTCAGAGTTTGAATCCTCAACTTTGCCATTTTATCTATTTTATCTATTTTAATTATTAGTTATTCTTACATCTTACTGTATTTTATTGGCCTATTTTTCGGGTCATTTCAGCCTATTCTATAGCAAAGAGGGATCAGACCCCTGCACCAAGACCCCTTTTTTTCAGAGTTTGAATCCTCGGCTTTGCCATTTTATCTATTTTATCTATTTTATCTATTTTAATTAGTTATTCTTACATCTTATTGTATTTTATTGGCCTATTTTCTAAATTCTTTAAACAAGAAAATGTTTTTTGGAAAAAGTTTATGCAACAGCAACCCGTTGCTTTTTTTTTAAATTTCATATTTTTGTGCAGCGGTTAAACATAAAATCGACTCGTGACTCACGCAGTCACCAAAATTGGTTCAATGTTTTCGTGACCCTGGTAAGAAAACGAGGAAAAGTTTGGTTTACCTTTCTTTGATTTGTGCAACAGGTATCAGTTGCCTCCGAAAGTGTCAAAGTTGATTTTACGATTTTATGCGCAGCACGTAACAGTCACGTATGGGTGGGATAGGCATCGTAACCAATTCAATGGCCCTAGTAAGAGAAAAGGAAAAAAAAAAAATCCCTGTATTTGACTTAAGCAACATGTGTCGTCTGCTATGGAATGTGCCGTAAGTCGAATTTTCATGTTTTCGCAGGCGCGTAACTGGCACATGAGTCGGTAGTCAACGTAACTGGGTTTATCGTCACCGTATGAAGAGATCAAAAAGAATAAAAATTTAGTTCCCTTTGTTTTATTTATGCAATAGGAAGCAGTTGTTACTGAAAGAGTTTTCAGTCTTTTTTAGCCACTTGTGACACTATTTTCTGGGATTTCTACACTGTACATTGATCATCTTAGCATATTCAAAGCTTTGACAATGTGCAGCATAGTAGAATGCCTGAGTTAGTAACCAATTCAATGGCTCTAGTAAGAGAAAAAGAAAAAAAAAATGTTCCCTATATTTGACTTAAGCAACAGGTGTCGTCTACTATGGAATGTGCCGTAAGTCGATTTTTCATGTTTTCGCGGGCGCGTAACTGGCACCTATGAGACGGTAGTAAACATAACTGGGTTTCTTGTTACGGTATAAAGAGATTGAAAGAAAAAGAAATTTAATTCCCTTTGTTTGATTTATGCAATAGGAAGCAGTTGCTGCTGAGAGTCTTCAGACTTTTTTAGCCACTTGTGACATTATTTTCTGGGGTTTCTACATTGTATATGCTAAGATGAGCATATACAAAGTATCAGTGTGCTGTATGGGAGTTGGCCTGAATTAGAAAAGCAAATCGATTCAAGGGATCGAGGGATCAAGGGAAGCCACTCTTGCAAGGTGCTTGAAAACACCAAAACAAGATCTTCTGCCGCCCTGTTTTCTTAATTTTTCGCCCATTGTCAGTGAAATCTGGCATGTGTGGATGGTGCAGGCACGGCAGTTTGCCAAGGACTGCATAACATCTTTCAAAGAAGACTTTAAATCCACTTTTATGCCGATTTTTGTTCACTGTTTTCTAGCGATATTTTCGGGCGGCATTTTAAGTGTCTCAAAGCTTTGTGATTGGATGATTGTGGAGGTGTGTCTGCGATTTGATTGGCTGATTGGGTGCAATTCTGAATTTCTCAGAGCTTTTCTGATTGGATAATTTGAAGACAGAGCTGTGATTCGATTGGCTGATTGGACGCCATTTTGATTTTCTAAAAGCTTTCGTGATTGGATAATTTAAGAGAGGGCTGAGATTTGATTGGCTGATCGGAAGCGGGGGGGATGTTTATATATTTATGTTAATTTTTCGGGTCATTTCAGCCTATTCTATGGCAAAGAGGGATCAGACCCCTGCACCAAGACCCCTTTTTTCAGAGTTTGAATCCTCAACTTTGCCATTTTATCTATTTTATCTATTTTAATTATTAGTTATTCTTACATCTTACTGTATTTTATTGGCCTATTTTTCGGGTCATTTCAGCCTATTCTATAGCAAAGAGGGATCAGACCCCTGCACCAAGACCCCTTTTTTTCAGAGTTTGAATCCTCGGCTTTGCCATTTTATCTATTTTATCTATTTTATCTATTTTAATTAGTTATTCTTACATCTTATTGTATTTTATTGGCCTATTTTCTAAATTCTTTAAACAAGAAAATGTTTTTTGGAAAAAGTTTATGCAACAGCAACCCGTTGCTTTTTTTTTAAATTTCATATTTTTGTGCAGCGGTTAAACATAAAATCGACTCGTGACTCACGCAGTCACCAAAATTGGTTCAATGTTTTCGTGACCCTGGTAAGAAAACGAGGAAAAGTTTGGTTTACCTTTCTTTGATTTGTGCAACAGGTATCAGTTGCCTCCGAAAGTGTCAAAGTTGATTTTACGATTTTATGCGCAGCACGTAACAGTCACGTATGGGTGGGATAGGCATCGTAACCAATTCAATGGCCCTAGTAAGAGAAAAGGAAAAAAAAAAAATCCCTGTATTTGACTTAAGCAACATGTGTCGTCTGCTATGGAATGTGCCGTAAGTCGAATTTTCATGTTTTCGCAGGCGCGTAACTGGCACATGAGTCGGTAGTCAACGTAACTGGGTTTATCGTCACCGTATGAAGAGATCAAAAAGAATAAAAATTTAGTTCCCTTTGTTTTATTTATGCAATAGGAAGCAGTTGTTACTGAAAGAGTTTTCAGTCTTTTTTAGCCACTTGTGACACTATTTTCTGGGATTTCTACACTGTACATTGATCATCTTAGCATATTCAAAGCTTTGACAATGTGCAGCATAGTAGAATGCCTGAGTTAGTAACCAATTCAATGGCTCTAGTAAGAGAAAAAGAAAAAAAAATTGTTCCCTATATTTGACTTAAGCAACAGGTGTCGTCTACTATGGAATGTGCCGTAAGTCGATTTTTCATGTCTTCGCGGGCGCGTAACTGGCACCTATGAGACGGTAGTAAACGTAACTGCGTTTCTTGTTACGGTATAAAGAGATTGAAAGAAAAAGAAATTTAATTCCCTTTGTTTGATTTATGCAATAGGAAGCAGTTGCTGCTGAGAGTCTTCAGACTTTTTTAGCCACTTGTGACATTATTTTCTGGGGTTTCTACATTGTATATGCTAAGATGAGCATATACAAAGTATCAGTGTGCTGTATGGGAGTTGGCCTGAATTAGAAAAGCAAATCGATTCAAGGGATCGAGGGATCAAGGGAAGCCACTCTTGCAAGGTGCTTGAAAACACCAAAACAAGATCTTCTGCCGCCCTGTTTTCTTAATTTTTCGCCCATTGTCAGTGAAATCTGGCATGTGTGGATGGTGCAGGCACGGCAGTTTGCCAAGGACTGCATAACATCTTTCAAAGAAGACTTTAAATCCACTTTTATGCCGATTTTTGTTCACTGTTTTCTAGCGATATTTTCGGGCGGCATTTTAAGTGTCTCAAAGCTTTGTGATTGGATGATTGTGGAGGTGTGTCTGCGATTTGATTGGCTGATTGGGTGCAATTCTGAATTTCTCAGAGCTTTTCTGATTGGATAATTTGAAGACAGAGCTGTGATTCGATTGGCTGATTGGACGCCATTTTGATTTTCTAAAAGCTTTCGTGATTGGATAATTTAAGAGAGGGCTGAGATTTGATTGGCTGATCGGAAGCGGGGGGGATGTTTATATATTTATGTTAATTTTTCGGGTCATTTCAGCCTATTCTATGGCAAAGAGGGATCAGACCCCTGCACCAAGACCCCTTTTTTCAGAGTTTGAATCCTCAACTTTGCCATTTTATCTATTTTATCTATTTTAATTATTAGTTATTCTTACATCTTACTGTATTTTATTGGCCTATTTTTCGGGTCATTTCAGCCTATTCTATAGCAAAGAGGGATCAGACCCCTGCACCAAGACCCCTTTTTTTCAGAGTTTGAATCCTCGGCTTTGCCATTTTATCTATTTTATCTATTTTATCTATTTTAATTAGTTATTCTTACATCTTATTGTATTTTATTGGCCTATTTTCTAAATTCTTTAAACAAGAAAATGTTTTTTGGAAAAAGTTTATGCAACAGCAACCCGTTGCTTTTTTTTTAAATTTCATATTTTTGTGCAGCGGTTAAACATAAAATCGACTCGTGACTCACGCAGTCACCAAAATTGGTTCAATGTTTTCGTGACCCTGGTAAGAAAACGAGGAAAAGTTTGGTTTACCTTTCTTTGATTTGTGCAACAGGTATCAGTTGCCTCCGAAAGTGTCAAAGTTGATTTTATGCGCAGCACGTAACAGTCACGTATGGGTGGGATAGGCATCGTAACCAATTCAATGGCCCTAGTAAGAGAAAAGGAAAAAAAAAAATCCCTGTATTTGACTTAAGCAACATGTGTCGTCTGCTATGGAATGTGCCGTAAGTCGAATTTTCATGTTTTCGCAGGCGCGTAACTGGCACATGAGTCGGTAGTCAACGTAACTGGGTTTATCGTCACCGTATGAAGAGATCAAAAAGAATAAAAATTTAGTTCCCTTTGTTTTATTTATGCAATAGGAAGCAGTTGTTACTGAAAGAGTTTTCAGTCTTTTTTAGCCACTTGTGACACTATTTTCTGGGATTTCTACACTGTACATTGATCATCTTAGCATATTCAAAGCTTTGACAATGTGCAGCATAGTAGAATGCCTGAGTTAGTAACCAATTCAATGGCTCTAGTAAGAGAAAAAGAAAAAAAAATTGTTCCCTATATTTGACTTAAGCAACAGGTGTCGTCTACTATGGAATGTGCCGTAAGTCGATTTTTCATGTCTTCGCGGGCGCGTAACTGGCACCTATGAGACGGTAGTAAACGTAACTGCGTTTCTTGTTACGGTATAAAGAGATTGAAAGAAAAAGAAATTTAATTCCCTTTGTTTGATTTATGCAATAGGAAGCAGTTGCTGCTGAGAGTCTTCAGACTTTTTTAGCCACTTGTGACATTATTTTCTGGGGTTTCTACATTGTATATGCTAAGATGAGCATATACAAAGTATCAGTGTGCTGTATGGGAGTTGGCCTGAATTAGAAAAGCAAATCGATTCAAGGGATCGAGGGATCAAGGGAAGCCACTCTTGCAAGGTGCTTGAAAACACCAAAACAAGATCTTCTGCCGCCCTGTTTTCTTAATTTTTCGCCCATTGTCAGTGAAATCTGGCATGTGTGGATGGTGCAGGCACGGCAGTTTGCCAAGGACTGCATAACATCTTTCAAAGAAGACTTTAAATCCACTTTTATGCCGATTTTTGTTCACTGTTTTCTAGCGATATTTTCGGGCGGCATTTTAAGTGTCTCAAAGCTTTGTGATTGGATGATTGTGGAGGTGTGTCTGCGATTTGATTGGCTGATTGGGTGCAATTCTGAATTTCTCAGAGCTTTTCTGATTGGATAATTTGAAGACAGAGCTGTGATTCGATTGGCTGATTGGACGCCATTTTGATTTTCTAAAAGCTTTCGTGATTGGATAATTTAAGAGAGGGCTGAGATTTGATTGGCTGATCGGAAGCGGGGGGGATGTTTATATATTTATGTTAATTTTTCGGGTCATTTCAGCCTATTCTATGGCAAAGAGGGATCAGACCCCTGCACCAAGACCCCTTTTTTCAGAGTTTGAATCCTCAACTTTGCCATTTTATCTATTTTATCTATTTTAATTATTAGTTATTCTTACATCTTACTGTATTTTATTGGCCTATTTTTCGGGTCATTTCAGCCTATTCTATAGCAAAGAGGGATCAGACCCCTGCACCAAGACCCCTTTTTTTCAGAGTTTGAATCCTCGGCTTTGCCATTTTATCTATTTTATCTATTTTATCTATTTTAATTAGTTATTCTTACATCTTATTGTATTTTATTGGCCTATTTTCTAAATTCTTTAAACAAGAAAATGTTTTTTGGAAAAAGTTTATGCAACAGCAACCCGTTGCTTTTTTTTTAAATTTCATATTTTTGTGCAGCGGTTAAACATAAAATCGACTCGTGACTCACGCAGTCACCAAAATTGGTTCAATGTTTTCGTGACCCTGGTAAGAAAACGAGGAAAAGTTTGGTTTACCTTTCTTTGATTTGTGCAACAGGTATCAGTTGCCTCCGAAAGTGTCAAAGTTGATTTTATGCGCAGCACGTAACAGTCACGTATGGGTGGGATAGGCATCGTAACCAATTCAATGGCCCTAGTAAGAGAAAAGGAAAAAAAAAAATCCCTGTATTTGACTTAAGCAACATGTGTCGTCTGCTATGGAATGTGCCGTAAGTCGAATTTTCATGTTTTCGCAGGCGCGTAACTGGCACATGAGTCGGTAGTCAACGTAACTGGGTTTATCGTCACCGTATGAAGAGATCAAAAAGAATAAAAATTTAGTTCCCTTTGTTTTATTTATGCAATAGGAAGCAGTTGTTACTGAAAGAGTTTTCAGTCTTTTTTAGCCACTTGTGACACTATTTTCTGGGATTTCTACACTGTACATTGATCATCTTAGCATATTCAAAGCTTTGACAATGTGCAGCATAGTAGAATGCCTGAGTTAGTAACCAATTCAATGGCTCTAGTAAGAGAAAAAGAAAAAAAAATTGTTCCCTATATTTGACTTAAGCAACAGGTGTCGTCTACTATGGAATGTGCCGTAAGTCGATTTTTCATGTCTTCGCGGGCGCGTAACTGGCACCTATGAGACGGTAGTAAACGTAACTGCGTTTCTTGTTACGGTATAAAGAGATTGAAAGAAAAAGAAATTTAATTCCCTTTGTTTGATTTATGCAATAGGAAGCAGTTGCTGCTGAGAGTCTTCAGACTTTTTTAGCCACTTGTGACATTATTTTCTGGGGTTTCTACATTGTATATGCTAAGATGAGCATATACAAAGTATCAGTGTGCTGTATGGGAGTTGGCCTGAATTAGAAAAGCAAATCGATTCAAGGGATCGAGGGATCAAGGGAAGCCACTCTTGCAAGGTGCTTGAAAACACCAAAACAAGATCTTCTGCCGCCCTGTTTTCTTAATTTTTCGCCCATTGTCAGTGAAATCTGGCATGTGTGGATGGTGCAGGCACGGCAGTTTGCCAAGGACTGCATAACATCTTTCAAAGAAGACTTTAAATCCACTTTTATGCCGATTTTTGTTCACTGTTTTCTAGCGATATTTTCGGGCGGCATTTTAAGTGTCTCAAAGCTTTGTGATTGGATGATTGTGGAGGTGTGTCTGCGATTTGATTGGCTGATTGGGTGCAATTCTGAATTTCTCAGAGCTTTTCTGATTGGATAATTTGAAGACAGAGCTGTGATTCGATTGGCTGATTGGACGCCATTTTGATTTTCTAAAAGCTTTCGTGATTGGATAATTTAAGAGAGGGCTGAGATTTGATTGGCTGATCGGAAGCGGGGGGGATGTTTATATATTTATGTTAATTTTTCGGGTCATTTCAGCCTATTCTATGGCAAAGAGGGATCAGACCCCTGCACCAAGACCCCTTTTTTCAGAGTTTGAATCCTCAACTTTGCCATTTTATCTATTTTATCTATTTTAATTATTAGTTATTCTTACATCTTACTGTATTTTATTGGCCTATTTTTCGGGTCATTTCAGCCTATTCTATAGCAAAGAGGGATCAGACCCCTGCACCAAGACCCCTTTTTTTCAGAGTTTGAATCCTCGGCTTTGCCATTTTATCTATTTTATCTATTTTATCTATTTTAATTAGTTATTCTTACATCTTATTGTATTTTATTGGCCTATTTTCTAAATTCTTTAAACAAGAAAATGTTTTTTGGAAAAAGTTTATGCAACAGCAACCCGTTGCTTTTTTTTTAAATTTCATATTTTTGTGCAGCGGTTAAACATAAAATCGACTCGTGACTCACGCAGTCACCAAAATTGGTTCAATGTTTTCGTGACCCTGGTAAGAAAACGAGGAAAAGTTTGGTTTACCTTTCTTTGATTTGTGCAACAGGTATCAGTTGCCTCCGAAAGTGTCAAAGTTGATTTTATGCGCAGCACGTAACAGTCACGTATGGGTGGGATAGGCATCGTAACCAATTCAATGGCCCTAGTAAGAGAAAAGGAAAAAAAAAAATCCCTGTATTTGACTTAAGCAACATGTGTCGTCTGCTATGGAATGTGCCGTAAGTCGAATTTTCATGTTTTCGCAGGCGCGTAACTGGCACATGAGTCGGTAGTCAACATAACTGGGTTTATCGTCACCGTATGAAGAGATCAAAAAGAATAAAAATTTAGTTCCCTTTGTTTTATTTATGCAATAGGAAGCAGTTGTTACTGAAAGAGTTTTCAGTCTTTTTTAGCCACTTGTGACACTATTTTCTGGGATTTCTACACTGTACATTGATCATCTTAGCATATTCAAAGCTTTGACAATGTGCAGCATAGTAGAATGCCTGAGTTAGTAACCAATTCAATGGCTCTAGTAAGAGAAAAAGAAAAAAAAATTGTTCCCTATATTTGACTTAAGCAACAGGTGTCGTCTACTATGGAATGTGCCGTAAGTCGATTTTTCATGTCTTCGCGGGCGCGTAACTGGCACCTATGAGACGGTAGTAAACGTAACTGCGTTTCTTGTTACGGTATAAAGAGATTGAAAGAAAAAGAAATTTAATTCCCTTTGTTTGATTTATGCAATAGGAAGCAGTTGCTGCTGAGAGTCTTCAGACTTTTTTAGCCACTTGTGACATTATTTTCTGGGGTTTCTACATTGTATATGCTAAGATGAGCATATACAAAGTATCAGTGTGCTGTATGGGAGTTGGCCTGAATTAGAAAAGCAAATCGATTCAAGGGATCGAGGGATCAAGGGAAGCCACTCTTGCAAGGTGCTTGAAAACACCAAAACAAGATCTTCTGCCGCCCTGTTTTCTTAATTTTTCGCCCATTGTCAGTGAAATCTGGCATGTGTGGATGGTGCAGGCACGGCAGTTTGCCAAGGACTGCATAACATCTTTCAAAGAAGACTTTAAATCCACTTTTATGCCGATTTTTGTTCACTGTTTTCTAGCGATATTTTCGGGCGGCATTTTAAGTGTCTCAAAGCTTTGTGATTGGATGATTGTGGAGGTGTGTCTGCGATTTGATTGGCTGATTGGGTGCAATTCTGAATTTCTCAGAGCTTTTCTGATTGGATAATTTGAAGACAGAGCTGTGATTCGATTGGCTGATTGGACGCCATTTTGATTTTCTAAAAGCTTTCGTGATTGGATAATTTAAGAGAGGGCTGAGATTTGATTGGCTGATCGGAAGCGGGGGGGATGTTTATATATTTATGTTAATTTTTCGGGTCATTTCAGCCTATTCTATGGCAAAGAGGGATCAGACCCCTGCACCAAGACCCCTTTTTTCAGAGTTTGAATCCTCAACTTTGCCATTTTATCTATTTTATCTATTTTAATTATTAGTTATTCTTACATCTTACTGTATTTTATTGGCCTATTTTTCGGGTCATTTCAGCCTATTCTATAGCAAAGAGGGATCAGACCCCTGCACCAAGACCCCTTTTTTTCAGAGTTTGAATCCTCGGCTTTGCCATTTTATCTATTTTATCTATTTTATCTATTTTAATTAGTTATTCTTACATCTTATTGTATTTTATTGGCCTATTTTCTAAATTCTTTAAACAAGAAAATGTTTTTTGGAAAAAGTTTATGCAACAGCAACCCGTTGCTTTTTTTTTAAATTTCATATTTTTGTGCAGCGGTTAAACATAAAATCGACTCGTGACTCACGCAGTCACCAAAATTGGTTCAATGTTTTCGTGACCCTGGTAAGAAAACGAGGAAAAGTTTGGTTTACCTTTCTTTGATTTGTGCAACAGGTATCAGTTGCCTCCGAAAGTGTCAAAGTTGATTTTATGCGCAGCACGTAACAGTCACGTATGGGTGGGATAGGCATCGTAACCAATTCAATGGCCCTAGTAAGAGAAAAGGAAAAAAAAAAAATCCCTGTATTTGACTTAAGCAACATGTGTCGTCTGCTATGGAATGTGCCGTAAGTCGAATTTTCATGTTTTCGCAGGCGCGTAACTGGCACATGAGTCGGTAGTCAACGTAACTGGGTTTATCGTCACCGTATGAAGAGATCAAAAAGAATAAAAATTTAGTTCCCTTTGTTTTATTTATGCAATAGGAAGCAGTTGTTACTGAAAGAGTTTTCAGTCTTTTTTAGCCACTTGTGACACTATTTTCTGGGATTTCTACACTGTACATTGATCATCTTAGCATATTCAAAGCTTTGACAATGTGCAGCATAGTAGAATGCCTGAGTTAGTAACCAATTCAATGGCTCTAGTAAGAGAAAAAGAAAAAAAAATTGTTCCCTATATTTGACTTAAGCAACAGGTGTCGTCTACTATGGAATGTGCCGTAAGTCGATTTTTCATGTCTTCGCGGGCGCGTAACTGGCACCTATGAGACGGTAGTAAACGTAACTGCGTTTCTTGTTACGGTATAAAGAGATTGAAAGAAAAAGAAATTTAATTCCCTTTGTTTGATTTATGCAATAGGAAGCAGTTGCTGCTGAGAGTCTTCAGACTTTTTTAGCCACTTGTGACATTATTTTCTGGGGTTTCTACATTGTATATGCTAAGATGAGCATATACAAAGTATCAGTGTGCTGTATGGGAGTTGGCCTGAATTAGAAAAGCAAATCGATTCAAGGGATCGAGGGATCAAGGGAAGCCACTCTTGCAAGGTGCTTGAAAACACCAAAACAAGATCTTCTGCCGCCCTGTTTTCTTAATTTTTCGCCCATTGTCAGTGAAATCTGGCATGTGTGGATGGTGCAGGCACGGCAGTTTGCCAAGGACTGCATAACATCTTTCAAAGAAGACTTTAAATCCACTTTTATGCCGATTTTTGTTCACTGTTTTCTAGCGATATTTTCGGGCGGCATTTTAAGTGTCTCAAAGCTTTGTGATTGGATGATTGTGGAGGTGTGTCTGCGATTTGATTGGCTGATTGGGTGCAATTCTGAATTTCTCAGAGCTTTTCTGATTGGATAATTTGAAGACAGAGCTGTGATTCGATTGGCTGATTGGACGCCATTTTGATTTTCTAAAAGCTTTCGTGATTGGATAATTTAAGAGAGGGCTGAGATTTGATTGGCTGATCGGAAGCGGGGGGGATGTTTATATATTTATGTTAATTTTTCGGGTCATTTCAGCCTATTCTATGGCAAAGAGGGATCAGACCCCTGCACCAAGACCCCTTTTTTCAGAGTTTGAATCCTCAACTTTGCCATTTTATCTATTTTATCTATTTTAATTATTAGTTATTCTTACATCTTACTGTATTTTATTGGCCTATTTTTCGGGTCATTTCAGCCTATTCTATAGCAAAGAGGGATCAGACCCCTGCACCAAGACCCCTTTTTTTCAGAGTTTGAATCCTCGGCTTTGCCATTTTATCTATTTTATCTATTTTATCTATTTTAATTAGTTATTCTTACATCTTATTGTATTTTATTGGCCTATTTTCTAAATTCTTTAAACAAGAAAATGTTTTTTGGAAAAAGTTTATGCAACAGCAACCCGTTGCTTTTTTTTTAAATTTCATATTTTTGTGCAGCGGTTAAACATAAAATCGACTCGTGACTCACGCAGTCACCAAAATTGGTTCAATGTTTTCGTGACCCTGGTAAGAAAACGAGGAAAAGTTTGGTTTACCTTTCTTTGATTTGTGCAACAGGTATCAGTTGCCTCCGAAAGTGTCAAAGTTGATTTTATGCGCAGCACGTAACAGTCACGTATGGGTGGGATAGGCATCGTAACCAATTCAATGGCCCTAGTAAGAGAAAAGGAAAAAAAAAAATCCCTGTATTTGACTTAAGCAACATGTGTCGTCTGCTATGGAATGTGCCGTAAGTCGAATTTTCATGTTTTCGCAGGCGCGTAACTGGCACATGAGTCGGTAGTCAACGTAACTGGGTTTATCGTCACCGTATGAAGAGATCAAAAAGAATAAAAATTTAGTTCCCTTTGTTTTATTTATGCAATAGGAAGCAGTTGTTACTGAAAGAGTTTTCAGTCTTTTTTAGCCACTTGTGACACTATTTTCTGGGATTTCTACACTGTACATTGATCATCTTAGCATATTCAAAGCTTTGACAATGTGCAGCATAGTAGAATGCCTGAGTTAGTAACCAATTCAATGGCTCTAGTAAGAGAAAAAGAAAAAAAAATTGTTCCCTATATTTGACTTAAGCAACAGGTGTCGTCTACTATGGAATGTGCCGTAAGTCGATTTTTCATGTCTTCGCGGGCGCGTAACTGGCACCTATGAGACGGTAGTAAACGTAACTGCGTTTCTTGTTACGGTATAAAGAGATTGAAAGAAAAAGAAATTTAATTCCCTTTGTTTGATTTATGCAATAGGAAGCAGTTGCTGCTGAGAGTCTTCAGACTTTTTTAGCCACTTGTGACATTATTTTCTGGGGTTTCTACATTGTATATGCTAAGATGAGCATATACAAAGTATCAGTGTGCTGTATGGGAGTTGGCCTGAATTAGAAAAGCAAATCGATTCAAGGGATCGAGGGATCAAGGGAAGCCACTCTTGCAAGGTGCTTGAAAACACCAAAACAAGATCTTCTGCCGCCCTGTTTTCTTAATTTTTCGCCCATTGTCAGTGAAATCTGGCATGTGTGGATGGTGCAGGCACGGCAGTTTGCCAAGGACTGCATAACATCTTTCAAAGAAGACTTTAAATCCACTTTTATGCCGATTTTTGTTCACTGTTTTCTAGCGATATTTTCGGGCGGCATTTTAAGTGTCTCAAAGCTTTGTGATTGGATGATTGTGGAGGTGTGTCTGCGATTTGATTGGCTGATTGGGTGCAATTCTGAATTTCTCAGAGCTTTTCTGATTGGATAATTTGAAGACAGAGCTGTGATTCGATTGGCTGATTGGACGCCATTTTGATTTTCTAAAAGCTTTCGTGATTGGATAATTTAAGAGAGGGCTGAGATTTGATTGGCTGATCGGAAGCGGGGGGGATGTTTATATACATGTATTTATGTTAATTTTTCGGGTCATTTCAGCCTATTCTATGGCAAAGAGGGATCAGACCCCTGCACCAAGACCCCTTTTTTCAGAGTTTGAATCCTCAACTTTGCCATTTTATCTATTTTATCTATTTTAATTATTAGTTATTCTTACATCTTACTGTATTTTATTGGCCTATTTTTCGGGTCATTTCAGCCTATTCTATAGCAAAGAGGGATCAGACCCCTGCACCAAGACCCCTTTTTTTCAGAGTTTGAATCCTCGGCTTTGCCATTTTATCTATTTTATCTATTTTATCTATTTTAATTAGTTATTCTTACATCTTATTGTATTTTATTGGCCTATTTTCTAAATTCTTTAAACAAGAAAATGTTTTTTGGAAAAAGTTTATGCAACAGCAACCCGTTGCTTTTTTTTTAAATTTCATATTTTTGTGCAGCGGTTAAACATAAAATCGACTCGTGACTCACGCAGTCACCAAAATTGGTTCAATGTTTTCGTGACCCTGGTAAGAAAACGAGGAAAAGTTTGGTTTACCTTTCTTTGATTTGTGCAACAGGTATCAGTTGCCTCCGAAAGTGTCAAAGTTGATTTTATGCGCAGCACGTAACAGTCACGTATGGGTGGGATAGGCATCGTAACCAATTCAATGGCCCTAGTAAGAGAAAAGGAAAAAAAAAAATCCCTGTATTTGACTTAAGCAACATGTGTCGTCTGCTATGGAATGTGCCGTAAGTCGAATTTTCATGTTTTCGCAGGCGCGTAACTGGCACATGAGTCGGTAGTCAACGTAACTGGGTTTATCGTCACCGTATGAAGAGATCAAAAAGAATAAAAATTTAGTTCCCTTTGTTTTATTTATGCAATAGGAAGCAGTTGTTACTGAAAGAGTTTTCAGTCTTTTTTAGCCACTTGTGACACTATTTTCTGGGATTTCTACACTGTACATTGATCATCTTAGCATATTCAAAGCTTTGACAATGTGCAGCATAGTAGAATGCCTGAGTTAGTAACCAATTCAATGGCTCTAGTAAGAGAAAAAGAAAAAAAAATTGTTCCCTATATTTGACTTAAGCAACAGGTGTCGTCTACTATGGAATGTGCCGTAAGTCGATTTTTCATGTCTTCGCGGGCGCGTAACTGGCACCTATGAGACGGTAGTAAACGTAACTGCGTTTCTTGTTACGGTATAAAGAGATTGAAAGAAAAAGAAATTTAATTCCCTTTGTTTGATTTATGCAATAGGAAGCAGTTGCTGCTGAGAGTCTTCAGACTTTTTTAGCCACTTGTGACATTATTTTCTGGGGTTTCTACATTGTATATGCTAAGATGAGCATATACAAAGTATCAGTGTGCTGTATGGGAGTTGGCCTGAATTAGAAAAGCAAATCGATTCAAGGGATCGAGGGATCAAGGGAAGCCACTCTTGCAAGGTGCTTGAAAACACCAAAACAAGATCTTCTGCCGCCCTGTTTTCTTAATTTTTCGCCCATTGTCAGTGAAATCTGGCATGTGTGGATGGTGCAGGCACGGCAGTTTGCCAAGGACTGCATAACATCTTTCAAAGAAGACTTTAAATCCACTTTTATGCCGATTTTTGTTCACTGTTTTCTAGCGATATTTTCGGGCGGCATTTTAAGTGTCTCAAAGCTTTGTGATTGGATGATTGTGGAGGTGTGTCTGCGATTTGATTGGCTGATTGGGTGCAATTCTGAATTTCTCAGAGCTTTTCTGATTGGATAATTTGAAGACAGAGCTGTGATTCGATTGGCTGATTGGACGCCATTTTGATTTTCTAAAAGCTTTCGTGATTGGATAATTTAAGAGAGGGCTGAGATTTGATTGGCTGATCGGAAGCGGGGGGGATGTTTATATATTTATGTTAATTTTTCGGGTCATTTCAGCCTATTCTATGGCAAAGAGGGATCAGACCCCTGCACCAAGACCCCTTTTTTCAGAGTTTGAATCCTCAACTTTGCCATTTTATCTATTTTATCTATTTTAATTATTAGTTATTCTTACATCTTACTGTATTTTATTGGCCTATTTTTCGGGTCATTTCAGCCTATTCTATAGCAAAGAGGGATCAGACCCCTGCACCAAGACCCCTTTTTTTCAGAGTTTGAATCCTCGGCTTTGCCATTTTATCTATTTTATCTATTTTATCTATTTTAATTAGTTATTCTTACATCTTATTGTATTTTATTGGCCTATTTTCTAAATTCTTTAAACAAGAAAATGTTTTTTGGAAAAAGTTTATGCAACAGCAACCCGTTGCTTTTTTTTTAAATTTCATATTTTTGTGCAGCGGTTAAACATAAAATCGACTCGTGACTCACGCAGTCACCAAAATTGGTTCAATGTTTTCGTGACCCTGGTAAGAAAACGAGGAAAAGTTTGGTTTACCTTTCTTTGATTTGTGCAACAGGTATCAGTTGCCTCCGAAAGTGTCAAAGTTGATTTTATGCGCAGCACGTAACAGTCACGTATGGGTGGGATAGGCATCGTAACCAATTCAATGGCCCTAGTAAGAGAAAAGGAAAAAAAAAAAATCCCTGTATTTGACTTAAGCAACATGTGTCGTCTGCTATGGAATGTGCCGTAAGTCGAATTTTCATGTTTTCGCAGGCGCGTAACTGGCACATGAGTCGGTAGTCAACGTAACTGGGTTTATCGTCACCGTATGAAGAGATCAAAAAGAATAAAAATTTAGTTCCCTTTGTTTTATTTATGCAATAGGAAGCAGTTGTTACTGAAAGAGTTTTCAGTCTTTTTTAGCCACTTGTGACACTATTTTCTGGGATTTCTACACTGTACATTGATCATCTTAGCATATTCAAAGCTTTGACAATGTGCAGCATAGTAGAATGCCTGAGTTAGTAACCAATTCAATGGCTCTAGTAAGAGAAAAAGAAAAAAAAATTGTTCCCTATATTTGACTTAAGCAACAGGTGTCGTCTACTATGGAATGTGCCGTAAGTCGATTTTTCATGTCTTCGCGGGCGCGTAACTGGCACCTATGAGACGGTAGTAAACGTAACTGCGTTTCTTGTTACGGTATAAAGAGATTGAAAGAAAAAGAAATTTAATTCCCTTTGTTTGATTTATGCAATAGGAAGCAGTTGCTGCTGAGAGTCTTCAGACTTTTTTAGCCACTTGTGACATTATTTTCTGGGGTTTCTACATTGTATATGCTAAGATGAGCATATACAAAGTATCAGTGTGCTGTATGGGAGTTGGCCTGAATTAGAAAAGCAAATCGATTCAAGGGATCGAGGGATCAAGGGAAGCCACTCTTGCAAGGTGCTTGAAAACACCAAAACAAGATCTTCTGCCGCCCTGTTTTCTTAATTTTTCGCCCATTGTCAGTGAAATCTGGCATGTGTGGATGGTGCAGGCACGGCAGTTTGCCAAGGACTGCATAACATCTTTCAAAGAAGACTTTAAATCCACTTTTATGCCGATTTTTGTTCACTGTTTTCTAGCGATATTTTCGGGCGGCATTTTAAGTGTCTCAAAGCTTTGTGATTGGATGATTGTGGAGGTGTGTCTGCGATTTGATTGGCTGATTGGGTGCAATTCTGAATTTCTCAGAGCTTTTCTGATTGGATAATTTGAAGACAGAGCTGTGATTCGATTGGCTGATTGGACGCCATTTTGATTTTCTAAAAGCTTTCGTGATTGGATAATTTAAGAGAGGGCTGAGATTTGATTGGCTGATCGGAAGCGGGGGGGATGTTTATATATTTATGTTAATTTTTCGGGTCATTTCAGCCTATTCTATGGCAAAGAGGGATCAGACCCCTGCACCAAGACCCCTTTTTTCAGAGTTTGAATCCTCAACTTTGCCATTTTATCTATTTTATCTATTTTAATTATTAGTTATTCTTACATCTTACTGTATTTTATTGGCCTATTTTTCGGGTCATTTCAGCCTATTCTATAGCAAAGAGGGATCAGACCCCTGCACCAAGACCCCTTTTTTTCAGAGTTTGAATCCTCGGCTTTGCCATTTTATCTATTTTATCTATTTTATCTATTTTAATTAGTTATTCTTACATCTTATTGTATTTTATTGGCCTATTTTCTAAATTCTTTAAACAAGAAAATGTTTTTTGGAAAAAGTTTATGCAACAGCAACCCGTTGCTTTTTTTTTAAATTTCATATTTTTGTGCAGCGGTTAAACATAAAATCGACTCGTGACTCACGCAGTCACCAAAATTGGTTCAATGTTTTCGTGACCCTGGTAAGAAAACGAGGAAAAGTTTGGTTTACCTTTCTTTGATTTGTGCAACAGGTATCAGTTGCCTCCGAAAGTGTCAAAGTTGATTTTATGCGCAGCACGTAACAGTCACGTATGGGTGGGATAGGCATCGTAACCAATTCAATGGCCCTAGTAAGAGAAAAGGAAAAAAAAAAATCCCTGTATTTGACTTAAGCAACATGTGTCGTCTGCTATGGAATGTGCCGTAAGTCGAATTTTCATGTTTTCGCAGGCGCGTAACTGGCACATGAGTCGGTAGTCAACGTAACTGGGTTTATCGTCACCGTATGAAGAGATCAAAAAGAATAAAAATTTAGTTCCCTTTGTTTTATTTATGCAATAGGAAGCAGTTGTTACTGAAAGAGTTTTCAGTCTTTTTTAGCCACTTGTGACACTATTTTCTGGGATTTCTACACTGTACATTGATCATCTTAGCATATTCAAAGCTTTGACAATGTGCAGCATAGTAGAATGCCTGAGTTAGTAACCAATTCAATGGCTCTAGTAAGAGAAAAAGAAAAAAAAATTGTTCCCTATATTTGACTTAAGCAACAGGTGTCGTCTACTATGGAATGTGCCGTAAGTCGATTTTTCATGTCTTCGCGGGCGCGTAACTGGCACCTATGAGACGGTAGTAAACGTAACTGCGTTTCTTGTTACGGTATAAAGAGATTGAAAGAAAAAGAAATTTAATTCCCTTTGTTTGATTTATGCAATAGGAAGCAGTTGCTGCTGAGAGTCTTCAGACTTTTTTAGCCACTTGTGACATTATTTTCTGGGGTTTCTACATTGTATATGCTAAGATGAGCATATACAAAGTATCAGTGTGCTGTATGGGAGTTGGCCTGAATTAGAAAAGCAAATCGATTCAAGGGATCGAGGGATCAAGGGAAGCCACTCTTGCAAGGTGCTTGAAAACACCAAAACAAGATCTTCTGCCGCCCTGTTTTCTTAATTTTTCGCCCATTGTCAGTGAAATCTGGCATGTGTGGATGGTGCAGGCACGGCAGTTTGCCAAGGACTGCATAACATCTTTCAAAGAAGACTTTAAATCCACTTTTATGCCGATTTTTGTTCACTGTTTTCTAGCGATATTTTCGGGCGGCATTTTAAGTGTCTCAAAGCTTTGTGATTGGATGATTGTGGAGGTGTGTCTGCGATTTGATTGGCTGATTGGGTGCAATTCTGAATTTCTCAGAGCTTTTCTGATTGGATAATTTGAAGACAGAGCTGTGATTCGATTGGCTGATTGGACGCCATTTTGATTTTCTAAAAGCTTTCGTGATTGGATAATTTAAGAGAGGGCTGAGATTTGATTGGCTGATCGGAAGCGGGGGGGATGTTTATATATTTATGTTAATTTTTCGGGTCATTTCAGCCTATTCTATGGCAAAGAGGGATCAGACCCCTGCACCAAGACCCCTTTTTTCAGAGTTTGAATCCTCAACTTTGCCATTTTATCTATTTTATCTATTTTAATTATTAGTTATTCTTACATCTTACTGTATTTTATTGGCCTATTTTTCGGGTCATTTCAGCCTATTCTATAGCAAAGAGGGATCAGACCCCTGCACCAAGACCCCTTTTTTTCAGAGTTTGAATCCTCGGCTTTGCCATTTTATCTATTTTATCTATTTTATCTATTTTAATTAGTTATTCTTACATCTTATTGTATTTTATTGGCCTATTTTCTAAATTCTTTAAACAAGAAAATGTTTTTTGGAAAAAGTTTATGCAACAGCAACCCGTTGCTTTTTTTTTAAATTTCATATTTTTGTGCAGCGGTTAAACATAAAATCGACTCGTGACTCACGCAGTCACCAAAATTGGTTCAATGTTTTCGTGACCCTGGTAAGAAAACGAGGAAAAGTTTGGTTTACCTTTCTTTGATTTGTGCAACAGGTATCAGTTGCCTCCGAAAGTGTCAAAGTTGATTTTATGCGCAGCACGTAACAGTCACGTATGGGTGGGATAGGCATCGTAACCAATTCAATGGCCCTAGTAAGAGAAAAGGAAAAAAAAAAATCCCTGTATTTGACTTAAGCAACATGTGTCGTCTGCTATGGAATGTGCCGTAAGTCGAATTTTCATGTTTTCGCAGGCGCGTAACTGGCACATGAGTCGGTAGTCAACGTAACTGGGTTTATCGTCACCGTATGAAGAGATCAAAAAGAATAAAAATTTAGTTCCCTTTGTTTTATTTATGCAATAGGAAGCAGTTGTTACTGAAAGAGTTTTCAGTCTTTTTTAGCCACTTGTGACACTATTTTCTGGGATTTCTACACTGTACATTGATCATCTTAGCATATTCAAAGCTTTGACAATGTGCAGCATAGTAGAATGCCTGAGTTAGTAACCAATTCAATGGCTCTAGTAAGAGAAAAAGAAAAAAAAATTGTTCCCTATATTTGACTTAAGCAACAGGTGTCGTCTACTATGGAATGTGCCGTAAGTCGATTTTTCATGTCTTCGCGGGCGCGTAACTGGCACCTATGAGACGGTAGTAAACGTAACTGCGTTTCTTGTTACGGTATAAAGAGATTGAAAGAAAAAGAAATTTAATTCCCTTTGTTTGATTTATGCAATAGGAAGCAGTTGCTGCTGAGAGTCTTCAGACTTTTTTAGCCACTTGTGACATTATTTTCTGGGGTTTCTACATTGTATATGCTAAGATGAGCATATACAAAGTATCAGTGTGCTGTATGGGAGTTGGCCTGAATTAGAAAAGCAAATCGATTCAAGGGATCGAGGGATCAAGGGAAGCCACTCTTGCAAGGTGCTTGAAAACACCAAAACAAGATCTTCTGCCGCCCTGTTTTCTTAATTTTTCGCCCATTGTCAGTGAAATCTGGCATGTGTGGATGGTGCAGGCACGGCAGTTTGCCAAGGACTGCATAACATCTTTCAAAGAAGACTTTAAATCCACTTTTATGCCGATTTTTGTTCACTGTTTTCTAGCGATATTTTCGGGCGGCATTTTAAGTGTCTCAAAGCTTTGTGATTGGATGATTGTGGAGGTGTGTCTGCGATTTGATTGGCTGATTGGGTGCAATTCTGAATTTCTCAGAGCTTTTCTGATTGGATAATTTGAAGACAGAGCTGTGATTCGATTGGCTGATTGGACGCCATTTTGATTTTCTAAAAGCTTTCGTGATTGGATAATTTAAGAGAGGGCTGAGATTTGATTGGCTGATCGGAAGCGGGGGGGATGTTTATATATTTATGTTAATTTTTCGGGTCATTTCAGCCTATTCTATGGCAAAGAGGGATCAGACCCCTGCACCAAGACCCCTTTTTTCAGAGTTTGAATCCTCAACTTTGCCATTTTATCTATTTTATCTATTTTAATTATTAGTTATTCTTACATCTTACTGTATTTTATTGGCCTATTTTTCGGGTCATTTCAGCCTATTCTATAGCAAAGAGGGATCAGACCCCTGCACCAAGACCCCTTTTTTTCAGAGTTTGAATCCTCGGCTTTGCCATTTTATCTATTTTATCTATTTTATCTATTTTAATTAGTTATTCTTACATCTTATTGTATTTTATTGGCCTATTTTCTAAATTCTTTAAACAAGAAAATGTTTTTTGGAAAAAGTTTATGCAACAGCAACCCGTTGCTTTTTTTTTAAATTTCATATTTTTGTGCAGCGGTTAAACATAAAATCGACTCGTGACTCACGCAGTCACCAAAATTGGTTCAATGTTTTCGTGACCCTGGTAAGAAAACGAGGAAAAGTTTGGTTTACCTTTCTTTGATTTGTGCAACAGGTATCAGTTGCCTCCGAAAGTGTCAAAGTTGATTTTATGCGCAGCACGTAACAGTCACGTATGGGTGGGATAGGCATCGTAACCAATTCAATGGCCCTAGTAAGAGAAAAGGAAAAAAAAAAAATCCCTGTATTTGACTTAAGCAACATGTGTCGTCTGCTATGGAATGTGCCGTAAGTCGAATTTTCATGTTTTCGCAGGCGCGTAACTGGCACATGAGTCGGTAGTCAACGTAACTGGGTTTATCGTCACCGTATGAAGAGATCAAAAAGAATAAAAATTTAGTTCCCTTTGTTTTATTTATGCAATAGGAAGCAGTTGTTACTGAAAGAGTTTTCAGTCTTTTTTAGCCACTTGTGACACTATTTTCTGGGATTTCTACACTGTACATTGATCATCTTAGCATATTCAAAGCTTTGACAATGTGCAGCATAGTAGAATGCCTGAGTTAGTAACCAATTCAATGGCTCTAGTAAGAGAAAAAGAAAAAAAAATTGTTCCCTATATTTGACTTAAGCAACAGGTGTCGTCTACTATGGAATGTGCCGTAAGTCGATTTTTCATGTCTTCGCGGGCGCGTAACTGGCACCTATGAGACGGTAGTAAACGTAACTGCGTTTCTTGTTACGGTATAAAGAGATTGAAAGAAAAAGAAATTTAATTCCCTTTGTTTGATTTATGCAATAGGAAGCAGTTGCTGCTGAGAGTCTTCAGACTTTTTTAGCCACTTGTGACATTATTTTCTGGGGTTTCTACATTGTATATGCTAAGATGAGCATATACAAAGTATCAGTGTGCTGTATGGGAGTTGGCCTGAATTAGAAAAGCAAATCGATTCAAGGGATCGAGGGATCAAGGGAAGCCACTCTTGCAAGGTGCTTGAAAACACCAAAACAAGATCTTCTGCCGCCCTGTTTTCTTAATTTTTCGCCCATTGTCAGTGAAATCTGGCATGTGTGGATGGTGCAGGCACGGCAGTTTGCCAAGGACTGCATAACATCTTTCAAAGAAGACTTTAAATCCACTTTTATGCCGATTTTTGTTCACTGTTTTCTAGCGATATTTTCGGGCGGCATTTTAAGTGTCTCAAAGCTTTGTGATTGGATGATTGTGGAGGTGTGTCTGCGATTTGATTGGCTGATTGGGTGCAATTCTGAATTTCTCAGAGCTTTTCTGATTGGATAATTTGAAGACAGAGCTGTGATTCGATTGGCTGATTGGACGCCATTTTGATTTTCTAAAAGCTTTCGTGATTGGATAATTTAAGAGAGGGCTGAGATTTGATTGGCTGATCGGAAGCGGGGGGGATGTTTATATATTTATGTTAATTTTTCGGGTCATTTCAGCCTATTCTATGGCAAAGAGGGATCAGACCCCTGCACCAAGACCCCTTTTTTCAGAGTTTGAATCCTCAACTTTGCCATTTTATCTATTTTATCTATTTTAATTATTAGTTATTCTTACATCTTACTGTATTTTATTGGCCTATTTTTCGGGTCATTTCAGCCTATTCTATAGCAAAGAGGGATCAGACCCCTGCACCAAGACCCCTTTTTTTCAGAGTTTGAATCCTCGGCTTTGCCATTTTATCTATTTTATCTATTTTATCTATTTTAATTAGTTATTCTTACATCTTATTGTATTTTATTGGCCTATTTTCTAAATTCTTTAAACAAGAAAATGTTTTTTGGAAAAAGTTTATGCAACAGCAACCCGTTGCTTTTTTTTAAATTTCATATTTTTGTGCAGCGGTTAAACATAAAATCGACTCGTGACTCACGCAGTCACCAAAATTGGTTCAATGTTTTCGTGACCCTGGTAAGAAAACGAGGAAAAGTTTGGTTTACCTTTCTTTGATTTGTGCAACAGGTATCAGTTGCCTCCGAAAGTGTCAAAGTTGATTTTACGATTTTATGCGCAGCACGTAACAGTCACGTATGGGTGGGATAGGCATCGTAACCAATTCAATGGCCCTAGTAAGAGAAAAGGAAAAAAAAAAATCCCTGTATTTGACTTAAGCAACATGTGTCGTCTGCTATGGAATGTGCCGTAAGTCGAATTTTCATGTTTTCGCAGGCGCGTAACTGGCACATGAGTCGGTAGTCAACGTAACTGGGTTTATCGTCACCGTATGAAGAGATCAAAAAGAATAAAAATTTAGTTCCCTTTGTTTTATTTATGCAATAGGAAGCAGTTGTTACTGAAAGAGTTTTCAGTCTTTTTTAGCCACTTGTGACACTATTTTCTGGGATTTCTACACTGTACATTGATCATCTTAGCATATTCAAAGCTTTGACAATGTGCAGCATAGTAGAATGCCTGAGTTAGTAACCAATTCAATGGCTCTAGTAAGAGAAAAAGAAAAAAAAATTGTTCCCTATATTTGACTTAAGCAACAGGTGTCGTCTACTATGGAATGTGCCGTAAGTCGATTTTTCATGTCTTCGCGGGCGCGTAACTGGCACCTATGAGACGGTAGTAAACGTAACTGCGTTTCTTGTTACGGTATAAAGAGATTGAAAGAAAAAGAAATTTAATTCCCTTTGTTTGATTTATGCAATAGGAAGCAGTTGCTGCTGAGAGTCTTCAGACTTTTTTAGCCACTTGTGACATTATTTTCTGGGGTTTCTACATTGTATATGCTAAGATGAGCATATACAAAGTATCAGTGTGCTGTATGGGAGTTGGCCTGAATTAGAAAAGCAAATCGATTCAAGGGATCGAGGGATCAAGGGAAGCCACTCTTGCAAGGTGCTTGAAAACACCAAAACAAGATCTTCTGCCGCCCTGTTTTCTTAATGTTTCGCCCATTGTCAGTGAAATCTGGCATGTGTGGATGGTGCAGGCACGGCAGTTTGCCAAGGACTGCATAACATCTTTCAAAGAAGACTTTAAATCCACTTTTATGCCGATTTTTGTTCACTGTTTTCTAGCGATATTTTCGGGCGGCATTTTAAGTGTCTCAAAGCTTTGTGATTGGATGATTGTGGAGGTGTGTCTGCGATTTGATTGGCTGATTGGGTGCAATTCTGAATTTCTCAGAGCTTTTCTGATTGGATAATTTGAAGACAGAGCTGTGATTCGATTGGCTGATTGACGCCATTTTGATTTTCTAAAAGCTTTCGTGATTGGATAATTTAAGAGAGGGCTGAGATTTGATTGGCTGATCGGAAGCGGGGGGGATGTTTATATATTTATGTTAATTTTTCGGGTCATTTCAGCCTATTCTATGGCAAAGAGGGATCAGACCCCTGCACCAAGACCCCTTTTTTCAGAGTTTGAATCCTCAACTTTGCCATTTTATCTATTTTATCTATTTTAATTATTAGTTATTCTTACATCTTACTGTATTTTATTGGCCTATTTTTCGGGTCATTTCAGCCTATTCTATAGCAAAGAGGGATCAGACCCCTGCACCAAGACCCCTTTTTTTCAGAGTTTGAATCCTCGGCTTTGCCATTTTATCTATTTTATCTATTTTATCTATTTTAATTAGTTATTCTTACATCTTATTGTATTTTATTGGCCTATTTTCTAAATTCTTTAAACAAGAAAATGTTTTTTGGAAAAAGTTTATGCAACAGCAACCCGTTGCTTTTTTTTTAATTTCATATTTTTGTGCAGCGGTTAAACATAAAATCGACTCGTGACTCACGCAGTCACCAAAATTGGTTCAATGTTTTCGTGACCCTGGTAAGAAAACGAGGAAAAGTTTGGTTTACCTTTCTTTGATTTGTGCAACAGGTATCAGTTGCCTCCGAAAGTGTCAAAGTTGATTTTACGATTTTATGCGCAGCACGTAACAGTCACGTATGGGTGGGATAGGCATCGTAACCAATTCAATGGCCCTAGTAAGAGAAAAGGAAAAAAAAAAAATCCCTGTATTTGACTTAAGCAACATGTGTCGTCTGCTATGGAATGTGCCGTAAGTCGAATTTTCATGTTTTCGCAGGCGCGTAACTGGCACATGAGTCGGTAGTCAACGTAACTGGGTTTATCGTCACCGTATGAAGAGATCAAAAAGAATAAAAATTTAGTTCCCTTTGTTTTATTTATGCAATAGGAAGCAGTTGTTACTGAAAGAGTTTTCAGTCTTTTT